>JAKCOX010000004.1:65973972-67270401 GCA_022605575.1 Laterallus jamaicensis coturniculus
GCACATGTCTCTGCACTCGGCTGTCGTGAATGACATTGGTGCTATATGTCTGCCTGGGACACTTCTGCACCGTCTCAGGATGGGTAGGGGCACCCACATACAATTTCTCTGTGGAGCCAGAAGGGAAATGCCTCTCCAGCTGCACAACACTATTCTACTGTCTAAATGCAGAAGTGATGCCGACTGTAATTAATTTCTTTTTCCTATTAACATTCAGGTTAAAGTTGACCTGGCTTGATCTCATTGCATATGCCAAACATTTCAACCAGGGACTGGTCAAAAATCATTTCTTGATTTCAGTTTGTTCAGTTAGTGAACAAAACTACCCCAACCCTACCCCTAAGAGTACCGTGACAACCTCTGGGGAAACAGCCTGTGTGGCAATGTGCCAGAAATATCCACCAGCCAAGCCTGCTGGATTTGAGCCATCTGAAGAGAGACTGTCTTCAGAAATGTTTGAGGAGCTCAGAGGCAGCCCCTAACCCCAGGTAATGAGAAACCCCTTCCCCAGCTCATGCATTCCTCATGTGGCAGTTTTGGAAGTGGGTCTGATACCTGGCTCTAGCACTCTACATTCCACCTACAGACCTCGTGCAGATTCACTTCTCCTCTTCCAGCTGTCTGTCCCTGAAACATCTCACCACCAGACTGATGGTAGCTACAGTCTCCTGGTGAAGAAAAGCCACCCTGGGCTTCAGGGGCAGTGCAGCGGCACCACACAACCCACGGTCACCACACATTACTGGAGCGGGCTGTTTTGCAGGGCTGCTTTGATTCATTAGTGGCAAAGCAGTTTCAGATATTAATTATCACTGGCACTGCAGGGCCAAGTTCAGTTCCCCAAGCTTTATCCAGAAGTGTAGGAGACTACGGAGATACAACCTGATATGTTTATCTTTGCGAAGCACGCTCTCTGCCTCTGTCGTGTGCCAGATGTAGCCACAGCTGCAGGAAGTTGTTTATCTGCCCTTGTGACCTTGCAGAAGTGTCGGGCGATGGTAAAATCATGTTTTTATTGAGCATCTCTCCTCTTCAACTGGAAACTCTTCACCGTCTGTTAACATGTATTTCAAATTCTATCAGGAAGCCAAGCACTGATGCTGCAGAGCTCCATAATCCAATTATATCCTTCACTGTGTGCTCACTGCAAGAATTTATTTTGCAGAGCTAGCTTGAAAATGTTCACCTCTATAAAAAAACCTGACTGTTTGAACACCTGTGGTAGCTACTGTTACTAGTGCCCTTTCTAACTCTCCTAAGTCTGAATATTTATTGCTCTTTACATCCCCACATTTTATAGAAACGTAATCTGTCACATTAAATATACTGTGACATTGCACTGGAGCAGAAGGAAGATCCTAATGACCCTCCGGCTGAGTTTTCCAGGACTCCTGGGTCAGGCAGGCACTTGGTGTCCCTGGGATTTTACTAAGAGGTGGACACTGAATTCTCCTAGGTCCTTCTAAAAACGTTAGTTTTTACAGTTCTCTGAAGGAGAAAGGATACTGTTTGTCAGATAATTCCATCAAAATCAATTTACAGCTGCAAATGACAGAGCAAGAGCATTTGTCAGTAGAGCTAGATACTAATATACATTGATTGATCAACACCATGGTGTAAGTGATAGTCCTGAGCATGGGAGAAAAAGGATTAAGCAAAATACAAGTGGTATGTATCCATCAACCTTATCACTCAGGAGAAAAAATAACAGTGTCATTAGCTAAGTTTCCAAAATAGCCCGGTTTCCTGCTTGAAAGTCAATCCTTCAGAAACAGGTTAAGCCTTCATTTTGTTATGACATGCTGGTAAAGTCACAAGGGTGCCTTTGGTCTTTTTCTGTCAACATTAATGTGCTAAGCAAAATCACTGTTCCAATGGAAAATACTCTCTTGGCTCGTAATACATTATAATTATCAATGTTTCTTCTCAGTTGAACAGCAGTTGTATCACAGAAAGATCTTGTTTACCAAAAGAGTGAGTAAAAGAATGTGGTAATGCTTTGTTTTCATTTATTTTTCCTTCTAATTTTAATAACTTCATTTGAGCTGAATTAACATACAGATTTTAGTGATTGTTTATCTTTCACAGTTCTAGAACAAGCGATGCAATTAATAGCAATCTAGTCACTTGAATATTAAATCTTCCACACAACATCAAAATCAATGCACATTTATTACTCCTGCTGGTGCTGTATTCAATTAGCTGCTCCTGTCTTAGCTGGTAACTTCCAGACATTGGCAGTAGCTATGTTTAGACACATTTACTACGTGCTCATGACAAAAGCACAGAGCCATAGACGCTTTAAAGCTTGGAGTAGATCCCTATAAAGATGAGGCTGCTCTTGAAGGTTCGTGCTGACTGGAGGTCAGATTTGAGAATTACATAATTCTTTGTGGCAATCTCATTTGTCAGGGCCCAGAGATAATCTGTTTACATTTGGATACAGACCTGATTTTCTTTTAAGTTAATTTAGTATTCTTAAAACAGTCAGGAGTGAATATCTTATTTAGCCATTGGGAAATGACAGCTCGGGGAGGAGCAGCATAAATTCTCCACCTGTTCCCATTGAGGAACTTTTTCCAAGGGGCATCCTGATGGGGCTGAATGGGTAGGTCTGCCTCTATAGTCCCTCTGGCCTTGGAACTTCTACCTAGCCTTTGGGAAAGGTCCTTGCTGGGCACAGATGTGGTGGCAGTACCATGGTGTGCATACCTGTGGTATGAGACTCAAGGATTCCCTTCACAGGGGACACCAAGTAGCCACAGAAGGTCAATAACTCACCAGTGATATGGGGGCAGACTAAACCTGCAGCTAAGTTCCTCATCCAACCTTCTAGTTCCTGAGTGCCAAGCAAATCCTTATTTATTTATCTTGGCAATTAGATGACTGAATTAAATAGACTTAGAGCACACATTTAAAAAAAAAAAAGTTATCTTGAGTCTATGCCTTCTATGAATCTTTACTTTCTCCCTTCTCCAAAGGCAAAAGAGCTCCACTCTAGGCAAAGACACCCTCAATAGAAACACAGAAGTGGACCTAGGACACAATCCAGTTATTTGTGAACATGCTAGAAACCCACTGACCTCACAAAATTACCCTTTTACATTTTTAGAGGCACATGATGTTGGCATGAAAAACTTTGAGGTTTCACTTCAACTATCAGATAATTGGGTGGACCAAATGAACACACTGTCTTATTCAAACTAAACTGTACTCAGATATTAACAGCATCCTAGTCAATAACCATTTAAACATCAGCTCCCATTGCAATAGGATGGTTTATGCAATTCTCAGTCACATCATTGAATCACAGAATCATTAATACTGGAAAAGACCTCCAAGATCATCTAGTCCAACTGTCCCGTTACCACCTCTATTACTTATTAATTACTTACTATAATATAAACTGGATAGGAAGGTCAGATTTCTTCTCTGTCTGATACAGATGAAATTCTTGCCAGAACAGTGGCATTTATTCTGGTTCTTGCAATCAAAGAGTGACTCTGCTTGACAGAAAGAAATTCAAAGAGCAGCCATAAAGGAAGTCTGTCTTTCACGGAGTGATGCAAGTGGTGGTTCTAATCTAAATTAACAAATAAGAACAAGGATGATTTGATCTTAGGTGCACACACTTGTCTTGAATCTTTAAGATGGGAGACCAACGTATAAGATGACCACAGAGCAAGAAGATGAGGCCATACAAGTTCAGATATATAAATACAGTGCCAGCTCTTTGCCTGTGAGGATAACTAATCTCTGGAGCAAGTTACCAAAAGTTGTGAGAATTCTCCACCATTGAAAATTGGTAAGTCAAGAGTAAATGACCTTTTATTTTCCTAGAAGCTGATCTAGACCAAACTTTCACAGAAATGTCTTTGCTGGGGTAGATCAGGACCTGTCTGCTCATAATGGCACTGTCAAAACTGAAGTCACAAAGACTCATTTTGATTAGAACTATGTAAAAAGCTATATAGGGAAAAAGCAAAAAAACCCACAAACAAACAAAAATGAAAGAAAGAAACAAAAAAAATCCAAACAAAACCAAAACACAACCCCCCCCAGAAACAGAAATTATCTATTTATTATTTTCTCAATTAGGTACTGTGGAAGTGCACACAAAGTTTCACAAAACATTCACTCGAAATTAATCCAAAAACAGTGCTCCTAAATGCACCACTGGGAAATTTTGTCCAGCTCTAGGTCCAAAACAGAGTTTGAGTGCTCTGTGCTTGTTGTTCTTTTTTCTGTACAGACTTCCAGTTGAGAGTGAAGCAAACTGCGATGCTACAAGAAACTCAGGACTGGACTCTATAAGCAACTTCAACCCAGGCACAAAACACAAGAGATGTGATATTTTATACGTGGCATCACTAATGTTCAACAGTTTCTTTAAATGCAAAAAATTAAAAATTAAAAAAAAAATAGCGTCCTGATCCTTTTTGTTATTTTGTTTCATTAAGAAGCAGTTTAAAAGTTGAACAAACACTTTTGCGTCTCCTCCTGAGATTTATCTTTTCGTGTCTCCATGGTCTATATTTCTTTTGTTCACTCCATAAATCTATGTCCCAAGCAAGATATTTGTAATAAGTCTATAAAGAAAACAGAAAGAGGTGTGGTAAGTTTATCAGCTTGAACCACACATTTAAGTTTCTGGTCTACATAAAAATTCCAGACTTAAGTCTCTAGACTCTCCCTTCCAAAACATTTCCTGCATGGTTTAAAAAAAAAGCAAATCAACAAGAAGAAAGAGAGAGAGGGGGAAAGAAAACGTGAGGAAAAGGGAAAGGGGTATTTTTGCACAGGAAAGACACAAAATACATTTCAGCGTTCTCAAAAAAAAGCTGCAATAGCTGAATTTATTGGATCCCCATCAGTGGCATGGTCAGACTGGCCCCACCGTGCGCCCATGCAGGGCAGGCCGGGCTGGCTGTGGGACCCACCAAACATGTGGATTTCCAAAGCAGAAAGAATGGAGGTAAGAAAGAAGCAGTGGTATGTCTTGCTAAGATTTATGCCTGTTCTTCATTCCCAGTGAGAGATGAAGAAAGAATCCCCTTTTGTTTCTCCGGAACATACAGGGGTTTCAGTACACACCAGACTGGAGCTCCTGCAAGGTGAGGTGTAAGGAGCCAGCCCCCTCCGTGCAAGGGCTCGGCACTGAGATAGCTCTGTGTCAGTCCCACAAACAGGAATCCAAAACCCCAGGGTGGAAAAATTAGTGCTGCACAGAAACCCTTTTGTTTTTCCTTCCCTGGCATCTCAAAAATCCTGTATCATAACAGCTTAGTACTAGTCACAGAAGGACTTGAGGAAGTAACAGAGAGCTGCGTAGAGTTATTTTCATTTCCTCCTAAGTAGCCTCTTCTAATTCATCAGATCACTTTCCAAGTCTCTTTAGATTAAGTGGAAACAAATGCTGCGTGTAGATAAAAGGAAGCAACCGAGCAGAGAAAAGCATCCACCGTCATTGCATTTATAGGTGTGACAAACACTAAAGCTGCGTCTCCAGTGCAAACATCCCTCTAGCACGGATCAGGGGGAACTAAACTATGTTTTTCCTGATCTCCTCAAACAAGTTGGAAGCTGTTGATTCCATGAGGAGGTAAATTAGGCAAGATGGCAGGCTAAAACTGTCCAGATTGGGGCAAAATGAAAAACTAGAGATTAGATGTATGATCTTTCCTTAGCTAGGATGGATTTTCAGAGGAGCTCACTGAGAAGGCTGGGAGTTGAATTTAACCAAAGGGGTGACCTTGGTTGGAAATGCCAGATCTAAAGGTTTCCACTGGACCCTCTGATCATGGAGAACCAGCAGGCAGAGGATGTACTGTTAAAACTGATTTCTGCAGAGGCTGGCAGGAAGCAAAGTGCCGTTTTCCCCAGACACCAGCTCAGGCAGGGGCTGAGGGCAAGCAGAGGGACTCGGCATGAGCCTTGAGCAGATGGTCCCATCAAAATGCAGGAGTGATGGGCAGCAGGCCGGCCATTCAGCGGGCCTTCACAGTTCTTACATGCACTGCTCCTGACGGCCAGACCTCTGACTATCGAGCTAATAACTATGAGGAAGGTCCTGAGCTTAACTTAATCCCTGTTCAGCAAAGCCACTTAAGCTTGTGTTTTAAGCCTTTGTTGAATAGGAGAGGCTCCTGAAATGAAGCCTAAGTCAGCTGCAAGATAACTGAATTTGAAGGATCAGGGAGAGTCCCTTTTGCCCAGTTGGAGCTGAGACATGCCACTGTCCTCTTGGCCAGCAGCATTCGTGCACCTCGCCAGGCCAGCCCACTAGGTAGGCCCACCACACAGGATGCCCAGTGCTACTGTCCCTACATCCCTGTCAGTAAGAGCAGGAGACAGGGCCACTTAAACCCTTTGGAAATGTATAAATGACTGGCAGTGCAGGAGAGGTCTTTATCGCTTACTGCCCTGTGCCCTGTCTACTGCAAGAGCAGGCTCAGACCAGCCAGCCTAGAAGGTTTGGCAATCCTACCTTGGCCGTATTTCTTCTCCCACCTATAGGCTGCATGGTTGGAAAGAAAAACTAAACTACCTGCAGAGCTGGGAGAAATTTCCAGTAGGAATAGTTTTCTGTGTTGTAACGCACAGCAGAGCTATGGGTGCAACAGAGCCAGCGCACTGCTCTGTGCTCTCAACATGACGGGCAGAGGCACATGTAAACAATACATCCCTACTGCTCTGCCAGTCATCTTGTTGCTCTCATTCCAAGTGTTTTGAAGCCTGTCAGGGTTAGATTTCATTAAAACAGCCCAGAAAACAGCAGTCTGGAGAGCGCAGCCTGCATCTCCTCCTAGGTAACAGTGCCAGCCCCGCCTGACCTCAGCTTTGTTTTGAGTCCGGACAATAAGAGTATTTATTAACTGCTGTCTCGATTGCTGAACTCACACAATGAATCTGGCAAGTTAATTGTGGTGTTAGCCAAAGCTGCTCGCAGTATCTGAACACGAGGGCTGAGATTATTTATTGTCAGAGACCCCACACGCCTCAATCATATCTACCCGCTCATAACCGTTTATTTTTCTAGCCTCCAGTTCAGAGAGCAACAGAGCGACCTATGTCAATGCAAATCTCAGGCAAGGCACTGCAAGTAATTAACTTGTGGATGACCTTTTATTTGCTCTTACCACTTCCAGACTTTTTTTTTTCCTTAATTATTTTGCCCAGCCATGCACATGGTACCAGCACGCTCACCTAGCTATATCACAAGAAGCCCATTTGGCTTCTCACGTGTCTATCAAGCCAAGAAGACTATGTCTACTGTGAGAAAGTGTGGTGAATTTTTAAAAACTACTTTAAAACTGGTATTATCCCCCCCCCCCCCAGCTCTCCTGGTTTGACTGCTGCTGCCGTATTAAAGAGATTTGCCTCTTAATTCTGGGCCCCCAGCTCAGGAGTTAATCCTGCACCGTCATACATGTGACAGATCTGGCAGGTAGGGAAAGCTCAGCTCTCCTCCCTAAAAACCACCAGATATTTATCACTGATTTGAACGTGCTTGCAGCATACAGTGCTCTTCAGGCACTGTTTCTGTTCAGCTGTAGTAAATATTTAGCACAATTCTACAGGGGTTTGAAGCGTTAGGCCTCTAATAAATATTTATTGAGAAAATTACTAATATCATGCTTTCCTGATAAATATTTACTAGAGATTTTCTGTCAGGAAGCACACGGGGGGAAAAAAAATTCCTTTAAAAATCTGTTACTACAAAAAAATCAATTAGAAAAGCAAGCCAAGATAAAAATTAATCAAACAGCTGGCAAAAAGGGAGTATACAAAATTAAGCATATGCCAGCAAGGGAAGAAGTACACAGCAAAGTAAGTGTTTGCCAGAGCAAAAGATGTGTGAGCTAAAGTGGAGGTGACACCCTTTCCACTCCCAATTCCATTCAGAACTAGACTGGGATTTGGAATCAAAAGCTGCACATAAAATTATTCTGTATAAAATCACATTCTCTTGCACCTTCATTTGGAAATACTGCAAAGCCAGCACTAGCTCATCTCATTTCCAGGCTGAAAGCTTGAGCTCAGATGTATTTAGGATTGAGACCTGCTAAGGTAACTTAGCAGTTTGAAACACAAGCCATATACTATAAGCAAAGACCTTCCATGCTATCTGTGCTATTGCCTTTTTTTTTGGCCTTTATAGCAGTGTGAGAATACTTGTATTAATAAGAAAACAAAGATGCTAAATTATCTTTCTGATACTGCACTGAGTTAATCAGGGAGAGTTAATTTGCCAGTGATATTTATATAATAAGGATAAATGGGGAAAAATTTTGAATATTCATAAACAGCTTTCATCTCCCCTGTGACATGTTTAAGTTTAGCAACACAAATTTTTTTTCTACAGCTGTTTTTACAGCTGTTAACTGATCTTAGTAGTTGAAAACCTGAATTTCTTTCTAGTCACAGGTCATGGACAGTAAGGGTTCATTGAGCTGCTGTACCTTTCCCAAGGCAGGATCACCAGTAAGTATGAACAGATATGTGAGTAAAGCCTGTGTCTTCACATCACAGCACAATTTAGCAGAACACTGACAACATATGGAAAAAAACCAACACATCTGCATTCTGGAACAGGGCAATAGCCCAGGATTTTGAAACGTAGAGTTTGCCTTGTTGAAGCAGGCAGCATCTCTTGAAACACAGATACTTTCTTTAGCCTCCCATGCCAAAGGAGAGGCACCCACTCTACACGATGCCCAGCTAAGAAGGTGCTTCTGCCACCCAGTAATAGTGTCCTTATACCTCACAATAAGTGTGGGAGATGGTCTTCAAATGTTCTGGCATGTGATTTCATGTGTAGACTGGGTATCTGCATTCACAATTCTCTTTGTTCACAACATTGTAACACAAAATGGGGGCCTGCTTCTTTCCAAGTGGGGCTATATGGATATTTCAGATGTAGCCACATCCACAGTCCAATCTTGAGCCTGATTATGCCTAAGAACACTGATGTGTGAGGATTTCTGGTCTTTTTCTTCCTGTTTTCTCCATTACAGGTGAAACCTCAGAGTTAGCACATGGGTTCTACATAATAAAGAGCAAATTCATAGCCATGATTATTCTACAACACATTTTAGGGAAAAAAACCTCACAACAACAACAAGAAGTAGTTTTCAGTCCTTGCTGCTGTAAATGACTCAGCTAATGAACAGCACCTGAACTGTGCTCTCCATGACCTCAGTGGGCCATATGCAGGCTCCTTTTGACAGCCACTGTAGAGTCTCTCCAAGCTGTGGAAGTTGAGCAAGATGCCTCTCATGCTCACTCACGTTACAGCGTGGCTGCTTTGGAATTTAGCTGTGCTCTCAGGATGGCTTTCTGAAAGAAAAGCAACTTCAAAATGGAAAGGGGACACAGAGTGGTCCTATGGTGTAAAGTCTTTCTCTTCAGATAGCTTTCAAGCAACTTCTACCTTCCTGGAACAACTTCTACCACCCCAGAGCACAACTGCAGCTATGTCCCAAACTCCTATTTGCTGCCCAACTGATTCATGTGGAACAGGTACCAGTGTTAAAATACTGTCTGTTCACAGCCCGAGAGGGCACAGGGAAGGGCCACTAATGCCATCCTTTTTCATCAAGTGCCACGCAAACAGTCTTCGTTTCCCTGAGGAAATTCTGACCCTTCCCAACTGGGAGTTATAAATGTTGCTATGACTTTTCTCATTGCCTGCCAAGCTTCCTTAGAGCTTTCCCTCTTCAGCTGACAGCCCTGTTAAGACTGACTGCCCTCCATGGCTTTTATCAGCATTGGTCTTTCTCCTCTGACAGGCAGTTGGTGCCCCTAAAGTCTCAAGTCTTGTACTGGAGTCTGAAAGTTTTAACAGGAATCTCTGGGAAGAACCTTTCATTTTGGGCCCATGCCTGAATGCAGTCTCTATCCCAGGAAAGCCCTGATAATTTTGCAAGCAGATATGTTTTGCCCTATTTCTAAAAAAAAACCAACCCCATAAAACGTTATATAGAAGACAGAAACAGGTGAGTATTTCTTCCATAAATACTTTGAGGATTTTGGTACAGAGTCAGACAATTATTTGCTACTATTAAGGGTCTGAATTCTGCTCCTGCCAAGCCCTGAGGTTGTATCATGGACCAGTGCCCTTTGACAAAGAAAGCATTAATGATGCATCCCTGGGAATTTTAACTCATCTTCCCTGCTTTCCTTTTAACCATAACTTAACTATAATTTGTAACTAAAGGTGTATTTATTTCTCATTAAGCTATTCTGCACATCAAAATCATTCAAATTATAATTATGAGCTTCAGGTAGTTTTCTCCGTTACAAACTTCCCTAGATAACAGCAGTTTTTAAAAAAAATCCAAATGTAGGTTCACATAGCAAACAACAACTTGCCCAGACCTTGCTTTCACCACACATGCACCAACCTACCATCAACACCATATCATACAAGCTGGAGTAAAGCTGCTTTTATTCCCAGGGTGAAACTCCAAACTGCTCCAATTCCAAGATGACTGTGTTGGCAAGATGCTTGCTAGCTGTGATCAGTGAAAACTCAGCAAATAATATGTAATATCTAATAAATAATACAGCTGAAGAGTGAATAAATATCTGAATGTCATGGCTCTAAGAGATGTAGGAGTCACACCTTGAAGACGATGGATTCATGTGTATGAATTATCCATTAAGATCTATGCAAACATAACAGTGTTTATCCCAGGAGCACGGCACCAGCCCTACACAGCAGCTCTTGTCTTATCAGAGAGAAATTCCTGCTTTCTGTCAGCTAGTGGGAACACTCACATTTTCTAATTTGAAAGCCAAGGGCAGGTAGTGATCCTGGAATGGTGGGAAGTGCATTTCAGCACACACATCTCTAAGTACCTTTCTTTTGTGTGCTCTGTGATTTATGTCTCCTTGGCCCCACTCTCTGGGTATTGTCTTCCAATGATTAAAACCAGTAGAGCACAGGCTACTATTCTAACCTTCAAAATGTAGCAATCTGTTGGCTTTCTTGGTTTATTTTCCCACAAATCACAGAGTTTGTGGCTTTACCCCATTATTCTAATTAGCTGAATCAAGGAATGCTTTACTAATTAAAGTTCCTAGGCCTGCTGATACTGATCAACTTAATTAACATAGATCATCATGCCCTGTAACCAAAAACCCAGATGGATCCTCACCCATAGTGGCTTTAAGCATGTTCATAAAGGCCTGAGAGGCAGTGGTCTCTATTTATAGTGTCAAGGTTGCCCTTATCCTAAATTCACATCGAATCCTGTCTCACAGAGATTACCAAGAAGCCCATTTGTAGTTATTTTACTCATAAAACATTTTGGTCTTGGTAAGCAAATTAAAATCTTCCTTGGGAAAAAAACCCAAAACAAACCTGAACAAAGCAACCAGTAAAAAGTATCTGAGTAGCTGAATAATTTCCTTATCCTCCCTTATAAATTATGGGGGAAAAAACCCAACCAAAAGCAAAATCATCATATAAAATCAGAGTGGGTGAGTCTATTCAGACTTGCTGTGAAATCTGCTCTGGGCTGGCCAGTAAATTATGCTGATTTTTGCCCCTCACACAGATAAATTACTTTGAATAGTAGGATGATCTGAGTTGGAAACCTCCAAAGCAGAGTTTTGCTTTCCCACTCCTTACAGGCATTTCATGAAGAACTATCAGACACTATGGCCCACATGACTTATGAGTGGTCCATAAATATGAGCTCTCATCTGTTCACTCCAGCATTTTTCCCATGGTTCAGCCAAGTGCTGACCCTCCTGGCTACAGCCATACTCCACTAAAATCCAAAACACACTAATACTTCCTATTCTCAAAACACACAAATTCTCCTTTATATTAAAGCTATACTAATTAATTGTCTCTTAAGCTACTTCTATATCAATCTATCCAGCATTATTACGTATCATTCAATCACTCCACATCTTTTGATGAGCATCTTTTCAGGCTCTCCATTCTCCTTGGTGAGCAGGTTTTATTCTAAGTGATGTCTCACAGAAGCCTACAAACTGTCTGGGCTGGTCTCCTTTAGCAGGCAGGAAACACAAAGCAGTCACATTTACAGATAACTCATGTGGCCCAGACCTTTGTTCAAATATGCTTTTTGTTTGGGTTTTTTCTTTTTTAAACTCAGGAAAGCCTTTTTGTATGACACTCTTCAAACCAACTTCAGATCCAGGAGCTTGAACGATTTATATCCATTTTCACTCTGGATCTTTTAAGATTCCCTTTCCATTGGGAGGATCTTCACCAGGGAGGATTATTCAGCTCAACAGTAGAGACATCCGTGTTTAGGAAGAAAAAAAACCTTGGCACTCTAGAGGTACCTATCTCCATGAGTTATGTGAGGAACTAACCTAATTTAGGTACCTAATTTTTAGACAGGTGAAGTTAAGTAGATTGAACTCCACCCATCAAGATGAGCTGGCAGAGCTGAGAACAAATATTTACAACGAAAAGCAAGCCCGTGGCCACCAATGTTTCAGTTGTCGAATTACAAAGCCCACAAACGATAACGGTATATCAGCTGTTACAAATAGCCAGGGCCTGGAGGGACTGCGAGGTGAGAGCCCCGCAGCGCTGCTGGTGGGAGGATGCTCGGAGGATGCTCGGGGATCTCCAGGCCCGCCCCGCGCCGGGGAGCAGGAGCCGGAGCCTGGCACAGGACGGGCGGGCTTCGGGGGAACTGAAGAGCGCTGGTGCCACCTAGAGGGAACTATTCACCTACAAAGTGGGAAAACCATTACCTCACACGAGCGATATAATGTGCCACAGATGTACAGCGCCGGGAAAAAATCCCTACAGAGAAGGGCTCCTTCTGCCGTGCAAAAAAAATACACATAGTTATGAGAAGTAGCAGCGTACAACCTACATCTTCTCCTCAACATAACTTACAAATATAAATAGAGAAGGTATATTTAATCATCTACTGATTCCTCTCCCCTTCGAACCGATTCCCAGCCTCACAGCTGTATTTCTTCCCTTCTTCCTCCAATTATCTGAACTCTGAGGAAGCAGCCGACAAGCCGACCACATCTGGAGGTCGGATGCTGCTTCCCTGAGCTGCTGTAGCACCAGCTGAGGCTGAAGCCAGCTGGCAGCTGGAGGTGCCTTCAGTGTCCAGGAAGCAACGATTGCGGCCAAGAAAGCCTCGGGGATGCGCCTTCACAGCCCCCTGCTGATCACCAGCTTTGCTGAATGACCCACCTGAGATCCTGCATCTGCCTGTCTGACTTAAAACTGCATCCACAAGCAAAGGAAGGATTAGTGCATAAATATAGGTCATCATCTTTCTCTCATCATTAAATCCACCACCTATGGTTCACTGTGATTACAGCGGTGATGATAACTTGCAGGGACACTATGGAGCTTGGGGGGGTGGGTGTGTTGCTGATGGGTGGACTCTGCAGCTCTTTCACAGCAGATTGAAGTAATTTTCAACCAAGGGTGCACCAAAACATTGTGGACCACAATGCTTTCCTCATCCTTATGATGCTGCATGTGGTAACTGCCACAGCATGGTCTGTGGCCATGGCATGCATGCAGTGGCTTTTACTTGCCCCACGGGAAACTCCACATGGCAGAAGTGCTGGATCCAAGGAATAAGATATTAACAGGGACCTGTTCTGTCTGTTACAGCTGGTGTTTTCCTCGGACACAAATTCACTTCATCCTGATAGAGTGCAGAGCAAGTCTTGGCTGGTGCTTGATACATCCTTCTTTGCCTTGCTTTGCTGCTAATAACATCACAGGGCAGCTGGTGCCATGGTGCTTCAATTAGTGCTTCAATCTTACCGTGCACTACAGACCCACACGTAGCAGATTCCTGCTCCCTGGTCCTTAAATTAATTGATGGAAGAGTATTTGCTATTAAACATTTGCTAGTCCACTGAGCTCCATGAGAGCTGTACCTCCTAGGCTCTGGGTTAGTTAAATCTAGGAAATAACTGCAGTGCCAGAAAGTTGGGTACCTGTCACCCCAAAGGGAAACACAGCACAACGCACTGTGTACTTTGGGTGCGTGAGAGTGTCCTGCTGCTGTTCATCAGCTCCATCCCCCAGCACCATGCCTGTAGGCCCTCTGGCCTTCACTGTATTATGGGCATTAAAATGGCTACATTCCTCATCTGTCACTTTACAAACACCCTCAAAGCCCAAACTGCACAGAGAAATACAACTTGGGTGCAGTGGAAGCCAAGGACCTGCTCTCTATGTTGCAGGGCCACGCCATAGACCCCATAGCTAGGAGTCTCCAGGCCCTGAATTCATGACAGTAGCACCTGCACCAGCCTCCAAAACTGCTAAGCAAAGTTATTTTAAGTTTTAAAAGTTTGCTGGTCAAAGGACTGACCCTCTTTATGGGCCAGACCGTTGCTTCCCCTTGTCTTATCTGTCTTGTGAAAGCCATAAAAGCACCAGCCTGCAGAAGCAGAGCTGCAAGGTGAGATGTCTCTTTCATGCTTCAGAGAGGAGCTGAAGCTGAAAAGAGGTATGTCTGCCATCCTTCAGAGAGACATGCTGCAAGAGCTGACAACCTCTGGCTGTAGGAATGTGCAGCACAAGAGGACATGGTGCTTCGAGTCAGGACTTGCAGAAGCACATCGCTGCCATGACCTGTTGCAGGGAGCTCCTGTGCTGTCACTGCTTGCAAAGCAGACATGGCAGTTCCCTGCTCACCTACAGCCTGCTCTGCCCAAACCAGTCACTACAGCAGCACTTTTGAAATGTGGCCATGTGGGATGGAGAAATAAGCACCTGCCCACATGCTCCCCAGGATAAGTGCAGCCATGGCAGGGCAGCTGCTGCCTCATCTTCCCGGAGTGCAAGGCCGGGGAGTGGTGATGGCAACACCCCTCTCTCCTCCCCAACACTGCCCAGGCATGTTTCAATTCCACCTGCCTTCACCAGCTGTGGGATTACCCACACATCGCTGGCTCCTCCCTCTTGCTCTCAAAAAATGTCCACCCACCTGCCTGATATCTTCATCTCCTGCTGATTACTTCAAACAATTAGCCATGTAAACCCCAAAAGAGATTTACGAATCAAACTGAACTGGCAAGTGTGGTGGTTTGGCCCTGGATGGAGGCCAGATGCTCACCAAAGACACTCCATCATTCCCCTTTTCAGCTGGACAGGGGAGAAAATATATATTGAGAGGCTGAGGAGTCAAGATAAGGACAGGGAGAGATCATTCCACAATCAGCATCATGGGCAAAACAGACTCAACGCAGAATAAAGGAAAGAAAACTCTCTAATTTATTTTTTTATTATTACACTGCACTGCACCCCCAGTGACACCAGAGTTGGATAATGAGAAGTGCAGCCAGAAAATGAGACCAAGCTTGAAACCTTGACACAAATTATATTGACACGAATGACATGGAAGTATTTATCATACAACATTATGCAGAGGTAACTGGAGCACTACCAACCTATGCTTTAGCAGGAAATGTGAACTCAAATGATTTTTTCCCAAAGCAATGTTATTGATGTCATGAGTGCTTCAGCTGAGCATGTGCTGCTTTGCAGGATTAACTGACAGGATGGATTAACAGAGTCACATGTGGCAAAATAATTTAGGAAGAGTTTATACCTCTGTATAGGAAACTACACTGGTAAAATGGAAACATTTTCTTTCAAACAGGTCTAATCTAAAAAAAACCAATACCCCAAAAAACCCAATAGGAAGAGAAGGATATTATATGGGTTTGGTACCTGACTGGGATGCAATTAAAATGCTTATGATATAATTCAATGCTATATGGAAAAAAAGTCATTGACACCTTTAGAGTTACCTTGGGTGGTACCACTATAAAGGCAGCTACACTGGGTTTTGTG
This sequence comes from Laterallus jamaicensis coturniculus, assembly GCA_022605575.1. Taxonomy (NCBI): domain Eukaryota; kingdom Metazoa; phylum Chordata; class Aves; order Gruiformes; family Rallidae; genus Laterallus; species Laterallus jamaicensis. Next base: position 65,989,811 of record JAKCOX010000004.1, read on the forward strand.
GAAGCAAAACATGTGGAAGCATGTCCTGATCAGCAGAAGTTCCTTTGAAATCAAAATCATATCTGTACTGCAGACCTGAATCTCAGTGAGCTGCAGGGCAGTGGCCATTGCTTTATTCTCTTTGTGAATTCTCTTCATCTCTTTCATGATGGTTAGAAGTAGCACTAAAGACTAATAAAATCAGGTTGTTCTGTATTTAAAGACTTAATATAGTTCAAATACCTTTCCCTGAGAATGCTGATTTAAAGTCTTATTTTACTCTAGATCATTAATAAGTAGTAGCATAACTATGCCCACACTAAATATCATTAATTTTCTCACACGTATTACAGAATTTTAAATATCTTCTGGCATCTTCTCGGAGACAGTGAGTCAGATAATTGACTCAGTGGTATTTAATCAGATAAACCAAAACTTGAATGCCTGCCAGGTGACATTCAGTTTTTTCTTACAAAGGGAAGGTGCATTGGGTTTGCATGGCAAGGGAGTAGCAGGGTAGGCTTCTGTGAGAAGTTGCTAGGAGCTTCTCCCATGTCTGACAGAGCCAATGCCAGCCCACTCCAAGATGGACCTGCCGCTGGCCAAAGCTGAGGTCGTCAGCCATGGTGGCAGCACCTCTGGGATAACAGAGTTAAGAAGAAAAAAAAGTGAGCAGTAGTTTTTACAGCCAGAGAGAGGAGTGACAACATGTGAGAAACCCTGGAGACATCAAAGGCAGTGAAGAGGTGCAGGAGGTGCTCCAGGCACCAGAACAGATTCCCCTGCAGCTGGTGGAGAAGACCATGGTGACTCGGGTTGTACCCCCACAGCCCATGGAAGATGATGGCGATCAGATATTTCCCTGCAGCCCATAGTGGACCCCATGCCAGAACAGGTCAAGACATCTGAAGGAGGCTGTGACCCCTTGTAAAGCCTGTGCCGGGGCAAGCTCCTGGAGAGAGAAGCCCAGGCTGCAGCAAGTTTGCTGGGGGAGGACTTGTGACCCCATGTGGGACTTGGAGCAGCAGCTTGGGCCTGAGGGTCTGCACTCCACAGAAGGGACCCATGTAGCTAATGAAGAACTGAAGCCTGTTAGTAGGGACTCATGCTGGAGAAACTGGTGAAGGATCGTCTGCCATGGGAGGCACCCCATGCTGGTGCAGGGTAAGAGTGTGAGGAGCCCTCCTCCTGAGGAGGATGGAGCGGCAGAAACAACACGCGATCAACTGACTGCAGCCCCCATTCCCCATCCCCCTGTGCTGCTGCTGGGGGGAGGAGGTCGAAAAATTGGAAATAAAGCTGAGTCCAGGAAAAAAGGGAGTGGTAGGGGGGGAGGTCTTTTAGGATTTAGTTTTATTTCTCATTACTCTGATTGGCTAATAAATTAACTTTTTCTAAGTTGGGCGGGTTTTGCCCATGACCACAACTGGTGGGTGATCTCTCCCTGTTGTTACCTGAACTCTTTCGTTGTATTTCCTCTCCCCTGCCCAGCTGCAGATGGACAGAGCAGCTTTGGGGGGCACCCAGCCCCCAGCCAGGGTCAACCCCTCACAGGAGGCTTCTCCTGCATCCCTGCATGCATGGAAAAAGGGATGTGGGCAGCACTCCTTTCACAGGTCTCAGAGGGACCCGTGCTCCTTCGGTGCCAAGATGGTTTGGCCCCTGGACTTCTCAGGGCAAAAGAAAGGCAGAGTAAGGCTTTCTTCTCTCGCCATCACACAGCCTGCAGCATCACTGGAGTAACGTTCTGAACACAGGGCAGCACACGCACGTAGCACAGAGGAGACAGCTGAGGGGTAAGCGATGGAGACGAGCCCTGAACGGGAACCTGGTGAGGGCACCGGCGCTGCAGGCAAGCCGTTGCTGGGCTACCGGAGCGAAGCGCGGCGTGACGACCGGGCTCGTCTCCCCGCAGCGTCGCTGACCCCGCGGCAGCTTCCCACCGGCCCCGGATCCGCACGGAGAGGTCCCACAGAGACAAGGCAGGTGCTGAAAGGTGCAGACGGCAATGTTACAAAGGCGGGCTGCCCCGCGCCGGTCCGTGCGCCGCGGCAGGGGCAGAGCGCGGCCACCGCGGCTCTTCGGTCCCCTGGGGCTCCTCGGTCCCCGGGACTCACCCGCCCCTCGGGCCGGCGCTTCTCCCAACTGCGGGAAGAAGAGGAAGCGGAAGCGCTGCTGCAGCCACGGTGCCCCGGCCGCTCTCAGCGGCGGTGGGCGGAGCGGGGCGGGCCTGGGACATGCCGGTGCTGTTGGCAGCCGCCTGGGCGCTGCTGGCCGCCGCCTTCCTGGCGGTGCTGCTGCTGCTGCGGGGCCCGGCGCGGCGTCCTGGCAGCGGCATCATCTCCAGCCTCTTCCAGGATCTCATCCGCTACGGGAAGACGAAGCGCGGCTGCGGGCAGCGCCCGGCCTGGCTGCGCCTCCTCCAGGTGCCCAAGAGGTGAGGGGGCGGCTGGGCGGGCCGCGCCTCTCCGTGCGGGCAGCTGCCGGCCGCCTCTCTCCCGGGTGCCGCGTGCCGTACGGCACAGCGGCCTGGGGGCAGCTCCGTGTGCGTGTGGCGGCTGCGGCCTGTCCGTAGAGAGCCGGGTCAGGGTTCTTGCGGAGGAGTTACTCTGGTACAGATGGGGAAGCGCGGAGCACGGAGGCTGCGACCCTACAGCGTCCGTATGCTCCAAAGCGGAACGAACCCCCCTTGTGTCCCAGCCAGGCGCCGCACCCCCAAAACAAGCCTTCCTGCGCGCCTCTGGGCGGGGACCGGGGGCTGCGGATTCCCGAGGGTAACCCGGGCTGTGTGAATTCACTACGGGCTTGCTGCCCTAAACCAGCTCGCAGCAGGCATCTCCTCCCTTCAGGACTTACTGTTAAGGATGTGACTGGGGATGCAGGTAACAGCTTGTTAATGTCACGGTCTGGACCCTCGTGAAGTCTCTTTAATAAGGCCAGAGGGGCGGTGCGTTATCCAGGCACATCTCCTGATAGATGTTTAATGCGATAAATGAAGGAAAAGAGGAGAAAAATCTTTACAGCTTTCTGTATGGCCCTGGGATTTTGATCAGTTGAGGTTCCTGCCTGGAACAAGCCTTTGACTTCGGCACAGGCACAGCAGGATCTTGCAAGTCCAGCCAGGCAGGACTGGGAGGTTACTTAACCTGAAGATCCACTCGCTCCTTCTAGAACAATCTGCTTATCACTGATGTCATATATATAAGGCTTTCAAACCAAATGCCAAAGTTTTGTGACACAGCACGTTGTTGATGGAGCGGCTGTAATGCAGTATCCTGGCTATCAGGCTTCTGGTTACAGAAAACACCCAGGGATGTGTTTAAACTCTGATACCCTTGGCAAATATAGGGGCTCACAAAGGCTTTGGCTTAATTGCAGCACACTGCAAAGTGCCACATTCTTAAGGTAAAGCCTTGCTGGAGTTGACCTTTCTCTGACAGAAGTTTCCCACCACCCCATCCTACGGAAGGTGGTGTCTGAAGAACGTGGCTTTTGCAGGGAATTGATGTTAAGCTCTGAGTGTCTACAAAACAATTCTGTTACTCAAGTAGTGAACCTGTTGCCCTGATAGCTGAAAGATCCTAAAGGTAGATACTGAGGCATTTTCCATTTCCATCCACCTGTGCCTTGCTTCCAACCAAGCATTGTATTTTAACTAGCCCGGGCTTGTTTTTGACTTTGCTATTCCATCTTGTCAAATACTATGATTCATTTTGGGTTGGTTTGGCAAACTGTGAACATTGCTCTCCTTGAGGGATGACATGTGCTCACTGGAGTGCTTGATTGCTCCATAGGCTAGACACATCCCCAGTGTATTTAGGATTGCTGAAGACTCGGGGCATGTCTCTGCTAAGCTGGCAGGGCTTGTTTATGTGCTCATAGCAAAGACAATGTGTGTGGAGAAAGTTCTGTGATTGGTGATGAGGCAGAAGCCGTCTGAGCAACAGGACAGTGGGGAAAGTGGTGATGAGGTTTTATCAGCATACAAGTTGTCTTCTAAGCAGAATATGAAGCACTAAATTTTACTTCTGCTGGCGAAATGTAGCAGAGCAAATGTTGCTCTCTGCTTAGTAGGAGAAGGAACTGAGAAGTGATCATCTGGAGCATGCAGGGGGGCTTGGTACCTCTGTGGTTCTGGCTTGGCCACTGTATTGCTGTCGGGATGGGGTCATTTTATTTGGTTTCACTAAGAAAGGGTGTTGTAACCCTACACTCCTTCAAAAGAAAAGTTTGCATCTTCCAGAGAAATACAGTTACATCCTAATTTTGTACTGATAGTTACATTGTCAAGACAAGGTCATCTGTGCCTTCCCATGGTCTGTATTGCATGTTTTTGCAGGTATTTCCAAAGGTCCTGATTTTTATTCATAGCCTGAACTTTTAAAAGCAAAAGGAAATGCTGAATCACCTAGGTTGAGCTGGATTTCGTAGGCTTTTTAATTCCATCCAGTTACCTGTCTTACCTTTCAGGAATGGACAATGTGCTTTTGTAGGTGCATTATGGAGTTGGGAGATTCTTGGATTTCTTTAAAAAAACGTGTTCCTGGCTGGTAATCACACAGTGATACTGGTCATCTCTCCTTGTCTTTTATATAATTGCTGCAGATTTTAAATTTGCAGAGGGACATGAAATTTTAGTGTACAGCTGAGTAATTACTTCTGGGTGCTTTTTACCATCTACATTTATCATTTATGAACTATAACATGCCTTGTAAAGCATCCACTAGAACTGGGGAAGGTGGGAGTGCTGCTAGGTGCAACAGCCTGAAAACACCTGGAAAATTTATTTGGGTGTTCTTTCAGTGGTGTAAATGGTAAAGAAAATGATGTGCTTATCATGATTAGTTGAGGACTACCTTTGCAATGTGTGGTTTACACATTCTACTCATTAGTGCAGTTATGGTTAGTAAGGTAAGCTAAGTGAGAGGTTATTCCAAGCAGCATTTTGGCTGAGGGAAGGTGGCATTAGGGTTATTCCTGCTTGGTACCACTGGAGTCCCGAGTTCTCCACTTACTGATGTGGGGATCAAAAGGAAATGGACTCACCATCAAGCAAGCAGCTATGTTCCCAACTAAGGAATGATGAGAACATTAATGGAGACCTTTTCCATTCCCACAGTTGGTTTATTCACTTTTATGTGGTTTCTGTGCTCTGGAATGGCATTCTGCTGATCTGGCTTTTCCAAGTTGAGCTCCTCGGAGGGTCACTCTCATCATGGATTCAGTATGTGCATCGTGCTCTTGGCAGAGATTCTCAGCATGAGGATGCAGGCAAGTATTCCAGCTATTATCATGCATTATATATTTATATATATAAACATTACAAAGCTGCATTATCACCCTCTGCTGACTTCGTATTCTTCAAGTGCTACTTTGTCAGCTGCTTTTACACTAGGCTCCAAGCAACTTCCCTGGAATATCAAGTCATTATTTAGGGTAGCAATCATTCCAGTTCATGGATATGATGGCTTTCAGCAGGCCTTTTTAGCAGAAAGGGCCACTAGCACCTTCCAAAGTGATGAGTAGTCTTTCACTTGTACAGGTGTTTTCCTTAGCACTCAGTTGATTTAAAATGAGGGTAAAATTTTGCTGTGGGGAGGGAGAAAAATAGCCTTTTTGAAGCACTGTTGCAGTTAAATTGTTCCTGTCTATCTCAAAGTTGCTGTTTTATCTGCAAGCAGATAGTGAGCAATTCTCTGCAGTCCTGGTTCTCCTGCTGCTCTGGCTGCATAGCTGTCGAAGACTTGGAGAATGCCTCTGGACCAGCGTGTTTTCCAGTGGTGTCATTCATATCGTGCAATATTGCTTTGGACTTGTTTACTACATTGCTGTTGGCTCAACTGTGCTATGTCAGGTGCCTGCTAGCATCAGGAGTGGTAAGTCCCTGCTTAGTTATTACCAAAGATGCGATTTTGCTCTTGTTTGTTTCCATCAGGGCAAATGATGGAGGGCTGCTTGTGTGAGAAGTGTGTTAACTGATGAGACATCAAAATACCTACTGTCATTCTTCAAAGATATACTTCAGTAACTAGCCAGCATTATGCACAAACTCAGACACTGATTCACACTTCTGTGTTAACCATCACTGTTATTTCCCAAAGGACATCTCACATACCTACTTTACTGATCAGTTTTGCATCGAGATACATATGCTTTATGAAGGACAGTAATAGGTACCAGTTCTTAAATGCCACTACACAACTTCTGTTCTCAAACTGGAGTTCAGTCTTTGTTGTACACTTCCTGTAAGATAGGTCTGCAAGGCTGCCTTGGCCACCACTTTTGTTTCCCATTCAGAACGTGTGGCTGCTCTGCCTTCCATCAGTCACAGAATCATTTAGCTTGGAAAAGACCTTTAAGATCATCAAGTCTGACCATTAACCTAGCACTGACAACTCCATCATTAAACTATGTCCCTAAACACCACATCTTCTAAATACCTCCAGGGATGGTGACTCAACCACTTCGCTGGGCAGCCTGTTCAGTGCTTGAGAAACCTTCCAGTGAATAGTCTTTTGCTAATACCCAATCTGAACCTCCCCAGCACAATTTGATGCCATTTCCTCTTATCCCATTGTTTGTTACTTGGGAGAAAAGATCAACACCCACCTCGCTACAGCCTCCTTTCAGGTAGTTGTAGAGAGTAATAAGTTCTCCCCTCAGCCTCCTTTTCTCCAGGCTAAACATCCCAATTCCCTCAGCTGCTCCTCATAAAACTTGTGCTCCAGATTCTTCACCTGTCATTGCCCTTCTCTGGACATGCTCCAGCTCTTCAGTGTCCTTCTTGTAGTGAGGGGTCCACAACTGAACACAGTACTTAAGGTGCAGCCTCACCAGTCTGGAGGACCATCACTTCTGTAATTCTGCTGGCCCCACTATTCCTGACACAAGCCAGGATGCTGTTGGCCGTCTTGGCCATCTGGAAACACTGCTGGATCATATTCAGATGGCCGTTGACCAACAGTCCCAGATCCTTTTCTGCCAGGCAACTTTCCATCTACTCTTCCCTAAGCCTGTAGCATTTCATGGGGTGGTTGTGACCCAAGTGCAGGACCCAGTACTGATCCTTTTTGAACCTGATACATTTGGCCTTGGCCCATCGATCCAGCCTGTCCAGATCCCTCTGTAGGGCCTTCCTACTCTCAAGCAGATTAGGACTCCCACCCACTTTGGTGTTGTCCACAAACTGATTGAGGGTGCACTTCATCCCCCTGTCCAGGTCATATTAAAGAGAACTGGCCCTAGCACTGAGCCCTAGGGAAAACCACTTGTGTCTGGACACCAACAGGATTTAACTCCATACACCACAACTCCTTGGGCCCAGCTAGCCAGCTAGATTTTTAACCAGCAAGGAGTATGCCCATCCAAGCCAAGGAGCAGTGCCAAAGGCATAACTAAAGTCCAGTTAGACACCATCCAGTCAGTCTCCTTTCCCTCGGTACTGTAATGTCTCTGTTAATACAGCAGAAATGTGAATTATAGGACTTGTTTCTGCTAACATTCCACCGAGTCTCACAACTGAGCTGCTATTCCCCTGCACAGATGAACCATACGCTGGTTGTAGCACTTCTGTGACTAATTTTGTGAGGTGTCATTACCAAATACATAGCTTCAGAAGTTTTTAACAAATTCCAAGCACATCAGCTCTGGTTTAATCCAGAGATTTTTGGGTTTTATTCAAGAACCTTCAAACCTCCTATATGTAGACAAAGCCTTTCTTCTTCTTTTCTGAATTGCCTTCTACTTTTCACATCTTGTATATTTTTAGAGATGGTGTATTGGCTTGTACATTGGAAGTCATCCTTAATGCAGTTAACATTTTTTTGAGGGTCTAAATGGTTCACACTCTGTGTGTGTGTAGGTGTATGTATCTCACTGTGAACAAGACAACTGTGTACTTATATGTGGACCTGAGCTGTGACATCCTCTTTAATTACACACAGTGTTGAATAACGAGGTCTAGACTATCAATTATGTACCAGTTGTACATCGTGCTGTACCTTAGGGAGGTGGTTGAGTCACCATCCCTGGATGTGTAGAGAAGATGGGTGGATGAGGTACTTAGGGATATGGTTTATCATAGGACAGGAATGGTTGGACTTGACGATCTTAAAGGTCTTTTCCAACCTTGTGATTCTGTGATTCTTCGATTCAAGCTACTGCATTAAAACCTAGGTATTTTTAGGATAGAGCAGTTAAGGGAAATGAACTACCAGCTGAAAGCTTAAATGATGGAGGATTTGAAGCCATCTTTCAAGGGATTAGAGTCTCACTACTAGAAATCTTTAAGATAGTAACATTAAAAATAAGATACACACTGGTTTGGGATGATGCTTGGGAAGGTACTTCCTGGCTGTGTATTAACAAAATATATTTCATTCAGGGAAAGAGCTTCCTGTGCACATCTGCTGGTATCACATTGTTGGAGTTATGATGTACATTTGGGCCTCTCTTCACCAACACAGATGTCTTGTGATTCTATCTAATCTTAGAAAAAGTACATCAGGTAAGATGTTTCCTTTCTGCCGACTGTTTACTTGAGTAATTTGTTCCCAATTGTTTCAATGGGCTTCTGTAACTTCAGAGATCTTAACAGGAGTATTTTCCAGTTCCTGTAGTGTGGTGGCCTGTGTTAAGACTTTCAGTAGATTAAAAGAGGCTGTTTGGAAAGGAGATGGGATGGCTGAATAGCTGGGGCGTGTGTCTGTACCTGTATACATCCCTTTGTAGAACTTAAAATGAAGGTCTAGTTTCTAGTATCCTAAGGGCAGCACATGCTAATGCTCAGGACTTGTGCTACTCCTTGAGGTCCTCACTTCTGTCTCTGTGTGAGCTAAAAATAGGTTTCCTTACTCTATTTGCTCAAACAGCCAGAGGTGGCATCTTATTTCATTAAGAAGTGTGAAGCTGCCAGATCAGATGGAGGGGGATGATGATGGTGATAATTTTAATGAGCCTGTTGATTTGTAATTGTGAGCAGAAGAGAAAAGTTAAATGCACAACTGATCTCTTTCTGTTTGCTTGCAGGAAAGGTGGTAAGTCTGAGCCACGGTGTACCTTTTGGAGACTGGTTTGAGAGAGTTTCTTGCCCACATTATTTTGCAGAACTCCTCATATACATATCTATGGCCATCACGCTTGGATTTCACAACGTGACGTGGTGGTGTGTAGTGACATATGTTCTTTTCAACCAGGCAGTGGCTGCTGTTTTGTGCCATGAGTTCTATCAGACAACCTTTAGCTCTTACCCAAAGCATAGAAAAGCATTTATACCGTTTGTTTTTTAGAATATTTTTTCTAAAATATCTTTAGTGCAAACTGGGAAGTATTTTTTCTATAAGGGAATAAGAGATTTGTGGTTTATTTAAGCCAAGGTAAAATTGTGTGTTTTCTCTGATTCTAGCTTAAAAGCTCATAATCATAATGCCCTGTACTCTGTATCGGTGAAGCTGCACCTTGAGTACTGTGTTCAGTTTTGGGCCCCTCACTAAAACAAAGACATCGAGGTCCTGGAGCATGTCCAGAGAAGGGCAACCAGGCTGGTGAAGGGGATGGAGGGCAGACCTTGTGAGGAGCAGCTGAGGGAGCTGGGGATGTTTAGCCTGGAGAAGAGGAGGCTGAGAGGAGACCTTATCACCACCTACAACTATTTGAAAGGAGGCTGTAGAGAGGTGAGTGTTAGTCTTTTCACCCAAGTGACAGGTGATAGGATGAGGGGGAATGGCCTCAAGCTGTGCCAGGGCAAGTTCAGATTAGACATTAGGAAAAAGTTCTTCACCAGAAGGGTTGCTAGGCACTGGAACAGGCTGTCCAGGGAGGGGGTTGGGTCACTGACCCTGGATGTATTTAAAAGACAGGTAGATGAAGTGCTCAGGGATATGGTTTAGGAGAGAGCAGGTATGGTTGGACTCGATGATCTCAAAGGTCTTTTCCAACCTAGTGATTCTGTGATAATCTTATCCATGTTACCAATTTACATAAGGTTTTTGCATACCATACAAGCTAAAAAAAGGGTTACTGAAGACCTTAATTCAAACTGAAGAGATGCTAATTGGCTCTTTCCTGTTTTATAATTACATCTGATGCATAAAGCACTTGCTGTTGTGCAGCAAGCCCGAATACATATAAGTGAAACTCCTCAGTAAAAGGAGCGTGCAGGAAATCATTTGAACTACTGCATTTGTCTAATATTTAAGCATATTTTCCCCTAGTCTTGTCTCTTTGAGTCACTTCTGAAGGAGGCAAATTGTGTACTGCCTTTCTGTGCTTCCCTGTTGATAATTAAAACCAGCCACTGCTTTATAAATGGGAGCACAAAAACCGGTGGGGAGAGCTGCGGTGGAGGAATGACTCATGCTCAGCAGTGGAGATAAACAGCCCCTTTCTCTGCATTATCTCTTCTGCACCAAAGAGTGTTTGCTCATTGATGAAAACTCCTTGTTTTTTGCTAAACTGGGAAGATTGTGAAAGGCTCTCTTGTCTAGAGAGACAGTAGAAGAGAATCTCCAGAAAATTAATGCTCTTGGTTATCGTGTCACCCTTAGAGCGGGTTATTGGGATCCCTTGTGCGTTAGAGGGGGCAGTTTTGCTGGGTGACAGTAACCACAACTACAGTGGTTTTTAAACAGCCTGTGAGAGCTGATGCAATGAACTGCCAAGGCAGGGAACACATGGAAACCAGTACCTGACAAGTGCTGCTAAGAAATTCTTTACTGGGGAGGTGACGCCACTCAGCTCAGGGTGTTTTGCACTTAACCACTGAATGTTTTGGTCCTTTCCATCATGCTGGAATGAATGAGCAGCTTGCATGATGTAGCATATGGATGCTGGTGTTCCAGCATGTTTGCTGCTTACGTATGTACATTGGTTAGTATGTGAGAAGTTTTATACACTGAAGTGTATAAAATTGCAGGAATTTTGCAATTAAACCACATTCTATTTTTATCTTGTGTGATTTTTTTTCAAAACTGGGCCGGGAATTTGCAGCACTTGGGCAGTTCCTCTGCGTGAACCCTTCTCCCTCTCTTGGCTCTCCATGGACACTGGCGTGGCCCTGGTCCACCGTGCAGCACCAACCACCCCGCCTCGGGACTGCACCCTTCCCTGGGGGGTTGGCATTTATTTAGGGATCCCGGGGAGGGCCCTTGAACCAGCCTCCCAGCAACTCCTTGTTCGACAGGCGTTCCCGCTCCTCCTCGCTGTGCTCCCCGGGGAGCACAGTCCTAGCCCTGCCCCGGGGAGAGCACGGCCCCGCACGGCCCTCCTGCGGTCACGCAGACCCACAGCGCTGCTGCGTGCTTGGAATGTCAGGAGCCTGGACGTGCCCGGGCCGTTCCCATGCATGAGGTGTTTCGCCCTGTGACGCAGCCGGGTGGCTTTCGGCCCTCGGCGCCCTTTCCCTGCCCCTAGGCAGCTCCGAACGGAGGAGGGATGCGCTTCGACTCGCCCGCGCCGCCGGGAACGCCGCGCAGCCGCCCTGCCCGTCCCCTCTGGACGGCGGAAATCGGAGAAGGGGTTAGAAACCTGCGCCCGGGGCTCATCCCGGGCGCCAGGCAGCCGCCTCGGCCGCAGCGAGTCTCGCAGGGCGCCGCGCCGCGGGTCCCCCGCCCGTTCCGGCGGAGCGGAGGGCGGGGCGTCCTCCGTCATCGGCAGTCGCAGCCAATCGGCGTGAGGTGCCCCCCTCCCGCAGCCCGGGCCGGGCCGTTGCAGGAAGCGGCTGGGGGACGGTTGCGGGGCCGCGCGGCTGAGGCGCCGTTGGCTGGGCGGTGACGCGGCGCCTTTAAGAGGGGCCTCGCCACCGCGCTCAGCCGCCATGGGCTTGCCGCCGTCCCCGCCGCTGCTCCCGCGGGCCGCCGTGCTGCTCTTGGCGGCGTCGCTGCTGCTGACGGTCCCGGTGGGGCTGCGAGCCGCTCCGGAGGAAGAGCCCGGCAGGAAGAAGGAGCCGCCGCCGCCGCCGGCGGCGCAGGGAGCCGAACCGCGGGCTGAGGTGAGGCGGGGCTGGGCCGCGCCGGTTGCCAGCCCCCTCCTCCCCCCTGCCTCGGGCGGGGGGCGGGAGCGGCCCGATCGCCCCCCGTGGCCGTTCCCAGCTGGCGGGCCGGGCCTGCAGGGCTCCGCGCCGCTCGGAGGCCGTCGGACCCCTAAATTCTTCCCTCTAGCCGGGGCCGCGGGCCGGGCAGCTCAGCCCGTTGCCGCTGAAAGAGGAGGATGGAGGAGGAACAGCGGGCTGACGCTGTTTCTCACCGGCTAGCCGCGGTGTCCCGTTTGCCCGCACACTGAGGGGGCGAGCCGACCTCCCCAGGTGTCCCTCAGAGAGGGAGATGAAGGCAGGCTTTGTCGTGACTCAAAGCCTGCCGGGTCGCCCTCGGTATTTAAGATTATTTTTGTTCGCTTGTTACGGGTTAAAAGTTTTTAAGTAGTTTCCTTGGTGAGGGGGCTCTCGTGCCGGGTGATCGCGTGGAGGGAGGAAAAAAATGCGAACATATGGCTGGGTGTAGCCTGCGGAACGTGCCAAGCGTTAGGCATCCCGCTCCCAGAGCTTACAGCCCTGCTGAAGGTGAAGGAGCTCTGGGAACTCACCGAGACATCGTATAGCGTGTGGAAACTTTTAAATTCCAAAGCCAAGCTTTAAACCTTTAAACATCAATGCCAAAAACTTACAGAGCTGCTGAAAGTGGAATGCTGGGAAGTTGCTGTGTTAAAACACGTTGCAGTCTGTCTCTGCTGGTAGATGTGCTGAAACAAGCTTGCTTAGCCCTCTCTGGTCAACCATGTGAACGTCGGCTTCCTTGGTTTGGCTCTGGCTTCTGACCATAGGTACCTTAATCTCTGCCCAAGACTTGGTGAGCGAGACCTGGAGCGTGCTGGTTCGGTTTGACTGCTAGAAAGTCTCAAAGCTAGTTTTCAGCCAACAGGGCATGTACCCAAAAAAAGCTGATGGAAACTTGTGCAAAATGGTGATGTGTCTGAGATGCAAAGATTCTGCAAGGGAAGGAAGTGATTCTGACTGTTTCAAAACGGACTTGATATTTCTCCTAAGCTGCCCTGGTTGCCCGGTTTTAGTTTGTAGAGTGTAATTCCTAATATTAATGTCAGAGAATTGCTTGTTTGGTCAAGGTCATAAAGTAAATAGCCAGGGATTGTAAAGGCAGCAATATTAGAAATGAGATAAAGCAGCTTTCCCTGTGTTTTGTTGCAATTGTGTTCTCATGTTCTGGTAACAGAGTGCACCGTGAAGTATTATTGCTGCTTTAATAATCCATCCACGATCTGATCTTCTTGCTAAGTGCCTAAGTAGTAATTTGAGGTAGGTGGCAGTCAGTAACTAGTTAATGATCATTAATGCTGCATGAGAGGTGTATAGTTAAAATGTCACGCGGTGTTGTATGATATGACAGGAGAAATGAAAGGCTCAGTACTTCTCTGAGCTAACTATTCAAGCCTAATTAACTGGTGTATTTTTTGTTGGCTTTTTTTTTCTCCTCTTACAGAAGGGGTCCTCACAAGTTGCTCCAGTTCACATTGTCAATGATGAGTCAGCTGACAAGACTAATTTGGGCTTTATTCATGCATTTGTGGCTGCTATATCGGTTATCATCGTATCAGAACTGGGGGATAAGACCTTCTTCATTGCAGCCATCATGGCAATGCGGTACAACCGTTTGACTGTACTGGCTGGTGCTATGCTTGCCTTGGGACTGATGACGTGTTTATCAGGTTAGCACTCCTTTCTTTTTGTTTTGCCTTTTAAAGTGTGTTTGGTATGTATTTATCAGTAAATCTAAATGAAGGTAGTAGGTATATGCAGTTTTTAGTTTTGAGGAGAGTGTGAAGGTTTTCTTGGGGACCTTGGCTCTCACTGAATATTTGGGCTCTTACCTGTAATGAGGTGTTTGCGTTCCCTAGACCTCAGTATGAGTTTAAGGAAGAAGAATGGGATTGGGAGCCAAAGTGCTGCCTCTGACTCTTGAGCCACTAGTTCCCTTTTTATTTTTAGCTCCTGCTAAATTACTGTGCCTGCAGGGAATGTGGGAATGAGTTCTCGTTTTTCCTCCTAAGGCAAAAGATTCTTAGTACGATGATAAATGGGCCTCACCTGACTCGTGTCCCTGTACACGTAGCTGTTTAGCTGTTTGGATTTGTGCTGGGAGCTTTGTAAGTGGAAGAGTGGGTCCTGCTCTGATCCCTTGGGATAGGTGGTGGTGAGAGAGCCAAGAGCTGGCGAAGTGATGTGTCAAGTGGCACTTGAGGAACCTGTAGCTATGCGTGCTTACTGAAAAATGGAGCAGCCTTCAGGTATACCAGATGCAGCATGAATTTTCTTGTATGGGTGCTCATTTCTAACCGTGTCCACTTCAGAAATAATTTAAATGGTGTTCATTGGTTGATAAACACCGGAGACAGCTGATAACTGGCTTCAGGCTTCTCAGCGAGCATTTATGTGACTGGTTTTTGAATGTGTAACTATTACTGTATGTATTGCTGCAATTACTACTATTTTGGAGCAGTTTCCATTTGCACTGTGTGTAATGACAGTATTATATGAGCCTTTCCTATTACTCACTTAATATAACCATCTTTGATGCTTCTTCCACTTGTGCACTTCTTGCTTAGTACCATGGGTGATGTGCTATTCTGTAAGTCTTGCAGTCTAGCTTCTCCTGGCTGTTACAGCTCCCCATTTTCTGTACTAACTCTTTCCTCAAATCTTTCTTGATGGTGTTTCATAAAAGCTTTCTTTTTCTGCTTTATCCCCTAGTTTAGAGGTTCCCAAATATTTCTTGCTTTTCAGAAACACTCCCTTTGTTATTTATTTTCTCCCCTTTCTGCACTGCTCTTGACTTACACAGCCTGTGTCTGGAAATTTCTGGGGGTTTTGCTCACCTTAATTTCATGAAAGTGTTCTCATTTAACCTCACTGGCTCCAAGTAATCACTGCCTGGGGTGGTTTTTTTATTTCAAGCTGTGCTTGGAGATGGGTCTACCCTTATGATGAAATAAGCTGCCTTACTCTGAATATTTCAATGTTTGCATAAGCAAGTAATGATGAAAGAAAAAAATCTTTGTGTAGCTTCTTGCATTGCTTCAGTATTTTCAGACTTTAAAAGAAGTTTGGTTTAACTTGTCTTCTTATTTAGCTGTGCAGCTAATCCTGCTACTCATGTATGTATGTGCCCTGTTTTCTAATAGTACAGTATGATTAATTTTGGTCTTGTAGCCTTTCTTTTGGTAGTGGCAGTGCGGATTAATTTCTGGGTTAAGTAGTAGCTTCTGAGTGCATTTTTCAACTAAGAAAGTGTGCTTAAAAAAACACATGATGTAATACACTTCCTTTCAGCTACTTGCACGTGGAATAAAACAGACACAGTTGTGAATGCATGATCCAAGCAGCCTTGAATATTTGGTGTTGAGTTATAATTACCTCTCATTTACACAGGGATTTTTTTTTTATCCAAAAAAGTAGCTAACTTGTCTGCCTTCGTGAAGAAGCGAGTACTTTGTCCTGGACACGTACTTCTTCTTTGAGAACTAGTTTTGGCTTAGTTTGATTGCCTTCAATACCCATGAAAGCTAATGCACTGTGGAGCTAACTTTTTTGTCCTTGAGTGGGATCAGTGCTTTTAAATTAAAGGAAGATCAAAGTTGGTCGTGTTGTGAGTTTGTGGGGAGTGTGGGTGAGAAGGGAATAGTGATATACAGGTAAAAGATTTCTTGGCAAAAGAAGACAGGCATGGATTCCCGCAGCTCAATGAGTTGTGGGTACATCTATTAGATTTAACTTGCAGAAAAAATCTTAATTCTGACTTTGATAAATGAAATGATTGGAAAGAGATGCGATCTGACATGTAGTCATATATAAAACTGGAATTAATTGGTATACACTGTGACTAATCTAACGTGATTACAGGGCATGCTTGGAGAAAGGCAGGACTTGCATAGTCCTTGATGGGAAAAGATAATGTTGCTTGGACTGGCCCTTGGGAATAGCAGCATGTCAACTTTGCCTGGTGCGCCTTGTCTGTGTGTTAATGGACAGCAGTCCCTGGTATGACCAGTAGTGGTTGGAGTTTCTAGAGTGATGGGTAAAAAAAAAAGAGTAAAATGAACAAAAGATGCAATATCTATTTACTTATTGGTGGCTGTTTGAATTGCAGACTTTCTTAAATATGGGAAAACCCACTATGATCCTCAGGCTTATTTTTTTCTTAAATGATGTGTTTGTGTTCTTTTCAGTTCTGTTTGGCTATGCCACCACAGTTATTCCTCGTGTGTACACGTACTATGTGTCAACGGCACTGTTTGCCATCTTTGGCGTCCGGATGCTTCGGGAAGGCTTGAAAATGAGCCCAGATGAGGGTCAAGAAGAGCTGGAGGAGGTTCAAGCAGAAATTAAAAAAAAAGACGAGGAAGTAAGTCATAAGTTTTCTGCTAAATTAGTTAAAGCCACAGAGCTGGAGAATGGCACTGTCATGCTTCAGGTGTCTGGCTGCGCCTGTGAGTGGTAGTTTGGCACAGGGAGTGTGTGGTAAGTAGAAGTGGCCCCTGGAGGCTGTTTCAACAGGTGATTCCAGTTCTGTGGCAAGCCTGGCTTCTCTGGGGAAAAGGAACTTTCTCTGTGGAGATCCTTTCTTTTCAATGCATTACTAGCTGAAAGGATCTCAACAGTTTACTCTTGCCTCTACTTTTTTTTTTTTTATGGCCAGGCAAAATAATTTTGAGGTTTGTAGTGTTGAAGTAAAGGTGTCTCATAATAACTTTCCAAATATACTGGTCTACATATTAATACACCACATTATTCCTTATTTCTTTGAAGAACTTTTTAAAATTAATTTTATCAAAACCTAGTTTGAGAGCCACTGCCTTGGAAGAGGGTGATCCCTGCTTTAAAAAAAAGGAGCAAATCTGTGGTTACAAACCAGGTGTTATTTCCACTGATACTGCTGCATAAGAGCAAGCAGTACTAGATGGACAACAACTGGAGGTGAGGGATGATCACCAGTATACTTGTGTGTGTAGCCAGTCTTCTAAAATGGTGTCTAATATAGTTATACCCTGAAAATGCAGTAGTCGGTGGCCAGTAACATTCCAGACACTAAATGGCTAGCTTTACTGTTTAA
Source organism: Laterallus jamaicensis coturniculus (assembly GCA_022605575.1). Classification (NCBI taxonomy): domain Eukaryota; kingdom Metazoa; phylum Chordata; class Aves; order Gruiformes; family Rallidae; genus Laterallus; species Laterallus jamaicensis. The sequence goes on from JAKCOX010000004.1 coordinate 66,006,904, forward strand.
GTGTTAAATTTGGGTTGTTTAGATGATCTCTCTAATCTTATGGTTGGTTGTTGTGTTTGTTTTTTTCTTCCCCCATTGTCCTCCACAGCTTCAGAGAACTAAACTGTTAAATGGTCCAGGAGATGTGGAATCAGGGCCAGGCACCACCATACCTCAGAAGAAGTGGCTACACTTTATTTCTCCAATCTTTGTTCAAGCTTTTACTTTAACCTTTCTAGCAGAATGGGGTGATCGTTCCCAATTAACAACCATAGTCCTGGCTGCCAGAGAGGTGAGTGCTGCACAATGCCCACTGTTCTTCTGCACTTTCAGGGCTCCCTGCAGAGAAGTGGGAGGGACAAAATACTCTTGCAGGAGGTACTGGGTTCACACCTGCTGCCTTACTCGGTGTTACAGCTGTGCTGAGACCTGAAAATAAATTCGCTGAAGCTCTGTTGTATTAAAGCTACAGAATTGGGACTGCCTGGGCATTTCTGGAGACAGCTTAAATCATGCAGCAGAAGACAATTGGTTTTTGTTACTCTGTTGAGAGACCTACATAACAGGTGTTTCTTTGATCTCTGTGGTCATACAGTTTTTACACAGTAGCTTTAAAAGAGAACTTCATCCTAGCAAACTTAAAGCTGTTAGGGATCTCTCTTTAAACATCTGAGTGAACAGGCTACAGTGTGTAGAAATAAACTCTAGACTGCTGTGCAGTAATACTGTAAATGACGTTATATTCAGCATCCTGATTGAAATGTATATAACTATTTAAAAGAAAATTAAACCTTATAATTAACCTCTTAATAAGCATAAATAGCTTGCCTGTGCTCTTTCATGCACTGAGTTAATTTACATTTCTTTCCCTAGGATTTGGGCTTCTTCCAGTGCACTTCCAGGCCTTTCCTAGGAATAAACTGGGGCTATATAATGAGGGAAGCTATAAACAAGAGGAACCTCTTGTCTCTCTATCAGGGTAGAGAAGGTGCTTAGAGCTCACAGGGAAAGGCAGGGTGAGAGGGTGATCTCATTGTTCAGGCACTTACATGCCGACTTGGAAAACAAGGAATTGTCACTGCCTCTGCCCAGGTTTTTATGTGGTGGCAGGCAAGTTGCTTAAGCTCATCTTTTCCCAGGTGGTTGTTTACTTCTGGTTTGCACTTTGAGTGTCCTGTTGGGAAGTGTCTGTGAGACGCTGTAGTCTGGTTTGTGAAGTGCTGAGCACAGCAACTAAAGGCTGTGGGATGTTGTGCCTTCAGCATGCGGAGTGTTTGTATAGGTGCTACTAAAACAAACACTACAGACAGTGAATTGAGGGTGTCTTGGTTGTGGCTTTCAAAAATCAGTGCATGATTATCATACGGACTTTTAAAAATTTTATCCATGGGATTGTTTTATACCCCTTTGTTTCATAGTATATTTGGAAAAGTCTGGTCTGTGGCGTACTAAGATACATAGCAGGAGCATTACAGAAATGTTTATGAAGAAAAATTCTCTTTATGTGGAGGTTTGAACATTGTGGCAAGTCAGCTGTGACCATACATTCCTTGGTGAAAAGAACACAAAATACTGCAAGACTGTTAATTAGCAAGTAGTGTCTGTCCTGCTGTAACAAACAGGGCTCCTCTGGGGGGAGGTGGGTGAGGGTAATAATTTGGCTGTCTCAGTGCATATACTGAGGGAATGATTTAAGGAGCCTTGGTCCTGACAACAGTCTTTAAACTACTAGGGTGTAAAATCAAGCTCTTAATGTGTGTAGGGACTGTTTTTGTGTTTATGGACTCAGAAAAGGAAACTCCCTGATGTCCTACTAGACTGGCTTTGCCTCAGCTGCTGTGTCTGAGCACTTCAGCAGATCTTATGCTACATGAAGCAGTTGTACTTTGTTACCTTCCAGGGGATGGCCCTAAGGAAGGGGCTGGGGGTGAGATCCACCCTCTGCCCAGGGGGAGGCTGTACAGGGAACCCGTGACTGCATGGAAACAGGGATTTCCAGGAACTCTGGGTCCTCATCCTGGAGGCAAGTGTGCCCTGCCCTGCTTCTGACCTCTGCTTCTGGGTGGCTTCTTGCCACCTTTTCTTTTAAAAAAAGCTTTGGCTCTTTTGACCAGTGCTACTTCTTCATACAGTCTTGTTTCTTGGGCGGTTTTGCTGTTTCCAAGGGTAATAAAGTATTTTCATAGCTCCCTCTTTGGATGGTTGTGGGAGCAGAGTGTAGAGCACAAGGTTGTGAAGCTGGACAGAGGAGTCAGAATGTTTTAGCTGCTGAAAAATTTTTGTTTGTGGTTCATGGATTTATTGTTCTTTATAATGAGGTTGGTGTTCTTCTAGCTGGTGCATATTGTGCTTCTCAACAGCTGCCACCTTGCCTCTAGAGGTTGCTTAATTAAGTATGGCAGAACAGTTTCCAGGTCTGTGTTTAACGATTTGAAGAAGAAACATGCAATATGATTGATGCTGTATTAGTCAGGTTCAGATTTAAGCCTATCTCACTGTGGGCTGTTCCTGACCTGTAAGACAGCAGTGGTTAGAAGGGCAGAGCAAACACCAGAGTATCCTCCACACTTCAGTGTGCAACCAGGGGATCAAGGCATTGCTCCTTCATGGCAGAAAGCTGTTACAGCACTAGTGGTTTTTTAACTGTGCTGACGTTTCCCTCCTGTGTTTTCCCCCCAGGATCCCTACGGTGTGGCAGTAGGAGGAACGGTGGGGCACTGTCTGTGCACTGGTTTAGCAGTTATTGGAGGGAGAATGATCGCACAAAAAATCTCCGTTAGGACTGGTAAGTGAAAACCCCCTCCAACCAAAACATGGTGTGTGGTGTAAATGACTGCATGCTTGGGAACAGAGCTTCTCTGAACATTTGAAAACCTGTGATAGTTTGTTATCTGGTTCTGTTATTTTTGTGTGTTTTTAATCTCTTCTATCCTACCTCCCAGCCTGGCCCTGTAGTCAGCTCCTCTTGTGGGGGTTGACCCCGTGTTGTTCTGGGGCTGCCTATCCCTCCTGCCTGGGCAGGGTCATCTGAGGGGGTTGACTTTACTCGAACTTACGGGTGTACTGACCCTGCAAGGAATCAAAATGGGTGTTGTAGCTTCAGGTGTAAAACTGGAGCTTTGTCTCCTGCAAAGCCAGCTTGTAGGAGACCAGAGAAAGGAAATTCCGTATCTTCAGTAAGCGGTCTTTACTGTTCGACAGTAGGTAATAGAAACTCTTTGCACTTCTGCCTGCAGACCTTCAAGTGAGCAAGAGAACTGCATACTCACAAGTTACACTAGCTATATAAAGGCTTTAAAAGCTACTGAGTGTGGCATTGGGGTTTTTTAATCATACTTCTCTCTGTGAGAGGAAGGGCTGGTAACATTACATTGAGTTACTTGGTTCTCCTTACATTAGGTTGCATCTTGCTTCATCTGTCAGCCCTGTGGTGTAGTGAGACTTCTTGTTCCCAGGAAGGATTCAGTGAAGCTGCTTCCTATAAATGTTAATTTGGAATATCCTGTAGTTGCAGAGTCATAAAATACCAACTTCACAGTGAAAAATGAAATGCACAGTCCTGTTTGTTTGCCAAGGAAATTGGTGATTAAATGCTAATGTAACAATGATTTAGTGTGCTGCTAATAAGTCAACTGTGGATTTTCAGCACAGGAACAGCCTTACTAGGTTAAGATCCATCTAGTCTGTCAGTTTGTTTAGATAGGAGCAGGGGAACATGTACGTGCTTGCTTTCCTGCAGTACTGCCCAAGCCTCTAGCTGGCGGCAGCCACTGCAAGCAGTTAGTGTTTGGATTCTGTCTCTCTTGATATAGTTACCTGAACTGTGCCAAAAACTACCTCACTCTTAACTGATGGCTTGCTCTAGTGAGGAAATAGTGTATCTTATTTCCCCCATATAGCCAAATACTCAACAGCAAGTGTCAATCTCGGTTTTCTACTAGCTGAAGTAATAAAGCTGCTTTCTAAGGAACAGAATATATTCTTACAGGTGCATTAGACCATGGGATGGCACATGGGCATCCCAACACTGAGTTAGAAACACCCACTGTTGGCAGCATAAATTTTAAAGTAAGGTTATTTGGGAATTGGACATGTTCATGACACGTTACAAATTTTTTTTGGAAGATACTTAACTTTCAGTTTCTAATTTTGGCTATTGTTTTCTTTACAGTGACAATTATAGGAGGCATTGTCTTCTTGGCGTTTGCATTTTCTGCACTATTTATAAGTCCAGACTCTGGTTTTTAAAGTTTTTCTTCACTGCAAAAGAACAAGGATTGGAAGCACAGAGCAACTGTCCTTGTGTGTTTTTGTATATAATGTACAGAATTACAGCTAGAGAAGCACTGAGGATGAGACACTGAACTTTTTATAGCAAGTGATTCATTGGACTGACACATTTATGGACAGCTTCTGCAGTGGAGATCTGCTTATCATCTGGTTTGTTTATTCTGTGGTGCCTGCTCTGCTGGTGGGATTTGCGTGGTTTGCTTACTTGCTGGACCTGGCTCAGCTGAGTTCTGAGGATCTACTCCCCCTAAGCATTGAGGCTTCTTCTCTTCTTCCTCTGTTACACATGGCCACCTTCCCCGTTTCTCCAAGAGCCGGTGTGTAAGGCTTCTCAAGAGCAGGCCGCATCTTGTTCCGTGCTGCTCCACAGATGGGGTAAGACTGCTGGCTCCCACCACCAAGGACTTCATTTCCAGGGTGCCCCCAAGGCTGGATAATCTGAGCACTGAGAAGCCTGGGAGCAGTACCTGTACCATTCAGTGGCTGAGCCACAGACAATTTTATACACTTTATTTAGAAGGAAAATTTCTTAATCAGGGATTTTTATCAGGAAGTTGATGCCTGGTGATTAACAACCTACTATATTCAATATGCAATCTGTCTGAAGCTAGCATTTGATTTTTTTTTTTAAATTTTGAAATATTAAAATATATAGAAGGTGATAAAATGGTCCAACTTAACAGCGTTCCATTCCCAGGATTGAACAATAATGGAGTTCTTAGATTTAGATGTGTTCCTCTTTCTTTTTAGGAATAGAAGTGTAATCTGGAAGAGTATTAATAAAACCTGGTGTCTCCATTTGAGTTATTTCAGTATTGTTTCTGATGGTTCCCCTAATTCCTGACACAACCTAGGGGCTGTGTACTCAGTGAGGGTAGTTTTTACTAAGTTTATTTTGAATACCAATAAATGTCAGTGTTAGACTTGGAAAGCGTTGAGCGCTGCTGAAATGCATGCTTTGCTGTGCTCTTTGGGGCTGGTTTGAAGTCTGAGCTAATGGCTTACTCAGCAGTGGTCTTGTGAAGTAGAAGTTACAGTTTCTAATATGAGGAATCTCCCTGTTGTTGAAGCTGAAGTGTAGTACAGAGCATTACAAATTTGACCCTTCCAATTGTAGCTCAAAACCAGAGAAGTTGCTGATCCTTCTCAGAGCTCTCAGGTAAGGCAGCCCCTGAAGGCCCCATCGCTGAGACCAGGAGGGGCAGCAGTGCCATCAGTTGCCAGTCACACATGATGGTATGAAAACCACCTGCAAATGCTTTGGGCTTGGAGTCTAAATGTGTGTCAGGGCCTGGCACTGCCATCACCTCACCAAAGGCCCTGTCTTGATGATACTGGCTTGGGTGGTTTGGGTTGGTTTGATTGGGTGTTTTGGGTTTAGTTCTTTCATATAAACTAAAAATCAAAGCCAAAACCTGCAGCCTGGACCCACAGCTCTGCCTGTGGTGTGCATCAGCTCACCTGGGGAGTTGGAGTAAAGTCATGTTAAAGCAGAGCAGGGAACCCAAAATAGGGAAGAGCTTGAACTTCCAACTCTTTACTAGACAGCTGCTTGTGGTGTTAATCAGAAGTGGTACAGTGGAGTCCCATGTGTCCAGCTGTGTCCTGGCTAAAGTAACTGTGAGGCCATGCTTCATCCTGCTGGAAATTCCTGCTCAAAATCCAGAAAGCTCAACCCAGCCAGCCCTACTCTTAATGTAGGAGCCTTCCAAGCTTCAGCTGTGCTGCTCAATAGTGGAACCATGAGGATCAACAGAAAAATGAAGGTGTTAGTAGAGGTTAGCATGAAGCTGCAGAACAAATGTCTGTGACTCCCATGTTCATGTCGTTATAAATTCACACATGTTGCTTTTGAGCAGTTGCAGCAAGGTGTTTGGCTGCCCTCTGATGCTGCCTAGGCAGGTAGGAGCTAGTTTGAAATGTCTTACTTTGAGGTTTGTGTGGGTTTTTTTGTTTGGTTCGTTTGTTTAAAGCACAAACACTGACCTATCCTTAGAAATAAAGTTAGATAGCTTGTGGAATTTTAGTGAGAGCATTAAAGGTGCATTAGTAATTGCTACTGGTTACAGTCACTTAGCATTGTCTTAGCCTGTTGGGAGGTTGTTTTTTTTTTTCAACTGAAAGTACCTGGTTGGGATGTAACCAAAACCTCTGGAGGGTGGTGGATGACTCCATTGCTGTGTTTTTAGCTGCACTGCCTGCAGCACAAATGGTGTCCCTCTGCAGTGGCTCAAAGCACCTGCACCTGGCCATTGGTCTTGCTCGGCAGTGGGTGCAGGTGTCGGGGCTTTGGCAGCTGTCATGGTACTGCTTCCTTGTCTTGTCTTGCTAGTGTGCTGCCATGGGAGTTTTTATCAAAAACTTCCAGACTTGGTTGAAACTTTTCCTTTGCCCATACTTTCCTTCAAGTAGTGGGTCATGGTTATAGGGGTAGGTGAGCTGAAGCCATTGTGGGAGAAGGTGTCAGCTGGGTTGCTGTCCCTGGGCTAAACCACCTTGTGCAGGAGATGTTGAGAGCAGACTGTGAGAAGATCTGGACTGATTGAAGAGAGGACAAAGGCGAGTGGCCTTAATCTGAAGGAGGGTAGGTTTAGGTTAGTCATTGGGAAGGAATTCTGTATGAGGGTGGTGAGGCCCTGGCACAGGGTGCCCAGAGAAGCTGTGGCTGCCTCCTCCCTGGTAGTTTTCAAGGCCAGGGTGGATGGGGTTTTGGGCAACCTGGGTTAGTGGATGGTGTCCCTGCCCATGGCAGGGGGTTGGAGCTAGATGCGCTTTGAGGTGCCTTCCAACCCAAACCCATCTGTGATTCCATGGTGCTTGTGGTGTGACTCTGATGCCCTCTGAATTCAGAGGTTCTTGTAGTGGAAGAGCTGGTTGGTATGTTAGCCAAATCTGGCTTTGCAGGTGTGTAGAAGCAGTTAAAATACAAGTGCTCTTTCACTGTTAGGTAGAGGTAGGCTGGGGGCTGCCTTGCCCTTCAGAATAGTAATGAAACCCTGAAGGTACCTAGCTGGGGTTGTGCCAGAGTCCTGTGCCCTTTCTTGTTCTTGGAGCTGGAGGATGCGTGTGTTCACGTGTCGCAGGGAGGGCTCTGCAAGCTGCTGCACCTGCAACGTGGGAAACAGGCACCATCTGCCACATGCTTCCTGCCTGTCCTGCAGCTCTCCCTGATGAGGTGAGATGTGGCCATTTTTGGTCACTGCCAGGGGAACTCCCAAAGCCGCATTTAAAGCAGGACTCTGCATCTCTGCATGCACACACAGCAGAGGTTTAAAAGTGCTACTGAACCCCAGGCACCAGACCCAAATGGATGTAAGTCAGCTCTACTGCTGTGGAAATCACCTCCCACTCACCCCATGTTTTGCGTGGGAGAGCCTGCTGGTTCTGTTTGATGATGCCTATTCCCAATCCTGGGGTCAAGCCTGTCTCCTTACACCCCAGGTAGCAAACTGCAACAAGCTAAGATTAAGGTAAACTTGTAATCTTGGTCCTGCCCAGACAAAGTGTTCAAAGGAAACTGACCGAGCTGAAGTAGGGGCCTGGTTCACAAGTGGCTGGGGGAGAGGTGCCAGTGTGGGGCTGCTGCCCAGCTCACTGGGCTGAGATGTGTGGGTCAGACAGCGAGGCTGCAGCAGGGAGGTGAAGGAGAGAGGCTCTACTGACTGAGTGCTGTAACAGGCCGCGCCTCCAACTCCAGGCAGCAGCTGGATCCCCACTCAGGTGAGCGGCCCTACAGTGCTTTCTAGAAAGGCTGTGGTGGCTGAGCCTTGCTGCTGTGTTAGTCCTGGACACTATGTGCTAAAAAAGCCCCCCAGTCTGTGGCTTTCAATTAAGTAGATATGAGAGACAGCATTCCACTTCTTATATAACCAAAGTGACCCTTAATTTCCAGAGGAGTAACAATGCAATGGCACTTGTTCTAATGACAGAACACGTTTCCCTAGGTGACCTCATACAGCCCCTGAAGTTAGCATCCTTGGCGAGTTACAGCTCCAGCTGCCTGCTAACAGTGACCCAGGTTACACTTAACCCATCCCAGTCCCATCTATACATGGGTACATACTATAGGTGTGCATATCCTCTGGATTATGTGTAGCTCCTGAGTGAAAAATGCAGTTGCTTGAAGGGGCTGGGAGTGACATAGACCATGCGCATGGTGCAAAGAGTAATACAAAGACTGGAAACTTCAGTTCTGCTCTGATGCTGCCCTCAAACAGCTGAAACCTTCTGGAATCCCTGCCACTGCTGCCTGAGCCTCTGAAGTGCAGCTAACCTTTGGCTCCCTAATCTTTACAAGTTCTTAACAGTTACAACAGCTTAACAGTTCTGTTCTCCTACAGGCATGGCTTTTGTCTCCCAGCTTGCACAAGAGCAAAATGCCCCGGAACAGCTTTACTTCAGGTGTGGCAGCAGTTGCAATTACAGCTCCTCTTCTTGATAAGCTTATGGGAAAATACATCAATATTGCCAAAGTTCAGTTTTAAGAAAGCTGATAGCGTGTAGCTAGCACAATTATTGGCCTTATCGCTGGTGGGGGTTGACAGGTTCTAACTAAAAGCATTGAACTTCTACAGGCAGTTTTACCAGGACACCTGGGGCATGGGGGGCTTATGGCACCTGGAGGTAGAAGACAGCTTGCACAGTATTATGTCATTCCCTAAGGCAAAGGCTCAGTACCTTCATGTGGGCATGGTGTGACGATATGGAGCGGAAGGAAGTGCGGCCTGCAGGAAGGGTGAAGTGTCTTTACCATTTTCCTCCAGGCACCTGGCTCTGACTGCTGGCCTTCCCTCCCTCCCCCTGTTGCCTCCAACGTTTAATTAATTTCAAATTACTAGATCCTTATTATTGACCTTGTCACTCTGATGGGGGAGAGAGGCTCAGCCCACCCTGGCAGGCTGCATGTTACAGCAGAGCTCTTCCAAGCAGGAACTGCTCGCTCTAAGCAAGTCCTGCTCCTGGCTAACGCTGGTAGCCTTCTGTTTTCATCGATACAGCTGACGCTTCAGATCATCACTAGTCCTTCAAAAGTGTTATTCTCTGGCAGTTCCCAGCAGCAAAAACACCTGGGGAAGGGAGTGGGCACTAAAGGGTGTTTTGCTGGTGGCATAAAGTGAGGGAAGGGTATGTAGGCTGCACAGTGCTGTTCCCTCCTTCAGGGACACTGGGCTGGATGCGCACAGGTACAGAAGTAGTTTGGAGTTGGGCACATGGGAATGAGCACTGCCCAGGTCGGTTCAGAAGCAGTAATGTAAATACACAAATCAAAGGTCTCTAGGTTGTAGTGTGGGGCATCAATTTATAAAGAGAGACAGAGAGAAGACAAGGAAAAAAAATACAGTATGTGTTTTTACTGAAATCTCACAAATCATTTGTCTGGGGAGGGGAGGGGAGAGGAGGTAAAATCCACATCCAGCAACTTCTCACAAGCCGGCACTGTGGGTGGGGTGGGGGGCAGAGTGCCTTTGTTACAGCCGTGGGGAGGGCAGGAGCGTGCTTTGTGCCGGCACAGGGGTAAAACTGACATCAAGAGACTCAGGGAAAAAAACCCACCAAATTCTAGAACCTTAAAAGCTACAAAAAGCAAAATTTTAAATGAGTTACATTTATTCAGTTAAAAAATTGACAGTTAGTAATGGTCACATGAACACCAGGGAACTGTATCTACATTTCCTGACGTCAATATGAGCGGCACTAGGGTTTTTCTGGTTTTCTTTCACGTATACAAATCTAATGCCAGTTAAAAAAATACAAAACAAAACCGAAACCCAAGACACTGTGAAATCAACACTGCTTAAAAACTCAAAATTCAATCTTGGTATATTTGAAAATAAATAATTTTTAACCTTTTTTTTTTTCTTTTAAAAAAAAAAAGAGAGACAACCTGCCAACTGCTTTCAAAGCAGCAACATCTGAAAGACCCTTCCCAGAAGCGTTTCATAGGTAACTACCCCTTGATTGTCTGTTGATGCAGCATCTCTCAGTCTCAGCTGGGCTCTCTGTATTAGGCCATACAGCATTTTGTTCAGACACAGTGTTTTGTTTTGTGTTTTGTTTTTTTGTTTTTTCCTCCCCCTCCCCCCTCTTTCCCTCCCCCCTTTAGGTACAATTTCTTTGAATATAGCGTATCATGCTGGCAAAACTCATGCAGATGACATAGCATGAAGCATAGCAGAGCTTAAAATCACCTGTTAACAAAAAAAAAAAAAAGACAAGGAATGTAGTGTTAAAAAAATCATGACAGTGAAAAAGCAACTATCCAGTCTCATGGACAACCAAGACAATTTCAAACGTTCTCTCACAGTTGTCTCATCTACTATGATTTGTTTAAACACGCCTTTTTTTAAAATCCAAATTCTCTTAATTCTCTTTAACATTTTTCCACTAGGGATAAGTAAAAAAATAAAAGGTTAATTATTAAAACTAGTCTCTTTTCCCTTTTAATCAAAATAACCGGCCCCTCTGACTCTACATCTAACTTTAACAGTGATTTCAAATAGAGAAACTTATGAATCTGTTTGACATCTCCTGATGCCACGACATTTAAAACACTCATAATAACAACAATACCCGGGTTAAACCTCTGAAAATATAAACGGTTCTTGAATCAACTTCAACATTTGAAAAAGGCCACATCTTTACACCTCCAGCATGCTTTCACACAGATGATAAACCTGAGGGACACTCCCCAGTTACCGAGCAGGCAAATGAGCTTCCAAGATGATTCTCTCTCATAGGCAACTGTGCAACTTTAAAAAGTCTCCTTCCGAGGAAGCTAAGCCAGCATCACCCGTCCCTTTCCCTGGCCATACAAAACACGAAGCCAACCGGTTTGAGAAGCCTTTTTAATCTTGCACTTCGAGCCTCAAAGGATCACCACAGTAAAGAAACATTTTCCAGAAATGCCTCTCTCAACAGTCTTACACATGTTATTCCTCGATGCCCCCCCCCCTCTTTTTTAACAGTTTCACTGACTAAAGAAATAAACTGCCTTTCAAATAGTCTTTTCAGTAAAGTGCTTGTTATTACTCAAAAAAAAAAAAGAAAGAAAAAAAAAGAGAAAGTGCTATCCAAGTCCTTAGAGATTTTTGTTTTTTCTGTGAAAAACTGCCTGATATATAGCTTTATTTTCTTCACTTTCACATAAAGCTGAAATGAAACCTATCTCTCATAAGGATACTGGGTTACTAATTTTGGTGTTTGGCAGCAGGCGAGATGCCCACAGAAGGTGGTGACACACTGGAACCGTAGTGCAGAAGGTAAACCCTCTAGGTGAAATGGAAGGCATATGGAGAGCTCCTACTAGAATCCTTTCATATTTATATACAAATATAATATATATTAAATACAATATAAAAATAGCTATATTCTTTTTCTCTGAAGTTATCCTAGAAGCTTTTCTTCAAATCCTCACCCATGGCAGGCAGACAATGCCCGTCACCTAAACTCCACGCAACTGCGCCATCTGTATCATTCCGTGTTGTATCGCCGGCCCCTTTCTTCCCAAGTACAACCCTCTCCTGAACAGACCCCTTCCCTTCTGTCAGAGTCACTCTGTTAACGTTTTACGCTCCAGAACCTGCAGCATCACAGCAGCCCTTACCGTGCTATTTATTAGGATGTTGCAAATAAGTCTATGACTGTAGGAAACGAGCCGGGCAGAAGCAAAAGGCTGGTTAAGAAAGAGGTGATAGAGCCTGGTCCTCTTCCTGCTGAAGATGAAGGCCAGTTCAGCAACTGATTCAGCAACTAGAGAAGCTGTGGCCCCTTTAAGTACAGGCTTTTTAGTCGCTAGCTGTGACACAAAGCATCTGCACAGAACCTGGACCGAGTTCTACATACTTGCTTTTGTGAAAAGTTTGCCTGGTTTGCGGCAGGAATTTTTCAAATACGCGCTGTGTTTTTCCAGTTTCTTTGAATTTCCCCATCTTCTACACTGTCTCTACCAGCTGGTAGTTCTGTAATTGAATGACCTCTCTCCGAGGTTACAAAAAGCTTCTCGATCAAAGCATACAGTTCTACAGTTCTCTTCCAGCAGCCACACTATTGCCATCTTCTAATTTCTCTCTCACCTAGTTCAGCCTTTTTACTGACAGACCTATAGCAGCACACCAGAGGGTCTGGGAAGGGGGAAACGGGAAGAGAAGTTTAAATGAAGCTTTATATAAAAAGCTGCATCATTAACTGTCTGGCTGGTTTCTCTATGTTCTGAAATTCTCAGTATAACAGCTTAATGAACCTATTTTACCACTATTTAAGAGTTCTAAGAGCACTATTAAAGCTCTCCCAGTTTTCTTTTTTTAAGTGCTATATTACTATTGTAATTGGTTAAAGAAATTTTTTATCATCTAACCTATTTTCCATGAAGCAAAAAGTACTGATAGCACAGACCTCAACGCAGCTTAATTTAGAAACAGGTGGAATGGCGTGGTGGGGGTAGGAGAGCAAGGTGGGATTTCTTTACAGAGAACTTTACAGAAACAGGTTTCTGACAATGAATCCAGCGCTGGGAATGCCAGAAATCCCTTTACAGAAGGGGAAGTGCTCCTCGCTATTTTGGTATTGGCATCTGTTCCTTGCTCCAGGGTGCAAGAGGCTCCTTGGAGCAGGAAGCGATCCGATTCTCTTTGGTACTGTGTTTCTCACACTCTCCTTCCTTGTTCACTACTGTGCTTTTTGGTGCCAAACTCCTGCTTGCTAAGTGGGGGGTGACGCCGGTCGAGTGGCGGGACGCGCACAGAGGTGGCAGCGCGCCTCAGGGCGCGGCCAAGGGTCTCTCGGCTACACTGCTGTTACCTTCCCGTGGGTTTGGTTCATCCAGAAATACAATCAAACTGCTTCATAGTACAAAATAGTCCATCGCCATTTGGTTACATTCATTCCACTCCTCCTCAGTGTTCAAGATTAATCCAGCTTTCTCTCCCTAGTACTAAGCTTAACCTCTTTTACTGGTTTTGTTTTTGATGAGCAGATCTATCAGCGTTAATCCATTTTCCTCTGGTTTCCACAAACTAGTACCATAAAAACGTGCTGAACTTTTACTTAAAATAGCACATCGTATCTGTTGGAACTTTTTATTTTCTTTATAAAGTGAAGTTACCTTCTGAAGTCTTAGTTCAGTGATATCTCTTAAAATCAATAGCCTGGTAGTGTTCAATGCAATCATGATCTCCCCCAACACACACTTTAAAAGCTATGAAAATGATTTAAAAAAACAAACAAACAAACAAAAAACCCCACCAAAGAAACAAACAAACAAAAAATCAGCTTACTCTTCCTCCTCCAGTGAAAGGAGTTCTGTACTTTTAGATATTTTTTTGATCTTTTAAGAGCATTACCTTGGAGGTCTGAGATTTTAGAGAGTCCTCTGTTTCTGGCTAGTGTTTGAGGGGGAGTACCACTCAAAAATGCTCATGTTCTCACCTCAGACCGTTATTAAAATCAACACAATATAGAAGGATCTATGAAGCAGATACACAAGCTCGGCTGACAATGTACTAAGACTTCAAAATTGAAAATGGTTACAGATTCAAGACATTGTAATTCAAGATGTTCAACATTATCACCTGAATTAAAATCAAGGCACTATGGGTTTTGCTGTTGTTGTTAAAATGACCCTGAATTAGTTCTGACTAATTTTTGAAGGAGAATAAAAAGATTCCAACATATTTTAACAAGTTACAATTCTCACCACAGAGAAAGTGGTTAAAAAGTGCCCAAAAGGTTATTAAATGTAAATATATTTTTTTTTGTGCAAATTACTCCTATAACTGAAACATTCTTGAAAATTACTGTCTTTTTTTTTTTTTTAAACCTTTTACATAAATATTTCCAACTATGAACTATATCAAAAGATAGCTTTGGGGAATAAAATTCCAAACCATCCGCAAGAAAGCAGTGCAAATTCCTATTTTTTTTTTAAATAAAACAATGAATTAAGGATGAAATGGCAGATGATATCCATGAATCTGAATGTCCTGAACCCTGATGCATGATCACCAGTTCAAACAGCTTCATCAATAATTTAACCTCGAGAAGTCAACTAACCAACACACTACACCTCACCGAACAAACCCTGACATCACAGACAAAGCACAAACAAGAGACTTGTGCCCACATTAAGGGTGAAAATAATGATGCATCATGTTGTAAACAAAAGGGTAGAACAGAGGAAAACATTAGTCTGAGTATGGCGTGAGAATTTAGGGAAACATATTCAAACCTACAAATAACAGATTACATTTTCATGCATCATATAAAATATTTTGCTCTTTCTCTTTTATGCAGACATATACACAATATTTTACAGCATCTGTACAACAGAGAACTGGATTTCACACAACATTTTCAAAATATTTACTGTCCCATAATCATCTGAAAAAAATTAGATGGTTTTTGGACTATATTCCTGGCATATTTTTTTCCTGCTAATTCAAACAATTGCTCCGTGTCCATTTTAATACTTTAAAAATGTACAGGATTGATAAAAATACCAATATTTTCAGCATCCCTCTCATTTCAGTCACATTTTGAGATTTCACCTGGACAAATTAACACATGGTAGCAAATCCTTTAGAACACAGAAACCGGGGCAACTATCAAAGTTGGCCATGTCCCCATCATCACCTCGTGGCTTTTCTTAACAGATTCCAGAAGTTAGAAGTAGATCTCAACGCTGTGGTGTTAGAAAGCCTTCATACTGCTACCTCTGTAGCCTCAGTGCAACTGTTTGTGGAGCGTCTCCCTTCCTGGCAGTTTGCTTCCAAGAGAGGCAGAGCCCCACGCTATTGTGGCTGACCTTTGGAAGGATCGGTCATCTTGTCAGTTCTGTGTCGCGAAAGTTGCTGCTGCTGCTGCTGCTGCTGCTGAGATTGATGCTGCTGGTGGTGGGACTGAGTAAAAGTGCTTTGTTGTAGTGGGAAAGCAGCAGAGAGGATAAGCTGAGCTGACTGATTTCCATGAAGTAACCTGGATGTCTAAAACAGGCAAATAGGGAAAGATTGGTTTTCCTGCTGCACTGAGAAAGGCGGGGCGAGATGCTTTTGAACTCCTCACAAGGATTCATTCAATCCAAAGAAACTTGGATTGGGTCACTGAAGCCAAGCAAACAACGCAAAGATTAGTTCATGCTAATAAAGTTAATTAAAGCATCTGACCAATTAATAAAGCAGCTGTAACTGGTCTCTGTAATTTCACGTGACATTGGGTAGGAACCCACGGCCACTTGTCTCCATTTCAACCCGCAGGAGCGGAACAGGCCTGGGGGACTAACTGGTGCAGGTGGCTGTCACTGCAGTCGGAAGGAAAAGCAGTGCCTGACTCTGCACACACCCCATGTGTGCCCCCAGCCAAAAGGAGCAGTTGAAGAAACCACTGCATTTGCAGACCCGAACGTCCCCTCTGAAGGGGGCTGATGTCTCTCAGAAATAGCACTTGGTTGTAATACTCATTTTCACAGAACCAAGAGAGAAGAAAAGCAATGATATGGGGACAAATGCACTTGGATGTCTCAATCCAGAAACACGTTCTGCAGCAGGAAGTGAACCTAATTGCCTGCTGTGCCCACAAAATCAGTCTGTAAGAAGCCCCAGAAAGCAGAGGCAGGAAAAGCACTGTTCTTTTTCTCAATTTTTAAAAAGCATTTGCTTCACTTCAAATCCTAGCACTTTAATAGTTTGTATTAAAAATATTACACTCTTGCTTGGAAATAAATTTCAGGACAGGAACTGACCTTTGAAGATCTTAATCCTTCACAAACTTTCTGTTTTTCACCAGAATTAAGTTAAAATTGTAGAAACCATTTAATTTAGAAACAGAGCTACAGATACTACCAACCTCATGAACAGCTGCTTTGTTACAGCATTAATCTGATCTGTGAGAGAACACGTTCAAATCTGCACTCTGGTTTGCTTCAATTCCAGCTTCCTGCTATGTAAAGGAGTGCTGAAATTCAAATTGCTAGGTCTCTCTTTTGGAGAGTCAGTTTGCAGCTGGAAAGCCTCTGAATGACTGAAACCAGTCTGCTCCATGAAAGAGTTCTTGTCAGCTAGTCAACATGTTCTGTCCCTACGCCAGTGAAAGGCAATTTTACACAGGCCTGAACAGAATGTGAGCATCCCTTGAGCAGATAAATGTAGGTTAAGCTTCCAGTTACTTACTGGGTTTGTATATATTCCACCTATGCACAGGATCCCTCATGTAGTGCAAACGGGAGACCACACATAGTAAAGAAGAAGAAATACTTGCAAAATAAGGATTTTAAACTATGTGTACTCTCAAAAAGTGAAAAAACACAAAGCAACATTTCCAGACTAAAGCATATTAATAATGTGCACAAACTATACTGTGATGATTACCCGGAGTTTACCTTTCCTTGGAGAAGACAACATCAGAGGCCAAATTCAGGTATTTTTTACCTTTTGGAAGCATTCCTCTCTAGTGTTTTCACTATCACAACCTCTCTCTCACCAACATCACCTGCTGGGTGAGCTATGTGCCACCAAGTGATTGGAATCAACAGGTCCCATTCAAGTCTTTCTACCTTCTGGTTATTTTCACTTTTATTTCGGGATTTCCTATCCCTAAACTCCTTGGGTTTTGCCTTCTCTTTTGATCAAATCTCTCTTCTTTGTCTACTAAAACAAAGTTGTTCTCTACTCTCTCCTTACAAGGCTACTTGCTGCTCAGCCTTCCCTGTGGCCCAGACAGGTGTCATGCCTTGTGTTACGTAGACATGTCCTGCTGTGGGCTGCATGCTGCTTTCCAGACTAAGCAGGTCTCTTCAAGATCATCTCTCATACCTTCCTGCATAATATATGAATGCAAAGGAAATGCAAGCTGTTTTAAAGGGAAACAACTGTCTCTTCATCCCATGCTCAATCAAGAGTAGCAAATCAAAGAGAAGACAACATGCAACAGGACAAAGCACAGAGTGACCACCTCTCCTCATGCATCAAAATAGTAACCTATGGGTCAGCCTAAGTGCTCTGTTTTCAGCTGAAGCACCCCTAGGATAATCTAGCAATACTAGAAGCATCAAGACTTCAAAGAATTCTTAGGGAATGCTGCATTTACCTGTAGGAACTGTTGGGGGTGCTGGGTCAGCTGTGGCTGAGCTGGTTGCTGGACAGTGGTGAGCTGTTGCTGATGGTCTTGCTGACTTTGTTGCTGCTGCTGCTGCTGCTGTTGCTGCTGTGTTACTGACAAAGTCTGTGGCTGTTGCTGTTGGGCAGCAAAAGTGGGGTACGCTGTCACCACCTGTCCCATAAACATAGTGCTTGGTACCATTACTGCTCCACACGCTACTGGGGCTGTCACAAGCTTTGTTACAAGTTGCTGACCTTGAGAAAATCTGTTAATAGAAAAAGACATTTGGGGTCACTTTAGGAAAAAGCAAACAAGAAAACCTGCCTCACACACGCCCTTGGGAGTGTGGATATATCAGGTTTTCTTTGCCATCACAACATGGGTTTTGCTAAGCCTGAAAACAATGTTCTGCTGGGCAAAGTTTAGTTTAGCAGCTGTATCCATATATAGTTAAGATAATAAACCAAGTGACTTTTTAATGCTACCTTAGTTCCTTTTAACATACAACACAGCTATGTTAGCGTATCCTTGCAGCAAGTCATCAGAACACTGGTTTGGAAGATTTACCTGATTGGTCTATCCTGTGTAAAAGCAGTTACTGCAGCAGCATTCTGGTTATTGTTCTGTGGTAAGCTAGAAGGAACCTGGACCACATTTCCTGTTGTTGGCTGAGAGATCACCATAGTGTTATACAAAGGTGCCGAGACTGTGTTCTGTGACTGACTGGCAAGAGAAGACTGTTGATTGTGTCCACTAAGTATGTTTTGCTGATTATGCTGGAAAGAAAAAATATTTTGAGATAGTAATTTGAAAATAGCCAGGTGCTACAGTTGTCCTCCTCACTGTCACTGCTTCACAATTGCCACTGTTCTACTACAAACAAATTCTTAATTTAAAGCACACCGGTATTTCTACAGACTGAGGAGTTGGAGGTAGGACTGGCCTTCAGATACCTGAAAACCTCTTAGATTAACCTCTTCTCCTCAGGTTATTTTTTTACTGAATTTTTCAGTTACTTATATACTGTTTGTTGAAGATCCTATTTTCCACTCCTTTAAGCATCTCTGTGCCAGCCTTAGACTAATCTCTTAACATCATTTCCATTGATTTCTTACTTCAAAATTTGGAATTAGCTTACTGCTGTGCACCTCTTCACAAATCTCAAGAAGAAAGCTTGGAATGTGCATAAAGGTACAGAGGACAGTGACCACAGAGACTGGAGGTATAAAGAATCTCCATACACAAAATGGTCAAACCTAATAGAAGTGTTCAGCTTGAAGAACAGGCAGGGTGGCAGGTTTAAAACACCACACCCCACACCCCCCCCCCAAATATAATCATCTTTCACAGCAAGTAAAGCTGTAGGACTCTGAAAGATACTGTGGGTTTCAAAAGTTTACATGGCATCACAAGAAACAGAATAAACTCATGAAGGAAAAAGGCTGTTAACACTGCAGATGTCATACACCTGTGGCATCAGGCTGAAACTGTTGAAGAGTAGAAAAACCAACTGCAGAAGCACCAATGTATGCTTGTCCAGATCCTATGCTTTTCTAGCTATTTGCTGTCTGGACACTGGGTTTCAAACTCATTTGGTACAAATCTCATATTATGTGTTCTGTCAACAGCAAATTCATAGACATTTAAAGAAAAGGCAAGCTGAAAGTTTTTTCAATACTTTTCTTTCCAGAAAGCTACTTGTTATTATTTACAGGGCAAATCTCAAAATAAAAGAAGATCTGCAATGGCATTATCAAGAACATAAATGCATTTCAATTTTAAAACCTGGATCATGAATAACTTAATGCAACTCAAAGGACATTGTTAAAAAACAATCTGGGAGGGGGATATCAGGGAAGCTACTGTTGTGTTCCAGCTACGATTCTGAACAGATATTCTGTCTAGCAAAATCAATAATGAGAATCTCACCTGTGTTGCAGTACTCTGCAAAGGCTGTTGCTGTATCATGTGTGGAGTACTTATATGGCCTGTGTTCATCCCACTTTGAGTCTGATTAGTCTGAACAACTTGACCTTGCATGTTTATTGGTGTAAGCTGCTGAACATTTGAAGAATTTCCAGAAGCAAGCTGCACAGAACCAAAGTTGAGTCCAGAAGCTGATTGCTGCAAAAACATCTTAAAAAAAAATAATCCTCAGGTTAGCTTTAAAGAAACACCTGTTAATTGTTCAAGATGTCTTAGAGAAAGTAAACTTACTTATTTTAAGTTAATTAAAATTTCATCTTAGTTATTAGAAGTGTTAAAACAGTATTGCAACCTCTAAGAGCAAAAGGCCCAAGTCACGCATAGGGTCAGTATTCAGAGGCCCTACTGTAACTGGTAAGAATCAGAATCCTGATTTCTAGAGCTCTAAATAGTAAGTTTTAATATTTATTCCTAAAGAAGCAGTAGTATTTAGAGACTAACTTGTAATGTAGTCTACAACTGTCTAAAGACAAGACATATTTGAAATCACATTTCTGTTTGTAGGATCTCCAGCAGTTAAACCAATTACAATTAAGAAAATCTCAGAATCAACCAGGCATAGCACCAGGAACAGATTCTTCCTTGACAGTCAAGAAAACATAATCATAACATGCCAACATCACTTTAATAAACTGAATTCAGCACAACAATAATTTGAGTCTTTACAAAGAGTTAGGCCCAAGACTACCCAAGACAGGGTAATAAGGTAGAATGTGCAGCAATAGATCCGTTTTTCCTCATTTTCACAGGCCTGAGTAAGGTCCCTCCACAATGCATTGGAAGTGAGCTGTCTGTCTCTCATTTTGAGGCACCTATAAGGCAGTCTACTGCTGGCAGGTTTACGCTAGACATGATAAAACACTGAAATGGCACATGCCAGAAATGCCCACTGTTCAACAGAATGTAGGGAACATACTTAATACTTCCAGGAAGTATTCCTTTTATATACTCTTTATTCACAATCCACACTGAAAATATTTATATTATTTCCTTAAGATCAATTTCTGTTTTCGGTGGTGTCCTGGTTCTGGCCAGGCCAGAGGTAACCTCCCCCAAGCAGCCAGCCCAGGTGAGCTGAGTTAGCCCAGGTGAGCTGAGTTAGCACAGGCTGTTTCCACACCACCTGACATCACTCCCCTATAAAAGGGGCTGGTTGGGGAGGGGCACTCCCGGGTGCCTCCAGGGCACTCTGAGTTCAGACAGGGCACTGGGTCCATCCTTGGGTCATGCTGTACTCAGTGTAATTGTTGGGTCAATGAGGAATTCCTGTGTTATCATCAGGTGTAAGTGAAATTTGCTGCAGGCTGTTATGCTTCCCCTTTCACCGTACACTGTCCTTATCCTAACCCATGGACGCTCTGTCTGTTCCTGCTCTGGGAGTGAGTGAGCAGCGTGTGGTGCTCAGCCAGTGTTTGGGGCTGAACCACCACAGGTGGGTTTTGTTTGGTTTGGTTTGTGCTTTTTTTTTTTTTAAACTAGAAAAACCCAATAGGGTCAATCTTTTCTTCCAAAGATAGCCACTGGAAAGAGAATGACAAAATTAGGAAAAAAATCTGCTGGTTAAACTGTAGAAATCAAGTAAATCAGCTGCTGGAGTAATCTAGACTTCTTGCCATTCTGGCTCAGTAACTACTGCAGTATACCATGCAAAATAAAACCACTTCACCAGGAGGGTGTGTAGGACCATGGCCTGATAGTTAGGGCAGTTTAAGAAACAAAAGGCATGGATCTGACACCCTTGAACTAAGAGAGAAAGTAAGTATTTACCTTGCACACTTTTGATTATATTATAATGGCTGCAAAACTGCAAAAAATAACAACCAACTACCGCATCCTTTCACATTTAGGTTTATGCTGAAGCTAGTCTTGAGCTGCTCAACACTGAAAAGATACACTGTCTAAAATGAGACCTGGGACTAAATTCTCTACAGACCAAACCTGGAAAAGTCACACTAACTCACCTGGAGCCCTTGACCATGGACAATTTGAAGCTGCTCTTGAATCTTCCGTAACTCTTCCTGCTGTCGATGAATATTTGCTTCTATCATACGTGTTCTTTGCTCTAGCTGGTCCTTGAGATGCTGCATAGCTCCTAATTGAGCTGAAAACTGAAACACAGGCTGTAGTGCAATGAATAAATTAAAAGCTGAGCAAAAATAATTAAAATGTATTTACAAGCAGTAAATACACTCCTCCACAGTAGCAAAGAAATCAAGCACTGCTTTTTAAACTGCAAATAAGCATGATCTGACAACTTCGTTAGTATGAAAGTGACACAGAACTGACGTTTACTTGATGCCACATTTAACTGATGTATCAGAATCAGTGAACTAAAAAAAAAAGATATTGACTGGTGTCCACATCACCAAGCCTTTATAAAAAGCCATAGCAATTTACGTGGTACTGCAGATATTAAAGCGCTCTCAGGCTAAAAATTAGAATTCCATCAGTTTAAAGAAAAAAAAATTCACCCAGAGCTAAACCCTTTGAAGGCTGAGGCCACAGACAGCCCATGTTTGCCACTTCTATTCTTTCCTAGACATCTGCTGTGGGTACAAGTGAATGCAAGCTTGGATACTTGCAAGGCACAGGCGTCCTACCTACAGGACACAGATGTTCAGCTGCACCTGACACTCCTGTTCCTATTTCACAAAAACTATTTCACAGACAAGTTGCCTTGTGTTATAAGCACATGTATAGAAAGCTGCACAGTAGATGAATTTTCAAATTCATATGCTAGTATATTCTATCTTGTGTCATCTATGTTTCTAAAGGCCACAGATGAAAACTATATCCACCGAAGTAATGGGAAGGGAAGGAAAAAAAAGTGTCAAATTGAGTAATTTTGTCAAGAAATGCTATTCAAGAGAATAACATTAAAGAGAATAAATGCTATTCAAGAGAGTGACATTAAAGGTGAGTGGCCCCCAAGTAGTCAGTTTCTGAAAGAAGAATTATCATCTGAACAACACTCTTAAAGTAAGAAATCACAAACAATAAACCAACTTAATCCATACCTGGGACATGCCAGACTGGAGCTGTAAAGTTGCAGGCTGAGACATCGTTGGCTGCGCTACTGGTTGTCCAAGAGACTGGGAGCTTAAAGACTAAGATTAAAAAAATGGTTCCGTAACTGGATGAGAATGAACTCCATACTTGATGTGAAATACTTCTTTACATCAAGGGTCAATTCCAAAATAGCATCATATGTACGCAGGATAAAACCAAGTTTCCTGAAATACCTCACTTTACTTAAAGAATTAAGGATACAAGAGCAACTGATTATATACAGAATATGTATGTGTGTATGTAAAACTTTCCACTACTAAAAATACATAAAAGCAGTAGGCATAAACCAGGAAAAACAGAAGTTACAGTTGCAACTGCTTTAAAGTTCTTATTTGTAGTAAGGGGAAAAAATATCATCACAAGAAGTCTGGAAGTTTGATTTATTCTTAAACTAATAATTTTAAAAGATGCATATTCTAGTAACAATTCTATTTTTAAGGGAATGTATCAGTCCAGCTGGAACATGAGCACCAAGTACACGAAGGATGAGGTTTTCTCCTGTTACCAAGATTTCATAAACTCTAAAGAAAGTATTCACTATTATTCTTAAGAGTCATAAATCTGTATTATTTCTCTACAGGGATACACAGCATCACACTGGCAATTTTATATGTGTGTGTACATATATGCAGAATATACACATATATTGCTTATACACACATATATATTAAAAATGCAGAATCTTAGAAAGAATTTACGTGAATGAAAGCAGATTCATACACAGTCCTGCAAACCCAACTGCCCCAAAATAATACTTGAATGCTTAATTATGGTATTCCCTTAAAATGCAGTCTACCCAAGGTGCATACTGATGATGTAATTCTCGTAGCCATGTGTTCTGCGTGAAATTGTTACAGTTTAAATTCTGTGTTTTCAGAAGAACTAAGAGAGAGGTGACAGGGATTTAGTAATAGCTTTTAAAGGTGAGATACACTGATGAAATGCATTTTTTTCTGAAGAGTTACCTGACTGCTCAGAGATGATCTTCTTTGTGCAGTCTTTTCATGACCAGATAAGCTTTGCCTTGGAGGAGTGCTAGTGTCCACTGTCATTTTAGTTGGTGTTGCTGGCAATATACAGAGTTACAATAAATTATTACAATAAATTTATTAAAAATAAATTATTACAATAAATAGTAATCTCAATTCTGCCATGCAATTATCAAATCACAGGAAGCTTTTAAGGCTTGGACTCTCCCCCCCAGACTATCCAACAATAATGCCATCTGATGGACTGAAACAGGCTGCTGTTGTACTTTCTGAAGGCATCTCTAAAAATGAATGTCAGTAGATCTCTGAACTATCAAAAAAGACATTTTCCTTTAGACACTTACAAAATAAGGCTTAATTGCTAGGTATGCATTTAATTGAAGCAGATAAAGCCTTTACTAGGAAGGCAATTATATTTTCAACAGTTGGTGCTTACATGAATGATCTGATACTGCAGTATGTGAAGATTTTCTTGAACTCCTGGAGGAAGCAGATGGTGTGGGGCTGGTGTCAAACCTTTCCAATGCTTCTTTGAGACTCACTGTGTTTATGTGATTGTCAGACCCAGAGTCTTGACTCTGAAGAGACACACACAGGCAACAATTAACTTAGATATCTGATGCAGCACACAGTGTACATTTCAGTGTACATTAGAAAATAACTAAGACCATGTTGGGTCTCATCAACCCCCTTGCACAGGTGCAGAAGTGCCCTGTGACTCACCTATTAAACTGTCTTTATCTTGAGCCATGAGTTTTCTCACTTTTACCCTTCCAATTCTCTCCCCCATCCTGCTGGGGGGTGGGGGGAGAGTGAGGAAGCAGCTGTGTGGGGCTGAGCTGCTGGCTGAGGTTAAACCATGACAAGTTCTAAGAAGTGGGACCGATTAACAATATGAAACAGCTCCTGCCTTCCTCTTGTGAATTCCTGTAAGCCATCTTTCTGTGCCAGCCTTTTTTTTTTCCAGATTATTTGTGCTTCCAGTAAAGAAGAACATTCATTTATGAATCAAACTCTGCAGGAATCAGTTCTTAATAAGGACACATGGATGTTGCCATATTGTAACTACATGCACAAAAACTCCTAAAAACATAGGAGACTAAGTCTTCAGGCAGAATACAGTTAAACATACAACATTCCTAAACTTCTTTGATCATTTTAAATAGTCTTATCATTTAGAGATGAAAATAACTACTGTCCTGGTAACAGGAGAAAATACTTGCTGCTGTGTTATTTGCTTATGTGTTATTTTAGTATAAAAAGAGATAAAATTATAGAAGACATTCACCTTATCTGCTGTTATCTCTGGAAGAGACTCTTCAATACCAAGTTCTCGTCGTCTTTCTGCTCTAACTTCTGCATAACTAGAAGAACACATCAAATACGACTGTTATATTTGGATCATTAAAAAAAACCAAACCTCAAAAAACAAACTACTCAGAGGTGCCTTGTTTATAAAGTATCCCAAGAAGCTTCCCAATGATTATTTAAGCTGCTATGATTTCTCTGCCCCTAAAAATACCTGCAAACATCTCCCATGCCAGTAGAATTTCTCTAGCATGTATTTTTTTGTATTTTTTTAATAAAGGTAACATACCTTACAACAGTGTGTGTACAGACAATAAACTCTGGCCTCGAATTCCACTGGTGATACGTGATGTAGTAATGTGTTTGCAGCCAAATCCACTGTTGTCCCTTTGTGAGGAATCTGTAGTAACATGATTTCCCTTTCCCATACTGCATTACTATAAAAGTGAAGAAAAAAATAGACTGTCTTTCCAGTCTGTAAATACTGCAATTACATAATAAACATTATTTTCTAGCTTCATATAGCCCAAAACCATATTCAAATTCAGCATGATGACAATGACTATGAACAGGTTTAAAACTGTAGCTTTCTTCCAAAAACACTTACACTGCATTCTTCGGAGATCCAAGCTTCCATGATTCTGTTTGTGTTTTTTTTACATATTGTGAAAAAGTTGTGTGCCAAAAAAATCTAAATACAGTTTTATAAAGAAAGTAACAGTTGAACTGAAAGCTTATCCCATTACATCTCTAAGCAATTTTTGCATTTATTAAACATCACAGAGCCTTTGAAATGCTATTGGAAGAACTGAAGAAGTGCTTGTTAATAGCCTTGTGAACTCCAATTTGCTACAACAAAACCTATACATGGTAAGATAAAGTTAAATCTGTTTTGTAGTTCTGCATCTAAAGAAAAAAAGATGATCAGCAGTGCAATAATGTCAAAGGAAAGGCAGCAAAGACACCTCAGTCAAATGTACCACAGAATTTCACTACATCTGTATGATGTAATAAACATTAAATGACATCTACAAAGCAAACCCATAGATTGTAGCCACTTGGTCATACTCACAATGCTCGTGACATTTTGCCAGATTATCTAGGTCATCCACATGGTAATAATCATAGCCTGATGTTCCCAAAACTTCAAATGGAAGATAACCTATTATCGGAGGTGCCCTAATTAATACAAAAAAATTAGTGTCATTTTATTTAAAAAAAAGAAAAAGAAAAAAGACCAAACAACCCACAACCAAAAATTATTTCATATGTAACTTTTCTTGTTTACAGTATGTGCTCTGAAAAAAATTTAAAATTTCACCCAACACAAGCTATGAGGAGTTAATGCTGATTAGTGAACTCTAAATATTACAGCCACCACTGTGATTCAGCTACTATTGCTGCTATACATAGAAGGAATTGCACCTGTGATCCAAGAATAGGAACTTCCATTCTAAGCTATGTCTAGATGTGAACTCTTCATTGGGTTCTTCAACAGTGCACATTTCCTAAAAAGTAAAAAAATAAAAATCTCTCTCAAAACTGCTCTATTCTAATTCATAAACTCTTGTGAAATTCAGACTTACCTAAGTGAGTAGATAACTCCACAATAGTTACAATGTTATTTTTAGACAGTTTCATAGTTTTTGCTTGTTTAAATGCGCAGTACTGAGGTAGAGTCTAATTTCAGCAGTGCCAGGCTGACAGTTGATTTAAATGGACCCCCCCCCAGCATAGGATTAAACTCAAGCTCAGTAGTACAAGCAGAAATCAATAGTTCCTGCAGTTAAGCTTTTAACTTGTAACAAGCAAAAGAAGAGATGAAACACTCCCACCAGACACTCTGATTACAGTATATGCTTACAAGGGGTGAAAACCAACATTAGCAGGATGATCACATTACTCTGACTTTAGGAATAGTATTCTTCCTTTTAGCTAACACAGAGCACTCTAAATCACTTTGCCTTGAGGGCACCAACATTTACTACAAATATCACACTATTCTTACATTTAGAACTCAGATAATGATTGTATTTACACTATTACAACAAATCCTCAAGGTATTCTGTGATTTTTTTAGAATGTATTCCACTCAGACATATGTGCAATCTGTGCATGTCAGTTGATTTCTGCTGTCCCCTTCCAGAGAGGCAGAGATGCCCCACCAAGCAGCGTGCCTCATGCTGAGACACTAACAGAGCTAAGTATCCCAAGGCAGACGGTTCTTTTGCAAACTCCTCCAGCACTGCCTTCCAAGAAGAAAGATGGATGGAACACATACATACATACAGATACACCCCTTAAAAGAATTATAATCGAAGTAGAGGTCAGTAAATCTTTCTTTTTTTGGACACCTGCTCACTTTTGTCACACTTGTAGGAGCTTGCAATGGTATTCCCCTTGCCAGGAACACAGCAGAATCTACTGATTATCAGATACTACAACACTTTCCTAAACACTAAGTTATGGAAACTGCTGCTGCACTGATGCAATATTCACAATGGATGTGGAGAGATGAGCACCCTGTTGCTCTGCAAACATCTGTAACTAAAATAGTCTTGTGGAAAAATACAGTAGAAGACTAACCACTGTTCCTACCAATGGACCACCTTCCTTTTGATTCTTTCAGGGTACAACACAAAGAGTTTTATGTGGATATTTTTCAGATCTTTAAATAGGTATTTCTAAGTTCTATTTCTTTGAAAGTAAAAAGGTTAACATATGTAGGTTCTTCACCTTCACTGGTGTATCATCTGAAGACAATGACCAGAAAGTGAGTTTTATGATGGAGATAATGAACAAAAAATCACTCCTGGCACAAATCTGTGACTCTAGGTGTTACTTGTGGTTAAGCAAGACTTAACCTTCAAAACCGAAACTGCCCCTAAAACCCAAAACTCACCTACTTTCCTAAGGTTACAGCATTTTATAAAGCACCACTCATAGCAGAGGAAAAGAAATGACTGAGCAAGTGTATACCCTTGAGATTTGTTGTTTCTTTTTATCTCATTATTTTGGCACAAGTCAAAACAGAAGTAAAAATAACTTTAAGTGCAGGCAGTAAAATCACAGTAAAAACACCACCTTTTAGAGAGGAGCTGGCAGTAGGTTAGTATCTGATTACTTAATGTATTTACATTAATGATTTACAGATACTCCGGCTGTAAAATGCCCCTGGGCAGAAGCTATCTTGTTCAACAAGGAATCCTGTTGAAGTTGTCAACAAGGCATCTAGAAAGGAAAGGACTTTCATTTGTAACAAAAAGTATTCTGGTAGAATCCTTTTGGCTGGATTAATCCTGCTTTCATCATAGGATTGAACTGTTTACAAGCCCAAGTCCCTTCATCGGGGAGCAAAATTTGGGGCATGTTTTGTTACAAAAGTGGTCAGGTCATATGCAGAAAATGTGACACCTTTCAGAGATTTTTCTCATGAATGCTATGACTTTTGCAAAAGCACTGTATATCCTTGAGAAATTACATTCTAGGTAAAAAACCCCAACCAACCCAGAACCATATACCATCTGAATGAAACAGAAAACATGGTAGATGAGCAGTCAAATTCTATTTAAAACAAGGCACTCCAGTACTAAGTTATAAATCTTTTTACTGGCTGTTTCATACATCTGTTAGTAAAGTTATTGGGGTGGTAAAGTTCCTGACATAACACTTATTTGCTTGAGTCTAGTCAACACAAGCCTCTGTAACAACGAAGGTATCTAAAGACTATCAACAAATCTTCACTCTAACGTGAGTCATCTTTGCAAGAACGGATCTCAGATGAACAGCACTGATGGAAACCCTTGAGAGGATCTTAAAAACTCTGTAAGATAAAAGCTTCCTCAGGCACTAGGGGCTCAGAAGTTCAGGCAAAGAGAAATGAAAGTCTGGCCAGAGTATAATCCATAAGGCGTGAAATCCATAAGGGTGAAACCCTCAGGAAACTGAGACACCTGAAAGGTCATGGATGGCTCATGGATGGTCCTCAACAGCTAAATGTCCTGTTCCAGAAGTAGAAAATAAAGAAGTTTTACTGTAGCACATGCTAAACTGTTAATCTTTAAAAGATAAAAATATTTCCAAATACTAATGGGTTGATCTTTTTCCCCCAGGTGTTCCATGAAGCAAAAAAACCCCACATGACATGTCTACCAGCTGTAGGCATAACTGTAAGAACATTATTTAGACCAGCATGGGAAGAAAAGCGTCGGATGAAAGATCTCCATGGCTTCAGGAAAAATAACCCAATAAACTCTCTGGCCCACAGTCTGGAGAGATCCAATTCCAATTTCACCTGACTGAACTGACAAAGTTCATATGATTTCTCTACAAGCTCCCTACTACACCTTCAAAGTGTAAACCATGTTTTCAGAGGATGCCATCAAGCATCTTCAGCTGAAGATGTTAGTGTGTTCAACTTACAGGCAGAATACTTGAGTTCTGTGTGACAGACAGCAGCTTGTCTATGTGTACCATATATATTTCATGGCAACTGAACTGTAAGAACAAATCTTCGATAGTAGACTATCCTGTACCTTGATTATTACATTTGTAGAAAACACAATCTGAATCACATTCACAGCCTATGCTATACTGTGTCCTGAGTATTTATTTTTAATTTATTTTGGAGAGGAACAAGCTCATACTTAAAGTCTATAAATTTCACACACGTGCAATTCGAAACTTGTAAAGACATCTTCACTGTGCATTAGCAGCTAAGCAAAATGTTCGCTTGAAACAACTGAGTTGCTGAAAGACAAACAATACTACAAAAACCCCTCAAAATCTTCATTACCTCAAAACCTTACTTTCAGTTGCTGACAAATAATTCAAGCTTTTACTAGCCATAAAAGATTTGCTTCTGTGTCCAACTGCAGCAAGATCAGCAGCAGCATAAAATGTGCATTCGAGTGACAGAATTAGTCAGTTTTTCCAGTGAAAGTGCAATCTCAGTGTTATCTTTCATTGTGTTTAAGGCAAACCTGGTAAATTATATTCCTATGAACTTCTAGATTTATTTCTTACATATTACTATAGTAGGACTATTTGGAAATTTCACTCAGCATACCAACTTCATTTGATACTTTTTATAACATTTAAGCTGTTTGTACGTGAAGAAAGAAACAGGCTTTTAAATCCATATAACAAAAGGCCTTCTGGTTTTCTTTAATAATATTTGCTCTGTAAGCTTTCCTGTTGAGAATATATTTTTAAATGATAGAAAAGTGATGTCATTTGTACATACCTTGATAAATTGAGGTGTAGCTAATCTGACTGTGGCTACAAAGCAAACTTTGTCTTCATATGAAGGCCGGTGCGATCGCTGGATAGTCCCTTCAAAACCATTGTGCGCTGAGTTGGGAACTGTGAGAAGACAGATGAGGTCAGCACAGATTGCAATATAAGCACGGAGGAAAATAGCCATAATATCATAAGACAAATGGCCCAATATTCTTCTAATGCAATTTGCTTCTAACTTAACAAGCATTAAGAAAAATGCTACATATAACATATGCAATGTTTGCATAGGAATAGTAGCTGTACAGTATTAATGAGAACACAACCATCAAGTAACTTTCTCAGAGAACTTTAACTACAGGATAAGTGCTCAGTTTTGGGCCCCTCACTACAGGAAAGTCATTGAGGCCTTGGAGCATCTCCAGAGAAGGGCAACCAGACTGGTGACAGGTCTGGAACACAAGTCTTAGGAAGAGCAGCTGAGGGAACTGGGACCGAACAGTCTGGGGAAGAGGAGACTCAGGGGAGACCTTATCACTCTCTACAGCTACCTGAAAGGAGGTTGTGGTGAGCTGGGGGCCAGCCTCTTCTCACAGGTAATTAGCAATAGGACAAGAGGGAATGGCTGTAAGCTGTACCAGGGGATGTTCAGGTTAGAAATTAGGAGAAGTTTCTTCTCAGAAAGATTGGCTGGGCATTGGAACGGATTGCCCAGGGAGGTGGTGGAGTCACCGTCCCTGAGGGTGTTTAGGGAAAGGTTGGATGAGGTACTTAGGGACATGGTTTAGTTAGTACTATGGGTGGTAGGGGGAAGGTTGGACTAGATGACCTTGGAGGTCTTTTCCAACCTTAATGATTCTGTGGTTCTGTGATATTATCTGTGACAAAGCAGTTTCAAGAAACTACTAACTAATCCTTCTTGCTAACTACTAAAAATGACTGGAATACACCTTCAAAAATGATGTTAAGAGTTTCTCTTTTGTATCAGCTTTTGCTAAGTTTTTCCTTGTGAACTCTGAGGTGTTTTTCTAGGCTTCCATCACATTCAAACATCACACACTGAAGACAAATCTGAGTAACAAAAGAGTCAAAGGCACAACAATTACACATGTGGAAGAATTTGAAGACTAAGCTGAGAACAAAAAATTCCACTTGTTGAATCACAGAGATGGATGGAATCACAAATAGGCAAAAGATGAACTAGATCTCTATAATTTCCAGCAGGTAGCAGTTTAGTCTATTAATGCTCTCAGGCTCTTACAAGTCTAATTGGTTCTAGTTCAACTCTAAATTTGATCTTCGACTGAAGTTCTTTGTGCATCTTAAGCTTACAACTCCTTGTGCTTTCCGTCAGAAAGAAACCAGGTATTTTCCTTCCCCTTTACCTCACCCCTTCTCCATCTTTCTTCAGAGATTATATTGACTTTGAAGTTACACTTTTAGATATCTGATTGCTTTCACTGCTGTACTTTGAACTCTTTCCATTGCTTTACTTCCTTCCAACAAATAGCATCTGGATGAGGACACATGGGTGCCAAAAGTGCAGTGGGATTATTTCATGTGGTTTAGACTATATTTTAAAAAGACTTTTGTATGATTTTTATAATATGGCAATTTGTCATGGTGACTTGGTGATGTTCAGTTTACATTCCACAGTAACTCCTTCTTCTAAAGGGCTATTTAGCTGACTGCAACCTCTTTCCCTGTTTATATAGTTTATTATTCCTAAATGTAACAACTTGCATTTGTTCTTAGTCAATCTGTCTGTTTTTTCCTCAAAAAAATTATTTCTTTTCTAAATTTGGGGCTGAATCTTTGTCCTGTTTTTAGTGTTCATGACTACAAACTACGTTCCATTATACATAATGGTAATGAGAATACAAGTCCAGAAGCTGTCCCTTAAAACTCCATTTTGACCATGAACACTTGATAACCTTTCCCACCCACCAGTTTCTGCAGCTACCCTGCAGCAATTTCAATAAACATGTGCTTCCCTTATATGTTTGTGAGAACAGAATATATTAATTGTCAAAAGCATTATTAATAAGTCCACAATTTATTTGTGTTTTTCCTCTTATTCACACAGTACGTTCCTTTTCAGTAGAGGAAACTGAATTGATTTGATGCTATTTCTACCTGAAAAATCGACAAAGGTTGTTATTCAGTTGCTTGCTAGCTTCCTGAAGCTCACATAGTTTAATTATTTGTCCTGGAATATTTCCCAATATTGAATTGCTACTGATAGGTCTGCAGTTTCCCAACTCCTCCTCATGCCATGACAGCACCGTATTTGGCCTTTACAGGACTGTTTCTTGTCTTTCTCATAATATTACATAGCTGCATTTGACACAAAGACTCAACCCCTCCCCATTTTGTTAGAAAAAGACTGGTATCACGTAACCCCCCCATAGGTTTAGTTACAAGATACTGTTTTCATGGATATTTTGGGGGTTGATCTGTATAAAGATCTACTGCTGGCCACACCACACAACCCATTTGTCTGGCTGATCAAATAAAACCATC
Organism: Laterallus jamaicensis coturniculus; assembly: GCA_022605575.1. Classification (NCBI taxonomy): domain Eukaryota; kingdom Metazoa; phylum Chordata; class Aves; order Gruiformes; family Rallidae; genus Laterallus; species Laterallus jamaicensis. Next base: position 66,039,372 of record JAKCOX010000004.1, read on the forward strand.
TCTTGAGTAAACAGACAGTACCGGCTGGCCAAATAGATTAGAGGTGTAGTACAAAGGAACAGTAACAGTACACAGCTAATGAAAAGAACTTCTATGGAAGGGAGAAGGAACTCAGCAAGGAAAGCTGTAATGGCCCATCCACTCATCCTGTGAGTGTAGGCAGGGAACAGAAATGGCAGGAAAACCACCATTTTACTTCCCAGCTCACTGCATAATGACAACTGCAGGTACCATGATCTTTAATTTACTTGGTCACCTGCTTAAATACGGGTTATGCTCAATGAAATTCAGGCTATTTATTTTAAAGTGCTTGCTTAACTCTCTCTTACACTCTTTTACAAGATAATAGCCTTCTTTAATTGAAAGTCTTTAAGCATAATTATTAGTTTATATTCCAGTGCACAGACATGTAATACCTGTAAGTTTTTCTTCTTTTTCACCAAAATAAAACAGAAGTGATACAACCTTGCTTCAAGCTCTTCTTTTGAGAAACTGATTTTAATTTGTCATTAAGATTTGCACAATGGTACCAAGCCTTTTTATCTGTGAAGCTGCCTAAATACTCCACTCTAGCACTGCTGAAGTTACTTACCGTTATTCAAACACTTGAAATTTCCTATAAATTTTACATATTCATATGTAGGTTGCTCTTTTGGGTCTATTGTTCCTCGCAGCATATGGCAACAGAATTCTAGTTGATTTTTTGCTGAGAAAAGAATAAACAGATTAGAAGGCTACATGCTTGACAAAGCTCACAGGCAACATGAAATGGAAAGCAGGAATAACTAAGCTGTGTGCTTACTGAGATACTGTAAATATTGTTAATACAAATGGCTACAAGCCTTTGCTTTTAACCACTGTGGTATTAACCAGCCTAAAGAAAAGAACTCCTTTAGAATTTGTGCATGGAGGGTCTGAATGCTAATGACACAGAAACCCCCTGAAAACTAGAGCTGTTTTACGGAAGCAGCTGCCCTAAGATTAAGTTTACTAAAGCATGCACTTCCAAAACCCATTAGACTGCTGTGTTTTTACTCTTGCCAAGTGCTACAACTATCTAAATGGAAGCTATATAAACAAGAGGAACATTTCTAATACACAGGAAAGCCACAGAGTGCAATGCAAGTTTGACTCTTGGAGGGAAGTGGGAGGAATCACAAAAAAGTATTTCTGTTGTCTGAGGCTCACCCATATGTTTCTGTTTAAATAACACTGTAAGAAAAGAACTTATCACATGTGATACAAAGCAGGCTATTGTTAACACAACTACCATACTGATTCTGTCTGGAATAGAGTTAATTTTCTTCATAGCAGCTCATATGATGCTGTGCTGACTAAAACAGCACTGGTAATATGTGTTCATTATGCTGAGCAGTGCAGTGCTTGCACAGAGACAAGGCCTTTGCGGCTGCTCACACCAACCCACCAGAGAGTAGGCTGGGGGTGCACAAGGAGTTGGGAGGGGACACTGACTGGACAGCTGATGCCAACTAACCAAAGGGATACTCCACACCATATGACATCATGCTCACTGTATAAGAGGCTGTGGGAAGCAGGAGAAAGGGGAAGATGTTCAGAGTGATGGTGTTAGTCTACCCAAGTGACCCATTCCATCCTGGGGATGGCTGAACACCTGCCTGCCCATGGGAAGCGGTGAACGAATTCCTTGTTCTGCTTTCCTTGTGTGCATGGCTTTTACTTCACCTGTTAAACTGTCTGTATCTCAACCCATGAGTTTTCTCACTTTTACCCTCTTGATTCATTCTTCATTTTGCTGTGAGGAGTGGGCAAGCAGCTGTGTGGGACTGAGCTACCAACTGGGGTTAACCCGCAACAACTACTTACATTTTAAGTATTCTGGTGTCAATGAATCACTTTCCAGCAGGTGAGAAGACAGTATTTTATAAATTTCTGAATGTTCCCCCTCTGGGATAAAATTAAATACACTCTGATCCACAAGATCAGACTGAAAGAAAAAGATTTAATAAGCATTAAAATAATGTAAGATATACAACTTCACAAAGCCTAGTATTTTAATGCAAAACACGTTCACACTTGAGAACAACATACACTGACTCAAGAAAGCAACCTGCTGGAATACACATGAGTATTTTGCAAGAAAAAATATCTCACTTTGATCTGCCAATTCTGACACTGCAAACTATTTAACAAAAACCATGCAGCTGATACACAAACACATTACAGCACAATGGAGCTTCTGTTAACCTCCAATGCAACAATTCCAAGTAAAGGAGCATTTTATTTAGAAATTGCAGGGTGGTGCTCTACAGCACTGTAACCTGTCAGTGGCATCCAATATACTGTATCCAATATACAGTGTCTTGGAACAGAAGACAGTCCTTCCCTACATCGTATAGGTCAATATGTTACCAATAATTATATCTAATTGCAATTGATTTGATGAATTAATTTTATCATCAGTTCCACTCCTATGCACTCAAAGCTGCAAACAGTTGAGATGAATATAATAAAACTGAACAACTGAACAGCTGATGATGGTATGTATAAATGCACCTGATTAAGTACTCCAAAAAATGGCATGATAGAATGTATGTTTAGAATTTAAAACTCACACCTAAAAGCAAAGAACAATTGTGCCTTTAAGAACTTACTAAACTCTACTTTTTTCAAAACATTCTCAATTACCTGTACATTTTTCAAAATTCTGAAGCTGATATTATCCATACCTCAGTGGAATCTGTGTTTTGCACGATCATTTTAAATATGTCACTCTAAGTTTTACAAAATACTCTATCCCAGAGTAAGACAACTAGTGTGTAAGAATAACTTGTCCCTCACTGATAAAAAAATAGCTTGTTGTTTCACTCATCAGTTGTTTGGATTTTGGAGTACTAATTTTCCTCATTTCAGAAAAACGTTATTCAGGGGTAACTTTAAAAAACTCAAATGTTACATTTACCAGTGTTCAATGCCACCAAGATTAAAGATGAGTGAAAGTTATAAAATCCAAAGTATATATCTAGCAGAACCAGCAGCAATATCTTTCTTGTAAAACTTCTTTGGCAACAAAGTAGTAAAAATACAGTAGTTTAAAAAAAAATCAAAAAATATAGGTCTTTAGCAATACTCTTCTGGCTCATGTAGAGGCTGTGATAGGTGTGAACTCTAAAGGCTCTCCTGCAGTCAACTCTGTCATTTCAGTTATGTTGAAGAGAAACTGATGCTAGAGGGGCACTCCATAATCCTAACAGAGTGTTGACTGCATTCTGTATTTCCAAAGGAAATGTTTAACACAGGAGACAGACCAGTAGCAAGGAGCTGTGCTGAAGAAAAAGCAGAAGCATTATAACAAAGCATGGATCTGTTCTATAATGCCAAAAAAGGCTAACAATTAATTAGCGCTCGTAGCAGAACACTATCCATAGACATACTGACATGTTACCAAACCCAATTTGTACTTACTGGCAAATGTTCAAGTAAGGGAGTTATGCTTTCAGACACATATATTATATTTCCATCTGTCATAATTGCTAAAAAAAAACCATCAAGAGCCTGAAATTAAACATAATGGGCAGTTAAATAAAAAGCAACACAGAGTATTAAAAATGTTAAGCTACATTCAATGTGGAAAATAATTTACACCAACTTTTAGTATATTATAAAAATGAGAATGCCTTTTGCTAATAGAAGTTCTTAGTCTTGCTTTAAACATTACAATTCCCATACTGTTCTACTCTTAAACAATCTGTGGTTTCAGAAGCAAGACTGCAGTCCATTTACAGCTAGCCACTGTTTTCCCATGTTCCTCTCTGCCTGCTTATTATCTTTAATTCCAACACCATATTAAACATCACAAAACTCAGAAATACGAGCTTGGCACAAAAGCAAGTGGTGGGAAAAAAAAAAGGAGAACAAGTAAAAAAAGGAGGTGAAACCAATGAATTTTGGTATTTAAACCAGTGATATTCCTGATCTCAATGAAAGAAACTCATAGCAATACTGTGAGACTTGAAAACTGTGAGATACAGTTCTGTCTGCCTTATCTTCTAAACTTATTTCCACTGAATGTAAAATGACTACCTTCTAGGTGATCACTACCAAACATCAAAGCATGACAGAACTGTGTTTCTAAATAGGATAATTTAAAACACATCTTTGAGAAACATTCTTATATCACATTGTTCTTGCTTTACAGTCACTAGTTGTGAACATGTATTTTGTAAGAGGACTTGAGAAATAGCAGAGACAGCCCACACTCCCCACCCCCCACCCCCCCCCACCCCCCCAGATCTCAGAAACAGCTACTTCACTAACTTGTTGGGAAAAATATGCAAATTCACCACAGAGAAGTTTTGGAAAATTATTAAGTACCAAAAAATTGTAACTTTTTACATTTCAAATCTGTGCTTCAAAGAACAGGTTTAACTGCAGACCGAAAAAATGTGCTTGCTAACATACTTTATTATTTTTCAACCAACTATCAGAGGAAACTGTTCCACTAACAAGATACAAATGACTTATTATCATTTGCAAGGAAATGACAGCTTACGCTGGAAGTTTATTTCTCATAGTAAACCAACTGTTCATGTAATCTTCATTAGCAATGTAATGCTCATGCACCACTTTTGGAAAGTGTAGCAAGCAAAGAAGTTAAATTCTTTATTGCTCATAAGTGACACAGATATGTTGAGGCTTTTTATAATTAAGATTTTAATTTATGCACAACAATTTTTTTATTTAACTAGTACTCTCCTTACAGTTATATATACCTTGTTTCACCAGTTTTTTTGTGGACTTGCTCTGTTACTGTGTTTTACAAACTACTTTGCATTACCCTACATACATCAGAATTTTGACTGTTTACATTCATGAAAACTTATAGTACAATTAAAATACAAAAATGAAAAGTTATGTCATCATAATGAAAAGTTTCATCCCTCAATGACTCCTAATAAGGAAATATTCTACTCCCAGAAAAACAGAAATAATATACCTCTAACATTAACTGTGTGAACTCTTCATTACTAAGGAATGTCGGTTTCCAGTCCTGTCGAATCTCACTGGCATCTGATTGTGCAGTAATTTCTACAATCAAAACATACACACAGTGTAAGGATGCACACTTTAAGACATTATTTTCCCACTAAGTTACATACACAGCAGGAAAAAGCAGACAGTTCTCCTGACTCCTCTGTTGTTCGTTCACTCATTACATACAAATGTTGCTCCTTAAAGAGAAAATAAATGCCTTCTCCGCTCTGTCCAAATGACATTTGCCTTCTCTTTCCTTCCACCACCTCGTGCTACATCCTGCCAGTCTTCAAGGTAAGGCCAGAGTTAACAACAGTAAGTAATGGATTGTGACAATGGAAAAGTACTCCTGCCTCTGAGACTGTAATAAAGTGTTTTACTGAGAGCGTTGTTTTTGAAGATTTAGAAAGTCAAAACTCCTGATCAGTTTAGTTCATTAAAATGCCTAATCCTCCAGTATCTCAGCTAATCCTCATCATTCTAATCTTTGCACCAAAATTTCTCAACGTCCTTTCTCTTCTTCCCACCCTCTTCTCTAAAGAAATAAGGTTACATTAAAAAGAGCAGGATTCCAACAAAGACTGGTAAGAGCTGGATGGCATACTGTACTGCACTGCTGTCTGATCTGTACACGGAGATGAGTTTTGAACAGATATTCCTGTAGGTTTTAAGAGAAATATAGAGATTAACTTCCCATAAGTAGGTGAGAGAAGCAATGGCTGCTAAGCAAAACCAGACCCTGAATTCTGAAAGCCGACGCTTCCGTATCAACTGATAACTGAAACAAGAAGCACAATCACATGGTAGCTCAGTTTTTACTAGTAACAAGGGCATTACAGAATTACTGGTTGTAAGAACAACCTTGAGCAAGTAATTGTGACTCAAGCAATTAGATGAAACAAAAGAACCAAACAACATATTTAAGTTTTTCCGATTTCTAAAGGATGTCTGTACAAAGGCCATAAGCTGTTTTGTTAGTTCAGGTGGCCTAAAGAGAACAGGAAACCTGGAACTGAGTTAAATATGCAAAGGGCTGGAACAGTTCAGAATTTTGTTTCTCAGACTGAAGAGGGAAAACTTCAGGAAAGAGCTTCAGACTTAACTAAAAGAGCAGTAAACAGCAATATTGTGTAAGAAACTGTCAAGAAGCAGAGAGCTGCAAGGAGAGGGGAAAAAAGGTAACAGCAAAATTTCCAAAGATCAGATCAGACAAAAGGCATAACTTGATCAGGCTTTTGCCATCTGTTTTGAAATGGTATCATGAAGCAGTAAGAGTGGGCTGGAAGAATAAGGGAAACTGAAGGATATCCCCAAGCTTAACTTTTCAGTCAGAAAAAACATACTGAGCACTGAGGGGGAAGTCAAAGGACACAGAAATTAAAAGCTCTGTCACAAAGGTGGAGGCAAAATTCAAGGAACTTAATGTATTCAGTCCACAGGACACATCTGATCTTCCTGTCAGAACTGGAAAACTCCTGATTCCTTGGCTCATTTTGGTCCATATAGCCATACTACTTCAGAATTAAAAAAAGAAAACAAAGGCAGTCTGGCTTCTACAAAGGAAGGGATTTGTACTAAAGAAAATCTTAAGTTTCTGCCTTTGATGAGCTATGCAAAATTATCTTACAAGTGTACTTTTACATTTCCTATAATTAGAACAACAAGTATAATACTGGAAGACAGAGCCAAAGTAACATTTAAAAAAAAATTGGTTCACTTGGTAATTTTACAGAAATGCTTAAAAACTATAGCAGAAGCTTGTGTTCAAAGATAAATGATGCTGGGGTCACATTCCTGAGCTCTATACCAGACAAAGAGCATGTCAAACTCATCCAGGATTCAAATCATGGACCTGCATCAGCACTGAGTAGCCTCGAAAGAAAGTGCCAGCTGGGATGAGATCTGTAGCATTTATCTGTGGGCTGTATGAATATCAGTGTACTGGTTATAATTACAAATGGCAAAATTCTTCAGTACTTCATAATGGTCAAAAAGTTCTTGTTTACAAATGCAAAAGCAAGACGACAGGCAGTATTAACAAGAAAGAGGCTCTCAGTAATAGACTTTCAGTGCACTTTCCCTGCTGTTTTTCCCCAAGGAGAAACAGAATCCACACAGGCCAATAACCATCTCAGTTCATCTGGAGCTGCTGCCAGAATACCAAGCATGGCCAATGCAGAAACAGTCCAGAAAGAACCAGAAGCAATGCAGTTAATCAAAACTCACTGGCTAAACACAGTAGGATTTTCAACAATAAAGCAGCTAACTGTTGCTGAACAATACATTTATTGCTAGGGTCACACTGCTTTACTGTAACAAACAGACCCAAGCACCTCAGGAGGTAAAAACATGCTTTCCAAAACATTTTAATGTAAAACTGTGCAGAGCAATGCTAGTGAGCACCGGCAGCCAGAGTTTGAGAGACCTTAGTATGATACATGCAGTCACACAAAGCAGCACTCTGTCCCACCAGATGAAGAACAAAAGTGCCATGCCCTAAAAGGCACCCATCTCCGGAGCTGCTTTTCTCTCCCTTTATCCTAAAAAAGTTGATAAAAAGGTAAATCTCAAAGCACTCTGAGGAAAATATGACTAGTGCTGCTGGTTGGCTGACATGTTTACTCTACACAGAATCACAGAATCTTAGGGGTTGGAAGGGACCTCAAGAGATCTTCGGGTCCAACACCTTAGATTTTATGATAAGAATCATCAATACAAGATAAAGTGATTTGGAAACAGCCAATTTTCACAAACCTACAGACTCCCTTTCTTTTACAGAAAAGGAACCTTTGTACTACTTCTTACTACGAGCCAAATGTGTCTCAGAACTAATCCAGCATAATTGTTATTTAATTGGAAAAAACCCACCTCCAAACCTATGAGTTCTTGCAGAAATTATTCCCCCTCCCTTTCTCTTTTAATTGTTACAATTACCTTTTAAGAGCGCTATTCAGTGCACATCTGGCACTACTAGCACACTGATGGAAGAGACGTGCTAGGGCATGGAAGAGTATGTATCATACCTTAGCATACCTTAAACTGACACACAAACTATTGAAAAATGCATACCTAAACATGCAATTAATTGCTTTATTTATTTCATTCAATAACCCAATAGCAGCTTCTTTTGTCCCTACTGCTCTCTAGTTAGTATGCATGGTCAGAAATTACTCTGGGAATTAGGTTAACTAGTGAAAGAGCTCACATTCTTGAATTTTTCATCCTGATTTTGGCAGTATAATCACAATGTGCCATATTAAGAACAAGAATCCCAGACACAGAAGAATCCCAGACATAGATACAGACTGGGAGAAGAGCTTCTTGAGAGGAGCCCTGCTGAGAAGGACCTGAGTGTCGCAGTGGATGAGAAACTTAACATGAGCCAGCAGTGTGCTCTTGCAGCTCGCAAGGCCAATGGTATCCTGGGCTCCATCAGAAGAGGGGTGGCCAGCAGGGACAGGGAGGTGATTGTCCCTCTCTACTCTGCCCTCGTGAGGCCCCACCTGGAGTATTGTGTCCAGCTGGGGCCCCCAATACAAGGAAGATGTTGGAGAGGGTTCAGAGGAGGGCCTCAAAGATGATTAGAGGGCTGGAGCACCTGCCCTACAAAGAAAGCCTGAGGGAGCTGGGCTTGTTCAGCCTGAAGAAGAGAAGGCGGCGGGGGGACCTCATTGCAGCCTTCCAGTACCTGAAGGGAGCATACAAAAGGGCAGATAATGGCAGGACAAGGGGGAATGGCTTAAAGCTAAAGGAGGGAAGGTTTAGACTGGATATTAGGGGGAAGTTTTTTACAGAAAGAGTGGTGAGGTGCTGGAACAGGTTGCCCAGAGAAGTAGTGGATGCCCCGTCCCTGGAAGTGTTCAAGGCCAGGTTGGATGGGGCCCTGGGCAACCTTGTGTAGATCCAGGCCTGAGGTTGGTGGCCCTGCCTGTGGCAAGGGGGTTGGAGCTCTATGATCCTTGGGGTCCCTTCCAACCCTTGCCATTCTATGATTCTATGAAATGTAGGAACAGGAATAAGACTTTTTTTTATATGCAGAAAAATCTAACAGCCATAAATAAGTACATGCTTGGTGGAAAAGATTTTTCCTGACAGAAGCAACGATCTGTAAGGAACTCCAACACAACATATCTGAGTACACTCCACCATCAGCTGATGCAAACCGCCAGAGAAACAAATTGTAGCAAGGATGTTCAAAGCCATTTATTTATCATTTTAACATTTCACATGACTTTACAAAACAACAAACACACATTCATCATCAGTGGATATGTCTTGAGAATTAGAAAGTCCAGTTAAAGGTATTTCTAGATTTTATGGAGAAAGGAAAAGAGAAAATGTCCAAGCTCCTGGTCTGAGCTGCATGCCACCCTCCCTCATCAAACAACCTACCCAAGAATGCTTCCTGGAGACCACAGTGCCTTAATGCCTTATCACTGCTGCTAGAGCAGACAGTTCTGCGGTCAACTGACATGAAGAAAGGGAGCATGACGTGCCCTTGGACTAGCTTTTTCAGTGATTTATCTTGCTTTATGTGGAACATGGAGAGACAAACTAACTGTTTAAACCCCTCTTATCCAAATATCAAAATAAGTACTTCCAGCAAGTACTTTCACTGAAATGGATCAGCAGAAATTTCCTGTGAAGCAAAACTCTGACAACTTGCATCTTAAGAAGCAACTAAAGGTCTCCATCTGTTCACAACAAAAAAACATGAACATTATTTCAAAAATAAATGCTTCCCTCTGTGAAACAGACTTCCCTGAAAATTATGGAACAAAAAATATATTAGTACTGGATTTTGCAATATATCAACAAAAAACATAGTTAGAGCTCTGCTACCTAAATGAGGAACTCAAGAATGTATCTCTTTGGCAACACTGTACATTTTTTGACAATTTCCTTAAAGGAGCTGCAGAAATGTTAATGTTTTATATACAAAGTGAGCACTTTACCAACGCAATGAGGTGATAACAGAGAGCACTGCACCAACATGATGACTGACCCAAACTGATGACCAACCATACTAGGACTGTCCCCGGGCCACCGGGCTTTCTTTGTCTGTCTCTCCTCCCAGGGAGGGGTGAGTGAGCAGGGCATGGTGCTCAGATGCTGCCTGGGGCTGAACCACAACAACGCCATTAAGAGTTTACAAAGACCTTGTTATTATTACAAAGGATTACCTTTGTGCTTCCGTAAAAAGTCAATGCTCTTCTGCAGCACAGTGGATTTATCCATCTTCCGAGCATTACCTGGAAGCATGGAACCCAGCTCTTTGATAAGTACATTAAACTGATCTCGACGTTTCTTTTCAGACTTGTTTCTAGACACTCTGAAAAAACAAAACAGACAGTGATTTATAACAACTATGACACCTAACAATAATCTGCATGCTACTGTCAAGTTCTTGATGCAAACAGCCCCTTAAGAATCTTTCCTGTGACAACAATGTGCTGGTTTTGGCTGGGATAGAGTGCATTTTCTTCATTGTAGCTAGTATGGGGTCTGTGTTTTGGATTTCTGCAGGAAAGCGTTTATACTCCAGGGATGTTTTCGTTACTGCTGAGCAGCACTTGTACAGAGCCAAGGCCTTTGCTGCTGCTCACATCACCAGTGAGTAGGCTGGGGGTGCACAAGGGGATGGGAGGGGACACAGCCAGGACAGCTGACCCCAGATGACCAAAGGGATGTTCCATACCATATGATGTCATGCTCAGCATATTAAAGCTGAGGGAAAAAGGAGGAAGTGTGTGTGGGGAAGTCTAGAGTGTTGGCATTTGTCTTCCCAAGTAAACATTACACATGATGGAGCCCTTCTGTCCTTGGGACAGCTGAACACCTGCCTGCCCATGGGAAGTGGGGAATCAGTTCCTTGTTTTGGTTTGCTTGTGCATGTGCATTTTGCTTTACCTATTAATCTGTCTGTATCTCAACCCACAATTTTTCTCACTTTTACCCTTCTAATCCTCTCCCCCATCCCAATGGGATGTGAGTGAGTGGTTGTACAGCGTTCAGCTGCCAGCTGGGGTTAAAGCACAATAAACTGGGGTTAAACCAGGATAAATGATAAGTTTGACTAAACCAAATCTCAGGCACCATTTTTGAAGAACGGCTTCCTCTCCTCATGGAATAGGAGAATAATTAGCCCTTTGGAATAAAGCATCTTTTGACAAAAATACAAATAACTGAAGTTATAAATACAGAACATAACAACAATGACAGTAAAATAAATGCTGTTGAATAATATGGTTACTTATAAAAAGAACATCTTTAATGTTAAGAAATATCCCTTGTAAGCCCAAGTGTATAAGTATAGAGCATTTCCTAACTTTAAATAACATACCTTTTTGCTTTATCTTTGTCATCTTCTTCCACCAGCCCATCAAAAATGCTTCCATCATTTCTGAAATAAAGAAATGTAGTGTGTAAAGTTTCTGTCTTGTAGAGTTCAATAACAACAAAGGAAATAAAATTATTCATCACCTCTGCTCCATAAAGAAACTAAAGCACTGTTTTATTGTGATGTCCTGTAAAGACCATCATCAATTAACTGAAGCCAAGTCTGCTATAAGTTCTTCTTGCAGGTCATTAAAAACAGAAAGCAAAAAACCTTTCATTTCTCACAGCTCAGAGACGTTTTAGGCTATTTATAATGAGAACTTACAACCCTACACAAACACTTAATTGAATGCTACCTAATTTTATTTTTCTACCTCCTTGATTATCTGCATTTCCTTACCCTTTCGAAAACATAAGAGGGGACAAATATATTCTTATTGGCAACTTATATTACAAGTAAGAAAGCATGTTTTTCTTAAATACTGAGGTATCATTAATGGAAGGGCACTGAGGAATGTACTACACTTCACCCATGTACGTATTTTTATGAACACAACAATTTAGGTATATACAATTAACATCAACATGATACAGTAATGGTAATTATTCATTACATTTGCTTCTTAACCAAGGACGTAAATTTCTCTGAATTGACAACTATCCATTTACTGCTAAAGAGGTGCTAAAATATCAACATTAAAATCTTCTCCCTTGAAGGTGCTGGGGGGATGTTTAGCTTGGAGAAGAGAAGGCTGAGGGAAGACCTTATCACCATCTAACACTACCTGGAAGGAGGCTGTAGAGAGGTGTGTGATGGTCTCTTCAGCCAGGTGACAGGAGATAGGACAAGGGGAAATGGCACAAAGCTGCACCAGGGCAGGGTCATATTTTTCTTATTGAAAGAGTTGTCAGGGCCTGGAACAGGCTGCCCAGGGAGGGGCTTGAGTCAACATCCCTGGATGTGTTTAAAAAAAAGGGCAGATCAGGTATTTAGGGATATGGTTCAGCACAGGACAGGACCGGTTGGACTTGATGATCTTAAAGGTCTTTTCCAATCTAGTGATTCTGTGCCTCAGCATACTTCATACTTCAACACCTCTGTTTCATTTCCTTTTTTAAAAAAAGTAAGTCAAAGCTGTTCTTGTGTTTTGCAAAACTGCTGTATAATGGATTTTCACATTTTATTTCTCTAACTTCTGCCTGCTGTCCACACTGAGCTCTGTGTTTGCCCTTAATTTTATCATGTTTCCTTCCCTTAACACAAGTAACTGCCACCAAGCAATCTTACATTACGAAAAGCAGTGACATTAGGAAGTCATTATTTTATGTTCTATTACAGAAATGCAAAGCTTTTAAAAAGAATTTGTATATTCAAAAGGCTGAAGTGTCAGTGAAATGCAACAAAACATCACAAAAAGAGCTGGTAACTCAGACAAGCATTTAAAAACTTCTACCATTCATTTTTATTGTCACTGATTTAGAATGGGTTCAACTTGTGTAAATTTGATGCAAGTTGCATTTCATGAAGTCTCAAAAATGGTAATACACAGAATATCAAGAACAGATGTTCACCTAAGCTGCTAAAGAAGTCTAGCTCAAGAAATCAAGTAGAAATCAATGTCTCAGCTATTACTTTTCCCTTGAAATAGGTTAGCAGGTCACTTTACTATCACTCCCAGCATCGCTAATTGTTTAAATGTATTTGTTTCCCTTAATCAAATAGTGAAGTTCTGAAAAAAAAAGTATTTAAGTAAATATTAAAAATCAACTCAAATTGCACAGATGCTGTTCCATGACAAGTAATACGTTTTAAGACTTCTCTCCAACAATACAAATCACATCGTCCAATTACTACAAAACCCGATATCTAACAACCACCAAAATACCTGTCAAAAATAGCCCAAACCTCACTCCTTGTTTTTTCATAAATTAATATTATATATATTATCCATAAGAAAGTATTATTTAAGAAAGCACTGAACAGTAATTCCCCCAAAACTCTTACTATTAACATACCTGTCTGCAATGGAGCTCATTTTATGGGTGCTTATGGTAAAAAACATAACATATCACACTTTAGTCTTGTGGTAGACATTTGTACGTTTGCCTATAAGAGAAGAAAAAAAAAATCAAAATGTGACTCTGGAGGAAAAAATGTGTTCTGTATTAGAGCATTCTGAAGTTTTCATTTGATTTATAAACTGCTCTTAATCTCACCATCTTCCAACCTTCTGCTCCTACCTTCTCTAATATGGGTCTCCATTAACATCTCAACCTGTATGTCATTTTACATGACAAAGAATTCAGGAGAACATTGTTTTACTAAATGTCACAATAAATAAGGCTGGACTAAAGTAATACAAACCTTTTTCGGACTCTGAATATGGCTTTTCATGTTTATTTCAACTTTTAGCTATAGATTAATAATTTTGCGGGTTGAAGAGATATAACATACATTTCTCAGTATATGTAGTAATACACTCTACTTAGAAATTTGGCAAAAAGTAAGCATTTGGCATATAGTACTTTACAGCTATTACTTATTTCTTTCTCTGTTTTTTTTTCCTTGAGTGCACTGTTATTGTTCTGACTTTGCTGGCCCTGTGTGAAGCCAGGAGTTGGACTTGATGATCCTTATGGGTCCCTTCCAACTCAGGAGATTCTATGATTCTGTAACAGGCATGCAAAATGATGACAGCAAGGCATCTATTAGAATGTGATCTCCAAACTGAGAAAGTTATAGTTAACCTGGCCATTTCTTAAAGCAGTCATTTGCTCATTACAAAGGTTCAGCAGGAAGTTTTGGGGTTTTTTCAGGGGTACGTATGACTTTGAATAAAGAACGTGAAATATTAACAGTGGGAGAAGGAATATAGAATTAATCTAAGTCTTTAATTCAGCCCAATTTTAGGTACCCAAAAATTACACGACTGTGAAGGCTGAAATATTTATGAAAACATAAACCAATACAATTAAAACATTCTTCCTTGATATAGAAAAGCCAGATGTCAGAGGCTGCTCAACGGGTGCAGCAGGACTAACACTGTCAGTGATTAAGGAACAACTGCATACAGTGAGGAGTTTGACATGCACTGAACTTGCAGATATTCAGGAATCTTTACTAAATTATAAACGTAATAGTAAAAAGGCATTGCATTTATTTCAAAGGAGCTGGGTTTAGTCCCTTTAGTGACTCATAGTTTCTGAGAAGGAATGATTTGCTTGCTTCTGGAAGTGCCAAATCCAGTGGAACTTGTAATGTTAACCCTCAAGAAATCCAGCAACGCCATGGTCCAGACAGTCTGCAAAATATTCCAGGAAAATTGTATTCCAGTTGTTAAGTAGAAGGGGAAACTGAGGAAGGAATCTTAGGTTTCCACCAAATTGTCTCAGGATCTACAACAGCCACATACTGTGCAGGTCTGCTTCACTAGATCATGTTTTTTTCCCCCAAAGTTTCTGGAGTGCAGCAGGAAAGTAGCTGGGAGAGCTGTGCTGCTGCACTATCTGTCAAGGTGCATCACAAGCTGTGCATGCAGTTTCACCCAAGTTCCCCATGACCCCTTTTACCCAATTCAATTAATTTGGTCCAACGTGATCTTGCCTTTATTCTCCAAAATCTAGTGCCCTAAAGTGACGATTGCTCTGGACATACCAACACACAAAATTCCCCAAATTAGTCAGCCAAGTTTTATAAAGTAACAGAGCAGTACTATTTGAAAACCAGTCAGAAATGGCAGGGGGAAAGTAAATTAAGAAGCAGCATTTGTTTAAAATTCTGTCAAAAGCAACACAGACAAGTTGCTCTGCAGCAAATGAAAACTACCATCACTGGCATGGAATTCAGTTTAAAAACAAGACATCAATTAGAAAGTTGTTTTCATTTAGCTTACGTAGTACGTACAAGCACACGCTAATTACATTTTTCACCCCACCTTAATTTTAAATTAATTTGGTACCAACATTACAGAGATGAAGAGTAGCATAAAATTCTGTAGGACAAATTATGTATTGTTCCATTTATAGGCAAAAGAAAAGTACATGTACAGCTAAACACATGAAAACTTTCACCTGAGACACAACTTTAACATCTTCATTATGCAGAACCAGAATTTAGGTCAGTATTCTCACTCCATGAAAACAGCCAATTTCTAGAATCCAATAGAATCCTTCAGTTGTTACAATGATCAGGTCCTACCTCAGAACTAGCAACTGAGATTTGGTATCCATGACAAATAGTTAATAGAACTTGTTTTTCTCTTCTAGGTCTGACCATTCTGTCATTGCACCCACATCTGCACCACACTAAGTATTCTCAGCACTTATGCATGAGGATGGGTAAGACTGCAGAGACGGTTTCAAAGAAACCAGCCAAGTTTAAAGCAAACACTGTAGAAATCAAGGCCTACGTCTAGCTCTAAGAATCAAACTCAGTCATGTTTTGGAGATCAAAAGACACCACTTAACATGGCTACTCAGCTCTTCAGTGCTGAGGACTGAAAGCCATAGGAATCTGGTAAGAACACAAATTTTACCTTTTACGCTTTGGGACTTGTTAAAGTGTGAGGTTTAGTGATGAAATGTGGTTCCTCTGAAGATCAATGTGGAGTCAGATGTATTGTCAGAAAAGCATTAAATTCTGAACTGTAAAAGAACAAAAAAGGCAAATTGTATAATCAGGGAGTTTTACGATTATCACTTACTTGTTTGGTGTTTGGCTTTGTTTTTATTAAAAGAGAAGCAATCATTCCAGCAAGAGTACTTTATAAATGCAATATTCTGCTTACTAAAAATATCTCCAATCTGAATTCACCTTGCTTTAAAGGTCTTGTTGATAAAATGGATATTCTGAAACAATTTCATCTCTGCTTTAAGCTATCACTTTACCCCAATCTTTAACCTTGATGCAGTATTTATTTTTGAATTTGGTATCTCCCATATCATCTTCACTTGCACTTGCTACCCTCAAAGCATATCTTTACATCATTATTTCAACATCTTTTCTGCTGAAACTCTTACTTAGGCCTTCAACTGGCTTTCTCAGTTACATCTTTTTGTCTCCCAGTCTCCAAAATTATCACTTTCATGACCCCAGAATGTGTACAATGCTGCTGCTGACAGCTATCAAAGCTGCCCAGGTGCATTATTGCTACCTCAGATACAGCCATAAAGCCCTCTTTCCAAACTCACTTCAGAAACTCTTTCAAGAATGTATTCCAAACCTTTTTTTTCCTCCATAAAAAGGTCAGCACCAGTGTGCACCAGTGTGCGATCACCAGCCTTCAGTCTCTCTATACAATTACTTTTAATTCATATAGCTTCTCTCCTTGAACCCTGCTATTTTCTACATTTTTAAGTTATACTAAACCATTTTTTTCTCCTGCCTTTACCCCCTTTCTTTCTGCCTTTCTTAACTGTTCTTAAAAGAAAATGTATTAGTTGTACCATTTCTGAAAAATTTTAATGCCTCTTAAACCCTAAGAAGGACACTGGGATCTAAAAACCACACCTATCCTACTCTCAAAATTCATCAATGGATTTTATGGAAAATGCCATAATTATCTCTTATTTGATTAGAAAAGTTAAGCTTCTCCTTCCCCCTGCCCCTAACAAAGGCTCCCAAGTCATTAAAACACAGATGCAAATATTAACATAGGAAGTTAAAGCACACCAGAACAATCTGCCGACAGGAGAAAAACAATTACAGCATGATTCAATGAAGCCACTTGTTCTTTTCTGGCCAAATAACCTGCTGGCCCATTGACCTACTTTTTTAGGTGCTTAGAGCCTCCTCTCCTACTGTTTTGTTCGTTTGACAAGTGCAAACATTAATAGTGACAGAGTCCCGTGGAAGTCTAGGTTACAGAAACTGCAACATGAAACCTGTGTTTTTAAGCTGCTCTGAGTTGAACTCTGTCAACTCTCACCCAGCTCCTAACAGAGTCCTAATGAGGAAAATTTTTTACCTCACCTGCAGTATGCAGAGGTGTATTTTTATTTTTATAATCATGCTTTACCACTTAAGACAAACACCACAGGACTTAAGCACAGACTCCTATTTGATATATGTCTACAATAATTTACAAAGAAAAAAAGTTTTGAGGATATGTCAAAAAGGGATTTTGAGCTGAGGAGGAAAAGAACATGTTTCTATCATAAATGAACATAAGCAATCTTAAACCAAACCAAAAGGAAAGCTAATCACAGTGGAAAAGCTTTTGTAACCAAAGCCCCACAGATCTCTAGCTCAGCAGAAATGGCATGTGTGTGAAAGCCAGCAGAAAGGTTAAGACGCCTACACGCCAGCATTGTCAGCCACGAGTGTTCAAAGGTCACGGGTCTGTCTCCACAATTCATGAGGTTTGTCTTAATACAGTAATTTCTGCATACTCGTCCCTAGATACTACATCTTTTGTACACATTCAGTGCATTCTTTTACACTTTTCTGTAATCACAAAGACTAGAAACTTTAAAATCTGTAAGAAAGCTGAGGTCCTCAACCAGAAACCTTAGCTGCTGCCATGGATTGATACACAACATTGCTCAATCCATAGCAAAATCACTGAAACTAGCAACACTGCAACTTCCGCACGGAGCTGACTTACCCCTCAGGGACAGGCAGAGAGTTACTGGTGCCAACTTACTGCTTGGCTGAAGAAACAAGGCTCTGAGTAAGTCAGAGGGTAAAAAGCCACAATCCAATCGAAGGTAATAATGAAAAATTCACGGCATCTGATAAAACATTCCGAGTTTTAGGCTGAAAGAATTTGAGCAATCGTCAATACTGGCAGGCACACTGGTGATATCAATTCTTGGAAGCAAATTCAAATATTGAAAAAATTACACTACGCTTTTGCTCATGCTGGATGTTCTGTCAGTGCTGGATTGAAAAAGGGATGGGACAATAACGAAGACACTGCCTGTACTTTTCTGCCGAGTCAGTGACTGAAACCCTTATCTCTCCAGCACTTCACATTAACAGTAACATCTCTACATATTTCTGAGGAAGAATCAGTATTGCCCTTATATTGCAAAAATTATTTTAACACAAATTTCTTGATTTCCATGAATTTACAGATTACAGCTCTCAGAATTCATGCGAGGTGATAGATATTCTTAAAACAAGTAATTTCACCCAGGAAATATCACAGGAAAAATATAGGAAACAATACAGCAAACTGTAATAGTTTTCCAACACTACAGTTTCTTCAAACAGAAACAGATTAACTTCTTTAATACAACCTGATCTCTGTGCCATAATCCTATTTTGCCAGGGGAACAAACTAGTTATTATAATCACTGAGGATTAGCTTTAGAGAAGATCTTGTTTAAAGAATCAAAATCACAGCACAGCAGTCTGCGCTTCTACAGCGCCCGATGCCCTAGCAGAGATCTAACATTAATCATGCACCAGGATGAGTAAACCAAGGAGCAGAAAAATCACACTGTGAGCAAACAGTGGAGCCAGAACCTGACTCAAGCAGAGTACCAAAAGCCCTATTCATTATACGGATTCTGAGGATAGCTATTAAAAATTTTTTATATTGCTTTTCAGGAGCAAAGAAACATTTGTTTATGATAACTTGGATTATGAACTTCTAGAGCTTTACTCTACTGGAACATGCCACCACAGTAGGCAAGAAGAGATCCATCTGTTCACTAACTTGTTCCCAGAATAGCACATCACTATCATTCACATTTTCCGTTTCAGTCTTGCCTTCGTAGATTTACCCCCAGAACAGCTAGAGACTTTTTGGAGCTGGAGTAGAGAGAAGGGGAAATATTTATGTTGTTTTATGTCCTCGTGAGTAACCACAGATTTTTGTAGTAAGCAACAGGTATTTAAACAGGTAAACCATAACCTGCTCTCCGATCAGACAGAGACTGGGCCAACAGAACAGGCTGGGAGGTTTCTAGATGCTTGCTGCTTTACCTGCAATTTACTTTATCAACAGACAGCAAATTAGGGTAATGACTGACCCCTTCTCACTAATCAAAAGCTATCTGTTACAATGCTGTACCTTTAAAAACTGCCATAGGTCTCTTTTCTGCATCAACTTTTTTTTTTTTTAAAAAGCAAACCAAACAAAAACATCAGAAGATAAGGCTGAATGGAATTTCAGGAAATGCTGCCCAAATGTTGCAGCTGAAAAGGTTATTCTAGCAACCAGGAATAGTCATGTATCGCCACCTTTTCTCTACCATATCAACAAAACAACTGTAATCTTGGTCTGTACTTGTTTAAAAGAGCTGACGCATCCCAGAAATGCAATTTTCTGTAGGTAAATGCATTGTAACGGCAGGTGTACATCTTCACCTGCCTTACAGAGAAACACACTGATCCCAGTCGGGCTTTTAATAGGAAAATTTGCAAGTGGACATGAGTAACCTGGTCTGGAAGAGCAGCTTGCTTAGGCCCGTTACCTCTGCAGGGAGTAGACAAGGATACATCCTGGCTGAAAAATGTACCTACTGCCTTCTTAAACAATGCTTAACAAAACCCCAGTACTTCACAATATGAGTTTTAATCAAGCGAAACTAAGCTGTTAAGATTTAACATTCAAAACTGAAAATCTTCCCATCTCCCTCAATCTCCATTCCCTGCAATGGGATTCTGGGCAGAAACAACCCGAAGGCAGCCAGCTCAAGAGCAGATTCGAAATCCATGTTCACTGCACTGCAGAAAAAGAGCTCTAGAGCGTGTAAAACCTGGAGACTCTGCTATGCGCTCTCACAAGAGGCATCTAAACTTCATGGATTTTACAGTAAACAAAAAACATTCCAGCTTCCTTCTTCCAGCCTCTTACACAGAACAGGTGACTGACAGGTTATTTTCAGAAGCAGAAAAGGGGAAAAAATACCAGACAGACATGCTCAGAAGTTTAAAATCACACTGGATATCATTTGTTATCCCAGAAAATTATATGCTTTCCACAAAATAATGGTTTTCTGCAGAATAAAGTTACCAGAAAAAAATATTCTTCACTTGATTTCTCAGTATCAACATAAATTTAAGGAAAAAAACCCACAACTCTTTAAAATATGGTACCACAATATTGGTCCTAGAGTTAAAAACACTTCCAAATTATTCACCCAATCCCAAACGTGCATATTTATGAAACAGAGCATCAGCAATTAGGTAGCTTGTATCAGATACAGATACTAGTTTAAACAATTTCTTCAGAGCATAAGTAATATCAGGAATACAAGAGGAAAAAGCAAACACTTTACTCCTACATTGAAATAGATAAATTAAAATTCACTGAGAAATCAGACAGTTCAAAGAGATGGACAGTGTTTTTCCTCTACCCCAATAACAAGAGCAAAGAATGTCTAGGACAAAGAATGTTGTTGAGGTTTAATCCCAGCTGGTAACTCATTTTTAAAAACTGTCCTGAAGAAAATTCATTACCAAATTCAACAGATGTAATTATTACAGATTCAAAGCAAGATAACACCAAGTAAATTCTTATTCTACTCCATACAAAATAACCTACACCATGTGTTAAATTACCACCAGGGAATGAAATTTTAAAAATCAGATTCAAATTTGTGCTCAAAGGAATGAACATTGTGTCTACTACCCAAGAAGTCTGCTTTGTATTTACCTGAAACACCTCTACTGTCCCATGTACTGCTGCATCTCACGTGGCAAACTGAGAAATGACATTTCTGGACAGAACGAGGTTCGTTTATACCTGCTGATCTAGACCCATAGATCAGCTTCTGGATGTGAAAACAAATGCAGAACTCAGCCTCAGAGTCAAGGGGAAACTCAAGCAAAACATAAAGCAGTAGACTGTGCGTCACTAAGAAGTTATCAACCTACCTATCAAACAACATGTCTGTTTTCAGATGATCCTCAGTACAGATACTTAAGACACTGGGTACTCACCTACATATGAAACTCAGACAATTTAAAGAATGATTTCTACCAGCAGCAGCTATTTGTAACTCTTAGAACTGTGCGAGTGTACAAAATGGACATATATAAAAAAAGATTAGGTGAGTTGCTAACAGCAACACAGAAGAACATGTGACAGGTGCTTCAGAAAGCTAATATTTAGTCTGAAACTTCATTATCCATCTCATGCAGAAATGCAAACATGCAAATAAAACACTTTAAAAATATTTAGTGATGGACATATTTTTTCTTCCAAGTTTGTTGCACAATCCTTGACTTGTGCAGCTGTGCAAGTGGTTCTGATGCTTCGATTTCCCAGCACGGGTGACTCATGCACAGCTAAATTGTTCTGTAAAGCTTTTGGAAGAGTGGACCGTTCTGCTGCCTGAAGAACAGAGTAGGCAGTGCACTTCACTGGAAAGCGTCTCCAGACATAAAGTAGTGAGACTTCAGCTCCATGTTTCCATAAAATGAGTGAACAGAACAGTTCTCCAATACTGAACTACAATCCAAGTCAAAATTACCAACAAGTAGATCCCCTTCCCCACCTCCCCCCACCCACTTCCCCTGCCAGCCCTGCACATCAACCAGCAGACCAGAAGGTGATAACGAAAGAAAAAATAATGAGGTGGTAGGAAAACAGAAAAAAACCAGGGGTGTCAACTTGTTTTCAAAAAAGATGTTGCAAAATACACTTCTGTAGTAGCATGCCTAATGTTATGTTCATAAAATGAATGAGTTTTAACAAAAGTAAAGATTTTTCTAGAATTCTGCTGTCTGCCAGTGGATCCTTCAGTTTTTTCCCCCCCAATAAAACTGTTATAGAAACAGCAAGTTTATAAATAGATTAAATAAAAACCTCAATACTACGGTTACAGAATTCCAAACCCCTGCATTGCACTACCCCTTCATTTCATTACAACACTAGAGTAACTCTTTTGTCAAAACTTTTGATAGCACAATTCATGCTCAACTGGAACTACAGGGACTGCAAAACCTGAGATACAGGAGATGTCCTTCATAATAAATAGGCAAGAAGTGACTTAACAGAAAAGGGGAAAAAAATCCCACAACAAAAAGCTTTTGCAACTGGTATATAGAAGCAGACTGTTGTCTTGGCTAAAGAATGGACAGAAAGACTTTTCTTATCCCTGGAAACTCTTCACAGAAGACTGTAACCACTTTGGGGTCAGATGTTATGCATCCTTTCACCACCCTGCTATAAGTAAGATTGAAAAGGGAATGGAACATCAGCCAAAATTTAGTCAATAACTGGACTTGCTCAGGGAGGAAAGAGGGTGCATTATTTTAACAAAAGGGATAGCACTGCATGAACTAAGCAAAAACCAGCACTGCAACAGTAGAAAAAAGTCAACTCTAAATTTAATATAATTTTACCATAAGCATTCTGCATGTAAGTTCTTACATACACAGAAATAAAAAGGAAGATACTTAAGTACACAAATATTAGAGCACTGAACACAACTGAATTTCTGAATGTTCAGTAAACACTGCTCGAAGGAAAATTACAGTTTGAAGTAGCACTGTAACATCTGAACAACTATTTTTTACCATTCTGAGTTTCTTAAACATTATCAATTTATGCAGATAGAAAATTTACTCAAATTCTTTCACCCTGCTCCTGAGCAGCAGCATGCACTCCTCCTCCATAGGTTGTTAATGACATGAGCAGAACCTTTCAGAGCTTGTGCTGACTAAGCAAGTCCAGAAACTCTACTGAATTCACCTTCTGAGGATCACCAAAGAAGCAGCTACAGCAGACTAACAAATTCCTTGTTTCCACAGATCAGTAAGATCTTCAAAATATTGGGCCGAGTCAATTTGGTTGTAAACTGAGTAATTATGATGACGATATTATTCCTCAAGCATTGGGGTTTTTTTAAAAGCAGGCTTTATGTACCTTACAGATTAATTCAACACTCAGCAAAAATTGTCACTTATTTCCCATTCGCACAGCTCTTTCTAGGATCATGATACTGAGAGACACAAGGCATGCTGTGAGGACTTTCTGAGCCAAGCTTTTTTAAGCTCTGCGGCTACAGTATTTGAGGTAAGAATTGGGGGGGGGGGGGGGAAGGTTACAAGTTCTATCCTGATACTTTCATAAAAACTTTTAAAAGTTTCAAATGAGCCTTCAAAGTTGTTTATGTGAGAACTATTAGTTCCTTTTACCATCTACAAAAGCAAACAAAATTCATGCTTGGGACCATACTCACTAAATTTACATGCCCAAAAGCTCCTTTCTTCAAATTTTCTCCTCTTTTAGCACTACTCAAGCTTTTCTTTCACAGAGTGATCAGATCACACTATTTCTATCTACGAAAACAAATGTATTGGTATGCTTACTTCTTGCCCCTCAAAGCCTTCTCTGCACTCTCAAGTTCTCAACACCTCCCAAATTAGTACCACCATATTTTATTTGCAAATATTTAGAATCTTACCTTCCAAGTCATTACTGAAGATGCTAAAATTAGCACTGCTTAAAAGACTGCCAGCTCAGCTACCTAAGGACCTCGCTAAAAATCAAACTGCACTATAAGTATTCTAAAATTGAAGTTTTAAAATCAAAGGAAATGTGGTAATCCAGCCCTTAAAGCTTTTACCTGTTTCATTAACAGAACCTGACTTAAATCATCCGGCACTTAAGTGCTCAAAAGTAACACGAAGAAAGTATTTATAAAGGCATTATCGCTATTCAAATTTTAATAATATATTAAATATCAGTTATTAAACAGTAAAACTATAACCCAGTTTTATTTTCAATTACAATTCTCTCCTTCTCAGAACATTATTAATACGGTTTCAGTGACCTAGGATCCTGCCAGTAGCTTATTTAAGACTGGTAGGGAAAAAGGAGATTCCAAACACTATCAATATTCATAGGAATTCCTGAAATTAATATACATGTTGAGGCCACGCGCTAACAGGCTAATGACAACAGATGCATTGTATTTAAGGCTAGAAACAGTTTAATTATGTCCAGCACATTAACAAATATGCAAATAGAGTGAGAATGAAATGTACACTTTTACAAAATAGTGCAAGATTACTTAAAATGATGAGAACTCGTCTTACCTTGCTGACTTAAAATACTCAACTTTCTGGCACACACATTTTTATTAATTTTAAGTTGAGGCTTGTACCTGCTTCAATGAAGCCTCCTCCCAAAGCTTCTATATGAAGCACCTAAGTACTAAATTTGGACTGTATATATTATTTTTTTGCTGGCTACATTTCTACATACACTCCTTCAGAAAGCTATACAAATTGAATGGAGAGCTGAGTAAGCCCAGGAGAACAAAATATGCCAACTTTTATAATATGTTTATGCTCATTACAACATGAGGGGATGGAATGAAAACGATTAAAACTGCAAAAAAATTAGCCTGAAAAAAAACCAAACCCAATAGGTTTCATTAAAAAGTGAAGTTGTCCAAAATGCTGCTGATATTTGTGCTGCTGCAAGTTTAGATAGATTATTTTCTTTTAAAGTATTATATTAAGGGGCTGTTGTTTTAAATGTCCTATCAGTAGAACCTTGGACATTTATGTACAAGAATGTCTTTGGACATTCTTTATTTGAATCTTGGACATTTTCTAGAAAAAATGCTGAAAGCTGAGGCCTCGATTCTGCAAAGATCAAATAAGCTAGAAATA
Source organism: Laterallus jamaicensis coturniculus (assembly GCA_022605575.1). Taxonomy (NCBI): domain Eukaryota; kingdom Metazoa; phylum Chordata; class Aves; order Gruiformes; family Rallidae; genus Laterallus; species Laterallus jamaicensis. The sequence continues at coordinate 66,064,306 of JAKCOX010000004.1, forward strand.
TAACTGAGTTTAGTTCTAGTCATTGGCTTAGACATTCAAGATACCACACCAGCAGTAAGCGTGCCAAATTTTTGGGGATCTCTGAACTTAAGATTACAGGAGGCAGATGGGGAGAGCTTTTACAACTGTTACTTCAAGATAAACTGAGTTATCACTGGCAACTAAGTATTACTTAAATGTTGAAACCTTAAAACAACTGATGTCTACAACCTCAGACCGAGGAATTCAGTCGAGGGAAAAGCCTGTCTCAGTTCACGGCAGTTCAATGCACAGAAAGATGGGAAGAGCTGCCCCACCTGTGAAGGCTGTCTCTTTTTAAGACTTCTGTCTTGCTCCTACTCAATGATTACAACCAAACACTAGACTTGGGGTTTTTTAGGGCAGATGAGCAGCTCAAGCAGAACACGTGGCATGGGGAGTGTGCAAATTCTAGAATTCAGTATAAAAACTATGAAGATTCCAAACTGTTTAAGACTATAACCAGGGAATAAAACCAGACTAAACAAAATTTCAGAAGGCAGGTATGATTGAGCCATGTGATTTACTGTGTGACCTGTAGTACTTAGCCATTTCCTTGACAGTCTGCCTTAACAAAAGTTGTACAAATGTTTTGTACATCCAAAGTTGTAACAGACATTGTGGCACTTGAAAAACTGTAAATATTAGCATCAGTATTTACAGATCTGTACTGCAAATCCATTTATATCACAGATGTTCACTGCCCTCATCTACTGACCTATAACCCAAGTGAACAATTTTGGCTATGTCTCCATTAGCAAGTGAACTGGAGCAGCAGAAATGGATCAGTAGATCAAACCAGCTGGTGCTGACACTCCTACACTAGCTGTTCAAGAAGGTTTATTTTGGATTAGATTTCACCTGGTCTCTAGAAGCAAACATCACCACCACAGAGGTCATTCAAAGTCTTCCAGGGATTTAATAATTGATTCAGACCTGTGTGTCCCTTGTACAGACAAAAGAGCACTTTGCACCTGCAGCAGTACTTAAAAACAAGTTTTCTGGGAAAGGAATGTAGTTTGAATACCCTGAACAAGTATGTGGTAAGGGGGGATAACAGAGATTTTCTTGAAACAGTATTAAAGATCCGAATCAAAATGGTAATGCATACACTGGAATTGTATCCTACCTTTCCAAATCAGACTACCCACAGCAGGTGTGTCACCTCACAAAACAGAATACTGCAGGGTACTGATACACTCTAGAGAAATTCTGTAAGCTTTTTTTCTTAACACCTTGTCACCATAAATAAATAAAAATATAGTACATGGCAATCAACAGACTACCACAAAAACTGAATAAATACAGCAACAGAAAACTGAAGATTCTGGCATCTCTGAATTTTCAGACAGAGCTGTGTTGGTTTTTTACTTGGAAATTCAGATGGTAAGACTGAGACAGGTATGTAAGCACTACCACTGTGATTTAACTTATCAATACAAAGAAAATTTCAAAAGGGCTAAAATGAACATGTGTTTGCTCCAATCATCCAAATCGATCTCTAAATCCAGTGCTGGTGCACAGAGACAAAGCAGATTAATGATACGGCGATATTAGTGTACTACGAGACTGACCCGTGCCTCAGGAGAAACCACCTCAAAGAACAACAGCCACAGGAAGACCATGACAGAAGAGTTGAGACACTAATCAAGCACCTTTTGTTAAGGAAAAACTTAATTACAGAAACACGAGATAAAATGATATTTGGCATAAACACAGCTTTTCACCTTAGGAGTAAAGCCAGGAATATATTGCTTAATCTTTGCTCCCCTCCTCTTTCCTGAGCTATGTCATTTGTTTGTATAAGAATTTAATCTTCAAGATTTTAGGTTAAATGCCAGAGTTTCTCTTAGCATCCTAAGTTATAAACAGGATTTTGTCACACACAATTAACTCATTAGTTTCTTAGAATAAGCAAAATACTCAGACTCACAAAGTTTCACTGACATTCAATATACAGCATCCAGTTAATTTTCCAGAAGAGTTTTGTAAATGAAAACATGGGATTCAATCTGCATTTGATAAAATTTGTATGAAAAGAAAATCAGATCTCTTTAAAGGAATTCCTGAAGAGAAAAATGTATTTTAATAAAAACAAGTGACAGAGCAATACTATACAAACTTTCACATGTATATAAAATTGAAGTATAATGATAATACTTTTCATTTCAGGAGCTTCCTTCTGTGTGGATGGGGGCTTCAAAGCAAAACACACAGTTTGCAAGGAATTCTGGTACAGTAACAGAAACTCTGCAGCTACTTTCATCAACATCGAATAATCCACCGATTTTTTTTTAACCCTATTAAGCAATTACAGAACTTTAATATGAATTAAATGCCACTTTTTAAATACATAAAAATCTTAAGAAACAATAAATCATTCTATTAATGCCTATAGTGGAACACTAATTCCATCTTCCTGTAACTCACGAATACCAGATGCTCTTGGGTCACTTCAACACAGAATATTTGAAAGCAAGTTCAGTGTGGTCCTATAATAAAAGGAAGCATGGAAGTGTTCAGATCATCCTTTACATTATAGATTCTAGTTTCAGCAAAAGGAAGTGGAACAAGAAGTCTCCAGGCTGTCTTGCAAGTCTGCATTCATTTCTTTCATATTCTGAATCTTCAGATAAAGAAGGTGATGACTTCTCCCACATAGCACCTCTTCCTCCTCTCTGCCTGGCCTAGGGCATACCTTTGCTTTGGTCAGCAACCCCATTACTTTGTTTCATTAATTTAAACTAACTCCTCTGATTCCAATCTAACACCCAGGATAATCCCTTATCTTGCTGAGAAACAATCTCTTTTTCCCCCTCAAATCTCAGTTAGGAACCAAGAGACCATTTTTAGATCATGAGCTCTCTATACCCTTGTACTGATTTTGGCTGAGATAAAGTTAATTTTCTTTCTAGTGACTGGCATTGTGCTGTGTTCTGGATTTAGTATGGGAATAGTACTGATAACCCACCCATGTTTTCAGTTATTGCTAGGTAGTTGTAGTGTTTATACTAAACCAAGGACTTTTCAGCTTCTCACACCCTGCCAGGTGCACAAGGAGCTGGGAGAGCACAGCCAGGACAGCTGGCCAAGGCTGGCCAAAGGGATATTCCCAACCACAGACCATCCTGCTCCAGACATAACTGGGGAAGCAAGCCAGAAGGCAGGATCACTGCTGGGAAACAGACTGGGCACTGGGTTGGTTTTTTCCATGGGTGGTGAACAACTGCATTTGTGCATCATTTGGTTTATATTTATTATTCTCTTCCTTTGTTGTCCCATTAGATTGTCTTTATCTCAACCCATGAGCTTTACCTTATTCCTCTGATTGTCCTCCCCATCCCACTGGAGGGTGGGGTGAGCAAACAGCCACATGGTGCTTAGTTACCAGCTGTGGTTAAACTAGACTGTAATTGGGCATATGCATCCTCCAGAAACCCACAACACATGAAATGTTGCGTTTCCCTGTTGCTAATTGTTGAAGACACAGCTGTTATTTTATCTCATCCATTAGGATCTGATGACACCCATTGTGCCATTTTATTCCTAAAAACTGGATCTCCTGTGGAGGTCTCTTGACCTTACTGCAGCTTTCAGAAGAATTTGGACTATTTTCTTCCCTTTCACAGAAATTTCTTCTGTGTTGCCCCATACAATGATGCCATTAATGCACTGCAGCTGCTCTGGAGCCTCACCTGTCCCCTGCAGTCTGGATCAGTCCATAGTAAAGTGTGGGGCTGTGTTACTACCCATGGGGCAGTCAACTCCAGGTGTACTGGACACCCGTCCAAGTGAAAGCTAACACTGCCTGCACTTGGCCAACAAAGGGATTGAGGAAAAAAGCACTTGGGGTATCAATTGTGGCATACCACTTCATTGCTGGTAACTCCAGTTCATCCTCAAGTTCCAGCGTACCTGCCACAGCAGCACTCATAGGTGGTGTGACTTGGTTCAGGCCATGACAGCCTACTGCCAGCCTCCATTCTCCATGAGACTTTCATATTGGCCATACAGGTCTGCTAAAAGGTGAGCGAGTTCTGGTTACCAATCCTTGGCTCTCCATTTGACTAATCAGCTTATGGATGGGATTCAAGGAATCTCATTTGGTATGATACTGCCACTGGTGCACCACTGTGGCAGCAACTGGCACCTGTTGTTCTTCTACCCTCAGGAACCCCACAACAGAAGGGTCCTCTAAGAGACCAGGCAAGCCAGACAGCAATTTAATTTCCTCTGTCTCTAAGGAAGCTATGCCAAAAGCCCACCAGCATCCATTTGGGTCCTTGAAGGAAGGACCTTCCTTTGGAGGAAGTCTGTGTCAAGGATGCACAGATCCTCTGGGACAGTCACAGTGGGGTGCTCTTCCCAGTAATTCCCACTTAGACTCACTTCAGCCTCCAATAAAGTCAACTGTTGCAATCCCCCTGTGACTCCATAAATACAGATGGGTTCTGCCCCTTCATAGCAGATGATGGCATTAGGGTCCACTCTGTACCAGTGTGTACTAGAGCCTTATACTCCCGTGGGTCTGATGTGCCAGGTCATTGGATCTAATCTCCAATAAACCCTGTTGTCCCTTTCCTCCACTTGGCTGGAGGCAAGGACTCTCTACTCCTGAGCACTGTTTGTATTCATTACTCACTTCTTGCAAAAATGACTTACAAGTCACTTCAAGATGATCATATGTACAATGAGGCCCTCCATTCAGTCTGGAGAACTGCCTGATGGAAACTGGAATGACATTTTTCCTGGAATAATCCCCTTTTGTGACTGTTTTTCCTTGTAGATCACATAGCTGTGCCTCTAGGCTCAAGGTAGGTTTTACCATCTCACCTCCTCATGTCCTCCCCATGGTCATACCACAGGACATCTCATGGTGTGTACCCTCTATATCCTCACTCTGGAGCAGAGGAATACCTAACATAAGTCACCTCCAGAGGCTGAGGGCTTTTGTAGTTTTCCCAATCGCCTTGCCAATGTCCCCTTCCTTTGACAGGGATGCCAGCTGCTTGGCCTCCCCACAGTCTTAATTCCAGGCTACTGGTGCCATTATGCCAGCATCTGAGCAGCCAGGTAACTGTGTGCTTGCCTGGATGGCAGCTGAAATTTTTTCACACATCTCACAGCTCACTCAGAGACAAGGACCAGGGATTATCTCTGGTTCTGCCTCTTCCTCTTATTCTTGTGATGGCCCTGGTTCATCATCCCTTACTAAGCAGGCTGACTTCTTTCTGTATAGGGGAGACTTGATACCAGCATGGGTTGGGATTTTGGTTCAGCTGCAGTGCCTGTCACCAGGGTTGGAATAGCCACAGTGCCTGCGGGTCTGTTTTCCTTCTCCTTCCACTGATGGTTGAGCAGCGGTTGGTAGGTGCTGGCCAGGCCCCAGCACAGTGCATTAAGTTGTGCCTCTTTGGAACAGCCACAGCATTTTAGCATTTTCCTTTCAAGTACTCTATCATTTTATCAGGGTCCTGTAGTTGTTCAGGAGGGAAGTTAGAAACCATTTAGGATGAGAAGTTCTCTAGATACCTGCCCATATTCTTTCACATGCCATGCCACCCCTGACTACCCAGCCTCAGGGCGGATCTCTGGGTAGTATTCTTAAAACAATGTTTTGTGACCCCAAACATGACTTGGAACACATTCAGGAGATCTAGCAATAGGAGCATGCTGGCCTGAACATCCTCAGGGCATTCAAATTTCTCAAAAGCTGTGTAACTAGCCTGAAGGAAAACAGGGAGGTGAGAGAATTGGAGTGAAAGTAATCCCCCCCCCCATCCTCCCCATAGATTGGGTGTATTAATCAGTTCCAAGAGATGTCATCCAAGGTATGGACAGACAGCAATGACACATACAAATATCATCTTAACCTCTTTACCAGGGATGATGTTATATTGTGAGGTGATACTGCATGGTACAACAAAATGAGAATCCTGATCATTCTCCCAGAAGTGATAACCCACACACCTCAGGAATACATACAGCAAGCAAAGATTTACAGCCATGCAAACACCTCTTGTGATCAGCAACTATTCACCAAATATAATCAGTGCTAATAACCAATTTGTTTTAACACGCTCTGGTCAGACGTGCTGTTATCTCAAGCCTTCATATGCTCCGTGCTGGGCAGCAGAAAGGATTGTCTTGGTTTAGCCCCAGCCATCAGCTGAGCACCACACAGCCACTTGCTCACTCCTCCTCACCAATGGGATGGGGAGGAGAATGGGAAGACAACACTCATGGATTGGGATAAGGCCAGTTTACTGGGACAGCAAAGGGAAGGAGAAATAACAAAAAGACTTATAAGAAAATACACAGAACTGGTGATACACAACACAATTTGCTCACCTGACACAAAGCCCAGCCTGCCCCTGAGCAGCAGCTCCCCTTCCCTTATATACCGAATGTGACATCATGGTATAGAATCTTCCTATGGATAGTTTGGATCAGCAGTCCTGGCTGTGTCCCCTCACAGCTTCTTCTAAAAAATAACTACACCCCAGCAGAAAACCAGGACAAACCATGACAACCCTATTTAATTTTGATTAAATGAGCTGCAATTTTTCTTCCCTGTGATAAGCAGAGCAGCCCCAATAATTACAACCAAGATAACCAATTTCCCTAAAATACTACATTTCATGGTTGTAGTGGGTAGGTTCTGTGCTGCTGCTGCTCCTGATTCATTGCACTTCTACAGCAGGTGTGTAAGAACAAAGCTGAGTGAGAGAGTGGTTTGACTTTACTGTTCTCCTGAGTAAATGTGGTTTTGCACAGGTATTGACATGGGCACATTTCCAGAGAGACAGAGACACTACTGCAAGCACTCACAAGTCACTGAGAAAGGAGTACAACGATTTTGCAATCGCTTCTATTTCTACAAATCACTGTCAAAAAGTATTTTCTCCATATTTAGTTATTTGTTTTTCAAGCTTCTATGAAAAATATTGAGAAAAATTGTATAAAAAGATGTTTTTATATAAGCAAATACAAAAATTCTGTAATTCAAGAACAGCTTTAAACTGAGGATTTTCAGCACAATTTATAAAAATGCTCTGAGAAAGCACAAGTAAAAGGACCAATGAGACTGTAAAGGTGAAGGAAAAGATACAAGAGACAAGTACTAAATAAGTCTGAAGTTCACCCTGGAAAAGACAAATTCTTAATAAAATAAAACAGATCATCACGGGCTACAAAGTTTATTTAAAAGCAGCACCAAAGATGCACAGCATGCATAAGTTTTTAGTATGTTCAAAAAGAAGTTTTTCATAACTTCTAACGACAGTGTGCACTGTTCAAAACAATCCATTTTATTATGATCTGTTCTGAACATAAGAGCAGCAGTAAAAAACCCAAAGAATACAAAAACGTTGAATAAAAAAAAATGCAGAGCTGTTATGGAAATGTACTACTGAAGCAGCATTTGAAGGGCAGAATCAACAGCAGATGTGCGATGGGGTTAAGGAAAAGGAGCACAACAAGTCTCCTTACTCTGCATTTGTACCTGTATATTGCAACAAAGCAGAGGAGATTACACACCTTTATCTCTCTCAGTCCAGCCAGACCACGCTCAGTAGCTCTGTCTGGTTATGACTAAAAGGATGTGGAATATATGTACCTCATCTGATTTGTGCAAATGATATGGATTTAGGCAAATCACTGAATTGGTAGAAAATGTATTTTCAGAAATCTATCATGCTGCCTAACAGCAGCGTTTGGGATGGCACCAAAAAAACCCAAAAATAAAAAAAGAAAAAGGAGTCTGATACTGCAGTTTAACAGTTTACATTTTCTTCTAAAACTCTGAGTGCTTGCTCTAACATGTGCAGGTGTCTTATCCTTCCAGTGTAAGGATTTCAACGCCTTCTGAATTAAGAGAACAGTACATTCCTCCCGCTCCTCTTATTCTCAGACATAGGCTGACTTTCTGCAAAGTTTTACCTGAAGCAGATAGATAATGCAAAGAATTACTGTTCAATGATAAGCAACTGCTAAACTATAAGCAACTAAACCCATGGTCTTAGAATAGAAAGTGTCAAGCATCATTAACTACAAGCACTGCTACCTGTAACTCCATTCATGACCAAACTTCATGCACGACCAAACACCTTCGATGCATGATAAGCCATAAGGAATATAGGAGGGCTTTCTGCCAGCAAGACTAAATAATCAGTTTGAGCAAGATTCGCAGAATGTCTGATCTACAGATCAATTTCTTTGGAGTTTGTGACCCAGTCAAAAAACCAACAGAACATCTGAAAAAGTTTAACAATAGTATCTACTCACAAAGAAAAATATTAACACATACACGAAGGCTACTGGGACCATGGCTGTGATCTTCATGATATATCAAATCAAAACACCTTTGCCACTTCTAAGACAAACCTTAAACAAGCTAACCTGTCTGTTGTGTGTTTCTCTGCATGACTGCAGATGTACAAAGCAATCAGTAAACTTAGCCTGGCAAGATTTGACTTCCCTTACCCTGAAAATCTGCACCTCCCGTCCCACCTTCAGCTGAAGAGTATAGAGTGTTCAATCAAGGAAGTGATTGAAGGGTGCAACCCTTTCACAAATAAAATGGCATGTAAACAGATACTGCTACTTGAACCTATTAGCATGCATTCTTTTGCTTTCTATATATTCTTGGAGTTTAAGAGGAGCATCTAAGAAAAAAAACCAAACCCACACAAAAAAAGCTATGAGCACGGCAATACACAGATGCTCATTCACTGCAAAGCATCCTTGGGAGAGATATTAATTCAGTCTCCAGAAACCACAGGGCCACATTAGCATACTTCATTGCTGGGGACAATGAAGTTCTGAGGGGTTTTTTGTTTTAGTTTGGTTTTTTCCTTCTAGTTTCCAAGGCAGTTCAGGTACAGTTAGTTCAATTGTTTCATTTCCTGCTCACCTATGTACAGGGTGAAAACTTATTAAAAGTTTATCTGCAGTTTATTCTTGCCCTTACACAACATCAAATTTCAATCTCAAATTGAAGTGGAATGTCTGCATTGCCTGAGGTTGCAAAAAAGAGATCCTTCTGTTTAAAGCGTTACTGTTCCGGTAGCAATAAAATCTACATACTTACTTAAATTACCTAGAAATGCATTGTTCCTTGTAGAGTGGGTGGATAGCATTAGTAGTCCAAATGTGATGTCATCTGAGCAAAAGTCTTCTTTGGCACGGTGTTCTGAAAAAAAAATCAACAACATAAAACCCGTTTCATAAAGACAAACCCATTCAAAACAACTTTTCGAGGTAAGCCCTTGATAGCTGCTCTCCAATTTCTCTCCTGCCATTTCAGTCACTTTATTTCCCTTCCTAAACTGTTCACAATTTCACTTTCCAATTCCTCTATTCAACATACTGAAGCCAATACGTAAGGAGAGCTTCAAAAACGCATACCTCCTTTTACATAGCTCTGGCACTGCCTGAAATCCCAATCTGCGAGACAAATGGAACAGCCTAATGGTTAAGACTAAAGTTAAAGAGTTCTAACACTACCTACAAAACATTAATATTACAATTATTATATTACAGTTGCTTGGGGGGTATATTATGACCTTGCAGAACATCAATAATATACCCGGCAAAGTATCTTACTCTGTGTGTGTATATAACTCTGTGTGTATTAGAATTCAAACAGGATTCACTTTCTACCTCAGAACACAGTTTAAAACTCTCAAAGAAGGTGGCAGACAACTTTATATGAAAGGCTTGAACATCTTCCCCTCACTAATGAAAAACTACTTTCAGTAAGCTGAACTGAGCAGAAGCTAACTGTCTATACACAAACACTTACTCCACAAAGCAACAGCTCGCTGTCTACTCCAAGTCACAATTTCTGTATCCCTACACACAGTGCTGTGCTTTAAATACTCATGCACCAATTTGGTAATATAATCTTACTGTTGACAGTCCTGCAGGGAAAAGCACTTGTTACTTTGTAAGTATTGTCATTTTCTATCCAGCACTCCCATGTGGCAAAGCATTCCCTTTAAGTGGTACATAAATCTATTTCCTTCCATCATATGCAAGGACAGGCAGATGTCCTTTGCCATAACAAAAAAAACAAACAAAAAAACCTCACTCAAAGTGTTCTTTACCACTCTGCACCCCGGTACATACAAACAGAAAGAAGCTGGGGAAGAAGAATACCAATGTTTGAGGAACGTCTACTGGACAAGCCTAATGGGGTAAGACCACCAGTGTAATCTACTTCTCTATTTCCTATGCACTAAAATGAAAAATCCTGCTGTGAGAAATGCACATTTTGAATGAAATTCCAGAATACAGGTAAGACATGGCAAACTGTATACAGCAGGAAAAGTGTATAGGCACCATTAAAAAAATAAATCTATACAAGTTTATGAGAAACTGTTTTTCCTTTCTTATGCCAGCTGTATAATGATTAACATACTTCAATATAAATCAACCAGAAATTCCACTGTCCATATAACTCTAGTACCAGTTTAACTAAAATAATTTTGGAAAGCAATTTCCATTATTTTAATGAAAATGTTTATGATACTTTTGACCTGGATAAAGTGGTAGTGCCTCGATTACTTTTGATGTTAGAGGTTTTATAGCCCCACCTCAATTGCACTGAAACCTGTAAAACATCCTGCAGTTTATACAAAAAGTGGATGTAAGTAATAGGAGGTAGTGACTGAACAACATGAATGCAAAATCATTTTCAGGCACAGCTGCCCATTGTTTTGCCACTCATTTTGAAAGGAAGTTAAATTGACAGCTAAATTTAAGGAGTAAAAAATTTCTTAGTACTAGAATTAGTGTCCTGACTTTCCCGCTGAATCAAACCAGCACATTCTTAAATTCTTCTCCTGTCTCATCTTTTTTTTTCCTTCATAAAAGCCAAACCCATCAATATAAGTTTCCACATATCTTTTTCCTGCCCCATTTCCTAACGCCTTCTAATTACTCTTCATCTTGATTCAGATTACTCTTCTGATTTCATACTGCTTTCCAGATCCTACAGAACAACACACCTTCCCTCTTTTCTTTCAAATCTCTATATTATTTGGAATTGCTTTATGCTGTCTTTTGCTTCTACATTCTCATCTTCCTCCTTGCTGCTCTACCTTAGTCTGTTCTAAGAAATGACAACTTAATTCACTCACTATGACTCATTTATTCATTTGAATCCCTGTCCCCCTTTCTGAGGTCATTCTCCTCATTTTCTATGTCAGTGAAATTCAGATCACAGGCTCTTCAGGCTGGAACTGTATCTTATTATCTATGAAACATCATGCAAAGCTTCAGTGCAGAACAAAATGTTTAACCAATGCTTCTGAGCTGGAAAAAAAAGAAATGGAAAAAATGAAGACCAGTACTTTAGCAGCAAAAACATTTTCAGAAAACAAATTTTAAGTAAAATTACTGAGATGTTAGAGAGTTATCATTGGAACTACCATAACAGTTCCAGGCTCTGGTTTCAGTCTCAACCACCCAACTGCTAGTAGTAGTTTGATTATATATAATGAATGTTGCTTCTGTGGATGGCAAGAAAAACTTTATTAAATCACATTACCACATGAAAATTGACAGCGAGGAAAGCATGTCTGCGTGAGAGAATCTGCATTCCTATTCTGACAGTTCTTGGAAGCTGTGATTCATGCTGCTACTTGCTTTTCTACTCAGTCAGAGGAAAATCCAGTTTCCTTTAGAGTATCTGTTGTTACTATGAAAGCTACTTTAAAAGAAGGACTAGTCAAAGTCACCTATTTTGCAGTCCATTACCATGTTTTAAAACGGAAGTGTTTTAATACTTGAAATCAATGAAGTAAAAATTGTGAATACTATAAAATTTATGAAGATTCTATTGGTTACTGAAGGCTTGGAAAGTATATTTGACACTACTGAGCAGGAAATTCCCTAGAAATGAAAGTAGCAAGCTAACAAAGGTTTCTCCACTTTCATCATTACTAAATTTATAAGAAGATTTTCTAAACTTATCACCAGGACACACTACAATTCTCCTGCGACTTGATAAAAAACTTACAAGTTGAACTTAATGAGGCAAATCTCATTCTGCTGTTTAAAATAATAGATAGTGCAAATACAGGCAAGATGGGAAAGAACCAGAGAAATGTTCTAGACAAACCCAGCTCCTCCTGCTTTTCAACTTAAGAACTCCATGTTAAAAGACAGGGGAGAGGGCTTACAGGAAATCCCATTTGGGAGGTACTACCTTATCTTATGCTGAAAGAAAAACCTTATTCTTTGGCTACTAATGGATGTGTTTCATACAGTAACTCGTATAAACTGAAATCTTTAGGAAGCCCCCATTCAGTTTGAGCTCTCTGCTATTAAAAGCACTTAGACACTACGGCCTTTGAATGGAAAAGTACTATTCCTTAGGCACAAGTTACACTTTCTTTCCTCTTTAATACTTAACTATGAGGGGATTCTCTAAGTTCTAGTCTTTCTACCTTACCCACCAGCAGGAATTAGCCCTCACCAGCAGCCACCAAACTGATGGAATACTATTCTGTCAGGGGGCATGCCAGTAATTGCCACAACTCAAACGGCAAAAGCCGGTCTCTGACATTACATTCAACATGCCATGAAACAGCCACCAAAGATGTCAAATGCTCTTCCATGCCAGAAACTGCTATTTAACGTTATTAAAAACTTTAGTCAAATGGAAAAAATAGTAATTTATGTTTTACTTGCAACAGCAGCATTCTCAGAATTGTAAACACTAGTGATATTCATACAATTTATTTTGAAGTATCTTTTTATTAGGCAGCTTAGTATCTCACACTCTATATGATCAGAATTTAATCTGTAAGAGTTATGCATTTCCTAAAGCTTTCTAATGCCCATCTTAGGAAATTCACACATTATCTTTCCTCCCTCCTACACCAGTCACTAGTTACAGGCCTGCCACCTCCATGTTAACAAACACTTGCCCTAGCAGTACTTAAAAGAAAGTGCTAGAACTTTCTGGATATCCAGCAGTTCAGCAGATAGTGAGATTCTTATGGGATCTGAGACCATCCCTTCGCAAGCAGCTGAGGCATACTCATAAACTCTTGCAGATTACATTGTTGGCAATACTATACCCTACTATAAAGCAATTAAAATTCAGACATCATGCTGGATGATCAGCCCATTCCCAGGTACACCTCCTCATCTAAGCGTCCCACAGCAGCACCACTACTGTGTCATGAATTAGTAATTAAGTTTCACAGCCTGCTCTGGCTGTGCTACCCTAAACTACAGCCTTCACTAGAAGAAATACTTAGCAGGGAAAAAAGGAGATTTCATACAACAGGGTCTGCAAATCTAAAGTGCGGAGGCCAGGGACAGCTCCATCACTCAGCAGGACTTTTTGAGTAGAGGGGAACCATACAATATTATCCCTTCATCTTCACCCATTTCTGAAGGCCTCAGGCACAGGTATGGTTAATACTCACACTCCTGGTCCCTGTCCTTGATGTACACAGCTAAGCTTTCCCTATCAAAACAGGAGTAATACATTCTTTTATCATTCCAGCAGGAGGAAAAACTATGTGCTCCCATTTCATCCAGTAGCACAGCAACCCAGAACAGAGAGGTCTCTGCTCTCTGCCAGAAGGGATTCAAACCGTAATCTCTCAGCAGGCTCCAGGTTGCGCTGGGGAGATGGATCAACTCATAACTTCTCATTTCAGTGGTAACCTTAGGAACATGGAAGGAAGGGGAAAAAAAACCACAAAGCTTTGCTGGACAGAGCAGAACCAGTAGCGTACATGCCTCTCTTGGGAGAACAAGATAGACAAGTTCTGGTTTCCACTTCCTAATGGCATTTAAAATTTTAAATGGAAGAAAATATAAAATAGTTTTTCTAACATAGACCAGAACACAGGTACCCCCTTTTTCTCTGAGAAAATCAGTGGCCTGGTACCTCTCTTTGGCCCAATTAGACTTCAATCAGCTTGGACACAAGGAAAAGTAGATTTTTAGGGTTTGGGGTTTTGTTTGTTTGTTTTAAGAGACATCAATAAAATCTCTTCCTCCTCCCTGCACAGTGTTTCTGAACAAAAGGGAGAGTCACCACAGGGTTTTGGTCCAAGTCCAATCCGATAGGTGTGCCTGAGGTGCGGTTTGAACATGCCTTTGGACAAGTGAATGCCCAATTTATGATTGCCTAATTTATGAATAGTAAACAGATTTAGATGCCAAGATGCTCAGTTGTGGTAAGATTAGGGAAGATTTGAGCGAGAACAAAATTTCAAGGTGTTTGGAAAACTTTACAAGTGAAAACCAAGACACCTGTAAGAGATTTAATCAACACGTGGCTACAATTTTATTTGGGGATAGATATAAAAAAATTCATCGAAACCACATTTTGTATCCTCTATTATTATATTATGGCTCTGACCACATATCAAAATAACACACACAAAAAACCTTCCCACTGATACCTGCAAATAGCCTTTTTAATGGAACTCTAAGAGGACCTCTGTAGAACAATGTTACATACATTTATTTTATAAATGTATTTTAAATGGGTCTGTCTTACTTCAGCAAATGCTTTCTTCTATTTAACATAAGGATAATTTCCTAGCACCATTTATCTCATGGTACCAGGTAGTCATTATGGGTAAAATAATATTAGCTTTAAAACTGATGCTTTCTCAGGTATGGAGATTCTTAAACACAGTTGTAAGGAAAGAGCATTTAAGTAGCTACATTTGCACCTAATTCGGCTACTTTTTTATCATGAAGATGAGGAATGTCAACAGTATCTACTAAGCTTCATAAGATCACTCTCTAAACACCTCTTTATCAGTCTTCAATCTCATAGGGTATATATTATTTCTAATGACCTATATTTAATAAAATATTAAAACTACTAATGATGGTTTTATAATATACTCAGCAATGATCCTCAGAATATTGGTGTAGAATAAGACGACTAATTCAGCGATTTTAATGACAAAATGTAACAGCTGGAAGGAGTCCAAAGTATGCAAGGCTAAACTGCCAAAAGAATCTTAGAACTAATGAATCCTCCTTCCATCCATGTAACACTAAATACAGGAGAACCGCAGAGCGTCAAAAGTTTTTACATATATGATTATATATTCTGAAAGTGTCTGCAATTAATAATTTATATCATATGCAAAAGAGTGTGGTAAGGGAATATGAAGGCTATAAAATTAAACACTCAGGCATGAGGTATGCCAAAATTAAAGTGGCCTTTGCATTACAAAGGAATTGTGGCAGCAGCAGAGGTTGAGAATTCAATCCTTCAGGGCAGCACACAGCTGCGTTAACCACGAGGCTCCTTCCTCTTCCGTGATTTTGCATTTCACATCTTTAATTCCTGCAACAGACTAACGGTGGAATGCCCAACAGTTTCAAATCATTACAGACTGACATTAAGTGAGGTAACCAAACAGCCAACTGCAATAGGAAGTTGCTTTCCTCGGGCGGACCACCCACAGAAGTGAATGAGGTATCTTCCCAATGGATATAGCTGAATTTGCTTGTGCCGAAGATACACTGAGACGCTGTGATCTTCCCTTTCAGACTCTGCTACGTGACTGCAGGTGAGCTTCCTTCTACCACTGAAAGACCTCTACATTCAAAATAAAACCATAAACTAATACTACTAATAATAATTCAGCATTAGAAGAAGATGGGACACCTTTGAATGGGTTGGCCACAGTCTATCTGTACTCTCAAGAGAGATATTTTCCCCTCTCCAGAGATAAAGCTACCTTAAACCAGCTATTGCTCTCCCAGCAGCCTGGCAAGACCCTCCTGTTCCTCTGCCAGTACAGCTTTCTATGGGGTGAACCAGCTCAATTAAGATAGGAAGGTTAAAAATACACTGTAATATAAATAAATAGAGGGTAAGAATGGCAGGAACAACTACTAGTCTTTGCTACGCAACAATCTAGTAATACTACCTATCCTCAGAAACATTTCTGCATCTGCTTTATTATCTGGCCTTTGTAGTTTCTAGCGTTCATACAGAAACACTAAGATACTCTTCTTCACTTCAGACCTCTACCAAAGTCTTCTCTTCAAGAAAACCGAACTCGTTACAGTGCTATGAAAAGGAAGGCACCTTAGCTGTAATTCTACTTCTTCCTAATTATATTCTGTATTTTGCATTAAAAACCTGTATTAGGGCACTAATTTTATTAGAACGATTCATATTCTTGAATCTGCAAAATCAGGCTGAAGCTGTGAGGCTTCAAGACAATAAAGTCATACATGTCTCATGAAGGGGTGCATAGGTAAAAAAGGAGCTTCCTTCAAATGATGAAATTATCTGGAGAAGAAACTTCAGTTTTGATTTGCAATTATTTTCAACATAAGTCTAATTTTTTTTAGTAAAAAGCCCAACTTTTCAGGTTGATAAAACATTTCATATAAAGAGCATGTGAGGATTGGGTGGAGGGCGGCATACAGTATCTCTACTACTAACTTGATCTTCAACTTGTTGCACAAATTGGGCCAAAAACAATAGCAAAATCCCAAAGTTCTCAAAAGCAGCAATTTCCTTGGCAAAGCCAATCCATCCACAACGATTTATGGCTTTGGCGAAATTCTATACTAACAAGATAATTAACACCACAAATTAAAGTAATTACCATTCAGCTTTTAAACTGTTGAGTATAGAAAATGTAAAATTAGCAACAACAGAGAGTTTATGGGGTCCTTAAAGCATTAATAAAGAAAACACTCTTTGCTTTCTTCACGTCTATTTATTTGACCCATATGTGTTAAACTTTTCTATGTAAGAACATGAAGCGGAAGAAATAAAAACAAGACATGGCTGAATGACACCTTAAACTATTAAATATCAACTCAGGAGGTGGTTTTTTTCCCTGTTTGGACCATTGAGAAGAGGTAATTCCTGCCTTACCAACAAAATTCTCAGACCTTAAAAATGTTAGCACTCATATTCAAGCAGAAAAACTCTAACCCTAGCATGTTTGGTAACCTGAAAGCAGCATCTGTCATGCTTCTGAGAGAGTGTCTTAAATGGATATAAATGAAAATTAATAGTTTTTTTAAAATAATTTTCGGTTACTTGTTACATCAAGTAGAATTCCTTTATGATAACAATCGAATATTGTCTAATTTCAAATAGCAGTCCCAAAACCCGTAGATATTCATGGACAAAATCGATTTTATTCCCTTAGACTGAACAGCGTGAAACAACTCAACTGCTCATACTGAACTTTGCCAGTGCTACCGCAGTTGAGGTGTAGTTCTCAACTACTTCTTTAACTAGTGTATTTACTTAAACAATCCTCTTGCCTTCTGGCACACCTGTCAAGCAGAGAAATGATCTAAGTTAAATATAACCACATTAAAAAAAAAAAAAAGGTAGTTAATTTTAACCTGGATCATTTCCCCAACCCAGTTACGGGACACAGTTCCACGAAACCGTTGTGCTGGTATAGCTGAGGGGGGCAGCAAAGAGGTGAGAGCTGGGAGCAAGGAACAGGCAGGCCTGTTTAAGTCAACACTGCCACCAAAAGCACTGCTTGTCAAACTATGTCATCAAGAAAAATACTTACTTGCAGGATTTAGAGGATCAGAATCTATCATCAGCCAGTTCGCCCTTACATGCCCCTTCAGCTCCTAGCTAGGACTATATCTGACTTTCCTTGTGCCTCTTAGTAGGTCAACTTTTAACACGTCCACGAAGACAACCCGAAAAAACCTCACGCCTTGTAAAATCTCACGGCAAGCACGTTCGATGAGTTAACAAGCACTCCACGGGGAAAAGAGAACATTCCCAATTTATACCCAGGCCTAAAGGACCAGGAATGAGAAACCACAGTCAACCAAAACCCCGAAACCTACAGGAACAGGAGAACGAAGCACCCCAGGCTCCCAGCTCTTCCCTGGCCGTATTACACGCAGGCACGCACAGCGTGTTTGGCACACCGATTTTAAGGACACGCGTAAGTCGGGAGAGGAGCGGAGGTGAGCGAGAAGCCCTCGCATCTAAGAGCGGGAACGCGCCGCAGGCACAAAGTTATCGCAGGTAAAAACCCAAGCCCGCGAAGCTCGTACTCCACCCGGCGCCCGGCAGCTCCGATCCACCTGCCGCACGGAGACTTCGCGCCGCGGGAGGCGCCGGGCGCCTTCCGACCGCCCGGAGCTCGAGGCCCCGCAAAGCCGTCCCGCCGCAGGCAGGGCCCGGGAGCCCGCCACGGCCCAGCCGCCTCCTCACGGCCCAGCCGCCGGGCGGGCACCTACCGCCACGGCCCCCGCGCAGCTGCCTGCCCGCTGTGTAAACACCTCCCTCCGTCCCTCACCCCCCCCCGCTCCGCTCACCGCGCTGCGCGGAACCGCCGCGGAAAAGTCCCCGTCGTCGCGTGTGTCCCCCCACAACGCGTGGGGCACCCGCGGAACGAGCCGCCCCACGGAGGGGAACACGGAACGGCCGTGCCCCGGGGGGAGGCGCTGCCCGCGGCTCTGCCCGCCCCACCGCCCAAGGGCCGGCGGCGGCTCGGTTCGGCACGGCGGCGGGGGATGCCGGGGAGTCCCGCGCCCGCCCCGCCTGCGCTCAGCCCGGGCGGCGGGGGCGGGAGCGGCCCGGGCAGGCGCCGAGCCAGGCGGGCAGGGCTCCAAACGTGCCCGGGAGTTGTCACAGGAGCAAAGTGGGTCACCGGGCCTAGCGGGTGCCCCGCGAGCGCCCCCCGCCCCCGGCGGCGGCCGCCCCCGCCCGCGCCCTGCCCAAGGGCAGCCGCTGCCCTCCCCGCGCGCCGCCGCTGCCCCGGCGGCGGGGGACCCGCCGGCGCTGTCAAACTTTAACGGGTCCCCTCCGCGGCGTGCCCACCTCCCTTCTCCCCCCAGGCCCCCCCGCCGAGGCCGAGCCCGGCGGAGCCGCCCTCTCTGCCTCGCGGTGCGCTCCTTACCCGGCCCCGCACGGCCGCTGCCCGTCCGACCTCTCCCGGCGAAAGCCGCTCCCTGCGCGCAGCCCCGAGCCCGCCGCCGGCACAGAGCCTCCTCCAGCGGCAGCACCAGCAGCCGGGCCCGGGAGTCCCCCGCC
Source organism: Laterallus jamaicensis coturniculus (assembly GCA_022605575.1). Classification (NCBI taxonomy): domain Eukaryota; kingdom Metazoa; phylum Chordata; class Aves; order Gruiformes; family Rallidae; genus Laterallus; species Laterallus jamaicensis. The sequence goes on from JAKCOX010000004.1 coordinate 66,083,363, forward strand.
ACTGCGCGTGCGCCGCCGAGCCCACCGCCGGCAGCCGCGGCGCCTCGCGCCACCGCGCGTGCGCCGAGGCGCACTGCAACCCGCAGCACTCCAGCCCCTCGCGCGGGGCCGCCCCCGCGCATGCGCATCTGGGCGGCGACGGCCGGAGAGGTGATCCCCGGCTCCCTGCCCGGCTTTCTACGCATGCGCGCCAGCCCGCCCGGGAGCCGACCGGGCCGCGAGGGGCTGGGCACGGGGGGCGCTCGCGCAAGCGCAGTGAGCTCCGCGTCTCCCTGACCTCGGCTCACCTCGCCTCACCTCACCCCGCTCCCTTCTGCTCCGCTCGAGGAGGAAATGGCGGCGGCCGCGCCGCCGATCGGGGCGTTGGCCCTCGGCCGCTGGGGGCGGCGCTCCCGCGGGGTCGTGTCCGGGCGTCTCAGGACCGGGGAAGCCCGGCTCGGCGACACCCAGCAGCGCTACGTCTCCGGCTCGGAACGTCAGGGCTCGCCGGGACGCCGAGCTGACGGTAGCTGGGGCCGCGAGGTGCGGAGCGGGGACGGTGCCCGGCCGCGCTCCGCCTGCGGGAGGCTGCTGGCCATGTCCCCTTGCGGCGCGGCCGGGGTGGCCCGGCGGTCGGAGCGGCCGCCCGCCGCTGCCAGGCGTCGTGCTCCGAGGCTTGTGTTGCAGGCGGGCGCAGAGCCCGGAGCCGAACCCTGGGAGAGGGTTCCGTGAGCGCTCGTTTGCCTACTGAGACAGTAAACCTGGTACACGGCTGCGCTCCGGTCAGCGCCTGGACGTCCGACACGGTACCGGGCCATACGGTCGTTCCCAGAGGGGAATAAGCAGCGGCTCGGACAGAGGTGTCACCGCCAGTTACCTGGGGATCCGGCAGCCCGTCCTGGTGCTGATCGGTGCTTTTACCGGTGTGCGTGAGCTGGGAAAACCTCGCGGAGCGGCAGGGAGCAGACCGGGCCCGCTCAGTCCTTTGGTCTGTGTACAGCGCTTTTAATAGCGGCTTTATAAAATAGTCATATTTGACGTTAAAAATGAGACATTTCAACCCATAATAAAATCGGCTAACTTGAAAAATGCTGGCCTGATATTGCACGGTTTGTACATTTTATTTGGTACTGATACCCGGCTGTGGAGGTGTGAGATTCCTGGAGCCCAAGCGGATGCAAGGCTCGGCATAAGTAAGTTCCCTGCCTTCTGGCTTAAAAAGCAGCATTTTTAAATCCATTCTTGTTTGCTAACCCTTACAAGATTGGGGATGGGAGGCTATGTGACTGCAAGATGATTTGAATTTGTAAAAGCGACCGTAAAAGAGTCATTGTGAGCCAGGTAAACTGAAGCGCGTTGTGTGGGGTTGAAGCGTTTTTGTTAGGCAGCACAGTGTTGGGGTGTACATTTCTTCAGAAAATATTCCAGCACAGGAAGATACAGCTCTGGTAGGAGTTGCAGGACTCTCTCTGATTATAAAAGTGACTGTTCTTGTGTTTGTGTGTTGGTAAAGCTTATAAAAACTGTAAGATCTGCCTGTATGACTTTGCAGAGAAACAGCCCAGCAAATAAATACAACCAGCAGCATTTGAGTTAGTCAGAGAGATGAGTGATACTGCACAGTCTTGATGTATAACTGTCATGGATTCCAGCCACACTGCTTGCTGTGGGACTGGAACATACTTGAATGTGCGGTGATTGTAGCAGTTTAAACCTGTTCTGTGTGCAGCAGAACTTAGTAGCAGTTTTCTGTAAAATAAAGCATTGATCAGTGGCAACAGAATCTAAATATTCCCAGTTTTCTTTCTCAGTTACAAGGATGTGTGTTTTTTAGTTTATATCCTAAACAGCCTAATTACTGATATCTAAAAGCCTAATTACAGAAGCATTTCTATAGAAGCGTTTGTGACTGGAATGAATTAAGGAACTTGACTTGGCTGCAAAATCTCATGGATTTTTCTTTCTGGATTACTTTTCAGGCATTTCAGCTTCACCATTTGATTCACCTAGTAACCAAAGTCTTACACAAAGGTACTGTAGGGACCGGAACCTCTTCAGCAGTAATGCTGCTAAAGAGCTAACCATGAGCTTGGTTTCTCCACTGTAAGAATGTTTAAAAAGCATTAGTAAAAACACCTGATTTTTTTTGTTCTTAGTGATTCATAATAATTTATTCCTAGCTTTCAATTGTGGAATATGTGATCTATCTAAACAAAACTAATCATTTCATTACTCATGCAAAGGATAATGCTTCTATGATTAAATGTAGTAAATGTAATAGAATACAGCAGGAATGAAAAATCTATGAGAAAAGGCAGAATATTTTCAACAAAAATGAATAATTACCAGAACTAGCATATGGCCTAAAATTAGCATCAAGCTGTATGTATCAAATTTGCCACAAGATCTGAAGTAACCAGTAGTAATTCTTCAGAAAAGCAAAGTAGAGGTAGTGTACTGTCCCTCTTCACGCCTTACATGGGAGCGTAACACCTACCTATGGCAATGTTACAGTAGCAAATCACTCTTTGTGGCTTGCAGATTTTATTTTGGGATTTGTCAAGACCAGGCAATGCAGCCATGGAGATAAAACATTTGCATCTTCTGCTGAAGTTATGGACTAACCCAGGTAATTCAGTTTATTGCTCCTTCACATTTGAAACTATTTTAAAGGCTTCTGAAGGAACAGGACAGAAAGCTTAGAAATGGTGTGATGGTTTTATGAAACTACTCCCCACCAGGAAATACTATTCTAGCTCTCATGGTCAGTGTGAGTTTGCTCTGGTGTGTAACAGTGGTTTTGTTCCACTCACAAATGTTACATTAGAGCTAAATTAATTTTCAGACATTGCCAGATTAGGAGCAGCAAGTCTTTTGTGAATTATGGAATGATGAAACTAGATTGGGCCAGAAATGCAGAAATGTACTGTGCTTCTACTGACTGTCCTACAGGACTGTCATCATCATCTTGAGCATGATTGTCACAGTCCGCAACCAGACAGACTGCTTTGGCAGAGATTAAACCCCCTTGCATTCCAACTGACTTCAGATTGCTCTGGGTGGCTGGGGGCAGCTGAGCTTAACCCCTGAGTGATGTCCAATTAGGTGCTTTATCATGACCAGGTCCTCACAATTCTCCGGAACAGAATTAAGACTCAAAACGGAGTCAAGGTTTAGGTCACTTTATTTAACCCGCAACAGGCGTACGGGGCGGGGGGGTGGGGAAGAGAGAGAAGAGTGAGAGAGAGAGATTGCAATATCTACCACCACAGAGCTGAGGCGTCCCATCAGTCCCAATCGACTTCACGTCAGGTGGGGGGTTCCATTAGTTCAGCGCTGGGTGCATGGAGCATTGCTTCACTGCGGATGTGCACGCTAATGTGGCAGTTCTTCGTTATATACAGTTCAATGATACTTATTCATTAGGTTACCTCATACACCTGTACATATTCATAACCTGTCCTGCTTCGTATTTAAATGAGTTCCAATAAGTGATTTCTGTAAACTCCTCCCAGTTGCGTCTGCGCACTGGCTCATGGTGGTGGTCGTCAGGGGTTGTGGGGATGAAGTCGGATGGCTCCTCTTCATCACCGCAAGTAACCTTTCGTTTTGCACAGACTCAGTTACCCCTTGACTCTGATCCAAACTACAAGTTTGGTTTCAGCAGATTTTGTATACTTTCAGAGACAAGGGGGAGCTCGAACTAGCTACAGTTAAATACTTTGCCTGAATTTAGGACCAATTACGAGACAAGCAAGGAATTCATGAACAGATAAAGTGTTTGTGAAACCGATGGGGGGACTGGAAGTCATCAAAGAAATTGTTTAATTTTCATAGAGCACATAGTCCTTGAGTGTGTAATTTACTCAAAATACAGTGTTAGACTCAAACTTATGTCTCGATGTTTCTTATCAGTTAAGCAGAGTTGTTCAAGCGAGGCATTGTTTATGTGAGGTCACCTCTATGGCACTTCATCCTGTTAGCAAGTCTTCCTTAACCCTTTCCAAGCATCTTACTTGTAAGTCCCCTTTATCACAAATAGCAGTAATCAATATTTCACCAATGTTGAGACAGAAATCCACTGGTACAGGCATTTGTTGAGGGACATGGTACCTCATGATGCACTTCAGAGCCACAGAGCAATCATCTGCTCAGAATGTTGGCTTTTTGATCTTCACTGGTATATTCAAGTTGAGGGAACTGATTTTGAAGCTAAATTAATCTCCAGAATACTGAAATGAGCGGATTCAGCAGAGATGCTGACTTGAGAGCCTGTCACAACCTACACAATCCTTGTAAAGCCACGCTGATGAATGTTCATTCCTAGATACTTTTCCTACAGATGGCAAGAAACATCTGCTTTTAACCTGCAGATTCCCTTGGATTTTGCTGCAGCTTTGTTACATTTAATGGCTGTAATCATGATTGTGTGGTCGTTTCTCTTGGATGATGTAAGGGTCACCAAAGGGGGAGGTTTGGCCCTTTCCTGTCATACCTGGCAGTGTATTCTTATTTCTTGCAATGTGACCACACAATCACTCATACTGTTGTGTTACTGTGATCACGTACCTCATGGCAGCCACAGTAGCAGGAGGGAGGGTTGCTGCTAAGAGGAAGCGGGTGGTAGTACAGCAACCAATGCTGATATTCACCTGACGTGGCTATGGAGTCGTATCTAAAGTTACTGATGACCTATTTACATTTAAAAACTAGTAGTTAGCTTTCTAGTTTGAAGTAACAGATAATGGCTGATAAGCCATTGTCTCTGAAATGCATCTGCCAGTTATCTCTTTGTATCTGCAAAATATAAGCTTCTAGAAGCTTTATCTGCCTGTAGGTATCTACTGTATCATGCTGTATCCTACTGAGTGAAAAAAAACAAAAGGCTGATGTGAATTTTCTTGTTCTTCTTCAGTATCTATTTGCCAAGAGATATGTGAACTGTTCCTGTTTCATTTTTTTCCCTGCATCCTGGTGCTATAAACCATGTCAACGGTATATGACTAAGTCTTCATTAGCACATTGAGATTGTTGGTTTTTCTATGATGAGTCACTGGAAAAATAGCATTGCTACTATATAATTTGATTCATTACTCAAAAATGCTGAATCGGGAGCGTGGGCTCTTCATTCACTCATGTAGTTTTGCTTATCTGCAGTTGTACTGTAAACTATTAAGGATGTGCTTATTTTTGTTTGTAAGGAACTGATCCAACCATGAGTGTTGTAAAACAGTGGGAAGCTTATCCTTGACAATGGAGAAAGCTCTCAGACAGCTTTCAGACAAATAGAACTGTTAGTCAACAGATTCAGAGCCAAATCCTGATTTTATATCACTATACACACCGTTGTCTACAGGCCACCTTTTCAGTTGCGGGAACTGAGAAGGTCCTTAGAGCAGTGTTCCACTCTAGTCGTTGCACAGAGAATTAAAGGAGCATTTTGCACCCCTCCTGAGTAAAAGGAGGAAGAAAGGATTGATTAGAGCCCACCAGCTAATACTTTCCCCTTCCTTTCCATTTAAGCAGAGTTTGCATGAAACAGAGAATGCAGACTCTCAGTGACAGCCATCTCTGTCTATCTAAAGGTACACATGGCTTTCATTTACTGCATCAATTTTCTTCCACACATCAAAACTGAAACATACAAGTGAAACAAGGAGTTTGGTTTGTTGGGACTTTTAATTGGTTCAGGCTTACCAGAGGAGTAAAAGACTGCACTTGAGCTATTTTATGTCAGAACAGATGAGCTGCGTTAAAATTTTCTCAAGTAATACATGGTTTCATCACATCACTGCTTTGTGTATTGGTGTCTTCGTGAGCAGAAATGTTTTGCACTGACAGCGTCATCATATTCGTAATGGGCTTTCTGGGGTTTTCTTCCAAGTCGGTTTCTACTGCTCCAGCTTCTGCTAGTTTCCATTCAAGCTCTGTAAAAACAAACTTCAATTTATCCTGATAATTGTAATAAATTTTCACTTAAGAGATAAAGGACTTTATTATTAAAGGCCAAAATCCATCTCAACAGCACCAAAAAAGTGTCCTTGCAACAACCCAACTTTCTCAATAAAATATGTAAGCATGCAACTGCAAAGTATCTATGCTTATCCAATATTCTTACCACTGAATTACACATGTTAATTCTATGCTTTTTGTAGACTTTTCTATAAAAATGATCAAACCCCTTTTCTACCTCCCACCACAAAAGCAGTGACTTTTAGGTCTAATGGTTACAAAAACCATAAAATATTTCTCATACCTTCCACTTTAAGATACATTCCCCCACATTCAGATACTCCAATGAACCTGCTTTTTATTTCACCAGATTTGTACACAAGTATTGTTGGTAAACATCTGTCCTGGTAATTCGGAATGCAGCTGTTTACGATGGCTTTGAGAAACTTGACTTCTGGAAACTTTCTGGCTAGCAGGCTGAGGTGTTCATTCACCAGTAGACACATTGGGGTGCTAGAAAAGAACAAGGAAGTTGATGCTTCTGGTTAAAATGTTTGGTAAAATAACTAAAGTTATTAAAAATAAAGCCTTTGAAGAAGAAATATACCTTTTACTATAGTCTGCTTCTACTTGAATTTGTTATAAGAATTGCACCACGGATTTTACTTAGCTGCTTCTAAGATCACTGTGATTTAAAAAGCTGCTCAAGTGAACATACATAATATACACAGTCTGAAATGTATCAGCAAAGCTATCAGATGCTTCAAGCATTGTGTCTCTACTTTCTTCTCTGCTGAGATTTTAAAGCTCACTGTCTGTTTTCTGTATAGTTTGAATGAGATTCTTAAAATCTGTAATATACCTTTCGACTTCTAATTCATTTGAACTGGCTTTCAGTTTAACATTTAATCACTTTCTCATTGTTTTAGTAAAATCCAAGTAGTGACAGGGAAACCTTTGTATAGTCATATTAACACCATGGGCCTGTTCATGACTTTCATAGCTACTATTTGCAATACAATCGCTAAACAAACCTCTGTAAAAAGATAGTATGAATAAAGGTAGAACAGTTCTGCTGGAGCACTCCTGCTGAGAAAAGAATCTGCAAACAAACTTCCCTTAACAGAGGCAGTGAACCCAGCTTTCTCAGTGAGAATCAGAACTCTCAGTGAGGTTCAGTACAAGGTAATAAGCACACACAGCAAAATAAATCTTTCATATCATTGAGCAGAAGTGAAGTAACTCTCACAAAGTAAATAAACGAATTAAAAGAGGTCACATGCTCTATGATTCCATTCCCCCCAAACAATTGCTATTCATTAGTCTATTGTATTTCATTTTCTAAGTATTGCTTTTTAATTACCAGTCTGATTTTCTGTATTCAAGTATTCACATGTTAAATGAGAAAGTAATTACCTTGACCGATACAGATGAATTATAACCCAAACATCCTCTGGAGCATTTGTAACTTCCTGTACATACTGATCTCCACTAATTTCTCTTAGCTCCCCATACTTTTGCATTCTCTGAAGATGCTTCCATTCTTTCAAGCGTTGCTGCCTAGTAAGAAATCATTGTAAAAATAAGCATTTGGAACATTTTAAATATATTTAAAAATAATATCTTGTGCATTTCAACTAAGTTAAAAGTGCTTTGAGTAACACATTAGCTCAAGGGTAATATAATTTAACAGCTGGAAAGGTTTCTGTGCTAATCTTTATTCAATACAGTATCATTATATTGTCTTCATTTTATGTTCCCTTGTATCAGCTTTGAGAAACCTGAGTAATGTTGCAGAAGGCTTTAGCGTTTGAGACAAAGCAAGAAGAAACTAAAGCAGGTACTAATTGTTTTCCTGATTTTGAAAATTAGATTAGTTTGAGTCAGAACTACCAGTGTTTATATTAATGAGACAATTTAAAAATAATTCATGAAAACTGGAAGGCAGAAACAGTAGATGGCAGTCTTCATCTATACAAATACTTGCAAAGTAGAACAGGAAAATGTCTGGGTAACATTTGTTGAACTAAAAGCAGCTGCTGATTTTACTAACTGAAAGCCACTACAGAAGAGGCTCTTTCAGAAAAGATTACATAACATGTGTGCAATGTTGTTACACTCTGCCAACAATGCATGATAATTTAGAGTTCACAACTTCCACATAATTATGTGAATTGTTATCTTCCTGTAAGAATACAGCACTAGATACAGTGTTAGCACTAGAATTGGTTTAGTCTTTTTAACAATGCGAAAGCAGCAAGTGCAGGTAGAATCTAGACAGAGGAAATGTTTTAATCATATTAGTGTCACCAAGTGTCTCATTTTTTCCTTCGTGGCAGTACAAAGCTCTGCAGAACTCAGCAGAGTACTTTATAAAATACCTACAGAAATATCCATGCAAATGTCCAATACAGGTACAATTAGAAACCTCCATAGAAGCTACCAAAGTTTTCTGAACCTGAATTTACAAACCACACTGGCTCTGCATGGTATTGTAAGTAAAATGATGGGTGTGCTCCGATTAAATAGTTGAATACGGTTGTGCCACAGCTATGCCTAAGAACAGTCTATGGTATAGCACAGAAGGACACAATCACAGCATGGCTGGGGTTGGAAGGCAGTTCTGCTAATTCACACCCCTGCTCAAGCTGGGACACCCTTGAGCAGGCTGCCCAGGAACATGTCCAGGGGGCTTCTAAATATCTCTCTGAGGATGAAGACACCACAACTGCCCTGAGCAACCTGTGCCAATGCTCGGTCACCTTCACAGTAAATAAAAAAACATTTCCTGACATTTGGAAGGAACCTCCTGTATTTCAGTTTGAGCCCACTGGCTCTGGCCCTGTCACTGGGTACCACCAGAAACACCCTGGTTCTCTCTGCTTTATACCCTCTGTTCTCATATGTGTAGAGATTGAATACATCTCCCCTGAGCCTTCCTTCAATACAAACTTCAAATGGATATTTTCATGAAGTAAGAAATAGAAGAGCAATTTAAATTAATCTTGGATAAGAAGCAAAACAAACACAATAGTTGTGTATTGGAGGTCCACAACTCACTTGATAAACAACTTTCAAAAACACACACCTTTTCCAGCATAGAAACTGCAGTGTATGGTATAGTGAAATTGTAACTCATAATAAATTTTACCAAATGTCCATTTTCTCCTGGCTCGAAATCAGCAGAAAGTGCTATCAAGAGGAGAAAGGGAGCAAATGGGGTAGAGAACTTCTCTCTTCTTGGAACAGCTATCATTGATCTAGCTCCTCAAGACTGGCAGAAAGTATCTCCAGAGTGGCAGAGCAGGGTGTACAGTTTAATCAGGCAAAGAGAATGAATGTTACTTGTGTAACTTAGATAAATGTCAAGCATGCAACACTTCACATTAGTGCATATTGATCTGAAAAGAAATGCCTTGCTATACCTGTGCATTTCAATAGCTTTCCTGTCAGCCTCATCAAAGTCATCTTCAGCTTCCTTCAGTTCTTCAAGATTCATTCTTTCATATGGTTCCACTACAAATGACAAAGAAATTAGCCACCTTTGTTCTCTAAAGTATCTACAGATTTTTAGTGTACGATAGGTATTACACAGACATGGAACTAATAAAAGAAAAAGATGTACTAATTGCAGAAAGCAGTCAAGTTTGGCATAACTGAGAGAGAGGAAAAAAGTAGAATTTATTTCACTTTAACTACAGGAAAATACAGAAATGCAGGACTGCATCACTACCAATTTTTGGGAACTTTGCTTATATTAACTGAAATGATGAAATCATGAATATTAGTTATCCATGCATATTACGAGCCATATTAGTCATCATGTTGTACTTTTAATTCAGAATCCTTTTTAAAAATAACCAAGTGAAAATCATAAAAATAAAAACATAATTATTGTACAATGTTTAAGTTACATAAAGCATTATCAGAAATACATTAGCTTTTCAAATTGTGTTACAGTAATGGCATGTATATTTAATTTTACTTGCCTTCTGCTTCTTTCTGCAAGTGTAAAACCATTTCTTCCATTTCATCTTTTTCTTTTTCTTTTGGAGGAAGAATTCCAAATTGTCTCAGTATGTCATTCCATTCAGTATCTTCATTTGGATCCTGTTTTAATATTACGAAATAAAACTAATTCAAGAAATCAGTCTTGTGTTGTCTGAAAGGTATATGGAAACCTACTTCAGAAACTATAAACTATATGCTTCTAACAGACCTAAAGAATACAGCTTTATACAGAATCACAGAATGTTCAGAATTGGAAGGGACCTGAAAAGATCATCTAGTCCAACGCCCCCCAGCCAGAGCAGGATCACCCAGACTAAATCACACAGTAACATATCCATGTGGGTTTTGAATGTCTCCAGAGAAGGAGACTCCACAGCCTCTCTGGGCAGCCTGTCCCAGTGCTCCACCAGTCTCACAGTGAAAAAGTTCCTTCTTATGTTCACATGGAACCTCCTGTGCTCCAGCTTGCACCCATTTCCCCTTCACAGAAGAGCCTGGCTCTGACTCTCTCCCTTTAAATATTTATAAACATTAATAAGGTCACCCCCTCAGTCTCCTCCTAGCTAAAGAGACTCAACTTTCTCAGCCTTTCCTCATAAGGAAGGTGTTCCACTCCCTCAGTCATCTTGGTGACCCTGTGTTGGACTCTTTCAAGGAGTTCTATGTCCTTTTTGAACTGGGGGCCCCAGAACTGGACATAGTATTCCAGTTACAGTCTCACCATGGCAGAATAGAGGGGGAGAAAGACCTTTCTTCACCTACTAACCACCCCCCTTCTAATACCACTCAGGATGCCATTGGCTTTCTTGGCCATGAGGGCACATTGCTGGTTCATGGTCACCCTGCAGCCCACCAGAACCCCCACCCAAGTCCCTCTCACCTACATTGCTCTCCAACACACCAGTCCCCATCTTGTACTGGTGGATCTTCCCTAGATGCAAGACACTACACTTGGCCTTGTTAAATGTCATTAAACTTTTCCCCATCCAACTCCCCAGCCTGTCTGAGTCTTGCTGAATGGCAGCACAACCTGCTGGTGTGTCAGCCACCCCTCCCAATTTCTGTGTTGCCAGCAAACTTGCTGACTGTGCACCCTATTCCCTCCTCCAGGTCATCAATAATATATCGAACAGTACTGGTCCCAGTACTGACCCCTGAGGGACTCCACTAGACACAGGCCTCCAGCCAGACTGTCCCATTGATCAAAACACGCTGCTAAGACTTTGGGGCCAGTACTGCTAGGTTACTACTAAATACAAGGGATTGACACTGAATAAACATGTAAAAGCATGCCTAGAATCAAAAGAGAAAGACTTTTATTTTAAATGAATGATTAGTATTAATGTGTCAACATAAGCTACTTCATATACTGTGTTTTTAACACAGGAGTTCTTTAGGTGTTAGGTCTATATTTCTGGTAATTTTAATTAAACAGTTAAGATAAATGAATGGCATGCTATTTATAAGGCTACATTTCTACTGAAGTTATCGTATGAAAAGAATCTGTTTATTGTAACTGGGCTGCTGTTGGAGTGGTGGAACAGCAGCACATTAGGAGGCCTCAAATAGGGATTAGAAGCAGTAAAGCAGATTTTAAAACAGGTTGTCAATCAAAAAGTGTGGTATTTTTGGCCCTGAAATAACAAGTTGTTTGAAAACCTCCACAAAGAAGTCTCTGTATAAATATATATAAAAGAAATATTTAGTGATATTCATAATTCCATAATAACGCAGCTTTAGATGAACAGAAAGTACATTACAAAAATTCTACCTGAGGAAACATCCAGGGTTTCCAGGATTGCTACCCTGCCCATGAGTACTGCATTGGCCTTTCCAGCTGCCAGCTGCCTCTGTTTTATTTGATAAGGCTCTTGTACAGAATTTTGCATGAGTGTGATGAAACCAATTCTAATGAAGATCAAATGCTACACGTGTCCCAAGGAGTTTCACAAAAGGAAAAGAATTGCTTTGCAGTTTAGATTAAAGCATACTTGGGAAATCCACAAAGAGAGTAAATGCTATTGCTCACAAGAAAGTTCACTATGGTGGGCTGGTAAGAAGACTCTAACCTCTGGCAGTTTCTTCTGGCGTGAGTGATGAAGCATGATTTTGCAGGGTTTGGAGTAGAAAGGAAGTGACAATAGTTATAGCAGTTCCTGCAGCAGCCCTAATGCCAGGGCTCAGCCGATTGCAGGCAAAGGTACTGCTACCAGTATTCATACTAGCAGAGCATTCTGGCTTTGCAAACGCCTAATGCCTTATTGCTAAGATAAAGAGGAGATTTCCTACCTGAAAACGTTAATTGATTCCTTCTGCAAAGCTCTGGTACCCAGATTTTGGACTAGAAATGACAACTCTGATGTAGTTAGTTACTTATAATATTTGGAAAATTATTTCCAAACATTCCACCTCTGAGAAAGCTGTTATTTCATCACCAAGTCTTTCAAATATAGTAGCAAAATTGCTTGAGCTTTATCCACATATGAAAACATAGATAAAGAATTAAGAATAGGTGATGTTTTCACCTTCTTTGATTGAACAGCAATTGACATGATCCATTGGAAAAAATAAAAGAGAAGCTCCATATATAATCTAATGAATTAGGTGGTCAATAATGGGTCTGGAATAGGAAAGATCCAAATGAAGATTTTGCTGTAGTGTAATTCCTCAAGGTTTGTGTACATAAAAAGTCTTACAGTCAGTCTTACTTCAACTTTTCAACACTTCACCAAAGCAGAATTTGGACTGTGGTACAGCCAGGGTATCATAAAATCCACAGAACCAAGAGGACCATGGGAATCACTGAAAAAACACAAGTGATACACACGCACTTTTTGCCTGCACCTGAGTGCTTGACTTAAATCTGGATCAGATTTCTCCACTTCACAGAATGCAAATCCCTCTCCCTAGCAGGAGGATTACAAAGACTTGCAAGGCATTTAAAAACAATAATATCATCATCATAACTGGACAAATAATTTCAAAACTACCTAACAAAAAGGACTCCTGTAACAGAATTGGAAGGAGGACTACTTAAAAAATAAACTCAGGTCAGTTTTTGCCAGGAAAAGTTTTGACATTTTGTGGTTTTCTGTGAATGTATTTAGGTCCTACATAAAATCTCTCCAAAGTATTTTACTTAAATGGTGTATTTTATACTATTTCTATTTAATGTTTATAACATTCAATAGGTTTATGTAACCAGTTGTACACTGGACTTTTTGTAGATTCTGTTATGACTATAAAATCTAGAAGCAAAAAAACCCAAACTGGATCAAGAATCCTAGATCATAGCATAACAGAACCAGGTGTGCTGGATAAATCCGAACTCCAGTCCCAATGAAGAGATCAGAAGCTAGAAAACCTTTAACGATTTTTTAGCAGATTGAGTTAAATAAATGTTTAAAAAAGCTGGTGTTAAGGGATTAGTTCAAGGCTGCAGTAATGTGCACAGATGAGATAAATGAAAATGGCACCTAAATTATGTAATGGTAAGAGTGCAAAAGAGTCAAGCAATGGTGAAAGTGATCCAATGTAAATTGGTTTTGTAGACTCCTGAAACAGTATTACTCTACTAGCAGGCCACAACCCCAAGTGAAAAACCTTGTCCTACCACTTCTTGCTGCTGCCAATGACTATGTTAGTTACCACCAGCTTTGCCAGGGCTGATGCATATATCCAGTGTGGGAACCCACAGGCTCCACAACTTCACTCCTTAAGTATAAATAACACTTCTGTTAAATTTAATTTGCAGCTTGGTTGGGTTTGTTTTTTCTTTTTTGTGAATGACATGAAACAAATTCTCAATTTTGTTTTTTAAGTAGTACCTACAATTGTCTGGCTACCAAAGTGTAGTATTTTATTATTCTTAGAGGACAGTATAGACAGTTAATTCTTAACCATTAGAAACTCAGAGTTTGCTGATATATTCTCACAAGAAAGCTCACATAACCTGCTGTCCCATATGGCATTTCTCCGTATCCCTGCTGTGCCTGAAAAGGTTCCTCAGGACCAGGGTAGCAACTCCATCAATCTCTGCTCTCTCTGCCTTCTGGGCCCCTTGGCAGGTTTGGCTGTTTGTGGGAGACAGCTTTGCTCCTGTCCTCCTTGCCACCTTGCCTTTCTCCTCTCCTTGCCCAGCAGTTGCCTCAGGCCACACAACATGACTCTGGCAGCACCTCTCTTGGCCCCAACCACTGTTCATCTGCAGCCTCCCCCATTTCCTTGGCATCCCCACCCCAACTCCCTCATCGCCCTTGGTCCCAGCTGCAACCCCACCATGACAACTCAGGGTGGGGTGACCCTCTGTGCCCACCTGCATGGCTGCTCCCAGGGGACTGCCTGAGCCAGTGATGGCAGGACAGCAGCTGCCACTGGGGCAGGGTCACCCTGCCCTCAACGTCTCTAACAGTCACACCAGACACACCACACCCTGTCAGTCGTTGGGTGCTGTGGACAAAACCGGTCCTGTTTTAAAACATCTCAGAAGAAAAAAAACAACAAACAAACAGAAAATAACCAAAATCCCAACAAACAAAACATCAAACACAGAGCACTTTCAGTCTGGGCTGCTTTAGGCCATGGTTTGGTGCTGGGTGTGACTGAGGGAGGCAGCTTCCCTGCTTGCCCTTCAGCCATGCCCTCCTCATCCCGCTGCCTGCTTGAGCAGAAGCTGTCTGTCGTACAGTATAAAGCAGTGAGGAACAGCAAGGGGAGGGGGGGAACTTAAACAAATAACCTAATTTAATATGATACAACATATTAAGCATTTTATGGTGGAAGGCCACATATTAGTTCTGACCAGGGGTTTTATAAAACTGGATCACTGGATCCCCAGTTCACAGATAATTGCACCAGTTTGACTGGAGACACAGCAAAATGCAGAGTGGAAATAATTGTGTAAGAAGAGAAACTTCTTAAACCAGTTTCCACCTCCAAGGCCATCTGTTTTCCTAGCTACCTTCTGAACTTCAGCTCCTCATCCAAGCTTAAAGAAGCAGGAGTAGCAAGACAAATTGAAAAGGTGACCAGGCAATACAATGTTAAAAACAATAATCCACTTCTAAACTGAATCATTAGTTACTTTCAATATCATTTCAAGCTCAGCATCCCATTTTAACACAACACTGGTGTGAAAAACTCAAAAGCTAGGAAGTTTGTGAGGCTAATTTGTTCTTTTAAGTAGACAAAATAAGTCGATTTACTTTAAGTCTGCATCAAAATAAGTTGAATTTTCAAGTGAATCCTAATTCTGGATGAATGTTAACGTGGCAATTGATCATCTTCACCTGAAGACATCAAGATATTTCTTCAAAACATGCAACACCAATTTCCTTTCATTAAAGGAATTAAGATTGTCCCTTTTTTCTTTTTTTTTTTTCCCCAGCCAATGAAACACTACTAACCTTAAGGCTTTCTGAGGACTGCTAAACTCCTTTACCATCTATATAGTTCTGCATGGCAGCCACCTGCAGAGCACTTATCTTGACCCTGCAGACTGCCAGAAGTCCACAGGCTACATTGAAGGAAGTGCAGGGGTAGAGAAAACCATCTTGAAAACCAAACCATACATTTGGTTTGGCCTGTCAGGAGAAGCTGTGATTTTAAAGACTCTACAAATCAAATAAAATATATCCTGAAAAAATGCAATAGTCTACATTGCAAACATTCCTGTTAAAACAAATCTCTAATGGAGTGTCTTTATTTATGATGGAAAATAAATGTACACAACTGCATTGTTGGAGGCAATGTCTCTTGCATGCACACACTGACCTTTCATTTTTACAGTTGCATTACACACAGTTGTAAACATAATGCTAGGAAACAAATAATTTGAGTATGCTTTTAATGTAATCAAGAAAGTAAATAAACTTTTAAATCCTTAACAGAGTTTAGTTTAAGAACATTTACATTCTATTCATTTTTAATTGTACGTTAGTAATTAATAATTTTTGTAAGGAAAACAGTATGTCCATGTACTCAGCATTCCTGCAGCATTAGTTCTGGGTCAGGAATCTAAAATCCTGGAAAATAAGAAAAAGCACATATATAATGCTAAATACTTAAAATATGATAGAGGTATGCCATATGTTAGAAAACAGAGCACTATAACATCGATTTGTTTTTTTATCTCTCTCAACTAGTTGAATGTTTTGAAATGAAATCCTGAAGTCTACACTTAATGTCAGTGTGAGGCTTTTGTTTTTTGGGAGTTTTTTCAGTGTAAGGTTAGGGGATTACGCCCAGGATGTCAGTTTACTTCTCAGTATGTATTTGAGGGTTGAATCAGTTCTTCCTGACATATACTTATTATCATTGGTAACTTTCCAAACTGGTTAGAAATCTGGGATATTTTCCAATTCTTGCTGCCAGAAACACATCTGTGCTCCCTATTCTAAAAACTCAGCACCTACAGCTTCTATTCACTGCAACTGAAGATACGTGAATTTAACACACCTGGGAAAAGTTTGTCTGTGGGCATCTAAATTGACTACACAGTTAAAGGCTGAGACTCCTCAACATAAACATTGTGGCCTATTCGTATAAAAGTAAAGTAATTTAAATGTAGACTGTGATTAAAAGTATTAAATACATACCTCCTTAGCGAAAATCCACTGATCTCCTCCCATTGCGTGGCTGAAAGACAAATAGTCAATAAGCGCTCTATAAAACTGACTGGTTTTGGTAGCAAAGCCTCACCCAACTGGCTGCTGGTAAACTATTGGAGTTCTGTCATCGTGATCAGGTTTATTTAAAGATAAACCTGAGACCAGTTGTTGTTTCATGTACATCCACCTCTGTAGAAGAATTACACAGTAAACTTTGCACCATATAAATTGACAAATTCATTACTCCCATCTTGTATGATTTTACAAGGGGAAGAAAGCCATGAGAAATCAGAGACCATTCTCCCTCATTCGTTTTGCACTTTCTTTAAATGTACTTTCATTATTCTTTCATTATAAGGGGTTTTTTTTGCAATTAACAAACAAATGCATAAGTCACTCTTGATTATTTTCCTTTTAGACCGTCCTCCTTCACATAGGTAAAGAGTTTCTCTCTTTTCATTGTGGTCATTTTCAGAAATATTTTGCACTACTGAGGGACTTGATACAATTTCTACTAAAGCTGATTAGAAATGTCTTAGTGAGCTTAATAAAGATTAATTTTTCACTCTGGCATCTGATGTTAATATTACCCATAACTTTGGCCTGTCACAAGAACTCAAGAAGATCTAAGCCTGATATATAAGAAGCATAGCTATACAAACTTGCTCTCTTTTTATTACAAACATAGAATCATCTAAGTTGGAAAAGACCTTTAAGATCATTAAGCAATGCTTCAGAAGGATTGTCCAAGACACCGGATTTTCTAGGACTTTATATACATAATAACTTAATAAGACACAGTATGGTATTGAGTATACACAAACATTAAGATATGTGCAAAAGCTTCATAGCATGCCTTTATTTTAATCCAAGAAAATGTCTGGAGCAGATCTTGAGCAGTCCCATACAGTGGAAAGCTCTTACTGAAAGAAATTTCCTCAGTCACTGGAATTCTTACTGTAATTCATCAGTCTCTCTACTTTTGTTTTGTAATGCTCATCACAAAAAGAAATAGAGTTGGATGAACCATACCCTGTAGAAAAAGTAGCCTCTGCTTTGAATCCCTCCAGGTCCTTGAAGTTCTTCCTGAAAAAAAGTATTTTAAATCATACCTTCTCTTGTAAATGCATACATAAAGAGAGGTTGCTTATATTGATATTAAAAGTATTTGTTCAGCACTCTTATACAGTCTTGCCCCTTAAGGCCTGTTTTATGTATATTTCTCCATGTCAGTAACAAGAAGTACAAGCTGTCATGTAGAAATAGGAGAAAGCATATGAGTGAGGGCGAAATTCCACCTCGAGTTCTGTCTCAGTTCAGATGGTTTTAGTGTGCTACTAGTGATGATGAGCAGCCTTTGCCTTTGCCTTTCCAGATTTCATTACCAAGACACAACCAGAGTGCTTTCATGGTAGTGGAGCCTCTACAGATAAAATAGAGTTAATCTTTGCACCTTGCAGAAGGACAGCAATACAAAGATTAAATATCAGAAAGACTTGGGCACTTTGCAGAACGAGATCCCAGGTTGTTCCCAGAGGTGTATCATGATCACCCTTCTTACATTAACTCCCAAAGAAAAGACCACTGCTTACAATATTCTATCCTAATTCAGTGTTTTCCTAATTTTCTTATCAACTGGAATGGCCATCAGCAATAATACTTAGAGAGGGTTTTAAACTCTTACACTAAAATATGCTGAAATCTGCCTTATGAACTAATACAATAAGCATAATAAGGATGAATTGCAAAGGGATGAATTTCAAAGACTGACTATGTTGTTTGGACAAATAAGGTTCATACAAAAATACCAAAACCAAAAGAGTCTGCAAAGGAAATTGATTCCAGAAGATGCTGGCACTTAGTAAATGTCTGGTGTTTATGGACTGCACAGCAGTAAGCAACACCTTTAACAAGGTGACTGGTATTCATAGCAGGAATTGACAACAGGACATCAAAGAAGTTGCTTTCTGTAAAATGCAATTTAATTTAGAGCTGTTTCCATTGTTTCCTTAGATTTATATGACTGTTTCAAAATGTCTGTGTTCCATAGGTGTTGGCCATGTCATTACTTCTCTTGGCTTCAGCTGTAGATAAGAAAATGTGTGCAAGTGCATATTCAATATTATTTATGTCCTCATCGGGATTTAATGAGCTCTTCACCTTGTAGGTCTAAGTGCCTAATGATAAAATATTCCAGAAAAAATACACTTGGGGAAAAAAAGTTAAAAAAATAAAAATCAAAGGTGGTTAAATCCATTAATGACTATTTTACATAGTGGTCCCGATGAAGCCTTCAACTTAGAAGATCTCTAGGACATGCCTGCCAAAAGCTAGAAAGTATCCCAGAGAACTGATCACTCCACATTTCCCCTGGCCCTTCTGCCTTTTTTTTTGTCTATGTACAGCAAGACCCTGTTAGACACAGAGTACTGGACTGATGAAAATATAACCTGAACTAGTGTGGCTTTTGTTATTTTGCCTTCTTTCTTAAAAATTGCTACTGTGATGTGATGGTGCCAGTTGTATATTTCATTCCTCTTCAAACAAATCCAAGTTAGATGGCCATCCTTATTCTGCATAATGACTGATGAAGTTATTGCCCTGTCTTCTTTAATCCAATTCTCCATGCTGGCACTGACTAATCTGGAGGATTCCTACCTGTAGCTCACAAAATTAGGTTTACTGTTACTCAACATGAGAGTTGAAAGTGCTGTTTATTTTATCTATCTTTTGTTAATACAAACAATACAAAGCAGGTCTTAAATATTAACCCCTTGAGAAGATGACTAAGGAAACACATAATACTCATCACCATTCATTGACCTCTGCTTTAAAAATCTATTGGAAGTAAGGTACCTTACAAAAAGAAGCTTGATAAAATGTTTGCCTTTTACCACAAAGTTATATCTGCCTGCTCTGGGCTTTTCCCCACAAACACTACAGCTTTTTTTTTTTTTTTGTCTGGCTTTTTTCTGTTTGGTTTTGGGTTGTTTTGTCAGGGTTTTTAAATTTCCTTTGGAAGAAATATTTACAAACATCATCCTTTAAAAAAAGCTAGCTCTTTTTATAGCAGTGTATGCTTACACTTTATATCAGATGGCTAGTATACCTGTAATTTTTTTTTCTAAGGATCTGTAGAGGATGGACTTTGATTTTTTTTTTTATGCAAAAAAAAAAAAGCATTTAAATTGTTTGTCACATGATGGCTTGATAGCTCTTAAACAGAAAGAATTCATTCGTTTTCATTTGTAAGTTGTTGTAAGTATAGTGACCCTAAATACATGTGTTTTGATTGATGTACACTGTAGAGTTTGGTATTATTATTACTTGTAAAAATATCCTTATAGTTTCTTTTTTGAGCCCACTAAAAATAAAACTGCCACAAAGATGCAGAAATATGTTGGAAGATGCCAAATATGCTACAAATTTGGGGTTATTTTTAGGTTATTGGTGGTTAATGTATTCTGTTTCCATTAATTATGCCATCAACCTCAACTGAAGTAAATTCAGGGTATTGAAGTATTCTGGCAAAAGAACTTTGATTTAACAGGCAGTTTTTTTCTCTTACAGTTTTGTGTTCTTGCATTTATGCTTTCCTTCCCATTCTTTATCTAAGTTCATACATATGTTAATTTAAAAGCACAAAGAACAACTCTATTCATATTCTTTGCCAGTATATAGGTATATACTTACACCAGTACATACTTATGAGGATGCTACTACTTGAGTATCAGGTATCACAATTGTAAATCTACTTAAACTTGTGTATTGGTGAATAGAAGGAATCAACAACCAAGCTGAAGTCAGTGTAAAACAGCAAGAATGTAGGTCTACCATTTTGGTATACTTTATTATAAAGGAATCTTCAGTATTATTAAAGAGAAAGATTCTTATATATCGAACTGCATTTTTGTCTTCTCTCCATAGCTGCATTAATGAGATGGCCATTATTAGGAAATTGCACAAATATACCCAATTTTTATTATATTTGGGAAACAACAGTACTATTTCTATGTGAAAATTTTGTTCCAAAGCACACTTCGTTTGAAAATTAATTCCACAGAGAACTTTTTTATCTGCAGCTTAAATTAAACAGTAAAATTCTCTATAGATTACCTGGAAGGTTTTAGTGCTAGAAGTCCTAAATAATGTATGTTTAAGGAGTAGACTGTTTGAATTCCAAATGGGGAAAAAAAACCCAACCAAAAACCCTAAAAAATATAACTCCACTGCAATATAATGGTACAGAAAAATTTGAAAGTACTTTTTCTAAAAGAACTAACAGATCAATTTTGATACATAATCTCTGTGTTCTACCACTGTTTCATGTTAAAATGTGGGTTTGGGGTTTAAAAGTTGAGTATCAGCAGGATTATCTTTCAGTAATTAAAGAATAGAAAAACCCTCGTGTTTCTAATAAAAACACACTCGTGTGTTATCAAATGATGAAAATAAAAAGGTGAGCAGAGCGGTCTAAAAGGACACTTTCAGAAGAGCTCATGAATCCCAGTGAGTGGGAATGCAAGCATGCAGAGTTTAAGATTACATACGTCCACTTTGTATCTCTTCAGTCTTCTCTCGTTAAGCTGGGGAACGAGTTGCAGCAAAGGATGCAGGACAGACGACTGAGAGGACACGAACACAGACACATGAGCAACAATGACATTCGGGCCTTACGATGCAAAACAGTGTCTCTTCCTGCAGGATTGGCTTATGGACTAAATGTGCAGCAGAAAAGAACTGAAGATGTTAATTGAGAAACGGATTGGTTTAATATTCTGACTTGACAACATTTATATTTACACTGTGAATGTGACTCACAGATGAAGGAGGGGTAAAAACCTATGCACCCTCACCTTTATTCATCGAAAGTTCAGAACTCCTTACAGACTGCTTGGCCAGGCAATTGCATTTATTCAGACTTCAATCAGCCTCTGAGAGTATTTCCATACAAGTACTCTGACTAACATTTCTGTGAGTACTAACTATGGAAGTTAGGAGCTTCCATCTCTGTTCTACATCAAAAGAACAGCAATAAAAATTGGGGTTTTTGCTAGAAAACAGCGTGCAGGAGGGATCCATTTGCAAGTAAGATTTGTAACCACGGCACTGTTCACTCTGCCTAAAAGTCAAGCTCCAATCATTAAATTTCTTCACTTTAAGCTTGACAGCCTGGTTATGTACAGAGGCACTGTGTGCAGTGTGAGCTTGTGGAGAGACATCCACAGTGAGAAATATATTTATAATATATAAACTATATATATAAACTATATATAATATATAAACTATATATATAAACTATATATATAATATATAAACTATATTTCTTCAACCAATTTAAACCTTCAACTCATGTAAACAGAATTTTAAAAATAATGCATTTTTAATATAATACTTCTCAGACAATTAATAGAAGAGAATTATAATATATGAAATAGCTAGAGTTAACAAAGTGTTAATGTATTTAATAGGGAAAATGAACCTGCTTACTCAGGAGCCAATTTTGTCTGCCTAAGGTGGGCAATGTGGCATCATAATATCTAAAAGAAAGTAAAAGTCTGATGTGAGTGGAGGAGTTAAAGGGCATCCCAACTGGTCATTTGGGCTCTGTCTTGCAGTCAGTAGGGAGGGCTTAAATAAAGCCAAAGGAACGATGGATCTCACCTAAGTTAGTATCTCTGAGAACTGGGCTAGAAAATTGCAGCAGTGGAAGTGAGAAAGCAGCAATCTATAGGGGCAGGCAGGGACAGAGGTATTCGCTATGGGTTCAGGGGGATGCAGTAACAACTTTAAATGGGACCAGCAGGAGAAATAGCTCCTTTCACCATGCCCTAATCACCATTAAAAACTCCAGTGCAGCTCTGTCGTGAAAACACTGACCCAAGTATCAGCAATATCACTTTCTAGGAAAAATACCAAGTATTTCTGAAGAAATGTAAAGAACGAGGCAAAAATGGACATTAACGTACAAGAATGGCTGTTAAGAAATGAGAAAACATGAATATGTTTAACTTTCTCAAAACCCTATGGTGCACACAACACTACATAGATGCACAGAAATAACAGATTATGTTTGTGCTTCAAAAGCAGGAATGGATCACACATAGTTTGGCTTAAATAAATGACTTGTGAGAGTATCTTTATATGAACAATACTGGACTGTTTTTCAAATTGTATTTTTCATTTAAATACAATTGAAAGTCTGAGTGAGATTTAAATACTATTTTGCCAGCTACAGATGTATGATGTGCAAATAAATACATATCATATAATTAGTAATTAATTAGAATTCCTTAAAAATACGTTATTTTTACAGTCATGTTCTCAGCTTCTCTCTATCTACATTGTTTCACTGTGCATGTTATGTTCTGGTATGAGAAACAAGCATTTGGTCTTCAATGTTGTAACTACGAGATGAAGATGCAGTTGGGATTCTGAGTCTTTGGTCAGTTCTTTGCCCACTTGGACAGTACTGATGACCCTCCTCAATGTTATTAAAACACATCCTGTATCTTAAACACCAAGCTCCTAGTTCTGAGCTTGCTATACAGCTGGAGAGACTACTGCAAAGAGGAACATTACCTTGTTCTTATGTTACAAACACACATGTACTCACAAGGAGGTGCTATGCCACTTACCATGATGTCTGAGTTGCCTGAGTCATGAGTCTTAGAATAATGAAATAAGAACTGTTCAAAAAAATTAAAAGTGGGATTTTACTACAAAACAGGACAAGGGTGTTATGATTTTCTTGACAATTTTAGCGTGATCATAAAACATACATAGAAATCTTACCCTCTTGGTGTTGTCTTTTTCATCTAAACCCTGTGGGAATAATAATCGGTAGAGAGGCTTTTATTTGTTAAACAAATAAAAAAGAGCAATGGGCAATTCTGATCACATTATAAAATTTTCAGTACTGGATTGGCATATCATCCTTCCTTGACAGATGTATTGCATGTCTTTGCTTATCAATGTAACTACTCTTTTCAAACTTTAGAGATCATCGATTATTCTTCACTTGAGTAGATTGATTTAGTGGATGCCCCTAGGCTCTCCTAAGTAAATTTCTTTCTTCATTGAGAGTTCATGATTTTTCTAATCTAGAGCAATAAAACCACCTAAAAACATTGTATCCAACCTGGAGATTATTTTCCAAACTCTGCAGAATCCCTGTTATCTTCAATAGGTGTTGAGTTAGGACACATATCGTTTCAGAGTAAGAACTCATAGTATTACTTCCAGCACTGAGT
This sequence comes from Laterallus jamaicensis coturniculus, assembly GCA_022605575.1. Classification (NCBI taxonomy): domain Eukaryota; kingdom Metazoa; phylum Chordata; class Aves; order Gruiformes; family Rallidae; genus Laterallus; species Laterallus jamaicensis. Next base: position 66,107,166 of record JAKCOX010000004.1, read on the forward strand.
GACATTTCAGATACTGGGTCTTCAAAATTCATTGTAGATGCTGACACACCAAGAGATCAGGCTTCAGAAATGAGAAGTAGGCTGTCATGCATGTTACCTGTGGTTTCTGGAGAAATCCCATGACCAAAAAACAAAGTTCTTCCAGTGTACTGGACACCTAATGCAAAGAAAACAAACTCAGGTATCACACATCCAACCCTCCTGCATATAACAAATACTATCAAAACAATAAAATAACCTCTGTCTGACTCACCTGAGGCTGAGAATCTGTAGACAGGTAGGCAGAACATGCATCATCTATCTGTAAAAGTTCACACAGGCCTTATTTGAGAAGTTAGATTAATAAAAACAAGGGAAATGTATGTTTTCAGAAACAGTTCCATGCAGCTAAAGGTGTGGAAAACTTGTCCACCATAAGGACACCCTTATAGGCATGTTCATAAAAAAATTGGCATTCAAGGGGGAAAAAAAGACCTTAATCACATAAAATAATGTATACTTGCTTGATCTGTACAAACACATACATACCTGTGTCCTTTATTCTCTTACCCACCTCATGCCCCTCTTATTTGTAACCTTCTCAGACAGAGTCATATTTTAAATTATAATTTTAAGCAGCTGGGGTATGGGCTACGAACTTAAGTGCCTTGAGCAATATCTTTGGATTATACAAAACTGTGAAGAAAATGACAAACTAAAACAAGTGGTTGAATAAAAAGTCCTCACACACAACATTTCCAACTGGATTCCAGCATCCCTACAGGTGTATGACACACACATCTCTCGAGGGGTTATGATACATGCCAGCACATCTTATGCATGCCAGTCATTTTGTGCAAGTCATCAAGCAGCCAGTATCTGAGGTTTGCACTGATTTCTTTGGTAAATGAGGAGCCTGACAAGATTTTGTTTAAAGGAGGTAGTTCCCAAATCGCAATACTGGTAAGAGATCTATTCAACATATTTCAAGGGATGTAAATTCAGAGAACACCATGGAAAAAATCGTTGCTGGTGAACTTAGGCACATCAGCACAGAATGGAAGGTCACACACACAGACAAAATGAAACCCATAAATGAAACCAAGAATCACAGAATCACAGGGGTTGGAAGGGACCTTGAGAGATCATCAGGTCCAACCCCCCTACCAAAGCAGCTCCCTAGCTCATATTGCACAAATAGGCATCCAAGAAGTCCCAACTCCCATTTCATCTGGACCAAAACAAATGTCCATCTAGATCTACATCTGTTCTCCAAAAATGACCAAATGTTGACATCCAGGGAAGAGCCTAAGATGAGACTGGTGGTTGAGTAAAACCCATGCTCTCCAACCACCAGCTACCTGTAGCATGAGCATTTTGAGTCAGAAGGAAGCCTAAAGCTCAGTGGATTGTTGAGTTGTGAATTTGACCAATCACTCTCTGAACCCCTGTAAACTTTTACCATCTACAACATCCTGTGTCAAGGATTTCCTAAACACTGTGTGAAATACCGCTTCTGTTTGTCTTGATTAGTCTTCTCAACGCTGACTGCATTCAATACTATCATGACCTTGTCTTTGAAGAAGTAATGAATAGTTTTCTGCTGTTCATAACCTTGTGCAAACCATTAACGTCATCTTCCTCCTGTTGCCTCTTCTCCAAGAAGAAAGAATCTTGTAATACTGAATTGTTTTTACGGAGTTATTTATTAATTGAAAAGGAAGAAGAAATGGAGTAAAGGGTATTTGAATTCATGGAAGTAATATTGCCAGTGCTGAGAGCTCCAAATATACTTTGAGGAAAAAGTATTTCTGTAATGAAAAGAATCTTCAGTATTCCAGTTGAAGCTGCACAGTTTAAAAATAAATAAATATAAAATAAAGGCTTAACCTCTCATTATATTACTTTAAAATTTTATCAATAGCAACCTCCACTGGTATGCACTATGTTTTTCCCATTGAATATTTGATATTGTTAGTCCAGGTGCCAAAAACCTTTGCCAACTGTTATGTTCATTGACTACATAAAAAAAAGTGAGCTTTTTTTAAGAAAAAAGTAGGCAATACAATGGGTCTTAAGACATTATTATAGGTTAAAAGCCCAAAACAGCACTTCTTAGCTATGAAAGCATTAAATGAAAAAAAAGAAATAAACAAATAACGCATATCTGAGTACTTCAAGACAAGAGATGATTCATTTCTCTGGAGACAATCTATGAGAAAGCATTAGCAGAGCTAGTGGGAAAGCTAATAGCTCACAGAGTTCCCCTTTCAAATGTTTTTTGTTGGTGACACGAACTCCCCATTCTCTTTTTGTCTTCATCTTGCATTTGTTTGTCTCTAGGTACATCAGTTCTACTTCACTACTTGAAGCAGAAGTAACAAAATGTAGAGGGAGGAATCAGCAGGGATTTTTTTTTTGTTTATTTTGGTTTCTAATTGATTTATTTGCTTGTTTTGTAATTGGAGGTGACTCAAAGAACTACGATCATTCTGTAGCAGGACACACCAGAGACCACTTTGTGTTCAACACGATGCAAGGCAAGGTATCTCTCACCTAAAATCTGCATGGGCAAAGGAAAGGCTGAGGAAAAGATATGGTTTCTGTTAATTCCCTTAAAAAAAATTTAAAAATTTAATAGTTTCTATTACCCTTGATGCATCTTCTCTGTAATCTTCTCTCCTATCTCAGAAATGTGGCCCGAGGGCAGGAATTTGTGAGCTGTTGTGTTGGGTAAATAACACAAAGAAACAAGGGGATGTGAGAGAGAAGAAGAACACAATGCTTGGTCAGAGTGTTTTTGAACTTATAAAGTCAGAGTCATTCTTGGAAACTACCAGCTTCATTTAGACACAGGACTCCTCCTGAATGATCCACTAGTCAAGTAACAGGGAAGAACTGACTGTTTTTACTCCAAGGAACTCTGGTGAACTATCATGCTTCTATAATCAGGTTTATTTAGGGTATAGAGCCATGCATCTAATTCTCTGTCCTTAGAGCCTCTCCAGTCCTGCATTATTCTTGCTATAATAGTAAGTTTTATGTTGCTTATACTCTCCAATTTTACACAGAATTTGGTATCCTATGCATGCCTTTTTCTTCACTGAAGTTAAGAGGAACTTTGCCTGTTTCCAGTCACCACAGGGACAAACCCCATGTTACAACTGGCAAATCTTAGCAATAAATGCAGAAATAACATAAACCAACATTTTTAATCCAGAATATATTTTAGGTTTTGAGTCAGTTCTTCCAATGTGAACTAAGGGCAACTGACAGCAAGGGCAGTTTCTCCTCTAATGGGAAAATATGAAGAAATTTACTCTCTGCATCTGTACCCCTGGTGAGTCACTTGCTTTCTAATGTTATCAGAAGCTACAAAATTAAATGTCAACAGAATACTTGAAGGTTACAGCAACACCAGGGCATGTGAGTTGCAGGCTGAACCTTCTTTGTGTGTTATGCCCTGCCACTCCATCTGTTCCAAATGTTACCACAGCCCATGTTACCACACATGTCACATCCTAGAGTCAAAATAAATGTTCTTTTTTAAGATGAGAGTGGAAGTTATGAGAGCCATCAGTAGCACAGTGTTAGAGGACTAACTGGCACAGGATATTATCCTTTACCTGCTACATGGAGAGGCTAGGGTAAGATTAAATACAGTGTCCAAGCCCAGTGTGCAGAGCAGAAGATGCAAGAGGTAAGACCGGATGAGTTGAAACAGTCCCTGCATATTGTGTATGATTTGTAAACCCACCAGACAGAACACTGTGTTGCTTCTCGGGACAGGGACTGCCTGGCCATTGACAGTTAAACGACAACTGCTATCAAACATAGCTCTCCCTTGAGCCAAGACAGTCTTTTCCTAGAACAACATCTCAACACCCAGCCTCCACATCCTCCTGCTACAACAGTTCAGAAAATCTGGAAAATAAGATGTTTTGCCTCTTTGCTGATGTCAGGATAGGAGATGCACAGGAGAGGCAGGACTGGAAGAAGCAACACCTGAACTCCGTGCCAGTGAAATACTGGAGAGGGAGGGGTGACTGCAGCAAGGATGGCACAGAAGAAATACAGGAGGTGATGCTTACCTCTTTCCACAGCTGCAAATCCTCGTCTGCCTCAAGTGCTTGGGATGGCATCGGTGCACCTGGAAGCACAAGCCGTGCTTAGCAATGCTCTGCAGCAAATATCATTTGTGCAAGCATCCCGTGTCAGTGATTTAAAGAAAACCTGAGCACAATATAATACGTAGCACACTTATTTACTGCAAAGTCTGAGAGCTCCATGTCCAAGGAATTCTGCTGCCCCTGGCATGGTAGGGCTTGTCAAGTAGCTTCTGCTCTCTCTGTGCTGGCAACACAGCGGGAGGCTTCTTCACAAGTTCACAGAAGATATAGGTGGTCACGTCTCTTAGCAATAAACAGTGTGGAAGTTGCTCAGGGTCAGGCTAGTATTAGTATGTTCTCAGCGGTAAGTAGCAGGCAAGAAAACTTGCAGGGCAGCTGTTGAATGGTCTGGACCTGCTCAGGAAAACACATACTGGTGTGTAGAACCTCGAGCTCTCCAAGAACTCAGCTCACCTCCAGTGTGTGCCTCATAAGTTGAGACTCTGGATCCTACCTCTTGCTTTGTTGTATGTTACAGCTAAAGAATTAAACATGCACTGTGTAATGTACACCTGCACGTTAACAATGCCCATGACACAAACATGGTGCTTTTGAGAAGACAATAGATAGTACATGTGTAACTGGCTTCGGTTCCTCTGCTTAGTGTCTATGATGTGGAAAAGCTCAGTCCCTTAGAAAATCAAATGTGTTATTAACTGCATGATGCTGCAGTGATGCTGTGCTTGGCTTGGGGGCAGCTCCTTTTGCCATCTCTGCCCACCCAGGCTGCAGACCTGGAAGTCACTGTCTCTGGGTCCCTCCCAACACAGCACCCAGAATATTTACCTTTCCCTATTGCTATTTTATCTGGCAGTATATTTCTAATACTCATAAGTCTCTGTAAATAACAGAGATGAACATTGCCGAATTGTGAGTACACCAGACACCACACAAGCCTGTCACTGGTGCGTTGTAACTCACCTGGAGGGAGACTGCTGCTAGAGACCATGGTGCTTTATCTGTCCAGCCCTAGCACTGCAGGAAACCCTACAAAGTCATCCAATTCATCCCCCTGCCCAAAGCTGCTGCCCAGGAGGCATGCACAACCAGTTCATACACTGATGTTAGAGACCTCAGATGAATAGAGATCTTTATAACCTCCTAGGCAGTCCATAAGTACCTCACACATGTTTTTTTTTCCCCCCAAAGAATTGAACGAAAATAAACAAAGAAAGTAAGATAGACTTAGTTAGAGTGGCCAGGTGAGCAGGGTATTAATGTCCATTATCTCCTTTTGTTTTGCATGTGCCACTAATAACAATAATACAACAGTAGTTAGTTCCAGGCATTAACTGAGGCATTAACTCAGGAGGGAATTCAAAACCACATTTTGCTACTGGCACAGACTTCAGGTGAGTAACCATTCTGGATGCTTGTTTTCCTCCAAAAAGAATTAGAGGGGCTCTTAATTTCACACTGTGTAGGAGCGGGACATTACTGAAATCTCTGGGGGGTGTGCAAAGCAAGAAAACAACTTTCTAATGAAAAATGTGCCTTTTTTTTGGATGTTGGTTTTAGTTCACAGGAAAATACCAAATAAATTAAACATTCTGCAATACTCTTACTTTGTTTTCTGTTCTTAAATCAGTATATTCAAATTGCAGTATTGCCTGGAACCGGTATCCAGGTTGCAAAAGGTGGAACTGGGCAACGCTTCAAATTAACACACCTTCCCCTTTAAACCTTTGCCTGCCCATGTCTGAACACTGTTTCTGCCATTGCCTGGTTCCCAAGGCTTTCCAGGGGGAGCAGCCAAGAAAGCCTGAATATTAAAGCCTGGGATTTTTTTCTGCTGGGTTTTTTGTCTGGAGCATAAACTCTTGGACAGAGGAGACCTAATTATTTCATCAGCTCCTAAGTTTCCTGAACCCTTCTTCACAAAACCCTTATATCATGTGCTGCCCCATCTGATACTTGCTCACACCCAGGATTATGCTCCTCCTCGTTGAGCAGTGTCCCTCCATCACCCCTTCTACAACAGGGCTGCAGTCCCTACAGGACTTCATTCATTCATTTACACACGTACACAACGGCACAAAGAGAAGTTATTTTGTAATATACACTGAATAACCCTGGGGAAAGAGAAGAAAAAAGAAAGAGTGCTACTGAGGAAAGCAATTCCGTTCAAAAGGAACGTGGTGGAGGAAATCCTCCTACTAAATCGATGCATTTGTTCTCTTATCTTTCAATTCTGTCAAATTCTTAACACTCAACTTCTTCCAAGGCAGCAGGATGCCAGCTGCACGGTTTCAGTCACTTTCCAACCTGGGATTCACTTCTTATATCTGCTCTTCCCTTCGCTGCCCTCCCTATTGCTCCTGGCAATCATTTCTGTAATAACAAGGATGTAATGTCTTTCCTTTTCCTCCTTTTCCTTCCCCCCACATCTCCAGAATTCATTTTTAAGGGAATATCCAGCACACTGTACTTTACTTTGACTCTTGATATTAAAATAAACCAGAACAATTCCTGATGTAAGCAACTCAGACACAAATAACAGAAACAAAACAGAACTACTCCTTGCACAGTAACTTACTTTGTAATGATACACTGTGAGGTACAAGTAGTTTATCCAGAGTGGAAAAACAGAATGGAAAAGAGAGTGTTTTGTTAAAAAGCCCATTAGCTGGGCTTGTTTGTATGTGCCCCCTTAAAAAAAAAATAACAAGAAATAAAGGGCAGCTTTCAGGTGTAACACAACATTTCCAATTAAATCAAGATAATCAGGCTCTATGGCTAAAGCAGCTCTATCCTTTCCCACTTAACCCCACCTCCAGTGATTTCTCATGCAATAAAAATTGCTTCGGGTTGGGCTAAAGGACTTCCAGAAGGTCCTACATTTTCCTACAAACCTGTAACACATCTCCTTTCCCTTTTCTTTGCTTTAAAATCAGTATAAATGGCATTTAAAATGACTTTTAACAAAATCACGTCCTCAAGTTCCTAGAGCGTAGTTTCCCAGCACAGGGTAAACCCGCCGGGGCACACAATGAAGTCCCCAACACCCCCCTGCCCAAACCGTACCCTGCAGCTGCAACCTCCTGTGCATCTCCCCGTCTCTCCCAGCCCGACGCCTGGTCCCAGCCCGGCGGCGGCTTTGCAGCCCCCTTCGCAAGGCTGCCGGGGTCACCTCCCACTCCCCCCCGAAAGGAATAATATCGCAGGGCTGGCGGTGGAGAAGGGGTTGCGAAGGGGATGCTCCTCACCGTTGCAAGCAGATACCGAGGAGAAGAGAAGGAGGAGGAGCAGCAGCAGCGGGGATGCCGGCAGCGCCGCGCCGTCCCCTGCCTTCCTCGGGCTACCGTGCAGGGGGGTGACTGCGGGGGGCTGCTGCCGGCAGAGGGTTCCCATGCCCGCGGTGTCCCCTGCGCTGCCTCCTTGTCAGCCGCTCTTCTGGGCATGCCCTCGCTCACTGCCCAAACTTTTTAAATCTCCCGGACACGTGGACGAGCATCAGCCTGACTCGGGGAGGGCGCGTCAGCCGCCCTGCCCGCCCTGCCCGCTCCCCACCGGCCAGCCCAGCGCCGGGCCCCTCGCCTCCTCTGCCCGGCAGCCCGTGGCTCGGCCCCGCTCCCACCCCCTGAGGGGGGCGGGGAGGGGGGGGCGGGTAACCTGCGCTGGGGGCCTCAGCTTGTCAGCCGGGCAAGGGGCTGGGCAGACCCCGGGCCCTTTAGTAAATCCCCACCCTTTAAGAAAACCCCGTGGTTTAAAGAACACACACTAGCAGCCGCGACGGCGGGCATAGGAAGGGCTGCCTCTCCGCCGTTCAGAGTGATGACATGGAAGTGACAAAGAGGGGCGTTCAGGCACCCCCCGATCCCGGTGCGGAGCGGGCAAGAGGCAGGATTTGAAATGAAGAATTGGCGCACGGGTTTGCCCCCATCCAGCTGAACCTGGGAGTTAAAACTCATAGAGCCTGCGTGCAGGAGAGAGTGGCAGTGGCTGGGATGTGCGGTTCTGGGGACATGAACCACCTGCCCTGAGGACCGCTGATGGGTCATTGGGAGGACCCCCTGCAGCAGGGGTCTGACCAGTTCCTGACTCCCCCCATGCCTTACATAAAGGCACATGAAATGCTACACCATGAAACAGAACTCCATAATATGGTGGTATTTGGGGATATAAGATCCCAACATGGTGCTCTGGAGGCATTTCACTTAAAGTACAGCTGCAGGACTTGTTCCCAGGTGTTATTTATGCCTGTAGACACCCAAATCAACTAGTCAAAAGCACACAGATCCCAAATCTGTAAAGACACTTGGGTGGCTTAGTCCAGCCACCGCTGAGCCACAGCAAGCCCTGGCTTACCCGATGGGAGTCTGTGGGTGCCCATGCCACCCAATCATGCCCACTCCCAGCTGGTGCCTGGATGCCCAGGCTGGTGCTGACCAGGATGCTCAGGCTGATGCTGACCTGCTCCTCATGCCCAGCCAGCAGCAGGGTCTGGATTTCTCCAAGGGCATGTGTCTGACTGTCTCTGCTCCCTCACTAATTCCTCCAGGAAGATCCTGTCCAGCAGAAGTGCTGTTCTAGCACTGAGATGTTATGGAGAGCCTTTCAGAGCAGCATCTCCCAATTTAGTCTAGTTTTGTGATTTATTTCCTACCCTTTTTCCCCCCATTTGCTCGTATCTTTTGGCTTAGTTGCTTTTTTCCATCTCCAAATGAAATGTTACATCGTGGTCCAGGAATGAGGCAGTGATACAATATTAGAGATTGCTATCTTCCCTTCAGTGGGTTTTGATGAGGGGGTGAATGGTGGGTGGTGGAGTAAAGCTTCCTGACAAGTGCGGTGGCTGTTCCTGTGAAACAAAAGGTAATTTTGATTTGTAACCATAGCATTCATTGCTCTCTGCCCTTTGCATTTACCCTTATCAGTTGCATGTGCTACAGATAGCGCTCTGCCACCCTGAACACTTGGACAGGCCATCAGAATTTTGAAAGCTTCGCCAAGCAGCATGCTAAGATGCCATAAAATTCTCACAGTAACAGAAATACCTTCTCTATCAGATTTGGTAGCAAAGCTGCCCTTAATACGACTGGGGACAGAACTAATCCTCATGCCAATGGAAAGCCAGTGATCAGACCAGCATGTGGATTAAAGAAGCTTGTATTTTGTACATATTATTGTATTCATACCTACCTAATTAAAAGAATTGGTTTTAAACAACCCAAATCAAGGCATTTCATTTGGTTCTGGTTTCTGTTCATAAAAGCAGAAGGCATTTATTTAGAAGACATTATCATAAATGGGAAGTCATCAGCGCTGAAAGGTATCTCCCTAATCTGTCTTGATCTAAATACATGAATCAGTGTCCTGAGCCTTGGCCTGAGGAAGGCTTTAATTCGTTATGCACTTTAATTAATACCTTCTTTTTAAATATTTAAGAGATTGTGAATTAAAACACAGTCTTTTGTAATTTGAGAGTTAAATACCTGTAAACATGCTACACCCATTCTGTGGCCCAGTGTTTCAAGAACAGTGAGAAAAGATACATCCAGAATTAAGCTTTTTCTTCAATTGAAAGAGCTCTGATCAGCCCAGAAATTGCAGTTTTGTGATATGATATTTGTCTTAATATGGGAGACTAAAGAATTTTGCTGAGCCCACTTGCACAAAATCATATTAAAAGAGATTTTGAAGATGATGAGAAAAATGTTTAGGTAGATTTAAAAATAAAATCTATGCTTGGATTTGTACTTTCATCTGCAAAGCAGTAACCATCACACGTGATCCTCTCTGCACCCTGAGTTACATTATCTGAATCCTAGCAGGCAACAGTCTTCCAGCACTTCCAACCCCAAACAAAATGCATTTCATTTTAGACCATGCCTTTTTCACTAAGAACAGCAACGTAGCTTTGCATTTCCTGATATATGGGCAAGGTAAACTGATTTGGGCATAACTGTAATCGTCCTAATTGTGTATTCCTGATACATGGGTAAGGTAAACTGATTTGGGCACAGCTGTAATCCTCCTAATTGTGTACTAGAGAGAAACAATAGAACTTTTAGCAAAGGCATATATTTGCATTAAGTCCAAACTCAGGTTTATACAAAGACAGTATTTCTATTAAAATCCCTGTGGATTTTGACAGAGTTCTCCAAGCTTGAATCTCAGGTTATGGAAGGTTTACATAGTTTATGATGCTCACCTTTACACAAGGAACTCATTGAAATGCAAGTGAGCATTCTTGTGAACAGGAGAATAAAATGCATCTTTCTCTGTTGTGTCTGTTTTTGTTTTGTTTAATTGCTTGATGAAATTAATGTTACACTATTGCAGGAAAAAAAGCACATCCTCATTAAACGAATAGCTTGGAGGATGTTTTGGATGCTGTAATTAGCTGCTTTGAAATATTTATGTTCTTCCTAATGTTGCTTGAATAAATGTTAATTATGGCTAGTGGAAAGGAAATCAAACATCTGAGTATGTGAAACCATCATCTTCATCTTCAGAGAAGGCAAGGTTGGGAGGCACATCCCTGAATCCAGCTGCTGCATACACACACACACACACACAAACACACACACACACACACACACACACACACACACACACAACCTGTGAGGAGGTCAATGTGCATTGTTTTTTCCATGACTTTAATAAAAACAACGGGAAATCATTCCACCTACAGCTGGACTTAAACACTAGCAGAGTTTTTCCCCATGATGCACTTTTTTCACCAAAATATTCCAAACTTAGTGGAAAGTGCTTGAGATGGGTCAGTGTGTGCAAGCATACTGATGTTCTCTCAACGTCAGATGGGTCCCCAACATCTCTTCTCCTCCTGTGGAATAAACAAGTTGCATACATGGATTTCCTTCTTGCTTTTCTATGTTCTAGAGAATTGTACTTTGGGGAGGCAAGTCTCAATAATCAATTAATGCCTGCTCAGATATCATGCTTCTTCAAAGTATTCTCTCTCTGTATTACTGACTCATGATGCACAGGAAGCTTGCATCACAACAGAAAAAGATCTCACTGGAGACTCAATTCAAGAATCAGCATCTCTGAATGGGCCTTTATTAGTGTCGGCTTACCCCAAAATGATGCTCACTACTAAGCCTTTAGGGATATGTCCCTATAAATAGGAAAACAAACCAACAAAATAGGAAAACAAAAAAAAAAACAACCCACCAAACCAGCCACTTAAAGCAGAGAGGCCCTCTATTTTCTGAGAGTATTATTTTCTTATTTTATCCAAGATAATGCCTCAGCTCTTCCTTTATGAATAAGTAAAATTTAAACGATCTTAGGAGCCTCTAGTGAGGGGAACATGTCTGAAATACTGGAAATGAGCACAGAAACCCCAGCCCCTGGGCTGAGAGAGACTCCACTGGGGAACAATGATGGGTCTGATTCCAGCAAATGTTCAGGGCTCTCTTCAAAAGTCCCAGAATGTTTTGTATAAAAGGTCCTTGCGTAGGAGAGAGATGGCTGAGCACTTTAATGACTAAAGAAAATTTGCTCAACAGATGACAGTGACAAAATTGAGAAAAAAACCCCATAATAATAGTTCCAAATACTTCCAATAGTGGGTACCTGTTTAAATTAAGGCTGAATTTGGCTCACTGTGCAGTGATTCTGAAGGCTCCTTGTTCGTAATCACGCAGCATGGGCACAAATTGCATAATTCCTCATTCCTTTTGCTTGTAAAGAATCCTTAGAGGCTGAATGGGAGATCTCTGAGTTTCATCCCTTCATTGTTCCAAGTCTCAGCAAAAAGATCAATGTTCCTATCTGAAAAGTAATGCATGTGAAGAAAAATAATCTTTGCTGTACCTCTGCAACAATAGGCAACATCCTGGCTGCCATCAGGTTGAAAAGAGATACCAAAATCACCACAGATGTTTCCCAGTGAAGTTAAAAAAAGTGAAATAGGATGCTATGAATCACTAGGAAAGAAGTACCATCACTGCTATTATAATTGCAAAGATGCAGGGGAAAAAAAAGATAGAATCCTCAAGATAAAGAACATTGCTCAGCCTTTGCACAAGCCCTAGTGCTTCCACATGTGGATCACTGCAATGACCATCCCACAGTTCCTTTCAGTAGAAAATGCAGAGAATGGAAGACAATTCAGGGCAAGGTAAGTCTGAGAAGTCTGGGACACTTCAATGTGGAAAGCTAAAACTTAGAGAGGGATACAATGTAAGTCAATTAACATATATGCAGACAAGATAAATGGGGAAAAAGTTGAATTGCTTTTAAACAGTTCTTAGAGTAAGACCTGGAAGTCATGACTCTGTATCTCATTTATTATATCCTGAATCAGTCCCATGGAAATAAAAATCTCTGTGCTCTAGCAGACATCCCTTTCCTAGCCCACAATATTTAATTTCAGTTTTTGGAGTAAGCATATTTCATTAGAAATACACTCAGCAGAATTGTGTGATTTTCATGGATGTGTTTATAAAGCTCTAATATAACTTGCCAAAAAATTTGAACAACCATTGGCCTCAGAAGAAGTTACAATCCAGAGCTGAATTTGATAGATTGTCTAAACTCTTATTTCTCTGGAAAAAAAAAAAAAAGAGTGATGAAGGGATGAAAACACTTCTGAATATTTCCTTTTATTTTTTTATCCTCAGCTGAGAACATTCTCAAAACCACCATAGATTTCCTCCCATCTTGTTGGTGAGGTACCAGTGATGCTGACTGCAGGAAATTTCTTTGCACAGATGTAATATGTAAGCATTTGCTTGGTAGTCAGCAGGGAAAGAAATATAAGGAAATAATTTGGAAAAATGGACTAAACCCCCCTGAGTCTCTACCAGTCTGAATCGTTTGACGATTCTCTGTCTGAAGTGTTAAGCAGTGGGATCCCAGCAGTCTGCTTGTCTGTTCACTGCCCTACTAAGACCAGGGCTCTCAGTGTGTGTCAATTTTACTTAGAAGTTGTACTTATGAATTAGAGCAGGCACCAGTTTAATAATTAATAGGTTTTTCTCATGTCAATATATTGGTAATATCTTCATTTTTCTTCCACCACCGCAAACCTTCTCTTACTGTGGGTTATTCAGCTGCGCAGCTTATCTGACAGGATATTATTTCTGGACACAGCCTGCTGTTTATTTTTATTTCTTATACCAACCACCAAACACAGAAGAATGCCAAAAGTCATAGGCAGAGTCGTTAGTCCTGCCCTCCAAATGGCAAAACTCAAGCAATTTCTCTTTGCATAGTGTGAGGGTTTTGGAGTCAATGAGATTGCTAGCACTAGCTCTGAAGTTTATTATATAATACATCTTTCTCTGCAAAGTTCCACTTGGGAAAGCAAATTCTTCTGTTGACTTGTCTTGAGATGAACTGCACCACAGTCGTAAGCCTACATGGCAATGTCTTGAAAATTAAGTATCATAAGCAGAGTTTTGTAATGTGTCTTACTTATCTAATCCCAGACAGCATGATCTGTCACATGAACTTTTCAATGATACTGTAATGATAACCAGAAACTTAGAAATGACAAAAAACTTTATGCATGCCAATTTTAAAAAATGATTTTAATCTTAAATTCTGACTTTCTCCAGACCCTAATCAAATATATCACTGATGATCAGCTCACTGTCCATTGCCCACCCTTATGCAAGATTTTCACCTTCAGGCTGGCACTAACTTCACTTCAGAGTCACTTAAAACCTGCAAAGTGCTGCATATTCATGATTGCTTGTAAATTGAACACACTGATCCTCACGCTTCCTTCCAGTGCTATATGCTTCTGGCCTGCGCCCACCGCGAACATGCAGTTGTCTTTAAAGACTCAAGACTTGTGAGCCTAACCCTCTGATGAATTTCTTGTGAGCTTAGAGCTCAGACCCCAGCATTACAAGAATCATGGAGCACTCGGGAGCCACCGGTTTACAAGGAGTCTAAATTTATGAGTAGTCTTTGAACAGAAAGAGAAGCTACATGGAGTGGAGCAAGACTATAGGGATATGGTTTAGCATAGGATGGGAACGGTTGGACTTGATAATCTTAAAGGTCTTTTCCAACCTTGTAATTCTGTGATTCTGTGAAGACTGACCTAGGAAAGGTTGAGGCAGCTCCCTTCGCTCATTTGTTCACTAACAGTGTGCCCTGGTCTGGGTATTTGAGGTAAAACTACTTTAGGTGAGTTCAAAACCAATGTATGGGGAGATTCTTGGGTTAGGTATCATTCTTTCATTTTATTTTAATATATACATATATATCTGCCAAGTACAGCATAGAAGCAACCCCATCCTTAGCTATTTCCTTCTTTGCTGTACCACACTATTAATTTTTAATATTGCTTTAGGTTACATTTTACAGATGGCACACACTGGGCAGATGTAGCAATAAACTTTAAAATGATTCATTCTACTTCCATTTTGGAGAACAAAAACCCCACCCAACTCAAGACACCCTGCACTTGTTGACAGAGAGGAGCTGCAGGCGTATTTCTGGCATCTGATCCCTGTGACAGTCTGGGCTAGCAGAGCCGCTGGGTTAACTCCTCACGGAAGCCTGTGTGTTTTGGAAGAAGTGAGTGATGTTCTCTTGATGTAATTTACTGGTATTTTGGCAGATGCATGAATATACACACAGATACATACGTAACTACTGACTGCATAAGTAGTAAGGATGACTCCACAGAGCCGCTGTCCCAAGGAAAGCTACTCCAACCACATGTTAAAAACCCTCTCGTTACAAATCTGGCAGTATGTGATGGGTCACCCAGGTTTCTCCTGGAAAAACAGGAGGTGACTTTCCTTAGGAAAAAATGCTACTTATCAGGAAGAAACGTTTATGGATGTTGAATAATTCAGGCTATTGCTACCACCGTGAGTGACAGTTCTTCCCGTAACAGCAAATAAAACCAAGCTGTCTGCGTCGCTGTGGCACTCTTACTACTTGTTGTTACTTATTACTCGTTATTATTATTACAGAGGTGAGCCCATAAGGGCCATAAAAAGGACACAGACTTAAAGGCATCAGTTTTTATACAAATGCTCAGTTTAAAAAAATTAGTTCTTGCCTAGAAGATTTTATAAGGCAGTTTGAAGCACAGAACTATGGCTTTTGCAGGCATGTGTACTTATAATGAGCAGTTTTTCTTCAAATACATTGTTTTATTGAGACCATTACTTTAAATGAGCAAGGTATTAGCGGAGCTTACTTGCACTGAAGATGGGCTGGATTTGGTATAATGGTTAAAACTTTCTATTCTTAAAGCCATGGCATGATCAATTATTCTGGTACAGAAACAAATACAGAAAATCAAAGAAGAGCAGGTATTGTTAACTTCATACCTTGTCAAAATGAAACAGTAACAACAATAGGCAGATGGAAAATGACAAAATTTTATGTGCACTCTTTTAGAGACACTTTTTGAACAACTGAGAGTAAAAGTTTGGTTTCTCTGAATGTAATATAGGTGAATGTATGTGTACATAATAGACACAAGGGGAAGAAAATCCTTAATATTCTCACACCTTCTATCATTTTATTCTAATTTTGTTAGGTTAAGAGAACTAAACAGTTTCAATATACCTTATTAAGACAATAGAAATTATAATTATTGCATCATTCCTTTCCATCACGTCAATTAAATGCATACTTTTCTGGCAGAGAACATCTGCGAGCCTGCAGGACTCATGCTGTGGAAAAGGACTAGTGTTGGTACTGTACTATCCAGTTTGCATTTATGTCTTCTGGTTGCAGTGCAGGTGTGTCACTGTTAGCATCAGAAAGCATGTGTTCAGCCAGCTAAGGGTGATGTAACACATCAGGTTCCACCTTTCTCAACCAGCTCTGTTAGTTCACCGGGCTGAGTGGAATTTAGGAAAACACTGTCTGCCACCAGCTTTACTCCTCATATGCGTAGCCAGCTCAAAAAATCACATCTGTCTGTCCGCTGATGGATGTTGCACTCATCCTGTGCTTAAGTCACCCTCCTTTCTATTTAAATAAATGGGAGATGCTACTGCTGGTTAGTTTACTGAAAACTGAACCTGGGATGGGCAGAAGAAGTAGGATACCCTAACTGGAAGGTTAATCAGGACTGCAGGCAGCTGTCTTCCAGCTGAAGCTCAGCCCAAGTAGAGGGATGGATGGAGCCCCCCACAGCTGCTCACTTACTCACTCACTCCTGGAGAGCTGGGGGAGAGAATTGGAAGGGTAAAAATGAGAAAACTCATGGGTTGAGATACAGACAGTTTAATAGGTAAAGCAGAAGCTGCATGCACAAGCACAAGCAAAGCAAAACCAGGAATTCATTCCCCACTTGCCGTGGGCAGGCAGATGTTCAGCCATCCCCAGGACAGCAAGGCTCCATTGTGCCTAATGCTGACTTGGGAAGACAAACACCATCACTCCAAATATCTCCCCCTCTTCTTTCTTCTTTCCCCAGCTTTATATGCTGAGCATGATGTCATAGAGTATGGGATATCCCTTTGTCAGTTGAGGTCTGCTGTCCTGGCTGTGTCCCCTCCCAGCTCCAGCCTACTTGCTGGTGGTTTAGTGTGAGCAGCAGCAAAGCCCTTGGCTCTGTTGAATGCTGCTCAGCAGTAACAAAAACATCCCTGTGTTACCAACACTGTTCCCAGCACAAACCTAAACCATAACCCTGTACTAGCTACTGTGAAGAACATTAACCCTATCCCAGCCAAAACCAGCAGAGTCAGGAAAGTTCAAACAAACACATGCAGTCTGAAATCCATTTATACTCCCTAAGGAATCAAAAATCTCCACACCAAATATTTGATGCAACATTTTTCAAGGTTAAAACAAAGTAAAGTCTGTCTGAGCTTGAATCACTATGTAAATTAACAGGATGCTCGAAAACATCGAGGCTCAAACAGTCACAGCACTCAGCGACACACAAACATATTTCTTTTGTCCTTTCAGTGCAATCTGGTAATAACACAGAGAACATGAGCAGCCTTCAGCATCATCAGGAGTGACCACGAGTTGACGCCTCCAAGCTTGCTGTTCCTGCACTGGTTTTCACTTGCGGCAGATTTTCACTGACACATCATCCAAACCTCGTTACTTCAAGGAGTCATGCTTCAGGAAGTGAACACTTTGAAATGTCATGACCTTTCCATTACAAGAAAAAATGTCACCAAAGAAAAGGCAATAGGAGTGGAATAAAGAGGCTAAGGATCACAATTAATGGAAATACATTTATTGTACTATTATATAGCAACAGTCTTTTTAGTGGAAATACAATATCCACTTGAATAGTTGAATTTCTAGGAAGACACAGAATATATGCACTGGTTTATCAGTCGGTCAGAACCTGGTGAAAGAGCATCCGCTGCTGTCTTACTCTGTTTTGACACAGTTCAACTGCAGCAAAACAATGGAACTGGACTAACTTTAAACTGATATAACAGTTGATGAGGCCAAATCAGTCATTAACATACTCTGTTCTGGAAATTTTTATTGTAAAGCTACTGATGCAGTGTACGTCAGGGTTGGAGAGCTAACATTTCACCAGGCATTTGTCTAGACATACAAGACCTGACAGCTCCTGACGTGAGTCCCTTGCACGGAGCCCTCTCAATCTAGAGATAGCTTCTGACTTTTGAAAATATTTAAATGAGAAAAATTGTTCAGGTGCTCTGTTGGCATACTGAGGAGAGGTTATCGATGGAGTTATCTGAATTTACATGAGCTGAAGTTTTGCTTCAGGCAGTCTTAATGTCTGGTGGCTCAGGGCTGAGCTCTGTATACAAAAGAATCACAGAATCTCCTAAGTTGGAAGGGACCCATAAGTATCATCATGTCCAACTCCTGGCTTCACACAGGACCAGCCAAGTTAGAGCGTGGGATTGAGCTCATTGTCCAGACACTTCTTGAACTCAGCCAAGATGGGTGCTGTGACCCCTTCCCTGGGGAGCCTGTTCCAGAGCCCAGCCACCCTCTCAGTAATCTATGCAGATACAGTATTTTTTGGGGTATAGAGAGGTTTTGTACTTTTGGGGTTTTTTTTGTACAATAGAAATTTGTAGAATTTTGTGCATAGATTGTTGTATATAAAATATTCTATGCTTCATATAGAGTTTCTCTCCATCTTCCTCCCACAGAGCCACAGAAATTTTTGAGCTGATGCAGCAAAGGAAGGAGCATCAGTGCTGGCTTTCCTTAGTGGCCAGCACCATCTCTGATGTCTCTGGCTGGGATTTGCAGCAGGTGACTCAAAGCCGATTGAGGTTTTGAGCAGATAGCTGAGTGCAAGGACAGCTACAGGATGAACTGCCCTGTGTTGTGAAATCATCCTTTAGTTACATGGTCATTACCATGTGCAGAATGTGGTAACATGATTACAACCAAAACCTCTGCGGCTGTAATTAAAAGTATCATTTTTCCTGGCCGAAGCCAGCACTGAAATGCCACAGAAGCAGCATGGAAATTTCCCCTAGTTTAATTGTATGGGCAACTATCTATTGTCATTAAATTCTTGTTCATTTGTAAATATAATCTTTAACATAAAAGACTACAAATACAGTTAAGACTCAATACTGATGCACTGGCTAAAGCAGCTCAAGGGACATTCCAGGGCTATCTACATATAGGCTGGTGTTCAGGCCCCAAAGGAGGATACACAGCAGAAAGTCAACTGATGTTCCATCTCCTGTGGTCTCATCCCATGCACTGGTGCAGTATGGGGCCATAATGTCTCAAGTATTTGCAGACTTCTACTCGCTCACCTGTAACACAGAGGCAAAGCTCTGCCTTTCTTCCACCCTACAAGCTGGCAGCAGGCCCCTGAAGGAATTTATGGGTTAATCCCTTCTCTCTTTCCAAAGGAGATAGATGTAATTCCTTAAACTCCATCTGAAGCAAAAGAAAGTTGGGATCAGCCTACAAAGAGCGACCAAGCATGGGAAACAGGCTTCAGGTAATGATGGTGGTGTATATTTGAAGGAAGACTAACAGCAGCTCTTTATAAAGGATTAATGGTTACACATTTGGTGGCTTTACAAGTTTTATTAACTATATTATTTAGGTAGCAGTGCCGTTTTAACCCAAACATACTCAGAGAAAGAGTGAGGACACACTACCATGCCAGGCTTCCTTTTCTGGACTATGTTTTCCTGAAAATTTGTGTCTTTTTCCCACTCCCATGGATAAACAGGTTTCTACAGGATAGCACTTCCACAGCAACTGATACTTAAAAAGGTTAATTGCTCCTAGTCACTCCCAAAAAGGCAGGCAGGCAGAGCATGTATTACTGACTGTCCTCAAAGACCGAAAATGAAGCTGGAAATAATTTGTCAAAGGCCAACAAGGGCAGCCACATAAGGGTTGAACTTCTTGGCTCTTGTTTCAAGATGTGCAAGAGTATATCTTTCCCCTAGGCAACAGAAAGAGAAAACAGAAATCATGATGCACACCCTACGTTCAGTTAGCTTAGCTAACAGGCAGGCAAAAGAGACAAAGGATGAAGAGCTCCCTCCTTCCACTGGCATGAGGCTTGGTGCAGAGTCAGGAACCTCCTGTGTAGAAAATCCAAGCAGATCCTTCTCTTCACTGCTTCCAAGATGGTTTGACGGTCAGGCAGCACTTATGAGAAACTCCCAGTAACATCGAGTGATTAATATGCCCTGGCTGCTTCTGCGGAACGACTGATCACTGTCACTTGCAATTTTCCCCTGTTTGGAGGACATGATTTCATGCCTGTCAGTCTTAATCTTGTGGTCCATTTTGGGATTGAAGTGCTACTTTTTTCCTACATTTTTAAAGTTTGATTCAGAAGTGGCAGTTGGGATATTATCTCCTACAAAAATCGACACACTCCAGACATTTTCAATTGATTCATATCACATTGTACATTCCCAGATTACAGTTCTGAAAAATTCTAAGTGCTTCTGTATGTTAGACAGACTTACAGCCTTTCCTAGCTGAAGGACACTCAGAAAGTCTTAATGCTTAAATGGCCTCAATTCCATATACTGTGGCTTACTCTAACTCATCTTCATTTTTTCTTTTCCAAAATTATGTATCAGTAACTGTCATAAAACAACTTGCAACTTGCAATACGTATATTATACCTGTGCAATTCCTAAAAGTAGCAATACTATTTTAGGATGCATTTTTTTCTTTGAGAGTAAAAGTTCCTTACATAGATTATTTTTTTATTATTATTATCATTATTATTATTATTTTTCCCACTTTGCTCCCTATTTTGGCAGCATCCCCTTTTTGCATTCTGAAGCATTGAAGCCTTCTCTTTGGGATTCCTTGATATGCCCAAGGCACAGTTTTCTGTAGCTGCAAACCATTTCTCGTAGTAGCTTTAAGAGATTTGTGCAGCCTCTTTATCTGTTACAGTTTATAGGTCCTGATTCATCCTGAATTATAATACATCCTACAACAAGCATTGTGTAAAGATTTCCACAAGACTGAAGACAAAGTTTTTTTGGAAAAGGAACAATCTTAATTGTACCCAGGAACATGAAAACGATAGGTTAGGTTTTCTACCTAAACCCTAAAATTCAAGGATGAGTTGATGTTGCTTTTCTGGGCAGTTCTAAGTCTTTCAAATGCCTTTTATAAGGGCTACAATCTTTGCTACTCTCCTTTCTGAATTCAAGACATTGCTTATCACTCCTTGTGTGGTTGAGGAGACAGTGGGACATTAACAGTCCCAAACCAAGGAACTGGAATATGTTTTCTTGCAGCCATTTAAAAAGTGAGGTCCTTAGGCTTGTGATCATAGAATCATAGAATGTATTGGGTTGGAAGAGACCTTTAGAGGTCATCTAGTCCAACCCCCCTGTAGTAAGCAGGGACACCTTCACTACATCAGGTCGCTCAGAACAACAATCAAGCCTGACCTTGAATGCCTCCAGGGATGGGGTCTCCACTACTTCTGTGGGTAACCTGTTCCAGTGATCTACCACCCTCATAATGAAGATTTTTTTTTCATAATATTCAACCTAAATCTCCCCTTTTCCAGTTTGAAACCATTACCCTTTGTCCTACTGCTACATGCCTTCATGAACTGTGATGTGCACTAGGGTTCTAAATGAAGCTTTTCAACTTCAGTTGTATTTTTAGATATGTAAGTAATACCTGTGGGGAGAAATAGTGGGAAATTGGGGTTATGGCAATATGCACTCATATATAGTTAAAGCAGTGCCATCTCTTTATTTCAGTCTAGAGAATCACCTCACACACCTATTACAAACAAAAAGCTGTTTACTTTCATATTTTAAGACAGTCCTAAGGAAACAATTCAGTTAGCTTTCAAAAAATAATGTGTCTGATGAGTTTTTTTATTGCTAATACCTTAAAAAACGTTTTGCTTTGGGTTTTTTTTTGCTAAAATGCAACTGAGTTTTAAGAAATATGAATCACTTTTGGGAAGGAATGAGAAAAGACATTCTTGTTTTTTTCAAAAGCTTGAGAACTTAAATTAATTTGACAGGTTCCTCCCTCCAAAATTATGTGGATGTTGAAAAATCTCAGCACTTTGCCCATCTTTACTGTTGAAATAACTGATAAAGGTTTAAGACATTAAGAGAATAGGCTTTTAGGTAACAATGTTTATGACAACAGGGCATAAAGGTGTCCGACTTCAAGTAGGCTGAATTATTAGTGAAAAGAAAAAAAATATTATTGGAAAGAAAAAGATTCTAGTAAGAAAAGACTTGAGTCACTGATATAAAGTTATGCCTGAAGTATGGATACCTTGATATTTGTTTTTACACCTTTATACCAGGTCCAAATGTTGCCCAATGGCAAAGAAAAAGCTTTTTATTTTTCTTTTTTCTTTTTATTAACACTGTTCTGTAACTTCGCACTTTCCCACCAGAGCATTACTAAGGACACCAGCAATAGGAGCCAATGCTCTGGACTGCTGCTTTTTTCCACTGGGAGTACAAATTAGACATAGTGAGAGATGTGGCATCTCTGTGATTAGAGGTGTAAAGTTGTTAAATAGCTATTTGAGTTCAAAATCATGCATGTGACACCTGTCATCAGATTAAGAAAACAGAGGCAGGTGAAGTTGCCGGTGACCCCTCTCTCTGTCAAGGAATGAAATATCCATACTGGTCACCAGTACAAGCCCAACGTGCAACAGCTCTGACACTGCTGGGAGCTGGAAGACTGTTCTTCTAGTACCTCGCTACTGCAGCAGTTAGTCCATGCCAACGAGGATGTAAATGGGGGACAATGAAGAGCATCAATCTACATGGCTTATGTTCTGCTTTCATTGTGCTTATGTTGTGCTGCTTCTGGAGAAGAGGAGGCTGAGGGGAGACCTTATCACTATCTACAGTTACTTGAAAGGAGCCTGTAGAGATGTGGGTGATGGCCTCTTCAGCCAAGTGACAGGTAATAGGACAAGGGGAAATGGCAAAAAGTTGAGCCAGGGCAGGGTCAGATTAGATGTTAGGAAAAAAAATGTCACTGAAAGAGCTGGCAGGACCTGGAACAGGCTGCCCAGGGAGGGGGTTGAGTCACCATCCCTGGATGTGTTTATAAAAAGGGTAGATGAGGTACTTAGGGATATGGTTTAGCATGGGACAGGAATAGTTGGACTTGATGATCTTAAAGGTCTTTTCCAACCTTGTGATTCTGTGATTCTTTGATTCTGTGTGACAAATGACACTTCAAAGGTGAATGACTCCGTGTTGCTAGGACAGCTTCCCTTCTTCTCCAGCAAACTTTGCTTTCCCTCTCTTCTCCAAGCAAATGTCACAAAATTATACGCTGCCAGCAAGAATTACCCTCTACAGGGCTTCATGCTGGCTTTCAGCAAACTTCCAAAGAAAGGAAACATATGTGTGCTTTGCCTTGCTTAGTTAGGGGAAGATTTACAAAGCAGGTAATGGTAGCACAATCACTGAAGTGAGCATCAACATGGCTGTTTGTAGGATTTAGTAATACTAATAATGGATCTAAGTAGAAGTAATAACCATTTTCAGCCTGCTTTGAATTCTTTTATTTCAAAATTTCAGCAACACTCCTAAATTTTAACAATAGCCCTTTTACAGTTTTAACAATTTGAGTTGTTGGAGCTAGGGACACTAAAGAACAGTTCAGGGCTGTAGTTATCATCCCCCAGACTAACGTTCTCCCCTTTTATGGCACCTAACCAAACTGCTAAATATTTAACAGCATAAAGACCAGGAGTATAGAATGGGTCAATTTAATTTCTCTTCACTAGGCTAAGATGACTTTTCGGTTATCCTGCATATGTGATGCTTGAAGCTGTGTATCATTAGCAAGAACAGCAGCTAACAACTTCTGCTGCACTTCAGCAGCCAGTTTTCATTCAGCTCTAAAGGCCAAGTTTCTCTCAGACAGCTTTTTCAAATGGAGGACAATAGATGTCACACTACATTAAGAACTATTACTTTCTAAATGTTCCTTGTGTGGGGAGGGTGTTTTCCAGCTAGTTTAATACAATTCAGCTTCAAAGATAACTAGAGCATTATAAAACCTCTTCCTGCAGTTCGTGGTGCCACAAGGATCTCATACCCAGGCTTTTAAGCTTAGCCTGCACTTACGCTCTACTGCTCCCAACCTGGTGCATGTGATAGAGTTTACAAATAAATTACTTCAAGAAGCCCAACTATGATATATATGAAGTGTCAACACTCCATTTAAAGACTCTGGTGTAGCTCATCATTTGGCATGTATCATTTGACCTCACACTCCTCTTCCCAAGTAAGAGAACAAATTAAATGCACTTGCCCACAGCTCACAGAGAGTGCTATGCAGCTGTGTAGAGCAACAAGCAGTTTGATCCTAAGGCAATGAAGGGCTCTGGCATACCTGCTGTCAACTGATTCTGAGCGGCTTCTCTTTTACACCTCTTCCCCTTTGACCTGGGGCAAGTGGTTAAAAAGGAACAGAAATGAGGCACTGCTTAATTTAATGGAGGAACATAAGGAATTTTCAATCCTATAAATACAGTCCCACACTGAAGCTTGTAAATAAATTATGCAATATTCAGGCATGGTTTTAATGATGATAAGAACCTTCTGAATTATAGATGATTAGATGATCTCCAGATTTACACAGAAAGGAAAGTGTAATAGCCTCATTTCCCTGCAGGCCCAGGGAGGATTTGATATGCTATGTGAGAGGTTGTTTCAGAGGCAAACCCTCCACTGAACATCCCAAGATGCTTCTCAAAGCCTCAGGAATTCAATACTTACCACTTCACCTATGGCAACCTGTGATAGAGAGATAACTCCCCACCAAAATTTCAGGCTTTAGTGCGAGGTCACTGCCACCTTGCACAAGTAATTCTAGAAGTGCAATGGCAAATTGTTAAACTGCCCCTACACCTTAGTGGGCAGCCTAAAAGAAAAGACATTTGTGGGAGGGAGAGGAGCTGCTGGGACCCTGGAGGCAGAGAGCAGAGGGCTCTCCTGGGGCAGAGCAATTGGGAATAGCGTGCCCTGGCCTCACTCAGGTTACAGACCTCAGGGAGGAAAATTTAATGTTGGTGCAGATTTTGGTTTCTCCCCAGTGTGTGTTCAAGAGATATCTGAAATACATGTCTGTTTTGGAGAGCTGGGAAGGGTTAAAGTCATGAACTTGAACCACAACAACAGCACAATAACAAGTACAATACATGATACACAAACTTCTCCCACAATACATTGCACTGCATCTTGTTTAAAGATCTACTCACTAATGGAATGGTCTGCATGAAAAGCACAAACAGGACAATCTGAGGATATGTTGTAGGTAACTGGGTATGATGCCCCTGAAAACCTTACATGTTACAGCAAGTCTTACTGTCATCATTCTTTGTGGAGCCAAGAAAGCAAAAGAAGGAAAGATGTAGGAGTGGGGAGGTACCCATGCAGGCTCTCCTGTTGCATGCTACGGTGCAGCCAGCATGAGAGTCAGGAGGACAGAGCCACGTTCTTCTCAGTGATAGGAAAAGGGGCAATGGGTGCAAGCTGGAGCACAGGAAGTTCCATGTGAACATAAGGAAAAACTTTTTCACTGTGAAGGTGATGGAGCCCTGGGACAGGCTGCCCAGGGAGGCTGTGGAGTCTCCTTCTCTGGAGACATTCAAACGCACCTGGATGTGTTCCTGTGTGATTTAGTCTGGGTGATCCTGCTGTGGCAGGGGGGTTGGACTAGATGATCTTTCAAGGTCCCTTCTGACCCTTAATGTTCTGTGATGCTGATTTTGTGATCACAGCTGTTGCATGTCCCTAGGCATGGCAGCACTAGTCCCCAGCTGAGCAGGAGGATAGGTCACTAGTGTGTGCTGCAGTTGAACTCCCCACATACTTTGGGGAGGACTGCAGGAGGATGACTACAGGAGGATGTAGTGGGACAGAAGCAGTCAGTGAAACAACTTCAATAGCAGCACTAAGACATCTCATGCCTTCCCAAAACACACATGTACCCCACAAAACCATCATTTGGGTGAATATGTTAATATGGGTTTTTTTAGGTCATCTTCTCTATAGATACCATGGACCTTGCATATACAAATCAAGTATAATAGCTACAGCACTAATAAATCAGTCTCTCCGGATTGTTATTCCAGGCATGATCCTATAGATTATTTTAGTGGTAAGACTAATTTTAAAAATTATACAAGTCTCAAGAGGCACCTTCTACTTCTAGGGGCACTTTGTAAAAGAATTAGACTCCTTAAGTCTGTTTCTTCAAGTGCCTCTTTAAAGGTCTCATTGGAAAAGAAATTACTTGGCTTTATTTAGTTCTCTCTTTTTCAGTGGCATTGCTATCTTTGGGGGCACATTAGTGGAGCCGGAGTGTAACTTTCCTCTTGCCATGAGTCTTATAGCAGATTTGCCTAAAAACCCCTGAAACTGCAGCTCAGTATTCTTTGAGTGTGAATCATGGGATGGGAATCTGCATTTCCAGCCTCCGTAGTCCTCATTTCAGGATGTAAGAGAAGACAATAAAGGAGCTGTTAATGGCAACACATTGTTAAGAGCTTCACTCACCTTCCTCAAGGGGTAATAACTTTTACAGACTGATTCACAGTGAAGAAAATTGAATTTTTCTCGGCAAGGGTCTGTCCTGCCTCTCATAAAAAAGCCTTGGTTTCACATGATTCCTATCTCTAGGGTAGTGGTTTATCTCCCTGTTTCTGAGGATATTAGAAAACTGGAAGCTGCACATACTTTCCTAGCCCAAGAAAGGTCTTTCTGCACATGCTTTTGAGACCCAAGCCATAGCACTGGAGGCCAAGTGTAATTTTAGAAAGGGTGTAATTGTGCAGACAACCTACAAATGTTATGTCAGCACATGCTTCCAAATCATGTGTTGGCTTAAAGATAATAACTGAAAAAAATTAATAATCTATTGTCTTTACTCTGAAAAGAGTCTATTTGGGTTTAAGTATGCCATGCTTTAAGTTAAATATGATGATCTATTAACTACATCTTGGTTTAGCATAAAATTTATTTCATATGCATGTCTCCAGGTGATCTGAAAAATTAAGATTATTTTCAAAAAGGCATGCATAGGGTATGTAGGCAGTGAATAGAGAGCATACATACAGGTTTTATAAAATAACAGGTTATGCAAAACGTATTAGAAGAAACCCACACAGCTTCTTTGCTGATGATTTATGAGGGTATATTTCTACCTTACTATAAGCATAATCTATATATTTGATTGAATATAGGCAACTACCAAGTATGGGAATGTTATAGTTCAATTCAAGCTGCTGACAATAGGAAAAACAAGCTGCAGATGGTTTGCTCAAAGATGACAGTAAAGCAAATAAAAAGCCCCCCCCAAACATATTTAGCATGAGTAATCAATAAAATAGGAGTCTGCACAAATTTCTTGTCTATCTAGATTATGCAACAAATTCTAATCACAGCACTTCATTTCTATGACTACAGATTTTAATACAGAGCTCTGATTTCCTCTTTTGGAAATACAAAGGGATACCTTTGATTCATTGTGTTCCCAACATCCCCATGTCCTTCAACTCTACCATAACCCCCCTCATAATATTTGATTGTCCTTTGAAGTGTAATTAAAAGAATAATGTCATCCTGGAAATCTCTACCTGACACTAGAGAGTGCTGCATCAAGCCCTTCTGATTTACAACTAGAGCACGTACGTGACTTTTGTTCTTTCCTCCTGCTTTAACCCATCTCATTACCTCTTCATCCAATATAATATGTTTAAAAGCATCGACCTCTGGCCCTGGCAGAAACAGAGGTGTAAATAAGGATAGAAATTTCCCCCAGAATCAAAACTCAGTTCTAACTGTGACTGGCAGTACATGACCAGGAGGACAAACAATTTCATTTATCCAATACCTTAACTTTCTGAATATGCAGTACTGTGTCCTGGAGAGAGACAAACCTATTTTGCAGAAAATTGAATAAATTGGTTTTCCAAGAACCTTTTAGAAGACAAATACCATTTTGGGATCTATGGTTGCTAAATAATTCCTTAGAAAATCCGTACTTCTATTGACCGTGGCTTGGGGCAGAGGTTGGAGAGCTGCAGTGATGGATGCAGCTTTCTTCCATGGCTGGTCTAAGGCAGGTGCTCACACTCCCTGTGATAGACCAGAAACTTCTCCCTCCCTGAGCCGAAAGATGCTGGAAACTACAGACAGCAGCCAAACTATAAGAGGGGCAAGAAGCCACCAAACCACGGAAAAACACATTTGATCAAACATACAGAACAAGTCCCACGTGCATGTGTTGCACATTTCAGCAAACAAAGGGGAAAGCAGAACCAGGCAATGAGTCAGTGTCACTCGACTGCCTGGGATTACCTACAAGGAGCTCTGGGCTCTGCTGGGTTTCAGGGTGGTGTGCCAGAAGCCCAGTGCTGCAGCCATCAGAAGATGGTTCTTCAGTGCTGTGTTCTGTCACTCTGTCAAGCCAATTAAATGATCCAGCTCCTGGAATACATGACAATTAAGCGACATATGGAAACTGCTGGTGTTCTGTTGTGGGGCTTGTTTGGTTTTTTTTAAAAACACTTCTAACCTCTCTTTGAATTATGGGTCAGTTGTCTTGCAGTGATCAATCCATGGAGCAGCCTAAAGGAAAGCAGGAAACAGGACCTGCTTCACAGACTTTCCCTTCATAGGTTCTTGGCTTACAGGAGACAAGTGAATATTGCCTTCAATTACAGGATTGCCACAACTGTGTCCAGTCCAACGTGCAAACACTAGCAGGCACGCTCTTGTTCTGCTTTTGTTCCCCTGCTCAAATACAGAAGGATTTTGGATCATCTATTGCAAGGTCTCCTGCCTGTTCTGCAAGATCCAAGATGCCTTGGTAGAGCTCGCCAGCATTAAAAATATTTCCTCACAAATGGCAGCCTTTTGGTGCATTTTGTTATGGTTTCCATTTTCACTGTATTATTGGGGCTGCTGGTGTTAGTAACATCAAACTCTGAGCCTTTTCAGTTTTGTTTGTATTCTCCCAGAAAACCTCACAGATTTGTTTTTGGTTTAGAAATACTCACATTGGAATAAATTTCTTCTGTTTCCAGTTGCTGATATTTTATGAACATTTTCACATAGTATAGATATTGTGGGACAGTACCTACTATTTTACACATCATGGTTTACAATGTCTGTGCTTTCATGGGTTCATTTACAGTAACTTCACCAAACTATTTGTAGTCAAATTCTGATCCACCTCAAATGTTGACCTCAGCAGGTCAGATTCATACCCAGTTGTGGTGACAGTTTGCTCTAAGAGGATAGCCCTGTGATTGCCTGGAGCAGACTCCCACAGCACTGCTTTGAAATAAGTCATAACTCAGAGGCTTAACCTAAGGATACTGCCAGAGTCAGTGAAGACAGAGGCTACAATAGATTTAGATGATGTTTAATGTTTGACAATATAAAATAGTAAAGAGGATATAATCACCAAACAATTTCCACTTACCAAGTTGCACATAACTCAGAAATCCAATCCATGGCTTTAAAGAAATCTCACACTGCATATGGAACACCTGAGATGTTAAACAAGCTCTGCAAGGTACTTTAAGTAAATGTTATGGTTAGGAAGGCATTATGGCTCCCTACAGAAGCAGGTTAAGCTAAGGCTAGATGGAGCGGAAACAAAGGAAGTGTTGTTTTGAAGTAGGATGACTCCTAATTTCCCTTCCCACATTAATTGGATGAGCAGTGCAAAGGAGGAAAAAGCAGCCTTGAAGATAGATAAAGTTATGTAGACTCATACAACAGGAATCCAGCAGTCATGGTTCATGCCTGGTTTGTGGTTCCTGGGCTGTGCAAGCTTCCAGACAGACTCACTCACTCACTTACCGACTGAGATTGAGAGGCCAGGCCAACCAGCCAGCAACCTCTTAATCCACTCTGCAACCTCTTTCAACTGCAAGGGTGGGAGGGTTAAAATAGTGGCACTGTACTGGGAACAGATGGTTTACAAAATCAGCTTCCTGATTATTCTTTCCCTTCTTCCAGTTGCGAATCCCCAGAAACTATCAGCACACACTGACCTGCTGTCTTGGAGAATGACAGACACCAGAGAGTTAACCCCTTTGCCTTCTGCTGGTTAATCCATCTCTGACATGGTATTAATGATTTATCTTCCATACACTAAAAAAGCAGATGTCATCAGCACTCAACATCTGCATCACAACTTAACAATTTCCATGGAGGGCACAAGCACCAGGATTTGAACCCACAGGTGAGTTGCATAAACTTTCAACCCAGGTGAGCTGCTGAGGCAAGGAAGTGGAATCCATTCATAACGGAAAAAAATAAAAAGAATTCAAATGACTTTTCAAGAAAAAAAAATCTTGCTACTGAAATCCTACATTATACTTCTGCAAGCTCAGAGAAACAGAGTCTGACACACAAAATCATAGACTAGTTTAGGTTGGAAATGAGCTGTAAGATCATCAAATCCAGCCATTAACCTAGCACTGGCAAGTCCAACACACCTCCAGGGATGGTGTGGTGGACTCAAGCACTTCCCTGGGCAGCCTGTTCCAATATTTGACAAACCTTTCAGAAATATTTCCCAATATCCAATCTAAACTTTCCCTGGCACAACCTGAGGCCATTTTCTCCTATTCCATCACTTGTTACTTGGGGGGAGGGACCTGGCTACAACCTCCTTTGTACTAGTTGTAGAGAGTGATAAGGTCTTCTTCTCAGCCTCCTTTTCTCCAGGTTGAACATCCCCATTTCCCTCAGCTGCTTCTCAAACCACTGGTTCTGTTCTGCTCTAGCCTTGTGATATGCATGCACAGCTACCAGCCAGCATCAGTAAGAAGCACATGTATGGTCAATCATCTTTCTCCTTTGTTTTACTGCCCATGACTTTAAAAAATTATCATGAATTAATTCAGTAGTAACTGCTAACTCTCCAGGCAAAAATCTGTATTTAAACGTCTATTAACCTTGCATTTTAAAGTTGTAATGTGCTAACTAGGTAATGCCTGCCTTGTTTTGAACTGTGGGAGTGTTGAAAATAATGTAATTATTTTATTTTCCAGGCACCTATACTGATCACATTTGTCAGCTAAAATCTAAAATAAAAGACATTATATTTTTGTTAGATTTTAGCATTTGAATTGTTTGCAAAACTTGTTTTTTGTAATTTAGCACAACTTGTCATAATGATATATTGAATTGAACAGTGCAAGTTTGATGTCAGTGATTTACATGCTCAACACAAATCAGACTCACAAAAGTGTTAATCATCAGAGTCAATAAATGTACAGAAAATGCATAAAGCAGACAAATGACTTTTAAAGATACATGAGCAGTTGGGAACATTTCCCCAGGAGGTTTTTCTGAGCACCATACCATCCTCATTTTGCTGTTGGTTTGAATTAACTCAAAACAATTTTGATTTTCACAATAACAGGTTTTAGAAGAAAAAAAAAGATGAAGAATGAAAATTCCTATCAGTGGGATTTCAGCATTAAAACTAGCAAAAGTCACAAGTGCTAATTCAGGTTTATTTAGTCTCATTTGAATAGGCAAGCTCTGATGTTTGAAGATCAGTCATCCATAATTTCCCCACGGTGTCTGGTGGAGTGGGACCATCATTTGTGGAGTCATCTGCCTTCACATGCGTGTCGTATGTCTCCATGGCCAAGTATATCTACAAGGAAAGGGTTTCCCTTGAGCACACACCACTTCATCATTGCCCTTTCACTCACAGAAAGTGAAAATATCTATTTACCAATAATCACCATCCAGGGCTTCCAAAAAGAAAAGAGAGTTGAGAAAGGCCTCATGCATCTCTAGCTGTTTGATGTTCTTTAACATGCTCCTGGCTTTCAGACGAGCATATTCTTCTCTAATCATGCTCTCTGTGGGCTGGCTGTTTGCCATGACAAATGCCACTCATCTGGCTTTGATAGTGCTTCTCAAGCGCTTCTTTTTTTTTTTAGGAATAAAAGTGCACTCAACTGCCTCAGTAATGTGTGGAAGACATCACAGTTTAAAAAAAAACCAAACAACCCATGAAACCAAGCAAAAACAGACACCAAGAGTGGTTTCTAAGCAATACAAAAATCTTTTCCTAGATGCTCCCATGCATTGGTGATGCCAAACACTGCTTAAATTCTCATGTGCCTTTAGCACCACGAGATTTCTACTTACCACAAGTATCAGACCCAGAATTATAACTAAAGCTAATCAGAGATTGACAAGTCACTAGAACTAGCAATTTTTCATTTCATTTCCAAAGACAAGCAATAGGAAAGGTGAGGTAAACTATCATTCACAGTAGCATTTTCTCCTGTCTGGAAATGATGAGCTTAATGAAATCAGCATGGAACAAGTGTGCATTTAGAGGCAGGTTAAAGTAAAATTAAATGAGGTTATCATCCATATTCTGCTCAGAAATTTTGCTGATGTGATCAAGGCAATTGCTTTAGTTTGAAATGGGAGAAAAATTAAATATATTCTCTTGAGCTGCCAGATTTCAGGCCATATTGATTTTGCTAGCCAAATTTACGTGGGGCTTACAGAGAAGCTGCTGTAGATTCAACTGCAGTTAATTGGAGAGGAGAATTATAATTTTTCCAAAGGTGGTATCTGATTTAACACACATAGTGGCACAGCATTTCTCAGTGTCTCCATGACACTTCCTGAAACCCCACACTTGGGAGGAGTGAGTGCAGCACATGTAGAAAGGTGCCAGCGCCCGCTGCACCTCTGACTACCACATGCCATATCCTCACATTTTCAGTTTTAGGAACATGGTCTTGCAGGGTAGAAACATAGAGAAATCTCTTCTTTAAATGAGACAAAAAGGCATAACTGAATTTTGTGTGGCCCCCAGCAAGCTCTCCGCAGGGGCCAGAGACTGTGACTGCTAACTCACATCCTCAACAGCACAGCACAGAAAGTCACCTGCTGACACAACTGGCAGCAGAAGCCATGGTGAATAGCTAGAGAAGTCATTCCACAGCCCACCCAGGAATGTGTCTCAAAAAGCTATTACTATTTTCAAGCCTGCAGTAATTTTTGTCAATGAGGGATCAATTGTCTAACACCTGGCTCAAGCACCAAAAAAGTCCATAGCTGAGATGTTTCCAATCCAATGTTTTTTTTTTCTTGGCTGGAATATTTCTTTTGTTTGGAAAGGACTGATTTGTTGCAAGTGAAACACTTCCACTTTAAAAATGAAAAACTGGAAAAAGACTCCCAACACAGAAACAACATTGGACTCGGGGAGAACAAGAAAGTCAAGATTACTGGCAATCACAGTAATGTAACCCAGGAACAAAATTATTTTCTAGACTTCTATCTATTAAATTTGTTTACAGCTCTTGTCTCTAGCTAAAGTGATTGTTCTCCACTATTTTTCATTTATTAGAAGAAGGGACATATTACCAGCTTTTATTTCATTCTTGGTAAATTGAGCATGTTTGTGTGTGTGTGTACAGATGCTATGAAGGGCCCACATGTTGTCACTAAGAAATAGCAAGACCCCACTGAAGCATTAGGCCCTGAAGCAGGAAGAAGTGGCCAGACACTCAGCTATACCAAGCAGCTAGAATTCCTTTCAAAGCTACTGGGGACTGTACACAGCCAATATCTCTAAAACTCCTGTCCATCAAGCTCACACTTGTTTTTGTGAAAGCAATCACGATGACATGGAAACAACACATTCCCCAGATTAGGGAAAAGCTGTGCATTTAAAAACATTTTTTTCCTTTCCATTAATGAGCAAAGAAGTTTTCAAACTAATTTGCCTAAATGCATATTGTCAAGCTTCACAAGGAAAAAAAACCCACGAAAACATTTTATTATTTTACTCCTCAATAAACCAAAATTGTTTTTAACATAAAAATCCCACAAATTCTGGCTTACAGCAATCTTGGTAACATTCTAGAGGCTTATAAAATGCTGCACAGTGGAATATCGAAAGTTAGTGGGGTAGAAATCTGCTTTCAGACACTGATGACTAAGTGCAGAAATAGCCTGTGGGCCACTTTGCAGTTCAAACTGCAGCAGCAGACCTTGGATGCTCCCACAGTTCAAGTCCTGATTCTGTAAGGTTAACAACCTTTCCTGCCCCCACATGCATGCAAAGCACTAGAAGGTTCTGAGGAGAACACAGATGCAGCATGATCGCTGTCAGGTAAAAGTCTGACTGGGTGACACTCTTGGCTTTGGAAGCCATTCTCTTGACTTCATGTTCTACAGTGAGGAGGTCACAGAATCATAAAATTGTTTAGGTTGGAAAAGACCTTTAAGGTCATTAAGTCCAACTGTTAGCACTGACAAGTCCACCACTAAACCACGTCCCTAAGCACCACATCTAGACTACACGTCTTTCAAATACCTCCAGGGGTGGTGACTGTTCCAGAGCTTGACAAGCCTTTCAGTGAAGAAATTTTTCCTAATATCCAATCTAAACCACCCTAGCACAACTTGAGACAACTTCCTCTTGTCCTATCACTTGTTACTTGGGTCACCATACTGACACCCACCTTGTTACTATCTCTTTCAGGTAGTTGTAGATATCAATAAGATCTCTCCTCAGCCTCCTCCAGGCTAAACAACCCCAGTTCCTCATAAGCCTGCTCCAAAACCTCCACCAGCTAAAAATCATTACAGACAATGTTGATGAAGACATTAGGACTAAAAAAACTGAAGATATCAGCAAGATGGAAGGCATATGGTATAAAAATAACCTTTCAGCTATTCTAGTGCATAAAATATTGTGAACAGTGTCTACAATTTGTCCATCAGGGTCAAAATAATACCCAATTTTTTAAAAAATAAAAGGTACAGGAAGCAGTAAGTAATACCTGTAAGACTGAGAAGAAAGGGGGTGTTATTTTTTTATTTTTGGGAAGAAGAGTAAGAAAAGAAGAAGAGGGGAATAATAGTGGGATGTGCTTTTATATTATTATTATAGAGATGCAGTAAAAGGGAAGTCTGGTTTAATAGCTGCATTATTTCTACATGGCTACACTGCAATACTGGGTATGAGATCTCGCTAGTCACACAGATTTATGTGGTTCTAAAAAGGCTTAAATTACCAATAAAATAGTCACATGGAGATACTGTCAGAGTAAATCTCCACCTACATTGCCAACAGCAGATCCCAAAATACACTGCACACTTTGACAGGTAAAAAAAAACGCTTTATAAGGCAGTCAAAGAACAAAAGGCTGGGCACAGGAGATGAACCTGCTTCCCATATGAAAGCGTGCCTGTCAAAAGTGTTGCTGGCAACATTACAAATCCTCTAGCAAGGACATTTTATATAGGTAAGCAGGGAAGCAAGACTTTTAGTATTTCCATAGTTTCATAATTGCATTTAAGTAGACTTATTCCTAGTCTCTGCCCTCATCCATATGCTGCTGCTGAGGAAGATCTGCCCTCACTCAGACGTTCTGCCTTCACCCTTCAGTTTTTTGACAGAGCTGTCACTTCCAAGAAGGGCTGCCTGCTATTACATCTGCCTGCAGTGCCTCATTACCGCTTCATGCCAGGTCATCGAAGGCTCCTCTGTCCAGCAGAGAATGACACAACGCTGCCATTGTCTATTAAACCAATTGAGGAAGATGCTAAAGGAACAAAGTGCGTAAAATATTCATTAGTTTTTAGGTGCACATATATCTTCTTAATTAGCTTTGTCACTGGACCAAATTAACAAGGTTTTAATGACAGTTAGTAAGTGACACATTAATTAATTTAGGAAATGATTCGTTTTCTCTGACTTTTTTAATTTGCTTCTAATAAAATAAATTCTGGCATGAGTTTTTCAATTAGGCATGATGTCCTTATTTCACTTGGTGCAATACTGCAGCTTGTACACCAGGATAGGATCAGTACACTCAATACAAAAAAGAGTGTGATTAACACAAATCATTGTGCGATTGCTGAAGTTAGGTTTTTCTTTTCCAAAGCCATGTGCTTGGTTTTGGCTAAAGATTTATTAACAACCTTAGCATATTTGTAATTCTTCCATATCAAGCAAAAATATGCTAAAATACCACTTGATTAATGTTATTTCTTAGGTACTTTCACTGTATGGCCATAAACACATCAGTTCTGCCTGAATAATCAGTCAAACCATCTCCATTAGTACCAGGCTAACATTTAGTAAAACATATTTATTATCATTATGCATTTTGTCAATATTTATGCAGTAACATGCAAGTAGGTCAAGCTAGAACTCTACTAGCAGTTTCAAAACCACAAAACTTTCTGATTTGTGGTTGAGTTTCTCTGCTCTGTGAGGTGCAGGAATTCACCAGATAACTACAGGTCTCCATACAGTTCTGCTTTAAGGAATGTAGATTATTTTTTCAACAAATTAAATGAAGAAGAAAATAAAGGTATTAGCCACAGCATTAGCATGCAAATACCAGCGGTATATTCTGATTACCCAGAACATTTAAGTCTGTAGAAGATTCTCTCCCTTTCACATCCTCTGGGATATTTAATCACCCTTTAATCAAAATATGACATCTTAGCCATAAGTCTTGGCCCTAGAAACCTACAGTGCTTCCTAGATGGCTCTTGAGGTAACATCAATCATCTTTCCAGCCTTGAAAGACTCTTCATAGTTAACAAACCTCTAATGATTGATTACTGAGATGTTAAACCTACTTCCAGTGCTTCAAGCCTAAGCAGTAAGATGGAGCCATGTGCTGACACTTCTTCTAAGTACCCGTGGTTTTGCTTTTGGACAGATGAGCAAAAACCTGCATTCTGACCACACAGAGATATGCAGAGGCTGCTTTATGTGCAAGCACCAATGTGGAAATGGGGGAGAACCTTTCGGCCTAAGAAACTTTAAATCTGTATCTCCTGCTGTCCAGGAGGGCATCCAAATCATGATTTATAGGATAGTCTGCATTATATAGCTGGAGGGCTCACCTAGATTTTGGTTCCCCACAATAACAACAATTCAGCAGATAACTATGCAGGGGAGGAAGGAGAGACAGAGGGAAGGGACCCTGGACCATAAATATTCACACCAGAAGCTTTAGGTCTTTTGTAAAATGGAAGCCACAACTTAAGAAGTCCACCACCTGAGTCTGTGGTGCCTTAAAATAGTGGGCAATTCATTATCAGGCCTGAAAGGTGAGCAGCAAACTCACCATACTTCTCTCCCTGTGCCCTGTTCTCAGTCCGGAGCTCTCTACTCATGTGTAAGTACTTAATTCACAAGATGGTTTGTGGAAGGGGTCAGGAACATACCTACCCTGGCCTGGGGCTGTGCTCAGCAGAAAGCACCCAAACATTAAGTAAAGGGTCCTTAGCACCACTTTGATACCAAAGTAGTAGGTTCCCCTCCTATTCAGACCTGAAAAGATCCAACTCACAGCCCCTGTTCAGAGTCCAAACTTCAGAACAAGAATACAGCATTTCAGCATCAGTTCACAAGCAGAGGCAAAGCTCTTCAACGAGGACTGTCATGTCATTTGAAACATGCAACTGTTCTGGTGCTTTCTGTATTCATGTATTGTCCTCTTCAGTTTGGTGGCTGTCAGACTTTTCATTAGCATCCTCCCAGCAGCTCTCAATACCGTGCCTTATATGCACCTTCCAGAAAGCAGGTATCCTTAATACACTTACTGATACTGCAGCGAGCTTTCTGGGATAACTCCTGTTCCTGTCTCACAGAAAGCAGAGAAAATACAAGTTCTTGGAAGCAAAGCCCTCTGGAATTTCTTAGGGCAATGCTGTACCATAGAAGAGGAGGTAACTTGCACTTTGCAAACTGCAAAAAGCTGACTTGAAAGCTATTTTTTTTTTCCAAGATGTTGTTCAGTTTGCAGGGAAATTGGAAGCCTCGTGAGTAGAAACACACCACTCACTGCTCACTTGTTCAGCATTGCTAGACTCCGTGTTTTACACATTTCAGCTATAAGAGGAGTTTTAAGAGCCTGTTCCCCCATTGCCCAGAGCAGCTTCACTGCACTTGGAGAATGAGAACGAGAACCTGTGGTATAAACCCAGGAAAATGCTAGCAATGTTATGGCAGCACAGCAAGGCAGATAAATACTGTAATGATGCTGCAAAACAATGATTTCCAAAGCTATTAGAACCGGCTACATTTGCACCAAGTTATTAACAAATTCTCCCCACCATTGAAAGAAAGAATTGTTTTTTAATATTTGGTTAGGTTACATTTTACTAGCAAGAGCCTGTAATACCTCCACAGGGAGCAGTGAAGCAGAAAGCCTCTATTTTTCTGGAAAGGGCACTGTGAATCTCATGTTGATAAAAGAAACAGGGGTTTATGCTTGCTAATAAACCTCCTACTCTGCTCTATGAAACTGCCTTTTATTGAAATAGTAGCGGGTTCCGCATTTTAATTGAGATCTTCAGGTCTTTCTGTAATACATAGAACAAGTACCAATGAAAACTGAGCTCGAGGCAGTACCATACCTCTCACCACACCGTCTGTTAGCTTTTGCTTAGAGCTGTTTGCACAGACTTCCAGAAACCCTGCCCCCAACTTTGTCCAGACTCACACCAGCCCACCCAGGGCTCTGGTTTAACTTTTCTGGCCGTAGCTGCACTTATCTAATGAACAGGTAACTAGAACCTACTTCATTAGCTTTTGCATTGCTGTGTATGTGCATGTGGCATAACACATAGATAAATCTGTAACAGATAGTGATAAGTGGGTTTTCTGTGCAGAGTGAACCGTCTGTGACTGCAGGATAAAAATACAGCCTGGAGGAGTGCAGGGATGGGAGACCAAGCACCAAAGGCATAAAACATTCCATATACAGCTCGTTCAGATGCAAATTAGCCTTGTGAGCTGATGAAGAAAAAGCAATGTGTACAGGATGTACAGAAATGATGCCAAGCAGATCCAAAAGAGAGATGGAAGTAACCACCACCAACATACTCCTTCCTCTCTGCGTGGGATTTGGGATACTGACAGCTCCAGGTTCTGAAACCAGCCTTGTCAGGACAAAGGGGGCAGCAGGAAGATGAGGCTGGGGAAGAGGGAGACAGCACAACGTTTTTGTGCCTAACACAATACATTCCACTGCCTGCATTTGTTAAGCCTATCCATTTCAATAAAGTCTTATAATGGTGTTACAGTGAAATTCTGTATATTAATAATTACATCTATATTGGTTTTCCACGTGATCTAACTCTTTTCCAACCAAGCAGCAGTATCTGGAAATTAGACTGTCATATGGCAAATTTAAAGAGATCTGCAGAGGAAGGACCGATGTACTCATAAGGTGCCTGATTCAATTTTTTTTAATATCCAGAAGCCATAAAAAATTTAATTTTTTAGGGCTTCTGTCCTGCAAAATCCAGACTATTTTTGTTCTAAATTAAATTGGACCCAGGGAAAGGAAGAAAATTTCCCTGTATAGATTAGACAAATATGGAATAACATTAGAAATGACCTGCTAAATGCTTTACAAAGTCTAATTTCATGATACATCTGCTACTTAACTAAACAAAACTGTATTACGATGGAAAGAGATGACAACTCAATCTGACTATTTTCCTGGTGTCATTCCTTGCAAACAACATCATTGTGGCAGCATATAGGGGCCTTTAAAACAAAAGGGAAATCAGCAAAGGTTGATGCCATGGCAATCTCTCTCCCATACACGGGATGAAAAAGGAGGCTCCAGGGATAGCAGTGGCTACTGTAGGGAAAGAGGAGTTGGCCTATGACTATTTTTTTAAGGTGTCACCATCAGAACTCAGAAACGCTGGGTGAGAAAAGCTCCCATCCCTTCCAGTGAATCAGTTTTCCTCCAAAAGCAAAATAAAATCCAGGGGACAGTGGGAAAGTACAACAGGGAAGCTTGTTTTGGTGTGAGGAACAGAGAAGGATTTTCAAAGACCCTGCAGTGAGAGGGTAATCTAAGGCACCCTTCACAGGTTGTGGATGTAGAGCCAACCCTAGAGGAGGCTATTATGTCTGTACGACTTCTGAACTGAAGCAATTTTGTGTTTTGACATTCATGGCCAGTTTGATAGCAAGTGGTCCAGGCAAATCCAAAGCACCTGCTGTGAAAGAACAGCTCAAGACATGCCTTCACCACAAAATTCATTTTCTTTCTCACACACACTTGCCCACAGTTTCTTCCGTAGCACAGAAATGAAATAACACCCCTTTTATTAGATTAGGTGCATAACTGCATCTATTTGGAGGTTTGCACATCCCTGATAAGCCGCTGAGAGGTTACCTTGAAAGAACTTCCTAACTTCCAGCAAGAGCACAGCATGTCCAAAGCGGTGTTTGGTCATGCAGCAGGGAGTCTGTGACGTGCATTGGTGCCATCAAAAATAACAAGGCTTTCTTCTCACTGTGTTTGAACCCATTGACTTTGGCTAAGTCATAGGGAACAAATTCTGAAGGACAGAAGACAGGAGCTGTCTTCCCTCATCAAGATCAGGAAATTACATCATGTAATTCTGATCATCAGCTTGACAACTTTCATGTGAATCAGAGCAAAATCAGATGTTTGGGGAGGCTTGGCCACACCTGCTGCTGCCGGAAGGTTGTCCTGGTGCCTCCTTTCTCAGTACCACATCTCTCCAGATGGATGCAACTGTGTGTTTGCTCTGCCCACGCTTCAAGCCAGCTGCCTGCAAACTGCCATCCAGAAGCCATGTAACTGTATTAGCGCTGACCGTGCCCACAGAGGAGATGATAGGCACTCAAGCCCAAAGCCGTGCTGTCACAAACAGCTGCCATCCTTCTGAGGAGCAGTGTGGATGGTGTGTTGGGTTGAAAGTACAAGTTCCTGCGTCAGTTCCTACAGACAAACACAATTACTAAGACTAAAAATGCCATGGGTCATTGTTTTAATAAATATGGTTATCATGAACACTTCAAAGTGATTCACAGTACATTCAAGTATTGGTATCCTTTCCAAATAAATATGTCTTTGGTGGATATAAACTGACTGGGGAATGATGCCTGTCCTTGGGCAGTTTTAATGCACATGTAGATTTCTGCCTAGGCATACAGTCAAGGATCATTTAAAATAAATCATTTTGCTCAAATTACTAAAAGGAAATGACATGGCAGAATATAATAGTCACTTGAGATACTGGTTTCTTAAAGTATTTCTTAAGGTTGTTAAATATGCTATTAGATGATGCTTACACTTTAATATATATTAGAACACAGTGGAATGACTATTGAAATCTTAGCATGAACATATTCCATGCAAAATAGCAAATTTAGAATAAATTTCATGATAAAATTTAGAATATATTTAATGATAAACAGATATTGTATCGAGAATGTAACTGTCTATTATTGTACTTAAAGGTTATATCTAGTAAAACAATAATCATACTATTTTTTGGAAAGAAAAGCCATTTTCACTTAGAAATTAATTACAGAGCCAATATCTTAAGTTTTCAAATAATTAGCTGAACTGCTTTTATTGTTTTTCAAAATGAACAAAAACTGCAATATGAAAACACTTGCATGGAGAAACTGGGAGAAATTAATTTCTGCCTCAATTAACACTTCTCTTTAAGGAGAAAAAAATCTACTTTTCCTACAAGTATTTCCACTAACAGAAGTGAGCTCAAGGAGGTAGTTTCAAAGGTTAACAGCCCTCAGTTTTTAGAAGCACCTCGTATTTTTACTTGAATTTCTCCAGTTTCGGTTTCTGGTCACTGGGATGTTTCAAGGGGGCAGCTCGCACCTGCTTGTCACCAGTTTGCCCAGTGCTGATGAGTTGTGCTGTGATTGCAGAGGGACCAAACCCAGCTCTGCAGGAAGCCAGCCTGAGCTCAGACCACTGCTTCAAGGGCTCATCTCTTTCCTCCAGATGTCTGGGGAATCCTGTTATTTCAGACATCAGGAGACAGAGTAGGTTTTCCTATTCTTTAACCATTTCTGCAGCTCTTCATTCAAGCTTCCCAAATTTTCAATGTCATTCTTCAACTCAGACCTCAACATTTCTCTTTATTATACCTCCACATACTCCATGAATGAAAAACACATCTGCATCATCACAGAAGTGATTATCTCCACTGGCTGAACTCTTTCCCAAAAGATAAAAGAAATATGTAACAAGTGAGTCTGTCATTTCCAGATTAAAATTAAGTATTCAACCAATTGCACCTAAAGTGGTCCAGTACCATTGCCAGACACTTCAGGAAATGAAAACTGGTCTTTGCAGCAGATTATCTCCCTTTGCCTTTTGCCTTTCCAGAAATTTTGCCTATTTTTAAAATGTTTCTTAATTCTTAATTTATGATCTCTCACAATACTCCCAGAGAACCGTTGTTTTTTGATCATGGGATTGAGGGTTTTGCTTCTTTGTAAAATGCACTCGAATGACTCCTAGCTGTTATTTTCATTGCCTAACCCTACCTGAATTTGCTTGCATTTAGGCTTTAAGATTTTGGAAACTCTTGTAAAACCTTGGACTGCTCTTTGATATGTTCGTTACACAGATCACATGAATAATACACATTTGTTGCAGACACCAGATAAATATACCTCTTGAAGGTTTGTTTTTTTTAAAAAAAGAACTTTGGTCTAAGTGACTGCTCAAGATTATGTACTACAGAAAAACTGACTGATGCCGTAGACTCCACCAGTGAATCATTTCCTTGGTGGGACTGAAGTTAAACAGCAGTATCAGCCAGAAAATACTCTCAAAATAGTGAGAGCAATGCTGATACCTAGTGGTAGAGAACGAAATAGTCACAGGATTATGAAGAGGAAGCCGAAGGCGTATTGTAGGAGGAAGTATGGGTACAGTGATATGGTTTGGGATCTAAATGAAATGAATGCTGAATTTATAACAGTCTTTTTTCACATTTATTAAGTAAGGATCAAGTTTCAGATAAGAGAAAGTTAAGCCTCAGGAGGCAGTAGTGCTCAAATACAGGTATTCTAGCTGAAGGATAAACTTTGCAGCCTTTTTGTTTGGTGGGGTAGGAAGACAAATTAATTGGAAAATTAATAATGACAAAGACTCTTACTATCAAAATCCTTCCTTTGTGTGTGTGTGCCTGTGCTGAGAAAAATGGAAAATCTCAATTTTTAGAAATACATTGGTGATACTAGACACGGATACAAAGAAAGCTTGACTGTGTAGTGATGGGAGTTGAGAAAGGGCCAAAGAGTTATCATGAAATGAAAAATGTCCATCACAAAACGGTACTTTTCTTCTGGAAATTGGAAGAAATGGATGAAATTTTGCAAAATTGATTTTTAAATGTTTGAGTCTAACGCTGACAAGGTTACTCCAAGCTTTTTTAGAACAAGAAGAAAACGATCCATGTGCCTACAAATTTCTAGTTTTGTTACTGCCAAGAGATCACAAAACCAGGTCTTACAATTCCTTTGAGACCCTCATGTACAAAAAACAAAATGAGAAACAATTGAAAAACTTGCTTTCTGTGGGATGTATAAGGCTACTTCAAACTGATTTTCCAAATTAGAAGGTTTTAAAAGCCACTAGATAAATACAAATCAAAACCTGAAAGAGTCAAATGTATAGAAAATCCCCTCAGATAA
This sequence comes from Laterallus jamaicensis coturniculus, assembly GCA_022605575.1. NCBI lineage: Eukaryota > Metazoa > Chordata > Aves > Gruiformes > Rallidae > Laterallus > Laterallus jamaicensis. Next base: position 66,150,224 of record JAKCOX010000004.1, read on the forward strand.
CTTTCTCCTTACTTCCTTCAGGAAAAATGACAGTATTTTTACCAGAAGCTTTTCAAGGTTTATTGTGAAACATTAAACAAGGCTCCTCAGAGACAGTTCACGTACGAGGCACACTTTTCTGGAAGAAACTGTCTCCTGCTAAAGCATGAGTTGTGTAACGTGAGATGTAATTGTGAGTACAGATTTCTGTGTGCTTATCTAAAGTGTAAATATCTTTATAATACATTATTGAATAGAGTTGCTATTTTTGTTCACATCTACTTTAAGCAGACTTATGACAAGAGAGAGAAAAATCATGGAAGGTCGAATTATTTCCTTATAAAATACCACACCAAGTCTAAGATAAAAATTGCCATTTCTGCAGTTATTTCAGTTCCTCCCCCAATTACACGACCACCTTCTTACCCGTGATCTTTCCAAGGGGCCCTCACGAAGTGGGCAGCCAGTTGTCTCCCCTGGCCCATTCCTTACCTCGCAGCACCATCTGCTGGACACTGTCCTGCCCCTGACACCGGATTCTCTGCTGGTTTCTGAAACGACTTCATCAGGTGAAGGCAGAGCACGAGATCAAGAGCTCTCATGGGCTCTAATCTGGGCCAACACTAGTTCCCAAGGCGTCTCTTGGATAGGTTTTTAACTTCCTTGCATCAGTTCACATGTCTTAGGGCTTAGTTAAAAAAAAAACCAACTTAATTTGTGTTCAGTTTCACGGAATTATTTGAAAATAACTAAACTTAATTTAAAACAACAGGATTTTCCCTGCTTTCTACAAAGAGGTAGAAGGATGCAGAGTGAAATTTAAATGTTTATTATTCTTACAAAGAGAGTGAAACATGGTGTTTCCTTTTACAGTTTACGAGATGTTCCTTCTCAAATTTCACCACATATATGAGGTAAATAAAAAAAATAAATGAGCAGAGAATCCCCAGGAGGGCCTGCATGCATTGTAAGCATAATCCCAGGTGTGAGCCTCTACTCTACCCTCTACTCCTCATGAAATAGATACCAGCTTTCATCTGCCCTGGGAGATCCCTCTCTACTCTTGGCAGGAGACACCATCGACTGCCTAATTAGAACCTGCAACTTTGTGGAAAGAAACTGTTCGACTCTGGGGAACCCTACACATATTTAGACGCAGTAAAGAGCATGACCCCTCCTAAATGCTGTTTTGCTGCTCACAAAGGGTGTTGCAAATCCCTTAACAATCACTTCAGAATTTCAACAACACTGAGGAGAATAAACCTAAGGTATTCCAGAAGGAAAAAGGATGGGAGACTTGGCAACAGATTGGAAAAGTGGTTAAAAATAATAAAATAACAAAATATGCAATCTATTTGCAGTAATGAGAAGGAAATAAAAGTGTCAGGATTCTTCTGTTTGGGGTACTGTCAGTAAGGCAGATTGCCACCCCAGGCATTTCTAAGGGCTTGATTGCTCACCAGAGATTTACTTTAAGATCAAATAACCCAGAAGTTATTTCACCTCCCACTGCTGCTGCTCATTCCTGCATCTACATCAACCTCTCCTGCTGGCAAAAGCAATTTTGAGGCCGAACTGGTCTGGGGAGCTTATTGCTTCCTGCTGCTGTTGGATCTGTTCCAACTTGGAGTAAGTCCCCATTTCAGTTTCCCGCACAGCCAACATGGACTCGTGCTGGCACAAGGGAGATTGCAAAGACAGCACAAGTAATTCCCTACACATGGGTAATACAAAAGTCAACATAAGAAATTTGGACAGGATGACATAGATCAACAACTGAGCATCTCTCACTCTGGTCTCTCCTAGTCGCCATTTCTTAGATCAGCCCCTCCAAAACCTAATACAAGAATGCAAGGTCAAAATTTCTACTTCAAAATTTTACTTTTAATCAAAAAATTAAATTTCTTATTATATTTATCCAGGAAAAAAATTATTTGATCAAATGTTTTGCCTTTTTAAATATTACATAAACAAGCTTGGCACAAATTACTGGCAAAAATGCCTGACATAAGAGTCAGAGGGAACAATTTTAGAAAGAAAAAAAAAAAGGCCATAGAAAAATTCTAAAGATAGGTTTCAACACATCACATGTCTAAAAATAATGTTGGGAACTTTTTCCCAGCCAAGGTTGACTGAGTTGCTGTAAAAAGTAAGGCCCTATCATATCGAGGCTCTAACTACAAGTATACATTAATAATGTGCCTAAATCTAAAAGCAAAACTAAAGAGCAAATGTGGTAATGGAACATTAAGCATTATGGATGGACATGATTTGTGCTCCTCAGCAACCACACTTCTATCTGAGGTTGCCAAAAGAAGGCCCAGAACATATTTTGAACTTCAAGAAAGAACAAGCGTATGGCCAATTCAGCAAAAGAAAAATTGTCAGGAATTAGTTCTTGCACAATGTTCTGAATAGCCTCACACCTTCAGGGACTACACAATTCTTTTCAATTCACAACATATGCTATAGGATACAAAAGCATCCTAAGATCTTGTCGGTGCAGGTGCCTATGTAGATGGAGGTGTTTGGGGACCAAAAAGAAACAGTAGCTACTTGTAAGAGCTGAAGGCCAAAGCAGTAGTTGGGCCATGGAAGTAGTTCAGAAAATACCTTCTCCTTACTTTCATTACCTTGGTACCTTGTTGCTGACCTGGCCTTAGAGATCTCCCCTACAAAGAGAGGCTGAGGGAGGTGGGCTTGTTCAGCCTGGAGAAGGCTGCGGGGGGACCTCATTGCAGCCTTCCAGTACCTGAAGGGAGCATACAAACAGGAGGAGAATCAACTTTTTAAGAGAGTAGATAATGGCAGGACAAGGGGGAATGGTTTAAAGCTAAAGGAAGGAAGGTTTAGATTAGATATTAGGGGGAAGTATTTTAACAGAGAGAGTGGTGATGTGCTGGAACAGGCTGCCCAGAGAGGTGGTGGATGCCCCATCCCTGGAAGTGTTCAAGGCCTGGTTGGATGGGGCCCTGGGCAACCTTGTGTAGCTCCAGGCCTGGAGATTGGTGTCCCTGCCTGTGGCAGGGCGTTTGGAGCTCTATGATCCTTGGGGTCCCTTCCCACCCAGACCATTCTATGATTCTATGATCTCACCACAGATTCAGTTCAAGGTCTTCACAACAGAGAAAACTTGGTTTGGGACCAGGCCCTTAGCCTCCTATGGCAGCTACTACACAAACCAAAGATGTCTGTGAGGATATAGAATAAAAAAATTGAAGAGAGAGGAAAAAAAAATTTAAAGCCTATTATGAAATGCACAAAAAAAAAAAGAAAGAATATTTATCAGTCCTAGGGTAGACACATACTTTTTGAGATGCATTGCTTTTTCTACATAGATATGAAGTCCATGTATTTCTTGCTTCCAAGTACTGAATTTCTGTGGGCATCTCTGGCTAATGGCACTGCCCTTTGTGCCATGCAGGGACAGTAAGAGTGGGAGATCTTAGGTACTGCTCAGTTTATGATGTTATGATGTGTGGTTGACATGTTGCAGTAAAAAAGACCACACAGACCAGGGTAGAGGAGCAGGGGGCATGTGGTGGACTGTGTCCAAATAGCAGGAAAAAATGTCTTCTTTTCATAATATTATGTTAAAAATAGGAAGTGCTCATATTCCTTGAGAGTCACTCACACAGTCAAAAAAAGAATGTAGAGACGTAAGTGATGGCATGAGTCAGAAATCAGAACTGTCAGTTTGGAAAACCCCTGACCGTAGATCAGTACAGAACAGGCTGCTTTTTTATGCACACTTTGTGCTCTAAGGAAAACTAAAATTAGGATTTTTGACTAATAAAAAATAGGAAAGGTGTTGTCTTGAAAACCTTAATTCAGTTTAAAATTTGGCTGCTTTTCTTCTGTTAACTTTAATGGCAAAGGAACATTTTAAAACCAATAAAAGTTTCTCTTCCAACAGTTTGTACCACTTCAATCAAAGTGCAATTAAACCAAATTTTAATTCAGTTCAACATGACTGATATTTGTAAATGGGACCTAAGCTACCTGTTTTCATTTCTCTACAGCCACCCAGCAGTGCAGTTCATATTACTAATGAACAAGCCTCTGTTCATCATATACCCTCAGATCATGGGTATTGTGTGCCTTCATTTGTATCCAAAAGACAACTATCGTGATATTGACACAAAGAAATGTTACAAAATACCAAAGTACAAATGTAAAACAAGTGATTGTGACAAGAAACAGGTATAATAGGCATAACAAACTCAGACACTTAAAAAAACCCACCCAACTCTCTTAATTTTCCTGTTACACTCTTTGTGTATGTGTTTTGTTTCTGTTATAATATTTATCATTAATTGACAGAGGTTTCACTACCTTGCCTTTTATCTCCCATTTTCCAAATCAGGCATATTTCTCATTAAATCAATACTACTTTTAATGCCACAAGTGAATATATTCACAGCATCAATATGGCAGGGACATGGTTAAATTAGAGATGAATGTGGCTCACTACACAAGAATACTCATCATCATCATCCTGCAGTTGTCTGTTCACTATGACCCAATCCAAACCCCAAAAGTCAACTGATGGACTCCAGTTAGTATCAGTAGGGTTTAGATCTTACTGTCTGCAAATAAATAAAACCCAAAGAAAATTAACAGAGACAGATAGATCATCTTATCTATAATAACCAGCAGTATTTTAAGCCAAGTCTGATTGTCTGATTTTAATCAGATACTTAAAGAAAATCAGATATTTAAAGAAGGTTGCATACAGTATCTTTCCTGTAGTGAATCTGCAAGAATATGATTGAAATCCTGCAAGAAAGAAATTGAGTGATAGCTCTGGAGAAAAGTGTAGAGTAAGAAATATCAGTAAATCTGATTACAGCAAAACTGGTGCCAGGAGTCTGCAATGTGTTAACTAGTTTAAATGTTGGTTGTTCACAGACAATACTGCAGAATCACAAGTGAAGTTCTTTGACAGTATTTATTACCTGAAGATGTAAATAGTTACTTAGCAGAATCTTCAAAATGCATATTTAAACCCCAAGTACTTTCATAAACTTTACTCCTAGGTTTGTGTGTCAAAGGCCTTTGGAAAGCCAAGATCATGCTTATCCATGTGCCTACTGACCCCAAGGAAACCCTCAAAGACCATGTAGCCCCAACAGCCTGCCATGGGCAGGGACACCCTCCACTAGCCCAGGTTGCCCAAAGCCCCATCCAACTTGGCCTTGAACACTGCCAGGGAAGGGCAGCCACAGCTTCTCTGGGCACCCTGTGCCAGAGATTTCTGGAGCCTTCTCCAGACTGCACGACCCCAACTCTGTCAGCTTGTCTTCATAGGAGAAGTGCTCCAGCCCTCTGATCATCTTCATGGCCCAAACTCAAATAAAAATATAGCATGAAAAATCACTACACATCTCCATTAAGCTACTTTTCTCTATCTTAACTACTAGTGGATTAAAAAAAAAAAAATCAAGAAAGATTTAAAGGTTTCTGATGACATAAGATATAACATACCCTTGTCACACAAAAGCAACTAAAATCATGTAAGACCAATGTCCCTTCTGGAATGAGAAGGGTGAGAAATGTGGGCAATCCACTGTGTACCAGTCCACACCATAAACCAAGCCCCATCTGTTCAAACTTCTCTGGACACACTGGTGGGGAGGGACACATCTGCAGTCCTTTTCAGTGTGTCACACTTGCTCTAGTTGATATGGAAGATCACTATCAATATTACTCTCTGAATTATGTCTTAGTAAGAGCTATTTGTTGCCTGGCATTTCTTATTGAGACCCAGTGAGAATGTTGCACCGTCTCCTTCTCACCTCCCCACCTCTGCTGCTGGTGAAGAACAGAGGATTTACAAATGAGTTTGCACTGATTTAGGAACAATTCTAAATTAAGATATAGCTTTGTTTTCAACTTGTGCCAGGAATTCTTTAACTCAAAATTTACCTCTCGATCCTCTGTCCAAGTCATTACACCTTTCACTGGCAATTTTTTTTTTTTTCATCTAATGAAAGGAACACCCAGCAACCTGCTTAAAAATCCACTGGTTTAAAAGATGCTGAAAGATATACTGGAGATGTGAGGTACTATGAAGCCCAGAACATATTCTTTGAAAATTCTTGGTGCACATGTCAGCCTGGAAACTGCTGCTAAATCATCTCACAAAACCATAAACAGAGCATCATGGTGCCTTCAGAAGCAGCTTCATGGGTTTTGAAAGACCCCTCTTCAGACCCTTCACACATGGTTTGCTTCTCTAGGTAGGAACTTCAAAGACAACCTAGCCTAGAGGTGAAAGCACTGCACCGAGTAATTAAAGAACAAAAACTGAGCAACAAAGCCTTAAATTAAAGAGCCAGTGGGAGCTCCACATTCACCTCTGCCAGGGCCAGCCAGCGTGCCCGGCAGCAGGGCATGCCTTTAGTAAGCCAGAACCTTTACTTTAAAAATGTGCCATCAGGTCTATTAGGGAAAGCATCAATAATTAAAGTTAATGCCTGGAAACTGGCATCAACTACGGGCATGATGACTCAACCTCTTGGAGATCCATTCATTATATTCAACTACAAAAGCTAGAAGTTATAAAAAATGCATGAATAAATTCTTTAAGTATTAACACACTACTTCTTTAAATGTTTGTTCTGACCCAGGTGGCGCTGCTCTGACTTTCTCTGAAGCTTCTTTTCACTTAGATGACCTTAGATTATTGTAGCTGTCTCTCAGGATTAAACAAATTACTCTCTTAAAAATGTATTATTGAAGGTTCCTACTTTGTAAGAGAGAAAATGGTCTCTGGCTTCCTCTCTTCAAACTCATTATAAAACGTTAGATTTCACAGCAAAGTTTATAATCTTAAGTATTTTGAGCTACATATGCCATTTCTCAAATTCACTTCTGTACTGGACAAAGTTAAGTAAAAGCAGCCTAGGAACCACAGCAGAGACCCCTATTTTGCATCTCCAAACCTCAGCAAGGTAAAGCAGTAGGTGGTAGAACTCAAGCATCTTCCACATTAAATCATCAGCAGTAACCAATAAAAAAACACTTTATGGAAATCTGGGCATTCTTGGACAACTTTTTTCCTCCTGTGATTTTGGGTTTAAAATTCCAGATTACATTCATTTCCTATTTCACCTAAGTTTGATTTTCAATTCACTGAAAGAGTTGTCAGGGGCTGTAACAGGGGTTAAGTCACCTTCCCTGGATGTGTTTAAAAGATGGGTAGATGAAGTGCTTAGGGATATGGTTTAGCATAGGACAGGAACGATTGGACTTGATCTTAAAGGTCTCTTCCAACCTTGTAATTCTGTGGTTCCGTGAATTTAGAGTTATTGATTTCCAGTTTCCTCAGTGAAGGGTTATTTTTGATGGGGTTTTTTCCTCCCAGTAGGATTTGGCTGGAGTTTATAAATTCACAGTTTATCAGCAATAATTATTCCTCTTCCTTCTGAACTTGAACTTTTCTTTCCAGAGAAAGAGGCCTCAGGATCATTTTGCAGATGACAGAAGAGCCAGATGTTTCAAAGAAAGAAAGTGATCTTTACCCTTGCTGTTTCTCAAAAAGGCAACCTTTGAAAACAGATTACTTAGCATCTGGGTAAAAAGTAACTGAAATAGTTACAGGTCCATCATATTACTTAATCCAAACTAGATAGAGAAATCTAGACAGCATAGGAAATAAATATATTGACTTAGAAGACAAATAGGGAAAATTTAACTTTTGAAAATCAACTCTGTGTTTAAATCCAGATGCCAGGTTTCATAAAGGTCCAGTTCTTCAGCTCACATACCACTGCTGTTGTCCTAGGTTTTATAGGTCACCCATAACTTGGGCATCTCAAGTGCAGACTTGACCATTTTTGGCTGTTACCCTACCAGCTAAATGCTGTAGCACCTTTTTGCTACCCCTTGTGCATCCATGGATCAATCACTGCCAGTATACTGCAGTAAATGTGGGGTTTTCTAAATATGTGCATGATAGCTTGGGGTTTTAAATCCCATTTACATCCTTCTCTGCAATATTATGGGGTTGAGTCCTGTGATAGTTTGCTTGCCAGCTCTGTTAAGCATTGAATTCTCAGTTCCCCCTGAAATTAATGGTGGCTGAAAATTACTGAGCGCATCCCTCCGTCACAGAATGCTTCCCCTGAAAGCAGCACAGGGGAAATTCCTTATCCACAAAGAAGGCAGCTGAGAATATAACCTAAAGGCTTTCTATGATGACTTAACAATTCACTATGGGTAATAGCAGCAAGAATCTTGCATCAGAGTTAATTCTGACCAAGGCAAATGTACTAATGTGCTGTGGAACTCAAAGCCCCTTGATGAAATCACCTTACTGCAGCACTTCCAGCAAATGGGAGACTCTGTAAAGGGTGGTTATGGTCTGAAAAGTGTCTATGCAGGAACACCACCTTCATACCACACAATACTGATCCTGCATACTGGTGCAAGCTGCTGCATCACCATTGTTTGTCTTATCAGTAACAATGTGAAGGCAACATGTTTTGACTGGTTTTAGTACCATGGAGTGAATCCAGATACAGAAGAATGAAAGACTTTTTAAATCAAGTTCATATTTTAAATAATTAAAAAATAAGTAGCATATGCCTATAAAATACATAGCTAGATACTGATCAGAATTATACCTGATATAACTTGACTGGGGCCAGTGACAGCAACAACAACAAAAAGAAGTAATTGTTTATGCAGATTTCCATGAGAACTTTTAAGACCAACAGTAAAAAATTACATATTTTCATTCAGAAACTCAGCTAAATGCTAATAGTCAACATATCACTGGAGCTGAGCAGCTGGAATTACGTATGTAGTGTCACCTAGTTGCTAACCTAGTCAGTAGGTAACACTTGGTGTATGTAAAGGTGTCAATGTGGCCCAGAAGTATCTTTACAACTGAGATTAAAACCATGAGAATCACAAATTCCATATTTTAATATGTTTTTTAAAAGAAACCACATTTTAAGTCAGCATGATACTGTTTTAATGAATCTCATAAGACACTGATGAAACCTTCCCAGTGAATTCCCAAAGAAGGCATATCAGCGATCTACACATTAACTGCAGTAACCAACTGTCAAGTCAATCTAATTATATGGTTTGTCTTACTACATCTAAAAGCAAAATGAATGATAAACCAATTAAGGCTACAGAGGATTGATGCAGCATTAGAGACAGATGTTGTCTGACTTTCCTGTGTCTATAGCAGCTAGGCATTTCTTTAGAGATCATTTGAAATTGGAATACAGTTAAGAAATACCCAGTTTTGACCCAGTTTTGATTTTGTATATCGTTTGAAATACTTAGAGGAATGTCCTACTCCCTGGGTGACTGCTTTGGCAAGGAGTAAAAGGGCTGCCTTTGGGGTTGGGAGGGGGTCTGAAGGGGTATAGGGGTCATCAGTTTGGTGTCTAGAATCACAGAAGATACAGCACTTCTGAGTATTGGCCCAGAGGGCAGAAAACTATCACACTCTTACGTGTTCAGTACCACAAGTCTTGACACCAGCTTCCTCATAGCTTTGTCTTATCCATTGTGAAAAAATTCCAGTAAAAGTGGTTCCAAAATCCTTCCTAGGATCAAGGTCTTGCCTTTCACTATCTTTATAATGAACTTAAATCATGAGTTTCTAAGACCTAATAAAAATCTTGCTGCACATTTTATTTTGACCGTTGTAGGTATGACAGGAAGAACAGTTTCATCACCCTTCTCTTCACAGAAAGTTTTACACACTGAAAGTTTTACTTAGACTATGGAGGAAAAGCAAAGAGAGGGCAAAGCAGATTTTCTTCTGGATAATCTGATTTGTCTAAATCTCTGATGATAACGTTGACTCTTGGGATTTCTCCTTCTTGTTCTTCAAATGTGGATTCCAAACTAGACCTGTATGCTCTGAGTAGGTGCTGTCTCCAGGAATGCCTTCAGGTTTTGTGTATCAAAGCTGAGGAAAGGATGCAATGCAATGAGGAGAGGATGCAATGCTTACCCCCCCTAAAACCCACATGAAGGTGGTGTTTAACTTGTGTCTGTCTTAGTCTCCTCCTGCTATTCTACACACCACAATGATTTTCTAAATCCCATTTTTAGGCACCAAGCTCTCATCAGTCAGACTGCCTATGGCTCACAGACCTAGGACTGGGGCTGATGATTGCTCTACAACTGCTGCAACAGTCTGTAGCCTTTTGAGACTTTTGAAAGGTATCAATGCAAGGAAGGAAGGTGTAATACCCACATACATGCTGCATTGACTTTTGCAGCTTTCAAGTACAACCTATCAGGCAATTCTTTAACTGCATTGAATGTATTTCTCCTAGCTACTTTGGGCTAGATCCAACTTCCATTAAAGTGAATCAAAAAAACACTGATCTATTTCAGTGGTGGTTCAGGACCTTTAAGTATATTATAATTGCATCACTCTAATATCCCAGGAAATTCGCCTAATACAGTAAATTTATAGACATTGACATAATACTTTCCTCACATTATAAAGAAATTTGTGAAGAAAATTTTTGATAGAGCAGGATCAGGGGTGTATACATGAGGGAACACATCCCCCAACCTTTGCTACACATTTCCTTCTGAATTATATGCACAGATTGCGCTGTCTTGCAGCTACACAGCATCATTTTATACATCATAATGGTGTGTCACAGCTGCATGCACTGTTTTCCTCAAGCTGAGATTTTTCTAGCTAGCCTTGCTGGTGGAAAGTGCAACACACCTATACACTGAAGAATTTGCTGAGGTATATGGTAAAAAAGCAGCTCCATAATGAGATGGTAAACGTATCTCTGGCTTTGCTAATACAGACTGCAGAGAACAATATTATTTTTAAAAGGGTACAGAAGTTTAAGGTACTGCTAGCATTGCCTGGATGGGGCATGGCACACCCTCAGTGAGTGTACTGATGACACAAAACTGTCATCCAGAGGGACCTCAACAGGCTGGAGAAACGGGCTGACAAGAACCTCATTAATTTCAAGCAGGGCAAGTGCAAAGCCCTGCACCTGGGGAGGAACAACCCCAGGCACCAGAGCATACTGGGGGACACCCAGGTGGAAAGCAGCTTTTTTTCCATGGCTGATCAAAGATTTTGGAGTTCAGGTCATCGAATCAGAAACGTTATCCACCTTTGAAAGAGCTAATACTAAAGGAGGGAATTAATAAAAATGTGATCCTTTGTCTCAGGATACAGGATGCTTTCTCATGCTCATTCCTATTGCACGATGAAATGGGACAATCCTCATCCTCTGCTTCTTTGAGCAGCTCTTTCTAACAGCCCTCTCAAGTCAGAAGTTAATCTGATCCTTTTGAATCTTAGAGCAAAGCACTAAAGAATTTATTCCAGTTTAGTAAGCATGCTGTTCTCCAAACTACAAATTAACTTTTTTTTTTTAAAGAGGGGGAAGAAAAAAAGACAGTTTGCTTGCTCTGTGCTTCAAAGTCTTAAAAAAGTTCCCATCTCTTTCGGGTTTTTCTCAAGGTGTTCCACCCCCAGATGCAGCTCACTTTCCTGTTTCTACTTGGTTCTTTCCTTCCCATATGTATTCACACAGACACACAAAAGCTAACAGCACCAAGAAATGCTAATTCTACCTCTAAGATGAAGAGTGAAAACAGAAGAAACACTTATACATTGAGAGTATATGAACCATTACTAAGTATACTATATGGTCTCCCAGTGTTAGAAAAATAAATGCTTTGTGCCTATAAATTCCCATTCAAACTCAATAAAAATCTCTTGATAAGACCAAGTAATAGCACTCTCTGGGAAACCACACACAGATTCATCAGCACCTTTTCATTCATTGTCTCCACTGGCAGTTGACTATTCTCAGTGAAGAAAAGTCAAAGAGTTAATCCTGCTCCCTCTCTCCATTCTTCTCTGTGGAGACTGGTGATGGGCAACACGAAATTCGATATGAATCTTAGGTGAAGCCATTTATTGGATGAAATCACACAGATTATATACATTGGTTACTGCAAACATGGCAAGCTAAAGAACAGCTAATTGGTTACATACACTGTTTACACCCCACTGAATGGTTAGTGATTATAACAAGTTCTAATAGCTAAATATTATAGAGCTAAATATCATTTGTTTACCTTTGATGCCTAAAAACAACTGCACACCTGCTGTTTTGATCATCTTATTATGGCTGGTTCTTAACATGTTCCATTACTCCCAAGTACCTTCCCATAACTCTGTCTTGGTTTAGGGTAGTCTGTACCCCTGTCTTCAAGGCCGCTGTGTTTTGAGAATGTGATTATCAAAAACCTCTCTGCATGAGTAACTTTCCCATCTCACAGGAAGACAAGGATATATAGTCAGGACCTATGTCTTTGATGAGGAGAGCTAGGCCACTGGCAGGCCTGCTGTCTTCCCCAACACTTCTCTGTAATATTTACATATGGAACAACACCTCTTGCACAACATTTCTTTATCAGGGTATTCCACAGCACAGGCAATCCCATTTAATACTTTCACATTTTTATAAGAAGAAACTAGATTACAATGTTTCAGTTAAATACTTGTAAAAACAAAATCCACAAAACCATGACTACCATGAAGGAATACACTTTGCTAAAAGATAAAGAATGTTTCCTTTGACATTTTCAGATTGAGCTGCATTACTGTAGTGCAACTTGGCCACTATTTGGAGCTTGATGTATCTTCGCAAATATTAAGTATTGACTTCTTTTTGCTTAGTACTGACAGAAGAGCCTTAACCTTTTATACTCATCTAGAACCATTATTTGATTCCATTAAATAATTCTGTGAAGTCTCTCCTTGCTTTCCTGTGTATGTCATTAAACACACCAATAACCAAAAGCACTTCTGTGCTATCACTGAATACCGCAAAGTATCCTACAGGCACACTGTAATGTTCTAATAGGGTCAGTAAGTTCCCCTGTTTCTCCATTCTCAACAGAGACGAATCAAGTTTCTTACTTCAAAGTTCCCTACAGAGAACATAATCAATTTACTCCAGTACCTGGCACATCATGATATAAAAACTACTGCTTTCATTAGAACAGGAATATGCTGGGTAAATAGCATTAGAAAACTACTTAGAGAGACTTCTAGCCTCAGGGACTCATCATCCTTTGAATGAAGAGTATGTCACTTCAAAATGCCTTCAGTGAGTAGCTTAGAAATATAAAAAGAATTCTAAAGTGGACAATAAAAAATGTTCCTTATTTGTAGTTGTGGTTTAACCTCAGCGGAAAGCTGAGGCCACAAAGGTCAGACAAGAAAGCCCCCTACCACTTTAAGAGGTGGAGGATGGGCGAACGGAGCTAAGAAAGGGGCTGCAGAGCCAGAGGAAAAAAAAACCAAGGCCTGCAAGGTTAGGATAAGGATAGTTTACTAAACAACAGGGAAAAGTATGAAAACAACTAACTACAGTGCTATTATTATATACAGTGCAAACCTCTCACCACACTATGCCATTTGAGCCGTGCCCGAACTGATTCAGATTCCCGAACGCAGCACTCCCCGAGCCCAGCACCCCCAGGCACCCCCCTCACCACCTCCTGCCACGCCGATCCCGAAAGAGAGAGAGCGAGAGAACCCGGAACTCCCACACGCCTGCTCAGACCAGCACTTCCCGTGCCCGGAGCAGGTAGTGATAGGTCTGGAGTCTCCCCCGGAACTGGCACTGCGGCTGCCCAGACCGGGACTTCCCGTGCCTGGGTCCGAAATCGCCCCTGCAAAAGGGGGGGGGGCAGCCTGTCGGATCATGATGCAATTGGTATGGAATACTCTCAGGGCTAACATAGCCTGCTGCTGGGCTGAACCCAGGACATTATCCACCCCTTATTCCATACCATTTACATCATGAGCAGGACCAGCAACCTTTTTTGGGTCCAGGGAGTCTCTCGCATCCACACACATGCATGTACACATGCACACACATGTATGTGCTTATAGATTCAGTCTGTGGACGTTTCCTCCGAGTCTGTCGGTTTCATTCAGTCCACGATTCTCAGGCTCACTGGTCCCTCTGTTACAACAGTCTCTCAGGGTATGAAGAGTCGTACGTGCCACTGGATCGTTGAATGCTGTATCTCAGGCTCTCGAACACTGCACCTGGCATGATCCATGCTCATAGTCCGTGGGTCAGAGGTGTTTATTACAAAAGAGAAAAGAAAGAGTTCTTGGGAGGCTAGTCTTCGCTCCATCATCACGGCACCGATGACCCTAGCTGTAATGTCATCAATATACTGCAAGTGCTCTGGGGCTCCACCCTTTTCTAATGTACTCTGGATTAGTCCATGACAGATGATGTGACTGTGTTTCCACCCCTGGGGCAGACAATTCCATGTGTATTGGACACCTCTCCAAGTGAAAGCAAACTGTGGCCTGCACTCTGGTGCCAGTGGGATTGAGAAGAAAGCATTTGCAATGTCAATTGTGGCATACCACCTGGCTGCCTTTGATTCCAGTTCATACTGGAGCTCTAGCATGTCCGGCACAGCAGCACTCATGTTTGGAGTGACTTCATTTAGGCCACGATAATCTACTGTCAGCCTCCACTCTCCATCGGACTTCTGCACTGGCCATATGGGACTGTTAAATGGTGAGTGGGTTCGGCTGATCACTCCCTGACTCTCCAGTTGACGAATCAGTTTATGGATGGGGATCAGAGAATCCCGGTTTGTACGATACTGCCGCCTGTGCACTGTCGTCGTAGCGATTGGCACTCGCTGTTCTTCGACCTTCAACAACCCCACAACAGCCGGATCTTCCGAAAGTCCAGGCAAGGCACACAACTGTTTAGTTTCTTCAGTCTCCACAGCAGCTATTCCAAAAGCCCACCGGTATCCTTTAGGGTCTTTAAAATACCCTCTACGGAGATAGTCCATGCCTAAAATGCACGGAGCTTCTGGGCCAGTCACAATGGGGTGTTTCTCCCAGTCCTTTCCAGTTAGGCTCACCTCAGCCTCTAGCACAGTCAACTGTTGGGAGCCCCCTGTGACTCCAGAAATGTAAACAGATTCTGTCCCTTCATAATTTGATGGCATTAGAGTACACTGAGCACCGGTATCCACTAGAGCCTCATACTCTTGTGGGTCTGATGTTCCAGGCCATCGGATCCACACAGTCCAATAAGTCCGATTATCCCTCTCCTCCACCTGGCTGGAGGCAGGGCACCTCTATTGCTCCTGGATAGAAACTGGTGCAACATTCTTCTTGGCAGAACCTCGTGCACTTGCTCTACCTTGCAACTCCTTTACTCGTGCTTGAAGGGCTGAAGTGGGCTTCTTATCCCACTTTTTCATGTCCTCTCCATGATCACGCAGGTAAAACCACAGTTTGGCTCGGGGTGTGGCTCGTGGTGTGGCTCGTGGTGTGGCTCGTGGTGTGGCCCTGCTGTTTTCTCTCTCTTGGGACGGTGGATGACTTTTTCGGATAGCTGCAACATCGCTCTGTACAGGTTGGGAATCGGCCATGCGTTCGTCAAGTTTAAGTTTAACCAGTTGCTCTACTGCTGCAATGACAGAACGTGCAACGTTGTCTTGATAAGTCCGGAGTCGGCGGGTCACTTCATATACGGTTGGTGGAAACATCTCCTCGTATTCCATCACTGCCAGTGAATTCATGTGCCCTGGTGGTGCACTTCGTATCACCTTACGCCACATGTCTGGGGTGCATCGGACGTCATCAGGATCATCAGGGAGCCTTCTGTTGTCCGACTCATAATAAATCAACTCTCGTACAGCTAATTCTCTCAGGTACTGGATAACTGTCTCTATGCTGTCGCTCTTGGGTTTCAGACAGGTAATATATTCTTTCATGGGGTATCTTTCCCGCACACTTGACAACAATCGCCTCCAAAGGCTGAGGATTTGTGACCCCTCGCCAAGTGCCTTATCAATACCTCCTTCTCTAGCCAGGGATCCCAACTGCCTGGCCTCCCTGCCGTCTAATTCCAGACTATTGGCTCCGCTATCCCAGCATCTGAGCAACCAAGTGATAATGTGCTCACCTGGGCGGCGGCCAAAATCTTTTCGCACCTCACGCAATTCACTCAGGGTCAGGGATCGGGTAACAATCTCTGGTTCTCTTACATCCTGACCTGCTCGAGATGGCTTTGCCCCATTCTTACTTTTCTGAGATGGCCCTGCCCCATTCTGACTTATCTGAGATGGCCCTGCTCCATTCTGACTTTTCTGAGATGGCCCTGACTTTTCATCCTCATCCTCATCCGGCCATTCTTGAGATAATGGTTTTTCACCATCATCCTCATCCTGACATTCTTGAGATGGCCCCGGTTGTTCACCATCATCATCTGGCACTACGCGAGCTAACTTCCTGGTGTGTTTCCTCTTTTGAATGGGAGCCACAGACTTTGGTGTGGGTTGGCCAAGGTCTATTGTAGAGGTTGCAGTATCTACAGTATGCACTAGTCTATTTCCTTTTCCTCCCTGACAGTGCCAACAGCACTGACAGTGCTGACACCTCTCTTGAATGGAAGCAACAGACATTGGTGTGGGTTGATTCTCTGAATTATGGGCAAGGTCTATTGTAGAGGTTGCAGCATCTGCAGTATTCGCTAATCCATTTCCTCTTTCCCCCTGACAGTACTGACGCTCTGAATTAGGGGCAAGGTCTACTGTAGGGGTTGCAGTAGCTGCAGTATTTGCCAATCCATTTCCTTGTTCCCCTTGACAGTGCTGACAGTACTGACAGTGCTGCTTGCTATCAAGCAGTGTTTGGTAGATGGTAGCCAAGCCCCAGCACAGTGCAGTAGGGCGTATTTCTCTGGGGAGCCCACTGCAGTTCTTTTTCAGATATGCAGTCACCTTATTAGGATCCTGTAGCTGTTCAGGAGTGAAGTTCCAAACCACTGGGGGTAAGAAAGTGCCTAGGTACCTGCTCATATTTCGCCATTTGCCCTGCCACTCAAGCTTATCCAGCCTCAGGGAAAACTCTTGGGTGGTATTCATAAACCTGTGCCTAATATATATACATATATATATCGAAAGCAAAACCATTTGCACCAAAACCAACAATAGGAAAATGCTAGTTAGAATTTCCCAGGGGTATTGGAAATTGTTAAACACTCTTACAAGGCCTGTTTTATCCCTCCTTGTACCGAACAGCAAAAACTGATACAAGTACTCTTTTAAGTTCATGAACTTCAACGTTATCCAATCATAGACTGTTATCACAACATACACTAAACACATGTACGGGATGGCAACGAATCCTGGCAGGATTAAATGCAGCATGCCACGAGTTGGCAACCATGGCAGCATCCTTAAGAGTAAATGCCACAACATTATACATAGAAATTACTTCAATAACCGTACCTATAACAACTCTATCTTAACTGCAATTGAGTTAAGGTCAAATCTATCGTTACCCCAACCTTTTTGCCCCCCTTGGGGGTCCCCCGTCGTGCCCCACGTTGGGCGCCAAAAGTTGTTGTGGTTTAACCTCAGCGGAAAGCTGAGGCCACAAAGGTCAGACAAGAAAGCCCCCTACCACTTTAAGAGGTGGAGGATGGGCGAACGGAGCTAAGAAAGGGGCTGCAGAGCCAGAGGAAAAAAAAACCAAGGCCTGCAAGGTTAGGATAAGGATAGTTTACTAAACAACAGGGAAAAGTATGAAAACAACTAACTACAGTGCTATTATTATATACAGTGCAAACCTCTCACCACACTATGCCATTTGAGCCGTGCCCGAACTGATTCAGATTCCCGAACGCAGCACTCCCCGAGCCCAGCACCCCCAGGCACCCCCCTCACCACCTCCTGCCACGCCGATCCCGAAAGAGAGAGAGCGAGAGAACCCGGAACTCCCACACGCCTGCTCAGACCAGCACTTCCCGTGCCCGGAGCAGGTAGTGATAGGTCTGGAGTCTCCCCCGGAACTGGCACTGCGGCTGCCCAGACCGGGACTTCCCGTGCCTGGGTCCGAAATCGCCCCTGCAAAAGGGGGGGGGGCAGCCTGTCGGATCATGATGCAATTGGTATGGAATACTCTCAGGGCTAACATAGCCTGCTGCTGGGCTGAACCCAGGACAGTAATCTTAAAAACAAAAATAATCTTCAGCTTTATCTCTAAAAAGGCTTCCATGTCAAAGTGTAGTGCAGTTGCCATACAGATAGACAGGACAAGGGGCAATGGCTGCAAATTGGAGCACAGGAATTTCCACACCAACATACGGAGGAACTTTTTCAACAGTGAGGGTGACAGAGCCCTGGGACAGGCTGCCCAGGGAGGTGGTGGAGTCTCCTTCTCTGGAAATATTCAAGACTTGTCTGGACGCCTATCTGTGCAGTATGAGCTGGGGAGCTGCTTTGGCAGGGGGGTTCGACCTGATGATCTCTCGAGGTCCCTTCCAACCCCTACAATTCTGTGATTAGACCTTCTCTGCTATAACATCAGTCATTTATATGCCACCACAACCTGCCATGGTAAAAACTCAAAACTTTTTCTCCATATACAAAGTCTCCCTCAGTTCACCATTCCCTTCTCTACAGATATTCTTTCTGCAGGTCTAGAAGAAATGTGTCTCTCCCAGGGGCAGCAATGTTATCTCCATGACTATTTCCATTTATCGATATAACAGAAGCAATGCAAACCATCATCATCCATCACCAATATACATGTACTTGTGCAAAAGCGTAGATTTCACTATTTTGACTCTATAAATATTATTCATGTCTTAAAAAAAAGGATAGAAAATAATTGTCAAAGCACTGAGCTTCCTTCTTTGTCTTTGAAAATGCAGCCCTAAAGATTTTAAAGGCTTTTACATTTATTTTTTTAAAATGAATGTACACACCTGGCACTATGAAGTCTCCTTCTTCAGCTTCACATGTATTCCAGAGTCAAAAGTCTGAGTTTTTCACTGTCACTGATGTTTGGAAACAGTATCAAATAGCATTGGCCTGGTGTACATCTTTGCCTTATAATAATAGTACACATTTTTTTATATATATCTATATGTATGTGTGTGTATGTCAGAAACATACCTGTATATTTTTTTCTCATATTAAATGCTAGACTAGTAGGTACAGGCTAACTTTAATTACATGATTGTATGTGCATATGATACAAGAAATACTAAAAGCAGACATGTATTAATAGCTGGGGGAGTGGAGGTTGCTCAGTGATCTATTTGGGATCCATTGGGTGCAGAACAGAGTGAAAGTAAGAGGTGATGTGATCATTTCAAGACCAGGCATGTGCTCCCTGGTCAATTATTAAATAACATCTAGAACCAAATATATGATGAGTCTAATAATATCATACCACCACCCCAGTTTAACACAGCCTTCAGCTGTCCTCACCACAGTTTAGGCAGAAACGTGTTCCACAGTGGAAAGCTTTCACTCCATTACAGGAAGCAAAGACAGACAGACAGAATCTGACTTTATGATCCGAAGTAAAACTTGAAAATTACTTGATGGAATTGAAGGATTCAATCATCTACTTTGTTAAAATTTATCACAGTTGCTCACAAAGTCTTAGAGCAATTAATGAGTCATCTCCTTTTTTGGGCAGATTCTGTCTACTCCAAGAAGGCTGCACTTCATCTCTACGTGGTTTATTGCTACAGTGAAACTAATTAAGATAAAATTAGGAAATGAATGTAACTTGAGGCTGCTAATCCTCACTTCACATGCAAGCATCCTATTTCAAATTACCTTGGCTTAATCTGCTCTAAATGATATTATTTCAAAATGCTAGTGACAGGTGCACAGAAGAAAACTGAAAGCCTCTTAGCATACCCCTAGTGCTTTTCAATAGGCCAGTTTTTGCACTGCAAGATCTGCTTTTTCTCTGTGTTCATGGGCTTTAGTCCACTGTGGTAGCTCAGCTCCAAACAGTGGCTGAGAACCACATGATCACTCCCACAGGAGAAAGAAACAGAGCCTGTGAGTTAGGATAAGGACAGTTTGCTGAAAAAAATCACTGTGAAAGGAGAACAATAACGGCTCATGGCAAATTTCACTTACACTCAGTAATAAAAGAGAGTACCTTATTTACCTGATGATAAGACAGCACCGCATTATGGGAGGACCAACTTGACACCCAACCACACTCAGACTACCCTGAAGACACCCAGGTGTAGTCCTCTCCAAGCAGCCCCTTTTATGGGGGAGTGATGTCAGGTGGTGTGGAAACAGCCCAGGCTAACTCAGCTCACCTGGGCTGACTCAGCTCACCTGGGCTCAGTGTTTGGGGAGGTTGATTGCCTTGTTCAGAGCAAGGGGACTGCCTTGTTTTGAACAAAGCAATCTCCTGGAAGCTAGAGGAAGTTTTGGAGGCAGGTGAGAGATATTAGGATAACCTGCTGGAGGCTTGGAAATTTTTCTACAGTTTGAAGAATTTAACATTTAAATAATAATCTTAAACATTTTGAACAGTAACCTTTATTCACCCTGGGTTGGCTGTGTTGCATACCGTTGGTTTGATAAGACTGTGGCTTAAATTGCAAAATGTCAGAAAGTCATCAACATTTTATTTTTCAATGTCAAAAGTCTGTGGTGTGATTAACATTTCAAGTTAAGACTTTGGTTTTGCTTTTTTTTGGAAAATGCTGCCTGTTTGAAAAATGGTACATTTTTTCCTCTAATTTTTTATAAACTACAGCAGGGCAAAGTTGGAGGTGTGTTTTACTAGATAAACAGTGAAATATTCCGTTTTTCAGAATTATTTCTGTCTTAAAAAAAGACAACACCCCACATTTTATTAATAAAGCACTCATGGAATCTGACAGAGCCCACAAGAGCCACCCAAAGGGGCACTGCAGTGAAGGTGAAGTTGCACCTTGCTGGAGATTACTGACTGCCAAAAATGTTTGCAAACAGTGATTTTGTTGGCTCAGTCACAGCAGTATTCAACTTCATCACAAAGTTAGTGCTGGTTTGGTTTGTCTAGTTCTGTCATTCCACATCTTTTCTTTTTTTTTTAATTAGGCCAGCCACTTCATTAAAAAAATTTTTTTTAAATTAAATTTAAAAAAATTAAACTGTTTGCCTTGCTTGAAAGTCTTTTTTGCCACATATTCCTTCACCTGCCTCGAATACATGCATACCACACCTATATGTCCTACTTCTCTAGGTCTTCCCAGTGAAGTTATTGACCATCCATAAGAGGGCTCCTCTGACACTGAAGTGAAAGAGAACAGAGGAACCAGCTGTTGTCATGTCCACTTCATTGTCACCTTGCTTACAGCTTGCTGTTCCTCATCAAAGCACACACAGGACTATCCCATCTCACCACCTTCTGATAAAAAGAGAAGGGGAAAGGTTGCAAACTTCCTGTTAGTTGTGTAAAGGAACAAGAGGTGATGTATGCCTCTTGGAAGAAAGTGAAGCAAGGCTCAGCTTTGCCAAGGTCTGAGGAAGAAACTGGTGAGGGTGCTACTATGGGAATGAAGACGTTTGTCAGTACAGATTACTGGTGTCAGACCCTGATGGTAAAGAAGTCAGAAGAGCGTTTGTGGGTCCAAAAGCCTAAATAGTCCCTAAAGGAACCTCCCACTAACACTCCAAGAGCTGGACTGGAAATTATTTCATCAGTGTGAGCCATGAGACTTCACCTCATTAACAAGTTAAGGAATGTTCATTAGACCAGAGCACCGATTATACTGCCCATTCCATCAGCTTACAAAAGTTTTGAACTGGAAGCATTACAGAATTGATATCTGTTTTATCAGTCACCTTCCTGGTGAATGAGGCAGCCGATGCCGCAGTATCTTAAAGGAGGCAATATATGTCAATATTTGCCAAATGCTATAGATCAAGTCTTCTGCTTACAGGAAAGCTTTATCCTATTAGTGCGACTAAACAGAAACCTAACAATCCTGTTTATTTTGTATCCACTAAAAAAAAGGCAATCTAAATGTCTTTGCTGATAATTGTATATAAGAGGATTACTCTATTTACATAAGGGTATTAAAACAAAGTGTAGAAAAACATCTTGTCCCACTACACCCTCCTTGTCTTGCCTAATTGTAAGAAAAAACTCAATCACCCTGACAAGATTGTCTTTGAACTAGTTTGAAAGCCTAAAAAACCCTTATGTGTTCAGAAAGAAATCTTGTCTTGAATACTCATTGTCCTTGTGTCAAAGAACTGTTTTCATGCATCCTTAATCATTTCACCCTCGCTCGTTCTCTTTCCCCTCTGCAGAATGTTTTCCCCAGTAAAATAACAGCAAAACCTCCACCCAAATCACTGCTTCAATAGGAGGAATAGTTGCAGTTCTCTCTGTGCACCAGCATATTTCTGTACTCTAGTATTTATGCCTAATAATATATACTGGAGGACCAAGTTTCCCCAGAGCGTACAGGTTTGCCAGTGTTCGATACTGTCATCTGCTCTTCTTTCATACCACAGCAAAGACTGCCAAGTGCAAGTCCCACAAGATCAGGGAACTGCTATCAGCTAGATTAGCACTCTTCTACTCCAGGCAGGAATGACAGCTTCAAGTGAAATAGTCTAAAATGACAGAACCATCAATAACGTTGCACACTCCAAGCAAATGCTCTTTCTCCTTCTAAATGATATTTGCATAAATGCAATGGTTATGTATACAGGACACCAGTATTACCAGATTAATTATTTATCAGCAGAAATCTATTTTACTTACCTGCCTGCCGTCTTGCTGGCTTCTTTGCTTGGAGCAACTATTCAGAAAATACTTAAGCTTTTAAAAATCTTTGTTCTGAGGCAAGGGGAATATGCAAATACTGGTCTGTGCAATTATGTGGATTGTACCCCACCTTTCTCCACAGACACTTGACATGTTTTAATTATAAAAGTTTTTACAGTAGCCTTGGGGAAACATCTGAGATACCAATTTATTCTTCTTCAGCGAAAGTACTGAAGTACATCCTAATCTATACAACAGATTCCTCATAAAATCCAATAAAGTACAGGTTCTGAAATGCTTACAGAAAATAGTTTTATTTGAATGTTTTCTGCTACACAAATAAAAACTCAGCCAACAGCTACAACCTTCATGTTTGAGTTTCAGCTTTGTACAGTAGCTAACTCTCTTACCTGCTTGGACCACTACAGAGTCCAGGTCTGAAAGGTGTTGAGCTTTCTCATCTGATTTATTTTCTTACTGCTGCTTCAAGAATATAAAGAAAAGGTAGAAAGAATGTGTTGTGATCTGTCCAGTCTGGTGATTACATCTGGCCAAACAAGAAGAAGGCTGTACATATAAGCAGGGTCAACACACACAGGCAAACTGCAATGAAGTTGAGGACTGAATGGGTTAAATGAAAAGTAAGTCTACTCAAGTAGACAACATCCTGGCAACTTTTGGTGCCTGACATTGCATGCCACAAAAGTTGGTAGGAATTGTAATATTTAACAGCTTAAGAAGGTGAAACAACCTATTAGGAAGGAAATCGTATGCTTTGCAGAGATAAGTCATGGCTCTATGTGTATTTAACTGTCCAAAAGAGTTGACAATCATAGTGACACACCGTCCAGCTGATGGGGTACACAAAGATTTCCAAGAAATTTCTACAAGCTCTCACCAAATTTTCTGAAAGAAACTAGAGTCAGAGAGTCTCTGGCAATTCCTTCCAACAACCTGTGAGTAGGGAAAAGACAGGGAACAAAAGGGCAGAAGCAAATGGTTCATTTTCACAATGAAAAAAGTTATTTCATGTCCTTCAGGGATCTGCAGTGGGACCTAAACTATCTAACTGGACAAGAAAACTGGAAAAAAGGGAGTAAATATTGAGATAATAAAATTTATTTAGAATACAAAATTTTTCAGGTTGGCCAAATCTAGAGGTGATGGTGAGTGACCAATAAGTGACATTTTAATGTGCCACTACGTTCAGCTGAGAATATTCTCCAAAAGGAGAACAAGAAAAGGCTTGAGGCCAATGTAGCAAGGGTGATCAGAGATATAAAGAGAGTGTAAACAGGGAAGGGTCTTTCCATTTACAAACTGAATTATTAAGAGGGAGGATATAATGAAAGCCTATGAAATCACTATTTGGAAATAGAAAATAACCCTTCAGTATTTCTTAGAACACAAGTGCTAGATGTACAAAGTTCTTACCAGATAGTGGGTTTAAAATGAACAAAGGGGAATAGTTTTATTATCCAAGACATTAAGTGAATTATGGAACTCACTGCCACAGGATGCTAAGGAGGACAAAAGTATAAATAATTTTAAAAAGAAATTTAGATTTAGATCATTTCATCAAATAAAAGTCTACTGATGGCTACTAAACTTAATGGTCTGAACACAACTTCAGGCTCAGAAAGTCCCTAAGACATTGATTGCCAGGATCTAGCTGAGTTTAGTAACGACAGCTCTCCATGGTCCCACTGGGATTCTTTCCATACTGATACTCCATGTCAGAGTCAACGCAGAACACCGAGAAGCAGGGGAAATCTCCATTTTGGCCTCTTATAGCCATATTTTATGGCTATTTTATCTGTTTGGCATCAGTTACTCTTCCTGTGTACCCTTACTATGGAGAATAGATAGACAGTAGAAGCATCATCCAAGTTACCTGTAAAACAATCACTGGTTTTGAATAACAGATCCCTTCCAACATGAGACAGCCTAAGCTGAACATTGCCCACTGCACTGCTGGACTCCTACCAATGTATCTAGGGGGTGGGGAACAAACCAAAAAGTGTACAAAAAAGTTATTGTTTGAATGAAAGACTTAGAAATGGCTTTGCTTTGTTTTAAATATGAGAACAGTTAATCCAATGAGATTATTCATTTGCTTCCAGGGTAAGCAGCTGGGGAGGAGCAAAGCGATGAAAAAACAGTATCCACCAAGGCAACAGTGGCACACATGTTGCTCTGAGTACATTATTTAAAATATGCATTTATAATTTAAACCATCATAATCATCTGTGACGTTCTAGCCTAGCAAACATGGCATCTGCAATTGGAGGAAACGCTCACGTGCAAGTGCGTGCAACCGTTACTGCCACAGACCAAGTTTTTCCATCTCTTGCTCAATGTTATCAGCAGGCATTTGAAAACCTACACAAGAGAGAGCACACCCAGGCCAGTGAGTGCTTCAGCTGGACTCCACGCTCTGTCAGAGCACCCACTCCAGAAGAAGCTGAACCTGAGGTGAGGTGAATTCCCTGGTGCCCAGTTAGATGTTAATTACGATCAAAACTTCTCTTGTGGTTAGGACATTCACAGCAGCTCTCACCAGCTCAGGCTGACATCTAAGCAGGGAACAGCTCCCACACAGCTGTAGCACAGCCCTGCTACAGCATCAACCAGCCATGAGGCAGAAGTTCTTTGGAAACCAAGTTTGATTAGTTCCAGAATAAATTCATTATTTAATTAGCTCAGCAGAAGGGTTTGATTCTGAAATGCTTTAATGCTTGGCAGACACAATGAAACTTCACTATCCTGTTGCAATATGCTTACATCATTATGTGTGTAGGTGTGTGTGTAATACACTTGTTACTTCAGTATTGTTTCCAGGCAACTGGAAAAAAATAACAAAACAAAACAAACAAACAAACAAAATTTAAAAATCCAGCAGTCTCTATCTTGGATTGACTAAACAGTGAAATCAAACCTTCGCATCAAAATTGTGGATTTGTGGATATTTTATATTTTATGACCAATGTAAGTGATGCTCTTCTTCATGAAGACTGCTTCTGTCTGTTCAAGGATGCAAAAAGCACTGAGTACTCTGCTGGAAAAAAGATACTGTCTGCTCCTTTCATTCAGCTATCCTTTGGTGAAAACATTCTTAAAAGTGACAAATCTGACTCATTTTGGGTCAAAAAGGTCAAATTAGCAGAAAATTCTTATTTATGTGTTAAATACATTGAGGATATAAGTTTTTCCATCTTTCTGTATAAGTCACTCACATGGTCACAGTGTGTAGACTTCAAACTATTGCCTCATGATTCAGCATGGGCTTCTCATGCAACAAAATATTAGCCATTTATTTACAATTTCCATGTAACATTTTGCTGTGTCACTTTGCACAGCATGTTTTCAACTTCAAAGATGCATGGCGATTTCTTCTAAAATTTCTTTTAGGTAACAGACAGTTCAAAAAGGTCCCTATAAACCAGTGTTTAGGAATTATTTTCCCATAAATCCAGCTACCTGACATTCAGCGTACACCGCTTCTGACAGAAGGAGAGGTGTCTTTGCTTCATAGCAGTACAAGACCAGAATTTCCCACAGCCATCATAACCAAAATAGCTGAACAAGGAGTGCCTGAGTCCATCAAACGTGGAAAACCTGCTACCCAAGAAGGATTTTGCATGTGTTATTCCGCATGACTGGCTTTAGGTGGCAAATGAGAGGGACATTAGCAACCATATTAAGGGTCTGAATTCGAGTAAGTTGACAAATGGCATCAAAGGAGACTTGCACTTGCTAGAGAAAATAAACAAAGCTAGAAAACCAGAAGCAAAGTAAACAGCATAATTAACAACTTCCATGTCAATGCTAGACCAAAATAGCTGGTTGTTGGAGGTTTTTAAAGACATCTCTTAGCAAAAAAGGGAGTGAAAGGTCTTTGCCAAAGAATTCAGAGTTGTGGGTGTAGCCCTTTGGTGTGATTCCTAGAGGGCAGATCTCTCTGAAGGTCTGTATCATCTAATCAATTGCAGTAACTTTTCCAACAGCAGTTTATGTTTGGAGACAAGAATTTCCTCCTTAGTAATGATTTCATAGATATATCTACTGCACACAGTAAACACTGCAGAGGGAACAGAACTTCCAGTGGACAGGACTCATGATTTTGTGATTACCCAATCCCAGGCCCTTAGCACACTGCTGACTCACTTAGTTCATTGCCATCAGCAGTGTCCACTCATGGGTAGAGGTCAGCCGTAGCAAACCAGGGGCAGGGTCCTGGTCCACACTTCCATGGGGCAAGGATCTTCCCTTGTCTTCATCCATATCTTGACCAAGATGCTCAGGAGAAGGAAAACAATCAGTGTATTTTATGTCTGTTTACAGAAGGAAAGGGAAACTATGAATCATAGGAAAATGTGAACCATACGTTTAAGCCACTCTTAAGTGCTTAAGACAGTTAAGATCTTTAACTATCGTGAGGAGGAAATGGGAACAGGTGATGCAACGTAATCCAGGTTGTGAACTAAAGGCTGGCAGAGACAAAAAGAGGTTGACCCACACTTTTCCCATCTTGATGCAATATTGTCTATTTCTAAGTTTAAATTCAGACAAGAAAAAAGGTGAAGTACCCTGTAGTTCTACTTGATTAAACTTACACAAGTATGTAATTTTCTTTTTCCAGTTATGGGATGAAATATAAAAGGTGAAGAAAAACCCATAACGAAACCAAATTTTCATCACCAAATGTTAAGGAGTTCCCATGTCAAAACACCAGACATTTCTCCTGGACACCTACTCTTTTTTTTTATTTTCAAATGCCCTGCATCAAATAATGCTCATTTTATGTATCCAGAGATCCCTGAAGATGTCAGGTAGGTAAGGAAAACAGGAGAGTGTTGGAGCTCTTTAAGTGCTGTAGTTTCTTATTCAAGATGCAAGGTTTTATGACCACTCCAGAAGTTGTGACCCTGATCAGGAGCAGATGAGACAAAATAATTAGATTAGGTTGATGCTGCCTTGAGAAAGGAGAATGTCCTACTGGTCTCATGAACAGTTTTAGCTTTGAGTAGCATCTTCCATGTCCAGGACTCCAACTAAATTGGACATTGCAGACAGCCATTTGCCTTCATTGCAACAAATCATTCGGCTCCAAGAAGAGGAAGCTAGAAACAAGTTTAAGATCAGATCACAAATGCTGGGTCATTATGTTTCAGTTAATTATCCTTATATACTGAACCCTGTATTTTATAATTGACTAAAGTTACTCTTTGACAATTCCAGACACTTCTGATGGCATTTGGAGATGTGTCCACCGTTCCCTTACTACCTTTTCCCCGTGATGAATTAAATTTACTCTCAACATTTCTGTATTTTATTTCTTCTCTAAGTGTATTTGACGTTAACCTTTTTGAGTAAGTGACAGAGAATAAGAACTTATAAAGATCTATTTAGAATAGAATGTATTTTAAGCCACACAACTGTCAACTATGTGCTCATCCCCTAAATACACTATCCATACAAATTATGTAGTTGTATAGATTCCCGACTCTATGAATTTTTAAAAAATGGATTAGATACCCAGCAGAAGTTTATAGTGTTTTAAGAGTGCTTTGCATCACGTTGATGTATTGATTTTAAATATAAATCCACATTAATCTGAAGTAATTGACTATCTACATTAATAATAATGCTCAGTTTTCATGAGGGAAGAGAATGGTTCTTGTGCCAAGACAAATGAAATTTATTACTAGAGACTGCAGAGGTAGAGATGAAATTCATATTAAAAAGTATGAAGAGGCATTTGATAGAGTATCTGTTAGTGTTGCTCTGGGTAGCTCTTGAAGAAAAACTGAGTTTATTAAAAAAACCAAACTCAACATAAAAGGGCAGTCTGGTTGGCATTACAACATAATTTACTTCAGGTGTATTTATTAAGATACTTCTTGGTCTATAAAACTCTGCTGTTCTCTCTTCTTTGTTTTTTATAAAACACTACCAAGAGTTAGCATTTTAAACACAGCTGTCAAAATCCTGAGCAAAGTTTTCAGAAGCTTCCAGCTGTCAGAAGATTCTCAGTCCTTTCTAAGCCTACAAACTCAAAGGATTTTTTAAAACTTTTTATTGCTTTTTTTTTCCCTTTTTTTATTTAACTGCTGTCTTCAGGGTTTTTACCTCCACAAAGAAAAATGTGTAACAATGAATGGGTTATATCTGAATAACAAAGTGCTGAATCCATCATGCCAGGATTTTATGCTGTTAATTAAATATGGCTCCAATTCATCAGTTCATTATTATGCACTTTCCTGAACAGGAACCTAAACGCTTATCATAGAATTTAATTGTTTAGGGGCCCAATTTTTACTTCATATGTGTAAAAATCAACATGTTGTCCTGGTTTCAGCTTTTTGGGGTTTTTTTTTGTTTTCTTTTCCCTTTTTTCCTTCCCAATCCCCCAATTCCCCTCCACACCCATTGAGAGAGCAGCTGTGTGGTGCTTGGCTCTCAGCTGGGGCGAAACCTCGACACATTTCTAAATTCTTCATAGAAGAAGTGGATAATTCCTGCTTACGTGGTGGTGTGTTTCAAATTCCAAAGTTCATCCATAAAAGTGTCTGATTACTGTTCTGTTGAGAATGATTATGCATTTTCTCTTGAAAGGAAAGCTTTTGATGGGGTGTTGGCATGGTGTGGCATCACTTATCCAAATGACAGGCAGGATTACATTTTGAGGATGATAAACCATATTACTCAGTATAAACTTGACAAATTTGAGTTTTGCTTAAATAAAATCTCAAATAAACTCTTTAATCTCATTTATTCCAAGAAAAGAAAAGAGTATTTTTTACACTGAGTAATTGCATCATAACACTAGAGAAACCAATCATTTTGGGGAGTTACATCTTACCAGAATTGATAGGATTTCAAGTCATCCTCTAAGCATCTGTACATCCTAAGGTTGGTACAGGACATTTTTAATGCGGTCCCAAAAGAAATTCAGTTCTTTGAAAACATTTTAACCATCTGATGTCTTCTCCAGCATTTCTATGCTTCTATTTTAAAGTGACTGAAGCCATACCTCACTGAAAGAAACTGTTATTTCTGCTGCTTCAAACAGTTCTCAGTACAGCTTAACTAGTTTTATCCTTCACTACACAAGGACCTAAATTTCATTGGCATAGCTATCAAAACATGTGAAAACCTAGCCATAACTGGGAGCCAGATCATTGGTGAGTGCCAGTGGAAAAAAGACCAGAAAAAAATAAATCAACTAACAAGAGAGAGAGAAAACCAGGTGATGATTGTTCAAAATTAGTTTTCTGAAGTCAGCTTTGAAAATCTCTCCATACAGCCAGCTCATTGAGGAATGTTTTTCAAGATTGCTATTTTGTACCCTTAGATCTCACCTATGACATTAACAAAATGGTCTGGAGCACTGAAGTGTGGAGAATCCTTCCAGACAATAAACCAAGTCTTAACAGAGAAAACCACACCTTGCTGAAACCTCAAACAGAAACAGCAGCTAGAGGAAAGTAAAGCTCAATTTAAATAAAATGATAAATTACCTTTTTCAGCCTACAGGAATCCTTTGCAGCTCTCAGAGATTATTCTGAATGCCATATTTTTCTTCCTTCTTTTTATTTTGTAACATTATCAAGCAAGGGACAACAGAAAAGATGCTTCCAGCACATCCTGCTCCTTAAGGGTGTGCTTCTTGCCAGGAATTTGAGAGAAAGGTCAAATGTTCACTCTCTGGAGGGCTTCAGCATGCAGAACAGAGAAAAGTCCCACCTAAATAAGGTGACTCTTCTGCTGTTCCAGTGATGACTACTCTGAAGCCCACCAAAATCAAAGGAAAACTTGTTAGTGACTTAATGGGTTTTGGATCAAGCCCTGAGAAATCAGTTACGTGCATATACTAATGCACATTAGTAGATCTAAGTATAGGGACTCATCATAAATACTGTTTCTAAAGCTGGTGAATTGATTTTTTACCAGAACAGTGTGACTGAGAAATAATAAAGATTAGATTTATCCTTTTAGGACACACCACTTCGTCTATTAAAGTTTATGACCTAGGTACAGTATCAAAATCTGTATTTGGACAGGGAAGAAGTTTGCAAGGAAAAGATATAGTACCAGAAAAGGATCAGAAGTAACCAATATTTAGCAGAAAGGTTCTAGACACTCCTCTGGTGAGTACATCATGTTGCAGACCTTTTATCTTTGTAGACCGCTGCTAGCCCGGGGTAGGCTTTCACAAACACCTGTAATTCATCTATATGGACAGTTATAGGTAAATCCAAGTTAAATTTGGATTTGAATTTGTTTGTGGCACTGGTAACTTCATGTCTACACAACACACATTCTTTGGCATGATTAGCTGAGGAGCTGGGTTTGGGTGTAGAGTATTGTGGCTTTGGTGGATCTGAAATCTCATTGCTCAAGATCTCTGCTTCACTTCTAGGAAACTGCTTTAATGTGGCTTTTTCCATCCAGCAATAATATCAACAGCAAGTCCAAATACTAAAGGGGAAGCTCATAATGGCAGGTTTTGTTTGAGATGAAATTTGAGTGACCTGGAGAGCTTCAAATTGCAAAACACCAGGATTTCCTCCCTTAGCCCTGAACTGCAGGTGCTTCTTTTGCAGTGAAAGTGTGCTTACGTGTGTACAGCGGTGCCTACCTGCCCTCAGGTAAACACCAGCTTTGTATATGAAATATGTGCTGTTATTTATGTGAGTCACCTAAAAAGAGCCTCTAAGTTCCTAAGAGGTGCATGTTGCAGAAGGTGGGAGAAAAAAAGGAAGAATGGCAGGAAAGCAGAAAGAGTGGTGAGGTGCTGGAACAGGCTGCCCAGAGAAGTAGTGGATGACCCATCCCTGGAAGTGTTCAAGGCCAGGCTGGGTGGGGCCCTGGGCAAACTTTTGTAGATCCAGCCCTGAGGTTGGTGTCCCTACCTGTGGCAGGGGGGTTGGAGCTCTATGATCCTTGGGGTCCCTTCCAACCCATGCCATTCTATGATTCTATGATTCTAAAGCAACAGGGAGAACAGAAACAGAGCAGGGGAAAGGATAACAGAAGAACGTGTAAGTAGGCAAGAAGCTCTGGGCAGGCACTGCAGATGCTCTTTGCCTACTGCAAGAATCATCCTTCAAAAATTTTAATATACTGACAACCAAGCAAGGAGACATAAACATTAACTTTATGTACTTTGCAGAAGAAGGAGATTCTAAAGCCTAACAAGCTTTATACCCAGTCTACCCATGGCAGCAAAATAGAGAGCGAGGAATAAAATGGTTTTGTGAGTCATCTGCAAAATGGGACGGTCACTTCTCCCCACTGCATTCTAGGAATGGAGAAAAGACTATGAAGAATTTAAAAAAAAAGGACGTTATCCAAAATACGGCAGGTAGCCCTGATACCAGCCACACCAAAACCATCCTGCTATGTTGCAACAAAGGATGGGGGAATAAAGAATCAAAAGAATGAAGAGCAATGGTGATTTTTTTCTCTTTCTTATTAAAACACTCAACATTAAAATCACCACTGGACCTGTTGATGCACAGACACAGAGTGGCTGTGGCTGTTAAATGTAGCATTTGAGAATGTACTGACGGATATTGAAGTAATTTAATCTCTCTAATACTTTTTGAAATATGATTTGATATAAGAGGAGGCAAGAAGAAAATAGCTACATCACAGATAGGATCTTCTGAGCACTATCTGGACACACAAGACCTCAGAAATTAATCCACAGGAATCTTTTATCAAAGTCTATGTAGCCACTTTCTTTTCTTTGGGACAGTTGCATCCAAAAGTTGTAGAAATATTTAAATTGTTCTATAAGTTATCAACATTTTTTACTCATTTTCCAAAAGATTTCTAAATATGATATGATAATTTGTCTGTGGCTGTGCTTTAAGAGCAGATGTTTAGGGACATGGAAAGCAGAAGTTTGTGGATGTGTTTGCCACAAGCGTCACGGTTACCCAGCATGTACAACAGCTGCTAAAGTCAGTGCACGGGCACTGCTCTTTCCATACAGAGAAATCTAAGCAGAAGGTGGCAGGAGGTAGGGGAGCTGCTGACTGTACATTAGCACTGCTCAGATAGCACCTACACAACCCAAAAAAACAGGCATGGCTTTCCATCTAATGCTCCATTAATGCACAGTTTTCTACCAGCCATGTACTACTGACCAGAGCACCACAATATTAATATGTCAGATGCTATTTAATGTCTTTATTAATGATATTGACAGTGGGAGTGAACGCACCCTCAGCAAATTTGCTGATGGCACCAAGCTGAGTGGTGAAGTTAATGTGCCAGAGGGATGGGATGTCATCCAGAGGGACCTGGACAGGCTGGAGAAGTGGGCCCAGGTGAACCTCATGAGGTTCAACAAAACCAAGTGCAGGGTCCTACACCTGGGTCAGGACAATCCCCATTATCCATAGAGGTTAGGAGATGATGTGCTTGAAAGCAGCCCTGAGGAAAGGGACTTGGGAGTACTTGTGGAGCGGGGAACATTATAGTGACCTTCCAGTACCTGAAGGTGCCTATAAGAAAGCTGGGGAAGGACTGTTCACAAGACCATGTAGCAGTAGCATGAGGGGTAACAGTTTTAAACTAGGAAAGGGTAGATTTAGGAAAAAGTTCTTCAATATTGTGGAAGATCACTGGAACAGGTTGCCCAGAGACGTAGTAGAGGCCCCATCCCTGGAGATATTCAAGTTCAGGCTTGATGGGGATCTGAGCGACCTGATCTAGTGAATATGTCTCTGCAGGGGGGTTGGATGAGATGATATCTAAAGGCCCGTTCCAACCTTACACATTCTATGATTCAATAATTCTGTGATTCAATGATATCTGAAAAGACAAAAAGTTTAAGAGTATTAATATATAAAACTTCAAAACACCCTTGTGAAAACTGAGGCAGAATGACTCAGAGTTTGATCAAACTATGAGAAATAAAAATCTAACTGAAGAAAGACCAGAGCTTCACACAACAATTGTCTGAGTTCCATGACTTCCAAGATGCCAGTGACTGGGCTTCACTCACCACCCAGACAGTTTCTCCAGTATCAGCTGAATCTTTCACAAGGGAAAAACAGATGGAAAATTCTTCCAGAGCTGATGGTATTTTTTTATGAGTACTTTTGTCTGTACATTTGTTGTTTCAAAACTGCACAAACATATTCAAGCATCTGAGATGCAACATAAGCTACAGGCTGGCTGAGTCAGAACCAGCTTCCTAATGAGGACTCTGGCACTGAGTACACTGAAACCTCCAACCATGACACTTGGTGGTGACCAGCTGAAGTTTGGGGCACAAGGAGCCTCAGTGAGGCCTTGACATTTCTGCCAAAGGCTGACAGAAAGAGAGGAGAGACTGTGAAGTGTGAGCCAGTTTGTACATCACTTTCAAATTCCAGGCATGGCCAGGTCATCAGGGTTGTAGGCAGACATGTGGGCATCCCTGAGTCTCAGCTATCCAGTGGAAGGTCTCCATACCAAGGCAATTTCCTGAAATACAGTTGTCTCAGTTTGGAAGAGAGCATCATGCAGTTTTCCTAAAATAAGCCTTTAAAGGTAAGAGACAAAATTTATCCTTAAGTCCTATACTAATACGTCCAGAACATGAAGTCTAGAGTCATTTTACTCTCCCAAAGCAGGGATGAAAATTAATCTAGATTTAAGAATCAGGAAGCAGAATAAATCAAGTGCTAATTTCTTTCCAATCCCTTTCCCACTCATCAAGACAATATGCTTACTGTCTAGAACAGAGGATGATTCTCCCTAATTTTACATAGACGTTTTACTTGATTCTGGGTTGATTGACATCAGCAAAGCACCAGGTAGACCTATGGCACTAAGTTAGTCCAGTAATATCATCAAAAAGCTTTAAAAAACCCCAAAACTCCTCAGATTTGTCTAAATCTTCACTTGAGCACTCAGTTTTATTCTCAGGTTGGATTCCGTGCCAAGTTACATTGAGACTGTAAGTGAAAACCCAAATCTAAATACCATAGAGGCATTTAGAAC
This sequence comes from Laterallus jamaicensis coturniculus, assembly GCA_022605575.1. Taxonomy (NCBI): domain Eukaryota; kingdom Metazoa; phylum Chordata; class Aves; order Gruiformes; family Rallidae; genus Laterallus; species Laterallus jamaicensis. The sequence goes on from JAKCOX010000004.1 coordinate 66,184,830, forward strand.
TCTGGTATCTACTGATTTGTAGTTGATTGCTTTTAGCGTGACCATCCCGCGTAGTGCTTCCTCGCTCGCTCTCTCCTCCTCCCGCAGCCCGGGCGGGACCCCCGACGGCATCTCCGCCCCGTTATAGCCGCCGAGACCCCGCTCAGGCCCCGCGCGGTCCCGGCACCGGCACTCTGCGACGGGAGCATCCCGCCTCGGGGAGGTCCCGGGCCCCCGCCGGCAGAAAGAGGGAGGGAAGGAGGGCGGGCACGCGTGGGGCGGGGAGATCCGCGGCCCGGCCTCTCTCCGCGCCGGCGGCCGGAGCCTTAACGGCGTCTGATCCCGGCGGCTCGCGGGGTAAGCGGGACCCCACCGGGGGGCCGCTGCTGGCGATGCCTCCCCGGCGCCCGAGGGTCCCGCCCGGCCGGGGGGCAGCCTCCGCCGCGGTGGCCCGCGGGTGCCAGGCGCGGCGCGGCGGCTGCGGGGAGCGGGGGACCGGTACCCACCGCTGAGCAGCATCGCGGCGGCTGCGGGGGCGATGTCCTCGCTGGTGAAGGAGGACCTGGCGAAGAGGCTGTTCGGCCCCCGGCGGCAGAGGCTTCACGAGTTCATCGAGGTGGAGGGCTCGGGCGCCGAGCGCTGCTACCTGTGCGCTGCAGGTACCAGGGCTGCCCGCCGAGAGGGGAGGAAGGGAGCGGGGAGGTCCGGGGACCTGGGCGAAGGGACGCGGGTGGGTGCCCGAGGGCAGCAGCGCGTGGGCGCAGATGGGTGCGCGGGGATGCGCGTACCTGCGTGTGCGTGGGAGCGGGACCAGGGCGGGAGCGGCTCGGCTCGGGGGGGCCGCCCGCAGCTCCCCAGCACGGCACGAAACCCATCTCGCTGTCCCCGCACCGCCGGCAGCCCCAGGAAAGGCGTTCTCTCCCATTCCCGATTCATGCGGGCTTGAGCTTTAACACGCAAGAGTTTCCAGCACAACAGCTGTAAGTGCCCAGGAGGTGCACTGCGTGTCTGGCAACGCCTGAGTGCCAAAGTGCTTTCCAGAGAGCAGTACCTTGCTGTAGTTCTGATTAGGCTTTCCATAAAGGAGCAGACAAATAATTAACACTGCAGGAAACATTCTTTGTTTTTTAGGGCATTTTTAGGGCTGTTTTTAGACCTTGTCTTGGTCTAATGTCCTACGTCTTGTCCCAATTACTTTGGTAATAATAAATTAGATTTGTGGTTTAAATAAATGCACATTAGTGTTAGTGATTGGCAAGATCTGTGAGTAAAAACAAGATTGCTGTGAGCACTAAACTTAGTTATCTGGGTTTCACTAAATTTTACTAAAGTTGATTTCAAGCAGATCTGCTTCACAACGTTTTTAGAATGAGCTTTCAGAGAAGCCCAGGGTATTTTCATTTTGTATTTCACAACACTGGAAGATACTCAGAGAAATCCTCCCATCTGTAAGCAGTTAAAGTGAAGTGAATGCTTCTTCCAGTTTGTTTCCTCTTCAGGTTCAAAATCTATATGACAGGTAGAAGTAACCTATGTACTTGAGGCATAAATTGGGGTAACGTCCAATAAGGGGTGATGTGAGCTGTATTCTGTGATCATTATCTTTCTAAACATCTGAAGTCTTTAGCATACCAAAGTTGTTCCACAGGCTATGTTCCCTCCACTCATGTACTTTAGAACTGCAAAAACAGTTTTAAGAAATGGATCCCTGAATGTCACAGGGCTTCTAAATGTACAGAAATATCAATCTGGTAGAAATATGTTCAGTTGCATGTGGTAGATCTGAACAGCTCATCCTGAGGAGAAATAACCTTATTCACCTTTAAAATCTTGACTGAAAATTCCTTTTTCTGGTAAAGGAGAACAAGCCATTAACGAAAGCCTCTAATCAGATTAACAGATTGAAAGTCTCTGAAGACATAAAGGAAATTTATGTAGAGTATTAAGAGTGGGATCTCTCCAGTATATAATATTAAACTCTCTTAATATATTCAGGCATAGACAAGTAAGTGGTGAGTGGAAATCTGATTCTGAAAGATGGGCTGCATCTGCCTGCCAGCAGCTACTGTAATCTGCTGTGATTCTCCAGGAGCAAAACACATTATCTAAAATCTTATCCCTGCAATGCAACCTCAGAATATTCACGTTGATTTTGAATTATCATAACAACAGCAACAAAAAAAATCAGTCAAACTATATATAGGCAAAACGTAAGAACTCTGTGCCTTCTGAAACCTGTATTACAACAAAATCTTCATGTGAATAACTGAACAGTCTTACCTATGTGCCACGGACCCATCATTATTTCTCTTCCTTTTCATTATAGCAAGTGCCAGCTCTTGCATGAAGGCAATAGCATCCTTTCAATAAACCTTTATTAACGCTGGAACAGCATAAAGCTGAAATCCAGCCACAGTCAGGGATGGTCACAAGCCACTATTGGCATGCCTGAGAAGAGCAGTAGGGATAACATCGTATTATCCAACAGAGATGCTGAAAAAGGTGCTCAGTCCATGGAAGAGCTCCAGAAATAGTTTGTGCTCTACAAGTGCATTGCCACAGCCATGACCTCGCCAAAAAAAGCTTTTAGTTGAACAGAATGACCTGGTAGATATGAGCTCATGTTCTACACTAAAAAATCAAATGTTCTTTAACTCTGTTAACTGGATGCAAGACCAAGCAGTATCTAAAATACTAGAAAAGTAAAGAAAGATCTTAGTCAGTTGGTTGGTTTTAGCTGAACAGACCACCCAAGTTTCACCACTGGGCAGGACACGCTCCTTGTGTTGTTACATAAGGACAGAGCACAGATGTGTTAGTCATACAATTTCTGCTCCTGCATGAGGCTACAGTAAAAAAGTGTCAGTGTGAGGGACCTGGGGGCCTGGTATTTTTGACTGGATTGGGGGCTCTGGGGGTTGGGCTTGTTTCCTTTCGTTTCAAATCTGAGGGAGGCAACATATTCCCTCACAAGCAAACAAAAACTAAACAGAATGGAAGTATGAAGAGCACTTTCTAAGATTAGCCCACTAGATTTGCTTGCAAATGAAAACAGTTGTGACTTTTCCATAGATGACAGCACAGTGGTGGTCTTTTGCTTAAAAATCATTGAACAAATTGGATTAATAGGACCAGGAGGAAAAAAAAAAAAAGCAACAGTGATTTTTATTTCCTAGGCAGGGAAGCTACAGGCCAAGAAAAATTATCATCCATTTATAAATGTTTCCACTGTTTTCCTTTGCAATGGAAAGAAGGCGTATCTCGTCTGTCTTTGTTTAATAACCGTTTTCTCATGAACAGGTGAGAAGAGACATTTTAACAAGGATAAGATAAAATTAGTCAAGTTTTAAACTTTGTTTTCAAACATTCAGGCAGTATTTAGAAACAGAAGAATTGAAGACTTTTTCTCCTGCATCTGTAGCCTTGTGCTATGGTGTCGAAATGCTCCTGACAGAGGTAGGTGACATCTCGCCCCTACCTTAGGCTACCGGCTGGCCTGGGAAGTGGCTTGTGCTGCAGCCACTGTGCTGGATGTGCAGGAGACTGGTCAGGCTCCGGTGCTTTTCACACTTCTTATTGTGAGTTACAAAACTCCCCTACCCAGCACTCAATGTAATCAATTAATAACAGTAGTTATTGCAAAGAGGGTCTTCGTGCTCCTTTTACTCTCATTTAAGTGGGGAAACAGTCATTTCTACAAAGATAGCACCGAGCAACTTGAAGCTTTAAGAAATAATTTTGATGTTATTTTTGTTAAGTGGTCTACTTACCTATTTTATACACTAAAAAAAGAGTTTTGCTTTAAAAAAGCAATGGCTTTTTAAAAGAACTTCATCCACAGGATAGGAATATAACACGAGTCATGTAAATACATGTAAGGACTTCTTGTACAGACAGGATTTTCTTTTCACAGGACAGGTAAGGTAAATCCTGTATCTCCTAAAAGCTGATAGGTTTCATAGATTGAGATCATGGTGCTTCTACATGGGCAAAACAAAACTATTAAGTTCAGCGTGGCTCTGAACAGCACAGCCCATCATCAATTCAGTAATTATCTAAAATGTAGGTTAAGTCTTTTATTATTGGAAGTTTTGGGAAGTACTTGATTGTACATCTAAACTATTTTTTTTCTCTCACAGTGACTAAAAGTGAAGAAGTAGAGATATGTATGGTTAAGCACGTGCGAGTGGATCGAGAGGAGAAATACGAAATAGTTGAAAAGTGGTTTTTGAAAGATCTAGAGATGATTGATGGAAAAGAAGCAGATACTGTAAGTGTTATGCATTATTTAATACATATGTTAGAGTATACTTTTCTTGCGCTGCAACTTGGGGTGAAAGTCCCATGGATTTTAATGTGCATTTGAAAACAAAATGTTGTTAAATATTTTTATGGAGGCTGCGACCCTGTCACTTGACTGCCTGAACCTGCTCTCCGTGTGGCAAAATCCATGTGTAAAATACCATCCAAGCACACTGTTCGGTGTACCTGCTCATGACATCGTGCCTCTTTCACATCAGTTTAATCTCACATTATTTGGATCAATCAAATATTTATGTATTTGTGTGTGTAAATACAAGCCAGCTTTGGATAGAGCTGGCCGTTCTTACTGCTAAAAAAAGTCTTAATCTCTCAGATACAACTTCAGAAGGGTAAAATTGAAGCTGCAGTAGTACCATACAGAAAAACATCAAAAGTAGAATTAAATCCTGGTTTACAGAAGAATATGCCTATGAGAAGACATTTTATCAGTGGTCTGTGCATAATAAATGTAGTCCAGGGAAAAAAATTACATTTTTCCTTTTGAAAGTGCTTTCAAATGAACAGAAAATAGAATTCAGATTACATTATCCCAGTGGAAGAGAAATCAAGATCCCACAAGCAGGATTTCAGAGCCTTGCTCAGAGGAATATGTCAAACTGTAGTTGTCCTTACTCTGTCCCATGCACGTTGCCCTCAAGTATAAAACAAGGAACCTGGGAGACGGAGGGGTTGAGCTCAGCCTCAGAGTATCCCTGCACCCTGAGAGCTCTTTGTGGTTTAGGGCAGAGGGGAAAAAAAACACCCCTCAAACTAATAATCCTTTACATCCCCTCTCCAAGCTTTCTTGCTTCTGGAGACCTTCCTGTCCCTTCCTCAGTCAGGGCAGCCAGAGGATTTCTTTTATCACTTGCCTGCATGAATTTACTTCAGCTTTTTTCCTCAAGTCTTGTGCTAAAATATCCTTCAGAGATGACGCAGCCTTCCACAACTGGGATGATCAAAATGTGTCTCATTTTTTGTTAAAGAAAAGCATAAATGAACCTCAAACTCTAATTACAGCATGATTAACACTGCTATAATTACTCATAATAGTATTCACATCCACAGAAATTAACAGAACTTTGCTGCTAGAATTAATTGTGCCAAAGAGGTAGAAGGCAGAGAGAACAACAATTTAGGCAGGAAGGGCAATCAATATTCTTCTTCTGACAGGCATATATAGTTATAGTCCAAGGCAAGTGATTTTCATATAGTGTGTTTTAGGCAACATGACAAATTGGTTCATTTCAAACCAAGATTGTATAATCCAAATAAAGCGCAGCGTATCGCGCTTGGCCAAACTGCAAGTTTTACTGAGGCAAAACTCCTGATGGCAAAGAATTGCAGCTAATTATAAACTGCTACTTTGTGGAGCTCTAAAAGAGCCTTTAGTATGAATAGCAGAAATAGGCAAAGTCCTTTCTGCTCCATCAAACTGAGGCAAAGCCCTGAATGTAGCTGGGCAGAGAACAAGAGATGGCCATTCTGATATCTTTAATGCATATAATACTCTCCTTTTTCTCTTTCTTTTTTTTTTTTTTAGGATAATCCATACTTCGATATGCACTTCCACAAAGTCTACAATCTGGAAGCATATAGCTGTGCATCTAAATACACCTTTGCTCGAACCCTAAGCAAACTGAATGAAATGTACCTTAAGAAGGACTTCAAGATTGTGAACTTTGATGACACCTACCTAAATGATGATTCAATCTGGTCATCCAACAACAGGGATTGCTTAGTACTGATGAGGATATGTTTCTATGCTTCCAACCTCTTATGTCTCTCCCTGTGCCCTTTGTCCTAAGGATGCCTTTTCTAACATTAAGGTGACTGGTTGACTTTCATTGACCAGCATTTCATAAATCATCTGATCTAAAAGACAGTAAATGATACGCAGTATCTGCTTTTTAATTTTACATGTAAGTAAAAAATGGAACATACTTTTTACATAAATGATTGACTGTTCATTTATATATAGTAGGAGGGCTTCACTCTGGCAAATACTTCCATACATGTGAGACTTTCAACATAGGACCTGTAATTCTCAGTGGTGGTTGCTTATGTAACAGGAGTTCAGTGTCTGCTCATATGTTCACGGATGTATAGATAACATTTCATTAACAGCTGAAAATATTTTTAAAAGATTAAGAGTTAATTTATATCCTGGAAGTAGAAAAAAGAAAGCAGCCAAATGAGTTCTGTATGAGTATGATGCACATTTCCATTTTCAAATGTGCTGAAATGTGGAACTCACTAAAGAGATCACACCTCCATCCATACAAGAATAAAACCCTCACCCTGATGAATCTGAGTTTTGCATTCAGGTACCATGGGACCAACTTTTTGTCTATGCAGTTGTATTACTTTTCTTTCAGAACATTTAGTACTCCCTTTGCCCTTCCCATTGTTTGGGTACTGTCTTAGAAGCAGAAAATGAATGTTCTTATGCAGAATTGCTTTGTTTGTCAGACCTTTCAGAACTTCTTTTGTATTGTTAACATCTTTCTTGCACTTTATTGCTTATGAACACGTCTGGTTGGGGAACAGAAACTGTTTATGTCTCTCCTCAACCTCTGGACCAAGAGTTAACAAAATACTTACGTAAACAGCAGTTGTTGGTTGCTCCAATTGCTTTTGTAGGCAATTGATAGACTTTTCAAAATTCACAAAATTGAGTAATTTTCACCAGTTTCTAGCTGTGTGTTAGCATATTCAGTGCCCTGCTTAAATACGTATTCATGCTCTGAGTTACATTTAATGTGGGATGGAGTCAACTGAGTGGTTTGGGATGCCTCACCTGTAACAAAAAGTAACAAAAAGTGGACTTGTGGCAGTATGATATTACAGTAGAAACAGAGGATGAACTCAAGCTGTATTGAGCAAGGGCTGAGACGCAACATGGTTGACAATAAGAAGCACAGCGGTTCTGCCCAGCATCAGCCAGCTAAGCTGGTCAGCTGCTCTTCCCATAGTCCGTAACAAAGAAACGCCAACCCAAAACATCATTCAGGGAAGCTTCTGCTCATGTCCTGCAGCAGAAAACTGGCTCTCTCTTTTGATGGCCAAGAGAGCACAGGGAGACTAGCTGTGGACTAAACCGGCTCTAAGCCTCAAGCTGAGTCATGTAAATAGCTCCTAGGAAATCATGAGCTGGTTACTGTCCTCTTTCAGCACTGCTGCCTGTGAAATGGGACAGTAGCACATGGGTACTTTACTGTTGTCTTTCATGTGGACTCCAACCTCTGAAAACTATTGTGTAAATCTACTTTGCATTCAAAATCAAAATAACATCAAATAATTGAGAAGGTATTTGAAAAGCTGTATAACATGTACAGCTTTCTACTTTACTTTTTAAATGTTATCCTATGGCTTGCATATAGGAAAAGCCATGCCTTTGGTTAGTTATCTCCAGAAGCTATAGATTTATTCTAGGCTTATGTTGTAAATTACATGCATTCTAACCCAAATCTCAATAATTATGGGTATCTTGACAGTTGTGAAGACAGTTTATGCAGGTACCACAAATCTTCTGGAACAATTCTTAATGTTTGCTACCTACTGTTTGAGAAAAGGGCTGTATTTGTAGTGATTGTTCATGAAATGTGGTTGCTCTTTTCAGTGTATCTTTGGGATACTCTGGTGCAAGTAGACGTGCTTGTAACTTCTGATCCATAGCTTCAAGGAGTATTTGCCCACCATCCAGGTTCTACAAAAACATCTTCAATAGCAGGTACAATACAGACTACTGTCATCTCTGATACATTGCCTTGTTTGGACTGTGTATTAGCTGTAGAGGTGCAAAGGTTTTCCATAATCTTCATAAATTCCGGGCTTAATAGGCACAAGGAAATATTTTCTGGTGGAAAAGCTCCTATCATTCATCTTGCAATTGTAATAAAACCCTAGAACCTCAAATAATAAGCGCTTCAGAACATTGATTTGAAATAAATTATAGTGAATTCCTGACCAGTGATTGTCTGTATCCTGTTAGAAACTGATAAGCTAGAAATGACTACAATGCTTAATCATATTTATTGGTAGTTTATATCTTTTTATTCTTGTTCTGTATAAACATTAAACTGAGAAGATGAGTAAGCCTGTCTTTTATGTGGAACAGTGCAATTAAAATCTGTTTGGCATTTCTTCTGTCTGATCACATATTTCAGACATTCCTCACTACATGATCAAACAAAAGGAAAGGAGAAGGGACATTGTCCACATAAATTATTTCATAGAATCATAGAAAGGTTTGGGCTGGAAGGGACCTTAGAGATCATCAAATTCCAACTCCTCTGCCATGGGCTCAGACACCTCTCACTAGGCCAGGCTGCTCAAGCTCCCATCCAACCTGGCCTTGAACACTGCCAGGGAGGGGCAGCCACCACCTCCCTTATTTCAGTTTTGAGTAAAAGGAAAAATGAAAGATCTTTGCAGACATAAGGTAGGGACACCTGAGATTTGCGCAGCTCTTTCCACAACGTCAGATACCAAGACACTGTGTAATTGCTAGGCTGATCTGATCACCCTATGGAAAGTCTCTGTTCTCAGGTGCAGGAGATGGTCACTTTGTGGTTAGTATAGCACTGCTGCACCCCAGGAGACAGGGAAAAACCTAAACTATTAATGGCAAAGACCTGACAGGCTAAAGGCCCCATCTTTCAATTACTGCAGTGCATTTCCTGACACTGGATACATGGAACATAGCCTGAAACACAGTATCTAGGGATTCATCTGCTTCTCCTGGAAGACTTCTACAAATTTGAATAGGAAGAAACTCACAGGAGTAAAGGATTATTACAGATGCCCTCGTTACATTATTATAAAATATTTTAACTAAATGATAGGATGTGGATTTTCTTTAGAATGGAGGAATTATCAGCTCTATCTGTTTCGGTGAAAACTACGGCAGCCTGAAAAGGAAGAGTGATAATGAGCAAACAGAACTTCATGCTCACTTGCTTAAGAGGCAGAAAGAGAAGAGAGGCTGTCATGACAGGCAGAGGATGTTTGTTTCCTGACTGTACTTTTTAAAAGATGCTTTAAAAAAATCAGAATTATGAACATATGACAAAAATTTGATAGTATCTTGCACGTAGCATTTATCAATACCAATTTTGTCTTATTTTATACTCAAAAAATCCATCCATTTCCCATAGTTCCATGCTACAAAAAGCATTTAATATCATCATTCAAATAAGAGTTCTGTATCAACAAAAAACACACTGGTGAAGTTCCACTGGAGTTCATGGATTTGAGATGATTTTCACCATTTAAGACCCACGACCTTATGTTTATAACAGGACTCTTTGCCCATATGTTTCTCTTTCGTGGAAAAACATGGTTTTCTTCTCCTGCATCTTAAATGAAGCAAATTCAGAACACTGAAGAATTCTAAAAATTAGTTTGGAAGTGAAGCAGAGCCAGGAGCCTGCTCTGGACTGTGTATTGTGGGGTATTTCCCATTCTCCTTCATATGTTAATCACATATACAGCAATCCAGCTCTTCCCAAGAAAAAACTATACTACTTTCCCTGTCCTCTTCCTGCTCCCCAATACTTTCAGCATATAAATCTATCATCTTCTAGTAAAGTGGGGAATTGTATTACATAATTTGTACTACAACTATGTAATTTAAGCATCTTTTGTCATGAGTTAAAAGTCAGCACTGGAAGATCAAAGGCCCTTTGTAAAGAGCACCTGTGGGAAGCTGAAATAGGACGGAATGGCACTGTGCATCCTGGAAGATGTCAGTTTGAACATGTGTATTTACATTTTAGCATTAATAAATTGGTTTATTTTGGTGGGGTTCTTTTTGGTTTTGTAAGTTTTTGGGGTTTTTTTTTGCTATTTAGCAGAATTAACAGCTAAAGACGGGGAACTACAAAGAGTTTTGACTCATAACAACAACAGTTTTATGAACACTTGTCCAAACTTTTATGGCTGCCTTGTCCAGTGTTTATAGATCTAGCCAGAGGCAGTTACATTTTGTGGCTGAATTGAGAAATTACCAAACTGTAACTTCTCTTTTAACCTTAGCCCTCATGAATGATGCATTATAGACAGATACAGTATGTTGTTTTGTTAAGTCAGAAAATAGAAGTACATTCAGGAAAACTCTGTTGGTCAGTAATGTTTAATGCTTTCAGTGAAATGGAAAAAAATATACAAGATGACATCACAGCTTTACAGGTTAAATGTCTACATCTTGGCAATTTATAACAATCACTCCTAAAAGACATTTTCTGCTGTTCTTTATTGGTTGTGACCCGCTTTGTTGGCAGAATGGCAGGGGTTGGAAAGCACCTCTGTGGATCATCAAGTCCAACCCCCGTGATAAAGCAGGGTCACCTCGAGCAGGTTGCACAGGTAGGCATCCAAGCAGGTCTTGAATATCTCTAGAGAAGGAGAATCCACAACCTCTGAGGGAAGCCTGTCCCAGTGCTCTGTCACCCTCAGAGTAAAGAGGCTTTTTCTCACATTGAGATGGAACTCCCCGTGTTCCAGTTTGTGCCCATCACTCCTTGTCCTGTCACTGGGCACCACTGAAAAGTCTGGCCCCTTCCTCTAGACATCCACCCTTTAGATATTTATAAACACTGATCAGTTTCCCTCCCAGTCTTGTCTTCTCTAGACTGAGCAGACCCAGCTCTCTCAGCCTGTCCTCACAGAGGAGATGCTCCAGTCCCCAAATCATCTTTAGACTGTACTCTCTCAAGTAATTCCCTGTTTTTCTTCAACTGGGAAGCCCACAGCTGGGTGCAGAACTTCAGATGTGGCCTCACCAGGGCACAGTAGAGGTGGAGGATAACCTGCTGGCCACGCTTTTCTTAATGTATCCCAGGATACCCTTGGCCCTCTTGGATGCTGCTGGATCATAGTTAATTTAATCAGTCATGCCCTAAAGGCATACTGATGTATTAATGTGAATAAATCATACAGTTCAAGCAATCTGAAATGACTGCAGCCTTTCTTTAGCTCTGCATGCAAGCACTGAAGAAATACTGTATTAATTTATACTGATAATACTAAAAATTTGTTAAGTGGAGAGCCTCCATCACAACACAGAGTTTGAACTGGAAGGTCATGATGGTTCTCACTGAACGTAAGCTATGGCCAAATTTGAACATAATTTCTCATGTTCAGATGCCAAATCCTATATTTCATTATCACTAGTCACAAAGTAACTGTTCCCCCTGAATTATCACTGGCACCAAAGACTGTCAGTTGCTAAGGGTGCTTCTCCCTAGAGGTAAAGCCAAAATCTGAATGTTTTTCACAGAAGTTGTATTAGCCCTGGTCCTGTGGCCAAATTGAATTACAACATGAAGTCAGAGGTGCACTTTGTCACTTGAAATTGGCATCTTTCAACCCTGAGGTATAACTGTATTTCTTTTGCAATTACACTTGTCTCCTACAAGATATAAAACTTAAGAACTCCACCATCAGGCGAGTTGAGAACATATATGCCAGACAGAATCACAGACTGTGTTGGAAGGGACCTCAAAGCCCATCTAGCTCCAATCCCCTGCCATGGGCAAGGACACCCTCCACTAGCCTTGAACACTGCCAGGGATAGAGCTTCCACAACCTCTCTGGGCACCCTGTGCCAGTGCCCCACAACCCTCATGGTAAAGAATTCCTTCCTAACATCTAACCTAAACCTACCCTCCTTCAGCTTGAAGCCAGTCCCTCTTGCCCTATCACTACAAGATGTAAATTGACGTGACGTGTTTTGCTTTTGGTGTAACCCTTGTTCTGTCTCCCATGGGTTTTCGCTGTGTTACAAACCCTCTGGTGGTGAGAGTTCTCTCAGAATCATACAATGTGTTGGGTTGGGAAGGACCTTTGGAGGTCACCTAGTCCAGCCCCCTTGCAGTGAGCAGGGACATCTTCACTAGCTCAGGTGGCACAGAGCCCCATCAAGCCTTGAGTATCTCAGTCACATTGGCACATAAAGCACCTTTTCAGGTCATAACACAGGTAAAACCCTGCTGTGTAATTGCAAGACATAAACCAGCAGGGTTTTACCTAACAGCTCACAGCTGCTTCTCTCCAGTTCTTGAGAGCCTTGGGGGTGAGGGGGGTTCTGGTTCCCCTCCCCGAAGCAACCCATTCCAGGGTCAGGGAGGAGCCACCTCGGGGGAAGGCACACCCTGAGGCACCACAGCACCGCAGACAACCCGCTTTGCCACCAGAGAACGCCTGGCGCCTCGCAGCGGGGCCCAACTCAAGCCAGGCCCGGCCGTTCACAGGGGGCCGCCGCAGAGTAACGAGAGGGAGAGGGAGAGGGAGAGGGAGAGGGACAGGGAGAGGGACAGGGAGAGGGACAGGGAGAGGGAGAGGGACAGGGAGAGGGACAGGGAGAGGGACAGGGAGAGGGGAGTACGCCGAGAGAAAGGAAGAAGTAACCTCCACACCGGCTGCTGCCCACCCGCCTCCGCCCTCACCCGCCCCGCGCTGACTGGCCCGAGCCCCTCCCTCTCTTGCCCCGCCCCCCTCCGCAGGCGGGCGTTACGGCTTCTACAGGCCCTAAGTCCGTCTCCTTCACCAGGGGGCGCTGTCCAGGCTGTGCGAGCTTCCTAGCCTGTCGTCTCGCTGCTGGCGTCACGTGGGCGGAAGTGGTCGTTGCGGGCAGCGCACAGCAACGGGGGCTGGAGGTAGAGGCGTCCCTGTCTCGGCCCCGGCCGGCCCTGCCCGGGCTCCGCGGTGAGAGCGAGGTGGCCCCGGCACCCTCCGTCCCTTCCCCGCCCCGGGCCTGGGGGCCTGCCGCTTTCTTCTCCGCGGGCCTGGTCCCGCCGGTCGCTCCGGGGCGGCTTGGCCGTGTGTGTGGCCGCGGGGCTTGGGGCGCGGCTGTGGCGGGAGGGGGCTGTGACTCTGGCTGACTCCCGCCGGCGCTTTCTGCAGGGCTTGCGGGTGGGAGGCGGCGAAGCTGGCGTCAGGCGGGCCCACGGGAGGCCGCCGCTGCTTTGGGCAGCTCTCCGGAGCTTGCCGTGAAATGACCGGTCTGCCGGCCGGCGTTTGGCTGTGCCCGGCGGCCCCGGGGATGTTGCAGGGGGCTGCGCTCTCGAGTTAGGTTTGGACCTGCCAGGGTGCGGAGGTAGCGCGCTTTGCTGTGTCCGCGCTCAGAGAGGCTCAGCAGCGCTCGCTAAATGGCCTTTACCAGGTTTTCCTGTGGAATCCTTCCCGGGTGTTTCCTTGGACGTGCCGTGTCAGGGGTGTCATGTCTTGGATAAGCTGCTTTTAGCCGAGGCTTCGTCTGTAACATCACCGGGAGGAAAGAAAATGCAGCAATGTAAAAGGCAATTTATTAGGGACTGATGTGATCTCAGCTGTCCTGAAGTATTTTTCTGAGGAAGCAGCTTTCTCTCCAGCTCCTTGTGCCTAATTTTAATTCTGTGAGCCTCTGGCAGCAGGAGGTATGTGGGGACAACTTACTTGGCCTGGCACATTATGCAGGTTTTGGTGGCTAGGGGCTGAGTTTGTAACAGAAGGTGGGCTGTGTGTCAGAGCAAGTCTTTGATCTTGGCTTTAATGTTTTCTGTTCCATGGGAAAGGTGTATTGTGTGCTGTCTGGACAACTTGTGTTAGTGCTGAGATGGGAGAGTTAGTGAGTTGCAGCAGATTGAGCAGGATATAGAGCAGAAAGTAAAATTCCAAATCAGGAAGGAAAGGGGATGTTTGTGAAGTACCACAGGTACAGTGTGTTCATTTTATGCACCTGTTGAAGGGTAATGGGAATGACAACTTGATCTGATTTGGGAAACAGAAACTGGGCTCAGTATTTGATGCAAAGGGAGGAATATTGTTACCAGCTCTGGAGTGTTGCATTGCTGTAGGGGTGTCATATAAGCAGGATTTCTTTGGATGCCCTGAGCATACACTTGACAATACTGATTCCAGTTTGATATATTGGCCTTTGTTTTCCCAAAGCCCTTGGGTTACTCATCTCATTTCAAACTACTAGATTCCCTCAGATGTGTTGGTGACCAGCTGAGCTGAGGCATGGTGGGACATAAAGAACTAAAAGAAGGGTTGGTGCCTTTTCTGTTTTAAGTGCCAAGGGAACTGTTTTGGTTTTGCTGTGTGTTGGTCAGAGAAAGCAACCCAGCATCTCCCAAGAGAATAAAATCCAAGTGAAAATTCAGCTCCACGTATCATCTCAGCATCAGGCAGCGTAGCACGTGATGTATATTCATGATGTTCTTAACACCCTGCAGCATGTTAAGGCACAAGTTCAGAGTAATATTGGAGCTTCTGTACTTAAATAAAAACATTGAAATTGATATCTAAGTTTTGTTCTTCTTAGAGCAAATACCTCTAATGTCCCTGTAGTGTGAGGGACTGTTCTGAATCGGGTGAATATTGCTAATCCTTTTTTTTTTTTTTTTTTTTTTTTTGAGCTTTGTGGGGGTTCTGTGTGTTTCTTAATCAGCTGATCTCTGCAAGTTTGAGAATTGGGTGGTGTCATTACACCCTGTTCCTCCCTGATCACTCCGGATCTGTAGAATTTGGTGGGGACTAGACTGTGCTTTGCTAGGAAACCAGGTGCTTCTACTGAAGTTACCTCAGAATTCTTTCAGAGCTTTGCAACTTCCTTGGGATTTTCTTGGTTTGGTACCTCGTTAATGTTGGTCTTGTTTTACCTCTGTAAGTCCTTCATCATAAATGAACATGCTAGAACTACAGACGCTTTCCTGCTGGAGAATATAGAGAGTCTCAGTGAAGCCGGTGGCTGATGTGGATTCCATAAATCTGAACAATTTTCTTTTCCTACAGGCCCTTCTCACCCTTGACTTCTTTGCCACTGCTGTTACTGCAGGGGTGAATTGCCTGTATGGAGAACTCTGTGAACAGACCCAACTCTGTGAACAGACCCAACCCTTCCAACCACAGTCTTTCTGTACCTCCTTTTCTGCTCTTCTGCCTCCTCCACATCACCTGAAAACCTAATTCTTAATGAGAATTAAGAAAGCAAAATTTGGGTGTTGCTAGGAAAGTACTTTTGCTGTTAATGGCAGATGCACCGTGTTCATGCAACCAAATGTCTGATTTGGTATGTGACTATGTCATTGACATTAAACTGTCTTTGCCAGTGGACCAGGAGGTGTAAAAGGCAGTCCTTGATGGCCTTATACAGTCTCCTGTGTTTGCTGTCACAGGCTATGAGAATGGATAAGTAATGGCTGTATAGTATCTTTTAGCAGAAGTCTTCTAGCATTTTTTTAGAGGGTTCAAGGTCAGCACTTGATTCCTGGAAGAAATCTCTTGGTTTATTACTAAGCATACATTCTTTCTTTCTCTTTCTGAAATATCCTGTTACTCCCTTGCTAGATAAGAAATTCTATAACTAAAAAAAAAAAAAAAAAAGTGTTCCAGTCCATGCATCCTAGAAAAGGCAGGAGGTTAGTCAAACTAATGGTTTGATTGTTGAGATCTAGGTGGCCTTGAAACCGAACTTTGTACCAGCTACAAAGATGTATTTCTTAATTCTGCATTACTGCAACAATGGCCAGACCTTCATTTGAGGATAAATAGAAAGAACAGCCTGTTACATTTAATACTGTGTGGTAGCTGGCAAGAGCCAGGAAATAGGTCTTTGCAAAACATTAAAGCGCAGAACAAAGTAACACCACACTGTATTTCTAGATGCTCAGAGATTTGTTGCCTTGGGTGTGTATCTGTCCCCATGGCTTGTGCCTTCTTTGTGTTACATGGAATCTTTTATGAAAAAGACTTCAATACCCAGAAAGTAAATCTGACTTTAAAAAAAACCCCTAAATTTCGTTACATGGGCCCTCTGCAATGTGTTTTTATAAATAAATAAAAGAACTTTATCCTGCAAGCAGATATTACTTATGTTATAAACACAGTGCCTCTCATACGGTGATAAGTTTCTAGTAATACTCCAGGAATTGGCAGTGATTAATTTGACAATGGATAACCACCACAAATGTTCTTTAAGAGAGGTTTTAACCTGGGAAAGCTCTAGTACGGACTTTTTGGGTTTTAGCTGGTTGGTTTTTGTGTTTGGTTTTTTCCTCCTCACCATATAGAATGTGACTTTGCTTTAAGAAGCCTATTTGAGCAGGATACTTGAGAATGCTCTTGTAACGTGGGATCAAGTACTAATTTAGAATTTCTCTTATGATACCAAGGGAGAAGGGAGGAGGCATGCAGAGACACTGATCTCGAATCAGAATTATTATTATTTTTTTCCCTCTCTCTACCAGAAGAGAATTAGGATGTGGATGTGGTGCCCCAACACCCAAAAGTAATGATTTGTTAGACTTGGAATTGTGGCGTCTGTGTGGGTGGATTGGTATGGTATGTCAGAGCAAAGCAGGAAGCCAGTGATGCTTTTTCTCCCTTTAAATGGAATATTATTTTCAATTTAGTCTGCCAGATGTGTAACCTTATTTGGTGAGAATGTCCTGAAAATTTAATTGAAGGTTTTAAGTGTAGTTGAAGGCTTCTGGACATTAAGTTTCATTTAAGGTCATCACTGTAGTGCCTTCAGTTTCATATTCTTTATCCTGTCCTATTTTGGTCACCTGTCTTCACAGGGATTTTTTGGGGGTTTTGTTTTTTTTGTGTGTGATTTGATTCCCATCTCAACTTCTTTTATTAATACCTTACGTTACACTTTTACTACTAAGAAGCTTTTTGTTCCCTATTAAATTAGGCAGAAGCCTCATCCTACTGTTGATAAAATACAGATGTTTAACTGAAGCAAGATAGTAAGCTGTATCTTTGACTTTTTTTCTAAAATGGGCTGGTCTTCTACCTACCATGTTTGTCTAGATTACGATTCATTAAATTACCTGTAAAATTTAATTTCAGAAAACTGTAGTTGCTGTGAGTAAATGACTGATTCTTGTGTACGTGTGGTAATTGTGTCTGAATGTATTATGACTTCTTAAAGTCTTTCAGCTGAGAGAAAATGACTGCAATCAAGCATGCTTTACAGAGGGATATTTTCACTCCCAATGATGAACGCTTGTTGAGCATTGTGAATGTCTGCAAAGCAGGCAAAAAGAAGAGGAACTGCTTTTTGTGTGCCACAGGTACTTAGTAACACCACACCTTATTTCTTGTCTCCACCTTTGTTTTTCATTCAGTTGCATTTGTCTTAACTTGCTTTACAATATTTATTCTTGCCCCATATATACCAGATGGTTTCCATTCCTAATGGAGAAAATCAATTGTAGTGTTTTCCCCCAGATCTTATAATTTGTAATGAAAGAATTGAAATTACTTGTGTGGGACTGGTGAGCTTTTTAAGCAGGCCTTATATAAGTGTCTAAATAAAATGCGGTAAGAATACTGGTTAGAGGCCAAGACAGATGGCCTGGAAAGGCACAGGAACTGAACTGAGTTCTAATATTCTTTTGAGTTTGTGTATTATATTGTGTCTCTTCAAAAAATTTGGAGGGTTGGGTCAGTCTGTCAATAAATGAGCCTCCTAAAAATTATTTTTGGCTGGGGAATCTCAGAAATTATTTTTTTATTCTGACTGTAATCTCCAATTACCACTGTGCTTTGTCAGTTATGTGGCTAAGTGGTCTGAGGTCTGCTGTATTGAAGAACTAATTGTAAATTCGGTTCATTATTTCACAAGCTGCAGAGACATGTATAGCTGGTTGACGGAGATGTAAACCGATGTGTGGATATTGTGGATGAAAATGTTTCAACAGGCCTTTCTTATCAAGTAAATGTTATGAAATCTCCTCCCATCCCCCAGATGATTCATTTCAGAAGTTGAAACAACAGAAACAGGTGATAAAGTAATTTGTGCATTTTGAAATGACTCTTTTACCTTATTTAACAGTGACAACGGAACGACCGGTGCAAGTCAACGTGGTGAAAGTGAAAAAATCTGACAAGGGAGATTTCTACAAAAGGCAAACTGCATGGGCACTGCGGGATCTTGCTGTTGTTGATGCCAAAGATGCTGTTAAAGTATGTGTCATTTTTATTTTTGTTTGTGCTCTGTTCAGAACATCCACCTGGTTCTAAGTTGGAGTTAACTTCTTTGATACTGACTGCTTTAAAGCTGAGATTGAGAACATGTTAATTAGGAATCAGTATGGTACATTCCTGTGCTGCTTTTGCCTTCGTTGTCTTCCCTTCTTTGAAAGAGTATAACCCTGGTAAACTGAGTAAGAATAGTCTAGATATGCTTGAATAGCAATATTCTCAATATCTGCCCTGTTTATCATAGTGCTCTCAGTGAGTGTACAGTACCTGTGCTAAGGACAGTACCTTTTGTGTTTCTTTCAAGCTTTATGTAAATTTTTATTCCAAGCTTGGTCACTATTTTTAAGGGGAAACTATCTTACTAATGACATTGAGCTTGAGTATTTAAGGTGAGCTCTTATATCTGTTCTCTAAATCATGACATTGACCACGTGTCTTAAAGCATACAGTTCTGAGGTGATGGCCTTTTCCATAGGAAAGAGTAACTGAGTAAAAGATTTACAAACAGGCAGAGGTGAAAATTCTTTGTCCCTTGTTGTCTGATTTTATGTTCTGTTAGCTGGTGATTTGGAAGAACAGTGCAGAAAACTGAAGTTGAAAATTCTTTGATTTCCCCCTCTCCAGCAAAGGTTAAATATGTTTTGCTATTTCAGTTACCCACATACTCATTGGCTAGACTTTAGATTTTCCTTGCTGTTCCCTTTGGAGAGTTGCTTCTTCCAGTTAAGGCCCCGTTTAAAATGATACCATCTTTTAGGGCTTTTTCTTGCAAAACAGATTTCAGTTAACTGTTTTCAGAAAAGGACTGTAGGGTTATTTTGATCCCTCCCCCCAAAAAAAAACCCCCAAACAACAAATGATGAATGCCAAACTCATATTTAAAAAGTCTGGATTAAAGTTCATAGGTGCATCACATTTTTGTTACCAGACCTGATCCTATGCAACATTTTTGACACAGGCCTTTCCTGCACTAGTTGTCAGGTAGTTCAAACTTTATATAAAGTTACTCTTTGTTTAGAACTGTATGGTCAGTGTACTTACCAGTATAAGCTGTAGGAAAAAAACCAGAACTGCTTTTATTACACTGTACAGGAAATAGCATTTGCCAATGTGTTTGTGTGGTTTTATGGGCAGCCTGCTTTTACAGACAGTGCTCACAATATAAGTAATAAGCAGCAGTAGTAGTTTTTGCAGACTCTATATAAGCAAGATTTTTAACCTGTATCATAGTGACATTTTTCATCAGAAGGAGGTTGGACCTTGTAAAATGTTTGGAATATGATCTCTAAAACAGATTATTACTAGTTCCAGCCAATAATGAGTTTGTTAGTGCCTGTAGAAAGGAAAGCACTTTATTCATTTGTTATCAAAGCAGTGTTCTCATCAGGCAATAAATCTATGTGAAAATCCTTCTGTAGTAGTTTGTTACTGTTAATAATACCAAATGGTCTTCTCTGTCCTGTTATGTGCTATTAAATACTTTTATAGCTATAAAATATATAAAGTGCTCAATTTTTTTTCCCTTGCCTATTCCCCTAAGGCTCCTTGAACAATGTTGTTTATGTTATCCTTAATTCCAGCTACTGTTTTTTTAAATTTCAGAAAGCTTGTGCAAGGTCTTAGTCACTCTGAGGGCAGTGCTTCAGGGCAGACAGCAGTGTCAAATGGTTCTTGAAACTCCTATTTATATCTGTATTTTGTATTATTGTTGCCTTACCTGTTTTGTCCCAGTACTGTCTTCCTCGTGTGGATTCCAATTTTTCATTTTCAGGTGGATCAGGGGGCCAGTGATGGTTTATCAGTTCAAGGTTGGCATCTGTGTAATTTCATTTTTGTCCTGTCATCTCAGTAATTAAATGAGTAAACAATCTGCTCCTCAGAGAATGATTTGACTGCTGAGCCTGTAACGTATCTCTTCTTTTGCAGGAGAATCCTGAATTTGACTTGCATTTTGACAAAGTGTACAAATGGGTTGCAAGCAGCCCAGTGGAAAAGAACACCTTCATTTCCTGTATCTGGAAACTCAATCAGAGATACCTTAGAAAGAAAATTGACTTTGTTAATGTTAGTTCTCAGCTTTTGGAAGGTAATTTTCTATATCTGTATGCTAAGCATAAAATTCAATAATTATTGATGTTAATCTGATTTAAAAAAAAAATCCTAATCCTGATTTTTTTCCTATTCTTTTATATTTTCAAAGTCTTCAGATCAAAAAGGTGACTAGGTAACAGTTTGTCTTTTAGAAAAATTAAAACTGAGAAAAAATATTTCTTTAATGAAGTTCTAAATATTAATAAGCTTATTCTGTTTCTAAGACACTCTATTTCTTGAACATAATGAAATCTACCTACAGGATCTGGTAGGTCTAAATGCATAACAATCTTTCATTCCTGTTTTCATTTCCCCTGCATTAGAAAAACACTTTAAAAAGTGACACTTGAGTAGTATGCTGAAGGTTATATGATGTTTCATGAGATTTCTAGGTTATAAAACATATTACAGTTTATGTGACAGGTTACTTAAGAAAGCTTATGTTTTATGAAATATGTTTACAGTTATGTTATCTTTTAACAGTAAAACCTTGTGGAACAAATCCAGAACACCCCATAATAGCTACTATGAAAAAAACTTAACGCTTTCCCAGCCAAAACCAGCACAAGCCCAGTGAGTTAGCATATCTCATGTTGAGCCTGTCAGAAGTGGTTCAACTGTTGGTATTAAATACCAGACTGGCTTGTGCAGGAGAAAGTAAATTAGAAATGTAAAGTAGGGAAGCTGATAGCATTTCTCTATCTTGATGTTGATTGAAATTTGCTTTTAACCAACCTCTAACTTTCCAAGTTTGTGCAGTATTAGAACATTCAAACTTACTGCCACTTAAAAATATACACACTGTTCATGCCTTGTCTAGCTAACATTCTCTGCTTCCTTTCCTCTGCTTTTCCATACCTTTAAATTCTTCAGAACTGCCTAAAGTTGCAGAAGGTGCGTAACACCTTTTTCCTTTATTTTGCTTTGTAAGCAATTCTTCCTAAATTGTATGCTTTTTTTTTTTTAATAGTGCTTTGGACAGCTTATTAAGTTGCTAGAAAGATGTTCTAAACCCTTTCTGGCTGGATTGCATTAATGTTCTGCAAATTGTCAGCCTTTGAATATCTTGTTGAATTCCTCCTGCCTTGAGTAATCACAGTTCATTAAAACATTCTTATTTAACTTTTCATTTAGCTCAGTTCTGATTTTCCAGCTGTGGAACTTACCTTGAGCATCAAAATATATTTTTTTAATTTATTCAGTGATATGTTTCTTAATCAACTTTAATATGTTTCTCTTACGCTCTGTCTACCAAAAGAGATTCTTGCTTCTACAGATCTTCTCCCTAACAAGTCATGTGTAATGCTACAGTGTATTCTGATGTTGATTACTGGCATGGGAGGTGAATGAAGTGAGATAGTATGTCCCTTTGTATAAACAATAAAGGAAGGTGGACATTTGTATTTTGCTTATGTTGCATAATTTTGAAAACATCACTCTTGGGAACCAGTTCTGGAAATCTTAATGAAGCCCATGGAAGACTGAAACTTGAAAAAAGTATGTGTAGCTAGCAGGTGGCTGTATGAAAGTTGTTTAATGGGTTAGTTTACTTAAAGACAGTGGAACAAATTTAAGTACTCTTAAAATGCTTGTAATTTCCTGCACTTGATAACGTGTTTTATTTCCCTTCTGTATGTAAGAATCCGTTCCTAGTGGAGAGAATCAAAGTGTAGCAGGAGGTGATGAAGAGGCTGTGGATGAATACCAGGAGTTAAATGCAAGAGAGGAACAGGATATTGAAATAATGATGGAAGGGTGTGAATATGCTATTTCTAATGCTGAAGCCTTTGCAGAGAAGCTGTCAAGAGAGCTACAAGTGCTAGATGGGGTAAACATTTCTGAAGTACACTGTGTTTTATGTTGAACTGTTTTCATGGATATTGACTTTGTAGCATTCTTGAAAAGGTAGCTAACGTGTTCTGATGCATATTTAAATATAAATGTATATCTGCTGCTAAACAGAGCTACATCCTGTCTTTTATCAGATTTTAAGGATCCTTAACTTTGCTGTTTACCTTCTAGAGCTTCTGGGGTGAGTTGCAGGCTTTCAGATGAGATATTGAGAGGTGAAAAAGGGAGGCATTCTACGGATACATTACTTGTGTGCAGGGAGAGAGAGATACTAGGTGTTCATGTCCATGGATAGGAACTTCTGTCTAAAATACTACTCTCAGGGTAGGTAGGAAACTGGCTTAGTCTAATAATGTTGCAGCATTTATCTGTCTGTAACTGTACCATGTTGTTTGCTATTTTGTTTTTTAAACAATGCAACATTCTAGAGGTCACTGAAGAAACTTAAGGAGATGCAGGGGATACAGTTTTGAGGGAACAGTCAACAACCTCCTCAGCTTGTCAAGTTGTGTATTTCCCTTATATTTTGAAAATGGCTGTTGTCTTGCAACAGAAAATGTTACCTTATGACTTAAGCTGTTTTTCTGGAACTAAAAATGTTTCAATAGAGTAGGGATTAGTGGGTTTTTTTTCTATTTTTTTGCAGATCAGTACTTCAGTTCTAAGAACTTGAGCAAAGTTTTCATTTTCTGTCTTATCTTTATCCAGTAAATAATGAGGGACTGCTTTTTTCAGTAACCCTTTAAATGAGAAGTACTACAAGCTTACTTTGTCTCCTTCATCAAGAGCTTTGAAAAATGTTTATTTGACAGCAATGGAGACAGAAGATAATCTCGGAATGCTTTTGAGATATAAAAGTCTCATTTAAAATGTGTGACTTCATTTTCTCTACAGGCAAATATCCAGTCAATTATGGCCTCAGAGAAGCAGGTGAATATCTTGATGAAACTGCTGGATGAAGCTTTAAAGGAAGTTGACCAAATTGAGCTAAAGCTGAGCAGTTATGAAGAAATGCTTCAGAGTGTAAAAGAGCAAATGGATCAAATTTCAGAAAGCAACCACCTGATCCATCTCAGCAACACAAATAATGTGAAGCTGCTATCAGAGATAGAGTTCTTGGTGGTAAGTAAGCATTTTTATTCTGTTTACTATGGCTGTTCATACCAGGTATAAAACTGTTTTATGTTGCTACCCTCTTTAGCAACCATAAAGGCTCAATTAAAAGAATTAGTTTATTTCTCTGTTTTATTGTTGCACTAACTTCAGTAATTTTTTTATAATGATGGGACTGTAATTATCATTCTTAGTTCAGCAGTATAGCAAACTAACCTGCTTATGGACAAGCATTGGAACACACTCCCAGGGAAGTGGTTGGGTCACCATCCCTAGAGGTAGGAGACGTGTAGATGTGGCGCCTGGGGACATAGTTTAGTGGTGGACCTGTCAGTGCTAGGTTAATGGTTGAACTTGATGATCTTAAAGGTCTTTTCCAACTTAAATGATTGTATGATTCTATGACAGTACTATCCATTATTTTGTAGAATCACATGGATTTGGCTAAAGGTCATATAAAGGCCCTTCAGGAGGGAGATCTGACATCTTCTCGGGGCATTGAGGCCTGCACTAATGCCGCAGACGCCCTTCTGCAGTGTATGAACGTCGCTCTTCGTCCAGGTAATGTCTTGTTAGACTGCAGTCTGACACGTGAAATGTATTGCGGTGGTGCTGCTACTGTGTCTGCCTTTCCAGCTAGTCTCAGACTTTGTTTCTGTAGCTAGAGGGAATTGTGACCTCTTGTCCTTTTGGTTCCCATGTGGAGTAGATGACTATGTATTTTGTCCCTCTGAAGTGTTGGGGTTTTTTGTTGTAGGCCATGATATGCTTCATGCAGTGAAACAGCAACAGCAGCGGTTTAGTGACTTGCGTGAGCAGTTTGCACGGAGACTTGCCAGTCACTTGAACAGCGTATTTGTTCAGCAGGTATCATTTCTCATTATTTTATGTGAAATTTTTGGTCACAGGCTTTCCTTTCAATCCACCTGAAATTGGACATGTTCTGCAGTGTCATCAGTAAATGAATGGGCTGCTAGAAGCAGTTCAGGCAAAGGTATGACTAACCATACCAAACTATAGTTGTCTATGGAAGTCTCTTACATTTTAAAAAAACAAACCAACTTCTTTTTAGTGGATTTGCTCTCTGAATTAAACACACTGGGTGATGTAAAATGATTTATTTTAATTGTAAGGCAAAGAAAAAGCATTGACTAAATGTATCAGAGGCTGAGAACATAACTTCAAGGGCCATAAAAAAACCAAAAGTAGACTACAGAAAGTCTAAACCTTGATTTTATTTTTCTTTTGAGCTTGAATTGGAAATATTCAGAAATCATGAGACTTCTTTCCTAAAGACTGGGTATCTCTTTTTTTAGCCTCTCTTTTATAACTTCTGTATTTTTTTATCTCCAATTAGTTTTCTCAGACCCTCCTTCAACTCTATAACAGGTCCCACTCTATTTCCGTTCCAGTGAGTACATTGGGTTTGATACAAGCTTTGTCTAACTAGATTTTTGAGCTTGACTTACCTGACTAGCAGCTGCATCGTTTGCTTTACAAAAAGAAATTTATCTTTACCAGTTGCAGATCATCAGACTTATGCCCCTTCTCACTTGCATTATTTTTAGCAGCCTTCAAGCTTTCTTTGTCTGTTTATGAGCTAACATTCCTCTGGTGTGATCTCCAGAAACTGCTAAGAGACAGATTGAGATGTATGGAGGAAAAATACTTTCAGAAAATTGATATGTGTACAATGGTACAGATAGTGCAATTATGTCAAAATTTAATATTTGTAAATTAGAAAGAATTCATTTTTATACATATAAATGCAAAAAAGCTTTAGAAGTTTTCAGTTTTATGTATTAGACTTTGTACAGGAAACTGAATAGAGTTATACTGGAACACTGTATAGAAAATTGCATTTGAGAGTACAAGCCTGTTTTTTATGGCAAAGACATGTGCTTCCTACTCTTATTCACTTGCAGAATTACAGCTCTACAGCATGTTAATTTTTTTTGCCTTTAGTTTCTGTTCTTAAGAAGGTATGTTTCTGTGTCTGGACTGTGTCCTGACATCTAAATGAGCAAGTAGAAGCTGTGTTGTGTTTAAGTTCTATGTAAATGTATTCACAAAGTTTGAATATTGGATTTTTGTATGAGAGTGACTGTTTAACAGAATGCCTTTTCTGATGTTCTGCTCTGAGGATTTTATAAGAGATTATTATTGCCTTGTAATACTACGTGTATTAGACAAAATACTTCTAGAGAATTTTCAGTGCTATAGGGAATCCTATCAGCAATTTGCAATTTCTTATTTTTATTTTAAATTCTTGTACCAGTAGTGGCCTCACATTGTCTTTCACATAAACTTACCCTCTGAAAAGTTTTGGCCTGCTGTGAGGTATTAATGAGCAAATAAAAAATAATTACCTTCTCTAAGTTTAAGTGGGAGGAGTTCATAAACTGCAAGAGATGAGCATCTGCAAAGCCTTTCGTGCTTGTTGCAAAGGGAAGAAAACCAGTTTGTGTGCCTTAGGTTGAGGTATAGATCCAAGCCTTGGAGGTGTAACAGATTTTTGTGTTATCTTACTAAAATGACCTTGTATGATGAATAGAAAATAGCAATTTTGCAGTCCCATGTTTTTGAAAAGTCTAACTGGAATACTTAAACCTTTAACACCTGAAGAGTTGCATTATTTGTTTAGAATGTTTCTTTAAAAATATACGACTTAAAGCACCTCAGAAAAAACCTGTCAGATGAATATTTCTAAATTTAAATGGCAAATTAAGCCACAATGATGTCTAGGAAGCTGCTAATGCAGGCAAGATACTCTGTTTTGGAACTTGTGAGATGAAAAACCAAAGCTGCACTGACGTTTTGGCTTAAATATATTGTCTTAGAAGTATGAAATTGTTCTCTTTTTTTTTTTTTTTTTAAAGGCAAGCAAACCCAATGCTGTGTTTTAAACTGCTGCTATAAGATTTTAAGGTGCTCCATCTTATTTATATAAAAATGAGAATAAATCTGAACAAATTTTAAACAGAAATGCAACTTTGGAATTGCTGTTCACTGCAGTGTTCAGAATTTTTCAGTAGCTGTTACTAACAATTAATGTTCCTGTCTTTATTATATCAATCAAATAACATTTTATTAACCTTACTGTGTGTCTAATAGTGACTTCTTTTTTTTAACAACCAGGTTCAGTCTTCAATTAAAAGCCAATTCTGAGCTTTCTGCCTTTGAAATGTGAGATAGTTGAATACCAAACTTGCAGTAACATTTGGTAACCGTATATACATGTACTTAGTGAGAGGAAGCCTGGTAATTAGGTGGAGAAGGTACACCTAGAAGCTCCATAATTTTCTGGAGCAGAATTGAACAGGACGACTACATGGAAAACTTGGTTTGGGGGGAGAGAGACCTTAATTTTGGGGGGGGACTTTGTCATCTGGCTTCATCATCCTCTCTTCCATTGGCCCAGGGGTAATACCTGTGTGTTCTGCTATGAGACTGATCTGCTGTGTTACCTTCCTTGCTTCCTGTATTGCTCAAGAAGCTTGTGAATTCAAGAAATTGAAAGCTTAAACAAGCTAAATCATAAATCATGGGTGTTGAATGAAAGTTTGAATGAGTTACTTAAGGACATGGTTTAGTAAGTAATGTAGGTGGTAGTGGAACAGTTGAACTAGTTGATTTTGGCTCTCTTTTCCAACCTTAATGATACTGTGGTTCTATATGTTGTTCAACCAATATGATGTGATCTTCACCTAAAGCATAGTGTATTTTCAGGAGATAAGCCAGGGAAAAGGAGGAGCATGAAGTTTGTAGCTGGCTGTTAAATGGATTGGTTATGCTGCATGTTGTAAACTGCAGCTGTTTTACTGAAAGCGAGCATGTGCCTGCATTTGTTGGAAAAGGAGAAAATATATGAATTGATGTTTTTAAGATTTTATGTGGGTTTGGTGGAAGTGGCCTAAAATGGCTTGAATTGGAGCAGATTTTCAGAGATGTAGCATGAAGCTCATTGTTAATACCTAAGCCACACATTGACTTGGGGACTTGAAATAGCTTATGGCATATGGGAACAGCTTAAAAAGCAGCTGCCATGCATTATTTTGATGTTGTTTTACAGAATTAATGTGATAATCTTTTAGAATTTTTCAGAAACAGTTGAGCACTTGTCATTGAATCTTCAGAGGTGTACCTTGCATTCTCTTGCAAAAATGCCTCACCTGGAAGCAAAGTGGTAAAGAGCAGGAGCCTTACAGTGAGCAAGCTTACTAAGATGCACTACCTGTCACAATTATAATCCCTCAGTGTCCACACTGCGTTAGGCATCTCCTCAATCTGTGTCTCTAGACGTTGGTTCTGTGGAAGATATTTTGATGCTTTTCTGTTTGTCTGGATGGGATACTGTCTTCACTTTAAGTTTTTTTTTCAGGAAACTTGTAAGACCCCTGTCTAGTGCTTCCAGTTTTACTTTAATACTTTCTCTTACCAAGGGTCATGATCAGAGTTCAACTCTTGCCCAGCACTCTGTGGAGCTGACATTACCTAATCACCACCCGTTTCACCGAGATTTGCTTCGATATGCTAAACTGATGGAGTGGCTCAAGAACACAGATTATGGAAAATATGAAGGACTAACAAAGGTGTGTGAAGTGCTCAAATGCTGCTAGAGAATGTACATAATACATAGCAAACTTCACTTTTTGGTATTTGTTTTATCCTGTTTGGGGGGGAGGGTTGGTTGGTTGTTTTTTCTTCATGATTCTATGTCTCTCTTCTGAAGCATTATATTAATACAAGTTTGCCATTTTACTGTCTTATTAAGAAAAATATTTAAGCTATTTTTATAATTATGTACGTATTGCCTATGTGACATCTTTATTTCAACTGACCCTCATTTCAGTTGAGGATATAAAAAAACTTCAGAGGTCTCTTCTAAAGTAGCTTCAGTAGAAACATTTTGGTTTTCTATGTATGCAAATTTTAACTTCCTTCTTGAAAACTGACATGAAGTGGAAAAATTACTATGGAAGTATAGAAAATGTTTACATAGAAGTCAAGAGAAAGTCAATCCTTAGAGAACATAAAGTGTTTTTCTGTTAAAGTACTGTAATTTTTTAAAAAAATCAACCAGGCAAGGTTTAAGTTACTTTTAAAATGACTTTGAAATAGTTGTTCTTTTGCCTTCAGTGTAAGGTAAATAGTCAATGAATGGTGGACATCTTTGTCATCTAATAAAAAATTAAGAGGCTTCCATATTTTTGCATTATATATGATAAATAACACATTTTGGAAGAACTTAAAAAGTCTTGTTTTTTTTCAATAATAATATATTATTTATAACCCTATTACTAAAGATCTAACCAAACAAGATAATCTTCAGACTTACTTCAATTCTTGTGCCTCTTGTCTTTTTAAAACTTGAACTTATTTTTGGCAGTGTGGCAAAGAAAGAATTTTGGGGTTGACTGAATCTTCCTACGTAGGCAAAAGGAGTTTGTGCCTCCCAAAGCTTTTCTGTTCTCTTCTGAGAATAGTGATAAAGGAGCTCATATACTCAGGAAGAAGTGTAGGAATGGCATCCTATTTGTTTTTTGAGGGTTTTTTTGTATGGTTGGTTGGTTTGGGGTTTTTTTTGCATAGTAAGAGTCTAGGAGGAGAAACTACAGAGAATGGTGCTTAATTCTTTCCATTCTACCCTCAAATTGAATTCTATGATGCTACACCACCAGTAATCCTATTTGTATGTGCCACAATGCTTATTTTTCCTTATGGAGATGTAGCAGTTTCTGATTAATTGCACAGTGAACTTACTAGGAAAATTAATATGACTTGCTTAAATATGACTAATATATTTTTCTATGTGCTACATAAACATATAAAGACATATAGTTCAAACCAGTTTGTAATTTAGTAGAATTTTTATACTTGTTGGCATGCTGTTTTTTAAGATCTATTTAACTGTAATACCACAAAGGCAATATGTATACCTGTTAACTAACTTTGAATTTTTCTCTTAAGAATTATATGGATTATTTGTCACGACTATATGAAAGGGAAATAAAAGATTTCTTTGAAGTTGCCAAGATCAAGATGACTGGTACAACCAGAGAAGGAAAAAAGTTTGGTAAGCTTCCAGGAGGCGTGTATCTTTGAATCTTATTTGCTGATAACATACTCATGACACCCAGGGCCAATTTTATAATGCTGTAAAATTCTTTACTTCTGGCAAGGTGGAAGAGGTTGAATGAAAAATATTATTTGTAAACTTTGACTTATTTGTCAAAATATGTCCTTTGACACAAGGACATATTCTTGCTAGGATTAAATAGTCTAGTGTGAGTATTGAAGTGAAGCTTTACAAAAAAAGAAAACCAAACAAACCCCAAAACCCCACCCCAAAACCTGAATACTTAAAAAGCAACAGGGATACAGGTGTATTTAAAATATAGGATGGGCAATATATAAAGTGCACTGTTCCAGAACTTGTATATTTGTATTTGCCACGGTTCACCAGTTTCCAGATTCTATATTCAGAAGTGTTCTGCAGCTTTAATTAGTAAGTTCTGTCAAGTCAATTTTAGGTCCTGATCTTATGCTGTGAAGTTTGATGGTACAGAACAGGAAACAGTAATGAAGAAAGCAGAAGAGAGGTGAGGCTTAATTGCAGGACAGAGAAGCTGGAAGTTAAGTCTTGGCAAGTAGCTGAACATGGAGAGCAAGTGGTGCTGTAATGTGTCAGGTCAGAACAGTTAAATTCATAAATGCTGATGAATAAGATTTTTCAAAAACAGAACACTTTATCCTAATATATACTGATTCTCTAAACACTTTATCCTAGCACTTCTGTGACTTGCATTTGTGAGGAGACAGTTTTTTTAGCAATGTCCTCACTCCTGCATCAGGCATTTAGGAGAAAGAGATCCTTCAGCTCATCAGCTTAAGAGCTGCACTGTGAGATGGCTTCTGTTGTGTATTTGTGCAAACTTCAAGCATATCAAGGAGAGTAGCAAGGGTTTCTTTTTTACCAGTTCTCTTTGTTTGATTTCTTTTGTAGTGTTGTATTTTCACCATTACACAAAGAGTATGTTCATGTTTGAGTCTTGCTGGTGACAGACTGACAAGCAAAACTTGACCCAAGTGCCCAGCCCTCTGAAAATTGGTAGGAACCAGTCACAAAGCAAAAACTGGAAGCTGTATCCCATGGAGACTCTCCCAGAGTTATTAACCTTATAAGTGATAATGAAGCCATTAAGTTACGGTTATCAACAGCCGCATATTTGAGGCCACAAGTAAATCTGACAATAAATTAGATCAAAAAAACTTCATTCCTCAGTACTAATCTTATAAAGAAAGGAAAGCAAAGTATGTACGTTTTAAAAGCTGTTCCTTATATAATGTCACCGTTGAAATACCAAGTTATGTATGTATTTTACAAGAGCTTATGACTAATTTCAAAGGTTTCTATGTTGAAGGTAGTAGTTCTATTAGTAGTGCTACTGTACTACTACTAGTTGCACATTAATTCCCAATACATCGCTTCTTAATAATTACCTTATTTATGGACTAGTGTAGGTGCATAATGCTCCAGTTGTACTCAGGCACTAAAGATGACCTGTTTCCGAGCTGTGTTGGTGTGTGTTCTTGCCTTTTTTCTTTTTTTTCTTATTTTTTGTGCTTTGGGAATACCACTGCTGTTTGAATGCTTCAAACGCAGAGGGGATGCTGGGAGAATTCTGGCATTCTGTGCTAGTGCAAGGTTCTTTGTCTGCATTTTTATGGCAAAAAAACCCAGCCAGACTGGGTCGTGAGCATTCATACTTGTCTGAAGTAGTCTTTTTTTCTTTTCTTTTTCTCATTTTTTTTATTCTTATGAAGCCAAGACTTTGAAACTTAAATACCATAAAATCAATGTGGGAAAGAGTGCTACTGCTGTCATATGTTTACATGATGTGGCTACTTAAAAGCCACTGTGGGTCCCGTGGTTGTCCAGGGCCTGGTTTTGCCTGTAGTTCTTCATATTCTGTAATACAGTCCCATGTGTTTGGACATTGAGGACAATGAAGAAGTGGGACCAATGCATGACAGATGCATATGCCAAATATGTCAGGCCTAAACATTTTACTCAAAACGGGCCAAAACCCCCAAGATCTATAAACTAGGCTGGCATCTAATTTGAATTTGATGTTGTAATTGTCAGTAGTGTTGCCTACTTGAGAACATCTGGTATTTAAGACATGTTTGTGGCATTTAGAAGTATTTCCTCATTCTATTACAGTAGGTTCTGCTTGCCTGATCCATTTTGGGGGGCTTGTAGCATCCATCCTCATCAAGATCTTCTTAATACCACATACTGCTTTTAGTGTATGTATGCAAATGCCTTTTACTGGTTAGGGATTCTCTGTTTACTACAAATGCCCATTTACTCTAAATTTCATATTGAAGTCCACTTGAAGAAACTGTTTTATTCTGAAAAAAACAAAGGAAAATAAAAAACACCTTGTAAAATTTTTATTATTTCTTTGTTGTTTTCATACTTTCCCAATTCACAGTCATCAGTTTTTGGTGCAGTGTGAATACAAAAGATGTATTCTCTATGTAAACATCCTGATTTGTGAAGAGCAGAGAAGGTTAGCCAGTCTTTCTGTCAGTGTGTGAATGATTTTGCAGTATTGGTTGTGGTTTTTAAATTGAAGAGGTGGACTGTATCTC
Source organism: Laterallus jamaicensis coturniculus (assembly GCA_022605575.1). Lineage (NCBI taxonomy): Eukaryota > Metazoa > Chordata > Aves > Gruiformes > Rallidae > Laterallus > Laterallus jamaicensis. The sequence continues at coordinate 66,216,807 of JAKCOX010000004.1, forward strand.
TGACTCAGTACACAATTACATAAATACATTTTAATTTCTTCATTAATCAATATGATTATTAGTCTTGAAAACTGAGTCTTTTGCAATTTTAACTCTGGAGAATAAAACCTTGATTTTACGGACTTCTCAATTTAATAGAACTTAAATACATGTTACCAAAACTATTATTTGAACACACTGCAGAAGAAAAAAATAAAGTTTAATACCTAGAAACTGACTTTGTTTTCCATGTAGCTTAGATACTGAATTTCTAGAGTAGTACCTCTCCAACTAAATGTGTTTGCAATGTAGTTACTTGCTGCTTATAGTTCTCCGCATGTTTCTTTCCAGTTAGAGCTTAACTTGCATCTTGTGCATGGTTTGTGCAAACTGCATTTTTAACTTGTCTTTGTCTTTGATGCTTGCAACCTAATCCATCCCAGCTACACTGCCTCGAAAAGAAAGTGCTGTCAAACAGGAAACTGAGAGTGAGTATAACTAGTTGCATTAGTTGGTATTGTCAATGCATGTGTGTCAATGTAAAGACGTAGTCTGCATCATGGAGAAATCTACCTAACACTCAAGCACTCTGTTTAGAACAAAGGAAGCATTAGCAGAATCATTGTTTTCCCAAGGCAAAAATGAAGCACGGCTAAAATGGCCAGACACAGAAGTTGAGAAGGTTTGCAGGTAAAGGCAAGATCTTTTGGTTTTCCCATGCTACTAGTGATCTAAAAAGACGTGTTTGTGCCTGAGTGATTCTTGTAGGTTTCCAACTCTTCCAGTAGGCTTAGGTAAGAACTTTTCTTAGATCTATAGACTTTGTCTTGTTTGTGTCCCTAGACTAGATGCCAGTGTAGCAGTTAAAAGCAATCCTGCAAGTTTCTTCTAAGTTTCTTTGTGGTTGAGATGTGTGAAATTTATGTGGGGGTGAAATATTGCTGGTTTCTTGGTCTTTTTTTGTTACCAGCTTTTTCTGTTCCAATACTTCTGAAAATTTTGGGAAAAAAAATAATTAAAAGATATGCTCCTCGCCTAGGAGAAGGCCCCACAATATCAGAAAGAAATGGCTGTTAATTATGATCAGAATGAGGGGGGGAGCATTAGCAGTAGAGTTACTATGAGATTGCAGGTCCAGCAGCCTAGCTGGAGCAAGTTCTAGAAAAAAGGATGTTAACAGTAGAAGGATCAAGGTCAAGATGAGAAAGTGCCTACGTGTATACAGCTTTTAAATTTATTTCCTTCTTGTGGGTTAACTCTTCTGCCTGTAGTAGCCTTTTTCCCAAAGTAGTCACAAAGATCATAACAGATCTTTGGTTCCAAGCTTTAAAGAATATCTGTCCCAATTTTCCTGTGTTGCAATTTTGTTCCTTTCATACCTTTTTCCATACTTTACAATGCAGGCTTATGTAGCTGTGGTGTTACTGAAATACTTCAAGTTACAAAGTACAAGAAAGGAATGTATTTATAGCAAAAGCGTTTGCAGCTGAGACAAATTTAGTTGTTCGATTTTAATGTAGGGCTACAAGCAACTCATGATTTCATGCATTCTGTAATGAACCTCTTCTTGAGTATTTTACTGTGCCTTTGCTTCCCTCCTTCATAGTGTCTTTATTTCACAGGTCTTCATGGAAGTTCTGGAAAGTTGACTGGGTCTACTTCTAGCCTAAATAAACTCTCTGTTCAGAGTTCGGGAAACCGTAGGTCTCAGTCATCTTCACTGTTGGATATGGGAAACATGTCTGCCTCTGACCTTGATGTGGCTGATCGAACAAAATTTGATAAGGTAAAGCCAAAATGTTACATAGGATTTCTACCTGGTTTTGTGTAAGAAGCACCTTGCATATCTTTCTTGTGTAGTTTAAAGATCTGTATTGTTTAAATCTTAAACCATATCAAATTCCATATGTACCACATACCTAATAAAGGCAGTATCCAGTATTACATATATCTCTAAGAAATATGTATTATTCTCTAACTATACGATTCTATTTACTTTCTTTACTTGCTTAGTGTGATCTGTAATGAATATAAAGCATAAAAAAGTATCTATTAGGTTTAAACCCAATATGCATTTTTAAGCAAATAGGAATAGAACTGATGGATTCTTCATCTGTGGGATTTTTCTCAAAGAAAAAGGTTTTTTTTCTTCATGTGTTCTGTTGCATTTTGCCAGTATGTAAACAAATGGCCCTAAAATTTTATTTATACTGGCTTCTCATCAATTTATAGTCAGTTTTCAGTTTTAATCAGTGGCCTTGAGTTATTATCGGGGTGTCCTCAGCATCTGTTTTGTGGTTGTTTGTTTGTTGGGTTTTATGAACCTTTAAAAGTGGCTACTTCTCACTTCTTATGGAATTAATTCCTCAGTACTGTGAGGGGGAAAAAAGGAACTGCGTGTGAAATGAGAAATAATTATCTTGTTCTCTGTTGAATTATTTGATGGAGGTGAATATTTTTCTTCTGACTCCTTTAGATCCTTACTCAGTCTTCTTCTGGGAGGAAATATTATATGCCTGAAACAATTATTATCCACCTGCCAAAGCAACTTGTCCAGAATTAAAATGAGAGCTTTTAAAAACAGTTTTATATGAGTATACAGTTGGGATTTTTTTCAGCTTCTGACTTCTAGGAGCATGTCAGTGTGACTCATGTACACAGAGGTGTAAGCTATTAAGCTGACCTAATAGGTTTTTTCAGTATGTTTTATTCTAGGAGAATTTTCAGTAGTGTGCTTTAAGTAAGTGGCTAGATTGGCTTTGGGTATGTAAATTACTGCATGACTTAATCATTAAATACTTGCAGAGAAAATTCTGTGTTGTATAGAGTATTGCTATGTCAGTACCAAAGCTGCTGTTGGTTTCTGTAGCAGCTGTGTAGAAACTTCTTCTACAGAGCAGTTACCTTCTACAAACACAATTTACCCACTTCTCTTCCCTGAGGTTTTTATGTTCTTCCTCTCAGCAACCCAAGCAGACTGGAGATTGGCAGAACACACGACTTGCTGCTGAAATGTGAATGTTTTCATTATAGCATGAAAGTCCTTCCTCAGGCTGCGACTAGAAAACTTATAATTGTGGAAAACCAGATTGTTTCCTTCCCAGTGTTAGGTGGATGAGAAGGGAATATGTTGAAGATGCAGGTACCAGTTTTAAAGATAGAAGTACAAACTGTTTCCATTTCTGTTGAGTAGAAATCAGACTTCTAAAGCTTAATAAAGGTGGACAGTATAAAATCCTATGCAGCTAACAATTAAAATTAGTATTACTAACTGTTCATAGTATTTGATGTATTGATAAAATATTTGCCTGTCTTTAGATTTTCGAGCAAGTACTAAGTGAACTAGAGCCCCTGTGTCTGGCGGAACAGGACTTCATTAGTAAATTTTTCAAACTACAGCAACATCAGAGCATCTCAGGAACAACGGTATGACTCTCTAATTCTGCCACTGAAGTAGAAAAATACTGAACAGGCCTTGTAACTTCTGAATATATTTGTCAGTTATGTGATCCAGGTGATCAACAGTTTTTCTCCATTAGCTGGCAGAATCTTTATATTTGGCTGACCAATACAAAAGGTATTAAAATTTTTTGAAAGTGATAATTGTATTTATTTTGTCAGATATGGTTATCACTCAAGTACAGGATTGGAGAGGCAAGCTTTCAGCTTCCTGTATATCAATTTCTTCTTCTTGCAGAATGAAGCAGAGGAAATGGATGGAGGAACTTTATCTCGTTCATACACTTCTGGTGTTCCACAAACAATATCATCTGAGTATGTGCTGCTGTTGTTTACTATTGATTCTTAAGCCTACATGTGAATTTCTTTGGCATATAAGACTTTTCTTTTTTCTCTGTAATCAGAAATTGTTCCCTTTTAGTGAAAAGGGACAGTAAACATGTAATTTGTACCTAGACCTTGAATATCTCAGTTAATAGAAACATATTTGTATATGGGATGATTTTTTTCTGTCTATGGTGGTATAAAAAAGCCCTTAATTCTCTAATAACTTGCAGAGTGAAACTAGACACTGAAATATGTAAAATACACTTTTGCAAAATATGCTTCTACATGGAAATACTGCTTGGAATACTTTACACCCATGATGATTGATGTTTACCTTGTGGCATTGACATTTCTTCCCTTGGCATAATTCTGAAAATGAGACTAGTTGAGTGCAAATGAGACTACTGTATCCAATAATCTTATGTTAAAAATGTTATCAAAAAACAAGTACAATAGTGTTGTAAACTCTTAGAGTAATATCTGTATTTTGCATTTTTAATAGGAAGGACATGATCCGACAAATGATGACAAAAATATTTCGTTGTATTGAACCTGAGCTGAACAACCTTATAGCACTGGGGGACAAGATCGATAGCTTTAATTCCCTGTATATGTTAGTTAAGATGAGCCATCATGTATGGACAGCACAAAATGTGGACCCAGCTTCCTTTCTCAGCACAACACTTGGAAATGTTTTGGTGACCGTCAAAAGAAACTTTGATAAATGCATTGTAAGTTCTTTAGTTATCCTGATTAAGCTCAAAGTAATATAGAAAGCCTACTCCTACACAGTTCATATTTCTTCATAGTTAAATTTTTGCTTGCAATTTAAAATAAAAACAAGTACCTTTATTGCTCTTCTACTAGCCAGACCTTCAAAAAAGATAAACATCTTCCTTTTTAGTTTCCAATATTTTATTTCTTAACTGTTTTTTTTTTCAATTACGGTGGGAGGAAGACAAAGCAGATGTACTAATTGAAAAAAGAATTATTTCCACGTTTTTCAGTATATCTGCATTTTTCATTTTACTAGTTGTTAAATGGGCTGGAGTGGTATGTTAGAGGCTAACATCTGGGTTTTTTTTTTCTTTTAAGAGTAACCAGATGAAGCAGATGGATGAAGTAAAAATCTCAAAGAAGAGCAAAGTTGGGATCCTTCCCTTTGTTGCTGAATTTGAGGAGTTTGCAGCCCTTGCTGAATCGATTTTCAAAAATGCTGAACGACGAGGAGATCTAGATAAAGCCTACATAAAACTCATCAGGGCGGTTTTTGTCAGCGGTATGTCTTCTGAGGCTGTCATAGTTACTAACATTGTTTCCTCTCTTTTATGTATGGTTTTGCTCCAGTTAACAGGTGATTATTTTGTTAAGATTGTACATCATGAGATAGAGATATATCTCCCTGTATATCTATATCTTGGATTGATACTGTGCTGCAATGTTGGTTATCTCCTATCGGTAGGAGAGCAAGTATAAATCTTTTGATGGCAATGTACTTCTTAAGAAGAAACTGTAGATACTTCCCTTTGTACAGATCAGTAAAGTAGCTTTCAGTTATGGCAGTGGGAAGTGGTTAAGAGACTTGGGAGGGAGAGAGGAGATGCAGCAACATGACACGCTGAGTCTGAAGTGGTTTCCTGTCTTTTTTCCCCAAATGCTGTTTAAATGAGGAGATGAATCTGGATGGGACCACTGGCATTTGGCCCTAACACTGTTTATCTTTACCATCCTGTCTAAAATAAGGCACTTGAGTTCTGGCTATGAATTTGGTCATTTCTTGTCAGACTAGGTCCTGGTGTCCTAGTCTGACACAGCAGAATGTCTCTCTAGTCCTCTCTTTAGAGATACCCTCATTCTACTGTTCTTATTTCATACTTAAAAAAAATAATAATAGAAGAGGGTAGTTGGCTGTGCAATCTGTTGAACTCTGGAAAAACTGTCCTTTGCTTTTAAAATGGGGGGGATGTGGATGGACAGACCTCTCTGTGTTGTTTGACCTGCAAATTTTTGAGCTCCATTAATTCCCAACCACTGAGACATACCTCCTTTTTACATTGACAGAAGTCCAGAATTCCTTTTCTGATAGCATTACTGGTTATGCTTCTCTGAATGTGGTTGTCCTTTTGGTATCTTAAGTATTTTACTTCCTTTTCAGTTGAGAAAGTAGCAAATGAAAGCCAGAAAACACCCAGAGACGTGGTGATGATGGAGAATTTCCATCATATTTTTGCAACGCTCTCTCGCCTGAAAATTTCTTGTCTCGAGGCTGAGAAAAAAGAAGCCAAACAGAAATACACAGATCATCTTCAGTCTTATGTAATCTACTCGCTTGGGCAGCCTCTTGAGAAATTAAATGTAAGTGTATCTGAGTTTGTATAAATTTAAGTGGTATGGAGTAGTCTCTGGTGGCTAAGAGAGCCAATGGGATCCTGGGGTGCATCAGGAGTGTGGCCAGCAGGTCTAAGGAAGTGATCCTCCCCCTCTACTCTGCCCTGGTCAGGCCCCACCTGGAGTATTGTGTCCAGTTCTGGGCTCCCTGGTTTAAAAAGGACAGGGATCTCCTTGAGAGAGTCCAGAGAAGGGCTGCGAAGATGATGAAGGGCCTGGAACATCTAGGAAAGGCTGAGTGAGAAGGGGCTGTTCAGCCTGGAGAAAAGAAGACTGAGGGGGGACCTAATCAATGTTTATAAATATCTTAAGTATGGGGTGCAGGGGGAATTGGCCTGCCCCTTTTCAGTGGTCTGTGGAGACAGGACAAGGGGCAATGGCTGCAAATTGGAGCACAGGAAGTTCTGCACCAACATGCGGAGGGACTTTTTCACAGTGAGGGTGACAGAGCCCTGGGACAGGCTGCCCAGGGAGGTGGTGGAGTCTCCTTCTCTGGAGATATTCCAGACTCATCTGGACACCTATCTGTGCAGTATGAGCTGGGGAGCTGCTTTGGCAGGGGGGTTCGACCCGATGATCTCTCATGGTCCCTTCCAACCCCTACAGCTCTGTGATTCTGTGATTCTCAAGTGTTTAATTGGCACTATCTGGTCTCTTTCTAACTGCATCTATCACAATCTCTTACTTCGTTATTTTAGACTCAGGTGTGCCCAGCAAGAGCACTCATGAGGGTTACGGTCCTTGAAAATAACCACATTTTTCATGGCAGTGAATAGTACAGACTAAGCATCAGTTCTGCCTTAAGCAAAAGGTTGTGAGAAAGGAAAAGGTGAGGGGAACAGTAATCAGGAGCTTTGGGATCATTTTCCCCACCTCATCTGCAAAGAAAATGACTGTTGTTTCTGAACTGTTGAACAAACAATAAGAAAAGCTTTAGGAAAGTTCTGTAAGTCCAAAGTTGAGCTAAGTGTTAAACAGAATGCTGCCTTAGCTTCAGACCTAGTGGTGGCCACTGAAGGTTTTCTGCTGCTTGCTGCTTTTCCTTTAAGCAGGATTTCAGCCATTCATTTTCTGAAAAGTCTGAGACATACTCTCATTTTGAAAATTGAAATGTTTCAATGCTGCTTCCCACTTCCTGTGGGTCAGCTAAGCTGCCACACAACTTAACTGTTTGCTCGCTCCTCAAACAGGACAGGAGGGATAATAGGAAACAAAAGTGAGAAAACTTGGGGGTGGAGATAACGATAGCGTAATCAGTTAAGGGGGAGAGGGAGAGAGAGGAAGAAAATACTAAGTCAGTCCCTCAGTACCTCCCACAAGGAGACTGATGTCCAGCTGTTTGAACATCAACCACTGTGAAGGCAAACACCACCCCCACCCCTCCTCTGACCCTAGTTTTTATAGCTGAGCAGGATGTTACATGCTACAGAATACCCTTTGGTCAGGTTTGACCAATATTTCAGCAGTAACACTGGTATGTTATCAGCCCTGTTGCAGCCACAGCACCATATGGATTGCTATAAAGAAAGTTAACTCTGTCCTGGCCAGACCCTGTGCACCATTTCAAATGAGGTTGTGACTCTATGTGCATGTTCATAGGCATAACTCCCTCCATTTTTACTGTACTGAGCCAATTGGTGCAGGGCAATTATGAACAAATATTGCTGTTGTGTAGTTATGGTTTAAGTAGAGAAGTTCCTATTTAGATGCTTACTCAGGTAAGAGAAAGATCTAGTATTTTCCCAGGTTATAGCCTCATTAATAGAGGATTTTGAGGCAGATTCAATATTAGTTACAAGGTTGCAAAGAGCTTGATTGCTTCTAAAAATGCCTCATTTCAGTTTTACACTAATACTTTTGGAGACCTGTATTGTTGGGCTGTGCTTTAATGTTTAAAGTAATGCTGAACATTACTTCATGAGCAATGAAAAATGGGAAGGCACAACAGCTGTCAAGCAGAATCAAAACTTAATTACACATATGCTTGTTAAATTAATTACTTCAGATAGCCATTAATGCTGTGATTTCTTGTTAGCATTTCTTTGAAGGTGTTGAAGCTCGTGTGGCACAAGGTATAAGAGAAGAGGAAGTAAGCTATCAGCTGGCTTTTAATAAACAGGAGCTTCGTAAAGTTATAAAGGAATATCCTGGTAAGGAAGTGAAGAAAGGATTGGATAATCTCTACAAGAAGGTAGATAAGCATCTCTGTGAAGAAGAAAACTTACTTCAGGTAAACTAAATTGTGGCTTAAAAAGCTTCTGATGCTTACACAAAGGCTTGTATTACTGCCTTTGCACATGTATTCTGTGAGAAGTGTTGATCTTTAGTTTAAATTGGAAAACACATGAATTTTGAGTGGAGTTTTCTTTATAGTCCTGCTGTGATTCTGTTTGTTTTGTTATTGATTTGAACTGTGGTGGTAAAGGAGCTTTCTTTATAAACCCTGTGATTCCTGAGCTGACCATTAATGGGTGATCTGCAAAACACACTGGAAATAGAGAGAACTAGACTTCAATGAGGTGTTAATCTGATAGGAAATGTACCTGGTACACTATAGCAGAATACACTTTTTATTAGATCTTTTCTGATAGTTGTCTTTTTGAAGTTTTTCTTAGACTCTAATCTTTTTACTGCAGTAAATAAATATAAGAGTTAAGCATGCATTAATAGCTTTTTAAAGCCTGAAATGTCAATTAGTAGCACTGTTTTTGCATCAGGGTGTTTTCTTTAAAGACAAGAGCAATACTTCTTTTAAGGCAACTTCTTCATATTCTTTACTATTTTCTACTTTGCAGTGTAGATTTGGTAGGAGTCATGTAGCCACGTAAGACTTAATGAGTAAAAAGAAACATGCTTTTTTTTTTTTTTAAATACAGTAACTCAAGTTTCCTGAACTCGGTGGTTAGCAAGCTTTAGTTTTAAAATGGCACCTGAACTGAGAATCAAGTAATGAGCCAATGTTTTGCAGGTCACACAGTGTGTTGTGCCAGTTGGCGTTTCCTAAAGTTTGCTTTCTTTAACAGGTTGTGTGGCACTCCATGCAAGATGAGTTTATACGACAATACAAGCACTTTGAAGGGCTCATAGCTCGCTGCTACCCTGGATCAGGAATCACTATGGAATTCACTATACAGGATATTTTAGACTACTGCTCCAGTATTGCACAGTCCCATTAAATCCCGGAAGGGAAAAGAGAAGTTAGCAAAGTTTGTGCCTGTGATAATGGAATCGAACACTATAAATGCTATTTGTTTTTAAAAGGTGGATTTCCATGTGTCTATAGTTAACTGCCACGTCTGTCAGGTTACACTCCTGCTTCAAATGTCTTTCAGGGCAAAAGGAAACCTGCGGGGATTTGTTGCTCTGCTGCCTGGTTGAAGTACTGTTGGAAAGCATTAATTCTGTGAAACACTTTGGATATAGTTCTTTCCCTTCCTCTAATGTTCAGATACTTCTATTTATAATCCCTTCTCTTGCTAAAAGCAGTAAGCACTACCTACCTTCATCGCACACAAAACGGATACTACAGTTTTCACTAATACTTTGTTTGCATCTGGAAATTATGTAAGCATTAAAGATGATCAGATCTCTTCCCTTCCTGTTCTCGAGTATGGATGTGGACCTGTATGCAGTGGGAATGCTGAGTTCATGTTCTGAGACATCATGTGACTTTGGCTGTAATGCTCGATTAAACCGTTGCTCATCATATTCTGTATTTCTAGAGTGTTATTTCAAAAAGGTGAAAAGGCAGAGTTCTTCCTGTTGTTTTGTGTCTGGGCATTTAAATTGAACTCTTTCTCAATGCTTTTTCTTTCTTCCTTTTAGTAAGTGTGACGTAGCATCAGTATACTTCCCCCTCCTCTAACCCCTGCCTCCTCCTGGGACTGTAGCTGCCTCTGGCTTTACAACCCAGTTTTGCTCTACAGCTTGAGGAAGTTTCTAAACCCTTCCATGGAGCTGGGTCCACATAGAATAGAAGCAGGCACAGTAAAGGTCAATGTGCAAGACTTGGGTTTCGAGATGTGGATGTAGGAGTAAACAGCAGGGATGTGAATGTTCCAGGCCTGGGACGGAGGAGCCTGCTGGCTGGCGGCTCACCACCCTTGAGGCACTGGATTAACACTTCAATCCTGTGGTGTATTAAATCCTCATCGTCTACTGGTTCCTGGCTGTGTATCACAGGACAAAAGGCAGTCAAACCCCCAGCACCGGGTTACGATTCTCAGCCATTTCCCATAGCTGCTGTCTGCGAGGGGAGGACCTGTCCCTTTCACGGACACTGCAGCCCCTGAGGTGCGGCCACCGCACCCACGCCAGAGGCGAGGCAGCCGCTCGGCAGCCGGATGACAGCTGCCTTCCAGCGCCGAGGCTGAGGCAAGCCCCTCGCGCTGACGTCACGCCCCCGCCCCTCAGCGCGAGGGCTGCCGGTCGCGCGGGAAGGGGCGGGGTGGGGCGGGCGGCTCGGCTGGCCGGGGGTGCAGGCGCGTGCCCCGTTGCTGAGGTGACAGGGCGGAAGCGGCGGCCGCTCCGCGCGCCATTTTCAAACGGCTGGTGGTGCCTGGGGAGCCGCGGGGAGCCTGCGGGGCGGCAGCGCCGGCCCTGGGGAGCGCTGCGGGGACGCGGCGGGAGGGCAGGGCCCGGCCCGCGTCCGCGGGGTGTTCTGTAGGGGAAGGAGTGAGGGAGCTGCCGGCGGGACCGGAGCTCCTCGGAGGCGGTGGCCAGCTGGGGCTCCCGCGGCCCCGGCAGCGCCCTGAAGCTGACGTGGCGCTGGGCCGCTTCCTTCTGTTTTGCCCCTGGGAGAGCAGGTGAGCCTGGGCAGCCTCCCCCTGCGTCAGGCCTACCCGTGGGACTCCCGCCGCTCGGGGTCCTGCAGCCCTCCCCCCTTCCCTGCCGGAGCTGCGTCTCTGCCGAAGCCTCACTGAACCATCTCGGCCGTTCCTTAATGCTTCCCCCTGCAGGAACTTGTTTTAACGGTAAGAGCGGTCTGGAGGGAGGGGGGAGCACAGCAAAACCGAACCTGCTGAAAAAGGACTGACCGACTGCCACTCTGTAGGGTGAAGATGGGGCTTGCTGAAAGGTCTGTAGTGCTCCCCGCACGTGTAGATAGGGGTGAGCAGGCTCGTGATCCATGGGGCTTACTTGTACTGTAATGCAGACCTAGAGGCTTTCGTCACTCTTAAAAGCAGCAGCCTGTTTTACTAGAACAAGACTTGTCTTTGGTGACGCTTCATCGCACAGATAGGCGTCCAGGCGGCTACCTGTGCGAGCTGTCCTAGGGAACCTGCTCTAGCAGGGGGGTTGGGCTCGATGATCTCTGGAGGTCCCTTCCAACCCCTACAATTCTGTGATTCATAGGAAACACGGTGTGTGGGTATCTAGTCAGAAGTGAACTCCCAGCACATCAACTTGGAAACGAACTTTGCCAAAACAAGTGTGGGGCTCATTCAGTGTATCTTGAAAATGGTGTTGTAGCAACGGTGTTTCACAACACAGTCTTCATTGTGCGTGGACTGTATAGAGGCATGTATTAGAGCATTGCTACGGTCAAGTGTTTGGTCCCCTAGGTGCTTTTTTACCTGGCTGAATATGAAACAAGTTCTTTACAGGTAGAATTAGCTCTGTGACCAGTAACTACAGGGCAGGAACAGATGTTTAGTAAACATATTTCACACAGGTGCAAAAAAAAAAAAAAATCCTTCAGCGTGTCAGCTCAGATGAATGAAAAATGCGTTTTGGTATTTCTCAGAACTGAGATTGGCAACTCCAGTTCATAATTGTCTTTGTTTTTAATGTTATAGATTCAATAAAGAAATTTATTTCATAGCATATAGATTTGTCCTTGCTAATTTGTGTTCTGTTGTCAGCTGCGTGGTTTTATCTTTCGTCCACATGGCTCAATGACCATATTTTGTCTTCCATGGCCAAGAGATCTCTTTGCCTCTTTATTACTGCATTTTCCTATCTAGAACACCAGTATTGCATCTGGAATTGTTTTTCACCTATACTTGCCATAAATTTCTGCTGCGTTGTTTTCAGACTGAAAGGAGGGAGGGCTTCATTGTGCTAAACCTTTTCAGTTTTATATTCCACCTGTAGTGGTTAGTCTAATACCTATTAACGTTGGGTTTTTTTCACACAGTTTTATGCAAATTGATTATATACTTGTAGCCTAAAGGAACTGGATGAGAAGTTCCATTATTGTCCATCTTTCATATTGATGCTCAATTTCAGTCACTGTTGTCTTAGAGCAGCAATAGGGAACAGTTCATAGGTGCTAAATATGTCTATTTCATAAACACCGAAATCTTAAACTGCTCACAACTGCTCCCAACTGCTCACAAAGTGAAGCACCTGAAAATTGTTGTCTTTACCGGTCTTGGCTCTGAATATCTCTTCTGTGAATAATGGAAAGATGCATTCATTTAGACACCTTGATGAATGCTTGTCTGGAAATGTCTGATTTAAAATATCATTTAATTTTCCCTTTTTGTTTATCTTCTTTTCTGTTTTTATCTAATTTGGAAGTTTAATTTTCTTCCTAGTGGTACTAAATTACATTAAATATTTAAATAATGATGCCAACTATTTATGCAGCTAATGCAGCCTATCTCGTGGGAAATATCAAGGTTCTTAAGGTTGCTTTTCAGTACTCTGCAAATTTACAGACAAATTTAGTAAGTTCAGCATTCCCATCATCATGACTCAGTCGTGATTCACAAGGCTATTAAGTTTCTTCAAAGAAAAGGATATTTTGGATTGAGTGAGTAAGAATGATGTAGAAAACTTGGATTTCTAAAAAGCTTCGGAGAAAGTTTTTTATGAAAGGCTTTTAAGAAAAGCAGGTCTCTTTCAGAAATGGAGAGAAAGTATTTTAATAACTTACTGAGTGATTAAAAGAAAGATTAGAAAACACTACCTTATGGTGAATGTGCATGAGATTTTCTGCTCTTTGACGCTGATCGGTGATCTGAAAAAATGGGTTAAACAACAAGGGACAAAATTCGCTCTTTAGTTGGATGTATTAAGAGCAGTCCAAAGGTTGCAGAAGATACTCACTGGATTAAGTAATAAAGTGGGAGTTAAGGAACGATGTTGGTAAAATAATACACATCATGGGTTCTAAAGTAGTGGTTACTGCTCAGAAGAGATGTTACCATCACTGTGGATGCATCCAATTGATGCTTTAGAGCAATCAGAAAGGCAAATAATAATCTGAGAGTCATGAATAGTGACAGCTACAGCAAAGAATCTTTATGACTGTCGTATGGCTGATCAGAGTGATCTCAAATTCAGAAAAAGTATGGAAAAATGGATGAGCTGTACAAACTACTGGAAAATTTTGGAAAATAGATTTACTAAAGGTGCCATCATGAATGAAAGCACGAATAAGGAATGATTAGTTTGTCTTACAATAAAAAGAAAAAGGGGGAGGGAGGGCGATGACACACCTATACATCCATGAATTTGTGATGTATTTTTCCAGACATACAGTTAAAATTCATTGCCACAGTCCCTGCAGTATAGGCTTAGAGAAGGTATGTCTCGTGGGTTTTTATGTCTTTATGCTCTTGCTGGGGCAGCTCTCAGAGGCATGGGCTATTGGGTCAGAGAGATCTTGGATTCAACTAAATCAGCACAACAGTCCATATATTCATTTTATACTTCCAGAAACCCAAACTTTGCCAATGGAAAAATTACAAGATACTTTCTGATCTCATGATAAGGCTAGTGATAGACTTTAAGTTTAGGATATGAGACTTGTGCTGTGGTTGTCTGTAATGATAGAGGTCTGGAATTAATTTAATGATGATAATAAAATAATGTAATAATTTAATAATAAAATAATATAATGGCATATAATTTCTTTCTAACAGAGTATACAATGATTATTGGTTTTGAAGACTTAATTATCTGTGTTAAGCTCTCTGAAATAATGACCCCTAATTCTTCTTGCTTTCATTCCTGGACATCTTTTGGATCTATAGCTACTTGTTTTCTGGACTAATTTTGGATCAAATGTGGGTCTAGGATAGGTAAAATAATACCCTTTCTTGTTTGATTCTGGTGGTTTTGTAGTTTTGTGTGGCTGGGTTCTGGTGGATGAGGGGGGCTGCAGGGGCAGCAAGAAGCAGCCAGAAGCTCTCTGCAGGCCCCACAGAGCAAACACCAGCCGGCTCAAGGACAGAGTTGCTGCTGACCAAAGCTGAGTCCATCAGCAATGGTCACAGCACCTCTGGGAATCACATTTAGGAGAAAAAAACAAGCAGCTGCTTTTTGCCACCAGAGAAGGGAATGAGAACATATAAGGAGCTGTGCAGACGCCAAGGCTGGTGAAGGGGCGGGGGAGGAAGCACCCCAGGTGCTGGAGAGAAAGATGCCCATGCAGCCCATGGAGAAACCCATGGTGGAGTGGGTGTCCCCCTGCAGCCCATGGAAAAGGCCAAGACCTCACCTGCAGCCTGTGGAGAGGCCCCATGCTGGAGCAGGGAGAGACACACAGAAGACACTGTGACCCACGTTGACCCACGTTGGCCCACACTGTGACCCACGTTGGAGCAAGCCTCTGCAGCCCATGCCAGCACCTGCAGCCCATGGAGAGAGACAGAGACACAGAGATGAGCGAGACAGCAAGACCCATACTGGAGCAGGTTTGCTGGGCTATGGGGGAAGGCTTGTGATTCCTTGGAGGATCAGGCTGGAGCAGTCTGGGACTAAGAGACAGAGAGGCATTCAATGATTTGTGACTGCACCCCATAGCAGTGACCCATTCTGGGGCAGCTGGTGAAGAGCTGAATCCCCATGGGAAAGAACTCGGAAGAGAGAAGTTTGTGGAGGACTGTCTCCCATTGGTGGGACCCCAGGGTGCAGCAGGGGAAGGGTGTGAGGAATGCCCCCCAGCTAAGAATGAAAACAACTTGTGAGGAGCTGATCAAGAAACCCATTCCCCCAGTCCCTGCCCCTCCCCATGCCACAATGGGGGGAAGAAGGGTGCAAAATCACGACTAAAGTGAAGTCTGCTAATAAGGGGGGTGGGGGGAGGTGCTTTAAGATCTGATTGCACTTATTACCTGACTCTGGTGTCACTGGGGGTGCAGTGCAGTGTAATAGAGAGGTTTTTTTCCTTTATTCTGTGTTGAGTCTGTTTTGCCCATGACGCTGATTATGGAATGATCTCTCCCTGTCCTTATCTCAACTTCTGAGCCTCTCAATATATATTTTCTCCCCTGTCCAGCTGAAAAGGGGAGTGATAGAGCGTCTTTGGTGGACATCTGACCTCCAGCCAGGGTAAAACCACCACGAGTAACAATAATGTCTTGAATTAAAAATTCCCAGACTTGAGGAAGAATGGTGATTCAATCAAAAAGCTGTTGGTACCTCTCCATGTTAGAGTATGTTTATGAAGCGACACTTCATTTAAACATCCATTGCAGTAATTTAGCCAGATCCTGCATCTAATTTAGTAGCCACAGCTACTGGAGTATTAAGGTCTGTCCACTTATTTTCTCCACTGTTACTGCAGAAAAACTATTCCCTTACAAGCTGTGACAGTTTTGTTCTTGATGTTTCTTCTGTAAAACTTTCTCAGTATATTTAGTATAAAGAATGTCCTTCTGAAACACAGGCTATTAAGTCAGATAAACAATTTTAAATTAACTTCATCTTTTTAACAGATACGGTTCTTCTTAAGGAGAAGATGGGCTCCAGAGTCACCAGCTTGCTTCTGTAGTAATATAGGATGTATTCCTGACACTGAACTAGACACAGTAACACAGTTTTCCTAAGTCAACACAGAATCCTCAGTGTTGAAGCTACAATCACAGAATCACAGAGTTGTAAGGGTTGGAAGGGACCTCGAGAGATCATCGGGTCCAACCCCCCTGCCAAAGCAGGCTCCCCAGCTCATACTGCACAAACAGGTGTCCAGATGAGTCTTGAATATCTCCAGAGAAGGAGACTCCACCACGGTGACGATTTGTAGTCTGGAAGATACCATGATGACCATGATTCAAAAAAATTGGAATCTGTCTTCACACAGAAAGATCTTTTCAGAGTTCAGTTCTTACATACTGGAAAGAAACATTTATATTCATGGTCTTAAGATGTTAGGAAAAGCATCCTAATTTCTAAGGAAGATACTTCTTTTTAAAGAGATGTGTAATGTGTTTAAGACTTTTTGGTTGTTCTATTGGTTTACTTAAATTTTAAGGACGTGGTTATGTGCTGTATTTCTTATTTTAATAAAAATGGGGGGGGGTGTCCTTTAAACTTTTATTCTGTGTTACTTCCTTTAAAGGACAAATGCTATAACACACAGTCTTTTGCAGGTGACCTGTTTTTCTTGACTGTGACAAAAGCTGCTTTGGAGGTGTGTTTGCAATGACTACTACTGCAGAGCGAAGGTTCATTAATCTCAGGAAACGCTTAGATCAGCTGGGCTATCGGCAACCATTGGCAGTGGAGAGTTTACCTTTGGTGGAAAAGCTTTTTAGGTATTCAAAAGGAGTTTCATTAAAAACCTAATTGTATAGTAGTTATTGTTTGGTTGTTTGGGTTTTTTTAACATATAAGAGAGAATGATTACTCTGAAGACTGTTTTCAAGCAATGCTGTTTTAGAGCTAACGTTCACTAGAATTGTGTCTCAGGTTCTATGGACTAGGAAAATTCTTCTAACTTCATAAGAGAGCCAAGAATGGTCACTATTGATAAGTGCTTAAAGGACACGCTCTTATAACTGGTTGTATAAAAAAAAAATCCCTGTTGTCTGTACCGTGACTTACAATATTTACATCTCTCTTTTTCATAATCTTGTTTGGAGAAGTTTAAATTTGCTGTCTGCAGTATTTGCAGGACAAGTAACAGGAGAAAAACAAATTTTCAAGTGACTTTATATATTTGCCATTTCATGGCTTTGATGTGATTATGAACATAATAATTTCTTAGTAATCCAATTATATTTGGCTAAACATGGAAAAGCAGGTATCTGGTTCTGTTTTCTCTAGCATCTAATACAGATGCAAGAACCAAAGGTAGGCAGAGGTCAAGTATTCTGCCTTGAAGATTAAGTCTCATTCTGGTGTATAATAGACAGGTTTAATCTCTCAATCACCAATTTAGTATTTTCACAAAAATGTTTATAGCTTCTTACCACTAATACCTCTTATGGAGCTTCTGATTTCCATATAAACGCTAGTAACCTTCTGGCCTTTGACTTAAAGTTTACTTTGTGGTAAGTAGTGCTTGAAGGAAAAAAAATCTTGCCAATTTTTAATATCTCTGTGTAGAAAGGAGTTTATCGAATTATCAGATGTAAACTCCTGATACGCTTTCTAAATATCTTTAGTTTTTATATTTCTCTTGTCCTTTCCTATTTACTCTTTAAGTGAGCGATTCCAGTCTTTTTCTTTCATGAGTATTCTCTTTGCCTTCCTTTGAACCCATTTCTTCTGCTATCAGCATGGGGTTTGTTTCTCAGGACATAGGAAATAGTTGCATCTGCAGTGTAAGTGCTGGTAACGTTTCTAACACTTCTGATGCTTTCTTCTAGTGACCTAGTTCATACAACCGAGAGCTTGCGCAGTGCAAAATTATCTGGAAAAATTGCAAAAGAATGCAGCAATTATGATGCTATTTTGGAGCCTTATAAGACAGAGAATGCTAAACTTACCAGGGAAAATAATGAGCTACATTTAGAAATATTAAAACTGAAAGAGCAATCTGATCGTCGTGTTAAAGGTAATATAAAAATTATGATACTTTTTTAATATGATACTTTTAAAAATCTTTCTGTGCCAAACCAAAATTGTGGCCAAACCCTTGATCTGCAAGACTCATTTATTTGTACTTACAAGCATGGGTGGTCATTGACTTTGGTGCCTTTAATGAGTTAAAGCTCATGCACAGACATTTCTTTTGTAGTTAAAAAGCTTCTGAGGTCCTGCAAGTAATTGTTTTAGTCAAACATGAAAATGTTAGAACTTTTTAACATGTACTTTCAAACCTGGAAATGCTACTTTTTAATTCAACATCAAATCCTGCTGTTAAATGTGCCTTTATTCTACAGAGAGGTTTTATTTGTATAACACATTTATAAATATTTTTGTGTGTGTATATATATATATATATATATATATAGTATGTGTATTTGAAAATTTCATGCTATGAAGTAAGAACACAGGATTCTCTTTACGTCTATTTTGGTGCTACTGGGAAAAATAATAATAATGAATAAGAAAGATAATAAAGCTTTTTCTCTCCCTTGAGATTTAAAAGTCTCCTTAAGGAGGGTTGAACATGAAACGGCTGACTTGAAATTTCTGAATAACCAATATGTACATAAAATTAAAGTGCTGGAAAAAGAGAACAAAGCCAAGACTGAAAAAATTCAGCAGCTTCAGGAGAAGAATCTGCAGGCAGTTGTGCAAACACCTGGTGAGTGTAAAGAATCAACGATATTTTCATTTTTGTCAGGACTTTTTTTTAGGCTCTTCAGAACCTAATCTTTTTTTTTCTCCTCAAGGAAGAGAAGTTATTTCAGTAAAATAGCTATTCAGTAGAATAGCAATAGTAATGGCTCCAAATGCAGACTTTTTCTATGTATGGAAGAAGTTTCATTAGCACATCACTTGTGTTAGGGACAACTTGAATACAAACTTAGATTCACTAGAAGACAATTGAGTTAAAATGTGACTGGAAAGCACTGTTAATCAACAGCTACTTTATTGTTTTTAATGGTATACCTAATTCAGCCAGAGGCAGGTTGTTTGACACTTAAATCTCTTTTACAGCTAATTGATGATGTGTGACTACTTCAGATTTTTGTAGCCAGGATCTAAAAGTAGCAAGATGCAAACTACATCTACAAACAAGTATTCTAACCCTCTGAAAGCTTACAGTATTTAAAGGATCTTTTAGTAACTTTAAAATGTTCTGGCTATTACTTTCAGGTTAATTTATTTCTTCAGGCTTTCTTTTTTTCTTAATTGTTTTTCAAGTTAAAGGAAATTGACATATTTTCTGAAACTTTGAAGTTGTCCTTTCTGTCCAGGTTATTGAATTACTTATGTATTTTTGGCACCTGAGGGAAATTAATAGGTAGTTAGGTAAAAATTAAAATTCTACTCTATTTTTCCATACCTTTCTGCACGTCATATCTTTGACTTCAAAGATGCCATGTTACACTTCTGTCTCTCTGCGAAGATGCCATGTGACGCTTCTGTCTCTCTGACTACTCCTTGGTCACCAGTCTTCTGGGATTTTTTGATACATCATCATCAACAGTTCTATGTTCTTTTTAATTGTGTCATGAAGAGGAAACGTTCCCTCTGGAAATAATACTTTGATTTGTTTTCTTGTTAAAGTAATGTTACCATGCAAGGAAATAATCAACTCTGCTCAGTATGTTTATGGCATATGGTATTGATTCAATGACATGACAGTAGGATAGAAGAAAAAAAATTACTAAACAGTGCAAAATGTTAGTTCAGTCATAAAAAAGTTCTTAAATGTGAAAACATGGTCTTTTATGATGTTTTAGTTGAATTTTTTAGTAAGGTAAACCACTAGCAGATTCAGCAAGTTTGAACTGTAGAATATTGAGGGTCTTTAACACTGGGGAAAATTGTACTGAACTTGCATGTTTCCTTAACATAAACCCAAACTTTGACAAAGCTGATTCTAACCTGCAAGAGCAGTGTTGTCTAGAATGTACACATCTTATCACCTTAATACAGTAAGATTAAAACAGTGAAACATTGCCAGTTCAAAAATGGTGGAATAAATAGGAAATTTTATTTTGTATTAAAGAAGACAACTCCCTTGCTTTAACTCCAAGTAATAGGCATTTGGGTTTGGGCTTTTAGGTGGCAGAAAAAGAAGCATTCCCTTCAGGCGTCAACGCATGCAGATAGACCAGCCTGTCCCTCCATCAGGTGTTAGTGCTTATCCCGTTCCTCAGCCAGAGGACCCTTATGTCGCAGACCTTCTTCAGGTGGCTGATAATCGGTAATCTAAAGAACTTTTGAATTTCAAAGCATAGGTATTAAATATCTACAATGATTTTCCAACCCTCATCTTCCTGCCTTTCAAATTTGCCTCAAACAAAATGGTACTCATGATGTTTTAAGGACACTATTGTTCTTAAATTGGATTTTGCTTAGTGATTGACAATGCTGCCTATGAAAAGTTGTTATTTCCTTAAAAGATTTCTCTTAAGATTTTTATCCTGGATTTACTGTTATACCTGATTTTTTTTTTATTTGATTCTGGAAGAAAGCTATGTGCGTTGTTTTGCATATGAGTAAATTGGTCTATCCTATTTATTTCAGAAGACTAAAATATTCTTGAATTTTGCAACACTACTTTTGGCTTGGGAACCTCTATTATGAAAGGTTCCAGTAAATTCTTTTTTCTTATTTAAAATATGTCTGTACAGAGTTTACATGGCAAGTTGTTGGCAGCAGGGAGACTGTAGGGGTGGCCTCTAAAAGAGGATCCCAGTGGCTACCCTGTGCTAGACACAGCCAGTTCCACCTGGTTTCAGAACAGATCTACCATGGGTCACAGCTGAGCCCATTAACCAAGCTGGTGGCTCCTGTGTGAAAATGTATTTAAGAAAGGGTAAAAAAAACAGTGCTATGCAGCAGGAGTAAGAAAAATACAAGAAAAACAACCCTGTCAGTGAAGAAGGAGGGGGGAGAAGGCACTGGAGCAGAGGTTTCACCTGCAGCCCATGGAAAAGACTGTGGTAAGACAGGTTGTCTGTACAGCCAGTGGAGAGCACCAAATCAGAGCAGATATCCACACTGCATTCCACAGAGGGCCGTGTTGGAGCAGATACCCCTTTGGCAGGCCATGGAGGACTGTGCCAGTGCAGATATCCACTCGGCGGTAGCGAGCAGATCTCCACTGACTGACTGTCAAGTGGGTGATCCCACGCTGGAGCATGTGGATATGCCCTGAAGGAAGCTTCAGCCTGTGTAGCAGCCTCCTGGCAGGAGCTGCAGCTCATGGAAGAGACTGGTTTTTTTGGCAGAAGCTGTGGCTAGTGAGTGACCCACGCTGCAACAGTCTGTTCCTTATTTTTTCCCCCCAATCCTGTTGAGAAGGGGGATTGAAAGAGCAGCTGGGTGGGGCTATAGCAGCCAGCCAAGGTCAACCCCCTACAATATCTTGAATGACTTCTGCATTAATATTTTGCATGAACAAACCTTTTTTTGGTTAAGTGTTTGTGTTCAGGTGCAAAGAGAGAGTACCAATACTCAAATACTGAATTATTGTGTGCACATGATTCTTCCATGAATATATTGCTACATTTCAGAATTCATGAACTTCAATCAGAAGTAACCGAGCTACAGGAAAAACTGGAGGCATCTGAACGTGGAATGAAAAATTATAGCAAACAGGTATGTTTACAGGGTTTTTTTCTTATTATTTGGCTATAGTAGCCATTGCAGTTGCCTTTGTTATCATTTCTGTTTTGACCTCATTGGGAAGCACTGTAGGGCTTATGAAATACAGTCATTCTAACTTGCCTGTCTTGAGCTATTTCTTCTCTTCTTTTGGAGACAGCAACAACAATACAATACTTGTCCACTGCTTTTGCTGATGTATTTTGTGTATTAAAATTATGTTAAATAATAAACTTGATTATTGTAAGTAGAATGTATGTCTGGGGTTTTCTAATGCAGAAGCATTAGCTGGTTCAAAGTAGTGATTTCATCTACAGGTATTTTAGGACACTTTTTTACTGTTTGGACTCATTATATCTTTAATTTCTAATTTTTAAAAGTTAATTTATGAACAACAGATTTTACAGTATTTTAAGTAGAATATATTGATAAGATCTTTAAATGAGGGAATTGCATCATTTGTTCATATGGTTTCTTATCTTTCAAAATCTGGGGATTAGTGGATGCTATGTGTTTTTGTTTGCATATTGGCTTTCCTCTTCCAGCATTCCCTGTTTTTCAGTGAGTAAAATAGTCACCAAATAAACTGATTTAAAAGTTTTTTCCCTAAATTTAAATGTTGTTCTTGGTTGGTGAACTTAACTTTAAATGAAAATTCTTGGTTTCTCATAAAATGATCTAGGAGGAAGTGTTTCAGGTTTTTTCCCCACCAATTCTATTTGATTCTTTCAGATTTCTTTCGAAGAAAACACTTTTTTTTTCCCCCAGAAAAAATCCAAAATTAAAAAAAGATATTGAAGATAAAAAAAGCATTATTAGGTGTATCTATCACATAGGTGTTTATTTGAACAAAGACTTTATTATATGATATAGAAAGATGGTTTTTTTTCCCCTCAAAGGTTGAGCTAAGAGACAAAGAAATAGAGCGCCTGGTGCTGGCATTGGATGGTGGGCGCTCTCATGAGGTTCTCTCTCTAGAATCAAGAAATAAGAGCAATGAGAAGCTTATTGCCCATTTGAATTTGCAGGTAATGGATTTATTACTGTTGTTTGGTCAACACTAAAAATACTAGCAGTCAAACATCCCCAAACCCACAAAGCTACTAGTTTTTTAAAAAATTACTATTAGATATAAAATCAATCAATTTAACTTGCTTTATATTTTAAGTATTAGTGATTCTTGCATAAGGAATTTTTATTTCTTGTTTGAAAAGTCTATTACAATGGTTTTGTTAAATAATTTGCTGAACTCCCATCTGTACATAGTAATGTTAATCTGAGAGTATTTAAAACATTTCTGTGTGATACACTTGTTTTCACCAAGCTTGAAAATACGTATTTTCTTCTGATTCTACCCCCCCATCCCCAAATTCATTTATGTTTTAGGAACTAGCAGTCATCTATGTACATATGATAAGAAGTAGTCCTTCAGATAATCTCACCAGATAGTGGAGAATCCTCCTAATTGGATTCAGATGGCTCCCAACTTTACTCCAACATAGCCTTGCAAGGAAAGGATAATCTTAGGTTAAAGATGTTTGTGTTTACTGTGCATATTTGCATGCATTCAATATTTGTCTCAGAATGAGGATTTTAAAAAAAAAAAATCACCAACGAAGACAGGCTGGAGTATAGGTCATGTAACACCCATCTCTGCATTTATACCTTCAATTCTTTGTCTTTTCCAACTCAAGTAGATGTTTTGCATAGTGATTGTGCATCGTGTACAGTGGCATGAGAGGCACATTTTTAGCTTAGGTTCAGTGCTGCAAAAAATACAGGATGAGCTATGATTTGGAAGCAGTACAACTGTGTTCACGGTTCTGATTTAGTAGTCATGCTGAACACAAATTGTTCAGAGTGAGCCAAGACCTGCATAAAGCTGGTTGTGGGCCATCAAGACTATTTACTCAGGCTCAGTGACTTTTATTCTGAATACCACTTTTATTTTCTCACCATAAATGGATGAATATCTCTGTGTAATAGTATTTGTGACTTCATGAGGGCTTGGGCTTTCTTCTGTGTCTACAGTAATACTTCTTTCTGGAGTTCTGAGGAAAGTTTGAGGACTGGACGTGATGATTTCTTGAGGTCCAACACCTACAATTCTGTGATTCTGTGAAAGTTGTCTTTCATATCTTAGGAAATTTAGGGAAGAACTGAGTACACCAGGTCTGCTGGACTGCTGCACAGGACTGGTTTCTATACAGATCTCTGATTTTCAGTAATCTGTTCTTAGAATAAACCTTGTGTTTTGGAGACTAGATGTAGAACAGTGTAGCAATGAATTCCTCCAGCTTGCACCTTTATGAAATCATATTTTTTTCATGCTGATAAAAATAGAAAATCTTGCCATTTTTAACAGGGTGTCTCTTTTCTACTGTGAATCTAGAGACACCATATTTCAGAAGATTAAGAAGAATTTTTTCTAACTAGTTTAACAAGAGTTATTAATGTTTTAATGAAAAATATCTTTTAGGTTGAGTATCTTCAGCAAACAAAGAAGGAACTTGAAAATCGCATTCAAGACCTTTTGGACACAAAACAAAATGTGACTAGTGAGGTGGTGCATTTAAGCAATAAAAATGAAGAACTGTGTCAAGAACTGAATGAAATAGACCACTTGGCACAGCAGTTGGAAAGACACAAGGAAATTGTGCTCGAGACTGCAGATAAGGAAATAGGAGAAGCAAAGGTAATCACTAATGTGTTACAGCATGAAGGATCAGCTCAGCTCTTAGGTGACTTTATGTCTTTTAATTACAAGAAATTACCTGTTGTCTTGTGAAGGACTAAAAAGTTGGGGTTTTTTTCCACTTTATTCAGTATTATACAGAATTTCTCACTAAAAGATGATTAAGCCCAGCAATCTTGTCTCTGTTAGGTGAGATGAGTTTAGTTAAGAGGTAATCTGTCGTCTTCTGTTAGCTTAATATGAAATAAAATTCTGTAATACTTAAAACTATTGAAAAGTATTTGCAACAGTGATGTCTGTGTTTGGAGGTTTTTTTCTATGAGGAGTCATGCAATGGTTATTTAATTGTACACCACAATTTTTTTGTGCTTTCATTTTTCATAGTAGCTTTATTGCTTAAAATTTGGCAGGTAACAGGGAAGTATTATACTTTATTTCTTACAAAAAGTCTGTTTCCTTAAGATTTTGTAAAAATTGTTGTCATTTTGAATACGTTACTGTTAACATTTAGGTTAATTTTGGTTCATAGAAAGAAATTGAAAGAAAACACTGTGAAATACAGGATCTTGAAAATACAATAACAAAGCTTAAATCAGTAAGTAAAAATACTTTTGGTTCTTGTTTGTAGCATTTTTACCATACTGTCATCCACGTGATTCAGTTGTTATAAAAGTTAGCAATTTAACAATTAACAAGAGAATATTATAGTAGCCCAGAACTCTTATTATAATACATTACTGATTGATAAATGGAAGAGCTAAAGAAGCTGCATCATTTTGTTGCAAAAATGAAGTGAAAGAAACCTCTGTAGGCAGGATGGTTGACAATGTTCCTATTGTACATTTCCTTATTTCTGCTATCTGAAGTTGTAATTTCCATGATGTAATCATTTTTACCACAAATAAGTTATGACTTGCTGGAGGATTTTCTTCATTTAAAAACTACTTAATCTCTTAATCAGCATGTGAATAATGATGCAATATATGGCTCAGTCAGAAACAAGGCATAGTAGCCCAAATGAAAACCATCAATTTTGTTAATTCCTCAAAGACCAATCTCTTTCCACTGTATAGCAAGTTGTTTGTTAGTTGAGTACAGTGTTTTGTTTTAGTATTTCTAACAAACTAGAAAATACAAATATATTTCATTATATACTGATGCAAAAATATTTCCTGTTTGGGGCACCATATTATAGGAAAGACACACCAGCTAGCATTTGATTAGCTGCAGGGTTGGGTCGACTGAGATGCAGTATTGTGATGTA
Source organism: Laterallus jamaicensis coturniculus (assembly GCA_022605575.1). Classification (NCBI taxonomy): domain Eukaryota; kingdom Metazoa; phylum Chordata; class Aves; order Gruiformes; family Rallidae; genus Laterallus; species Laterallus jamaicensis. The sequence continues at coordinate 66,242,327 of JAKCOX010000004.1, forward strand.
CTTTAATACCAACGGTGTTACAAAATGCCATTAAAATTATTTCTTGCTTAAGTTATTACTTTTTTCATGTTTGTATCTCACTGTCCTTCTCACTGGTTTCTTAAAAAGATTAAACAAGAGTTAATCTTGCTTGTTTTGTCACTGATTGCAAACTGTGTCCAAAGCAATGCTTACTTTGATGTAATAAAAAGTAGTATAAAAACAATTATCGCCTTTAACACAAATGTTAAAGCATAAAACATCCAGATTAAATAGAAGTAAACAGTGTTAAATATTAGAAGCTTAATAAAATGTTAAATATTTTTTTCCAAATGCCTCTGTTGGCACTTCTAATTTTTGTAATGATACTTGTTACTTCAGGAGTTGTTCTCATGTCAGAGGGAGAACGAGCGACTGAGTGAAGAACTCTTTGAAAAAGCAGATGATAAAGAGAATCTTGAGCTGTTGTTAAAGCAGCTTGAACAAGAGAAACAAAGGCTGACATTAAAAACAGAGAACTTAGAAATAAAAGGTAAAAGTTAATAATACCAGAAGATTTGATATATCTAATTTAAAAGAAGACTGTAGGTCTTCAGTCAGAATTGAAGTGAAAACTTCTGTCGCAAAACCAAGTTTTCATTCTGTATGTGAGAACTGAAAGTTGTATTTTACTGTGATGACAGTTTCATACAAGATTTTTTTGTCCAAACTGCTTTCCCCCACCCCACCCCCCATCTTTCTGAATCAGTGAAATTCATACTCTGTTTCTTGAGAGCTTCAGCCAGTTGGATCTTGAAAATCTCCAGCGATGGAGATGCCACAACATATCTAAGCGACCCATTCCAACATTTGCTTATCCTCAGGGTTTCCCCTCTATTGCTTCTAATTGCTTGTAGCAATTAATGACCACTGTTCCTTGTTTACCTGCTGTGCACTTCTGTGAAGAAACTGGCTTCATGTTGTCTGTAACACCTTCTTGGTATTGTTAGTCTGCTCGTGAGTCCCCAGCAATTCTCCAGGCCCAGTTCTGTGAGCCAGTCCCCACAAGGCAACTATTCTGCACTCTAACCAGCTTGAAGGGCCTCCCCTGGCCTCACTTATCACCATGTTTTTTTTGTACTAGGAGGAGCAAAACTGAACACAGTATTGCAAATGGGATCTGATGAACACTAAGTGAAGGCAAATAATCATGTCCTTTAGCCTGTGTCTCTGCTGATACAGCCCAATATGCTGATAGACCTCTACACTACTCACGTTTAGCCTAGTGTCAGCCAGGACTCCTACATCCTTTCCTGAAGATTTCCTGCCCACATGGTTGCGGGGAGTTAGTCCCTCCCAAATGCAAATGTCTTTGTGGTAATTCATGAGGTTCCTATATATTTATTCTTACTTCTTTTTCTACAGAACGAGAACTTGTCCTAGAATTGGAAAGAATGAGATTAGAATATGGCATAGCCCTAGGAGACAAATCCCCATCTCGTCTAGATGCCTTTGTAAAGACTTTAGAAGATGACAGAGATTATTATAAGCAAGAATTAGAATATCTTCAGAAAATGATAAAACGAAGGCCTAGCCCAAGTCATAGGTCTCCTGAGAAGGTGAGGTTCCTGCTGTGAAGAAAAGCTGAAAAACTAATGGAAATACTGTAGAACTATTTAAGAACCTATCAAATATATTTTCAAATTCAGTAGCAGTAAATGTCTGTAGTATTTTTTTAAATTACATTCTTAACGTAGAAAATTAACTGAGAAACTCCAGTGAACTTGCATTTTATTTTCCTATTCATGTTTTATGGTAACATTTTAATTATTGATCTGTTTATTTTAAATAAATAGAGCTAGATGATAAACAGAAAAACCTTGAAGTCGTATCATTATCTGTTTTGCTTTTTTTCCTTAACAGTTGGTTCTTGTTTAAATAAGAACTAGGTTTTTTCATGCAGTTAAAATTTTTTACATATGTATTTTTTTAATGTATTACTAGTAGTGTGAGTTCTTTCTTTTTGGGGTTATTTATACAAATATTTTAATTGGTATATTTTAATATAAATCTTATTAATCACTTTGTAGAGTGAAGATCTTAGATTGATCACCAGAGAGAGAGATGAACTGCGGTCCATGTTAGATAGATTTGAAAAACACATGATAGAAATTCAGTCTAATGTCAAGTTATTGTCTACAGAAAGAGACAGATTAAATGTTCTTTATGAACAGGTAAGAAGAGGTTGTTTAACATTGACATTGAAATAACTGATGAATAGTTGTACTGTTGCTTATCTAAAATGAAAACACTTTTTCCTGTAACGGAACTTGAGGAGCATTGACCTACGAGAGTACAATCAAGAATAAGAAAATAGATACCTATTTTAATTACTCATTGATAAAATTATGTATTCCAAAGTTAGTGTATTATCTTCAAAGTCATTATAACGTTACTGTACCTGGCATTCAGAAAAGTGAAAGATCAGGGGATAAAAAAAATCAATAGAGTGCCTGAGAAAGTTGGGAAAGGATACAGGCCAGAAAGCAAGAATGAAGTAGTAATTAACTGTTAAGAAGACAGAATGAAGTTAGTCTATACTTGAAACACTAAAAAGATGATGAGTATGTTGGCCGTTGCGACTTGGGAATATAAGGAGTCTTTATCTAGGGAAAAATAAGACTATAGTAGCACTTCTAACAGCATCATTGAAAACTCTTTTGTTAGTCTGTACGCTGTATTAATTGCAATTCACATGCTAACAAACAATAATCTTTTAAAGTCTCAGGATGAATTGAACAGGATGAGAAGAGAAGCAAAACATAGTTCAGTTTCTCAGAGTCACATGGACGAAGGAAGAGACTTTGCACTGACTGATTTTAGAAAACTAATGGCAGAAAAAGAAAGCCTCAGAGAAAAATTAAAGGTGAGCTTTTATACCTTCCTTGCTTACAGTGAGGTGGCATATTCAATAATGCTGTGTTTGTGTCTGTCTGTCTGTCAGTTCCTCTTTTCAATAACTTTTGAACTTAATTGATTCCAAACTCACTTGAGAGAGCTCAATGAATTGTCTGAATTATCCTTTTAAACTCAGTTCGTAGTTGGGGATGAGGGAGAGGAACAGGCTTTCAATGTCTTGAGGGCAAGCATCTCATCACTTTGTGTGAAGAACCTAGATATAAAGCCCCAGCCACAGGAAATGTTTGTGTGTATGCACTACTTGGAAGATGCTGCTGTGACACATGTGGTTCTCATGCCACAAACCAGGGACTTCATATACTTTTTCATGTTAACTAATCACTAGTTATTTTTTTACAGCAGAGTATATTTTAAATGGCATGTAACTGAACCATAAATTCATGGCAATCCAAATTTCATTATTTTTAACCTTAATTAATATTTGTTAATGCTGTAGTTTTCCTGACACACTGATCTCTTGATGTCTGGTATGAATGTCTTATTTGGTTGTAGCCAAGAGGATATGATTTCAGGGGGGTTTCCCTGACTACTTTATTGGGTTATTAATATAAAGTCTACAGGGTTTTTTAAATGTCCTGAAAATTCAGAGATTTATAATCATATTCATTAATTAATCCAAAGACAACATGTCAAGACTGATTTTGCAATTAATGTTTCCATAGTTTGATTTATTGCCACAAAAATAGAGAAATTCAGTGTATCTGAATGCAGTGGCACTAAGTCTGACCTCTTTGCTTGAAGCATGTGCATGCAGTGGAAGAGATGTTCTTCCAGCTCCATACTTTTTGTAGGTGACTATCAATATTTTGTATGCATGCCACTTTAAAAGACTTGTACAAAAGCACTTACCTCAAAAACAATGATCTCAGGCATTTCTATAAATTTTAAGAGTTTGTTTAAGGATTTCGCTGCACTTGTGAGCAGACAGATAATTTAAAACAAAAAATCTCTGTAGTCTTGGCTTTGTTATCTGTATTACATTGTTATCTATTTTACATATAGATGATAATTTCATAAATTAATTTCAAGCTGTTTAAGACACTAAGCTATGCCTGCTTGTAACCTTTTAGTTTGCCCTGTAGCTCAGTAATCCTTCTATAACAACTCATAAATATTAATTTGCTTGGGACTACATATAATTAAATGTTCTCTTTAAAAAAAAAACCCAACAAAACCAAACAACCACCAATCAAAAACTAACTCAGAGATGTTATTTTGAACTGCAGTAGTGTATTTTCAGCTAATGCAGTGTATTTTTATGGCGAGAACTTCATATTTGGTCATTCATCCAAGAATATAGAGCCATGTTTTCGTAAACATTAAGCTTCAATTTCTATGATTAAATCTAAAATTGTGTATCTTATATCATTCTGTATTTCTGTTTCAGATTCAGCAAGAAGCAGCTAACCTTGAAAAATCAAAGATGCAGCATGATATTTCAGAACTGAAGAATAATATTCAAGGAGTAAGTGCATTTTTAGGAAGTAAGCTTTTATTCTAAAGTAGAATAGACTAGTCAAGCAATTCATTTTCTTACTGTTTTCAACTTAAATTTGTTTAAAAGCTAAATTGTGATAGCTTTCTACAATAATAACGCGCTTGGTTATTTTTTTTAATTGTAGTTTGAGATGGAAAGATGTGAATTAAAGACTACAGTGTCTCTTCTGAAAGAAAGAATAAACTCTTTGGAAAATGAATTAAAATTGAAGTCCACTAAACTTGCCCAGACATCTGATGATTATTCTCATTTTAAAGCTGAGATTTGCTCACTTCAGTAAGTATAAGGCAAAATGTGGTGTTCTTTCACAGATGCTCATGTAATTTTTTTGGTTCTATGATGGTACAGCAGAGTTGAGTTCTTGGGAAAGACCATAAAATAGTTTCAAAATCACTGGGTACTTTTTTTGTCTTAAGGAGAATAAAATGCAAATTAGCAAAGTGCTGTGGTGACTTTCCACAGCAACGGGGCTTATTTGATGGCCAGATATGCTGAGAATTTTTATTGGCTAATTGTGAATGAAAATTTTCTCCTCCTAGAATTGTTTCCTCTAACAAGCATGTTCTCTACTTAAGTATGTAGCAGTACAGAAAATTTCTAAAAGTATTTCCAGGTGCTGTTTGTTAAAAAGAAGAAAGATGCCTTTGTATACTACGGCTGTAGGACCAAACTGTGCCAGCTTAACAGAGTGCTCTCAGTAATATTGAAAATTTTATGCCAAGCATAAGGCATTGATATTCCACAGTTGAGTGGTTCGTGGAGAGTCATTCTGTAATGGCATTTTACTTGAGCTGTTTTTCTTGTCGTACTCTTTCATATGCTAATACTATCACACACATACTTCAGTTTTGAGAGTTGACATCTTATGACAGTCTGTGGGGGTTTGACCAACTTGCTCAGGGCAGGAGGATCAAGTATACCCATGTATTTTTAAGGCCTATTTAAGCTTGCAGCGTCATTACTGCACTCCCCCCTTGCTTTTTTCCCCCTAGGTCACTCTGATACATTTTGCTAAGCAAAATAACTTTGTAAGTAGATAGTTGAATGTATCTTTCAGGCATTTCTTAAAAGTAAGATCAGAACTTAAGCTGTCAGCTTGGTTGCTTCTTAAAATGTGATGTGACTGATCATCACTGCTGTGAGCTACATATCAAAGTCTTTATATAGAGTCAAAAGGTACCAGTAACAAGAGTTACATGATGAAGGTAACAGAAATCAGAGAAAGTCAACTCTTTAGGTTACCTTTGTCTCCCCAATTCCCTTCTATTGGGCCCTCGACTCAAAAGCAGTGACGGCCAATGAGGCAAAAAAGTAGAGAATCTCAGCCTTTTTCTCATCTGTTGTCACCAGTTCTCCATTGTTGCTCATCGTGGGTGGTACGCTTTCTTTAGCCTTCCTTTTCTGGTTCACGTACCTGTAGAAGCCCTTCTTGTTTTTCTTAGCATCCCTTGCCAAGTTCAGCTCCAAGCATGCCTTGGCCTTCCTGACTTCACCGTTCCTACACAACTGGCCAACATCCCTGTACTTTTCCCAGGATACCTGTCCCCATCTTGCCTTTTAGTTTGGCCACTAGGTCCTGACTCAGCCATACCAGCCTCCTGCCTCCCTTGCCTGACTTCTTACACCTGGGGATCGAGAGCTCTTGCACTTTGTTGAACATGTCCTTAAAGATCTGGCAGCTCTGTTCCACCGCCTTTTCTTTGAGGCCCATTTCCCAAGGGGTCCTGTTGATTAGCTCCTTGAAGAGCTGGAAGTCAGCTTTCCTGAAGTTCAGGGCCCTGACTACACTTCTCATTTGGTTCATATGCCTTGGGACAGTGAGCCACACCAGTGCATGATCATTGCAGCCCAGGCTGCCTCCAATCTTGACATCCCTGATGAGCTCACTCGCATTGGTGATCATCGGGTCCAATAGCACTTCCCCACGAGTAGGGCTGTCTATTTCCTGTCTCAGGAAACTGTCCTCTAGGCACTCCAGGAATCTCTTAGATTGCTTACAGCTTGCCATGCTACTTTTCCAATGAATGTCAGGGTGGTTGAAATCCCCCACCCAGCAGGATGAGAGCCTGGCAACTTGATGTCTTCTGGAGCTGGAGCAAGAAGGCTTCATCAATATGCTTCCCTTAATCAGACAGCCTGTAATAGACCCCAGCTGCAAGGGCCCCCTTGTTGCGTTCCCCAATTCTTACCCATAAGCTTTCGACCTGCTCATGACTGTACTTTAGGGATATATATATTCACATTCTGTCCATTTCTTAACGTAGAGGGCAATGCCTCCACCTCTCCTTTGTCATCTGTCCCTTGTAGCCATACTCCAGTCACAGGATTCATTCCACCAGCTTTCTAGTAGCATGGTGGCTTCCAGCTCCTTCTGTTTGTTGCCCATGCTGCCTGTGTTCATGTAGAGGCACTTCAGCTGGGCCATCAGTCGTGTCACCTTCTTGGTCCAGAGCAACCAAGTGGTGTTGGCCTCAGCAACCCTTAAGACCCAGCGCGCTCTCTCCCAGGGAAGGAGGGAGTATGACACAACTGTATCATGAGGTTACACTGGAACTGTTCTAGCACTTCAGGCGGCTTAAAAGCCGTAAGTTGATGACCCTGAATAGGTCACAAACTTCTTTCATCTGTCTACTGATTTTCCAGGCTCTTAAATGACCAACTCCAAAGGTCTGTTGAAGATTTACAGCACCGACTGTCCCTCAAAAAGGATGAACTGCAGTCAGCTCAAGAGGAAATTGTAAAGCTAGAGGAGAAAATAGGTAATCACTAGTTATTTTTATGTTGCTTCCTATTTTTAAAATAGAAAGTACTTACTCTTTTATTTATAGATAGGTTAAACCAGAGGAGCACATCACAGGATGAAGCAGTCAATGTGCTTAGAAGTACTATTACTGTTTTGGACAAAGAAAAGGACAGTCTTCAAGAAACTGTAGATGAAAAAACAGAAAGAATTGCATGCTTAGATGACAACTTAGCTAACAAGGTATGTGCAATAAAAGTACTACTTTGCAGGTCATCTGGGGCTATTTAAAGCAGTTACATTTTAGGGAGATGTTTTGCCTTGATGTCAAAGCCAGTGCAGAGCTCAAGGCATCACATAAACATGTTTGGACCTAACCACTACAAAGATTCCTTTGCCAACTCAATATCATTTTAGTTATGATTGCTAGAGTAGTCCCTAAACACTCCAAGCAAATAAAGACATATTTTTTGCATTTTGCAGTTGGAGTTTTTTATTGAGATATAAATATTGAGATATGTCTTTTTTGATGACAAGACAATCCTTTCTCAGTAGCGAAAAGAAGCTTGGAGATTTGAGTGTGCAAAGATGCAATTAATTATTGGTGAAAAGTTACAATAAAGGTTAAAATGTAAAGTTCTTTAACTTGAAGTATCCTGTTACATCTCAATGTAATAATAATGCAACTTTTGTTTGCCTTTTTTTTGGCCTTTTTTCTTTTTTTCCCTTTCTTTAGGAAAAAACAATTGCTCATTTACGTCTAACTCTCTCTGAGCTGGAGTCCTCAACAGAGTAAGTAAAGATTAGGATGTCTTCATCCAAGTTTTTACTTCAATGATTTAAAAATGAAAGTAGATAGCTATTTTACTTATTTTTAGTGAAATTGAGCTAATTCTGTTTAAGTTAAGTAAAAGTGTATTGTGTCAAGAAAGATATACACAACTTTTGAAGAGACTTCCTCTGCAATTAAATTGCAGGCTGCTAAGATACTGTTAAGATAGCCATTAACAATTGTTTGTATTTATTTTCCCAAATCAATAATGTTCCTTAATTCTTGTCTAAAAAGTAGCTTTTTAGTATTCTGGGTACAATATTAGATTGACCAAAGTAAATCTCAGAGCTGAATTCTTAATTGTCACCAAGCTAATTCTTTCAGCTTAAACCACTAGTACAGTCTTAATTAAAATTTATTTGAGTAGTTTCTGGCTGGCCTTCATCTACCTTCCTTTCTTGCCTCCTTTTAAGCATGACTTTTAAAACTGTAGCTTTGTAAAATAAGATCTTTAAAGGCCAATATGTAAACTTCTTAAGACCCGTGTAACTGAACATTTGATATCTGTGGCAAAAAACTAATGCAGAGGTTTACTCAAATTCATGCATATTTATATTTCTATTTTTTTTTCTTTAATCTCTTTTTTTACTCTTCTGATTGTTGTCTTTCAAGTGTAAGCTCTCTGTCTTCTTCCTTTATGATTTACAAAATATGCTATGGCTAACATACTGTAACCACTACCAAACAGATATGTATTTGTAATTGCTCTTTCCATAATAAGATACAATTTACATCTTCAAAGCTGAAGATTAATTCAATTTTATTTGTGCCTATTGAAATTTTACATCCTTATCTTATGTTTATTTAGACTCAGTTTGTTGGCTTGCAGAAAGAAGAATTTTACCTTGCTAAAAAAAATCACCCAAAAAAATCCCAAACCCAAAATATTTGCATTTCCAAAATCTGTGTCTGATTGTTTTGAACAGCATGTTATATAGTATACAAAGGGACAACTTAAAAAAGATTTTCACTTGATAGCCAGATGAAGGACATGCTGAGCAACAGAGATCGTGAGATATCTAGTTTACATCATGAGCTTGATACGTCCCAAGTAGAGCTTGCAGAAACAGGAAGAGTGAAGGAAATGGCTCTGAAAGAAAACAGACGATTACAAGATGACCTTGCTACAATGGCCAGAGAAAACCAGGTATGAAGACAGTACCTGATAGTGAAATATTAAACTATTCATTGCTTGCTTACCTATAATGGTACATTGAAACTGCTATATCCTCAATTTTGATTTTGTGTAATTAATTATTACTATTTCTTGGATACTGAGCTATTAAAAATGACTGAGCAGAAATTGTTAAAGGAATTACTTTAGATATGCAAATGTAGTCAGTACAGTGGGGGAGAAATAGACAAGCTGTCTGTTTAGTCATCCTTCCTCAGATTGAAAAAGAAATCTAAATAAAATAAATCTAGGACATAATTGTTTATTTTATAATGGAATTATGTTAAATGATTATATCACTTGGTAGTCAGTATTTAATTGGTAGAATTGTGAAACAGAGGTTATTGAGAGAGAGAACAAGAAACCACAGAAGCAGATATCAGGTTATTAGTCAGGTGAAAGGGAGAGGGAGCAGGTTGCTATCATGTCTGGATTTGATCTGATGAATAGTGATTCATTAGTTTAAACAATTTAGTTTCCATTGAAGCATTGGATGTATTGAAGTATGGCACATTTTGAGATTAGAAAGTTTTGGAATTGAGATTTGAATGTTGGTGTTCTCTGAGCCTTGGTTAATGGTGGCTGTGAAGAGGTATTGGCAAGGTTAGCTCCTGTTCATGTACGTTGCTCTGCAGGGACTTTGCTTTCACTGATGAATTGGGAAAGGTTAAAGTTGTGTGAGAAGAGGTAAAAGGGCTTAAAAGCTACAAGAGAGAGGGATTGAAGAAAACTTATTTTTAAGCTATGGTAGTCCTGAATAGCATGAATTTGTTTCCTGATTTCAGGAATGGATAAGGATGCCCAGTCGATGGGAATAGGAGGGGTTCCCTTTCCATTGTGTCAAGGTTGTGTGGGGTTTTTAGATGGTGAATTCAAAGGTGCCATGTATTTCCCTGGAGACATGTTCTTAAAGGATTGTTTTTGCATTGGTAAGGTAGGTGTCATGGTGAGGTGATATCTTAGAGTTCAGCTTTACACTGTAGCTTTCTTAAATGTGGGTTTTGGGGTTATTTGGAGATTCAGTTCAGGTACTTATAGAGTTTTATACTGTATATTTTTATTTATATTAGTTTTTTATGATTTTGTCTGTCCTTAGCTCTCTGGTAGTTTAGAACCATAATGCATGTCCTTGCTAACAGCTAGCCAGTCAGTAGCTTTAGGCCAAGAAGTAGGCGGGGGAAGTGGGTTATGATTGCCAGTGGACTCTGAGTTGTTTCAAGTGTGTTCATGGTCAGCCTTCCAGTTGGGAGGTATACAGTCCCTCTCAACTGTTGATGGCTAAATACATTTCCTTGTATGGTGGGCTATAAACGTGTGACTTTAGCTTACATCAGTTACAGAATCAAAGTTGGAATAAAATCTTCAATGCCTTGGGGAATTACCTATTTCTGTATGGTATAATTGAATGTTCTTGTTGAAAGATTGGGGTGAGAGATTCAGTGAATTGAGCTGTTTGATTATCTCTGTTACTATCTTTGTGGCATCTTCATCTTGATGGGTTAGCAAGTTAAACCAACCACTGATGTGTAAGGCTTATTCTCTCAAGACCATAGAGGGCTTTATAATTAAATAGTGTATGTCCATTTGCACTTTTTCCAATCATGATTGCTCCATCTGTTCTTCCCTGGAATTGTCTGGGTCTGGGATTCGTGGCTTACAAAGTCTGAAGTGCATTCGGTCTTCTTAATCCCTCATGTACTTCGAGGAATGATGAGTTGTTTTTGTGCACCAGCTGGTTATGCTGAATAAAAGCCTCCCAGCTCCAAGTGCATGGCATGGATGTCCCCGTAGATCCATGTGGGTATGGACAGTATATAACTAAAATGTGGATTGTCTATAGGGTGAGTAACAGGGTTTTTTTAAATTGGGCTGAGCATTAGAAAGGCTGCATAGAGAAAAGGTGAATGTGATTTAAGGTGCTAGCCCAGAATTTTGTTGCAACTCAATCACATTCAGTTTGTATAGCAAATATAACTATTGCAGCTCATCATGAGACTCAAATGCCTTGTACAATTCTGATGCTAAGATACAACTGTTTGTTTGAAATCAATGTAAATGCCAACAGTAAAACTAATCAGAGCCTTGTTAGCTAAGCCATTTATTTTAATTCCCCTCAGTCAGCCCATCTGAGTCTGAAGCTAGAACATACAATATAGCAAGGTGTTTTAAGTAAGTGATGTAGAACCCTGAATAGTTCTTGAAAAACGTGTGGTACAATATATAGATATGTGGGCATGTTATTGAAATTAGAGATGCCATTCACAGGTTTCTCATAAGATGAAATGTTAAATATTATCACAATGGGATGACTAAAGCTTTCCCAGTGTGCTTGGGAAGGCTACCACAGGCAGGCTGATTGCAGCTTATGCTAAGTAAGGCACACAGTAAAAAGATAGCCACTAATGAATATTAGTATACCACAAAAAAAAAGAAGAGAAAGAGCTAAGGCAATATCCTCTATTCCCCTACATTTGATAGTGAAGACAGATGATGATACTTGCCTTTTGGGCTCTCTGGGCTAGAGAGCTCAGAAGAAGGTGAGTGCTGAACCTGAGAGGGCCAGAGTTAACAGTTCCAACATCTCAAATATATTACATGGTGCATTTTGAAGTCTAAATATGATCTTAATGATGCATTTAGTTATTATATTGCAATTCTACTTTAAAATAAATGCTCTTGTTATAATGTTGTCTTTCTTAGTGACACAAAACTTTCCTTTACTCCGTGATAGGGAGTCTTAAAGCTAGAAAAATCCCAGCTCCCAAACATCTGTGTGTTGAAATTTCTAAAAATCAGTAGGGTGAGTCATGAGGGAAGCTACAGATTTTGTGAACTGGTATGATACTCATTGTTTTCTGTGATTATTCTTGCCTGGAAAACTCTCTGGTGTATCTAAGGTGATCGGGGATATTTCTGAATTCTAAAAATCCCAAAGGGCTTTGACTAAATTACTTTAGAGGAGAATAAAATCCAGGGCATATGCAATTACTGTGATTTAGTCTGATACAGTAATGTATTGTGATCAATTTAATGCACTGTGTTGCCTTTATATAATCTCTTTAGGCTATCAGTACTGAACTTGAAGATGCAATACGTGAAAAAGAAGAAATGAAAACCAGGGTTCATAATTACATAACTGAAGTTTCCAGATTTGAGGCCTTGATGGCTTCGAAGGTAAAAATATAATCCCTTAGGCAGTCATTACTGTTTTCAATAAAACCATTGGTTTTAGGGTGGAACATGTTCTCATTAGGATATAACAAATAAATTAAGAAATGTATGCTTTGGGGCCCGCTCTCCCTGCCTATCCAAGTTCCTCCTTTTATTTCTTTTATCTTTTTTTTTTCCTTTGCAGTATTTCAAGCTACTAGTGAATTCATATAAAGCTTTGTTAGATCTGAGCCATTGTTAAATTCTGGCACATCGCAGTTTCCTTGTTTATGTTTCAGTTGGTCATAACACTGGTGAATGATAAAATGTGTTTGAATGTTGTTTTGCTTTTTGAGTTTTGACAAGGCAACTGGTACTAATTCATGATTGTAGGGAATAAACAGCTTATATGATATTTCATATTTTACACCTTTTAAAAAGATAATTTTTACATGTAGTTGTGCAGGAAAGTGTAAAAATAGCACATTGGAGTATTTTCTCTATGAATAATAAGAGTTCAGATTTTTTGCTGTACTGACAAAACAATTCTCTTATTTTATGTATTTTATCCTGATAATGGGATTCAAAAGTTTGACATGTAAGAATTAAGATTTCTAATAATTTCAAACAGAATTTATGTCAAAATAACATGAATTGGCAGATTTATTTTGTGACTTTGAATAGCAAAGAATCACTTTCATCCGACTTTGACTTGCAAAAAAAATTAAGGTCAATAGTATGTTAGCTTAGAACTCTCATTTTAAAGCACTTGAAGTTCAGTTTTAAGTAATTTTAAAATATATAATGTCTCTAGAGTACTTCAGCTGCAGATGTGGCCCTATCTTTGGCAAATGAGAATCCAGTTAAAGTCAGGTACCAAGAAGCTGTAGAGTATACAGTCAGTGACCTGTTATAAAAGGTTGGTTTCAAGGAATTTGTCTAGTATTACATCCAGATGTTGCCTGTGGGGTGAAGGATTTACTTTTCTGCTGTGCTGACATGCTTAACGATAAGTTTCTGTTTCCTTATGCCCCACCTCATGCACCTTCTAAGTTCTGCAGGAAACACAGAAGGTATTTCAAAACCAGCAGCCTTCCTTATGAGATAAATCTGATTTATACTAGCAACATGCTTATCCTGCTGTGCATTACATAAATGGGAAGAAGGTGATGGAAATAAATAAAGAGGAGAAATTAAGTGCTGGCTTGTAATATGCACCTGCAGTTGGGCCAAATTAAAATTCACCAAATGGCACTACCTCCACATACCTTGTAAGCACCAAAGCTTGCAATTTTGTGTTTTTATGGTAGACTGCTTATGTGTGTATGCCTGAACAGTCTTTCTGCTATAATATAAATATATGTAAGAGAACAGTAAGTAAAAGAGCTGAAAAAGGACTCCTGCTGGAATTTCCTTGAAAGGGCAGCACTCAGATCAGTACATGGAGCAGGCATACAATAAGATCAAGCAACATGATGGTATATTGATATTACAGAGTGATTTATTATTTCATTTAGGAAAAAGAAAACCAAGAATTGTTAGAGAAGTTCCGAATGCTCCATATGCAAGCTGAGGACTGGGAAATGAAGGCTCATCAGGCTGAAGGAGAAAGCAGCTCAATACGACTTGAACTCCTTTCTGTAGATACAAATAGAAGGCATCTTCAAGAGAGAGTTGAACTTCTGGAAAAAGAGATTCAAGGGGTAATAACATATGCAGTGAAATTCTGTCAAGGAAGTGGGATACGTTCAAATGTGTTTTTTTTTTTAATAAAGTCAACATACTAGTTTTAATGCTTTGATGGAAAATAATTTCTATATGTGAATGTTTCAGATGTGGACACTGAGTTTTTCAAACAGTAACTGGTTGTGGTTAGATGTGTTGTCCTACTCGCTTCATTGCTTTCCCAAAATTAGAATTGTTGTGTACATTTTAATTCCTTTAGATCTCTTCTTTTGAGTGATCACTCCTATTATGTAATCATCTCTGTAGGAAGCTTTTTTGCATCTAGATGCAAAATATTTGCATCTAGATTTATGAGTATTTTGTAAGCTTAGTTCTTGCTTTTCTTTGAAGCTTTGAATTAATTACTTGAAGCTTTCGTGGATCGAGTAAAGGTAAAAATCTGGTGGTAGTAGTAGTAGTGGTGCAAATCCAGAATCAGGATACCATATACCAAAATCTAGACCAATAGCATTGAAAATATTGAGGCTTCTGTTTTAGGAGCAATAACTTCCTGGAGATCAAAAGTCTTGGACCAGAATACTTGTGGATTGACTGTTTTTATCTCATGCTTTTAATTAGCAAAATACATTAGAGACTTTCATATTGTAAGCTGAGTAAAAAATGGATTGTGTTTTAGGTGTTCTAAGCTTTTAATTCTCTTCTGAAGCTGGAATCCATCCTCATTCCATACTTCCATGATTCTTCAGAATGGTGATTAAAAATTGCAGGGGTGTTTTATTAGTTATTGTTAGCTGTGACTTAGGGAGAGGAATGGAATACAAAGTCAATTTTATAGGGAAAGATAATTTTGAAGGGAAAAGAAAGTAGTTTAAAATGCCTTATCCAACGGAGTACTGTTAACATTTAACACTGAAAGAGCATCCATATTTGTCTTTGTTTAGCATATTGCTGCACATCAAGCTTATGAATCTCAGATCTCCTCCATTACAAAAAATATGTCCAAATTGGAAGAGGACATTAAACGTGAAAATCAGGATAAGTCTTCTCTGTTGGCAGACCTGGCTTCAGTGAGGGAACTCTGCGTGAAACTTGAGTCTAACAAAGAACTTCTATCTCGACAGCTGACATCCAAAAGCATGGATTATGAAAGGGTAAGCAACAAAGGCAAATATCATTTGCTACAGTAAAAACTCTTTGCTTTTAATGGCTTTTGGAGAAAAGAATAAAAATTACTTCTGAGATTAAGGTAAATTATGTCACTAATTTTGCATGTATAAATTTTAAATTTTGCAGTTTACAGATCTGTATCTGTGCCTTTAGCACAAAAAGAGGGTGTTTGTTTCATTCGTTATCACTACAAAATGTGGCAACGGTCTTTTTGCTATACCACAGAGAAAAATAATATTTATTTAGTTTTATGTACTGTTTTTTAATTTACTCTAATTTTCAACTTTTATAGAAATTGAATAGTGCACTTATTTAAATATTAAAAGACTTTTCCCTAATGGAGTTTTTCAATTAAACTGAAATTTAGATTCAGCTGTAGTTCATTAAATATTTTGAAATAGCTTAAACAGTTCTAAATATCCATAATTTCTGGATTTTTTTTCTTTGCAGCTGATTGTTGTGTCTTTACTTAATGACTTGGACAGGCTTTCAGTTTACTGTAATATTCAAGACCTTGAGAACAGTAGTTCTCTTCCCCACAGAATTTGTTTGTATTCATAGAATTAATGAGGAAAACAACCATTCCTACATTTTCAGCAAAAGCTAAGAAGCTAATTGTGACCTTAGTTGAATAGAATGAAGTATAGTAAACAGTGGTTTTGTGCTTGTGCAAAAGCCTACTGCAGTTAAAAGGCAATTACCATTCCCAGATACTTATCTGTAATACAGCTCCCAATAGAACATTTGACAGATGTCCAGCCTGAATAGTTTTCAACTAAGTATAGTTTCAAATAATTGTAGACATTAATTTGTTTTGCGAGGTCAGTTTCCTATTAATTTCTATTAATATTCCAATCATTTCAGTTTTTATAACAACTCTTCATGAAAGAGAACTCTTATGTGTTTGTAAACCAGTGTATTAAATTTGTGCCCTAGGTTCTAAGTGAATTAGAAGATATAAAATCAGAAGCAGAGCTGCTGAAAAAGCAGTTATCCAGTGAGAGACTAACAGTTCAGAATCTTGAAACATTGCTGGCTACTAGTAGAGACAAAGAGTTTCAGAGCCATTTAACATCCCGTGAGAAAGACTCCGAAATTGAGCTGTTGAAAGACAAGCTAACACTCGCTGAGAGCAAACTGTAAGTTTTAACAAGTCTGTCTTATGTGGTTTAGAACAAAACTTTTTCTGTGTGACAACACTTCTTCACAGTCAAATTCTTGATGGTCAGTATGCCTGAGCAGATTGTTAGGGCAATGTCTTCTGGGTTTTTGTGGTATTGTTTAGTTAAAATTTCTTTACTGATCTTGCGTGCTTTATCAGCACTCTGGTGGACACCAGTTAGTACAAGCAGCAAACTTAAACAGGATTTCTAAAGGAAGCCTACTCTAAAAGAAAGGAACACCCTATTAAATTTTCAGAGTCTTGGGAATAAGCACTCAGTTTCTCTCTGGATTGGTCCCCAGTGACGGCAGAAAGTTTGCTTCCCTTTCTCTGCTGCTAGTGACTTTCTCACATCAGTCAGGTGCAGGAGATACCTTTCCTGAAGTTCACTTGTGTGGTAGAACTCTTACCGTCTTCTCAGTGCCAGCACTAAAACCCTTTATTTCTGAACCTCTTAATGGGCATAACTACCTAGTGGTGAGGTAGCTAATCTGGTGCAGATATTATTCCCACTACAGACCAACCAACCCATGGAAATTCATCAATTTTGTAGATATTGAGTACATCTATAAATGTATGTGCGGATTGCAGTATGATTTTGATATTCAACCTTTGCATCAGAGTGTATCAGTTCTTAAAATACCTAGCTGCTCATCTCACAGGTTTTGATTTTCTTCCCAGCTTCAGAAAGAAATCTAATTCAACTCTGCCTTTTAAGGAAAACATCATATTTTTATTTGGATTTGAAGAGTTTAATTATTAGTTTAATTAAGACAACACAAATTTCTTTAGTCTTGAACTGTTTTATTGAAAACACTTCTGAAGACTTAACTCCGTTAGAACAATGTGGATTCATCAAGTGTCTCAAAGCAAATCAAAAGTAAAATTTTAACATAGGTGTCCAGCTCACAAAAAGTACCAAGTAGATTAAATCTGTGGTAAATGTGAATTGTTTACCTACTGAGGATGCCTGTTGTTCTTACTTGGATTAAAGTAAGACTCACATAATAAATAATGACATCATAGCTCTTTAAAAGTACTTATGCTACTATTAACTTTTAAGAAAAAGTCCTGTATCATTTAGTATCCTTTGAAATATAAACAGAACAGAACCTGACATCTGCACTACACGTGGCCTGCATTTTCTTCTTATGCTGTGCTTCTGCCTAGAGTAGAAACACTTTCCAGAAGAAAGCCTAATCTGTTTGGAACAGTGAAGTTAAGGAGATGATATTTTGTGTATATTAAATGCATACACAAGAGAAGTGGGGGATTTAAAAATTTTTCTCAAGATATGAAGCAGGAAATTTGAAGTTTCCATGATATTGGCAATCATGACATGGTAATTATCCTGGGGATGCATTAGCCAATGACTGTAGTGGTATCTCTGCATTCAGGAGCAAGAAGGAGGAGTAGCAGCTGAATGTAGATGGTGGTGAAGAGGGAAGTCAAAGTAGAATTTCATAAGAAGAAAAACAGATACACCCAGTTAGTAAACACAGAGGTAGGGAGAGAAAGGAAACGTATGAAAGGTAAAAGGACAGATACTGCTTTCCGATGAGGTACAGAATATAGCATACTTGAACATTTAAAAGCTATCTATAACTTAGTGATGCAAACAGGTAAGCAAAATTAAATGTGGAAGTCACAAAAAAAAAAAGGAAAGAAGATTTTCATTTAACTTTATTTTAGCTTCTTTTGTACAAACATCATAAATGTTTAAATAGCTTAGTAGTAATTTTTTCACATGTTTTCTTCTGCACACCTTGTAGGGTTCCTTGTTTGTTGTAAGTGTCAGTACTTGCACTGTTAATAGAATGGGATATTGAAGGAAGCAGGAGAATGTTCTCTGGAGGGATAGTGGCTATTCTATTGAATTGCTTTCCTCTTTTACTTAAAGTTTCTGCTAGGCGAATGTTCAACGGTGAGAACTACTTGTGTATACCTTATATACATAATTTTATTATGATTACTGTGCATAGGGGTTCCAAATTAAAATATTTATTACTTTTTGAGTTATTTACTTCATTATCTATATTTTATTTAAATGACATTGACCCAGAATAACCTCAGAACTCACAAAACTGTTTGCTTTCTCTTTTTATTTCACAATAATTATATTGGGTCCTGAATTCTTACCTCCATCCTGAAAGCATATGCCTGTCTCTGAAGGACTTAGAATAAGATATCATCAAGACCTCTTGTCTTCTGCATCTGTTCTCAACATACTGGATCAAGATACCATTCTATGAATGTTACTGATGAATAGGGAACACAGGAAAAGATATTCTGCGGTTCTTTTTGGATCAAATCTCTTGAGTAGCTTGCATCTTCCTGGAGTCAGAGACCAGCGGATGCCAGACAGGAAATCTGTGACTGAGCTAGGAGGGGAGCTTGGTTTTCAGAGTTCCAGTCCTGTGCTTTAGCAGTAAACTAATACATCTTTACTTCTCCAGAAGTGACTTTTGATCACTACATTTTGGCTTTGAAGACTCTACAGAATAATATAGCTGTCTAGATTCTTGTTTAGACAACTTACTTTGCACTCAGTAATTATTTTCTTGCTTGCTTTATAATGCAGTTAATGGTGTTTTGCAACCAAGCATTAAGTCGTCCAAACTGGGTCTTTGCTGAGAGGTATATTTGATTATGTTACTTATGATTTTCAAGACTACTTTTCATTTTGATTCTTGCGATTGAAACAGTTGGGCCCAAACGCCAAGGGTGTAGTTGACAAGTTTTCAGTCTCTGGTTTTGCTGGTCTGAGCTTACATTGATGCAGCTTTTACTTAGAGTTCATTCAGATGTGTATACTGCCAACCAGACAGTTCCAGCCTACTTGATACAATTTTTACTGAAGCCATGTCTGTTATGTTTGTATTTTTTGTGGATAATTACTGTTTATTCCCTTCTTTTTTTAAGTGTACACATAGACAATCTTGCCTTGCGACAAAGGACAGTAAATCAATAAATTAATGGTTTAATTATTTTGTCTGTTTTTTGAAATATCTTTGTGTTTACCTTTGACTGAAAAAGAACATGATACATTGTAGTAAGGATGTAGTGAGGGGCTTGCCAGCTTCTCACTTGTCTCTCACTTTAGGTTCATCCAGAAACATTCTGTTGCATTCACGTGGTTTTCACTGCCTCTAATTTGTCTTTGATTTGGTCTGTAGGAAACAACACCTTCAGTATCTGGTTTTGTTTTGTCTTGCTCTTATTTGTCTAAGTTCCAAGGTGACAGTGTTCAAAGAAAACTTTGTTGATTCTCATGACTTTTTTTAGAAGCAGCTATAATAGAGAGGTTCCCATACTTCGAAGTAAAGCTGCACAGCTGCAGACTGACTGTGATGTTTTAAAAAGGCAACTGACAACGGAACGGTTTGAACGGTAAGGCACCTTTTTCAGTGAGGTGACTCCTCACATTCCTTCTTTCTCACTTTTAAAACTTGCTTTTTTCAATAGTGAGGAACTTCTATGGAACACTGTGCTCCTATTGTCATATGAAATCTAATATGCTCACATTGAAACTGCTTAATTAAAATAGAGGGAAAAAAATCCTTATACAGCTTCTGAATTCCCTTGTAAATTTTGTGAGCTTACCATTGCATAGAAAAAACCCAAAGAGAACCTTCTAATGAAAAAAAGGAGAAAGTTGAGTGACATTACAAGGGGGAAAAAAATTAAGTGCCTTGCAAAGTAGTTTGTAAATGACCAAGTAAAAAAAGGGAGAAAAAAAGAGTTCCATTTTCTTCCTTTAACACCCATCCTGCAGTACCTAGGTATTATGTAACTGAAATTGCTGTCTGTTGGTAGTGAACGTGCAATTCAGGAAATGCGTCGACATGGTCTCTCTACATCATCATTACGTGCTTCACCTCCCCTCAGTTCAACATTAAGGTCTCCCTCACATTCTCCAGAGCGTCCCATTGTAAGGACACCTGATCAAGCAGCAGCTGAAAAGTAAGTGGTTTGATTTTAGCAGATTGTTTCTGTTTGAGATAACTTTAAACTTTTTCTAAATGATACTTTTTTAATTATATGCAGTTCTTACACACTTTAAGTTGTTCTAAATTCTTCTTTTGGTGACTCTTCCACTATAAAATATTAATTGGAAATAATAGATGTGAAGTGCTCTCCAAAGCAATATATAATGTAGTGGAATCTCATTCCTGTTCTCATTAATGGTCTTGCGCCAGCTGACAGCTTCCAAATATATAGCGCCTGCTTCTTATTACCATTAACTATATCCAAATATATATTGCCAATTTATTATTGTTAATAGTTATCTCCAAACAACAAATGGTTCTTTTTAGGAGAAATGCCATGAAATTCTCTCAAACATTGCAACGAAGGAAAGACTCCCTAAGAGACAGTCCAACTGAAATGTGTTTGAACCCTACACATTAGGTGAAACTGCCTCAAAAATAAATACATAAAAATAATTAATGAATTTTTCATCATTAGTGCTTTGAAAGCTATGAATTTCTAAGACTGCGGTCTCTAGAGTTCCATGAAAAGAAATCAACCTGACACCTGTTCATTTTTGCTGACATTTTTGTTCTATTATAGATCTGTTATTTTAGATGACATCAGCTATGTGTTACAGGCTTGATTATCGACTTTTTATCCCATCTGTCCTATTCTGCATAATAAATTGTAGTGAAGAGCATAAGGACAGGGAGAGACAAACAGCGATGGTTGTAGGGAATACCTGTGCTATAACAGCTCATGATTCTAACTGATAAACTCCCAAGAAACCGAATTTTAAACTCTATTTTTGTTATTAAAGCTTCGGTGGTGGTGGTGGTGCTCTTAAGCTTACTTTTATTAACAAAAAGGTTCTCAGGTTTCCTGAGAACTGAGATTGGCATGGCAAGATCCACATTGTCAGCAATGTTTCTCCTCTTCAAGTTTTTGGAGGAACCAAAAAAAAGAAAACTGTAGCAAATGAGATATTGATGGGCCAGATGAAACAGCAGTTACTTTTGCTTTAATGGTGAGCCATTAGGCAAACCCTGTTGCACTGCAAAGCAACATTTTAACTGAGTTAATGTTAGATAATTTATTTCTGAGCTTGAGTATAATCAGTATAGAAATGTCTTCAGTCAATTTTGCTTACAGTGAGTCCCAAGAGCAATAAAAACAGTCCCATGAAGAATACCACATGGTGAACTATTTGTATCCTATTATTTGCATAATTAATTTTAACAATGACAGCTCTGTACCATATCTTATCAAAAAATATCCAAGTACATATTTTTCAAGAAAGTGGGTTTGAACAATTGAATTCTTTTACTGTCTTGCCTTTTAAACATTTTATTACATTCCAATGATCTTGGTAGTACTACCACCATCTTTCACCCTACTTACTCCTTCCTGGAAGCTTACTACACTAGCATGTACTCTGTAATTAGAGTTCTGTACCGGTACAACTGCCTTTTTTTCTCTTGCCTGATTTAATCTTCTCAAATTTTCCCTGCCTCCTCACCTCAGATTTTTTTCTTAAGCATTTGAGCAAGGAGTCAATGAACTGAATGTAGAGTTTTAGGTAATATGTTAATAGTCAAGTTTTGGGAATAACAGAAGAGAATATGAAAAGGCTAAATCTAGTTATTCCTTTTTATTCTATATTCATTAGTCAAATATAATAGACAGGTTTTTTGTTATTTTTTTTTCTTTCTCCACCAGAAGTGTGAGCTTCAAGGAATAACCAGTACTTGAGCAACAGAACCATTATCTTGGTAAAAGGACTTTTTTTTAAAATTATGAAGGATGACTTCTATTCTACCTCTGTCTTCTTCAAATCAGCGATTACCTTTGAAATTTCTGAGAACTGGTGAAGTAATCAACTTTGCAAAGTTCTGCTTTCCTAACTGACTGGGGAGACTGTTTTTTGCTGGCTGTTCAATGGGTTTTCTGTCAAGGCTGGCTGTTTTACTGTTTTGCAAACAGTAATTATAAGAAGGAAATTATTTACACTTGGTATGACAGTCTCTTGTTTTCATTTTACTGTTTGATTCCTGTTTGCTTAACTCATGATTACAGAACTTCATTAATCTTTGAACTAACATTGAATATCATACATGATTGTCTTAAAAATGCTGAGCCAGGATATGTGTTACACTCATGACAGTTTTCCATGTTTGGGTTTTTAACCAGTGTTTTCTGCTTACAGGTCATTCTTCGTGGTATTTATAAGTATTGATTTTATGAATGCATTTTGTTTACCTTAATAAAAAAACCCCAGTTATTCTTTATTAATGTTTTTGTCATCTAAAACCTACTCATCTCCTTTTGTTTAATCTTTGCGTGGAATTGTATTTTAAATATCCTAATATTAAATAAAAAGCAAAAATGCTATTTTTAAAGAGGTATTGAAATCCTTTAAATATTATAACATTAATTCTAAAGCATTATATGTTCAAATTTTTGAATCATATCTGGAGATAGTTTTTCAAATTTTGAATTAAAAAGATCAGAACAAAGCCTGGAATCCTTCACACAATTGAGTTCAAGCTGTTGGAAGGGTGAGACTCTTATTAGGTAAATGCTGGTATTTTGCTGTGACACACACATACTAGGTAAATGCAGTGAGAATTAATCTTTAAAATATCTGGTGTATTTTGCAGAGGGGCATTTCCAGTTTAGGCTATGAAGTGAGATGCAATTAGCAATCACCATCTTATGATATGCTCTTAAAGTCTGTTACAAGGGAGTAAAAGAATTACAAGGGAGTAATAGCCTCAGTGGAAAAATCAGCATCAGATTTCCACATTTTAATACTTCAAAACATGTCTCGTGGGATTTCAGCTTACAAAAGCGTTCTGCAAAGGCAATGCAGAGATGTGGGTACTTTTAACTGCATTTTTGATGCAGCCAGTTAACTGGAATTATTATGGATTTCTCTGTAAGTGGTCACTTGTGTCACATAATAGTAGATCAATGAAAACTGTATTCATTTCTAGGCATTTATACTAACAAGAACGATTATAGTTAAGGGTCTCCTAGCATTTCCATTGCAAATCTATTTTTCAGGGACTTAGACATCAGCTGTAATAATATATTTTTGACTAAAAGTTGATACAAATGGTCTTAGCTATGCTTAACTCAGTAAGTGTTCCTACATCTTTGAATAGGTTTCTTGCAAAATTGAAAAAAAGAAAGTCATTTTCAAAGTCATTTTTCTATCTACTTAGGTTGTTAAGCATTTTATCCTAAGCAACCTAAGGTGGCATATGTTACAAGATATGAACATTACACCTCTAATTCTATTAGGAATGGAATGCCTGAAAGCATTTCGTATAGCAAAAAAGGCAGCAAAAGAGACCAACAGAGCAGTGTAACACATTGAGCATTCACATAAGTTTTAGGAAAAGGAAGACTTCAAACCAATTAAAAAGGTTCTTTTGTCATTTCTGAACTTAAACAATGATGTAATGAGTTGCAAAATACTGATTTTTATTTGTAAATATGATGTGCATATTTGTTTAATCCTATTTCCTTCTTTTCTGTATATTATCTAAAAGAATAAATAATTTCATAAAAAGGAATCATAAAAGAGTTAGACTCCTAAATTATTTAATTTAGAAACTCAGCCTACCGGACCTTCAAACTGATTTTGTTTTACTTAAATTTTATGACTCCTTCAGTGCACATCTTGTCAAACATGTATTAACATCATTACTCTGACACCCCTGAGGGAGCAAACAGAGCCTATCAGGTCAGCAGGCCTTGAAAGAAAAAAAAGATTTCCACAATACTCTACAACTCCTTTGCAGCTACTGGGTCTATTAAGTCAAAGACATGTGTTATAAAAGAAACAAATATGGATTATATAGTGGACAATAACAACTTCTGGAGTATTGGGTAATAACTGTTTTGCAAATGACAACATATATTTACCCTTACAGACCATAAAGGATTAAAAGGATTTCACTACTGCTAAATGGATGCAATATAAGTGTGTGTATATGTATATATATGCACACTATCAAAATACCTTTTTAAAGACCTATACAGAGAACAAACAAGTTTAAGCACTTGTTTTACTCAGTTGAGCAGAGAGGATCTCTGTTCCAAGTATTAAAATCCCATTTACACTCCCATTTAAAAAAAAAAAAATCTACAATAGAAATTAGAACCAGATTTTCAGAGGGCTTTGCATTTATAGGGGTGAAGAGCTTTTCCAAAGGCTTCAGTATCTTTTTCATATACTTAATTATTACATGTTCTGTTACGCAATTTTCACAGAGAAATAAATGCCTTGGGTTCCTTGAAAGCAGTAAGAACTTATGGCTATCACCACACTCAAAGGGAAAAGTCGAATGAGAAACACTTAAAAAAAATAAAAATCAAAACCACAAGAGTTGCAGTTCTCAGACATCCAAGACTGATGAAAATCCACAAACTTTCCTGGAAGATCTTCTCATCTAAATGGGTTTCGCACAAACTATACCTAACTCTGCTTTCTGACCCATTTTCCTCTCATAGAATCATAGAATGGCAAGGGTTGGAAGGGACCCCGAGGATCATAAAGCTCCAACCCCCCTGCCACAGGCAGGGCCACCAACCTCAGGCCTGGATCTACACAAGGTTGCCCAGGGCCCCATCCAACCTGGCCTTGAACACTTCCAGGGATGGGGCATCCACCACCTCTCTGGGCAGCCTATTCCAGGACCTCACTACTCTTTCCGTAAAAAACTTCCCCCTAATATTCAATCTAAACCTTCCCTCCTTCAGCTTTAAACCATTCCCCTTGTCCTGCCATTATCTGCCCTTTTATAAAGTTGATTCCCCTCCTGTCTGTATGCTCCCTTCAGGCACTGGCAGGCTGCAATGAGGTCCCCCCGCAGCCTTCTCTTCTCCAGGCTGAACAAGCCCAGCTCCCTCAGCCTCTCCTTGTAAGGCAGATGCTCCAGCCCTCTAATCATCTTTGTGGCTCCTCTGAACCCTCTCCAACAGTTCTACATCCTTCTTGTATTGGGGGCCCCAGATCTGGACACAGGACTCCAGGTGGGGCCTCACGAGGGCAGAGTAGCGAGGGACAATCACCTCCCTGTCCCTGCTGGCCACCCCTCTTCTGATGGAGCCCAGGATACCATTGGCCTTGCGAGCTGCAAGAGCCCACTGCTGGCTCATGTTAAGTTTCTCATCCACGGTGACACCCAGGTCCTTCTCAGCAGGGCTGCTCTCAAGGAGCTCTTCTCCCAGTCTGTATCTATGTCTGGGATTCTTCCGGCCTAAGTGCAACACCTTACACTTGGCAGTGTTGAACCTCATAAGGTTCACCTGGGCCCATTTTTCTAGCCTGTCAAGATCCCTCTGGATGGCTTCTTTTCCTTCAAGGGTGTCGACCACACCAGTCAGCTTGGTGTCATCCGCAAACTTGCTGAGGGTGCACTCAATCCCATCATCGATGTCATTGATAAAGATGTTAAAGAGAACCGGTCCCAAGTCAGACCTCTGGGGGACACCGCTTGTCACCGGCCTCCACCTGGACATAGACCCATTGACCACCACCCTTTGGCTACGGTCTGTTAACCAGTTTCTTATCCACTGGATGGTCCACCCATCAAATCCACATCTCTGCAGTTTAGAGATAAGGATGTGGTGGGGGACTGTGTCAAAGGCCTTGCACAAGTCCAGGTAGATGACATGGACTATCCAGTGGATAAGAAACTGGTTAACAGACCGTAGAGATGGCAGCCAGGGTTCCTGTGGGCTGCAGCCGGTGAAGCACCAAGAGTTGCCATTTCCGAAACCGCTGGAACAGCGGCGGAACCCCCGCGCCCCGCGGAACCCCCGCGCCGGGCCGGAGCGCCCCTCCGCGCACCCCCATCCCCATCCCGGCCGCTCCGCGGGTGCCGGACACTAGTTCCGCGCCTTTCCACGCCGGCGTTTGAGGCGGCAAGCGGAGCCCCGCGGGGGCAGACGCAGCTCAGCGCAGGCTCTTGTCCCCGTGAAGTGTCCCCTCAAAGCCCTTGTCCTCAACCCAGGCCAGCACTGTCCCTGAGCAGGATGTGGCCATCCAGAGGGACACAATGAAGGGGGCGCTTGTCCCCAGGCAGCCACTCGGAGATAACTGTGGAGAAAGAATTCCCCTGGCAAGAGAAGGAGTCTTTGTCCCTGCAGCATCTCTGATCAGCCACAGGCCCAGAGAACCCTTTCAGCAAGCTTGGTGCTTCACGAGAATGCCCAGTGGGGGGCATTAAACCCTGTGAGGGGGGAGGCAGCCTGGTTGCCTGGGCTCCCTCGAGCCCTGGACCGGGAAGAGCCCAAGGAGGAGGACAGTGATGGCGGGACTGGGAAGGAGCAAGTCCCCAGGCAGCAAGCACCCAGGGGAGCAGCATGACAGCCAGCATTTTCCTGTCCTAGGGGAAAGCCTGGTGGCAGAGGAGTCCTGTGGGAGTGGAGCTCAGAGCAGCTGAACTGATGGAGCTGTGTCCCAGGGGTGGCAGGATCATCCTGGTGTGACTCGTCCAACAGCATCCGTGGCTATTGCTGAGCGAGAAGAATGGCCGGTCCTTTAAACCGACTGGATGGTGTGCACGCTGAGCACGCTGAGCTCTTTGCAGCAGCCATAGTGGCTGCTCCATTAAATCCCAACTACACAAACTGCAACACTTAGTTAAAGTGTGACAGGTGTTCCCCTCACACTTTAAACATGGCTTAGGCCAAAAATCTATTCCTCTTGTCTTCCCACTGACAAAATGGGAAAAACACCCATCCCCTCCCATCCCATCCTGTGTAAAATGGGGCTGGGAAACACCAGGTTGGGATTTGTTTTTTGCCAAGGGCTATTTTGTGGTTTTGAAAGGGATCATACAGTGAGGGGCAACAATTTCTGCACACCTTCCCACCACACCCGCCCCATCCTCCCTCCTGTTCCTCTGTGGGTTTCTGGGCCCCTCTTGAGGTGTTTTTTAATGTCGAAGGAGAATGGAAACGATCACAGGATGACGCTGCAACAGGTCAGGGAGTTGGGGTGGTTTGGGGTGGGTTTTGTCTTTGCCAAGGGATATTTTGTGGTTTTGGTAGGGATCATGCGCACAACTTGGTGGTTCTCTCCATCCAGCTCGTCTTTGGAAGCTTCTCCGGGGTCATTAGCCGAGCCTTGCTGGCCCAATACAGCTCAGGCATTGGCGGATCCCAAAAAGAATTGACATCGACAGAGAGCTTCCAAAGCCAGGTCCTGGGATCCTTCAACTCCGGCCCGGGGAAGCTGTTTGTCCACCAGCAAGCTTCTCCTTATCATCTGCCGAGGTAGCCAACTTCTCTCTCTTTCCCTCCTTGCTCTCCTCCTCCCAGTTTTCATTCGCTGACTCTCCTTGGGGAGTTGCGACCCACCAAACGCCTCTGGGACCCGACCGGGACCTGACAAAAAACCCCCAAACCAACCCCCCTGACCCTTCCCACTCCAATCTCTTTCTGCGTCCCTGCCGTGCCCTGTGCCACATCTCAGGTTTACCAGCGTAAAACTCCCCTAGGGGGCAGGCGGGAAAGAAGTGATTTTGAAAGTGAAGGGTGAAAGGTTGAGGAGTGAACATGGTGTCGCACTGGTTTGGTGGGGTGTGTGCTTCCAAAAGTCTGTCATGGTGTTTCCCTTGCAGATGGATACATCGCCTCCTTGACTCGCTCCCAGTGCCTCTACTACTCTTCTTTTTCTTCCTCATCATCATCATCATCCTCCTGCTCCTCCTTGGCAGTCCGGACATCCTCGAGCATCCTGCCACCCTCCCAGTGCCAGAAACTTCCATTGACCCAGCCGCCTCCCTCCATCCACCCAACCAAAGTCCTCAGGCACAGTGGGAGTTCTCCAACCATCGTTGGAGCCAAAGACACTCCGGCACCAGACAGCAGGGATGAGGCTCTGTCACAGAACAAACCCCCGATCAAGACCCCCCCTGAGGCCCACAGCCGCATCCGCCTGAACCTAAAGGTCAGGCAAGAAGGCGGGCGCATCAAGGTGGTGCACAGCACTGTGATCTACCCTGTGTATCAGCGCCCTGCCAGGCGCTGCACCAGCAAGGGACTCGCCCCCACGGCACCGGCACCAAAAGGGAGATGAAGAGTAGAGTGGATTACATGGCTCCATCTTCCACCCAGACAAAACCTCTCCTGATTTCCTGCCACCTCACCCTTCCGAAAACCTTCCCCAAAACCTTGGATTTGTTGCTGGACCCCCTGTTACGCGCACCCCCTCCCCCCACACCCGAGTCTGCTTCCTACCCCCTGGGGCATTCTTGGGATCCTTTAATCCAGGATTGGTAAACCCCTGATTGTTTAAACCCTAGTTTAATAAATCCTGGATCCAGAAATCCCAGACTGATAAATCCCGGAACCTTTGAAATCCCCGATTGCTTCAGTTCCACATCTCTTAATCCTGGATGGTTTAATGCCAGGTCATTTAATCTCATATCGGTGACTCAATTTTTCTCCACCACCGAGTGGCCATCCTGGGACCCCCTGAACCCTCCAAAACCCCTCTAGAACCCCTACTGATGTGTCCAGGGCTGGGAAGTTGCGGGTGGGGAAGTGATGTGGGGTAGGGGGTGTATTAGTGGGATGGGGGATGCTATATCAGTGGGGGATGTATCCATTGGGGGGACTAAAGCAGCCCCCCCATGCAGGTGGATGTGCAGCCACATCCCCAACCAGGTCCTGAAGAGCATCAGCCTCATCAACCCCCTCTGGAATCCTTTCTGGGGGCCCTGCAGCACCTCTCCAGGGTTAAAAGGGGGGTGGAGGGTCCACAATCCCCCTCCCTGTATTTCCTCCACACACACACCCAGACATGCGTGGGTCCAGCCATTCCCACCCTTCCCCTCTACTCCCCAAAACAGCAGGGGCCCCTCTTTCCTGAAGCTGTTTTGGGGGGACCCCACATCCCTGGGGCCAGCACCAGTTTTCCATGTCCCTGCCTTGTTATTCTCTCCCACACACTCCCCCTTTTCCTTCAAAAATCCCCAAATCCTCAGCCTCTGCCAAGAGCCCTGGCACCGGCTGCTGAATCCCACAGGGGAGGTTGGCTGGAGAAGTCCCTCCCCATTGAAGGAGGGGGATGGAGAAACATGTGGGGGAGAAGGGAGGGAGTTGGGGGGATATCAGGGCTGGTTTGGGGCCAAATTCCTGTCCTGGTGGTCCCTGCTGCAGTATGTACAGGGGTTTTGGGGAAGGGGAGTTTGGGGGACAAGGTCAAGGGGTTCATGGTGCTCCGGTATCCCCCAGTTGGGTTCTGATAGCCACCAACGATGGGAGGGACAGTATGGTTCAGGGGTGAGGCCTGCCTGATGGTAGGGTAGGGTGAGTGTGTCAAGCAGGAAACTTTTCAGGGCTGGGATTAGGGGGGAAAGGTTGGGATTAGGGAGGGATTTGTGTTGGGGTTGGGATTCAGGGTGGAGTTTGTGGCTGGGATTTGGGGCTAGGACTGGGATTGAGGTTGAGATTGGGGCTGGGATTTTGCATTTGAAATTGGGATTAAGGGCTGGGATTTGTTGTTAGGATTTCAGATAGTATTGAGGTTGGGACTGAGATTAGGCTCGGGTTTGGGTTTTGGGGTCAGGTTTGAGATGAGGATTAGGTTTGGGATTAGGTTAGGGATAAGGGGTGGGATTAGGAGGGAAGATGGGGGGGATATGAGGAGGCTGCTGGGGTGCCAAGGTATGCCCCTCCGGCTGGGCCGAGATCTGTGCTGTGATGCTGTTTCCATCCGGAAGCATTTCTGGAGTGAGGGGATGGGGCAGCTTTACTGCTCCCCTGCACCGGTTCTTGTTTGATGGCTGCATAATAGCTGAAGGATCCCTCTACAATGATGACCCTCTGCTCCAACACAAACCCCCCTTCTCACAGCTCCCCAAAGCCAGATCGCACTTTACCTCCCCGCACTGCCATGTCCCAGTGCCCCTCACCTCCTGGGACAGTCTTTCTCTCCGGAACTCTCCCAGAGATGACACCAACCTCAAAGCAAGGTTCTCTGAGCAGAATGGCCTCTGACCCCTCTCTATCCCCTTGGACTGAGCCCTCTTGCTGCACCATGGACCCAAGGCTTAGAAGAGACTGGGAAGTGAAAGGAGAGTTGGGTCATGGGCAATGAGAACAGGCAGGTGACTGTGATTTTCAGTCACTGGAGGCAGTGGGCAGCACTGGTGGATGCTGGGCACGGGGAGAAAATGGCTCAGCTCGGGGCAGTGCTGTGGTGGTTCCCTCTCCAATCGCACGGGCAGCTGATATTTCGCCCAAAATCCCTGGATTTTTTACCAACTGCTTCATTTCCTGTCAGCCTTCCAGCGATAGCTTTGCCCAAGTCTCTTCTTCTCATCCTGTCAGTAAAACCCTGAGGTTGAAATTGCCTCTGAGGTCCCACCGCCTGTGAAAGAAACGCTTTGCACCAGAAAATAAAGGGCCCTGGCGCCCGCCAACTGACACCAGGATGTCAACCTCGCCCTGAGACTCCTTGGCTTCACCAGAAATCTCTGCAGACATGATAAACCTTTTGTTTCCTCCTCTTGCATTGCAGGGAAACAAATAATCCTCCCTGTCCTGCAGGATTTAATCCTTAAATATCGCAGGGAGCTGGCGGTGGGGTGGGTTGGGGTTTTTTTCGTTGAGTCAAAAGAGATGACGTCTGTGAGTTGGAATCTTGAGCTCAGGTTTTAGGGATTCCATACAGATTCATCAGCATGAGGTGGGCAGCAGTCCCCGTTTCACACGCCAGGCCGTTAAATACAGACATTTCTCAGCGATTGCCCCCTTTTCCCATCCACGAACCTGCCAGCAACAAGCCAGGGCCAAGGGCGTCCAATTTCCCTTCCAAACAGAGGCCGAGCGCTCCTTTCAACAATAAAACCAGAAACTCAAGAGATTTTATTCATAAAAACTGCTCATTTCGGCCAGCTCTGGGGGCAATATGGTCTTCAAGAGAGGCTCCAACTCCAACATTTTCACGTCCGCCTCCTCCTCTTTTATCTTGTTCAACACCCTGCAAGGCAGAACACCAATGGGGATTTCTATTTGGAGTTCTTTTAAACCCCTTTTTTCCCCACAAGCCCCGCTAAACTGAGCTTCGTTCTTGCTACTCCAAGGGCCTCCTCACCGGCACAGGGCCCTTTTGGACGTAAATCAGCCAGTCTCCCCAGCCGCAGGGGTGTTACTGCTTCAACCAGCAAGATTTTTGGGTGGAAATCCACCCAGAAAGCCCCGGGGTAACTTTAGATCCACTCCCTCCTCCAACCCCTGTTGACAGCTTTTGGAGTTTAAATCCATTTCAGCCCAAACCCAGCACGTTTCTCCAAGGGCAACAGCTACCTTTCCCGCTCCTCCCATGGAAATGTGTCCCGATGGGGTGGGACTTCAGCCAGGACTGGTGCAGCACTTGGGTGGATGGAGAAGTCTGTGCTGGGAGGAACCTTTGGGTTGGCCTTCTTTTTTGCTCTGTTTCCCTTCGAGGGAAGGCGGCGGCGCTTCTTTGGGTTGCAGACAGCCTGTAAAATCACAGAGGTGTTAGCAAATTTTCCCTGCTCTCTAGAGAGGTGGACAGTTAAATAAAAAAAGAAAAGAAAGCCAAAAGGAGCTTAAAATCCCCCCAAAACCCTCTGAAAAAATATAAAGAACCACCTGCGAGGCAAAGAGACTGCGCAAAAATATAGATCCCGGCCCCAATCTGCCTAGGTGAGCTCCTCTGAATGCTAAACAGCCAAAAAACCCCGCTTTAATAACCCACACCCAGGACAGGGCGCAAACACGGACCACGCTGTTGGCATTTCCATACGCAGAGCAAGGTTTTCCTCCCTGTCAGGACTGCCCAGTGCCAAAATGAACCGAGTTCTCACCACAAAGAAACAACCTTTGCAAACCCAACCTCCCATTTGCCGGCCAAGGGAGGTTCCGTCGACACCTGTAGAGAGCAGGGGAGCAGGCAGCTCCTTTTACAGAGCGACCGGAATTTCTTGGGCCCCCCTGAAAGTTGTAGGCAACGCCAATGGGTTTTATCAGCAACCACAAACTTTCCCGGCAGCTCCTGCTGCCCCTCACGGGGCGGTTTCCTTGCGGAGAGGCATCTCGCACGGATTTACTACCTCTTCTTCAGTGTTTTCCACCTTGTCCTTGGTTGTTTTGCTGTTTTTTCTCCTGACCTGAGGCTGTCTGCGGCCGAATTTGACTTTTTTCTTCCACATATAATAATATTCGACGCACTGCGCCACGGTCTTGGTCTGAACCTGTTGTGAGAGAAACAGCAGCAGTCTGTAGCGGCAATTCCATAGCTGAAAGCTTCCGGGCAGAGGCGTACAACGAAAGCATCGGCAGGAGGATTATCTTTCCCCCTCCAGCTTAGTGCAAAACGGACAAGGCCAGTCCGAAAACAGACCTTCCTTTTCCGCAGGGCGGAATCGCGCGTTTCTAACCGGCCGGCAGCACGAAGGATCAGTAATTCTGTTCGTACCTCTGGGGTTTCATTACCAGAGACGTTAAATATCCCCGTGCGGTTACACATCGGGGCAAATAACCCTGCTTTCAAAGAACAGGGGGAGTGACAGACACCAAAAGGCCTCAGCCGCCCCACCCTGACTGCTTTACCTTCTTCTGAATCAGGTTAAAATCCTTCCTGTGATGGCAGAAAGCCTCTCTGAAGAGCTGCTCCTCGAGAGGGGTCCAAGAATCCGACCCTGGGAATTGAGCAAGGAGAAACCACCGCAGTTTATTATTTGCCTGGCGAGGCTGCCTTCATTCCCGAGTTAAAAGAAAACCCCCATCAAGCCAAACCCGGCGTCAAGGGGTGAGAACCAAAGCACTTCCACACCACCCCTCCCCGGGGGAAAGGCAACAACTTTGTAAAACCAAAACCTTGCTAACCACTGGTAGAAAGGGCAGGCACCAGCCACGCCAGCGAAGGAACGGGGTCCCCAGTTACCTGTGTAATGATAATCAGCCAGCTGAAAGGATTTTGACTTCTGAGGCGTCTCGAAAAGCAGCATGTCCAGAGCATCCTGCAGGGTTTGATATTGAAAAACACACAAAGAGAGATGTTGGGTTCCCCAGTCGGGAGGGAGAAAGGGGGCAAAACTTCTGGAAGCTAGAAGCAGCAGGGAAAGGGGGTGTGGAATGCCTCCCCCAATAAGAAGGAAGACAACTTGGGAGGAACTGACTGAAAACCCCATTCCCCCATTCCCTGCCCCTCCCTGTGCCGTGATGAGCGAGGAGAAGGGAGTCAAATTATGACTATAGTCTGCTAAGAAGGGAGGAGTGGGGGAAAGGTGCTTTTAAGATCTGGCTGCACTTCTCATTACCCAACACTGGTGTCAATGGGTGTTGTAATAAATTAGTTTTCTTTCCTTTATTCTGCATTGAGTCCATTTTGCCCATGACACTAATTGCAGAGTGATCCCTCTCTGTCCTTCCCTCGAATCTTAAGCCTCTCAATATATGTTTCCTCCCCTTTCCAGATGAAAAGGGATCCCCTCTCTTCCTCCCATGCCCCAGAAGACAACTCTTCTGTGCAGGTTCCCTGGTGCTAACGAAGCCTGAGCCAGCCCGTTAATTATATTCAGGTGAACTTATTGTTCCTTACCATGACGTTGCCCTGCGCTTTGTGCAGGCAGTGCAATGCTTGTTCTTGGTTCCTCGGGCCCCCTGGCATGGCATTGGAGCAGGCCACCTTGAGCAGTTGGGTCACTGCAAATGCAACAAAAACCAACGGAAAGTCAAGTTTCTGTACAAGGGAAGAGGAAAAAAACTCCATGGGAGACAAGAGGGAGAGGGGGGAACAGGTCACTAGTTTTCTGCATTCCACCAGAATCGAGCAAGATCCCCTTCCCTCAACGCCTGTGGAGGAGGCGAAGGAGAAGCAGGGAAGCTGCGGTGGGGACACCGGCCCATCAGACCCGGGTAAGCCGTGGGGACGGGTGAGGAAGAAAGGCATTAAAAGAAAAACCTCTGTCCTGTGTTTCGGGGTTCGAGTCAATGTCTCCCCATGGCTTCCACAGCAGTGTCGCACCATGGACGTCATTCTCCGCCTGTGACCTGTCGCAGAGCTCTGGCAACTCTGCTTGAAACTGGCTTCCGACATTGATGTGCCTGAAGTCAAGGAGGAAAAGAGGAGGTGAGGAAGGCAAGCTGGGAATGGCGATGGCACAAAGAGTGGCAATTCCCTTCTGGTCGGCACAGGCATTCCCCGAGCCCCAAACCACGGTCCCCTCATCGCCCTGTTCTCTTAATTCCGATTGCCACGGTGGGGACTCACGGCTCCACACTGATGGCTTCCTCCAGAGAAGATCCAAGGTCCCCCTCCATTCTGCCTGGAAAAAGAAAACACCTGCTCAAGATAGAAACCGTGTTGCTGACAGCGTCCTCTAGACTTACTTTACCCTCGCTGCTGCAAACCATCGACCTTGTCCCGGAATCTCCCAAATTTCAGGGAAATTGCTGGGGCTTTGTCTCCCCCCCTCCTCGGAATACGGGCACCGGGATATTATTTCACAGCACAGCTCAGAAATCAGCTGTGGGGATGGAGCTGGGGCTGCAAAATCATCAGCGAAGCAAAACCCCAGAACAGTGTTCGCACGCAAGACCGTAATCTATTTTTTTAGGGAGGGGGGGTGGATTCAAGCTTTTCTGGGGCCTGTATTTGTAGGCAGGGCTCCCCAACCCAGCTGCAGTCTCCCAAAAATTACAGCCAACAAGCCAGTGGGAGGAAGCGGGGAGCAAAAAAATTAACCACAACCCTTTCTTGGGCACAAGGTTCCCTTGAGGATCTCTTTATCTGGGATCGCCTGGGCAAAGGATTCCAAAAGATAACCCCTCAAATCCCTGGTTCTAGGTGAGTTAGAGGCACCTGAAAACGCCCAGCGGCATCGGATCGTTGTCTGCCCCCCAAAACCCGTGCGGGGAGGGAGGCGTGGGGTGCAGTTTAGAGGCTCTGCAGGGTTTTTGTAATCAGGGAGAGCCAAAAGGAATAAAAGCAACCCAAAAAACTGTTACATCAACATGAAATTCATTAAACTGCCCGGTAAAATCGCACTCATTCCCTCAGGCTCTAAGGCCACAATGTATCCCACACGGCAGGGCAGCTGCGCAACAAACTCCTGCCACCTGTGGTGTTCCCCGAAGCCCAAGGGGATTAAACAGGGCACGGATTTTCCCAGACAGCACCAGGACACACCCAACGCAGCAGACCCTTGTGGCAGCCTAACCTGAGTGCAGTTCGGGGGCGTTCCAGTGGCCGGAGCTCTCTGCTGATGCTGAAGGCTGTGAACTTGCTGATGGTGAAGGCGGTGAATTGATCACAGAGAACTCCCTAACCGGAGACCTCTTGCCAAGCCACCAAACCACAGGAGAGCTGGAGGCACCTCTCACCTCCTCCCCTCCACCTGAGCGTGTGACTGGTACAGGACCGGTGTCACCACAGCTAACGCGGTGATGTCACTGAAGAACACCTGGGCTGCCAAGGGCTGGCTTCCATCTCTGGCTGCGTCTGAGGTTGGAAAGATCCTTCGCCGCCTTAATTCAACCTCCTGGCAAAGTCCCGAACAACTCTGCTCCCTTTTACCTGCCAGTTCTCCTTCCTTCGTGGCAAACGCCATCGGTCACCACAAATACGCTGACGGTTCTCAGGGCCCTTCCCAGTATAAAGCAGCTGGGCACAGATTTTAGGGAGAAAGCCACTTTGGGAGCCACTGCCATCAGCAGGAGTGGCACCCACCCTACTCCTAAGCGAAATACCAAGACCGAGGGACAGAGGGTTCAGCCCAGGAATGTATTTCAGTCCTCTGAACTTTGGTTTCAGAGCTTCTCTTGGACATTTACCACATTTGCAAGTAAAAGCCGGTACAGCTGAGAAATTACATAGGGCACAGTTAGCACTGTTCCCTGAGCTATACAGCAAGGAACCCCGAGGTCTGAGGGGCTGCTTGTGTGATACTGGGAAATCTTTCACTCCAGGAATGCATTCCATTCATCGCACCTTTGGTTTGAGAGTTACTGCAGGACATTTAGCATGTTTGCAAGCCAAAGCTGGTACAGCCTAGACATGCTATAGTGCAACTATAGCACTATACAGCTATACAGCAAAGAATCCCAAGGTCTGAGGGGCTGCTTGCATGATAGAGTGGGAGCTTTCAGTATTTCAGTCTTGGCACCTTTGATTTGAGAGTTACGGCAGGACATTTAGCATGTTTGCAAGAGAAAGCTGGTACAGCTGAGACACGACATAGAGTTTTTATGAGAACAGGGAAGAGCCTGGGGGTTGGACAAGGGGGAAGCAGTGCCTGTCTCCATTTTTAATACAGCAGGGCAGAATCACCCCACAAGTCTGAGCAAACAGTCCATTGCTATTTATTCAGGGAAACAAAACTGAGTGGGGCTGGGAGGGTGTTCCTTTGGTTTTCCTTGTCGTTTTCGTATTTGGGGTTGGGGGGTGGAGGGTTATGTTTAGGCCAAAGAGTCTGTTGTGCAGCAATTGTTCTTAAAAGCACTGCCAAAGTATGAAGAAGTCACAAAGGACGTCAGGAACTGACTTGTCACAGTCACCCACCATAGCTTTGGAGCTGGGAAGCCTTCTGTGGACAGCTTTGGCACACATTGAGGGCCTTTTCACCATGATGGCGAAACCCCAGAACAAAGATCTCTTGAGCACGGTGCTCTGTTGGTATCTGGATGCTGGTCAGGTTCTTGAAATAATCCACCCCCAATCCCCACCCCCTCACCCCCCACCCCGCTCCCGTGTAATCAGATGAACAGAACTGCTGCAGTATTGCTCGAGCTCCTGCCAAGCAGAGAGATGGCAGCCGGGGTTCCTGTGGGCTGCAGCCGGTGAAGCACCAAGAGTTGGCATTTCCGAAACCGCTGGAACAGCGGCGGAACCCCCGCGCCCCGCGGAACCCCCGCGCCCCGCGGAACCCCCGCGCCTGGCCGCGCCCGCCCGCCCTCCTCACGTCCTCATGCCGGCCGGAGCCGGGCGGGGGGCGCGGCCCCGGCAGCGCCTCGGGTGCCACTTGCGCAGCGCGAGTTTCAATCCCTCCCAGAAGAGCAGTTCCCAAGTCAGAGCGCGACAGGAGCTCAGCGACAGGAGCTCAGCGCCCGGAGCCGAGGCACAGCGCGCCCCTCCGCGCCGGGAAGGCGGGCAGGAGGGGGCCCACCGCGCCCCACGCCAGCCTGTGCGCCGCACGGGCCGGGCCGGGCCGGGCCGGGCCGGGCCTCGCCGTGCCGGAGCGCTCCTCCGCGCACCCCCATCCCCATCCCGGCCGCTCCGCGGGTGCCGGACACTAGTTCCGCGCCTTTCCGCGCCGGCGTTTGAGGCGGCGAGCGGAGCCCCGCGGGGGCAGACGCAGCTCAGCGCAGGCTCTTGTCCCCGTGAAGTGTCCCCTCAATGCCCTTGTCCTCAACCCAGGCCAGCACTGTCCCTGAGCAGGATGTGGCCATCCAGAGGGACACAATGAAGGGGGCGCTTGTCCCCAGGCAGCCACTCGGAGATAACTGTGGAGAAAGAATTCCCCTGGCAAGAGAAGGAGTCTTTGTCCCTGCAGCATCTCTGATCAGCCACAGGCCCAAGGAACCCTTTCAGCAAGCTTGGTGCTTCACGAGAATGCCCAGTGGGGGGCATTAAACCCTGTGAGGGGGGAGGCAGCCTGGTTGCCTGGGCTCCCTCGAGCCTTGGACCGGGAAGAGCCCAAGGAGGAGGACAGTGATGGGGGGACTGGGAAGGAGCAAGTCCCCAGGCAGCAAGCACCCAGGGGAGCAGCATGACAGCCAGCATGTTCCTGTCCTCGGGGAAAGCCTGGTGGCAGAGGAGTCCTGTGGGAGTGGAGCTCAGAGCAGCTGAACTGATGGAGCTGTGTCCCAGGGGTGGCAGGATCATCCTGGTGTGACTGGGCCAACAGCATCCGTGGCTATTGCTGAGCGAGAAGAATGGCCGGTCCTTTAAACCGACTGGATGGTGCACACCTTCCCACCACACCCGCCCCATCCTCCCTCCTGTTCCTCTGTGTGTTTCTGGGCCCCTCTTGAGGTGTTTTTTAATGTCGAAGGAGAATGGAAACGATCACAGGATGACGCTGCAACAGGTCAGGGAGTTGGGGTGGTTTGGGGTGGGTTTTGTCTTTGCCAAGGGATATTTTGTGGTTTTGGTAGGGATCATGCGCACAACTTGGTGGTTCTCTCCATCCAGCTCGTCTTTGGAAGCTTCTCCGGGGTCATTAGCCGAGCCTTGCTGGCCCAATACAGCTCAGGCATTGGCGGATCCCAAAAAGAATTGAAATCGACAGAGAGCTTCCGAAGCCAGGTCCTGGGATCCTTCAACTGCGGCCCGGGGAAGGTGTTTGTCCACCAGCAAGCTTCTCCTTATCATCTGCCGAGGTAGCCAACTTCTCTCTCTTTCCCTCCTTGCTCTCCTCCTCCCAGTTTTCATTCGCTGACTCTCCTTGGGGAGTTGCGACCCACCAAACGCCTCTGGGACCCGACCGGGACCTGACAAAAAACCCCCAAACCAACCCCCCTGACCCTTCCCACTCCAACCTCTTTCTGCGTCCCTGCCGTGCCCTGTGCCACATCTCAGGTTTACCAGCGTAAAACTCCACAATTCCAAAGCTCTTCCCGACCCCTTGCGCTGCACTGGAACTTTACGGGCAAAAATGACTAAATCGGGACAGTTTTAAACCGAACTTGGCTCTCTGACAGCCGGTTGATGTCCCTCTAGAACAAGGGGTGTCCATCCCCACCATCATCATCATCATCATCCTCATCATTACTGGGGAGGAAAACAAAGCATGGTGCTTGTGGGTCTCCCAGCCCCTCTGCTCTCCTGACCTTCCTCCCCCTTTTTCTTTGCAGTTGACATGGATGATGAGGACGTACGGTGCCTGCTCGATGTCATTTGGTAAGCAAAACGCCATGGTTTCAGGAAGGTGGGAGGCAGGGAAGGGGGTTCTGGCGCTTCCCCGGCGCAGCATTAGGTCTCCTGGTGCCAGGCATCCTCCTAGGCACGTTGCAAAGAGGTCCCAGACTTACAAACCCTTCCTGATTGATGGTTGGCATCCCTCAGAGGGCTCTGGGCTGTACCGGAGGAGGTTTGGCACTGGTTGCCTACCCCATTGCCGCCACCTTTTCCTTCAGAGTTTATGGCTGGAGCTCACTGGGAAGAGGGAGGCAACAGCAGCGTTGGGAAGAGCCTTTACCTTCCCCCCATACCTCAGGCCTGCGACAGAGCCGCTGGCTTCCCAACCTGCCTACGCCCTTGGGTTCCATTAGCAAAGGGAGCTTAATTAGAACTGGGTGCGATGCTGCTGGCGCGGTGTGCACCTCGTGTCCCTCCTCCACCCTTTTCCTCACACTTTTTGTCTTGCAGCGTCCCTCAGGCCTTGAATGAGTTCTTACATGGATCCGAAAAGGTGAGTGGTGGCTTGGTTCTCTGCCCCAAAACCCTTTTTTCCCCTTATCCCACCTCTTTTCTTCTCAGTGAATGAGGAGGGGGGTTGGGTTTTTTCTTTCCCTCCCCCACCCCGAAAACAGAAAGCAAATCCCAAGCTCAGAGCCGTGAGGTCAGAGCGGCAAGCCACAGCTCAGCTACCTGGCAGCACCGTGCATGGGGGCTCTCCCCACACCCCCCCCTTTTCTGTGGAATTTTTTTTTCCCTTTTTAAGAAACATTTTTAAATCGGGGGTTTTCCCGCATGTTTTGGGTCTCTGTTCTCTCGGCAGAAAGTAAATCTCATCTTTTTACTTGCAGATTGCCAGTGGGGATCTCCTGGACAGCACAGGAGATGCGGCTAGTGCCTTTTTTGAAGGTGCTGGGGTATGTATTTTTAATTTAGACTTGAAGAATGAGGGCTTAGAAACCTTTCCCTTTTATATTTTCCCTTCTCCCCCCGCCCTTTTATTTATATTCTCCCTCCTCCCCTTTTTTTTAATTCCCCAGCTTGTTTTCCATCTATTTCCCAGCTCTAGTGAGGAAGAGAGGCAGGATGCTGGGTTTTTCATGGAGGGGTTTTTCTTCTGAATGTTTCTTCCCGGAATATGGTTTTTTTTCCCCTTCCCAATCCGATGGGGTGTTCTCAGAGCTTTGCTCAGTGCCCGTGCTCGAGTCTCCTTTCCCCACCTCATTGGGATGTTTTTGGCCTCCTTGTCTTGAAGCTGGCCATTCGAGGGCCAGTCATTCGAAGGCCATGTTGTCCACTCTCCAAAGGTTGCAGTGCTTTGGGCTTCGGCTCCCCTGGGGATATCAAAGCGCTTTCAGGTCTGGGGGCGAGGGCGCCCACGGCCCCCTCCCCTCGGAGGTAGCTAGCAAAATGTGTTGGGTGAGTTGA
Organism: Laterallus jamaicensis coturniculus; assembly: GCA_022605575.1. Lineage (NCBI taxonomy): Eukaryota > Metazoa > Chordata > Aves > Gruiformes > Rallidae > Laterallus > Laterallus jamaicensis. Next base: position 66,282,965 of record JAKCOX010000004.1, read on the forward strand.
CTCAAAGTCCTCTTTGCACCTGAGCTCAATTCCTTCTCCTCTCTTCTTCCTCCTTCCTCCTTCATCCCCCCCACACCGCTGACCAGCTGTCTCCCCAGCTCCACATGCAAGAGCCCTCTGGCCACCAGCTGACCACCGAGCTGAGTCCACCTGCCACCAGTGTGGATTTCGCTTTCTTTGAGGAGATCTTGGGTGGCAGCAGCAACCTGCAGGACTCAGGCTGGCCTTGTGACATCCTGCAGCAGAGCCTGCAAGAGGCCAGCATTACTGAGGAGCTCCTGAAAGCGGAAGCCGAGCGGGACCTGGACGTCACCCTCCCAGCTCTTCCCAACCCCACTCCTCCAGAGAAACAAAGAGTGGGCAGCTTCCAGCAGGTAAATTAAGTTACCATCAAGGGTCTCCAGTGCCGGGCATAGCTCAGGAGGGTAGCAAAGCGCAGCAAGAGCATGGCAAAGCATGGCCACGAACCTCCTGCCTGTGGAGGGATGAGGCTTTAGAGGCAAATTCAGATGCTGAAACACAGACAGTTCCTCCCAGGCATGTCCTGGGTGCCACCTCCCTCCTTCTTCTTTGGGGTTGGGTGGGAGAGAGGTGAAGCCAAGGGGGTTTTGGGGTGCCTGTGCTGCCCATGGCATTAACGTCTGTGTTGCTGGAGAGGCGCTGACACGAGTGTGAGGCAGATCCCTCCGCTCCCTGCGCACATGCGCCGGATCACCCGGAGTATAATGCCCAGTGGTTATTTTTTGGTTTTCCCAAGTTCTTGTTTTTTTCAAATTTTCTTTTAATTAATCCTGCGTAGGTGCCGCAAGGGATCATCCCCCAAACGAAGCAGGAGCCTCCCACCAGCCAGGCTTCCATGGGCCTTTGCCAGGTTACCAGCCCTTGCTCCTCTATCCTGCTGAGGGACCAAGGACTAGAGGTGAGGGTAACGCCAGTGCCAACCACGGCACATGGCCAGGTGCCCGTCACCCTCCCGCCTTCCACCTCAGGTTGGTACCCAAGCTGGGGAGGGTATCTCAAATGGCACCGTGAGCTCGGGGCAGTGGGGTGAAGCCTGTCGAGCCCGTGTGTGGTCAAATGGCCACTCGTGTTCTTTTGATAAAGCTCTGGATGTTTTGGGGAGGGGAGAAGATGGGGAGGGGAGAAGGGGTGAATGCCGGGATGTCGTCACTTAGTCTCAAGGTTTTGGCTAGGGGGCAGGCTGGAAAGAAGCAGTTTTGAAAGTAAAGGGTTAAAGATTGAGGAGTGAGCATAGTGTTGCACTGGTTTGGTTAACGATGGTGGACAGCGTTTGAAAGTGGGGAAGGAGGCAGGGTGTGTGCATCCAAAAGATTGTCTTGGTGCTTCCCTTGCAGATGCATACATGGCCTCCTTGACCGGCTCACAGAGCCTCTCCCACTCTTCTTTTTCTTCCTCCTACTCATCATCATCCTCCTCCTCCTCCTGGGCGGTCCGAGCTTCCTCGAGCAACCTGCCACCCTCCCAGTGCCGGAAACGTCCATTGGCCCAGCCACCTCCCCCCATCCACCCAACCAAACTGCTCAAACTCAGTGGGAGTTCTCCACCCATTGCTGGGGCAAAAGCCACTCCGGCACCGGACAGGAGGGATGAGGACGCTCCTCCACCGAAAACCAAACCCCCCATCAAGACCCCCCATAACGCCCAGAACTGCATCCGCCTGAACATGAGGGTCAGGCAAGAAGGCGGGCGCATCAAGGTGGTGCACAGCACTGTTACCTACCCTGTGTTCCAGCGCCCTGCCAGGAGCCGCCCCAGCAAGGGACCCGCCCCCACGACACTGGCACCAGAAGGCAGATGAAGAGCAGGGTGGATCACATGGCTCCATCTCCCACCCAGAAAAAAACCTCTCCTGATTTCCTGCATCCTCACCCTTCCGAAAAACTTCCCCAAAACCCTGGATTTGTTGCTGGACCCCCTTCCAATTCCTTGCTGGACCCCCTTCTCAATTCCGACTCCTCTCTTCTTCCTCCTTCCTCCTTCCTCCTCCCCACACCAGGACCAGCTGTCTCCCCAGCTGCACATGCAAGAGCCCTCTGGAAACCAGCAAACCACCGAGCAGAGTCCACCTGACACCAGTGTGGACTTGGATTTTTTAGAGGACATCTTGGGGTGCCCCTTGGGTGGCAGCACCAACCTGCAGGACACAGAGTGGCCATGTGACATCCTGCAGCAGAGCCTGCAAGAGGCCAACATTACTGAAGAGCTGCTGAAAGCAGAAGCCAAGCAGGACCTGGGCCTCACCCTCCCAGCTCTTCCCAACCCCACTCCTCCACACAATCAAAGAGTGGGCAGCTTCCACCAGGTAAATTAAGTTACCATCAAGGGTCTCCAGCGCCAGGCATAGCTCAGGAAGGGAGCGAAGTGCAGCAAGAGCATGGCAAAGCATGGCAACAAACTTCCTGCACATGGGGAGGTGAGGATTTAGAGGCAAAATCATAAGCCGAAACACAGATGGTTCCTCCCAGGCAGGTCCTGGGTGCCACCTCCCTCCTTCTCCTTTGGGTTTGGGGGAGAGAGAGGCGAAGCCAAGGGGGTTTGGGGGCGCCTGTGCTGCCCATGGCATTAATGTCTGTGTTGCTGGAGAGGCGCTGACACGAGTGTGAGGCAGATCCCTCCGCTCCCTGCGCACATGCGCCGGATCTCCCAGAGATTAAGGCCCTGTGGTTATTTTTTGGTTTTCCCAAGTTCTTGGTTTTTTTCAAATTTTCTTTTAATTAATCCTGCGTAGGTGCCGCAAGGGATCATCCCCCAAACGAAGCAGGAGCCTCCCACCAGCCAGGCTTCCATGGGGCTCTGTCTGTTCACTGGCCCATGCTCCTCTATCCTGGTGAGCGACCAAGGACAAGCGGTGAGCCTAACGCCGATGCCAACCACAGCACATGGACAGGCGACGGCACCCTCCTGCTTTCCACCTCAGGTTGGTACCCAAGCTGGGGAGGGTATCTTAAATGGCACATGTTCACCGTGAGCTCGGGGCAGTGGGGTGAAGCCTGTCGTGCCCGTGTGTGGTCAAATGGCCACTCGTGTTCTTTTATAAAGCTCCGGATGTTTTGGGGAGGGAAGAAGATGGGGAGGGGAGAAGGGGTGAATGCCAGGATGTCATCGCTTATTCTCAAGGTTTTGGCTAGGGGGCAGGCTGGAAAGAAGCAGTTTTGAAAGTGAAGGGTGAAAGGTTGAGGAGTGAACATGGTGTCGCACTGGTTTGGTGGGGTGTGTGCTTCCAAAAGTCTGTCATGGTGTTTTCCTTGCAGATGAATACATCGCCTCCTTGACTCGCTCCCAGTGCCTCTACTACTCTTCTTTTTCTTCCTCCTCATCATCATCATCATCCTGCTCCTCCTTGGCAGTCTGGACATCCTCGAGCATCCTGCCACCCTCCCAGTGCCAGAAACTTCCATTGACCCAGCCGCCTCCCTCCATCCACCCAACCAAACTCCTCAGGCACAGTGGGAGTTCTCCAACCATCGTTGGAGCCAAAGACACTCCGGCACCGGACAGCAGGGATGAGGCTCTGTCACAGAACAGACCCCCGATCAAGACCCCCCCTGAGGCCCACAGCCGCATCCGCCTGAACCTAAAGGTCAGGCAAGAAGGCGGGCGCATCAAGGTGGTGCACAGCACTGTGATCTACCCTGTGTATCAGCGCCCTGCCAGGTGCTGCACCAGCAAGGGACCCGCCCCCACGGCACCAGCACCAAAAGGGAGATGAAGGGCAATTGGGATTACATGGCTCCATCTCCCACCCAGACAAAACCTCGCCTGATTTCCTGCCTCCTCACCCTTCCGAAAACCTTCCCCAAAACCCTGGATTTCTTGCTGGACCCCCTGTTACGCGCACCCCCTCCCCCCACACCCGAGTCTGCTTCCTACCCCCCGGGGCATTCTTGGGATCCTTTAATCCAGGATTGGTAAACCCCTGATTGTTTAAACCCTAGTTTAATAAATCCTGGATCCAGAAATCCCAGACTGATAAATCCCGGAACCTTTGAAATCCCAGATTACTTCAGTTCCACATCTCTTAATCCTGGATGGTTTAATGCCAGGTCATTTAATCTCATATCGGTGACTCAATTTTTCTCCACTACCGAGCGGCCATCCTGGGACCCCCTGAACCCTCCAAAACCCCTCTAGAACCCCTACTGATGTGTCCAGGGCTGGGAAGTTGCGGGTGGGGAAGTGATGTGGGGAAGGGGGTGTATTAGTGGGATGGGGGATGCTATATCAGTGGGGGATGTATCCATTGGGGGGACTAAAGCAGCCCCCCCATGCAGGTGGATGTGCAGCCACATCCCCAACCAGGTCCTGAAGAGCATCAGCCTCATCGACCCCCTCTGGAATCCTTTCTGGGGGCCCTGCAGCACCTCTCCAGGGTTAAAAGGGGGGTGGAGGGTCCACAATCCCCCTCCCTGTATTTCCTCCACACACACACCCAGACATGCGTGGGTCCAGACATTCCCACCCTTCCCCTCTACTCCCCAAAACAGCAGAGGCCCCTCTTTCCTGAAGCTGTTTTGGGGGGACCCCACATCCCTGGGGCTAGCACCAGTTTTCCATGACCCTGCCTTGTTATTCTCTCCCACACACTCCCCCTTTTCCTTCAAAAATCCCCAAATCCTCAGCCTCTGCCAAGAGCCCTGGCATTCCATCTGGAAGCATTTCTAGAGTGAGGGGATGGGGCAGCTTTACTGCGATTGGTCCCCTGCACCGGTTCTTGTTTGATGGCTGCATAATAGCTGAAGGATCCCTCTACAATGATGACCCTCTGCTCCAACACAAACCCTCCTTCTCACAGCTCCCCAAAGCCAGATCGCACTTTACCTCCCCGCACTGCCATGTCCCAGTGCCCCTCACCTCCTGGGACAGTCTTTCTCTCCGGAACTCTCCCAGAGATGACACCAACCTCAAAGCAAGGTTCTCTGAGCAGAATGGCCTCTGACCCCTCTCTATCCCCTTGGACTGAGCCCTCTTGCTGCACCATGGACCCAAGGCTTAGGGGAGACTGGGAAGTGAAAGGAGAGTTGGGTCATGGGCAATGAGAACAGGCAGGTGACTGTGATTTTCAGTCACTGGAGGCAGTGGGCAGCACTGGTGGATGCTGGGCACGGGGAGAAAATGGCTCAGCTCGGGGCAGTGCTGTGGTGGTTCCCTCTCCAATCGCACGGGCAGCCGATATTTCGCCCAAAATTCCTGGATTTTTTACCAACTGCTTCCTTTCCTGTCAGCCTTCCAGCGATAGCTTTGCCCAAGTCTCTTCTTCTCATCCTGTCAGTAAAACCCTGAGGTTGAAATTGCCTCTGAGGTCCCACCGCCTGTGAAAGAAACGCTTTGCACCAGAAAATAAAGGGCCCTGGTGCCCGCCAACTGACACCAGGATGTCAACCTCGCCCTGAGACTCCTTGGCTTCACCAGAAATCTCTGCAGACATGATAAACCCTTTGTTTCCTCCTCTTGCATTGCAGGGAAACAAATAATCCTCCCTGTCCTGCAGGATGTAATCCTTAAATATCGCAGGGAGCTGGCGGTGGGGTGGGTTGGGGTTTTTTTCGTTGAGTCAAAAGAGATGACGTCTGTGAGTTGGAATCTTGAGCTCAGGTTTTAGGGATTCCATACAGATTCATCAGCATGAGGTGGGCAGCAGTCCCCGTTTCACACGCCAGGCCGTTAAATACAGACATTTCTCAGCGATCGCCCCCTTTTCCCATCCACGAACCTGCCAGCAACAAGCCAGGGCCAAGGGCGTCCAATTTCCCTTCCAAACAGAGGCCGAGCGCTCCTTTCAACAATAAAACCAGAAACTCAAGAGATTTTATTCATAAAAACTGCTCATTTCGGCCAGCTCTGGGGGCAATATGGTCTTCAAGAGAGGCTCCAACTCCAACATTTTCACGTCCGCCTCCTCCTCATTTATCTTGTTCAACACCCTGCAAAGCAGAACACCAATGGGGATTTCTATTTGGAGTTCTTTTAAACCCCTTTTTTCCCCACAAGCCCCGCTAAACTGAGCTTCGTTCTTGCTACTCCAGGGGCCTCCTCACCGGCACAGGGCCCTTTTGGACGTAAATCAGCCAGTCTCACCAGCCGCAGGGGTGTTGCTGCTTCAACCAGCAAGATTTTTGGGTGGAAATCCACCCAAAAATCCCCGGGGTAACTTTAGATCCACTCCCTCCTCCACCCCCCGTTGACAGCTTTTGGAGTTTAAATCCATTTCAGCCCAAACCCAGCACGTTTCTCCAAGGGCAACAGCTACCTTTCCCGCTCCTCCCATGGAAATGTGTCCCGATGGGGTGGGACTTCAGCCAGGACTGGTGCAGCACTTGGGTGGATGGAGATGTCTGTGCTGTTGGGAGCCTTTGGGTTGGTCTTCTCCTTTTTTGCTCTGTTTCCCTTCGAGGGAAGGCGGCGGCGCTTCTTTGGGTTGCAGACAGCCTGTAAAATCACAGAGGTGTTAGCAAATGTTCCCTGCTCTCTAGAGAGGTGGACAGTTAAATAAAAAAAGAAAAGAAAGCCAAAAGGAGCTTAAAATCCCCCCAAAACCCTCTGAAAAAATATAAAGAACCACCTGGGAGGCAAAGAGACTGCGCAAAAATATAGATCCCGGCCCCAATCTGCCTAGGTGAGCTCCTCTGAATGCTAAACAGCCGAAAAACCCCACTTTAATAACCCACACCCAGGACAGGGCGCAAACACGGACCACGCTGTTGGCATTTCCATACGCAGAGCAAGGTGTTCCTCCCTGTCAGGACTGCCCAGTGCCAAAATGAACCGAGTTCTCACCACAAAGGAACAACCTTTTCAAACCCAACCTCCCATTTGCCAGCCAAGGGAGGTTCCGTCGACCCCTGTAGAGAGCAGGGGAGCAGGCAGCTCCTTTTACAGAGCGACCGGAATTTCTTGGGCCCCCCTGAAAGTTGTAGGCAACGCCAATGGGTTTTATCAGCAACCACAAACTTTCCCGGCAGCTCCTGCTGTCCCTCTCGGGGCGGTTTCCTTGCGGAGAGGCATCTCGCACGGATTTACTACCTCTTCTTCAGTGTTTTCCACCTTGTCCTTGGTTGTTTTGCTGTTTTTTCTCTTGACTTGAGGCTGTCTGCGGCCGAATTTGACTTTTTTCTTCCACATATAATAATATTCGACGCACTGCGCCACGGTCTTGGTCTGAACCTGTTGTGAGAGAAACCGCAGCAGTCTGTAGCGGCAGTTCCATAGCTGAAAGGTTCCGGGCAGAGGCGTACAACGAAAGCATCGGCAGGAGGATTATCTTTCCCCCTCCAGCTTAGTGCAAAACGGACAAGGCCAGTCTGAAAACAGACCTTCCTTTTCCGCAGGGCGGAATCGCGCGTTTCTAACCAGCTGGCAGCACGAAGGATCAGTAATTCTGTTCGTACCTCTGGGGTTTCATTACCAGAGACGTTAAATATCCCCGTGCGGTTACACATCGGGGCAAATAACCCTGCTTTCAAAGAACAGGGGGAGTGACAGACACCAAAAGGCCTCAGCCACCCCACCCTGACTGCTTTACCTTCTTCTGAATCAGGTTAAAATCCTTCCTGTGATGGCAGAAAGCCTCTCTGAAGAGCTGCTCCTCGAGAGGGGTCCAAGAATCCGACCCTGGGAATTGAGCAAGGAGAAACCACCGCGGTTTATTATTTGCCTGGCGAGGCTGCCTTCATTCCCGAGTTAAAAGAAAACCCCCATCAAGCCAAACCCGGCAACAAGGGGTGAGAACCAAAGCACTTCCACACCACCCCTCCCTGGGGGAAAGGCAACAACTTTGTAAAACCAAATCCTTGCTAACCACTGGTAGAAAGGGCAGGCACCAGCCACGCCAGCGAAGGAACGGGGTCCCCGGTTACCTGTGTAATGATAATCAGCCAGCTGATGGGATTCGGACTTCTGAGGCGTCTCGAAAAGCAGCATGTCCAGAGCATCCTGCAGGGTTTGATATTGAAAAACACACAAAGAGAGATGTTGGGTTCCCCAGTCGGGAGGGAGAAAGGGGGCAAAACTTCTGGAAGTTAGAAGCAGCAGGGGAAGGGGGTGTGGAATGCCTCCCCCAATAAGAAGGAAGACAACTTGGGAGGAACTGACTGAAAACCCACATTCCCCCATTCCCTGCCCCTCCCTGTGCCGTGATGAGCGAGGAGAAGGGAGTCAAATTATGACTATAGTCTGCTAAGAAGGGAGGAGTGGGGGAAAGGTGCTTTTAAGATCTGGCTGCACTTCTCATTACCCGACTCTGGTGTCAATGGGTGTTGTAATAAATTAGTTTTCTTTCCTTTATTCTACATTGAGTCCATTTTGCCCATGACACTAATTGCAGAGTGATCCCTCTCTGTCCTTCCCTCGAATCTTAAGCCTCTCAATATATGTTTCCTCCCCTTTCCAGATGAAAAGGGATCTTCCTCCCATGCCCCAGAAGACAACTCTTCTGTGCAGGTTCCCTGGCGCTAACGAAGCCTGAGCCAGCCCGTTAATTATATTCAGGTGAACTTATTGTTCCTTACCATGACGTTGCCCTGCGCTTTGTGCAGGCAGTGCAATGCTTGTTCTTGGTTCCTCGGGCCCCCTGGCATGGCATTGGAGCAGGCCACCTTGAGCAGTTGGGTCACTGCAAATGCAACAAAAACCAACGGAAAGTCAAGTTTCTGTACAAGGGAAGAGGAAAAAAACTCCATGGGAGACAAGAGGGAGAGGGGGGAACAGGTCGCTAGTTTTCTGCATTCCACCAGAATCGAGCAAGATCCCCTTCCCTCAACGCCTGTGGAAGAGGCGAAGGAGAAGCAGGGAAGCTGCGGTGGGGACACCGACCCATCAGACCCGGGTAAGCCGTGGGGACGGGTGAGGAAGAAAGGCATTAAAAGAAAAACCTCTGTCCTGTGTTTCGGGGTTCGAGTCAATGTCTCCCCACGGCTTCCACAGCAGTGTCGCACCATGGACATCATTCTCCGCCTGTGACCTGTCGCAGAGCTCTGGCAACTCTGCTTGAAACTGGCTTCCGACATTGATGTGCCTGAAGTCAAGGAGGAAAAGAGGAGGTGAGGAAGGCAAGCTGGGAATGGCGATGGCACAAAGAGTGGCAATTGCCTTCTGGTCGGCACAGGCATTCCCCGAGCCCCAAACCACGGTCCCCTCATCGCCCTGTTCTCTTAATTCCGATTGCCACGGTGGGGACTCACGGCTCCATACTGATGGCTTCCTCCAGAGAAGATCCAAGGTCCCCCTCCATTCTGCCTGGAAAAAGAAAACACCTGCTCAAGATACAAACCGCGTTGCTGACATCGTCCTCTAGACTTACTTTACCCTCGCTGCTGCAAAACATCGACCTTGTCCCGGAATCTCCCAAATTTCAGGGAAATTGCTGGGGCTTTGTCTCCCCCCCTCCTCGGAATACGGGCACCGGGATATTATTTCACAGCACAGCTCAGAAATCAGCTGTGGGGTTGGAGCTGGGGCTGCAAAATCATCAGCGAAGCAAAACCCCAGAACAGTGTTCGCACGCAAGACCGTAATCTATTTTTTTAGGGATGGGGGGTGGATTCAAGCTTTTCTGGGGCCTGTATTTGTAGGCAGGGCTCCCCAACCCAGCTGCAGTCTCCCAAAAATTACAGCCAACATGCCAGTGGGAGGAAGTGGGGAGCAAAAAAATTAACCACAACCCTTTCTTGGGCACAAGGTTCCCTTGAGGATCTCTTTATCTGGGATCGCCTGGGCAAAGGGTTCCAAAAGATAACCCCTCAAATCCCTGGTTCTAGGTGAGTTAGAGGCACCTGAAAACGCCCAGCGGCATCGGATCGTTGTCTGCCCCCCAAAACCTGTGCGGGGAGGGAGGCATGGGGTGCAGTTTAGATGCTCTGCAGGGTTTTTGTAATCAGGGAGAGCCAAAAGGAATAAAAGCAACCCAAAAAACTGTTACGTGAACATGAAATTCATTAAACTGCCCGGTAAAATCGCACTCATTCCCTCAGGCTCTAAGGCCACAATGTATCCCACACGGCAGGGCAGCTGCGCAACAAACTCCTGCCACCTGTGGTGTTCCCCGAAGCCCAAGGGGATTAAACAGGGCACGGATTTTCCCAGACAGCACCAGGACACACCCTGGATCCCTTACCAAACCAACGCAGCAGACCCTTGTGGCAGCCTAACCTGAGTGCAGTTCGGGGGCGTTCCAGTGGCCGGAGCTCTCTGCTGATGCCGAAGGCCGTGAACTTGCTGATGGCGAAGGTGGTGAATTGATCACAGAGAACTCCCTAACCGCAGACCTCTTGCCAAGCCACCAAACCACAGGAGAGCTGGAGGCACCTCTCACCTCCTCCCCTCCACCTGAGCGTGTGACTGGTACAGGACCGGTGTCACCACAGCTAACGCGGTGATGTCACTGAAGAACACCTGGGCTGCCAAGGGCTGGCTTCCATCTCTGGCTGCGTCTGAGGTTGGAAAGATCCTTCGCCGCCTTAATTCAACCTCCTGGCAAAGTCCCGAACAACTCTGCTCCCTTTTACCTGCCAGTTCTCCTTCCTTCGTGGCAAACGCCATCGGTCACCACAAATACGCTGACGGTTCTCAGGGCCCTTCCCAGTATAAAGCAGCTGGGCACAGATTTTAGGGAGAAAGCCACTTTGGGAGCCACTGCCATCAGCAGGAGTGGCACCCACCCTACTCCTAAGTGAAATGCCAAGACCGAGGGACAGAGGGTTCAGCCCAGGAATGTATTTCAGTCCTCTGAACTTTGGTTTCAGAGCTTCTCTTGGGCATTTACCACATTTGCAAGTAAAAGCCGGTACAGCTGAGAAATTACATAGGGCACAGTTAGCACTGTTCCCTGAGCTATACAGCAAGGAACCCCGAGGTCTGAGGGGCTGCTTGTGTGATACTGGGAAATCTTTCACTCCAGGAATGCATTTCATTCATCGCACCTTTGGTTTGAGAGTTACTGCAGGACATTTAGCATGCTTGCAAGCCAAAGCTGGTACAGCCTAGACATGCTATAGTGCAACTATAGCACTATACAGCTATACAGCAAAGAATCCCAAGGTCAGAGGGGCTGCTTGCGTGATAGAGTGGGAGCTTTCAGTATTTCAGTCTTGGCACCTTTGATTTGAGAGTTACGGCAGGACATTTAGCATGTTTGCAAGAGAAAGCTGGTACAGCTGAGACACAACATAGAGTTTTTATGAGAACAGGGAAGAGCCTGGGGGTTGGACAAGGGGGAACCAGTGCCTGTCTCCATTTTTAATACAGCAGGGCAGAATCACCCCACAAGTCTAAGCAAACAGTCCATTGCTATTTATTCAGGGAAACAAAACTGAGTGGGGCTGGGAGGGTGTTCCTTTGGTTTTCCTTGTCGTTTTCGTATTTGGGGTTGGGGGGTGGAGGGTTATGTTTAGGCCAAAGAGCCAGTTGTGCAGCAATTGTTCTTAAAAGCACTGCCAAAGTATGAAGAAGTCACAAAGGACGTCAGGAACTGACTTGTCACAGTCACCCACCATAGCTTTGGAGCTGGGAAGCCTTCTGTGGACAGCTTTGGCACACATTGAGGGCCTTTTCACCATGATGGCGAAACCCCAGAACAAAGATCTCTTGAGCACGGTGCTCTGTTGGTATCTGGATGCTGGTCAGGTTCTTGAAATAATCCACCCCCCATCCCCACCCCCTCACCCCCCACCCCGCTCCCGTGTAATCAGATGAACAGAACTGCTGCAGTATTGCTCGAGCTCCTGCCAAGCAGAGAGATGGCAGCCGGGGTTCCTGTGGGCTGCAGCCGGTGAAGCACCAAGAGTTGGCATTTCCGAAACCGCTGGAACAGCGGCGGAACCCCCGCGCCCCGCGGAACCTCCGCGCCTGGCCGCGCCCGCCCGCCCCCCTCACGTCCTCATGCCGGCCGGAGCCGGGCGGGGGGCGCGGCCCCGGCAGCGCCTCGGGTGCCACTTGCGCAGCGCGAGTTTCAATCCCTCCCAGAAGAGCAGTTCCCAAGTCAGAGCGCGACAGGAGCTCAGCGCCCGGAGCCGAGACAGCGCGCCCCTCCGCGCCGGGAAGGCGGGCAGGAGGGGGCCCACCGCGCCCCACGCCAGCACTGTCCCTGAGCAGGATGTGGCCATCCAGAGGGACACAATGAAGGGGGCGCTTGTCCCCAGGCAGCCACTCGGAGATAACTGTGGAGAAAGAATTCCCCTGGCAAGAGGAGTCTTTGTCCCTGCAGCATCTCTGATCAGCCACAGGCCCAGAGAACCCTTTCAGCAAGCTTGGTGCTTCACGAGAATGCCCAGTGGGGGGCATTAAACCCTGTGAGGGGGGAGGCAGCCTGGTTGCCTGGGCTGCCTCGAGCCCTGGACCGGGAAGAGCCCAAGGAGGAGGACAGTGATGGGGGGACTGGGAAGGAGCAAGTCCCCAGGCAGCAAGCACCCAGGGGAGCAGCATGACAGCCAGCATGTTCCTGTCCTCGGGGAAAGCCTGGTGGCAGAGGAGTCCTGTGGGAGTGGAGCTCAGAGCAGCTGAACTGATGGAGCTGTGTCCCAGGGGTGGCAGGATCATCCTGGTGTGACTCGTCCAACAGCATCCTTGGCTATTGCTGAGCGAGAAGAATGGCCGGTCCTTTAAACCGACTGGATGGTGTGCACGCTGAGCACGCTGAGCTCTTTGCAGCAGCCATAGTGGCTGCTCCATTAAAACCCAACTACACAAACTGCAACACTTAGTTAAAGTGTGACAGGTGTTCCCCTCACACTTTAAACATGGCTTAGGCCAAAAATCTATTCCTCTTGTCTTCCCACTGACAAAATGGGAAAAACACCCATCCCCTCCCATCCCATCCTGTGTAAAATGGGGCTGGGAAACACCAGGTTGGGATTTGTTTTTTGCCAAGGGCTATTTTGTGGTTTTGAAAGGGATCATACAGTGAGGGGCAACAATTTCTGGACACCTTCCCACCACACCCGCCCCATCCTCCCTCCTGTTCCTCTGTGGGTTTCAGGGCCCCTCTTGAGGTGTTTTTTAATGTTGAAGGAGAATGGAAACGATCACAGGATGACGCTGCAACAGGTCAGGGAGTTGGGGGGGTTTGGGGTGGGTTTTGTCTTTGCCAAGGGATATTTTGTGGTTTTGGTAGGGATCATGCGCACAACTTGGTGGTTCTCTCCATCCAGCTCGTCTTTGGAAGCTTCTCCGGGGTCATTAGCCGAGCCTTGCTGGCCCAATACAGCTCAGGCATTGGCGGATCCCAAAAAGAATTGAAATCTACAGAGAGCTTCCGAAGCCAGGTCCTGGGATCCTTCAACTGCGGCCCGGGGAAGGTGTTTGTCCACCAGCAAGCTTCTCCTTATCATCTGCCGAGGTAGCCAACTTCTCTCTCTTTCCCTCCTTGCTCTCCTCCTCCCAGTTTTCATTCGCTGACTCTCCTTGGGGAGTTGCGACCCACCAAACGCCTCTGGGACCCGACCGGGACGTGACAAAAAATCCCCAAACCAACCCCCCTGACCCTTCCCACTCCAACCTCTTTCTGCGTCCCTGCCGTGCCCTGTGCCACATCTCAGGTTTACCAGCGTAAAACTCCCCAATTCCAAAGCTCTTCCCGACCCCTTGCGCTGCACTGGAACTTTAGGGGCAAAAATGACTAAATAGGGACAGTTTTAAACCGAACTTGGCTCTCTGACAGCCGGTTGATGTCCCTCTAGAACAAGGGGTGTCCATCCCCACCATCATCATCATCATCCTCCTCATAATTACTGGGGAGGAAAACAAAGCATGGTGCTTGTGGGTCTCCCAGCCCCTCTGCTCTCCTGACCTTCCTCCCCCTTTTTCTTTGCAGTTGACATGGATGATGAGGACGTACGGTGCCTGCTCGATGTCATTTGGTAAGCAAAACGCCATGGTTTCAGGAAGGTGGGAGGCAGGGAAGGGGGTTCTGGCGCTTCCCCGGCGCAGCATTAGGTCTCCTGGTGCCAGGCATCCTCCTAGGCACGTTGCAAAGGGGTCCCAGACTTACAAACCCTTCCTGATTGATGGTTGGCATCCCTCAGAGGGCTCTGGGCTGTACCGGAGGAGGTTTGGCACTGGTTGTCTACCCCATTGCCGCCACCTTTTCCTTCAGAGTTTATGGCTGGAGCTCACTGGGAAGAGGGAGGCAACAGCAGCGTTGGGAAGAGCCTTTACCTTCCCCCCATACCTCAGGCCTGCGACAGAGCCGCTGGCTTCCCAACCTGCCTACGCCCTTGGGTTCCCTTAGCAAAGGGAGCTTAATTAGAACTGGGTGCGATGCTGCTGGCGCGGTGTGCACCTCGTGTCCCCCCTCCACCCTTTTCCTCACACTTTTTGTCTTGCAGCGACCCTCAGGCCTTGAATGAGTTCTTACATGGATCCGAAAAGGTGAGTGGTGGCTTGGTTCTCTGCCCCAAAACCCTTTTTTCCCCTTATCCCACCTCTTTTCTTCTCAGTGAATGAGGAGGGGGGTTGGGTTTTTTCTTTCCCTCCCCCACCCCGAAAACAGAAAGCAAATCCCAAGCTCAGAGCCGTGAGGTCAGAGCGGCGAGCCACAGCTCAGCTACCTGGCAGCACCGTGCATGGGGGCTCTCCCCACACCTCACCTTTTTCTGTGGACATTTTTTTTTCCCTTTTTAAGAAACATTTTTAAATCGGGGGTTTTCCCGCATGTTTTGGGTCTCTGTTCTCTCGGAATAAAGTAAATCTCATCTTTTTAATTGCAGATTGCCAGTGAGGATCTCCTGGACAGCACAGGTGATGCGGCTAGTGCCTTTTTTGAAGGTTCTGGGGTATGTATTTTTAATTTAGACTTGAAGAATGAGGTCTTAGAAACCTTTCCCTTTTATATTTTCCCTTCTCCCCCCGCCCTTTTATTTATATTCTCCCTCCTCCCTTTTTTTTTAATTACCCAGCTTGTTTTCCATCTATTTCCCAGCTCTAGTGAGGAAGAGAGGCAGGATGCTGGGTTTTTCATGGAGGGGTTTTTCTTCTGAATGTTTCTTCCCGGAATATGATTTTTTTTCCCCTTCCCAATCCGATGGGGTGTTCTCAGAGCTTTGCTCAGTGCCCGTGCTCGAGTCTCCTTTCCCCACCTCATTGGGATGTTTTTGGCCTCCTTGTCTCAATTCCTTCTCCTCTCTTCTTCCTCCTTCGTCCTTCCTCCCCCCCCACACCGCTGACCAGCTGTCTCCCTAGCGCCACATCCAAGAGCCCTCTGGCCACCAGCTGACCACCGAGCTGAGTCCACCTGCCACCAGTGTGGATTTCTCTTTCTTCGAGGAGATCTTGGGGTGCCCCTTGGGTGGCAGCAGCAACCTGCAGGACTCAGGCTGGCCTTGTGACATCCTGCAGCAGAGCCTGCAAGAGGCCAACATTACTGAGGAGCTCCTGAAAGCGGAAGCCGAGCGGGACCTGGGCCTCACCCTCCCAGCTCTTCCCAACCCCACTCCTCCACACAATCAAAGAGTGGGCAGCTTCCAGCAGGTAAATTAAGTTACCATCAAGGGTCTCCAGTGCCGGGCATAGCTCAGGAGGGTAGCAAAGCGCAGCAAGAGCATGGCAAAGCATGGCAACGAACTTCCTGCACATGGGGAGGTGAGGATTTAGAGGCAAAATCATAAGCCGAAACACAGATGGTTCCTCCCAGGCAGGTCCTGGGTGCCACCTCCCTCCTTCTCCTTTGGATTTGGGGGAGAGAGAGGCGAAGCCAAGGGGGTTTGGGGACGCCTGTGCTGCCCATGGAATTAACATCTGTGTTGCTAGAGAGGCGCTGACACGAGTGTGAGACAGATCCCTCCGCTCCCTGCGCACATGCGCCGGATCACCCGGAGTATAAGGCCCAGTGGTTATTTTTTGGTTTTCCCAAGTTCTTGGTTTTTTTCAAATTTTCTTTTAATTAATCCTGCGTAGGTGCCGCAAGGGATCATCCCCCAAATGAAGCAGGAGCCTCCCACCAGCCAGGCTTCCATGGGGCTCTGCCAGGTTACCAGCCCTTGCTCCTCTATCCTGCTGAGGGACCAAGGACTAGAGGTGAGGGTAACGCCAGTGCCAACAACGGCACATGGCCAGGTGCCCGTCACTCTCCTGCCTTCCACCTCAGGTTGGTACCCAAGCTGGGGAGGGTATCTCAAATGGCACCGTGAGCTCGGGGCAGTGGGGTTAAGCCTGTCTTGCCCGTGTGTGGTCAAATGGCCACTCGTGTTCTTTTGATAAAGCTCTGGATGTTTTGGGGAGGGGAGAAGATGGGGAGGGGAGAAGGGGTGAATTCCGGGATGTCGTCACTTAGTCTCAAGGTTTTGGCTAGGGGGCAGGCTGGAAAGAAGCAGTTTTGAAAGTAAAGGGTTAAAGATTGAGGAGTGAGCATAGTGTCGCACTGGTTTGGTTAACGATGGTGGACAGCGTTGGAAAGTGGGGAAGGAGGCAGGGTGTGTGCATCCAAAAGATTGTCTTGGTGCTTCCCTTGCAGATGGATACATGGCCTCCTTGACCGGCTCGCAGAGCCTCTCCCACTCTTCTTTTTCTTCCTCCTACTCATCATCCTCCTCCTCCCCCTCCTGGGCGGGAAAGAAGCGCTTTTGAAAGTGAAGGGTGAAAGGTTGAGGAGTGAAAATGGTGTCGCACTGGTTTGGTGGGGTGTGTGCTTCCAAAAGTCTGTCATGGTGTTTTCCTTGCAGATGGATACATCGCCTCCTTGACTCGCTCCCAGTGCCTCTACTACTCTTCTTTTTCTTCCTCCTCCTCATCATCATCATCATCCTGCTCCTCCTTGGCAGTCCGGACATCCTCGAGCATCCTGCCACCCTCCCAGTGCCAGAAACTTCCATTGACCCAGCCGCCTCCCTCCATCCACCCAACCAAACTCCTCAGGCACAGTGGGAGTTCTCCAACCATCGTTGGGGCCAAAGACACTCCGGCACCGGACAGCAGGGATGAGGCTCTGTCACAGAACAGACCCCCGATCAAGACCCCCCCTGAGGCCCACAGACGCATCCGCCTGAACCTAAAGGTCAGGCAAGAAGGCGGGCGCATCAAGGTGGTGCACAGCACTGTGATCTACCCTGTGTATCAGCGCCCTGCCAGGTGCTGCACCAGCAAGGGACCCGCCCCCACGGCACCGGCACCAAAAGGGAGATGAAGAGTAGAGTGGATTACATGGCTCCATCTCCCACCCAGACAAAACCTCGCCTGATTTCCTGCCACCTCAGCCTTCCGAAAACCTTCCCCAAAACCTTGGATTTGTTGCTGGACCCCCTTCCAATTCCTTGCTGGACCCCCTGTTACGCGCACCCCCTCCCCCCAAACCCGAGTCTGCTTCCTACCCCCCGGGGCATTCTTGGGATCCTTTAATCCAGGATTGGTAAGCCCCTGATTGTTTAAACCCTAGTTTAATAAATCCTGGATCCAGAAATCCCAGACTGATAAATCCCGGAACCTTTGAAATCCCAGATTGCTTCAGTTCCACATCTCTTAATCCTGGATGGTTTAATGCCAGGTCATTTAATCTCATATCGGTGACTCAATTTTTCTCCACCACCAAGCGGCCATCCTGGGACCCCCCTGAACCCTCCAAAACCCCTCTAGAACCCCTACTGATGTGTCCAGGGCTGGGAAGTTGCGGGTTGGGAAGTGATGTGGGGTAGGGGGTGTATTAGTGGGATGGGGGATGCTATATCAGTGGGGGATGTATCCACTGGGGGGGACTAAAGCAGCCCCCTCATGCAGGTGGATGTGCAGCCACATCCCCAACCAGGTCCTGAAGAGCATCAGCCTCATCGACCCCCTCTGGAATCCTTTCTGGGGGCCCTGCAGCACCTCTCCAGGGTTAAAAAGGGGGGTGGAGGGTCCACAATCCCCCTCCCTGTATTTCCTCCGCACACACACCCAGACATGCGTGGGTCCAGCCATTCCCACGCTTCCCCTCTACTCCCCAAAACAACAGGGGCCCCTCTTTCCTGAAGCTGTTTTGGGGGGACCCCACATCCCTGGGGCCAGCACCAGTTTTCCATGT
This sequence comes from Laterallus jamaicensis coturniculus, assembly GCA_022605575.1. NCBI lineage: Eukaryota > Metazoa > Chordata > Aves > Gruiformes > Rallidae > Laterallus > Laterallus jamaicensis. The sequence goes on from JAKCOX010000004.1 coordinate 66,300,966, forward strand.
CCCTGCCTTGTTATTCTCTCCCACACACTCCCCCTTTTCCTTCAAAAATCCCCAAATCCTCAGCCTCTGCCAAGAGCCCTGGCACCGGCTGCTGAATCCCACAGGGGAGGTTGGCTGGAGAAGCCCCTCCCCAATGAAGGAGGGGGATGGAGAAACATGTGGGGGAGAAGGGAGGGAGTTGGGGGGATATCAGGGCTGGTTTGGGGCCAAATTCCTGTCCTGGTGGTCCCTGCTGCAGTATGTACAGGGGTTTTGGGGAAGGGGAGTTTGGGGGACAAGGTCAAGGGGTTCATGGTGCTCCGGTATCCCCCAGTTGGGTTCTGATAGCCACCAACGATGGGAGGGGCGGTATGGTTCAGGGGTGAGGCCTGCCTGGTGGTAGGGTACAGGTGAGTGTGTCAAGCAAGAAACTTTTCAAGGCTGGGATTAGGGGGGAAAGGTTGGGATTAGGGAGGGATTTGTGTTGGGGTTGGGATTCAGGGTGGAGTTTGTGGCTGGGATTTGGGGCTAGGACTGGGCACGGGGAGAAAATGGCTCAGCTCGGGGCAGTGCTGTGGTGGTTCCCTCTCCAATCGCACGGGCAGCCGATATTTCGCCCAAAATCCCTGGATTTTTTACCAACTGCTTCCTTTCCTGTCAGCCTTCCAGCGATAGCTTTGCCCAAGTCTCTTCTTCTCATCCTGTCAGTAAAACCCTGAGGTTGAAATTGCCTCTGAGGTCCCACCGCCTGTGAAAGAAACGCTTTGCACCAGAAAATAAAGGGCCCTGGCGCCCGCCAACTGACACCAGGATGTCAACCTCGCCCTGAGACTCCTTGGCTTCACCAGAAATCTCTGCAGATATGATAAACCCTTTGTTTCCTCCTCTTGCATTGCAGGGAAACAAATAATCCTCCCTGTCCTGCAGGATGTAATCCTTAAATATCGCAGGGAGCTGGCGGTGGGGGGGGGGTGGGGTTTTTTTCGTTGAGTCAAAAGAGATGACGTCTGTGAGTTGGAATCTTGAGCTCAGGTTTTAGGGATTCCATACAGATTCATCAGCATGAGGTGGGCAGCAGTCCCCGTTTCACATGCCAGGCCGTTAAATACAGACATTTCTCAGCGATCGCCCCCTTTTCCCATCCACGAACCTGCCAGCAACAAGCCAGGGCCAAGGGCATCCAATTTCCCTTCCAAACAGAGGCCGAGCGCTCCTTTCAACAATAAAACCAGAAACTCAAGAGATTTTATTCATAAAAACTGCTCATTTCGGCCAGCTCTGGGGGCAATATGGTCTTCAAGAGAGGCTCACACTCCAACATTTTCACGTCCGCCTCCTCCTCTTTTATCTTGTTCAACGCCCTGCAAGGCAGAACACCAATGGGGATTTCTATTTGGAGTTCTTTTAAACCCCTTTTTTCCCCACAAGCCCCGCTAAACTGAGCTTCGTTCTTGCTACTCCAGGGGCCTCCTCACCGGCACAGGGCCCTTTTGGACGTAAATCAGCCAGTCTCCCCAGCCGCAGGGGTGTTGCTGCTTCAACCAGCAAGATTTTTGGGTGGAAATCCACCCAGAAAGCCCCGGGGTAACTTTAGATCCACTCCCTCCTCCACCCCCCGTTGACAGCTTTTGGAGTTTAAATCCATTTCAGCCCAAACCCAGCACGTTTCTCCAAGGGCAACAGCTACCTTTCCCGCTCCTCCCATGGAAATGTGTCCCGATGGGGTGGGACTTCAGCCAGGACTGGTGCAGCACTTGGGTGGATGGACATGTCTGTGCTGTTGGGAACCTTTGGGTTGGTCTTCTCCTTTTTTGCTCTGTTTCCCTTCGAGGGAAGGCGGCGGCGCTTCTTTGGGTTGCAGACAGCCTGTAAAATCACAGAGGTGTTAGCAAATGTTCCCTGCTCTCTAGAGAGGTGGACAGTTAAATAAAAAAAGAAAAGAAAGCCAAAAGGAGCTTAAAATCCCCCCAAAACCCTCTGAAAAAATATAAAGAACCACCTGGGAGGCAAAGAGACTGCGCAAAAATATAGATCCCGGCCCCAATCTCCCTAGGTGAGCTCCTCTGAATGCTAAACAGCCGAAAAACCCCTCTTTAATAACCCACACTCAGGACAGGGCGCAAACACGGACCACGCTGTTGGCATTTCCATACGCAGAGCAAGGTGTTCCTCCCTGTCAGGACTGCCCAGTGCCAAAATGAACCGAGTTCTCACCACAAAGGAACAACCTTTGCAAACCCAACCTCCCATTTGCCAGCCAAGGGAGGTTCCGTCGACCCCTGTAGAGAGCAGGGGAGCAGGCAGCTCCTTTTACAGAGCGACCGGAATTTCTTGGGCCCCCCTGAAAGTTGTAGGCAACGCCAATGGGTTTTATCAGCAACCACAAACTTTCCCGGCAGCTCCTGCTGCCCCTCTCGGGGCGGTTTCCTTGCGGAGAGGCATCTCGCACGGATTTACTACCTCTTCTTCAGCGTTTTCCACCTTGTCCTTGGTTGTTTTGCTGTTTTTTCTCCTGACTTGAGGCTGTCTGCGGCCGAATTTGACTTTTTTCTTCCACATATAATAATATTCGACGCACTGCGCCACGGTCTTGGTCTGAACCTGTTGTGAGAGAAACAGCAGCAGTCTGTAGCGGCAATTCCATAGCTGAAAGGTTCCGGGCAGAGGCGTACAACGAAAGCATCGGCAGGAGGATTATCTTTCCCCCTCCAGCTTAGTGCAAAACGGACAAGGCCATCCGAAAACAGACCTTCCTTTTCCGCAGGGCGGAATCGAGCGTTTCTAACCAGCTGGCAGCACGAAGGATCAGTAATTCTGTTCGTACCTCTGGGGTTTCATTACCAGAGACGTTAAATATCCCCGTGCGGTTACACATCGGGGCAAATAACCCTGCTTTCAAAGAACAGGGGGAGTGACAGACACCAAAAGGCCTCAGCCGCCCCACCCTGACTGCTTTACCTTCTTCTGAATCAGGTTAAAATCCTTCCTGTGATGGCAGAAAGCCTCTCTGAAGAGCTGCTCCTCGAGAGGGGTCCAAGAATCCGACCCTGGGAATTGAGTCAGGACAAACCACCGCGGTTTATTATTTGCCTGGCGAGGCTGCCTTCATTCCCAAGTTAAAAGAAAACCCCCATCAAGCCAAACCCGGCGTCAAGGGGTGAGAACCAAAGCACTTCCACACCACCCTTCCCCGGTGGAAAGGCAACAACTTTGTAAAACCAAATCCTTGCTAACCACTGGTAGAAAGGGCAGGCACCAGCCACGCCAGCGAAGGAACGGGGTCCCCGGTTACCTGTGTAATGATAATCAGCCAGCTGATGGGATTCGGACTTCTGAGGCGTCTCGAAAAGCAGCATGTCCAGAGCATCCTGCAGGGTTTGATATTGAAAAACACACAAAGAGAGATGTTGGGTTCCCCAGTCGGGAGGGAGAAAGGGGGCAAAACTTCTGGAAGTTAGAAGCAGCAGGGGAAGGGAGTGTGGAATGCCTCCCCCAATAAGAAGGAAGACAACTTGGGAGGAACTGACTGAAAACCCACATTCCCCCATTCCCTGCCCCTCCCTGTGCCGTGATGAGCGAGGAGAAGGGAGTCAAATTATGACTATAGTCTGCTAAGAAGGGAGGAGTGGGGGAAAGGTGCTTTTAAGATCTGGCTGCACTTCTCATTACCCAACACTGGTGTCAATGGGTGTTGTAATAAATTAGTTTTCTTTCCTTTATTCTGCATTGAGTCCATTTTGCCCATGACACTAATTGCAGAGTGATCCCTCTCTGTCCTTCCCTCGAATCTTAAGCCTCTCAATATATGTTTCCTCCCCTTTCCAGATGAAAAGGGATCCCCTCTCTTCCTCCCATGCCCCAGAAGACAACTCTTCTGTGCAGGTTCCCTGGCGCTAACAAAGCCTGAGCCAGCCCGTTAATTATATTCAGGTGAACTTATTGTTCCTTACCATGACATTGCCCTGCACTTTGTGCAGGCAGTGCAACGCTTGCTCCTGGTTCCTCGGGCCCCCTGGCATGGCATTGGAGCAGGCCACCTTGAGCAGTTGGGTCACTGCAAACACAACAAAAACCAAGGGAAAGTCTAGTTTCTGTCCAAGGGAAGAGGAAAAAAACTCCATGGGAGACAAGAGGGAGAGGGGGGAACAGGTCACTAGTTTTCTGCGTTCCACCAGAATCGAGCAAGATCCCCTTCCCTCAACGCCTGTGGAGGAGGCGAAGGAGAAGCAGGGAAGCTGCGGTGGGGACACCGACCCATCAGACCCGGGTAAGCCGTGGGAATGGGTGAGGAAGAAAGGCATTAAAAGAAAAACCTCTGTCCTGTGTTTCGGGGTTCGAGTCAATGTCTCCCCACGGCTTCCACAGCAGTGTCGCACCATGGACGTCATTCTCCGCCTGTGACCTGTCGCAGAGCTCTGGCAACTCTGCTTGAAACTGGCTTCCGACATTGATGTGCCTGAAGTCAAGGAGGAAAAGAGGAGGTGAGGAAGGCAAGCTGGGAATGGCGATGGCACAAAGAGTGGCAATTCCCTTCTGGTCGGCACAGGCATTCCCCGAGCCCCAAACCACAGTCCCCTCATCGCCCTGTTCTCTTAATTCCGATTGCCACGGTGGGGACTCACGGCTCCACACTGATGGCTTCCTCCAGAGAAGATCCAAGGTCCCCCTCCATTCTGCCTGGAAAAAGAAAACACCTGCTCAAGATAGAAACCGCGTTGCTGACATCGTCCTCTAGACTTACTTTACCCTCGCTGCTGCAAACCATCGACCTTGTCCCGGAATCTCCCAAATTTCAGGGAAATTGCTGGGGCTTTGTCTCCCACCCCTCCTCAGAATACGGGCACCGGGATATTATTTCACAGCACAGCTCAGAAATCAGCTGTGTGGATGGAGCTGGGGCTGCAAAATCAGCAGCGAAGCAAAACCCCAGAACAGTGTTCGCACGCAAGACCGTTATCTATTTTTTTAGGGAGGGGGGGTGGATTCAAGCTTTTCTGGGGCCTGTATTTGTAGGCAGGGCTCCCCAACCCAGCTGCAGTCTCCCAAAAATTACAGCCAACAAGCCAGTGGGAGGAAGCGGGGAGCAAAAAAATTAACCACAACCCTTTCTTGGGCACAAGGTTCCCTTGAGGATCTCTTTATCTGGGATCGCCTGGGCAAAGGATTCCAAAAGATAACCCCTCAGATCCCTGGTTCTAGGTGAGTTAGAGGCACCTGAAAACGCCCAGCGGCATTGGATCGTTGTCTGCCCCCCAAAACCTGTGCGGGGAGGGAGGCGTGGGGTGCAGTTTAGAGGCTCTGCAGGGTTTTTGTAATCAGGGAGAGCCAAAAGGAATAAAAGCAACCCAAAAAAACTGTGAAGTCAACATGAAATTCATTAAACTGCCCGGTAAAATCGCACTCATTCCCTCAGGCTCTAAGGCCACAATGTATCCCACACGGCAGGGCAGCTGCGAGGCAAACTCCTGCCACCTGTGGTGTTCCCCGAAGCCCAAGGGAATTAAACAGGGCACGGATTTTCCCAGACAGCACCAGGACACACCCTGGATCCCTTACCAAACCAATGCAGCAGACCCTTGTGGCAGCCTAACCTGAGTGCAGTTCGGGGGCGTTCCAGTGGCCGGAGCTCTCTGCTGATGCTGAAGGCCGTGAACTTGCTGATGGCGAAGGCGGTGAATTGATCACAGAGAACTCCCTAACCGGAGACCTCTTGCCAAGCCACTAAACCACAGGAGAGCTGGAGGCACCTCTCACCTCCTCCCCTCCACCTGAGCGTGTGACTGGTACAGGACCGGTGTCACCACAGCTAACGCGGTGATGTCACTGAAGAGCACCTGGGCTGCCAAGGGCTGGCTTCCATCTCTGGCTGCGTCTGAGGTTGGAAAGATCCTTCGCCGCCTTAATTCAACCTCCTGGCAAAGTCCCGAACAACTCTGCTCCCTTTTACCTGCCAGTTCTCCTTCCTTCATGGCGAACGCCATCGGTCACCACAAATACGCTGACGGTTCTCAGCGCCCTTCCCAGTATAAAGCAGCTGGGCACAGATTTTAGGGAGAAAGCCACTTTGGGAGCCACTGCCATCAGCAGGAGTGGCACCCACCCTACTCCTAAGCGAAATGCCAAGACCGAGGGACAGAGGGTTCAGCCCAGGAATGTATTTCAGTCCTCTGAACTTTGGTTTCAGAGCTTCTCTTGGACATTTACCACATTTGCAAGCAAATGCTTGTACAGCTGAGAAATGACAATTGGGAAATCTTTCCCTACAGGAATGCATTCCATTCATCGCACCTTTGGTTTGAGAGTTACTGCAGGACATTTAGCATGCTTGCAAGCCAAAGCTGGTACAGCCTACACATGCTATAGTGCAACTATAGCACTATACAGCTATACAGCAAAGAATCCCTAGGTCTGAGGGGCTGCTTGCGTGATAAAGTGGGAGCTTTCAGTATTTCAGTCTTGGCACCTTTGATTTGAGAGTTACGGCAGGACATTTAGCATGTTTGCAAGAGAAAGCTGGTACAGCCGAGACACGACATAGAGTTTTTATGAGAACAGGGAAGAGCTTGGGGGTTGGACAAGGGGGAAGCAGTGCCTGTCTCCATTTTTAATACAGCAGGGCAGAATCACCCCACAAGTCTAAGCAAACAGTCCATTGCTATTTATTCAGGGAAACAAAACTGAGTGGGGCTGGGAGGGTGTTCCTTTGGTTTTCCTTGTCGTTTTCGTATTTGGGGTTGGGGGGTGGAGGGTTATGTTTACCTCCCCAAGGCCAAAGCGCCTGTTGTGCAGCAATTGTTCTTAAAAGCACTGCCAAAGTATGAAGAAGTCACAAAGGATGTCAAGAACTGACTTGTCACAGTCACCCACCATAGCTTTGGAGCTGGGAAGCCTTCTGTGGACAGCTTTGGCACACATTGAGGGCCTTTTCACCATGATGGCGAAACCCCAGAACAAAGATCTCTTGAGCACGGTGCTTTGTTGGTATCTGGATGCAGGTCAGGTTCTTGAAATAATCCACCCAAGCTTGGTGCTTCACGAGAATGCCCAGTGGGCATTCCATCTAGAACAAGGGGTGTCCATCCACACCATCATCATCATCATCCTCCTCATCATTACTGGGGAGGAAAACAAAGCATGGTGCTTGTGGGTCTCCCAGCCCCTCTGCTCTCCTGGCCATAACCCCCCCTTTTTCTTTGCAGTGTAAATGGATGATGAGGACGTACGGTGCCTGCTCGATGTCATTTGGTAAGCAAAACGCCATGGTTTCAGGAAGGTGGGAGGCAGGGAAGGGGGTTCTGGCGCTTCCCCGGCGCAGCATTAGGTCTCCTGGTGCCAGGCATCCTCCTAGTTACGTTGCAAAGGGGTCCCAGACTTACAAACCCTTCCTGATTGATGGTTGGCATCCCTCAGAGGGCTCTGGGCTGTACCGGAGGAGGTCTGGCACTGGTTGCCTACCCCATTGCCGCCTCCTTTTCCTTCAGAGTTTATGGCTGGAGCTCACTGGGAAGAGGGAGGCAACAGCAGCGTTGGGAAGAGCCTTTACCTTCCCCCCATACCTCAGGCCTGCGACAGAGCCGCTGGCTTCCCAACCTGCCTACGCCCTTGGGTTCCCTTAGCAAAGGGAGCTTAATTAGAACTGGGTGCGATGCTGCTGGCGCGGTGTGCACCTCGTGTCCCCCCTCCACCCTTTTCCTCACACTTTTTGTCTTGCAGCGACCCTCAGGCCTTGAATGAGTTCTTACATGGATCCGAAAAGGTGAGTGGTGGCTTGGTTCTCTGCCCCAAAACACTTTTTCCCCTTATCCCACCTCTTTTCTTCTCAGTGAATGAGGAGGGGGGTTGGGTTTTTTCTTTCCCTCCCCCACCCCAAAAACAAAAAGCAAATCCCAAGCTCAGAGCCGTGAGGTCAGAGCGGCGAGCCACAGCTCAGCTACCTGGCAGCACCGTGCATGGGGGCTCTCCCCACACCTCACCTTTTTCTGTGGACAGTTTTTTTTCCCTTTTTAAGAAACATTTTTAAATCGGGGGTTTTCCCGCATGTTTTGGGTCTCTGTTCTCTCGGCAGAAAGTAAATCTCATCTTTTTAATTGCAGATTGCCAGTGAGGATCTCCTGGACAGCACAGGAGATGCGGCTAGTGCCTTTTTTGAAGGTGCTGGGGTATGTATTTTTAATTTAGACTTGAAGAATGAGGGCTTGGAAACCTTTCCCTTTTATATTTTCCCTTCTCCCCCCGCCCTTTTATTTATATTCTCCTTCCTCCCCTTTTTTTTAATTCCCCAGGTTGTTTTCCATCTATTTCCCAGCTCTAGTGAGGAAGAGAGGCAGGATGCTGGGTTTTTCATGGAGGGGTTTTTCTTTTGAATGTTTCTTCCCGGAATATGATTTTTTTTCCCCTTCCCAATCCGATGGGGTGTTCTCAGAGCTTTCCTCAGTGCCCGTGCTCGAGTCTCCTTTTTCCACCTCATTGGGATGTTTTTGGCCTCCTTGTCTCAATTCCTTCTCCTCTCTTCTTCCTCCTTCCTCCTTCCTCCCCCCCCACACCGCTGACCAGCTGTCTCCCCAGCGCCACATCCAAGAGCCCTCTGGCCACCAGCTGACCACCGAGCTGAGTCCACCTGCCACCAGTGTGGATTTCTCTTTCTTCGAGGAGATCTTGGGGTGCCCCTTGGGTGGCAGCACCAACCTGCAGGACTCAGGCTGGCCTTGTGACATCCTGCAGCAGAGCCTGCAAGAGGCCAGCATTACTGAGGAGCTCCTGAAAGCGGAAGCCGAGCGGGACCTGGACGTCACCCTCCCAGCTCTTCCCAACCCCACTCCTCCAGAGAAACAAAGAGTGGGCCGCTTCCAGCAGGTAAATTAAGTTACCATCAAGGGTCTCCAGTGCCGGGCATAGCTCAGGAGGGTAGCAAAGCGCAGCAAGAGCATGGCAAAGCATGGCCACGAACCTCCTGCCTGTGGAGAGATGAGGCTTTAGAGGCAAATTCAGATGTTGAAACACAGACAGTTCCTCCCAGGCATGTCCTGGGTGCCACCTCCCTCCTTCTTCTTTGGGGTTGGGTGGGAGAGAGGTGAAGCCAAGGGGGTTTTGGGGCGCCTGTGCTGCCCATGGCATTAATGTCTGTGTTGCTGGAGAGGCGCCGACACGAGTGTGAGGCAGATCCCTCCGCTCCCTGCACACATACGCCGGATCGCCCGGAGTATAATGCCCAGTGGTTATTTTTTGGTTTTCCCAAGTTCTTGGTTTTTTTCAAATTTTCTTTTAATTAATCCTGCGTAGGTGCCGCAAGGGATCATCCCCCAAACGAAGCAGGAGCCTCCCACCAGCCAGGCTTCCATGGGGCTCTGCCAGGTTACCAGCCCTTGCTCCTCTATCCTGTTGAGGGACCAAGGACTAGAGGTGAGGGTAACGCCAGTGCCAACCACGGCACATGGCCAGGTGCCCGTCACCCTCCTGCCTTCCACCTCAGGTTGGTACCCAAGCTGGGGAGGGTATCTCAAATGGCACCGTGAGCTCGGGGCAGTGGGGTGAAGCCTGTCGTGCCCGTGTGTGGTCAAATGGCCACTCGTGTTCTTTTGATAAAGCTCTGGATGTTTTGGGGAGGGGAGAAGATGGGGAGGGGAGAAGGGGTGAATGCCGGGATGTCGTCACTTAGTCTCAAGGTTTTGGCTAGGGGGCAGGCTGGAAAGAAGCAGTTTTGAAAGTAAAGGGTTAAAGATTGAGGAGTGAGCATAGTGTCGCACTGGTTTGGTTAACGATGGTGGACAGCGTTGGAAAGTGGGGAAGGAGGCAGGGTGTGTGCATCCAAAAGATTGTCTTGGTGCTTCCCTTGCAGATGGATACATGGCCTCCTTGACCGGCTCGCAGAGCCTCTCCCACTCTTCTTTTTCTTCCTCCTACTCATCATCCTCCTCCTCCCCCTCCTGGGCGGTCCGAGCTTCCTCGAGCAACCTGCCACCCTCCCAGTGCCGGAAACGTCCATTGGCCCAGCCACCTCCCCCCATCCACCCAACCAAACTGCTCAAACTCAGTGGGAGTTCTCCACCCATTGCTGGGGCCAAAGCCACTCCGGCACCGGACAGGAGGGATGAGGACGCTCCTCCACCGAAAACCAAACCTTCCATCAAGACCCCCCATGACGCCCAGAACTGCATCCGCCTGAACATGAGGGTCAGGCAAGAAGGCGGGCGCATCAAGGTGGTGCACAGCACTGTTACCTACCCTGTGTTCCAGCGCCCTGCCAGGAGCCGCCCCAGCAAGGGACCCGCCCCCACGACACCGGCACCAGAAGGCAGATGAAGAGCAGGGTGGATCACATGGCTCCATCTCCCACCCAGAAAAAACCTCTCCTGATTTCCTGCATCCTCACCCTTCCGAAAAACTTCCCCAAAACCCTGGATTTGTTGCTGCACCCCCTTCCAATTCCTTGCTGGACCCCCTTCTCAATTCCGACTCCTCTCTTCTTCCTCCTTCCTCCTCCCCACACCAGGACCAGCTGTCTCCCCAGCTGCACATGCAAGAGCCCACTGGAAACCAGCAAACCACCGAGCAGAGTCCACCTGCCACCAGCGTGGACTTGGACTTTTTAGAGGACATCTTGGGGTGCCCCTTGGGTGGCAGCACCAACCTGCAGGACTCAGGCTGGCCTTGGGACATCCTGCAGCAGAGCCTGCAAGAGGCCAACATTACTGAAGAGCTGCTGAAAGCAGAAGCCAAGCAGGACCTGGGCCTCACCCTCCCAGCTCTTCCCAACCCCACTCCTCCACACAATCAAAGAGTGGGCAGCTTCCACCAGGTAAATTAAGTTACCATCAAGGGTCTCCAGCGCCGGGCATAGCTCAGGAAGGGAGCGAAGTGCAGCAAGAGCATGGCAAAGCATGGCCACGAACTTCCTGCACATGGGGAGGTGAGGATTTAGAGGCAAAATCATAAGCCAAAACACAGATGGTTCCTCCCAGGCAGGTCCTGGGTGCCACCTCCCTCCTTCTCCTTTGGGTTTGGGGGAGAGAGAGGCGAAGCCAAGGGGGTTTGGGGACGCCTGTGCTGCCCATGGCATTAACGTCTGTGTTGCTGGAGAGGCGCTGACACGAGTGTGAGGCAGATCCCTCCGCTCCCTGCGCACATGCGCCGGATCACCCGGAGTATAAGGCCCAGTGGTTATTTTTTGGTTTTCCCAAGTTCTTGTTTTTTTTCAAATTTTCTTTTAATTAATCCGGCGTAGGTGCCGCAAGGGATCATCCCCCAAATGACTCAGGAGCCTCCCACCAGCCAGGCTTCCATGGGGCTCTGTCTGTTCACTGGCCCATTCTCCTCTATCCTGGTGAGCGACCAAGGACAAGCGGTGAGCCTAACGCCGATGCCAACCACAGCACATGGACAGGCGACGGCACCCTCCCGCTTTCCACCTCAGGTTGGTACCCAAGCTGGGGAGGGTATCTTAAATGGCACATGTTCACCGTGAGCTTGGGGCAGTGGGGTGAAGCCTGTCGTGCCCGTGTGTGGTCAAATGGCCACTCATGTTCTTTTGATAAAGCTCCGGATGTTTTGGGGAGGGAAGGAGATGGGGAGGGGAGAAGGGGTGAATGCCAGGATGTCATCGCTTATTCTCAAGGTTTTGGCTAGGGGGCAGGCGGGAAAGAAGCGATTTTGAAAGTGAAGGGTGAAAGGTTGAGGAGTGAACATGGTGTCGCACTGGTTTGGTGGGTTGTGTGCTTCCAAAAGTCTGTCATGGTGTTTTCTTTGCAGATGGATACATCGCCTCCTTGACTCGCTCCCAGTGCCTCTACTACTCTTCTTTTTCTTCCTCATCATCATCGTCATCATCATCCTGCTCCTCCTTGGCAGTCCGGACATCCTCGAGCATCCTGCCACCCTCCCAGTGCCAGAAACTTCTATTGACCCAGCCGCCTCCCTCCATCCAACCAACCAAACTCCTCAGGCACAGTGGGAGTTCTCCAACCATCGTTGGAGCCAAAGACACTCCGGCACCGGACAGCAGGGATGAGGATCTGTCACAGAACAAACCCCCGATCAAGACCCCCCCTGAGGCCCACAGCCGCATCTGCCTGAACCTAAAGGTCAGGCAAGAAGGCGGGCGCATCAAGGTGGTGCACAGCACTGTGATCTACCCTGTGTATCAGCACCCTGCCAGGTGCTGCACCAGCAAGGGACCCGCCCCCACGGCACCGGCACCAAAAGGGAGATGAAGAGTAGAGTGGATTACATGGCTCCATCTCCCACCCAGACAAAACCTCGCCTGATTTCCTGCCACCTCACCCTTCCGAAAACCTTCCCCAAAACCTTGGATTTGTTGCTGGACCCCCTGTTACGCGCACCCCCTCCCCTCACACCCGAGTCTGCTTCCTATCCCCCGGGGCATTCTTGGGATCCTTTAATCCAGGATTGGTAAACCCCTGATTGTTTAAACCCTAGTTTAATAAATCCTGGAATCAGAAATCCCAGACTGATAAATCCCGGAACCTTTGAAATCCCAGATTGCTTCAGTTCCACATCTCTTAATCCCGGATGGTTTAATGCCAGGTCATTTAATCTCATATCGGTGACTCAATTTTTCTCCACCACCGAGCGGCCATCCTGGGACCCCCTGAACCCTCCAAAACCCCTCTAGAACCCCTACTGATGTGTCCAGGGCTGGGAAGTTGCGGGTGGGGAAGTGATGTGGGGAAGGGGGTGTATTAGTGGGATGGGGGATGCTATATCAGTGGGGGATGTATCCATTGGAGGGACTAAAGCAGCCCCCCCATGCAGGTGGATGTGCAGCCACATCCCCAACCAGGTCCTGAAGAGCATCAGCCTCATCGACCCCCTCTGGAATCCTTTCTGGGGGCCCTGCAGCACCTCTCCAGGGTTAAAAGGGGGGTGGAGGGTCCACAATCCCCCTCCCTGTATTTCCTCCACACACACACCCAGACATGCATGGGTCCAGCCATTCCCACGCTTCCCCTCTACTCCCCAAAACAGCAGGGGCCCCTCTTTCCTGAAGCTGTTTTGGGGGGACCCCACATCCCTGGGGCCAGCACCAGTTTTCCATGTCCCTGCCTTGTTCTTCTCCCCCCCCACACTCCCCCTTTTCCTTCAAAAATCCCCAAATCCTCAGCCTCTGCCAAGAGCCCTGGCACCGGCTGCTGAATCCCACAGGAGAGGTTGGCTGGAGAAGCCCCTCCCCATTGAAGGAGGGGGATGGAGAAACATGTGGGGGAGAAGGGAGGGAGTTGGGGGGATATCAGGGCTGGTTTGGGGCCAAATTCCTGTCCTGGTGGTCCCTGCTGCAGTATGTACAGGGGTTTTGGGGAAGGGGAGTTTGGGGGACAAGGTCAAGGGGTTCATGGTGCTCCGGTATCCCCCAGTTGGGTTCTGGTAGCCACCAACGATGGGAGGGGCGGTATGGTTCAGGGCTGAGGCCTGCCTGGTGGTAGGGTACAGGTGAGTGTGTCAAGCAAGAAACTTTTCAGGGCTGGGATTAGGGGGGAAAGGTTGGGATTAGGGAGGGATTTGTGTTGGTGTTGGGATTCAGGGTGGAGTTTGTGGCTGGGATTTGGGGCTAGGACTGGGATTGAGGTTGAGATTGGGGCTGGGATTTTGCATTTGAAATTGGGATTAAGGGCTGGGATTTGTTGTTAGGATTTCAGATAGTTTTGAGGTTGGGACCGAGATTAGGCTCGGGTTTGGGTTTTGGGGTCAGCTTTGAGATGAGGATTAGGTTTGGGATTAGGTTAGGGGTAAGGGGTGGGATTAGGAGGGAAGATGGGGGGGATATGAGGAGGCTGCTGGGGTGCCAAGGGATGCCCCTCCGGCTGGGCCGAGATCTGTGCTGTGACGCTGTTTCCATCCGGAAGCATTTCTAGAGTGAGGGGATGGGGCAGCTTTACTGTGATTGCTCCCCTGCACCGGTTCTTGTTTGATGGCTGCATAATAGCTGAAGGATCCCTCTACAATGATGACCCTCTGCTCCAACACAAACCCCCCTTCTCACAGCTCCCCAAAGCCAGATCGCACTTTACCTCCCCGCACTGCCATGTCCCAGTGCCCCTCACCTCCTGGGACAGTCTTTCTCTCCGGAACTCTCCCAGAGATGACACCAACCTCAAAGCAAGGTTCTCTGAGCAGAATGGCCTCTGACCCCTCTCTATCCCCATGGACTGAGCCCTCTTGCTGCACCATGGACCCAAGGCTTAGGGGAGACTGGGAAGTGAAAGGAGAGTTGGGTCATGGGCAATGAGAACAGGCAGGTGACTGTGATTTTCAGTCACTGGAGGCAGTGGGCAGCACTGGTGCTGCCTCTGAGGTCCCACCGCCTGTGAAAGAAACGCTTTGCACCAGAAAATAAAGGGCCCTGGCGCCCGCCAACTGACACCAGGATGTCAACCTCGCCCTGAGACTCCTTGGCTTCACCAGAAATCTCTGCAGACATGATAAACCCTTTGTTTCCTCCTCTTGCATTGCAGGGAAACAAATAATCCTCCCTGTCCTGCAGGATTTAATCCTTAAATATCGCAGGGAGCTGGCGGTGGGGAGGGGTTGGGGGGTTTTTTTCTTTGAGTCAAAAGAGATGACGTCTGTGAGTTGGAATCTTGAGCTCAGGTTTTAGGGATTCCATACAGATTCATCAGCATGAGGTGGGCAGCAGTCCCCGTTTCACACGCCAGGACGTTAAATACAGACATTTCTCAGCGATCGCCCCCTTTTCCCACCCATGAACCTGCCAGCAACAAGCCAGGGCCAAGGGCGTCCAATTTCCCTTCCAAACAGAGGCCGAGCGCTCCTTTCAACAATAAAACCAGAAACTCAAGAGATTTTATTCATAAAAACTGCTCATTTCGGCCAGCTCTGGGGGCAATATGGTCTTCAAGAGAGGCTCCAACTCCAACATTTTCACGTCCGCCTCCTCCTCTTTTATCTTGTTCAACACCCTGCAAGGCAGAACACCAATGGGGATTTCTGTTTGGAGTTCTTTTAAACCCCTTTTTTCCCCACAAGCCCCGCTAAACTGAGCTTCGTTCTTGCTACTCCAGGGGCCTCCTCACCGGCACAGGGCCCTTTTGGACGTAAATCAGCCAGTCTCACCAGCCGCAGGGGTGTTGCTGCTTCAACCAGCAAGATTTTTGGGTGGAAATCCACCCAAAAATCCCCGGGGTAACTTTAGATCCACTCCCTCCTCCACCCCCCGTTGACAGCTTTTGGAGTTTAAATCCATTTCAGCCCAAACCCAGCACGTTTCTCCAAGGGCAACAGCTACCTTTCCCGCTCCTCCCATGGAAATGTGTCCCGATGGGGTGGGACTTCAGCCAGGACTGGTGCAGCACTTGGGTGGATGGAGATGTCTGTGCTGTTGGGAACCTTTGGGTTGGTCTTCTCCTTTTTTGCTCTGTTTCCCTTCGAGGGAAGGCGGCGGCGCTTCTTTGGGTTGCAGACAGCCTGTAAAATCACAGAGGTGTTAGCAAATGTTCCCTGCTCTCTAGAGAGGTGGACAGTTAAATAAAAAAAGAAAAGAAAGCCAAAAGGAGCTTAAAATCCCCCCAAAACCCTCTGAAAAAATATAAAGAACCACCTGGGAGGCAAAGAGACTGCACAAAAATATAGATCCCGGCCCCAATCTGCCTAGGTGAGCTCCTCTGAATGCTAAACAGCCGAAAAACCCCTCTTTAATAACCCACACCCAGGACAGGGCGCAAACACGGACCACGCTGTTGGCATTTCCATACGCAGAGCAAGGTGTTCCTCCCTGTCAGGACTGCCCAGTGCCAAAATGAACCGAGTTCTCACCACAAAGGAACAACCTTTGCAAACCCAACCTCCCATTTGCCGGCCAAGGGAGGTTCTGTCGACCCCTGTAGAGAGCAGGGGAGCAGGCAGCTCCTTTTACAGAGCGACCGGAATTTCTTGGGCCCCTCCTGAAAGTTGTAGGCAACGCCAATGGGTTTTATCAGCAACCACAAACTTTCCCGGCAGCTCCTGCTGCCCCTCTCGGGGCGGTTTCCTTGCGGAGAGGCATCTCGCACGGATTTACTACCTCTTCTTCAGTGTTTTCCACCTTGTCCTTGGTTGTTTTGCTGTTTTTTCTCTTGACTTGAGGCTGTCTGCGGCCGAATTTGACTTTTTTCTTCCACATATAATAATATTCGACGCACTGCGCCACGGTCTTGGTCTGAACCTGTTGTGAGAGAAACAGCAGCAGTCTGTAGCGGCAGTTCCATAGCTGAAAGGTTCCGGGCAGAGGCGTACAACGAAAGCATCGGCAGGAGGATTATCTTTCCCCCTCCAGCTTAGTGCAAAACAGACAAGGCCAGTCCGAAAACAGACCTTCCTTTTCCGCAGGGCGGAATCGAGCGTTTCTAACCGGCCGGCAGCACGAAGGATCAGTAATTCTGTTCGTACCTCTGGGGTTTCATTACCAGAGACGTTAAATATCCCCGTGCGGTTACACATCAGGGCAAATAACCCTGCTTTCAAAGAACAGGGGGAGTGACAGACACCAAAAGGCCTCAGCCGCCCCACCCTGACTGCTTTACCTTCTTCTGAATCAGGTTAAAATCCTTCCTGTGATGGCAGAAAGCCTCTCTGAAGAGCTGCTCCTCGAGAGGGGTCCAAGAATCCGACCCTGGGAATTGAGCAAGGAGAAACCACCGCGGTTTATTATTTGCCTGGCGAGGCTGCCTTCATTCCCGAGTTAAAAGAAAACCCCCATCAAGCCAAACCCGGCGTCAAGGGGTGAGAACCAAAGCACTTCCACACCACCCCTACCCGGGGGAAAGGCAACAACTTTGTAAAACCAAATCCTTGCCAGCCAGAGGTAGAAAGGGGAGGCACCAGCCACGCCAGCGAAGGAACGGGGTCCCCGGTTACCTGTGTAATGATAATCAGCCAGCTGATGGGATTCGGACTTCTGAGGCGTCTCGAAAAGCAGCATGTCCAGAGCATCCTGCAGGGTTTGATATTGAAAAACACACAAAGAGAGATGTTGGGTTCCCCAGTCGGGAGGGAGAAAGGGGGCAAAACTTCTGGAAGTTAGAAGCAGCAGGGGAAGGGGGTGTGGAATGCCTCCCCCAATAAAAAGGAAGACAACTTGGGAGGAACTGACTGAAAACCCACATTCCCTCATTCCCTGCCCCTCCCTGTGCCGTGATGAGCGAGGAGAAGGGAGTCAAATTATGACTATAGTCTGCTAAGAAGGGAGGAGTGGGGGAAAGGTGCTTTTAAGATCTGGCTGCACTTCTCATTACCCGACTCTGGTGTCAATGGGTGTTGTAATAAATTAGTTTTCTTTCCTTTATTCTGCATTGAGTCCATTTTGCCCATGACACTAATTGCAGAGTGATCCCTCTCTGTCCTTCCCTCGAATCTTAAGCCTCTCAATATATGTTTCCTCCCCTTTCCAGATGAAAAGGGATCTTCCTCCCATGCCCCAGAAGACAACTCTTCTGTGCAGGTTCCCTGGCGCTAACGAAGCCTGAGCCAGCCCGTTAATTATATTCAGGTGAACTTATTGTTCCTTACCATGACGTTGCCCTGCGCTTTGTGCAGGAAGTGCAATGCTTGCTCCTGGTTCCTCGGGCCCCCTGGCATGGCATTGGAGCAGGCCACCTTGAGCAGTTGGGTCACTGCAAATGCAACAAAAACCAACGGAAAGTCAAGTTTCTGTACAAGGGAAGAGGAAAAAAACTCCATGGGAGACAAGAGGGAGAGGGGGGAACAGGTCACTAGTTTTCTGCGTTCCACCAGAATCGAGCAAGATCCCCTTCCCTCAACGCCTGTGGAAGAGGCGAAGGAGAAGCAGGGAAGCTGCGGTGGGGACACCGACCCATCAGACCCGGGTAAGCCGTGGGGACGGGTGAGGAAGAAAGGCATTAAAAGAAAAACCTCTGTCCTGTGTTTCGGGGTTCGAGTCAATGTCTCCCCACGGCTTCCACAGCAGTGTCGCACCATGGACGTCATTCTCCGCCTGTGACCTGTCGCAGAGCTCTGGCAACTCTGCTTGAAACTGGCTTCCGACATTGATGTGCCTGAAGTCAAGGAGGAAAAGAGGAGGTGAGGAAGGCAAGCTGGGAATGGCGATGGCACAAAGAGTGGCAATTCCCTTCTGGTCGGCACAGGCATTCCCCGAGCCCCAAACCACGGTCCCCTCATCGCCCTGTTCTCTTAATTCCGATTGCCACGGTGGGGACTCACGGCTCCACACTGATGGCTTCCTCCAGAGAAGATCCAAGGTCCCCCTCCATTCTGCCTGGAAAAAGAAAACACCTGCTCAAGATAGAAACCGCGTTGCTGACAGCGTCCTCTAGACTTACTTTACCCTCGCTGCTGCAAACCATCGACCTTGTCCCAGAATCTCCCAAATTTCAGGGAAATTGCTGGGGCTTTGTCTCCCCCCCTCCTCGGAATACGGGCACCGGGATATTATTTCACAGCACAGCTCAGAAATCAGCTGTGGGGTTGGAGCTGGGGCTGCAAAATCATCAGCGAAGCAAAACCCCAGAACAGTGTTCGCACGCAAGACCGTAATCTATTTTTTTAGGGAGGGGGGGTGGATTCAAGCTTTTCTGGGGCCTGTATTTGTAGGCAGGGCTCCCCAACCCAGCTGCAGTCTCCCAAAAATTACAGCCAACATGCCAGTGGGAGGAAGCGGGGAGCAAAAAAATTAACCACAACCCTTTCTTGGGCACAAGGTTCCCTTGAGGATCTCTTTATCTGGGATCGCCTGGGCAAAGGATTCCAAAAGATAACCCCTCAGATCCCTGGTTCTAGGTGAGTTAGAGGCACCTGAAAACGCCCAGCGGCATCGGATCGTTGTCTGCCCCCCAAAACCCGTGCGGGGAGGGAGGCGTGGGGTGCAGTTTAGATGCTCTGCAGGGTTTTTGTAATCAGGGAGAGCCAAAAGGAATAAAAGCAACCCAAAAAACTGTGACGTGAACATGAAATTCATTAAACTGCCCGGTAAAATCGCACTCATTCCCTCAGGCTCTAAGGCCACAATGTATCCCACACGGCAGGGCAGCTGCGCAACAAACTCCTGCCACCTGTGGTGTTCCCCGAAGCCCAAGGGAATTAAACAGGGCACGGATTTTCCCAGACAGCACCAGGACACACCCTGGATCCCTTACCAAACCAACGCAGCAGACCCTTGTGGCAGCCTAACCTGAGTGCAGTTCGGGGGCGTTCCAGTGGCCGGAGCTCTCTGCTGATGCCGAAGGCCGTGAACTTGCTGATGGCGAAGGTGGTGAATTGATCACAGAGAACTCCCTAACTGGAGACCTCTTGCCAAGCCACCAAACCACAGGAGAGCTGGAGGCACCGCTCACCTCCTCCCCTCCACCTGAGCGTGTGACTGGTACAGGACCGGTGTCACCACAGCTAACGCGGTGATGTCACTGAAGAACACCTGGGCTGCCAAGGGCTGGCTTCAGTCTCTGGCTGCGTCTGAGGTTGGAAAGATCCTTCGCCGCCTTAATTCAACCTCCTGGCAAAGTCCCGAACAACTCTGCTCCCTTTTACCTGCCAGTTCTCCTTCCTTCGTGGCGAACGCCATCGGTCACCACAAATACGCTGACGGTTCTCAGGGCCCTTCCCAGTATAAAGCAGCTGGGCACAGATTTTAGGGAGAAAGCCACTTTGGGAGCCACTGCCATCAGCAGGAGTGGCACCCACCCTACTCCTAAGTGAAATGCCAAGACCGAGGGACAGAGGGTTCAGCCCAGGAATGTATTTCAGTCCTCTGAACTTTGGTTTCAGAGCTTCTCTTGGACATTTACCACATTTGCAAGTAAAAGCCGGTACAGCTGAGAAATTACATAGGGCACAGTTAGCACTGTTCCCTGAGCTATACAGCAAGGAACCCCGAGGTCTGAGGGGCTGCTTGTGTGAAACTGGGAAATCTTTCACTCCAGGAATGCATTTCATTCATCGCACCTTTGGTTTGAGAGTTACTGCAGGACATTTAGCATGCTTGCAAGCCAAAGCTGGTACAGCCTAGACATGCTATAGTGCAACTATAGCACTATACAGCTATACAGCAAAGAATCCCAAGGTCAGAGGGGCTGCTTGCGTGATAGAGTGGGAGCTTTCAGTATTTCAGTCTTGGCACCTTTGATTTGAGAGTTACGGCAGGACATTTAGCATGTTTTCAAGAGAAAGCTGGTACAGCTGAGACACGACATAGAGTTTTTATGAGAACAGGGAAGAGCCTGGGGGTTGGACAAGGGGGAAGCAGTGCCTGTCTCCATTTTTAATACAGCAGGGCAGAATCACCCCACAAGTCTAAGCAAACAGTCCATTGCTATTTATTCAGGGAAACAAAACTGAGTGGGGCTGGGAGGGTGTTCCTTTGGTTTTCCTTGTCGTTTTCGTATTTGGGGTTGGGGGGTGGAGGGTTATGTTTAGGCCAAAGAGCCAGTTGTGCAGCAATTGTTCTTAAAAGCACTGCCAAAGTATGAAGAAGTCACAAAGGACGTCAGGAACTGACTTGTCACAGTCACCCACCATAGCTTTGGAGCTGGGAAGCCTTCTGTGGACAGCTTTGGCACACATTGAGGGCCTTTTCACCATGATGGCGAAACCCCAGAACAAAGATCTCTTGAGCACGGTGCTCTGTTGGTATCTGGATGCTGGTCAGGTTCTTGAAATAATCCACCCCCCATCCCCACCCCCTCACCCCCCACCCCGCTCCCGTGTAATCAGATGAACAGAACTGCTGCAGTATTGCTCGAGCTCCTGCCAAGCAGAGAGATGGCAGCCGGGGTTCCTGTGGGCTGCAGCCGGTGAAGCACCAAGAGTTGGCATTTCCGAAACCGCTGGAACAGCGGCGGAACCCCCGCGCCCCGCGGAACCCCCGCGCCCCGCGGAACCCCCGCGCCTGGCCGCGCCCGCCCGCCCTCCTCACGTCCTCATGCCGGCCGGAGCCGGGCGGGGGGCGCGGCCCCGGCAGCGCCTCGGGTGCCACTTGCGCAGCGCGAGTTTCAATCCCTCCCAGAAGAGCAGTTCCCAAGTCAGAGCGCGACAGGAGCTCAGCGACAGGAGCTCAGCGCCCGGAGCCGAGGCACAGCGCGCCCCTCCGCGCCGGGAAGGCGGGCAGGAGGGGGCCCACCGCGCCCCACGCCAGCCTGTGCGCCGCACGGGCCGGGCCGGGCCGGGCCGGGCCTCGCCGTGCCGGAGCGCCCCTCCGCGCACCCCCTTCCCCATCCCGGCCGCTCCGCGGGTGCCGGACACTAGTTCCGCGCCTTTCCGCGCCGGCGTTTGAGGCGGCGAGCGGAGCCCCGCGGGGGCAGACGCAGCTCAGCGCAGGCTCTTGTCCCCGTGAAGTGTCCACTCAATGCCCTTGTCCTCAACCCAGGCCAGCACTGTCCCTGAGCAGGATGTGGCCATCCAGAGGGACACAATGAAGGGGGCGCTTGTCCCCAGGCAGCCACTCGGAGATAACTGTGGAGAAAGAATTCCCCTGGCAAGAGGAGTCTTTGTCCCTGCAGCATCTCTGATCAGCCACAGGCCCAGCAAGCTTGGTGCTTCACGAGAATGCCCAGTGGGGGGCATTAAACCCTGTGAGGGGGGAGGCAGCCTGGTTGCCTGGGCTGCCTCGAGCCCTGGACCGGGAAGAGCCCAAGGAGGAGGACAGTGATGGCGGGACTGGGAAGGAGCAAGTCCCCAGGCAGCAAGCACCCAGGGGAGCACCATGACAGCCAGCATGTTCCTGTCCTCGGGGAAAGCCTGGTGGCAGAGGAGTCCTGTGGGAGTGGAGCTCAGAGCAGCTGAACTGATGGAGCTGTGTCCCAGGGGTGGCAGGATCATCCTGGTGTGACTGGGCCAACAGCATCCTTGGCTATTGCTGAGCGAGAAGAATGGCCGGTCCTTTAAACCGACTGGATGGTGTGCACGCTGAGCACGCTGAGCTCTTTGCAGCAGCCATAGTGGCTGCTCCATTAAAACCCAACTACACAAACTGCAACACTTAGTTAAAGTGTGACAGGTGTTCCCCTCACACTTTAAACATGGCTTAGGCCAAAAATCTATTCCTCTTGTCTTCCCACTGACAAAATGGGAAAAACACCCATCCCCTCCCATCCCATCCTGTGTAAAATGGGGCTGGGAAACACCAGGTTGGGATTTGTTTTTTGCCAAGGGCTATTTTGTGGTTTTGAAAGGGATCATACAGTGAGGGGCAACAATTTCTGCACACCTTCCCACCACACCCGCCCCATCCTCCCTCCTGTTCCTCTGTGGGTTTCTGGGCCCCTCTTGAGGTGTTTTTTAATGTCGAAGGAGAATGGAAACGATCACAGGATGACGCTGCAACAGGTCAGGGAGTTGGGGCAAGTTGGAGTGGGTTTTGTCTTTGCCAAGGGATATTTTGTGGTTTTGGTAGGGATCATGCGCACAACTTGGTGGTTCTCTCCATCCAGCTCGTCTTTGGAAGCTTCTCCGGGGTCATTAGCCGAGCCTTGCTGGCCCAATACAGCTCAGGCATTGGCGGATCCCGAAAAGAATTGAAATCGACAGAGAGCTTCCGAAGCCAGGTCCTGGGATCCTTCAACTGCGGTCTGGGGAAGGTGTTTGTCCACCAGCAAGCTTCTCCTTATCATCTGCCGAGGTAGCCAACTTCTCTCTCTTTCCCTCCTTGCTCTCCTCCTCCCAGTTTTCATTCGCTGACTCTCCTTGGGGAGTTGCAACCCCGCCTTTTTGTTTATATTATCCTTCCTCCCTTTTTTTTTAATTACCCAGCTTGTTTTCCATCTATTTCCCAGCTCTAGTGAGGAAGAGAGGCAGGATGCTGGGTTTTTCATGGAGGGGTTTTTCTTTTGAATGTTTCTTCCCGGAATATGATTTTTTTTCCCCTTCCCAATCCGATGGGGTGTTCTCAGAGCTTTGCTCAGTACCCGTGCTCGAGTCTCCTTTCCCCACCTCATTGGGATGTTTTTGGCCTCCTTGTCTCAATTCCTTCTCCTCTCTTCTTCCTCCTTCCTCCTTCCTCCCCCCCCACACCGCTGACCAGCTGTCTCCCTAGCGCCACATCCAAGAGCCCTCTGGCCACCAGCTGACCACCGAGCTGAGTCCACCTGCCACCAGTGTGGATTTCTCTTTCTTCGAGGAGATCTTGGGGTGCCCCTTGGGTGGCAGCAGCAACCTGCAGGACTCAGGCTGGCCTTGTGACATCCTGCAGCAGAGCCTGCAAGAGGCCAACATTACTGAGGAGCTCCTGAAAGCGGAAGCCGAGCGGGACCTGGGCCTCACCCTCCCAGCTCTTCCCAACCCCACTCCTCCACACAATCAAAGAGTGGGCAGCTTCCAGCAGGTAAATTAAGTTACCATCAAGGGTCTCCAGTGCCGGGCATAGCTCAGGAGGGTAGCAAAGCGCAGCAAGAGCATGGCAAAGCATGGCCACGAACCTCCTGCCTGGGGAGGGATGAGGCTTTAGAGGCAAATTCAGATGCTGAAACACAGACAGTTCCTCCCAGGCATGTCCTGGGTGCCACCTCCCTCCTTCTTCTTTGGGGTTGGGTGGGAGAGAGGTGAAGCCAAGGGGGTTTTGGGGCGCCTGTGCTGCCCATGGCATTAACGTCTGTGTTGCTGGAGAGGCGCTGACACGAGTGTGAGGCAGATCCCTCCGCTCCCTGCGCACATGCGCCAGATCACCCGGAGTATAATGCCCAGTGGTTATTTTTTGGTTTTCCCAAGTTCTTGGTTTTTTTCAAATTTTCTTTTAATTTATCCTGCGTAGGTGCCGCAAGGGATCATCCCCCAAACGAAGCAGGAGCCTCCCACCAGCCAGGCTTCCATGGGGCTCTGCCAGGTTACCAGCCCTTGCTCCTCTATCCTGCTGAGGGACCAAGGACAAGCGGTGAGGGTAACGCCAGTGCCAACCACGGCACATGGCCAGGTGCCCGTCACCCTCCTGCCTTCCACCTCAGGTTGGTACCCAAGCTGGGGAGGGTATCTCAAATGGCACTGTGAGCTCGGGGCAGTGGGGTGAAGCCTGTCGTGCCCATGTGTGGTCAAATGGCCACTCGTGTTCTTTTGATAAAGCTCTGGATGTTTTGGGGAGGAGAGAAGATGGGGAGGGGAGAAGGGGTGAATGCCGGGATGTCGTCACTTATTCTCAAGGTTTTGGCTAGGGGGCAGGCTGGAAAGAAGCAGTTTTGAAAGTAAAGGGTTAAAGATTGAGGAGTGAGCATAGTGTCGCACTGGTTTGGTTAACGATGGTGGACAGCGTTGGAAAGTGGGGAAGGAGGCAAGGTGTGTGCATCCAAAAGATTGTCTTGGTGCTTCCATTGCAGATGGATACATGGCCTCCTTGACTGGCTCTCAGAGCCTCTCCCACTCTTCTTTTTCTTCCTCCTACTCATCATCATCTTCCTCCTCCTCCTGGGCGGTCCGAGCTTCCTTGAGCATCCTGCCACCCTCCCAGACCCGGAAACGTCCATTGGCCCAGCCACCTCCCCCCATGCACCCAACCAAACTGCTCAAACTCAGTGGGAGTTCTCCACCCATTGCTGGGGCCAAAGCCACTCCGGCACCGGACAGGAGGGATGAGGACGCTCCTCCACCGAAAACCAAACCCCCCATCAAGACCCCCCATGACGCCCAGAACTGCATCCGCCTGAACATGAGGGTCAGGCAAGAAGGCGGGCGCATCAAGGTGGTGCACAGCACTGTTACCTACCCTGTGTTCCAGCGCCCTGCCAGGAGCCGCCCCAGCAAGGGACCCGCCCCCACGACACCGGCACCAGAAGGCAGATGAAGAGCAGGGTGGATCACATGGCTCCATCTCCCACCCAGAAAAAAACCTCTCCTGATTTCCTGCATCCTCACCCTTCCGAAAAACTTCCCCAAAACCCTGGATTTGTTGCTGGACCCCCTTCCAATTCCTTGCTGGACCCCCTTCTCAATTCCGACTCCTCTCTTCTTCCTCCTTCCTCCTTCCTCCTCCCCACACCAGGACCAGCTGTCTCCCCAGCTGCACATGCAAGAGCCCTCTGGCCACCAGCAAACCACCGAGCAGAGTCCACCTGACACCAGTGTGGACTTGGATTTTTTAGAGGACATCTTGGGGTGCCCCTTGGGTGGCAGCACCAACCTGCAGGACTCAGGCTGGCCTTGGGACATCCTGCAGTTGAGCCTGCAAGAGGCCAACATTACTGAAGAGCTGCTGAAAGCAGAAGCCAAGCAGGACCTGGGCCTCACCCTCCCAGCTCTTCCCAACCCCACTCCTCCACACAATCAAAGAGTGGGCCGCTTCCACCAGGTAAATTAAGTTACCATCAAGGGTCTCCAGCGCCGGGCATAGCTCAGGAAGGGAGCGAAGTGCAGCAAGAGCATGGCAAAGCATGGCCACGAACTTCCTGCACATGGGGAGGTGAGGATTTAGAGGCAAAATCATAAGCCGAAACACAGATGGTTCCTCCCAGGCAGGTCCTGGGTGCCACCTCCCTCCTTCTCCTTTGGGTTTGGGGGAGAGAGAGGCGAAGCCAAGGGGGTTTGGGAGCGCCTGTGCTGCCCATGGCATTAACATCTGTGTTGCTGGAGAGGCGCTGACACGAGTGTGAGGCAGATCCCTCCGCTCCCTGCGCACATGCGCCGGATCTCCCGGAGTATAATGCCCAGTGGTTATTTTTTGGTTTTCCCAAGTTCTTGGTTTTTTTCAAATTTTCTTTTAATTAATCCTGCGTAGGTGCCACAAGGGATCATCCCCCAAATGACTCAGGAGCCTCCCACCAGCCAGGCTTCCATGGGGCTCTGTCTGTTCACTGGCCCATGCTCCTCTATCCTGGTGAGCAACCAAGGACAAGCGGTGCCTAACGCCGATGCCAACCGCAGCACATGGACAGGCGACGGCACCCTCCCGCTTTCCACCTCAGGTTGGTACCCAAGCTGGGGAGGGTATCTTAAATGGCACATGTTCACCGTGAGCTTGGGGCAGTGGGGTGAAGCCTGTCGTGCCCGTGTGTGGTCAAATGGCCACTCGTGTTCTTTTGATAAAGCTCCGGATGTTTTGGGGAGGGAAGAAGATGGGGAGGGGAGAAGGGGTGAATGCCAGGATGTCATCACTTATTCTCAAGCTTTTGGCTAGGGGGCAGGCGGGAAAGAAGCGATTTTGAAAGTGAAGGGTGAAAGGTTGAGGAGTGAACATGGTGTCGCACTGGTGTGGTGGGGTGTGTGCTTCCAAAAGTCTGTCATGGTGTTTTCCTTGCAGATGGATACATCGCCTCCTTACTCGCTCCCAGTGCCTCTACTACTCTTCTTCTTCTTCCTCCTCATCATCATCATCATCCTGCTCCTCCTTGGCAGTCCGGACATCCTCGAGCATCCTGCCACCCTCCCAGTGCCAGAAACTTCCATTGACCCAGCCGCCTCCCTCCATCCACCCAACCAAACTCCTCAGGCACAGTGGGAGTTCTCCAACCATCGTTGGAGCCAAAGACACTCCGGCACCAGACAGCAGGGATGAGGCTCTGTCACAGAACAAACCCCCGATCAAGACCCCCCCTGAGGCCCACAGCCGCATCCGCCTGAACCTAAAGGTCAGGCAAGAAGGCGGGCGCATCAAGGTGGTGCACAGCACTGTGATCTACCCTGTGTATCAGCGCCCTGCCAGGAGCCGCCCCAGCAAGGGACCCGCCCCCACGGCACCGGCACCAAAAGGGAGATGAAGAGTAGAGTGGATTACATGGCTCCATCTCCCACCCAGACAAAACCTCGCCTGATTTCCTGCCACCTCACCCTTCCGAAAACCTTCCCCAAAACCTTGGATTTGTTGCTGGACCCCCTGTTACGCGCACCCCCTCCCCCCACACCCGAGTCTGCTTCCTACCCCCTGGGGCATTCTTGGGATCCTTTAATCCAGGATTGGTAAACCCCTGATTGTTTAAACCCTAGTTTAATAAATCCTGGATCCAGAAATCCCAGACTGATAAATCCCGGAACCTTTGAAATCCCAGATTGCTTCAGTTCCACATCTCTTAATCCCGGATGGTTTAATGCCAGGTCATTTAATCTCATATCGGTGACTCAATTTTTCTCCACCACCGATTTGCCATCCTGGGACCCCCTGAACCCTCCAAAACCTCTCTAGAACCCCTACTGATGTGTCCAGGGCTGGGAAGTTGCGGGTGGGGAAGTGATGTGGGGTAGGGGGTGTATTAGTGTGATGGGGGATGCTATATCAGTGGGGGATGTATCCATTGGGGGGACTAAAGCAGCCCCCCCATGCAGGTGGATCTGCAGCCACATCCCCAACCAGGTCCTGAAGAGCATCAGCCTCATCGACCCCCTCTGGAATCCTTTCTGGGGGCCCTGCAGCACCTCTCCAGGGTTAAAAGGGGGGTGGAGGGTCCACAATCCCCCTCCCTGTATTTCCTCCACACACACACCCAGACATGCGTGGGTCCAGCCATTCCCACGCTTCCCCTCTACTCCCCAAAACAGCAGGGGCCCCTCTTTCCTGAAGCTGTTTTGGGGGGACCCCACATCCCTGGGGCCAGCACCAGTTTTCCATGTCCCTGCCTTGTTATTCTCTCCCACACACTCCCCCTTTTCCTTCAAAAATCCCCAAATCCTCAGCCTCTGCCAAGAGCCCTGGCACCGGCTGCTGAATCCCACAGGGGAGGTTGGCTGGAGAAGCCCCTCCCCATTGAAGGAGGGGGATGGAGAAACATGTGGGGGAGAAGGGAGGGAGTTGGGGGGATATCAGGGCTGGTTTGGGGCCAAATTCCTGTCCTGGTGGTCCCTGCTGCAGTATGTACAGGGGTTTTGGGGAAGGGGAGTTTGGGGGACAAGGTCAAGGGGTTCATGGTGCTCCGGTATCCCCCAGTTGGGTTCTGGTAGCCACCAACGATGGGAGGGGCGGTATGGTTCAGGGCTGAGGCCTGCCTGATGGTAGGGTAGGGTGAGTGTGTCAAGCAAGAAACTTTTCAGGGCTGGGATTAGGGGGGAAAGGTTGGGATTAGGGAGGGATTTGTGTTGGGGTTGGGATTCAGGGTGGAGTTTGTGGCTGGGATTTGGGGCTAGGACTGGGATTGAGGTTGAGATTGGGGCTGGGATTTTGCATTTGAAATTGGGATTAAGGGCTGGGATTTGTTGTTAGGATTTCAGATAGTATTGAGGTTGGGACCGAGATTAGGCTCGGGTTTGGGTTTTGGGGTCAGGTTTGAGATGAGGATTAGGTTTGGGATTAGGTTAGGGATAAGGGGTGGGATTAGGAGGGAAGATGGGGGGGATATAAGGAGGCTGCTGGGGTGCCAAGGGATGCCCCTCCGGCTGGGCCGAGATCTGTGCTGTGACGCTGTTTCCATCCGGAAGCATTTCTAGAGTGAGGGGATGGGGCAGCTTTACTGCTCCCCTGCACCGGTTCTTGTTTGATGGCTGCATAATAGCTGAAGGATCCCTCTACAATGATGACCCTCTGCTCCAACACAAACCCCCCTTCTCACAGCTCCCCAAAGCCAGATCGCACTTTACCTCCCCGCACTGCCATGTCCCTGTGCCCCTCACCTCCTGGGACAGTCTTTCTCTCCGGAACTCTCCCAGAGATGACACCAACCTCAAAGCAAGGTTCTCTGAGCAGAATGGCCTCTGACCCCTCTCTATCCCCTTGGACTGAGCCCTCTTGCTGCACCATGGACCCAAGGCTTAGGGGAGACTGGGAAGTGAAAGGAGAGTTGGGTCATGGGCAATGAGAACAGGCAGGTGACTGTGATTTTCAGTCACTGGAGGCAGTGGGCAGCACTGGTGGATGCTGGGCACGGGGAGAAAATGGCTCAGCTCGGGGCAGTGCTGTGGTGGTTCCCTCTCCAATCGCACGGGCAGCCGATATTTCGCCCAAAATCCCTGGATTTTTTACCAACTGCTTCCTTTCCTGTCAGCCTTCCAGCGATAGCTTTGCCCAAGTCTCTTCTTCTCATCCTGTCAGTAAAACCCTGAGGTTGAAATTGCCTCTGAGGTCCCACCGCCTGTGAAAGAAACGCTTTGCACCAGAAAATAAAGGGCCCTGGCGCCCGCCAACTGACACCAGGATGTCAACCTCGCCCTGAGACTCCTTGGCTTCACCAGAAATCTCTGCAGACATGATAAACCTTTTGTTTCCTCCTCTTGCATTGCAGGGAAACAAATAATCCTCCCTGTCCTGCAGGATTTAATCCTTAAATATCGCAGGGAGCTGGCGGGGGGGGGGGTTGGGGTTTTTTTCGTTGAGTCAAAAGAGATGACGTCTGTGAGTTGGAATCTTGAGCTCAGGTTTTAGGGATTCCATACAGATTCATCAGCATGAGGTGGGCAGCAGTCCCCGTTTCACACGCCAGGCCGTTAAATACAGACATTTCTCAGCGATCGCCCCCTTTTCCCACCCATGAACCTGCCAGCAACAAGCCAGGGCCAAGGGCGTCCAATTTCCCTTCCAAAAAGAGGCTGAGCGCTCCTTTCAACAATAAAACCAGAAACTCAAGAGGTTTTATTCATAAAAACTGCTCATTTCGGCCAGCTCTGGGGGCAATATGGTCTTCAAGAGAGGCTCCAACTCCAACATTTTCACGTCCGCCTCCTCCTCTTTTATCTTGTTCAACACCCTGCAAGGCAGAACACCAATGGGGATTTCTGTTTGGAGTTTGTTTAAACCCCTTTTTTCCCCACAAGCCCCGCTAAACTGAGCTTCGTTCTTGCTACTCCAGGGGCCTCCTCACCGGCACAGGGCCCTTTTGGACGTAAATCAGCCAGTCTCCCCAGCCGCAGGGGTGTTGCTGCTTCAACCAGCAAGATTTTTGGGTGGAAATCCACCCAAAAATCCCCGGGGTAACTTTAGATCCACTCCCTCCTCCACCCCCCGTTGACAGCTTTTGGAGTTTAAATCCATTTCAGCCCAAACCCAGCACGTTTCTCCAAGGGCAACAGCTACCTTTCCCGCTCCTCCCATGGAAATGTGTCCCGATGGGGTGGGACTTCAGCCAGGACTGGTGCAGCACTTGGGTGGATGGAGATGTCTGTGCTGTTGGGAACCTTTGGGTTGGCCTTCTCCTTTTTTGCTCTGTTTCCCTTCGAGGGAAGGCGGCGGCGCTTCTTTGGGTTGCAGACAGCCTGTAAAATCACAGAGGTGTTAGCAAATGTTCCCTGCTCTCTAGAGAGGTGGACAGTTAAATAAAAAAAGAAAAGAAAGCCAAAAGGAGCTTAAAATCCCCCCAAAACCCTCTGAAAAAATATAAAGAACCACCTGGGAGGCAACGAGACTGCGCAAAAATATAGATCCCGGCCCCAATCTGCCTAGGTGAGCTCCTCTGAATGCTAAACAGCCGAAAAACCCCGCTTTAATAACCCACACCCAGGACAGGGCGCAAACACGGACCACGCTGTTGGCATTTCCATACGCAGAGCAAGGTGTTCCTCCCTGGCAGGACTGCCCAGTGCCAAAATGAACCGAGTTCTCACCACAAAGGAACAACCTTTGCAAACCCAACCTCCCATTTGCCAGCCAAGGGAGGTTCTGTCGACCCCTGTAGAGAGCAGGGGAGCAGGCAGCTCCTTTTACAGAGCGACCGGAATTTCTTGGGCCCCCCTGAAAGTTGTAGGCAACGCCAATGGGTTTTATCAGCAACCACAAACTTTCCCGGCAGCTCCTGCTGCCCCTCTCGGGGCGGTTTCCTTGCGGAGAGGCATCTCGCACGGATTTACTACCTCTTCTTCAGTGTTTTCCACCTTGTCCTTGGTTGTTTTGCTTTTTTTTCTCTTGACTTGAGGCTGTCTGCGGCCGAATTTGACTTTTTTCTTCCACATATAATAATATTCGACGCACTGCGCCACGGTCTTGGTCTGAACCTGTTGTGAGAGAAACAGCAGCAGTCTGTAGCGGCAGTTCCATAGCTGAAAGGTTCCGGGCAGAGGCGTACAACGAAAGCATCGGCAGGAGGATTATCTTTCCCCCTCCAGCTTAGTGCAAAACGGACAAGGCCAGTCCGAAAACAGACCTTCCTTTTCCGCAGGGCGGAATCGCGCGTTTCTAACCGGCCGGCAGCACGAAGGATCAGTAATTCTGTTCGTACCTCTGGGGTTTCATTACCAGAGACGTTAAATATCCCCGTGCGGTTACACATCGGGGCAAATAACCCTGCTTTCAAAGAACAGGGGAGTGACAGACACCAAAAGGCCTCAGCTGCCCCACCCTGACTGCTTTACCTTCTTCTGAATCAGGTTAAAATCCTTCCTGTGATGGCAGAAAGCCTCTCTGAAGAGCTGCTCCTCGAGAGGGGTCCAAGAATCCGACCCTGGGAATTGAGCAAGGAGAAACCACCACGGTTTATTATTTGCCTGGCGAGGCTGCCTTCATTCCCGAGTTAAAAGAAAACCCCCATCAAGCCAAACCCGGCGTCAAGGGGTGAGAACCAAAGCACTTCCACACCACCCCTACCCGGGGGAAAGGCAACAACTTTGTAAAACCAAATCCTTGCCAGCCAGAGGTAGAAAGGGGAGGCACCAGCCACGCCAGCGAAGGAACGGGGTCCCCGGTTACCTGTGTAATGATAATCAGCCAGCTGATGGGATTCGGACTTCTGAGGCGTCTCGAAAAGCAGCATGTCCAGAGCATCCTGCAGGGTTTGATATTGAAAAACACACAAAGAGAGATGTTGGGTTCCCCAGTCGGGAGGGAGAAAGGGGGCAAAACTTCTGGAAGTTAGAAGCAGCAGGGGAAGGGGGTGTGGAATGCCTCCCCCAATAAAAAGGAAGACAACTTGGGAGGAACTGACTGAAAACCCACATTCCCTCATTCCCTGCCCCTCCCTGTGCCGTGATGAGCGAGGAGAAGGGAGTCAAATTATGACTATAGTCTGCTAAGAAGGGAGGAGTGGGGGAAAGGTGCTTTTAAGATCTGGCTGCACTTCTCATTACCCGACTCTGGTGTCAATGGGTGTTGTAATAAATTAGTTTTCTTTCCTTTATTCTGCATTGAGTCCATTTTGCCCATGACACTAATTGCAGAGTGATCCCTCTCTGTCCTTCCCTCGAATCTTAAGCCTCTCAATATATGTTTCCTCCCCTTTCCAGATGAAAAGGGATCTTCCTCCCATGCCCCAGAAGACAACTCTTCTGTGCAGGTTCCCTGGCGCTAACGAAGCCTGAGCCAGCCCGTTAATTATATTCAGGTGAACTTATTGTTCCTTACCATGACGTTGCCCTGCGCTTTGTGCAGGCAGTGCAATGCTTGTTCTTGGTTCCTCGGGCCCCCTGGCATGGCATTGGAGCAGGCCACCTTGAGCAGTTGGGTCACTGCAAATGCAACAAAAACCAACGGAAAGTCAAGTTTCTGTACAAGGGAAGAGGAAAAAAACTCCATGGGAGACAAGAGGGAGAGGGGGGAACAGGTCACTAGTTTTCTGCATTCCACCAGAATCGAGCAAGATCCCCTTCCCTCAACGCCTGTGGAGGAGGCGAAGGAGAAGCAGGGAAGCTGCGGTGGGGACACCGACCCATCAGACCCGGGTAAGCCGTGGGGACGGGTGAGGAAGAAAGGCATTAAAAGAAAAACCTCTGTCCTGTGTTTCGGGGTTCGAGTCAATGTCTCCCCACGGCTTCCACAGCAGTGTCGCACCATGGACATCATTCTCCGCCTGTGACCTGTCGCAGAGCTCTGGCAACTCTGCTTGAAACTGGCTTCCGACATTGATGTGCCTGAAGTCAAGGAGGAAAAGAGGAGGTGAGGAAGGCAAGCTGGGAATGGCGATGGCACAAAGAGTGGCAATTCCCTTCTGGTCGGCACAGGCATTCCCCGAGCCCCAAACCACGGTCCCCTCATCGCCCTGTTCTCTTAATTCCGATTGCCACGGTGGGGACTCACGGCTCCACACTGATGGCTTCCTCCAGAGAAGATCCAAGGTCCCCCTCCATTCTGCCTGGAAAAAGAAAACACCTGCTCAAGATAGAAACCGCGTTGCTGACATCGTCCTCTAGACTTACTTTACCCTCGCTGCTGCAAACCATCGACCTTGTCCCGGAATCTCCCAAATTTCAGGGAAATTGCTGGGGCTTTGTCTCCCCCCCTCCTCGGAATATGGGCACCGGGATATTATTTCACAGCACAGCTCAGAAATCAGCTGTGGGGTTGGAGCTGGGGCTGCAAAATCATCAGCGAAGCAAAACCCCAGAACAGTGTTCGCACGCAAGACCGTAATCTATTTTTTTAGGGATGGGGGGTGGATTCAAGCTTTTCTGGGGCCTGTATTTGTAGGCAGGGCTCCCCAACCCAGCTGCAGTCTCCCAAATATTACAGCCAACATGCCAGTGGGAGGAAGTGGGGAGCAAAAAAATTAACCACAACCCTTTCTTGGGCACAAGGTTCCCTTGAGGATCTCTTTATCTGGGATCGCCTGGGCAAAGGGTTCCAAAAGATAACCCCTCAAATCCCTGGTTCTAGGTGAGTTAGAGGCACCTGAAAACGCCCAGCGGCATCGGATCGTTGTCTGCCCCCCAAAACCTGTGCGGGGAGGGAGGCGTGGGGTGCAGTTTAGATGCTCTGCAGGGTTTTTGTAATCAGGGAGAGCCAAAAGGAATAAAAGCAACCCAAAAAACTGTGACGTCAACATGAAATTCATTAAACTGCCCGGTAAAATCGCACTCATTCCCTCAGGCTCTAAGGCCACAATGTATCCCACACGGCAGGGCAGCTGCGCAACAAACTCCTGCCACCTGTGGTGTTCCCCGAAGCCCAAGGGGATTAAACAGGGCACGGATTTTCCCAGACAGCACCAGGACACACCCTGGATCCCTTACCAAACCAACGCAGCAGACCCTTGTGGCAGCCTAACCTGAGTGCAGTTCGGGGGCGTTCCAGTGGCCGGAGCTCTCTGCTGATGCCGAAGGCCGTGAACTTGCTGATGGCGAAGGTGGTGAATTGATCACAGAGAACTCCCTAACCGCAGACCTCTTGCCAAGCCACCAAACCACAGGAGAGCTGGAGGCACCTCTCACCTCCTCCCCTCCACCTCAGCGTGTGACTGGTACAGGACCGGTGTCACCACAGCTAACGCGGTGATGTCACTGAAGAACACCTGGGCTGCCAAGGGCTGGCTTCCATCTCTGGCTGCGTCTGAGGTTGGAAAGATCCTTCGCCACCTTAATTCAACCTCCTGGCAAAGTCCCGAACAACTCTGCTCCCTTTTACCTGCCAGTTCTCCTTCCTTCGTGGCGAACGCCACCGGTCACCACAAATACGCTGACGGTTCTCAGGGCCCTTCCCAGTATAAAGCAGCTGGGCACAGATTTTAGGGAGAAAGCCACTTTGGGAGCCACTGCCATCAGCAGGAGTGGCACCCACCCTACTCCTAAGCGAAATGCCAAGACCGAGGGACAGAGGGTTCAGCCCAGGAATGCATTTCAGTCCTCTGAACTTTGGTTTCAGAGCTTCTCTTGGACATTTACCACATTTGCAAGCAAATGCTTGTACAGCTGAGAAATGACAATTGGGAAATCTTTCCCTACAGGACTGCATTTCATTCATCACACCTTTGGCTTGACAGTTACTGTAGGACATTTAGCATGTTTGCAAGCCAAAGCTGGTACAGCCTAGACATGCTATAGTGCAACTATAGCACTATACAGCTATACAGCAAAGAATCCCAAGGTCTGAGGGGCTGCTTGAGTGATAGAGTGGGAGCTTTCAGTATTTCAGTCTTGGCACCTTTGATTTGAGAGTTACGGCAGGACATTTAGCATGTTTGCAAGAGAAAGCTGGTACAGCTGAGACACGACATAGAGTTTTTATGAGAACAGGGAAGAGCCTGGGGGTTGGACAAGGGGGAACCAGTGCCTGTCTCCATTTTTAATACAGCAGGGCAGAATCACCCCACAAGTCTGAGCAAACAGTCCATTGCTATTTATTCAGGGAAACAAAACTGAGTGGGGCTGGGAGGGTGTTCCTTTGGTTTTCCTTGTCGTTTTCGTATTTGGGGTTGGGGGGTGGAGGGTTATGTTTAGGCCAAAGCGCCTGTTGTGCAGCAATTGTTCTTAAAAGCACTGCCAAAGTATGAAGAAGTCACAAAGGACGTCAGGAACTGACTTGTCACAGTCACCCACCACAGCTTTGGAGCTGGGAAGACTTCTGTGGACAGCTTTGGCACACATTGAGGGCCTTTTCACCATGATGGCGAAACCCCAGAACAAAGATCTCTTGAGCACGGTGCACTGTTGGTATCTGGATGCTGGTCAGGTTCTTGAAATAATCCACCCAAGCTTGGTGCTTCACGAGAATGCCCAGTGGGGGGCATTAAACCCTGTGAGGGGGGAGGCAGCCTGGTTGCCTGGGCTGCCTCGAGCCCTGGACCGGGAAGAGCCCAAGGAGGAGGACAGTGATGGGGGGACTGGGAAGGAGCAAGTCCCCAGGCAGCAAGCACCCAGGGGAGCAGCATGACAGCCAGCATGTTCCTGTCCTCGGGGAAAGCCTGGTGGCAGAGGAGTCCTGTGGGAGTGGAGCTCAGAGCAGCTGAACTGATGGAGCTGTGTCCCAGGGGTGGCAGGACCATCCCCTCCCATCCCATCCTGTGTAAAATGGGGCTGGGAAACACCAGGTTGGGATTTGTTTTTTGCCAAGGGCTATTTTGTGGTTTTGAAAGGGATCATACAGTGAGGGGCAACAATTTCTGCACACCTTCCCACCACACCCGCCCCATCCTCCCTCCTGTTCCTCTGTGGGTTTCTGGGCCCCTCTTGAGGTGTTTTTTAATGTCGAAGGAGAATGGAAACGATCACAGGATGATGCTGCAACAGGCCAGGGAGTTGGGGTGGTTTGGGGTGGGTTTTGTCTTTGCCAAGGGATATTTTGTGGTTTTGGTAGGGATCATGCGCACAAGCATTGAGTGCCAGGACGAGGTCAAGGGGTTGGGGATAGATCCAGGGCCCGGGAATTCTTCTCCCATTCCCCATATGGCCTTGTCAACTCATTGGGCTACCCCAACGCTCATCAGAAATCGTCCACAGAGGAGAAACCCGGCTCGCTTCCACCTCAGAGAAGTGGCGTTC
Organism: Laterallus jamaicensis coturniculus; assembly: GCA_022605575.1. Lineage (NCBI taxonomy): Eukaryota > Metazoa > Chordata > Aves > Gruiformes > Rallidae > Laterallus > Laterallus jamaicensis. The sequence goes on from JAKCOX010000004.1 coordinate 66,336,936, forward strand.
TGAGCTTGAAGCACATGAGTCACCCTTTGATTTTTAATTCCTTGCTTTTTGGAAGGATTTGAGATTGCCCCAGCCTGTCTCTTTCCCCCCGACCTGCCATGTGACCTCTGACATCATCTGTGTTCCTGTCTCTGTAGCGATGGGCTGGCCAGGGGGTGGCCAGTATCTTCCCAGCATCCTTTGCGGGTAGCAGCCAGTAGTGTCGGTTTGGGCAGTGGGATACGCTTCTCGACTTCCTGGTTCTCTCCATCCAGCTCCTCTTTGGAAGCTTCTCCGGGGTCATTAGCCGAGCCTTGCTGGCCCAATACAGCTCAGGCATTGGCGGATCCCAAAAAGAATTGAAATCGACAGAGAGCTTCCAAAGCCAGGTCCTGGGATCCTTCAACTCCGGCCCGGGGAAGGTGTTTGTCCACCAGCAAGCTTCTCCTTATCATCTGCCAAGGTAGCCAACTTCTCTCTCTTTCCCTACTTGCTCTCCTCCTCCCAGTTTTCATTCGCTGACTCTCCTTGGGGAGTTGCAACCCACCAAACCCCCTGGGACCCGACCGGGACCTGACAAAAAACCCCCAAACCAACCCCCCTGACCCTTCCCCCTCCAACCTCTTTCTGCGTCCCTGCCGTGCCCTGTGCCACATCTCAGGTTTACCAGCATAAAACTCCCCAATTCCAAAGCTCTTCCCGACCCCTTGCGCTGCACTGGAACTTTAGGGGCAAAAATGACTAAATCGGGACAGTTTTAAACCGGACTTGGCTCTCTGACAGCCGGTTGATGTCCCTCTAGAACAAGGGGTGTCCATCCCCACCATCATTATCATCATCCTCCTCATCATTAGTGGGGAGGAAAACAAAGCATGGTGCTTGTGGGTCTCCCAGCCCCTCTGCTCTCCTGACCATAACCCCCCCTTTTTCTTTGCAGTTGAAATGGATGATGAGGACGTACGGTGCCTGCTCGATGTCATTTGGTAAGCAAAACGCCATGGTTTCAGGAAGGTGGGAGGCAGGGAAGGGGGTTCTGGCGCTTCCCCGGCGCAGCGTTAGGTCTCCTGGTGCCAGGCATCCTCCTAGGCACGTTGCAAAGGGGTCCCAGACTTACAAACCCTTCCTGATTGATGGTAGGCATCCCTCAGAGGGCTCTGGGCTGTACCGGAGGAGGTCTGGCAATGGTTGCCTACCCCATTGCCGCCTCCTTTTCCTTCAGAGTTTATGGCTGGAGCTCACTGGGAAGAGGGAGGCAACAGCAGCGTTGGGAAGAGCCTTTACCTTCCCCCCATACCTCAGGCCTGCGACAGAGCCGCTGGCTTCCCAACCTGCCTACGCCCTTGGGTTCCATTAGCAAAGGGAGCTTAATTAGAACTGGGTGCGATGCTGCTGGCGCGGTGTGCACCTCGTGTCCCCCCTCAACCCTTTTCCTCACACTTTTTGTCTTGCAGCGACCCTCAGGCCTTGAATGAGTTCTTACATGGATCCGAAAAGGTGAGTGGTGGCTTGGTTCTCTGCCCCAAAACACTTTTTCCCCTTATCCCACCTCTTTTCTTCTCAGTGAATGAGGAGGGGGGTTGGGTTTTTTCTTTCCCTCCCCCACCCCAAAACCAAAAAGCAAATCCCAAGCTCAGAGCCGTGAGGTCAGAGCGGCGAGCCACAGCTCAGCTACCTGGCAGCACCGTGCATGGGGGCTCTCCCCACACCTCACCTTTTTCTGTGGAATTTTTTTTTCCCTTTTTAAGAAACATTTTTAAATCGGGGGTTTTCCCGCATGTTTTGGGTCTCTGTTCTCTCGGCAGAAAGTAAATCTCATCTTTTTAATTGCAGATTGCCAGTGGGGATCTCCTGGACAGCACAGGAGATGCGGCTAGTGCCTTTTTTGAAGGTGCTGGGGTATGTATTTTTAATTTAGACTTGAAGAATGAGGGCTTGCAAAACTTTCCCTTTTATATTTTCCCTTCTCCCCCCGCCCCTTTATTTATATTCTCCTTCCTCCCCTTTTTTTTAATTCCCCAGCTTGTTTTCCATCTATTTCCCAGCTCTAGTGAGGAAGAGAGGCAGGATGCTGGGTTTTTCATGGAGGGGTTCTTCTTTTGAATGTTTCTTCCCGGAATATGATTTTTTTTCCCCTTCCCAATCCGATGGGGTGTTCTCAGAGCTTTGCTCAGTGCCCGTGCTCGAGTCTCCTTTCCCCACCTCGTTGGGATGTTTTTGGCCACCTTGTCTTGAAGCTGGCCATTCGAGGGCCAGTCATTCGAAGGCCATGTTGTCCACTCTCCAAAGGCTGCAGTGCTTTGGGCTTGGGCTCCCCTGAGGATGTCAAAGCGTTTTCAGGTCTGGGGGCGAGGGCGCCCACGGCCCCCTCCCCTCGGAGGTAGCTAGCAAAATGTGTTGGGTGAGTTGACTCAAAGTCCTCTTTGCACCTGAGCTCAATTCCTTCTCCTCTCTTCTTCCTCCTTCCTCCTTCCTCCCCCCCACACCGCTGACCTTGCAGATGGATACATGGCCTCCTTGACCGGCTCGCAGAGCCTCTCCCACTCTTCTTTTTCTTCCTCCTACTCATCATCATCTTCCTCCTCCTCCTGGGCGGTCCGAGCTTCCTCGTGCATCCTGCCACCCTCCCAGACCCGGAAACGTCCATTGGCCCAGCCACCTCCCCCCATCCACCCAACCAAACTGCTCAAACTCAGTGGGAGTTCTCCACCCATTGCTGGGGCCAAAGCCACTCCGGCACCAGACAGGAGGGATGAGGACGCTCCTCCACCGAAAACCAAACCTTCCATCAAGACCCCCCATAACGCCCAGAACTGCATCCGCCTGAACATGAGGGTCAGGCAAGAAGGCGGGCGCATCAAGGTGGTGCACAGCACTGTTACCTACCCTGTGTTCCAGCGCCCTGCCAGGAGCCGCCCCAGCAAGGGACCCGCCCCCACGACACCGGCACCAGAAGGCAGATGAAGAGCAGGGTGGATCACATGGCTCCATCTCCCACCCAGAAAAAAACCTCTCCTGATTTCCTGCATCCTCACCCTTCCGAAAAACTTCCCCAAAACCCTGGATTTGTTGCTGGACCCCCTTCCAATTCCTTGCTGGACCCCCTTCTCAATTCCAACTCCTCTCTTCTTCCTCCTTCCTCCTTCCTCCTCCCCACACCAGGACCAGCTGTCTCCCCAGCTGCACATGCAAGAGCCCTCTGGAAACCAGCAAACCACCGAGCAGAGTCCACCTGCCACCAGTGTGGACTTGGATTTTTTAGAGGACATCTTGGGGTGCCCCTTGGGTGGCAGCACCAACCTGCAGGACACAGAGTGGCCGTGTGACATCCTGCAGCAGAGCCTGCAAGAGGCCAACATTACTGAAGAGCTGCTGAAAGCAGAAGCCAAGCAGGACCTGGGCCTCACCCTCCCAGCTCTTCCCAACCCCACTCCTCCACACAATCAAAGAGTGGGCAGCTTCCAGCAGGTAAATTAAGTTACCATCAAGGGTCTCCAGCGCCGGGCATAGCTCAGGAAGGGAGCGAAGTGCAGCAAGAGCATGGCAAAGCATGGCAACGAACTTCCTGCACATGGGGAGGTGAGGATTTAGAGGCAAAATCAGAAGCCGCAACACAGATGGTTCCTCCCAGGCATGTCCTGGGTGCCACCTCCCTCCTTCTCCTTTGGATTTGGGGGAGAGAGAGGCGAAGCCAAGGGGGTTTGGGGACGCCTGTGCTGCCCATGGCATTAACATCTGTGTTGCTGGAGAGGTGCTGACACGAGTGTGAGGCAGATCCCTCCACTCCCTGCGCACAGGTTTTGGCTAGGGGGCAGGCGGGAAAGAAGTGATTTTGAAAGTGAAGGGTGAAAGGTTGAGGAGTGAACATGGTGTCGCACTGGTTTGGTGGGGTGTGTGCTTCCAAAAGTCTGTCATGGTGTTTCCCTTGCAGATGGATACATCGCCTCCTTGACTCGCTCCCAGTGCCTCTACTAATCTTCTTTTTCTTCCTCATCATCATCATCATCCTCCTGCTCCTTCTTGGCAGTCCGGACATCCTCGCGCATCCTGCCACCCTCCCAGTGCCAGAAACTTCCATTGACCCAGCCGCCTCCCTCCATCCACCCAACCAAACTCCTCAGGCACAGTGGGAGTTCTCCAACCATCGTTGGAGCCAAAGACACTCTGGCACCAGACAGCAGGGATGAGGCTCTGTCACAGAACAAACCCCCGATCAAGACCCTCCCTGAGGCCCACAGCCGCATCCGCCTGAACCTAAAGGTCAGGCAAGAAGGCGGGCGCATCAAGGTGGTGCACAGCACTGTGATCTACCCTGTGTATCAGCGCCCTGCCAGGCGCTGCACCAGCAAGGGACCCGCCCCCACGGCACCGGCACCAAAAGGGAGATGAAGAGTAGAGTGGATTACATGGCTCCATCTCCCACCCAGACAAAACCTCGCCTGATTTCCTGCCACCTCACCCTTCCGAAAACCTTCCCCAAAACCCTGGATTTCTTGCTGGACCCCCTGTTACGCGCACCCCCTCCCCCCACACCCGAGTCTGCTTCCTACCCCCCAGGGCATTCTTGGGATCCTTTAATCCAGGATTGGTAAACCCCTGATTGTTTAAACCCTAGTTTAATAAATCCTGGATCCAGAAATCCCAGACTGATAAATCCCGGAACCTTTGAAATCCCAGATTGCTTCAGTTCCACATCTCTTAATCCTGGATGGTTTAATGCCTGGTCATTTAATCTCATATCGGTGACTCAATTTTTCTCCACCACCAAGCGGCCATCCTGGGACCCCCTGAACCCTCCAAAACCCCTCTAGAACCCCTACTGATGTGTCCAGGGCTGGGAAGTTGTGGGTTGGGAAGTGATGTGGGGTAGGGGGTGTATTAGTGGGATGGGGGATGTTATATCAGTGGGGGATGTATCCATTGGGGGGACTAAAGCAGCCCCCCCATGCAGGTGGATGTGCAGCCACATCCCCAACCAGGTCCTGAAGAGCATCAGCCTCATCGACCCCCTCTGGAATCCTTTCTGGGGGCCCTGCAGCACCTCTCCAGGGTTAAAAGGGGGGGGGAGGGTCCACAATCCCCCTCCCTGTATTTCCTCCACACACACACCCAGACATGCGTGGGTCCAGCCATTCCTACCCTTCCCCTCTACTCCCCAAAACAGCAGGGGCCCCTCTTTCCTGAAGCTGTTTTGGGGGGACCCCACATCCCTGGGGCCAGCACCAGTTTTCCATGTCCCTGCCTTGTTATTCTCTCCCACACACTCCCCCTTTTCCTTCAAAAATCCCCAAATCCTCAGCCTCTGCCAAGAGCCCTGGCACCGGCTGCTGAATCCCACGGGTAGGTTGGCTGGAGAAGCCCCTCCCCATTGAAGGAGGGGGATGGAGAAACATGTGGGGGAGAAGGGAGGGAGTTGGGGGGATATCAGGGCTGGTTTGGGGCCAAATTCCTGTCCTGGTGGTCCCTGCTGCAGTATGTACGGGGGTTTTGGGGAAGGGGAGTTTGGGGGACAAGGTCAAGGGGTTCATGGTGCTCCGGTATCCCCCAGTTGGGTTCTGGTAGCCACCAACGATGGGAGGGGCGGTTAGTTCAGGGGTGAGGCCTGCCTGGTGGTAGGGTAGGGTGAGTGTGTCAAGCAGGAAACTTTTCAGGGCTGGGATTAGGGGGGAAAGGTTGGGATTAGGGAGGGATTTGTGTTGGGGTTGGGATTCAGGGTGGAGTTTGTGGCTGGGATTTGGGGCCAGGACTGGGATTGAGGTTGAGATTGGGGCTGGGATTTTGCATTTGAAATTGGGATTAAGGGCTGGGATTTGTTTTTAGGATTTCAGATAGTATTCTCATCCTGTCAGTAAAACCCTGAGGTTGAAATTGCCTCTGAGGTCCCACCGCCTGTGAAAGAAACGCTTTGCACCAGAAAATAAAGGGCCCTGGCGCCCGCCAACTGACACCAGGATGTCAACCTCACCCTGAGACTCCTTGTCTTCACCAGAAATCTCTGCAGACATGATAAACCTTTTGTTTCCTCCTCTTGCATTGCAGGGAAACAAATAATCCTCCCTGTCCTGCAGGATGTAATCCTTAAATATCGCAGGGAGCTGGCGGTGGGGGGGGTTGGGGTTTTTTTCGTTGAGTCAAAAGAGATGACGTCTGTGAGTTGGAATCTTGAGCTCAGGTTTTAGGGATTCCATACAGATTCATCAGCATGAGGTGGGCAGCAGTCCCCGTTTCACACGCCAGGCCGTTAAATACAGACATTTCTCAGCGATCGCCCCCTTTTCCCATCCACGAACCTGCCATCAACAAGCCAGGGCCAAGGGCGTCCAATTTCCCTTCCAAACAGAGGCCGAGCACTCCTTTCAACAATAAAACCAGAAACTCAAGAGATTTTATTCATAAAAACTGCTCATTTCGGCCAGCTCTGGGGGCAATATGGTCTTCAAGAGAGGCTCCAACTCCAACATTTTCACGTCCGCCTCCTCCTCTTTTATCTTGTTCAACACCCTGCAAGGCAGAACACCAATGGGGATTTCTGTTTGGAGTTCTTTTAAAGCCCTTTTTTCCCCACAAGCCCCGCTAAACTGAGCTTCGTTCTTGCTACTCCAGGGGCCTCCTCACCGGTACAGGGCCCTTTTGGACGTAAATCAGCCAGTCTCCCCAGCCGCAGGGGTGTTGCTGCTTCAACCAGCAAGATTTTTGGGTGGAAATCCACCCAGAAAGCCCCGGGGTAACTTTAGATCCACTCCCTCCTCCACCCCCTGTTGACAGCTTTTGGAGTTTAAATCCATTTCAGCCCAAACCCAGCACGTTTCTCCAAGGGCAACAGCTACCTTTCCTGCTCCTCCCATGGAACTGTGTCCCGATGGGGTGGGACTTCAGCCAGGACTGGTGCAGCACTTGGGTGGATGGAGATGTCTCTGCTGTTGGGAACCTTTGGGTTGGCCTTCTCCTTTTTTGCTCTGTTTCCCTTCGAGGGAAGGCGGCGGCGCTTCTTTGGGTTGCAGACAGCCTGTAAAATCACAGAGGTGTAAGCAAATGTTCCCTGCTCTCTAGAGAGGTGGACAGTTAAATAAAAAAAGAAAAGAAAGCCAAAAGGAGCTTAAAATCCCCCCAAAACCCTCTGAAAAAATATAAAGAACCACCTGGGAGGCAAAGAGACTGCGCAAAAATATAGATCCCGGCCCCAATCTGCCTAGGTGAGCTCCTCTGAATGCTAAACAGCCGAAAAACCCCTCTTTAATAACCCACACCCAGGACAGGGCGCAAACATGGATCACGCTGTTGGCATTTCCATACGCAGAGCAAGGTGTTCCTCCCTGTCAGGACTGCCCAGTGCCAAAATGAACCGAGTTCTCACCACAAAGGAACAACCTTTGCAAACCCAACCTCCCATTTGCCAGCCAAGGGAGGTTCCTTCGACCCCTGTAGAGAGCAGGGGAGCAGGCAGCTCCTTTTACAGAGCGACCGGAATTTCTTGGGCCCCCCTGAAAGTTGTAGGCAACGCCAATGGGTTTTATCAGCAACCACAAACTTTCCCGGCAGCTCCTGCTGCCCCTCTCGGGGCGGTTTCCTTGCGGAGAGGCATCTCGCACGGATTTACTACCTCTTCTTCAGTGTTTTCCACCTTGTCCTTGGTTGTTTTGCTTTTTTTTCTCCTGACCTGAGGCTGTCTGCGGCCGAATTTGACTTTTTTCTTCCACATATAATAATATTCGACGCACTGCGCCACGGTCTTGGTCTGAACCTGTTGTGAGAGAAACAGCAGCAGTCTGTAGCGGCAGTTCCATAGCTGAAAAGTTCCGGGCAGAGGCGTACAACGAAAGCATCGGCAGGAGGATTATCTTTCCCCCTCCAGCTTAGTGCAAAACGGACAAGGCCAGTCCGAAAACAGACCTTCCTTTTCCGCAGGGCGGAATCGAGCGTTTCTAACCGGCCGGCAGCACGAAGGATCAGTAATTCTGTTCGTACCTCTGGGGTTTCATTACCAGAGACGTTAAATATCCCCGTGCGGTTACACATCGGGGCAAATAACCCTGCTTTCAAAGAACAGGGGAGTGACAGACACCAAAAGGCCTCAGCTGCCCCACCCTGACTGCTTTACCTTCTTCTGAATCATGTTAAAATCCTTCCTGTGATGGCAGAAAGCCTCTCTGAAGAGCTGCTCCTCGAGAGGGGTCCAAGAATCCGACCCTGGGAATTGAGCAAGGAGAAACCACCGCGGTTTATTATTTGCCTGGCGAGGCTGCCTTCATTCCCGAGTTAAAAGAAAACCCCCATCAAGCCAAACCCGGCGTCAAGGGGTGAGAACCAAAGCACTTCCACACCACCCCTCCCCGGGGGAAAGGCAACAGCTTTGTAAAACCAAATCCTCGCCAGCCAGAGGTAGAAAGGGGAGGCACCAGCCACGCCAGCGAAGGAACGGGGTCCCCGGTTACCTGTGTAATGATAATCAGCCAGCTGATGGGATTTGGACTTCTGAGGCGTCTCGAAAAGCAGCATGTCCAGAGCATCCTGCAGGGTTTGATATTGAAAAACACACAAAGAGAGATGTTGGGTTCCCCAGTCGGGAGGGGGAAAGGGGGCAAAACTTCTGGAAGCTAGAAGCAGCAGGGAAAGGGAGTGTGGAATGCCTCCCCCAATAAAAAGGAAGACAACTTGGGAGGAACTGACTGAAAACCCCATTCCCTCATTCCCTGCCCCTCCCTGTGCCGTGATGGGTGGGGTGAAGGGAGTGAAATTATGACTAAAGTCTGCTAAGAAGGGAGGGGTGGGGGGAAGGTGCTTTAAGATCGGGCTGCACTTCTCATTACCCGACTCTGGTGTCAATGGGTGTTGTAATAAATTAGTTTTCTTTCCTTTATTCTGCATTGAGTCCGTTTTGCCCATGACACTAATTGCAGAGTGATCCCTCTCTGTCCTTCCCTCGAATCTTAAGCCTCTCAATATATGTTTCCTCCCCTTTCCAGATGAAAAGGGATCCCCTCTCTTCCTCCCATGCCCCAGAAGACAACTCTTCTGTGCAGGTTCCCTGGTGCTAACGAAGCCTGAGCCAGCCCGTTAATTATATTCAGGTGAACTTATTGTTCCTTACCATGACATTGCCCTGCGCTTTGTGCAGGCAGTGCAATGCTTGCTCCTGGTTCCTCGGGCCCCCTGGCATGGCATTGGAGCAGGCCACCTTGAGCAGTTGGGTCACTGCAAACGCAACAAAAACCAAGGGAAAGTCTAGTTTCTGTCCAAGGGAAGAGGAAAAAAACTCCATGGGAGACAAGAGGGAGAGGGGGGAACAGGTCACTAGTTTTCTGCGTTCCACCAGAATCGAGCAAGATCCCCTTCCCTCAACGCCTGTGGAGGAGGCGAAGGAGAAGCAGGGAAGCTGCGGTGGGGACACCGACCCATCAGACCCGGGTAAGCCGTGGGGACGGGTGAGGAAGAAAGGCATTAAAAGAAAAACCTCTGTCCTGTGTTTCGGGGTTCGAGTCAATGTCTCCCCACGGCTTCCACAGCAATGTCGCACCATGGACGTCATTCTCCGCCTGTGACCTGTCGCAGAGCTCTGGCAACTCTGCTTGAAACTGGCTTCCGACATTGATGTGCCTGAAGTCAAGGAGGAAAAGAGGAGGTGAGGAAGGCAAGCTGGGAATGGCGATGGCACAAAGAGTGGCAATTCCCTTCTGGTCGGCACAGGCATTCCCCGAGCCCCAAACCACGGTCCCCTCATCGCCCTGTTCTCTTAATTCCGATTGCCACAGTAGGGACTCACGGCTCCACACTGATGGCTTCCTCCAGAGAAGATCCAAGGTCCCCCTCCATTCTGCCTGGAAAAAGAAAACACCTGCTCAAGATAGAAGCCGCTTTGCTGACATCGTCCTCTAGACTTACTTTACCCTCGCTGCTGCAAACCATCGACCTTGTCCCAGAATCTCCCAAATTTCAGGGAAATTGCTGGGGCTTTGTCTCCCCCCCTCCTCGGAATACGGGCACCGGGATATTATTTCACAGCACAGCTCAGAAATCAGCTGTGGGGATGGAGCGGGGGCTGCAAAATCATCAGCGAAGCAAAACCCCAGAACAGTGTTCGCACGCAAGACCGTAATCTATTTTTTTAGGGAGGGATTGGATTCAAGCTTTTCTGGGGCCTGTATTTGTAGGCAGGGCTCCCCAACCCAGCTGCAGTCTCCCAAAAATTACAGCCAACAAGCCAGTGGGAGGAAGCGGGGAGCAAAAAAATTAACCATAACCCTTTCTTGGGCACAAGGTTCCCTTGAGGATCTCTTTATCTGGGATCGCCTGGGCAAAGGATTCCAAAATATAACCCCTCAAATCCCTGGTTCTAGGTGAGTTAGAGGCACCTGAAAACGCCCAGCGGCATCGGATCGTTGTCTGCCCCCCAAAACCCGTGCGGGGAGGGAGGCGTGGGGTGCAGTTTAGATGCTCTGCAGGGTTTTTGTAATCAGGGAGAGCCAAAAGGAATAAAAGCAACCCAAAAAACTGTGAAGTCAACATGAAATTCATTAAACTGCCCGGTAAAATCGCACTCATTCCCTCAGGCTCTAAGGCCACAATGTATCCCACACGGCAGGGCAGCTGCGAAGCAAACTCCTGCCACCTGTGGTGTACCTCGAAGCCCAAGGGGATTAAACAGGGCACGGATTTTCCCAGACAGCACCAGGACGCACCCTGGATCCATTACCAAACCAACGCAGCAGACCCTTGTGGCAACCTAACCTGAGTTCAGGGGCGTTCCAGTGGCCGGAGCTCTCTGCTGATGCCGAAGGCCGTGAACTTGCTGATGGCGAAGGCGGTGAATTGATCACAGAGAACTCCCTAACTGGAGACCTCTTGCCAAGCCACCAAACCACAGGAGAGCTGGAGGCACCGCTCACCTCCTCCCCTCCACCTCAGCGTGTGACTGGTACAGGACCGGTGTCACCACAGCTAACGCGGTGATGTCACTGAAGAACACCTGGGCTGCCAAGGGCTGGCTTCCATCTCTGGCTGCGTCTGAGGTTGGAAAGATCCTTCGCTGCCTTAATTCAACCTCCTGGCAAAGTCCCGAACAACTCTGCTCCCTTTTACCTGCCAGTTCTCCTTCCTTCGTGGCAAACGCCATTGGTCACCACAAATACGCTGACGGTTCTCAGGGCCCTTCCCAGTATAAAGCAGCTGGGCACAGATTTTAGGGAGAAAGCCACTTTGGGAGCCACTGCCATCAGCAGGAGTGGCACCCACCCTACTCCTAAGTGAAATGCCAAGACCGAGGGACAGAGGGTTCAGCCCAGGAATGTATTTCAGTCCTCTGAACTTTGGTTTCAGAGCTTCTCTTGGACATTTACCACATTTGCAAGTAAAAGCCGGTACAGCTGAGAAATTACATAGGGCACAGTTAGCACTGTTCCCTGAGCTATACAGCAAGGAACCCCGAGGTCTGAGGGGCTGCTTGTGTGAAACTGGGAAATCTTTCACTCCAGGAATGCATTTCATTCATCGCACCTTTGGTTTGAGAGTTACTGCAGGACATTTAGCATGCTTACAAGCCAAAGCTGGTACAGCCTAGACATGCTATAGTGCAACTATAGCACTATACAGCTATACAGCAAAGAATCCCAAGGTCTGAGGGGCTGCTTGCGTGATAGAGTGGGAGCTTTCAGTATTTCAGTCTTGGCACCTTTGATTTGAGAGTTACGGCAGGACATTTAGCATGTTTGCAAGAGAAAGCTGGTACAGCCGAGACACGACATAGAGTTTTTATGAGAACAGGGAAGAGCCTGGGGGTTGGACAAGGGGGAACCTGTGCCTGTCTCCATTTTTAATACAGCAGGGCAGAATCACACCACAGGTCTGAGCAAACAGTCCATTGCTATTTATTCAGGGAAACAAAACTGAGTGGGGCTGGGAGGGTGTTCCTTTGGTTTTCCTTGTCGTTTTCGTATTTGGGGTTGGGGGGTGGAGGGTTATGTTTAGGCCAAAGCGCCTGTTGTGCAGCAATTGTTCTTAAAAGCACTGCCAAAGTATGAAGAAGTCACAAAGGACGTCAGGAACTGACTTGTCACAGTCACCCACCATAGCTTTGGAGCTGGGAAGACTTCTGTGGACAGCTTTGGCACACATTGAGGGCCTTTTCACCATGATGGCGAAACCCCAGAACAAAGATCTCTTGAGCACGGTGCTCTGTTGGTATCTGGATGCAGGTCAGGTTCTTGAAATAATCCACCCAAGCTTGGTGCTTCACGAGAATGCCCAGTGGGGGGCATTAAACCCTGTGAGGGGGGAGGCAGCCTGGTTGCCTGGGCTCCCTCGAGCCCTGGACCGGGAAGAGCCCAAGGAGGAGGACAGTGATGGGGGGACTGGGAAGGAGCAAGTCCCCAGGCAGCAAGCACCCAGGGGAGCAGCATGACAGCCAGCATGTTCCTGTCCTCGGGGAAAGCCTGGTGGCAGAGGAGTCCTGTGGGAGTGGAGCTCAGAGCAGCTGAACTGAGGGAGCTGTGTCCCAGGGGTGGCAGGATCATCCTGGTGTGACTGGGCCAACAGCATCCTTGGCTATTGCTGAGCGAGAAGAATGGCCGGTCCTTTAAACCGACTGGATGGTGTGCACGCTGAGCACGCTGAGCTCTTTGCAGCAGCCATAGTGGCTGCTCCATTAAAACCCAACTACACAAACTGCAACACTTAGTTAAAGTGTGACAGATGTTCCCCTCACACTTTAAACATGGCTTAGGCCAAAAATCTATTCCTCTTGTCTTCCCGATGACAAAATGGGAAAACACCCATCCCCTCCCATCCCATCCTGTGTAAAATGGGGCTGGGAAACACCAGGTTGGGATTTGTTTTTTGCCAAGGGCTATTTTGTGGTTTTGAAAGGGATCATACAGTGAGGGGCAACAATTTCTGCACACCTTCCCACCACACCCGCCCCATCCTCCCTCCTGTTCCTCTGTGGGTTTCTGGGCCCCTCTTGAGGTGTTTTTTAATGTCGAAGGAGAATGGAAACGATCACAGGATGACGCTGCAACAGGCCAGGGAGTTGGGGCAGGTTGGAGTGGGTTTTGTCTTTGCCAAGGGATATTTTGTGGTTTTGGTAGGGATCATGCGCACAAGCATTGAGTGCCAGGACGAGGTCAAGGGGTTGGGGATAGATCCAGGGCCCAGAATTCTTCTCCCATTCCCCATATGGCCTTGTCAACTCATCGGGCTACCCCAACGCTCATCAGAAATCGTCCACAGAGGAGAAACCTGGCTCACTTCCACCTCGGAGAAGTGGCGTTCTGAGCCCGAAGCACATCAGTCACCCTTTGATTTTTAATTCCTTGCTTTTTGGAAGGATTTGAGATTGCCCCAGCCTGTCTCTTTCCCCCCGACCTGCCATGTGACCTCTGACATCATCTGTGTTCCTGTCTCTATATCGATGGGCTGGCCAGGGGGTGGCCAGTATCTTCCCAGAATCCTTTGCGGGTAGCAGCCAGTAGTGTCGGTTTGGACAGTGGGATACGCTTCTCGACTTGGTGGTTCTCTCCATCCAGCTCCTCTTTGGATGCTTCTCCGGGGTCATTAGCCGAGCCTTGCTGGCCCAATACAGCTCAGGCATTGGCGGATCCCGAAAAGAATTGACATCGACAGAGAGCTTCCAAAGCCAGGTCCTGGGATCCTTCAACTCCGGCCCGGGGAAGGTGTTTGTCCACCAGCAAGCTTCTCCTTATCATCTGCCGAGGTAGCCAACTTCTCTCTCTTTCCCTCCTTGATCTCCTCCTCCCAGTTTTCATTCGCTGACTCTCCTTGGGGAGTTGCAACCCACCAAACCCCCTGGGACCTGACCGGGACATGACAAAAAACCCCCAAACCAACCCCCCTGACCCTTCCCCCTCCAACCTCTTTCTGCGTCCCTGCCGTGCCCTGTGCCACATCTCAGGTTAATCAGCGTAAAACTCCCCAATTCCAAAGCTCTTCCCGACCCCTTGCGCTGCACTGGAACTTTAGGGGCAAAAATGACTAAATCGGGACAGTTTTAAACCGGACTTGGCTCTCTGACAGCTGGTTGATGTCCCTCTAGAACAAGGGGTGTCCATCCCCACCATCATTATCATCATCCTCCTCATCATTACTGGGGAGGAAAACAAAGCATGGTGCTTGGGGGTCTCCCAGCCCCTCTGCTCTCCTGACCATAACCCCCCCTTTTTCTTTGCAGTTGACATGGATGATGAGGACGTACGGTGCCTGCTCGATGTCATTTGGTAAGCAAAACGCCATGGTTTCAGGAAGGTGGGAGGCAGGGAAGGGGGTTCTGGCGCTTCCCCGGCGCAGCGTTAGGTCTCCTGGTGCCAGGCATCCTCCTAGGCACGTTGCAAAGGGGTCCCAGACTTACAAACCCTTCCTGATTGATGGTTGGCATCCCTCAGAGGGCTCTGGGCTGTACCGGAGGAGGTCTGGCAATGGTTGCCTACCCCATTGCCGCCACCTTTTCCTTCAGAGTTTATGGCTGGAGCTCACTGGGAAGAGGGAGGCAACAGCAGCGTTGGGAAGAGCCTTTACCTTCCCCGCCATACCTCAGGCCTGCGACAGAGCCGCTGCCTTCCCAACCTGCCTACGCCCTTGGGTTCCATTAGCAAAGGGAGCTTAATTAGAACTGGGTGCGATGCTGCTGGCGCGGTGTGCACCTCGTGTCCCCCCTCAACCCTTTTCCTCACACTTTTTGTCTTGCAGCGACCCTCAGGCCTTGAATGAGTTCTTACATGGATCCGAAAAGGTGAGTGGTGGCTTGGTTCTCTGCCCCAAAACCCTTTTTTCCCCTTATCCCACCTCTTTTCTTCTCAGTGAATGAGGAGGGGGGTTGGGTTTTTCCTTTCCCTCCCCCACCCCAAAAACAGAAAGCAAATCCCAAGCTCAGAGCCGTGAGGTCAGAGCGGCAAGCCACAGCTCAGCTACCTGGCAGCACCGTGCATGGGGGCTCTCCCCACACCTCACCTTTTTCTGTGGACATTTTTTTTTCCCTTTTTAAGAAACATTTTTAAATCGGGGGTTTTCCCACATGTTTTGGGTCTCTGTTCTCTCGGCAGAAAGTAAATCTCATCTTTTTAATTGCAGATTGCCAGTGGGGATCTCCTGGACAGCACAGGAGATGCAGCTAGGGCCTTTTTTGAAGGTGCTGGGGTATGTATTTTTAATTTAGACTTGAAGAATGAGGGCTTAGAAACCTTTCCCTTTTATATTTTCCCTCTTCCCTCCGCCCTTTTTTTTATATTCTCCTTCCTCCCCTTTTTTTTTAATTCCCCAGCTTGTTTTACATCTATTTCCCAGCTCTAGTGAGGAAGAGAGGCAGGATGCTGCGTTTTTCATGGAGGGGTTTTTCTTTTGAATGTTTCTTCCTGGAATATGATTTTTTATCCCCTCACCAATGCGATGGGGTGTTCTCAGAGCTTTGCTCAGTGCCCGTGCTCGAGCCTCCTGTCCCACCACCTCGTTGAGATGTTTTTGTGTCCCTGTGTTGAAGCTGGCCATTCGAGGGCCAGTCATTCGAAGGCCATCTTGTCCACTCTCAAAGGCTGCAGTGCTTGGGCTCCCCTGGGGATGTCATAGCGCTTTCAGGTCTGGGGGCGAGGGCGCCCACGGCCCCCTCCCCTCGGAGGTAGCTAGCAAAATGTGTTGGGTGAGTTGATTCAAAGTCCTCTTTGCACCTGAGCTCAATTCCTTCTCCTCTCTTCTTCCTCCTTCCTCCTTCCTCCTCCCCCCACCGCTGACCAGCTGTCTCCCCAGCTCCACACCAAGAACCCTCTGGAAACCAGCTGAGCAGCGAGCAGAGTCCACCTGCCACCAGTGTGGACTTTGATTTCCTAGACGAGATCTTGGGGTGCCCCTTGGGTGGCAGCACCATCCTGCAGGACACAGAGTGGCCGTGCGACATCCTGCAGCAGAGCCTGCAAGTGGCCAACATTACTGAAGAGCTGCTGAAAGCAGAAGACGTGCGGGACCTGGGCCTCACCCTCCCAGCTCTTCCCAACCCCACTCCTCCACACAATCAAAGAGTGGGCAGCTTCCAGCAGGTAAATTAAGCTACCAACAAGTGTCTCCAGTGCCGGGCATAGCTCAGGAGGGGAGCGAAGTGCAGCAAGAGCATGGCAAAGCATGGCCACGAACTTCCTGCGCTTGGGGAGATGAGGGTTTAGAGGCAAAATCAGAAGCCGCAACACAGATGGTTCCTCCCAGGCAGGTCCTGGGTGCCACCTCCCTCCTTCTCCTTTGTGGTTGTGTGTGAGAGAGGCAAAGCCAGAGGGGTTTGGGGGCGCCTGTGCTGCCCATGGCATTAACGTCTGTGTTCTGGAGGGGCGCTGACATGAGTGTGTTGCAGATCCCTCCGCTCCCTGCGCACATGCACCGGATCACCCGGAGTTTAAGGCCCAGTGGTTATTTTTTGGTTTTCCCAAGTTCTTGGTTTTTTTCAAATTTTCTTTTTATTAATATTGTGTAGGTGCCGCAAGGGTTCATCCCCCAAATGAATCAGGAGCCTCCCACCAGCCAGGCTTCCATGGGGCTCTGTCTGTTCACTGGCCCATGCACCTCTGTTCTGATGAGCGACCAAGGACAAGCGGTGAGGGTAACGCCAGTGCCAACCACGGCACATGGCCAGGCGCCTGCCGCCCTCCCACCTTCCACCGCAGGTTGGTACCCAAGCTGGGGAGGGTATCTCAAATGGTGCAGGTTCACCGTGAGCTTGGGGCAGTGGGGTGAAGCCTGTCGTGCCCGTGTGTGGTCAAATGGCCACTCATGTTCTTTTGATAAATCCCCGGCTTTTTTGGGGAGGGAAGAAGATGGGGAGGGGAGAAGGGGTGAATGTTAGGACGTTGTCGCTTACTCTCAAGGTTTTGGATAGGGAGTGGGCGGGAAATAGCGGTTTTGAAAGTGAAGAGTGAAAGGTTGAGGAGTGAACATGGCGTCACACTGTGTTCCAGCGCCCTGCCAGGAGCCGCCCCAGCAAGAGACCCGCCCCCACGGCACCGGCACCAAAAGGGAGATGAAGAGCAATTGGGATCACATGGCTCCATCTCCCACCCAGACAAAACCTCGCCTGATTTCCTGCCACCTCACCCTTCTGAAAACCTTCCCCAAAACCTTGGATTTCTTGCTGGACCCCCTGTTACACACACCCCCACCTCCTACACCCAAGTCTGCTTCCTACCCCCTGGGGCATTCTTGGGATCCTTTAATCCAGGATTGGTAAACCCCTGATTGTTTAAACCCTGGTTCAATAAATCCTGGAACCAGAAATCCCAGACTGATAAATCCCAGAACCTTTTAATCCCAGATTGCTTCAGTTCCACATCTCTTAATCCCGGATGGTTTAATGCCAGGTCATTTAATCCCATATCTGTGACTCAATTTTTCTCCACCACCGATTGGCCATCCTGGGACCCCCTGAACCCTCCAAAACCCCTCTAGAACTCCTACTGATGTGTCCAGGGCTGGGAATTCGCAGGTGGGGAAGTGATGTGGGGTGGGGGGGTGTATTAGTGGGTTGGGGTAGGTTATATCAGTGGGGAATGGCTCCATTGGGGGGGACTAACACAGCTCCCCCCATGCAGGTGGATGTGCAGCCACGTCCCCAGCCAGGTCCTGAAGAGCATCAGCCTCATCGACCCCCTCTGGAATCCTTTCAGGGGCCAAGCAGCAGCTCTCCATAGTTAAGGTGGAGGTGAGGGGCCCACAATCCCCCTCCCTGTATTTCCTCCACACACACACACAGACATGCATGGGTTCAGCCATTCCCGCCCGCCCCCTCTACTCCCCAAAACAGCTGGGCCCCCTCTTTCCTGAAGCTGTTTTGGGGGGACCCCACATCCCTGGGGCCAGCACCAGTTTTCCATGTCCCTGCCTTGTTCTTCTCCCCCCCCACACTCCCCCTTTTCCTTCAAAAATCCCCAAATCCTCAGCCTCTGCCAAGAGCCCTAGCACTGGCTGCTGAATCCCAGGGGGGAGGTTGGCTGGAGGATCCTCTCCCCATTGAAGGAGGGGGATGGAGAAACATGTGAGGGAGAAAGGATAGAGTTGGGGGGATATCAGGGCATGTTTGGGGCCAAATCCCTGTCCTGGTGGTCCACTCTGCAGCATGTATAGCGGGTTGGGGGGGGGAGGGGCGGGATGAAGGGGGTATCAAGGGGAGTTTGGGGGACATAATCAAGGGGTTCACAGTGCTCTGGTAGCCCCCAGTTGAGTTCTGGTAGCCCACAACGATGCGGGGGTGGGTATGGGGCAAGGGTGAGGCCTGGCTGGTTGTAGGGTACACGTGAGTGTGTCAAGCAGGAAACTTTTCAGGGCTGGGATTAGGGGGGAAAGGTTGGGATTAGGGAGGGATTTGGGGTTAGGACTGGGATTGAGGTTGAGATTGGGGCTGGGATTTGGGTTGGGATTTGGGATTAAGGGCTGGTATTTGTTGTTTGGACTGAGATAGGGACTGGGATTTGGGGTAGGGATTGAAATTTGGGGCTGGACGTTGGGGTTGGGATTTGGAATAGGGTTGAGGTTGGGACTGAGATTAGGCTCGGGTTCAGGTTTTGGGATCAGGTTTTTGGGACGGGGAGAGGGAATACCTTAGGGTAACATTTAAACCTCTTGGAGGCCACCGTGCCACGGTTGAACAAATCCCACTTCTGAACAGAAACAATGCAGCCTCCTGGTACCACAGTCCACCAGGTTCCCTCTGATCACAAACCCTGGCCACAGTGTCATGGCAGCAACTGCCTGGGCCGGTGGGTTTCTCTGTGCTGTGCTGCACACAGGCAATACATTTTCAATACAAGGGCCTGCAAGGGCCGTGCTGTTGATCACTTCTGTGAAATCCCCCAGATCCTCAAGCTCTCCTGCTCACACTCCTACCTCAGGGAAGTTTACCTTCTAATATTAAGTTCTTTTTTAGTACTTGGCTGATTGGTTAGTAATTATAATGTGTTCTGATCAACCTGTCTTATAGCTAAATATTCTTAGTTTACCTTTAATACCTAAAAGCATCCCCACACCTGCTGTTTTGACCATCTTGTTATGGTTGGTTCCTAACATGTTCTGTTACTCCCAAATACATTCCCATAACTGCTTCTTGGTTTGGGGTAGCCTGTACCCCTATCAACAAGGCCGCTGTGTTTTGAGAATGGGATTATTAAGATCCTCCCTGCATGAGTAACGTTTCCTGTCTCATGGGTACAGAAGAATATTGTCAGGGCCTAAATCTTGGGAGAAGAGAGCTAGGCTGCTAGCAGGCCTGCTGTCTTCCCCGACAATTCCCCCTTTCTGTATTTGTGTTACAAAAACTGCCTGTAGAGATCTCTGCAGGGCCCTTTGCAGAAAGCTCAACAAACATGGCAGCAAGAGTAAGACAACTACTATGATTGCTAAAATCAGCAATCTGGTTTTGGCCATTGACAATATCCATCCTGAAATTCCCCACTCATGAAACCAATTGTCCAATCCAAAGAATCCATTTTCTTGTTGTATCTTTTGTGTTTGATCTATTAATTTCTGAATGCTGGCATGAATCGACTGAGAGTGGTCAGATAGATTCATGCAGCACATGCCATCAAAATCTTGACACCCATGACCGTGAGCCAGTAAAAGGAAATCAATTGCTGCCCAATTCTGTAAGGTGGCTGTATATCAAATCCTTCTTCTTTTCAAGAGCATACAGTTTTCTGGTAATCACATGCCATCCAGGTCGCATGATGTGCAGAGGACTAGAAGTAGGAGGGTGTATCTTTGTACATCCTTCCACTGGCAACAGGTAGTGTTTGGCTTGCCTAATGTTGAACAAAACCCTGTGATTACCAGCTAACATTACAAGCACCTCTAACACGTGAACAAAATATTAAATTACATGAAAAAAATGAGGGGAGGGGTGTAACTTTTGTCTATTTTTGCACTAAGATTGTTACAGATAGAAATTGCAGGGAACACTGTGCTAACTGCAAGAATTGTCTCATACATTGATGGATAAATAATTGCTGTTGCAAGATATATTTTATTTTTCTTACATTGTATTTTGTTAGTTTTGTTATTTAACCTGTATCAGTATGCGTGGGACCTGACACAAGCAGGACACAGGAACAACCACAAACTCATGGATGGAATGCAAAGACAGTATTTATTTTCATTACCTTGAGAAGTGGGGGATCTCCAAAGCAGCCCCCAAGCAGAGGCGCACAAACCAAGACACAGGAACAGCGGAGCTCGGTCTTTGCTGGAGAGTGAGCTGCCAAACCTGCTGCTTTCACCCGTGTATCAGGGATGATGCCTGTATCCACACTGTTCCATCGGGGCCTCTATCACCCACCTCTGTTACCTAAACACATGTTCTACTTGTCAAGCGCACAAGACTAAACAAGGATTAGTATGATGGATGTCTCTTTACACCCCAGCTGCAAGGCATTTGAGCATGTTTACAATCTTCCTCACCAATCCTCAGTTACTTTCCCTTAATACCTATTAAATGTTAATAATTAAAACAAGCTGGCACACCCGTTCAGGGATACCCATAAACACTCTCACCACCTTAGGCTTCTGAGCCACCAGAAGGAGTTATTTAAAGTGGGTGCATCTTACAGGGGTTACCTTTTAGGTCCCTCATGGGCCAGTTACAGGAATGAGGACATTGTAATCTCTAAACGTTCCTTTTGTATTAATACTGTTTGTAATTAAGTCAGTAGTTTCCACTGCTGCTAACTGACGTTAATTATTCAGGATTAAGCAGTTTGCTAAGAACCAGAAAAGAACTCATGTTCTGCTCTCAATGTCTTCAGTGGTGGCTTTTAAATATCTTACTTTGTATATAAACCCTTCTACACTGGAATCTCAGTTTACAAAAAGTGTTCTGTTTTCTTGAAAATACGGTATTTCATCTTACCAAAAAAGTGTATTTTGACATTACAATTAAAATCACAGCACTTCAATTGATAGTAAGCCTTACATGAATACCAATTATGAAGAATTATTGGGCTGTTGAACACAGGTGGTATAAGAAAGCTGATATCATTTTGGTGAGCAAAGCCTGCGTGGCTCCCTAAAGTGCAAAAAAATTACTAATATTCAGTCTATAGGGAAAGCTGTCATTTAGCTTCTGTTACTATTGTATCTACATTTTTGTAAGCAGCTAGAATAAAACAAATATTTATACAACTTTGCTTTAAAATCAAGTGTTTAATTTCATGAAGTACAGAAGAAAAATAATAAAGGAGGAGCAATGATCACTAGGGCTGTGTCTCCACAAAACTGTATTGCCAGAAGCAGAAGAATCTGGCGACAGTAAAAGGACAGCTATCAATTTATTAAAACCGAAATTGCTTAAACTTGTAATAATGTGTCTTTAAGACATTCTTAGAGGTTTTTGTTGGGTTTGGGTTTTTGATTGGGGGTTGTTTTTTTGGTCTTACAGTCTGTCTCTAAAAATTAAGATTATTATCCTAAAGTTCAGCAAGCAATTCTAGGGTTCAGTTAATGTTCAGTTCAGTCTTAAATGTGAGAAACACAGAGATTCCTATGTGATGACAATTTAAAAAGCTTAAAATTAGGGTTTCGATCTTTCATGTTAAAATATTTTATATGGACCTATTCCAATGCTATTATTCCTCCATGAAGCCATATGATCACCATTTTTTTTGTTTGTTGTATCATATTTTGGTGTATAACTTTATATTTCCTTTTTTTTCCCCTCTGCTACCAGCATCAGGAACCAGTTGTGTGCAGTTTTGGTACCTTTCTTTTAGCATTATCTATATGGGTGTCCCCGTTTCATTTCTTCCTCTGACCCTTCTTGGGCAGCACAAAGATCATTAACAGCTGCAGCGGTGTTAATTCCTGAAGTCTCACCATTCTTCCTCCAGCATGAATAGGGGAGAGGAGAGCCTTGATGCTGTGCAGGCACTGCTCAGCACTGGTTTTAGCCACACAGGGCACTCCAGCAGACTCCCTGAACAGCCGCTACCTCTGCTTGCAGAAGGCCCAGTAGAGCAGACACAGCTTGCCCAAGAAAGCCACCTCCCCAAACATAATTTAAACATAAGAAAAATGTGATTTTTACTTTTTTTAATCTTTTTTCTCCATGAGGGTGGTCACACAGTGGAACAGGCTTCTCAGAGAGGTTGTGTAGTCCCCATCTATAGAGTTGCTCAAAATCCAATGGGACAGTCCTGAGCAGCCTGCTATAGGTGACCCTGCTTGGAGCAGGGGTTGGACTAGATGGTCATTTCCAGACGAAATTTTCCTAACAGTAGTGTGATTACATAGGTTTCTATCCAGCTGTAGGGAAATCATCCCTTATTACCTTTGCCTTTTTTAAAATTATGAATGTAAAAATAATTGTATTGTTATTGTTTTGTCTCAACATTAGGTTTATCTATATCAGAGCCCAGGTGTGTAGTTTTTCATATGATAGTTGCCCATCTCACCTGTGTGTGCTCCTAGCTCAGCATCCTCTGAGCAGAAGTGCTCCACCAGGTTTGCCAGCAGCATGTCCTTTACTGTTTTGTGGTGATGGTGCAGGAATTAGACTGGGCTTAAACTAATTAGAGTGGCACGATGGCAAATAGAAGACGGTAGGAAAAAATGAGATGGTCAGTGGCTTCATCCCCTCAGTTTTAATACTGCTGAGCAGGGACAGCTGTATTTCCCTGAGCACAGACACAGAAGTGAGTTGCAGTGTGGTTAATCAGCCCTAAGTCACTATTTGCAGGAGCAGATACTGCTTTGGGGGGAGATTGTCATTGGGTGTCTAAGTTCAAAGGAACAAGTTAACATCTGAGCTTTGTTCTGTTTGAAAAGATATGTGTGTTACTGGGCTATAGCCGTGTGTGCAGACTTTATTGGTGCCCGTTGTCTTTGCATAAATAAAATGTTGAATAAAAGGTAGGGACTCGCCAGCTTGCTCCTTGCTTTTAAGTGGAGTGTCTGTGCCACCTAGTGGGGCCTGGGCTTTTCCACCCATCCTGGCACAGTAAACGGGCTCTGGTTTCTCTACAGACATTCCAGCTGCACCTAATAAACCCATGTATTCCTGAAACCCATCTATCACTTTGCTGCTGAGGTTGGTGACTGCATCGCTTTGCAGAAATTGTCTGTTCTTAAAATAAAATAAAAAGTGTCTCCATTTAACTTATTTTCTTCTCCAGGAAAGTGAAAAGATTGACCTCTGTCAAGAGTGGCCTGATGTAAATTGAGCAATCTGACCCATCTAAGGGAATTGTCAGAGCTTGGATTCACCTCTTTTCTGATGGCTACTTTTGAATTTTTCTATCTCCACTACCCAATTCCACTGCCTGAAAATGTGTAAGTGCTGCCATAGCAAAGCAAAACACAGCAAAAAAACCCTGAATCTTTCCAAGGAGTGCTGCAAATTTCAGCTCTGGTAATTGAGGTCGGTTTTATCCATATATTTTGCATACAAATACATATCTATGTAATTGCTACTGGAGGTATGCCCTGTTGATACACTTAACCGCCATCTAAATCCCAAATCTGGTGCATGAGCTTCATTCCTGAGCATCCTGTGCCCTGTATGCTGTGTCTTTAGTCATGAGGGGACTGGAAAGGGAATGGACCGCACCTATCATGGCTTCTATGACTGTCATCTCCAGAACACTGCAGGTGAATGTGATTTCTACCAGCCATATAGCTTGGTTTTTTGCACGAATATCACATCTGACTCAGGAATTTACTGAGCTGCAAATCACCAAGGAGGGGGAGCGTGCCAGTGAATGCTTGCCCAAGCCTACATTATTCCTTTATGACATCCAGCATTGGGCACAGTCAGAGACACAAAAAAAAAATCATGCATGAGACAGCTCCTTGCTGTAGCCCAGCATGGGTGTTCTTTTCCTCTAAGACCCTGTTCCTTTTAAAAATAGCAGATGGACCACTTCTGACTGGGCTAGGAAGTTAAGGCGCAGGTGGGATCCAAAGGTGTATAGTCCTTTTGTTTAGGGAACATTTGGATCTGGAGACCTGGCTGGCAAAACGCATCTTTCTCAGCAGTAGAAAATCATGAGTCACAACCAATTTTGGTCCAAAAAGTGGCAGAGTCTGGATGGAGCCAAGGGCAGCACCTGATTTTACTGTGTTTTCCTTGGGAAACCCGAGAAATTGTTGTCCAGCACTGGTAAAATCTTGGCGTAGGGATCTGAACTGGAGGAGCAGGGTCCCCAGAAGAGCTGATACAAATACTGGATTTAGGGACACGGGAAAGAAGGGAGGCTCGGCACTGCTGCGTTGGGGAACAGTTGGGGTTTCTTTGTTTCTTGTCGTTCCCCCACAGTTTTTAGTAAGTGAAGGGCATAGATATTCGCCTGGTTATAGTAAGGCGCTGGGTTCAGACTTTGGTCTTGCTGTGAGACGAGAAGAAATTGGGGTTCAGAGCCGGGGGGCAGCCAGAGCCGCAGACCTGTCACCTTTGGGCAGCGGAACGGGCGGCGGGGGAGGTATAAATGGAGCGAACCCGAGCGGGATCCTGCCGAATCTGGGGAAATCCAGCCTCACCCCATCCTTCCCAACAAAAGGAGCCGAACCCTGGTTTGAGGGCTGGAGGCGGGGATTAGGATTAGGGCGCTGCGGGGCGCCCGCGAGCGGTGGCGCTGCCATGGGGCGGCATCCGACGGGCTGGGCGGCGGCGGTGGCTGCGGCACCCCGCACCGGCGGGAGCCTCTGGCCCTTCCCTCCTGGCAGCGGGGAGAGCAGGTAAGAAGGACCCTGCCGCGTCGTCCGTCCCCCCACCCCACCTCCCGCGCAATCGCCGTGGCGGTGCCGGTAGCGGGAGGGAGCCTCGCCGCAGCCCGGAGCATCGCCGCCCGGAGCATCGCCGCCCCCCGCATCCCCACCTCGGCGCTCGGGCGGCAACGGCGCTTCGCTTTCGCTCGGCGCTCTCCGCGCCTGGGGCGAGCCTCCCCCGCGCTGAAGGCGAGGGCGTGTGCCCGTGTCCGCGCCGCTTTGTGCTGCCCATCCCAGCCGCTTTTTCCCTACGCCTGGCGTCTCGCTCGTTAATGCCCGCGGCGGGCGGATGCTCCGAGAGGACCGCCGCAAAAACCCCACATGTAAGTAGTTACCGACCGGCGTGCCCGCTGCCTTTGTTCCGTGAGAGGTGTGAGGAAGCGTGCGGGGGGCTTTTGGAAGGTGCTACTTTATTGTCGCCGGGGAATTCAATGGCCGGGCTGGTGCTTTCCAATTCCTCCTATTTTTTCCCTTTGTTAGCGTTTTCCCGGGGAGTCCTGCGTTCTCTCGGCTTCCCAGAGAAGCGGGAGCTGTCAGGAAGATGACTTTGTTTCCCACGATGCCTCTCCGGAGCAGCATCGCTTTGTTTAAGCTCCAGTAAGCCATTTATCATCTAACTGCCATCTCGTTTTAACGAGCTGTGAAACCTGTCGCCGTTCAGGGCTGAAAGGCAGCGGTACATCGCATCTGCCTCTCACCCTTTCCTTTTTGAGCAGGTAAGCTGGAGGTAGTATTATTTTGCGGGGGGAATCGTTGTCTCGCACAAGCTTTTCCGTTAGAAAACGTGGGTTTTGGAGAGGAAAATACGCGTAATGCAAATCTTTTCGATGTCATGAAGGGTTTTTTTTTTATTTTAATGACCGAGGGTTTGGGGTTTTTTAATTGATGATGCCGGTGTTAGCGCGAGTCAATTACCCATCTGCTTCTCCGTAGCTGTAGCACACAAAGCAGCATCGCGCCTCTGCTCAGTCATTTTAAGTGTAAAAATGCCCCGTTAGAAGCATGGTTCTGGGGTAAATAGAGACCTGGAAACCACAGCCGCGCATCCTGAAAATTTAATATGCCTGACAATAATGGCACTGAAAGTGATCTGCTCTTGAGGGGGGGGGGGGAGCGGGAGGGGACGGACACCGACACACGGGGAAAGGGAAGGATAATTTGCAACCACAGGCCTAATAACAGATATTCTGTCGATAATAGATATATAGCTGATGTAAGCTGTTCCGTTCCCAAACAGATTTTTCGGTGCCTGCCTTTAGCAGCGTACAGCAGGCTCTATGTGTGAGCAGGGCTCTTTCCTTAGCACCTGAGCTATCAAAGCTCCCCGACAGCAGTAACGTGGAGCAGGTCCTGCGTTTTAACAGGTTAAAGATGATAAATTGGAGCCAGAGCTGACTTCTATTTGGTATTTAGTAACGCACGCTCGAGAAATTCCCGTCACCGAAATCATTCTAATTGCACCTTGCATAGACGATTAAGCCCTTTAACTCTACCAAAACATTAATCAGTGGGCATAAATATTATTGGGAGTTTCTTCAACAAAGCCACTGATGATATTTTTTAATACAGGCAGGAGGAAGCAGTTCTGCATATAACTTGGTTTACGTGGTTTGAATCCAGGTCAGGAATTCATCACACTGACAAATCCAACTCTTCCTTGGCTGCTATCGATCCATTGGATTAGAGGTTGTGTTTGATTCTGAATGTTTCATTGCAACTATGAGCATGAATTTAACGCTGTGCAGTGTGCCAAAACTTTACATGAAAGTGATTTGTGTATTTATTTGTGTCCCGTTTGATGATAATTACAGGAATTACCTTGAAATCTATGGATAAATAGGGCACGTAGCAAAGGGGTTGCTGCTGGCTGTTATTTAGTCCTTTTTCTCCAATAGGAAAATGTCCTCAGGGCATCCTGTTCTGAAATTAAGGACCTTTTTCAAATACCCATTTGGGCAACCTGCATTTTGGAGAGAATTGCCCCACACTTATGAGCAATGACTATTTTTCCCCCCTATATGCTGTATATTGGGATTTTCAAAAGTGTACTGGGAGGTTGGTGTAAAGTATGGATGTCTTGCTGTTTCTGTGCTACAACATTGACTTTTTTCTTCTTTTGTTTCTTCTTTGTACCCCAAAGTTTGTTCCTTATTGGTCATCTTCTGGTCTGTTGTCTTAGGAGGTTACACAGGCAGTAGCAGCAGTGAACTGGTAATGCATTAGGTCAATTATTTTAAATTTTTTAAAAGCATCCGGTTCCTAAATACTCAATATACATTTGCTTCTACAAGGGACCGTTACTTTGGCAAGAGTATCTCATTTTCATCACAGATACTAAAAAGCAGCCTCTTCAGCATCACATTTTTCATTACAGCAATAACTTTTCCTGTTTCTTCTGCTTTGCCTCTTAGTCACTTCGAATACTGTTTTGCCAGGTATCTCAGTCACCGAATATTGATATGTCTGTGTGAGTAATGTAGCTTAGGGTTATTTCAAGGCGTTCCTGCAATAGATGTGTCAGGTAAGCTCTTTGTAAAGAAGAAATACACGGCATAATAAGTGTTGACTGAAATGTGATGATGAGTTTATGAATATCAATACATTTGGTTGTTGTTTTGTAATGAAGTCTAGCATCAACAGAATTTTTATACAGACAGTGCAAGCTTCAATGACTGTGTTTTGACTTTTTTTTCCCCCTCAAAGTCAAGAGAGGAAAAGGATATTTTTTTTCATATACTGAATTATTCATATTTGAAAGTCGCTGACTGATGGTTAGGAGGGATTTCTTCTCTTTTTTTCTCATATAAAATCAGTGCACAGCCTTTTTTTCTGCAAAGGCCCAAATAAGGGAGTTACAGCAAGTATGGATAAGCCTACTACTGGCATGTTAGAAAAGTACAGTCAATTTTTTTAGAGTCAACAGACTCAGGGTAATGTAGTTGCATAATAGCTTCCATCAGCATGATGTAAATGTTGAGGCACTTTAAACATCTCTATATTGCCATTGAGCCCATGTATTTGTATAAGATTTAATAAAGTTGTAGAAGTGCACGTTACAATAGACTTAATTGGTTTTGAATAATGTGGTAGAAGGCAACCTAATGTTAGTGTTAACTTTAATTACATTAGTGCTTCCACTAGAGGGGCCAAGTTCTATTTTTTTATCTATTATTTAAACCAATTAGTGATGGATAAAAAGTGTGCTTGTTTCCATAGAGACTCTGTGAGTTGTGTCTTTAGGAAACAATGAGTTGTTGTGTAGGTCTTATGTTTGTTTCCCATCACTTCCTGAAGGCCCTCTCACTCCTTTTGATGCCCTGCATTGTCTGTCACACGATTTCTTTGTTCAAGAACTCAAATACATTTCTTCCAGGAGCGTACAGCATTTCCCCTCACTCCAGAGCCAATACTTTACTTACACTCGTACTGATGAAGCCCTACAAAGAAATAAAATGGACTCATAACAAATAATTTTTAATTAATAATATCCAAGACCCATGGAGCGAATCACAGTGATTTGTTAATTGAGCTCAGTGCGGAGAACAATGTAGAGGTCTTGCTGCATATTATCCGGGGTAAGTGGCTTATGCTGCAGTTGCGCAACACATTAAGTGAAGATGATTCAGATGCTGCTATAAATGTAGAAAGTACATCAACACATTTCTAAACATCATTCAGTTTCTCCTTTCTACATGTGTGCTGTGTGGCAAATTAGAAATGTGAGTTTCATGCCCCTAACGAGGCCATTTAAGAAAAGGCAAAAATAGATTTAACTCCTATCCAGCCAATTTTAGTTCACAGGCCTGAAGGATATAGCTAAATAAGGGTAGTTATGACCTTTCTGTTGGCTACCTTAATTTGTGATAACAAACAATTAGTCAATTCAAGTACTCGTCAAGTCAAATACTTCAAATCCTAACGATGCTTTGAAAGGATTAAACTTATTAATTTAGTGGCAACACATATGCAGACTTTGTTTTCTTCACATTTATTGCCGTAAGAAAAATGAGATGAAAATGATCCAAATGAGTAAAAGCTTTCCTTGTGGTTTAGTGTTCAGGTGTGCAGAATGGTGTGCATGTCACTGAGCTGCTCCAGCATCTTTTTCATTACTCAGTATGCTTTGTAAGTCAGCAGTCAGACTGGGGTACTCATAAAGTGCTTCAATCTAGTGACTTGTGGTGAGGCTTCTGTAGGAGGGTGCTGCATGTAAGAGATTATTATTAAGCTGAAACGGGGAGGCAGTGTGATCCCAGACCCCTGAGTGGAAAGATGGGGATGGGAAGTGGACCAACACCCCCATAATCCGAGGGGATTTGGTTAGTGACCTTCTCAGCTGCTTAGATCTGCACAGCTCGATGGGTCTGGATGGGATACACCCAAGAGTTCTGAGGGAGCTGGCAGAAGTGCTCGCTAAGCCACTTTCCTTTATTTATCATCAGTCCTGGCTGGCCTGAGTGGTCCCCCTGGACTGGAAGCTGGTGTATGTGATGCCTAGCTACAAGAAGGGCCAGAAGGAGGACCCAGGGAACTACAGACTTGTCAGCCTGGCCTTGATGCTGGGGAAGGTGATGGAACAAATCCTCTTGAGTACCATCACACAGCACATGCAGGACACTCAAGAAATCAGACCCAGTCAACCTGGGTTTATGAAGGGCAGATCATGCTTGACCAACCTGATCTCCTCCTATGACAAGGTGACCTGCTTAGTGAATGAGGGGGAGGCTGTGAATGTTGTCTACCTGGATTTTGATAGAGCCTTCGACACTGTTCCCCACAGCATCCTCCTGAAGAAACTAGCCACTCATGTATATACTCTTTGCTGAGTTAAAAACTGGCTGGATGGGTGGGCCCAAAATGTTCTGGTGAATGGAGTTAAATCTAGCTGGCAGTAGGTCACAGGTGGTGTTCCCCAGGGCTCAGTGATCGTGCAGGTCCTCTTTAACATATTTATTAATGATCTGGACAAAGAGATTGAGTGCACCCTCAGTAAGTTTGCAGATGACACCAAGTTGTGTAGGAGTGTCAATCTGCTGAAAGGTAGGATGGCACTGCAGAGGGAGCTGGAATGGTTGAATCAATGGGCTGAGGCCAACTTTATGGGTGGGTCCTGCACTTTGGTCACAATAACCCCAGGCAATGCCACAGGCTTGGGGAAGAGTGGATGGAGAGCTCCCTGGAGGAAAAGGAGCTAGGGGTGTTAGTGGACACCTGGCTGAATGAACGTCAGCCAGCAGTGTGCCCAGGTGGCCAAGAAGGCCAACAGCATCCTGGCCTGTATCGGGAATCGTGTGACTAGCAGGAGTGGGGAACTGATTGTTCTATTATACTCAGCTCTGGTGAGGCCTCACCTCAAGTAAGGCCTCACCTCAAGTACTGTGTACAGTTTTGAGCCCTCACTACAAGAAAGACATTGAGATGCTGGGGCGTGTCTAGAGAAGGGCAACGAAACTGATGAAGGATTTGGAGCACAAGTCCTGTGAGGAGCAGCTGAGGGAACCAGGGCTTTTTAGCCTTGAGAAAAGGAGGCTGAGGAGAGAACTTATGACTCTCTACAACTACCTGCAAGGAGGGTGTAGAGAGGTGGGGGTTGGTCTCTTCTCTCAGGTAACAAGCGATAGAACGAGAGAAAATGGTTTTAAATTCCACCAGGGGAGATTTAGGTTAGATATCAAGAAGAATTTCTTTACTGAAAGGGTAGTCAAGTATTGGAACAGGCGGCCCAGGGAAGTGGTGGAATCACCATCTCTGGAGGTATTGTGCTTGGGACATGGTCTAGAGGTGGACTAGGCAGGGTGA
Source organism: Laterallus jamaicensis coturniculus (assembly GCA_022605575.1). Classification (NCBI taxonomy): domain Eukaryota; kingdom Metazoa; phylum Chordata; class Aves; order Gruiformes; family Rallidae; genus Laterallus; species Laterallus jamaicensis. The sequence continues at coordinate 66,367,434 of JAKCOX010000004.1, forward strand.
GGCTGTGGTTGGAATCAGTGATCTTAAGTGATCTTAAAGGTCTCTTCCAACCTAAGTGATTCTAAAAGAATTAAAATGAACTGAAGTGTATAGGATACTGGCTTTCATGTTGCTCCTCAAAGAAAGTTGATTTTCTTCAAAGAAACATGCTGTCTCTGTGGCCTTTACTAAAGCCATGTTTGAAACTCTTTAGCACATGAAACAAATAAAACAGCAAGCACAATTAGAGATCTTTAGAACACTGGCCCAGAAGAGACAAATAGTGCTAGAAACCCACGTGAATCCGTAGTATCTGTTGGTGTACACGTGATGTAGTTGGATTGAGTGGCACCATCTGCCAACAAAACTGAACTGTCTTCCCCATTGTATAAGCCTCTTCTCTGTTGCTTATAATTTTGCCAAGTTTTAACCACGTGGGCTTTAATTCATCACATGTCTTTTGACTCAGGCTAATTTTTGTTTTAATTTGGCCAAATGATTAATTGAGAATTAGACTGGTTTGCCTTTTTCTTGAAAATAATAAAAATAAAATCCTAAGACCTTTTGGAAATGAGGTATTGTCGTTCTGGTTTGTATGCAGGCTCCCGATCCCGTAAGGCAGTGCCCTGTGGTCAGAGGCCTGCATTTTTACTGGCTTCATCAAAGCCTGCCCAAATTTTCTGTCTAATGTCATCAGAATTTTGTAGCTTTTCTGCATTCATATTTGCAAACCTTAGCAAACAAATGAGGATTACATGTTTATTCAACACCCAGCACTACCGAGCATTTTCAGCGGTGACCTCAGTGGTGCTTGCTACATCCGCAGTTGACATCTAGTCAGAGAGGGACTGTGAACATACTGAAGACACTTCAGGTTATTCAAAAGAAAAAATAACTATATTGTAGTTATCCACTGTAGAAGGAAGGGATTGAGTGGTAACTGTTTAGGAGACCTGTGGGGTTTGGTAGGTTACTTGAGGGGTTGCTGCAATAAAGACATGCCTCGAACCATGATAGGACACCAGCATGGAAGACATGTCCTCCTCAGCAGTAACATCATATCCAGTTGGGGTGCATATTTCAAGAAAGGTGTGGATGGATGGGAGAGAATCCAAAGGAGAGGAATGAAAATAGTTCAAGATTCAGAAAATATAGCCTATGGAGGAAGGCTGAAAGGTCTGGAGTTGTTTCAGCTGCAATGAAAGAAGATTGGCAGGGTTAACAAGATGTGATAACTTTCAAATGTCACAAAGCTGTTGTGAGGCAACATTCTCCATGACTGTGCTCAACCAGATGATGTGTAATACATTCAGTGCTAGTGAATCCAAAGCAATAGAATAGACCATTGATTTGGGATTGTCAGGATTTTAGCATCATTAGAAGTTGTTTGAGTATTAGTCAGGAACTAACTAACTACTACTAAGGAACTACTAACATAAATATAGTTGAATTCTCTCTGGAGCAGTGTGGTGGAACAGATTGCTCTTTGAGTTCCCTTCAGGCCTTATGAATCCTCAACATCTATGCTCTCTCCAAAGCAAGCAGGGATGTGAGCAGACAGTGTCAGAACCTGCCCTGTAATGTCTTGTTTAGGACCAGGTCTGACTTCCATTCCTTTCTTCTTTCATAGTGGTTCTCAGCCAGTGCTTGGGCAGAAAGTGTGAGGGATCAGAGGGCCAGGTGGCTTTGTGAGGAGCCTGAGTACAGATTTAGCAAGAAACTGCTGGCAGAGACCCCAATATACCAGAAGCCTTGACAAGTGCAAACTGGGATTGTGAAAGTAAGGAGACCATGACAAAGAGCCAAGGAAGATGAAATCACCTGACTGGGAAAGTCATGTTTGGAGACTCTGGGACAGAAGTAATTAAAGGTTGGGGAAAATGTGAAAAAGTCAGTCTTCTGAAGATTGTACAGTTGTGTCTTAGCATTTGTGCTTTTGGGAGATAGGTGATTTCTTGGCTTTTGGGAGATATGTGATTTCTTGGTCTTATGCAGTGGAGAATGACACTTGTAACTGCCATCAGCTGCTCTGTTATCTCAGATAAGAGATTATCAGCACTGGGGATATAAATACCATACTGCTTCTGGTTGGGTGTGCAAAATGAAAGGTGCAAAAGAAGTATTTGTTAATTTAATTTTATTTTTTAAATTTTTTTGACCAAGGGGATTGCCAGGTTTGCAAGTGGAAGAAAGTGCCAGATCTCCTGTTCCCTTGTAAGCATTCAGACTGTTTGCACGTATCTATTTGAATTCAACCTTTAATTGTATTCCAGCTTTTTCTTGTGCTCACTTAAGCCATGCTTTCCTGAGCACACAGGGTGGATCTGCCCATGTTGTGAATCAGGGCTGTGCACTGAGGGAAGCTGTGGTCTCTGACATCTATGGTGTTTGTCATGGAAGCAGGAAGATACCTGGAGAAACTGAGGCAGAAGGTAGCTTAATTAAAATATTTTTCATGCACTCATATGAAAAGCCTAGCTAAAGACACCAAAAGTTAATTAAGGCTTGCTAATGCAATTCTGACTTAATTTTTAATATTTAGGGTTTTGCTTTAGTGGATAATAGTGATGTACATAAAAGATCAGGTCCTAATCCCCACCTAACCCAGTGTGACGCATTAGTACCTCCCTGATCCTTGCGAATGACATCAAAAGGAGCTGCCTCTTACGGCAAGAAGATCAAAAGATAAGAGCCTTTTCTTCCCATTTCTGCTTCTAGAAGAAGATAAGGCACTTTTATATGATAAAACACTTTGTCATACCTTTCTTGAGGAGAAATTTTTTACTTGGACTTCACAAAGCTGTCAGAGTACTTAAGTTGTGAAGAGAAAAATCAGCCTTTTTTTTTTTTTTCTCATGTTCTTTCAGGATCCTGTTCCAAATTGGTAGATATTTTGCAGTAGCCTATCCTGGCCCATCTAGGGGCTGTAATGATGAATGGTGCCATGCTACTCTCAGCCCAGAAGCTTTGGCAGTCATTGCTTCATCCGCTGCTCATGTTTGGAGGAAGGACAGGCACCCTCAGTTCATACACGTGGGTTTTGGTGTTCTTCCCAACCACCCTGTTCCAACATCCCCTGTTGACAGCGCAAGGGTGGGTTGTACTAAACACCCTGTTATGTTTTTTCTGGCAAGTAGATTAATCTTTCAGCCACCCACACAGCCTGCTGAATGCTGTCACGAGTTACTGGGGCCTGCTGTCCTGGTACCCACACCTGATATTTGACAAACTGCATGCTTTGGGTGATTGTGTTTCCTTAGATAAGATGGGGAAAAGAAGTAGGTAAGCTTTGGAACACAAAAGTGTTTCCTTAGATGTGAAGCAAAGACTCTGGCCTGGGATTACATCCCCTTGGACACCTGCCTGCTGGAACACCCTTTACAGCTGTTAAGTGATGAATTCTCACTGCCTTAAAGCTCACCTTCCCCAGCACTCTTCAGGAGCCTTTCCAACCAGAGACTGCAACAAGAAGAGGCGGCTGCACTGTAAGCCAGAAGGGTGGCTGAAGTAATTTTATCTCAGCCCAGGTGTTTCCATGGGATGATTCTATGTTGTCAGAGCAAAAGAGACGATGAAGACCCGTTTGTGACTGACAGGATGCTGCACGCTTTGGTTTGTCAAAGCGATCAGTGACAGTGCATCAGCTGCTAGATCGCATTTGGCATTGTTTTACCTGCAGTATGCTGTTTACAAGCTGCAGCTTGGCTGGTTTGAGAAATCACCTTCAGTTTGCTGTAGTCCAGATTCAGACTTGGTACAGGTCAATACCATTATAGCTCTAGGTGGATCTTGCATTCTTTTCCTCGCTACTTGTGCCAATGGCTGTCCATTTTCAGGCATGTGGGATGATCCTTCCAGCAGTGATGATTAGCAAAGGGCAGTTCTCCAGGGCAGAAATAGAGCTTCTGCAGCTCCCGTTCTTTAGCTTTGGTTCTTTGGCTGTCACACTGAACATAGGAAGCATCTCCTGTAACGGTATACTCCAAGCCAGGCTTTGCAAGTGTTGTCCTAGATTTGATGACTGGCAGCTGAGCTGGTGATATGCCTGCTGAGGACTGGAGGACTTACACTGCTTTGCTTATGCTTGACGTTTTGTCAGCACTGCCAAGACAGAGGTCTATGCTGATAGGAGCACAGCTGCATTCTTAGGTGAACCTTGCAATATACACTTTGGGTTTTGTACTGTAGTGACTTGGAAAGACTTGTGGTGGCAGCTTGATCACAGTTTTATGGTCTCTCTTTTGATTACAGAAAGTCCTGTCCAGTACTTTGGTAGGAATGCCTCTTTACCCCTCACCCTCAGCTCTTTTGTCAGATTATTGAGACTTGGTATCCCTTCATCCAGCCACAGCAATTTGTGTTTCACAAGTCCTGTGTGTGATCCATCAGCCAATCTGAATCACCTCAAGCCAACAGACCACGAGTAGGGATGGCATTTTAGGGACTGATTTTTGGAACTGACATTTTAAAATCAGCCTTATTTTCTAAGAAGAGAAAGGGATAAGGGGAGTGCTGCCTGTGAGGAGTGCTGGAGTCAAAGCGGGTTCTGTAGTGAAGAGTTGGTTTACACACGTAACACTGAGCATATGAATGTGTATACAAGACTGTCTATCTTGAAGAGACTCCGGTTGACTTTCTCTTCCACCTCCATGGATTTTCTGTGTACCTCTACATCATTTAAAAGAACCTGTTCACAGGGGGTCCTATATTCTGTGTTCTTTGGTTTCTAGGTGCTACAGTCAGGAGCTTTAACTAATTTTAATTAACTTTCATTAAAACAAATTAATAGAATTGCTTAACATTACAACTGACTGCAGTCAACAGTTACGTTTTAAATGTGTCAATAACCACACAATATCAAATAGTCTCAAAAAAGCAAGAAGAGATTTCTTAAATTGGACGCCCAAAATTAATGACTATGTTTTCAGTGTCATTTCATGTGTGGCACTACTACTGCCAGCTGAACAAAACTATCCTCCTTGTTTCCAGCATGCTCTACACTGTTGGTTCTTCCCATTGAGATTTTGTCCCAGTGACCAATCTCCCTCATGGGCCCCTTTTGATCTTTGGGAACCTTTGGTTTTCTGAGATTTATGGTCATGTTGGTGCTACTCACTCTGGCACTGACATCACAACTGACCACAGGTGTCTAATCCCACTTCTCCCAGGGATGAGACTCGTTTGGTTTTGTCCAGCCACGCGACTGAGTTACCTATTGAATTTGTGATGCACGTTTCTTTCCACAGAACTTTACTGCATGTAGCAAGCATTAAGTGTATCCTATAACACACATGGAATCCAACTATCAAGCAGTAAAGCCATAAAACCCAAGCAATCACTCTCCATTACATATATGCAATCAGTTCTTTACAGAGTGTATCATGGACTCTGCTGTTGAGTAAGATCTTTTATTGTGTAGCTCTTACAAAATTTAATTATTTTGCCATATGCAAACTACTAATGAAAGTTGCCCACGTTAGCAGCACCCTTAAGTCTTTTCATGTTATGTAGCTGTTAGCAGGTGGTGTTCTTCAGCTTGACCCTACTTCAGTTGAACAACTATAATAATGGATGTAATTTTATATATTTCCTATATAGAGAAAGATAGGCTTTATAAATGATAAATATTCATATACTGTAGATCTGCATCTAGATCTGCATGGCCAGAGCGTACATGAAACATACTGATGGTACAAAACTGACTGCACTAGGAAGGTTTGTGAGGAAATGAATCACTTGGCCTTCAGAGAAAAGCCTGACTACCATGTGGCCGACCAGGCCTTTGTTTCTACACAAGAAAAAATGTCTATCTGCCCATTCAGTCAGTTTCAGTTTTTCTATTCTCTAACCTGTTAGTAGTTATTTCATGAATAATAATGATTTTAAGCAATGTTTTGGGTGCAGTATTTAATGTATTTTTGTTTCATTGGAGCTTTGATTTGGAATCGATGATCCTTTTCGGGTCCCTTCTAACTCATGTGCTATGATCATTGGATACATTTGTGCAGTTTTGCTTTCTTTTGGTCAATCTGAGGCTGTCAAGCAGGTATTTCCTGTTCTTTACAGCTGCTATCTATAATTCACTTTACTCTTCATCTCATGCATCTTATGCATTTTCTTTGTGAGCCATGAAGGCCTCAAACCTCAGAATGAGCTAGCCAAAATAGGAACATTTTTCATTTTGACAGGCAGCTAATGTTCTAAATACCTACACACAATACATACCAACACATTTAGGATTTTCAGAAAAACTTCATTTTAAAATAAGATTTTAAAAAAATAATCATTTGATAACCCTAACTGAATTTGTAGGCAGTTGACCTAGATTTCTAAAGAAAAAGTATTTCCTAAAATGAATCTCAAATCTCAACCTTGTTTTCTAGTAGATAAAATAACCCAAAAACCAAAACCAAGAAAGCCATTGCCAAGGCCCCCCCCTTTTTTTTTAATAGTTCACCCCAGCTTAGAAGTGCTGTATGGTTTAGGATGCAGCACCGAGTTTGTAATTTAAAGCTGTAGAACATGACAGGCTTAGCACTTTCAGACTATGACGTTGCTTTGTCCACAATGAAACAGAAGGAAAATGGGTATAAGGGAAACACCTTATGAAAATCTTTGGGCTTGGTTTTAACTTTTATCATAACCAGGTTAATCTGTTTATGGTCCTGAAGGGAGCATACAAACAGGAGGGGAATCAACTGTTTAAAAGGGTAGGCAATAGCAGGACAAGGGGGAATGGATTAAAGCTAAAGGAAGGAAGGTTTAGATTAGATATTAGGGGGTAGTTTTTTACAGAGAGAGTGGTGATGTGCTGGAACAGGCTGCCCAGAGAGGTGGTGGATGCCCCATCCCTGGAGGTGTTCAAGGCCAGGTTGGATGGGGCCCTGGGCAACCTTGTGTAGATCCAGGCCTGGAGGCTTGTGGCCCTGCCTGTGGCAGGGGGGTTGAAGCTCTATGATCCTTGGGGTTCCTTCCAACCCAGACCGTTCTATGATTCTATGATTTACGTTTTTATTGCTCAAAGAGTTTCAATGGTCTCGCATCAAAGTCATTCGGTCCAGTGGGGAAGGTCACCACTGACAGAATTCTCCAAAACAGGTAGCTGTGCCATCACAAATAGACCTACAAATGGTGGCAGGACAAGTGTGCTTTGCGACTGGTGCCGGGAAGGTCTCTAGCTGTGTTCAACCATTCAAACTGTTATCTGGTGACCTTCACATGTACCGCTTTGTATGTGTTTGCTTTTTGGTCTTGGTGCTCTACAGATGGAGCTCGTGCTGAATTCTGCCTCTGCTCGTTGTGCCCTCCGGGACTGCTGTGCCAGCTCAGCAATTAATTGCAATTACCCATTGTTCTCTTATCACTTAAAAGTTTCGACTCTCCTGTGTTTTATTGGGTTGGGATTTTTTTTAAGCCCAGAAGTTTCTGTTAACCTGTCAGTCTGCAAACAAGAGACCACACGGATTTGTGTCTTATGACCTTTCCTGACTGCCAGCGGGATTGTTTTAAGCCCTGTTAATTACATTTGTAGAACCGTGCATCGTTTGTCTCAGTCAGCAGGAAAGAGGCAGCTCAGGCTTTTTTTCCAAACCATCTTTCAAAGTTGCAGAAAAACCTCATTGTTTTTATGAGTTATCAAATGTCAATAAGCTATCAAATTTCAATAATCTAAAATACTACTAATAACAAGTATTTAGCAGTGTTGGGTGGCAAGTGACAAGCTGTGTTGATTAGTATTACGTTGAAGTTAACATGAGGTGGGTAAGCAAATAAGCAATGTCAGACTTTCCTAGGGAGGCAAGAAGCTGAAGGCATTAATTTCTTTGAGAAACTTACACTGATACATTTTGTTTTTAAAATACCAACTGATACCATATGCTGGCACCTTGTAATCTTCTGGAGTTGGAAACTGAAGGAAATGAGGTCTTTTCATCTGTTACTGTTCAGAGGTTGCCCTCCAAAACTATTCCAGCGATGTTTACCTTTGATATTTCTGTTAAACACTACCAGAGATCCCAGGAGAAGCAGGAAGCAGACACAGATAGCTGCGAACAATTGCAGGGATCTAGTAGTTCGCTCTTGACTTCTGATGAATGACCGTTTTCTAGAGCAGGAATGGAGTCACACCAGTGTGGTGAAATAGCTATGTGGTGAATCCAGAGGTTAAGTGGCCAGTTCCTGGTAGAGGAATTTATGTCTAATGGCAACTTTGAGCTTCAGGGAGACAAAATCCTACTGCCACACGCCACCAGGGACATTGCCAGCAAGGAAGTTCAAGTCATGTGAATTGTGCAGAATGCTGTTAAACTTAAGAATTTAAGAAGACTGTTCCTTGCTTCTTTTAGCCTCACTTTCAAGCTTCCATTTTGACCCTTTCATCCTTTTCTAGAAAAGTTTGAAAGTCTCATAAGCTGTGTGATGTTTTGGTTTCTTTTCCCCCTTTAATTACTTCTAATTATTAGTTATTTTTGCATAAAACACCAATCTGATGCTGGTGTCGAGTATGGCAGTGTGCATGTATGGGTCTTAGATGTGAGTGATGGTGGCAGCAACCGTGACCTTTAGTTTAACTTGTCGAGTGTCTCATGACTGGTTAGAGGGGCATCCTGCACTTGGCTCGATATCTTCCTCCTAAGTATTTTTAATTGGGTTTTTCTAACTTTCACCAAGATTTCGAATGCTGCATGGTCCGTCATGTTAAAATAATGGCAAAAAGTAAAGAAATGAACTTGCAGCTGATTGGCAAGTTTAAAACAGATAGAGGGCAACCTCATTGCACATGGTGGTGTGCAAGAAAGGCTGTAAATTTGGGGTGTTCTGTCTGTTCCTCCATCCTTCCTGTGTAGGGAGAAACACATGGGCTTCTCGTGCAGTTGAAAGCCATGTGAATTTGGTGTGTGTAGTCAGGCCAGGGAGGGAGTAGTGTGCAGACACAGAGTCCTGGCTTTTAAAATAGCAGTTTAGCACTTCAGGTGATTCTCCAGGTAACCTCTCAGTCTGGGGTGCTGAACTTCCATCCCCTTGGTAAATGTATATTTGTTTTTACACATGGGCTAAATGTGGGCCCCCAGCAACATGTGACATGACAACTTTCTCACTGAAATGGCAAAAACTCTCATTTACAAGGTATGAGCTACGTTTCTGTCCTTGTGAAGATCCCCTGGTCCTGGCACAGGGAGCTGCTGGCCCAGTTCCTCACTTCGCCATCTGATAAAAAGGTGGTAGAGCCCTGCCAAGTGTGAGGAAATGCCACTGCTGGGATGGCTCCACCGGTCAGTGGGTTTTATCCTCCCTGTAAAATGCTCTGTTAAGTTTATAAAAGATGAAAAGGAGAAGCAGCATTGTGATGATGCACGTACATTTGCTTTCTTGTCAGCCAAGTTATGTTGTCTCCGCCTGACTGAGCATGATACTTCCATGCTTGCTCTCAGTTGCTGCTGTTCTTGTAACTTCTTCATAGCTACTTCTTTTTCAAGTAGTTTTGAAGAAAGAAAAGAAACTACTTTTCTTTTTCCCCCTCCTTTTTCTGATGAGGGAATGTTTAAGATTTTGCCAACATGTAATACATGCTGTCTTTCTCTTTCAATCTAGTCTTAACATGGAGTTTTCTTGAGAAATAATTGGTACTCGTGTTTTTAATTTATCTTCTACAAGCTCTGCTAATATTTTGCATCTTCCCTGGGATTCCAGTGTTACAATGTTCAACATCATTAGTATTTTTTAATTTAGCAACAGACAAATAACAGTCCCTCATTTGCCTTGCAAAATATTCTTTATTTTCTAAATATTTAAAGAACTAATGTTCAAGGACAGTCATTAATTTGACCATAGAAACTTTTTCAGTGGTATTTTGTATTCTTGATGCATGTACATCAGTTCTATGCCTCGGGAGATGGGTTGATTTGAAACCAAATCGTTTTTCTAGTGGAGGAAACTCTGGAACCAACTCTGTGAAGCTCAGGTTCTTTCCAGTGCTTTACAGTGTAAATAGGCACTGCGCCTCACAGCAGACTTCACAGTAAGGATCAAGGGCAATAAAAATACACATCTGTTTACAAAGCGGATACTTTTTGTTTTTACATAAAACACGTCTCAAGGGGGAATGCAAAACTGCTTTATGGGATGAAACGAAATGTTTTCACTGCATAGGTTATTTGTTCTTTTCCTTCACGTGAAAGCACTTTGGAAGATGGTGTAAGAAAATGTATTTAGTGCCTAAGGCAAATCTAGCTCTCATTGATTATCTGTCTAGTGCCTGTATTTTTGCTCAACTATTACTTAATTCATTAATGCCGTACTGAATACACTGGTACCATGGCTTTTTGATATTACAGCAAGAAATGGTTTGTAGATTAATGCATGCTACAGTGATTTGATGTTTCTAACTCTAGTACATTATGTCAGATAAAAGTTTAGTAGAGAAGAATATTTTGCTTTAGGAAAAATATTTCTTCTTTATAAATTCTAATGTCTGCTACAGAGATGTTAGAATAGAGAAAAATTTCTGTATAGAACATACACAGAGAGAAAATAGATTATAGAGAATAGTAGTTTTTCTGTATAAATTCTAATGTCTGCTTATGGGATACTAAATTTGCATTTTAATATTTCATAGACTGTGACAGATGTCCTATTCATAAAGCCTTTTATAATGGGTCCTTGAAACACTGTTTTCATACCTGAAGAACGTGAAGGAGATTTTCTTGTCAACATAGGCTATTAAAGATACAGGCCTGGCTTTTGTAGTCTCAGGTAATTGTAAGGATAGTGTATAATAGACCTGTCTACCAAAGGCACTGGCCAGCGTTGCTTTCTGGGAGTAGTTTCCTGATCACCTAAACTATTGCTGTGTCTTGTTAAATATATAAAGTATTCATGTCTGTTCAGGAGTGTCTGTTTCTCAAAGCTGTTTTTATTCTGTAATGTATGAAAACCTTTTTGGCCAAGGTTCATAAACTTCATTCAGAAATCAAGGAGGCTGTACCTATTCAGTTTCCACACCCCACAACCCCCCACCTTACAGAAAACACTGCTCAAAAATATCTGTGTAGTCCAGTAGGCTTCTATGTAGGCTAAAATATCGCATAATATTTGTTATAGACAGAGATAAGATATAACAGTTTATTTAATATCTATTAGACATAATAGGTTTCTTTAGGTATATTCACCTGTGCTTGTGTGTGTGCATAAAAGGCTGTTTAGTAAATGTTATCCTTTTTCTTCTTTATAATTAATGTAACCAGGAAGGATGTTGAATTTTTTTAATAGTCAGATGTAGGTCTCCTGGCAGCTGTGGGCTTCTTGAAAAAGCTAAATTCTCATTAAGAAAAGGAAAAGTGAAACAGTTACTACATGCAATAGGTCTGCTGTCTTAGGTGTTGTAGGTTGGGTTTTTTTAATTACAAATTGCTGAAGCACCCTGAAGAATACTGCTCACCCAGATCCAGCTTTAGGAAAAAGTCTTTCAGGAAAGCTAGTGACAGTTTGTTCTGAGAAGATATTTTAAAGCTGATTTAATTGAAAGATATCATGAATATTTTTTATTTCTGTTTTAGCTGAACTTACTGAAGTTGTCTAGGTTACACCAAAATTAAAGTCCATACACTGGTGTTTATCTTTTTCATGCAGACAAAGCTTACTTATGTGTAGCTTCAAGAAAAGCAAAGCAAGTGATTTAAAGCCCAGTGGGGATGGCAAGTGACTTGGGACATGAAGTTGACAAAGGAGAAATAGACGTTGTATCTAACCAAGGTCTGACAAATGCAGAACTGTGGGTTAGAGTCAAATGCCTTTCTTGTACTTTTGGCTTTCACATACTTGCATAATTTTAGGCTTGAGCAGTTGACCACTGAGGAGTTCTGCTTGATTATCTGTGAAATATATGCAGAAACATCTGTACTACTTCATCTGGTAGCTCAACAGCTTGGTGACATTGTTCAACTCCTTTGTGCTTGTAGATCAGAGAAAGAGGTATGTTAGTGAGGTGTAACTGGAGTCCCCAGGAATAAATTTCCCTTGAAAACACATGTAAAAGCAGAGAGGATCCTGAAGATGTTCTTGCATCTCAGGCCATATATTTGAACCTATGTGTATGCATGTGTTTCATACACATGGCAGATTTATCCTGGTAGCATCCAAAACTGCCAGCACGGACACTAATGGCAATGGGGCAGGAACCACATTGGGCCAGGCTAGGAGAAGGCAGGTTCCTCTGGTCAGTATGGAAGATAATGATGCTTGATTTGATAAGAATTCTGGGTTTGTAGATGAATAAGGATCTGATCCTTGCTGGGACTTGCAAGAAGCAATGTCGTAGTTGTGACAGCCCAGAACAGATGTTAAATTTACTGTCTAAAGCAAACAAGAGATCACAGTGATATGCCCAGGAGCAGGAAGTCAGTTTAGGGCATGCTGACCTCAAGCTCACTTTGTCTCCTCAAAATGGAAACAGAAAAATCGCCAACTCTATAAAAAACTGAAGGATTCATGAGTTGGGTTAACAACTCTGGAACTACAGTAGAAAACTTGGAGCACCTACCCTGGGCCTCAGAAGAGGCATTGGAATTTCTAAAAACAAATCCATAGCTCACTTATTAATTAATATTTTCCTTGTGGGAACAAGGATCCCTCTTTGTATCTTCATAACAAGCCTGATACATTTTCTTGCCTACACAATTTCTGTCATACTTTAGGGGTTGACAAGTCTTTGTTTTAGACTTTTAACAGTAATAACGGTGATGTATTTAGTTTTTTGCTCAAGAATTTCCAGTCACTGGAAGATTAACTTAAATATCTGTGCTTTAGCTTGATCTTCAAAGCCTTCTTTCTGCAGTGGTCCCCAGGACTTCAGTGCCAGGAGCAGGGAATATTTTCATAGGGGTGATGCACCTAGCATTGCTGGACTCCTTTTTTGCTTTTTAGCTCTTGGTTCAAACCTTGTGTTTACAAAAGCTTTATAAAAGGTGATCAGCCATACTCAACAAATTACCAACACTGTCTCTTTTCTAGTCAGATAAAGATGAGGCAATTTTCATCAATTCTTTTACATTCAGATAGATTTCTTTGGCTAAGGACAGTGACACAGCTAGATAATAGAGTGCAGACCTACTTTGCACAGAGTGCAGGATACCTGGTCTGTATGAGAAGTACTTGGAAATGTTTGGTTTTGATGTAGATTGGGTAAAGCTGATATTTTTGTCGTTGCTGTCTAGCCTAGCTCAACACCACAACTGCAGATGCTGAGGCAAGCCTCCAGTGGTCTATCTATGCCAGCGCTACAGCTGATGCTCCTGGTGCTGGGTGTGGAAGGGGTCAGCAACTGTGGACGTTTTTAGGGAGAAAGCTACGTCATGAAAGGATATACAGACCAGATTTCTTAAAATTTTACCTTCTGAAACTTCACATCTTGCGGATTCTTATACCATTCTACTATTACATTTTCCCATTTATATTATGAATTGCTTAGTGTTTGTTGTTTTTAGGCAAGATGTGTAAACAAGAAGTGTTCAGGGCAGTAAAGCTGCTAATGTAACAAAAATAGGTTGTAAAACAAGTAAAGCTGGACAAAGGCGGGGGGGTAGAATAATCAAGGAGGGGGAGGTATGTGGGGGTCCCTTTTGCTGCAAATATATACCAGCTTGTCTAATAGAGTTCTCTTCAGATGAAGCACTATTCATATTATGAATAGCCTTTTCAAGTAAATATGGCTCACTGGCATGAGTACTGAGAATTGCTATGGCTGTCAGCATCTGTTCTTTTATGCTCAAAACAATTTTTCCATCAAATGTTAGAGGCCAAAAGGATTTTTAACTATGGTGTAGCACTACATTGTAATTTTCCTACTACAGTTGGTCTGGCAGCGAAACTTTTTTCAATAAGAAAGTAAAGCAAGCAAGGTTGTTTGTATGAATCCAGCAAGACAAAGCTCTTCTTCCACAACACTGTGAGCACAGAAAGCATTCATTTTGTAGAATGACACACAAATTTTATGTAAATAAGGGACAGTTCCTTCAGAACAGATGTTTAATACTTAATGAAAGTATCCCCCTCAAAAATGATATTTTATTCTAAATAATTGCCTTACTGTGATTGCCTTTTAAAATGCAGAATTCTATGGGCCACATTTAAGATAAAAGCCCTCTTTGTATGTGCTTTTTAAATAGGCATGTACATTGCTTGTGCTTTGTTTCACACAGCATCTGTGTGAGCTTTGCCGAGGAAGCATCACTGTGCTGTTCAGAGACCGATCCTGGCACCTCCGCTCATCACTGAAGACTGGCAGTGTCTGCTCGCAGCAGCCCAGGCAGATTGCAGGGTCGAAGGAAGCACAGTCCCAAGCAGGCAAGGCACAGTGACCCTTCTTACTGCTTTGTTCTGTTGGCCCCCAGCAAGGAGTGGAGGGGAATTCTCTACAGTGCTCCTTAGACTTGGCTGGGGTGGGTGCCCAAATTGAGAGGCGCTTTTCCTCCCTCCCTGGGAGCCTCAGTGGAAGGCTGAGATCGGTTCTTTGCATCCAGCTGGGGAAGCAGGTAAGATGCCAAGAAGCTGAGGTGGCAGGGAGCAGATTTGCTGAATCCTGAGTAGCATTTGCTGTCTTGCATTGCAAGGGATCTGTACTGGCTGCAGGGAGCGGTGGCACCAGGCCCAAAGTGGCTTTTTGGGCTGGTGTGGATTACACCTGCCTCCAGCTTTGTCCCTAGATCATAGATACTTCAAGTGTCTGTTGACAGGGCATCCTAGCAACAGTGACAAAAATAAAGGTGGGTGAGTGCAAAGCTTTTGTTAGAAAGCAGAATTCAAAGAGGTTAGAAGGCCTTGTTCACCATAGGGCTCCATCAGCTGTCAGGCATGGCGCAGAGCTCCTGCCTGCCCTGGCAGAGGGGAAGGATGGTGAAATGACCACACGCAACACGAGGGGTGAAGTCTATAAAGCATTTTAGTAACCAAACCCCTTTTCCTCAGCAGAACCTTTAGCGGCCCTATTGTCAGGTCATAAAGATGCACATTTTAAATGTTTAATAGATTTATTATTGTAGGTGTTATGTAGCTATTTATTTTAGCAATGCAAGCAAAATTTCAGTCTTTCTTGGCAGTTGCCTTGTGTGCTTTCCTTTAGTCCCAGCATACTCAGTGCTGACTGCATTGAAGTGATTCATAATGGCACTGCAGCCAGAAGCCAGAAAGGTTTGATCAGTCCACCAGTCTGCCTCTGACTGCTCTTGTGCCATGTACACTTTCTGTTTTGAAGAATGTTAATCCTTTATGTTACACAATCCTCTTAAAAAAACCCTAATCCTGGTGTTATATAAGTGATAAGTAACAAATCCTTAGTATATTATTGTGGGTAGGAATATTTCATCATGAATACTTTTATCCACATAGTCATCAGTAAAAATGAGAGGGAATGGTGTAGAAATAAGACTTGCTCAATGGCACTAGGCACTCAGTGGGGCAATCTGGGTGTGAAAGCACTTTTTGCAGACCACAGACTTCATATACTGAATATTGCTGCTCCCTTTCCATAAGCAGTAAGAGGTTTTCATCTGAGTTCCCACATCTGCTGTGGGAGAGTTTTTAATAAAGTGCTTGGTAAATTTAATAATGAAAAAATACATGCCTGCTCTTAGACTATACCCCATTCCAAAACTGGAACTGTTCTTGAAACAACTTCTTGTTTTTCCACGTGCTTGAGGGTAGCTAGGGTGTACTAACCCCAGGTATCACCAGCTGCGCACGCAGAAACCTTATTTAATGTGCGACAAAACAACCACAGCATCCTTAAATGAGTATTTTGGGTTTTTAATTAATCAAAATGCCAGAAAGATGCTCTTCCAGCATAATAAACCACTGGAAATCTGTGAGAGCTTTAAAAAAACCTGCCTAACGTGTATAAACATGCAGTAGTAGTATGGAGTTTGTGTCTGATTCTATGCTGATCATTCTTCTTGCCTCTTCTTTGCCTTTGATTATTGTGATGCATCCTTGCACACACAAACAGTTCCAAGTAGGAAATCCTTTATTTAAACAAGTGCTCCGTTGTATTTTTGTCTTTTGGATTAGAAAAATCAGATTATTTTCTATTCACTAGGGAAGTCTGTGTTTGGAAGATTTATGAAGCCATTATCATCTTGTCTAAAGTCACATCTGATTTTGTACTTAAATGTGAAACATATATTTTTAGTGATGGGTCCTCATCAAGATAAGCATGGGGGTGATGTCATGCTACCTGGTGGTGTTACGCTGTTCATTTCAATTGCCTGCAGCAGCAGTCATCATTTATGTCCACACTGTGTAGAAAACACCACATCTGGAAGCTCACAGGTTAAGCAGTTCAGGGGTGCTATGAGACTGAATGCATGGGAATCTATCTGTCTGCACTTTGAAATATTTTAGAATTGTGGTGTCATTCTCTTTCCTGAAAGGAGAAACATAACAGTAATGATTATAGAAACATCAGTTCACTGCCCAGAAACCTATTCAGCTTAAAGAAACTCTCTTTTATTTGTAGAAAATGCAAAATATAAACAAAACAATCTATTGGATTGTATTCTGTATTCTGACACTGTGATTTGAAGACGGCTTGTGTGCTCATGAACAGCTCACGTCTTTTTCTTTCCCTCAAAATGTCTGTCTTCAGTTAAAGTATGGCAACTAAAAAGGGTGATACAGTTCATGCAGCAAGCAGATGTCTGCAGTCAGGCTATCTTAGTTAGTATCTTTTAATAATCTAATTAGGATAAATTCTTAGGAGATTAATTGGAAAGCGTAGCAAAGCCCACCTGTGGATCTTACTTGGTGATGGGCTTTGAATGGTCTCATATTCCTGCTTGCAAGGTCCAAGTTATAAACTTTTCTGGAAAGTGCCATCTTCCCCATGTCCCTTTCTTTTCCTTTCCCATCCCAGAGCAGTGTGAAACCTCAACTGCCCTTGGCTCTCATTGCAACTGGAGAGGGATAGGTCCAACCTGTGTCCTCTCCCACTTATGGAAGACCTGTCTAACAAAGCAGGTGTAACCTGCTGGGTCCTTCACAAGCCTGCAAACACAGCTCTAGAGGATTGAACCCCTTACAGCCAGCCAGTTGCCGGGGGTGCTTTGGAGACCAGAGGACTCCAGTGGATTTCATTTGGAGTTAACAGCTCCAATACCTGCTGACAGCCCAGTTTCAAGAAAGTCTTTGCTGTGGAGATGACAAGATCTCTCAGGCTTTATGATTTCTGTCTCCCTGTCTCTTTGTAGGGACAGTGAACAGGCCCTGGTTTCAGAAATGTGTTGGTTTGGAATGCTTTGTGAAAGGGAAAGGTCTTAAGATATTGGTAACTTAAAAATGCAGAGGCAAAACATGATGCTTGCCTTAGTGATTTTTCTGACAGGTAAAGGGGAAATCCCTTGCTGGAATCCTGTGGGGCAGAACAAACTGGTGTGGTTGCATTTACTTGCTGTGTGTCAGGGGCCAGTAAACCCACTCTGGACTTTTCCTTAGACCTGATATTCCATGTAGACCCTTCAATGAGTTTGGCTCTTGCTGAGTTCACTTTGGTCAAATTTTGTTACTCTGTCAATGCCTTCCCCTCTGTCTACTAGATTAGTCTTTTTTAATTTTATTTTTTAAATACAGATATCATACTGTATTCATTATAGCTTGGATAACTGTAACTTACAGAAAGCATCTTCCTGTTGGAAGCAGCACAAGGTCTTTACTCGCTCTGCCATGACAAAGCTGTCCCTGGTAGAGGGTTCTGTCACTTGAGGGAGCTGACAGTGCCCCACACCATGGGATCATAATGTCAGGCTTAGTGTCACTGTCTTATGCTGGTGATTATCTGTCATATTTAATATGTGAAGGCCTCCTCTCTTCTGGCAGCCAATCAGCTTCTGGAATACAAGCCTAAGTGATGGATCTGTTCTGCATTTGCCTTTGGCTCTGAATGAAGTGAGCTGTCAAAGGTCCATACCAGTTGGTTTTGCCCTGCAGCCGGGTACTGTGAGCAGTCAACCCGCAAAAGGCATCATTAAAACCTGCAGCTCCGCCTTTCCAAATCACTGTATTCCCAGGGCAGACCATCCTATACTGGTTCATGAATTCTCATCTCAGTGTGCTGCCTCATATGCTGGGCCATGGTGCTGGGAGTAGCACACTGAGAGTTTAGCTCTTCACAAAAAGCATTGAGTCTTGGATCACCCAAATTTGTCCTAAAAATAAGAAACAAATTTTCCATCCAAGTGCAAGAGTCTCTTCTATGTCCAGGTGCCTCCTCAACCCTCCACAGCTCTTATGCAAAGCGTGGATGATGTTTGGAGTACCAATCCAAAACAGCAAGCAAAAAAGCATTATTGCTTTTTTGTCCCCCCCTAAGTGCACAGAGTTGTACCTCACCTTCAGCATCACGTACCTGCCACATGCTCTTCTAGGGCTGAATGCCACGTTACCGGTGACCTGCAGGATTGGGCACTCAGTTCCTTAGCTCCCAGGCTCAGATGTGCTGCAATGTTTTTGCTGCAATGTGTGCGATGAGGGACTGAGATTTTACACAGTTCCTCTATAGCTCCTGGGGTCCTACTTACACATTTACTTGAGCAGTTCTCAGTACTTTTGCTCTACCTGTACTTTTCTGGATGTCATTAGCAGTCAGAGCTGTAGACGTAGCCATTATCTTTGTCAGCTGTGCTTTCCCTGAACATGGGGCTCCCTGCTTCTCTATTGTTTCTCCTTGAAAATGAACAGAACTTCAGTTCCTTTAAATCACTTTGTGTATTTACAGCACTCACAGGCACACAGAAAAATAGGTATTATGCTTTATGAGACCAGATTATTACCATGTTTCACAATATATTTTGTTGGACTAAAAATAACTTTGCATTAGCTCTAGAAATGTGCTGGTGCCAAAGATCCTGTGTATGAGCTACATGTTTCTGTGCAAAATGTGCTGTACTTAAATATAGTAGCCAGAACTGTTCTGGTTTAATTTAATTAATAGGAATGAAGACTTGCTTCTCTTCTTCCCAATGTAAAGAAAATTGAAGTCCAACCTATGTTTACATAAAATTAGGAATGTGTCTTTCAGGGAACAAAATAAGTATTTTTCATCCACGAATTAATGAGCCACGGATTTCTCCCACAGCAGTGCAACTAGAATTGGTGTTAGATAAACATGAAAGAAAACCAACAAACTGGTGATATTAAATTTTAAAGAAGGGTAATGGATGCAGGCACATGCCTTTCAGTCAGATTAATGACAGGGATTTGATTAAACCCCTTGAATTACTTCTGTGATCACAACTAAAGCACTCAGCTAATCACCTTGCCTTCACATTAATATGTGATTGGTCTCTTGTGGAAATTTCTGGATGAACCCAGTCAACTACCATTATCAAGATCTAGAGGTGGACTAGTCAGGGTTAGGCTGTGGATGGACTCAATAAATTAAAGGGTCTCTTCCAGCCCAAGTGATTCTATGACTGTTTCTTTCCTGCCAAATCCACTGCACTCAAGGTCTCTACTGCACTGTGCACAGTATGTAACGTACATTCAAGAATATGATTTTTTAAAAAAATCTAAATTCTTCTTAACATTTGATAGAATTATTTATTTGATACAAACATAAGAGCTTTTTGGCTTTTCTGTAAGGAGCCATGAGAAGTAAACAGGCTGATGAATTTGACTGAAGAGTTTAACAGTCTAAATCTTTGGCAAAATGGCAGCTCCGCAGCCAAAAGCTTGTTGAAAATATCAAGTTCTGCAAAATAAGTTTTTCATGAGTTCTCAGTTTACCCATTTTCCATGATTATAAGATGTGGTGAAGTCTTGCTGTCTTGAGTGAGAATGGTACTCATCTTGCTCTGGTCCCCCCCACACTTTGTATGTACGAAGGTGTCAGTATTCATTGGTCCTTGCTGGGGCTAGACAGGCATCAAGCTGACCAAAACACGATGCAGCAATCAATCCTGTCTTAAGAACAAGCACTTGCGATTTTTGCTAGTATAGGATAGTAAATGTTTGACTTTTCATGGATTCTTCTATTGAAAATCATTGTTTTCAATTAAATTACCTTAGTTAAGCTGTCAGGCAATGCTGAGAGCTAAGTCATTAAATTGCCTTTAAACATTATGGCTGTTTGGGTAAACTTAAGTAAGCTTAACAATCTTCAGCGCAGCTTTTTAATCAGGGGACTTGTAGGACTGAAAGGTGGGGTTCTTGCCATTTTTTCATGTTGGAGGATCACATCAGAGACCATTGAGCATCCAAGGGGAGAGTGTCCCTCTCTGCCATGCTTTTATTCTGGGAGTATAAACCTAAACAGATCGTAAGGATTTGCTTTGCAAAAATCCCAGATTTATCTGGTTTTGGGATGCTCCTAAGATTAAACCTGAAATAAAAAGCTGCAGCAGTTTTTAAGAGTATCGTGGTTAAATCAGAAGTGTTCAGAAAGACTTGAACTAGACATGGTATTATTCTGTCCAGGCTGCGGATGAGGTATAGAAACAGTCGCAGTCAGAGGTTCCAGCTCTGTTGTGCTGGGGACGGTGGTTAGTGAGACTTTGAAATAGCAGCAGCCACTAATTTTGTCTGAAAATATTGTGGAGGTTTTGGGAAAATAAAAGTTGAGGCCAGGTGAAATGTGGGGGAAGAAAAATTCCTTGCTGCCATTCCCTGACAGCGTGGCCACGCAAGTAAGAGATTTGGCACTGGTTACAGCTGGGAGGTGAAGATGGGAGACATGGGGTCAGATACGTTTTAAATTTACCTCCTTATGACTTACACAGACCCAACAAAGACTCAGTCTTGGATTTTCAGCAGGACTGACAAAATTCCCAAAAGCTTGGAGCGGGCAAATGTTACCAATTCAAATAGCTGAACAAGATCTTTTTAACTGGAATTTGTAATAAACCCGAGAACGCATCAGGCTCATAGCCAATAATTGTGAAATAATTACTGCTTTAAAGATAGACAGTTTATCCTTTTATGCTGCAGGTCCCCTCTCCAATTACATCTGCTTTACATAATTTAATAGATAACAAGTTAGTATTTGCACATGATAACTGTTAAGATGTAGGAAGTGTTTATTTAATGTTTTTCCCCTCCAGTAAAGGCTTCCCTAAGCTTTTAGGATTTCTCTATGTTTTCATTTAAAGCACATGTTGAATCCTTAACTGCATCTGTTTCTCGGGTTGTTTTTAAAACTTTTACAAACTCTGTTAGAAATATGTGATGCTATAACTTTATAGCAAGTTCTCCTATTTTGCCTGGCTGGGAGAGGGAAGGACAGTGGTGCTCCCAGTTGGTGGGACTGCATCCCATGGGGTTTTTAAGATTTAGCACACTTTTTCTTCTTTTGTCTTTTTAAATTTATTTTTTTTTTCAGGGAGGAAGGGCACTGTCTATCAAGAGATGTTTATGAGGGGTTTAGTGGCTTTTTCTCTCCAAGAAATATTATGATTCAGTGATGTAAAAGCTTTTGGAGATAATGCTGTAATTGGTTTATAAAGCTGTCTGGACCCATCCTGTCACCAAGCAATGATCTTGCCCAGTTTCTCATCCTTGAACTGAATTTTAATGTTGCTTCGATATCAGATCCTCATTCTCTGAGTTTCTATTGCAAAACAAAACACCCATAATTCAGTGTACTCTGTCAGCACTTCTAGGAATATATCTGAACCTGGCTTTTCTGGTTTTTTTTTATGCCAGTAACAATATTTTTGTCTTCTGCCTTTTTAAGCTGTAATGAAGGATTTAATTTAACAGCCATTTATTCATGCTTATTCCAGTTTATTATCTACTGTTCCTGACTGTTACATGGACATTACATCTGTTAGGTCAGTGTATGAATGGAAAGAGACTGATGCCAACTGATATTATTAAAAACAAACCTCCAGTTAGAAAAAATTAATAATACAGATGATTCTGTTACACTGGCACACCTCATAAAACTTTACTTTTAACGACTAGAGATTAATTGTTCTTGGTAACATCATGCTGCGGACAGCCCACCGTCTACATGAAAAAACCTAAACAATGTGTGGCATCTCATGGCACAACAGAGCTGACCACTTCCACTTGTGTTTTGGGCTCGCGATAACTCTTGATGAGATTTCCCTTTGCTTCATCCTGGTAAAGAACGAATTGGAACCAAATTGGCTTCAAGTTTATTTTGCCATTTTTAATTTGCAAATGAAATCAAAAGTAAGAGAGGCAAATAGTTTTGAAGGTGACAGTATTCCTAAATTGCCTGAATCCCTTCCTTAAAATTCTTCTTGTCTCTTTAGGGTCTGAAGTTTTTTGTGTGGGATGATTATGGGTTATTGACTTTCAATAAACTAAATAATTTCGCAAAATATTCTTACAAGTGTAGCACTTGTTAATCCCAAATGATTAACTTCTTCAAAAGACTCATGATCTTCAGTTATGAAAAATTGTAGCAGTAGGTGGAAGAAAATCTAGAAATTGAGGTTTAAGTGAAAACCACAAAACTGATAGAATAGTCTGCAATGCTGTGAAAAGCAAAGTATATGCCCTGTTAAATTAAGCACTAATTCAAATACATTTAACTTTCCTGCTACAGTGTCATTTCATGGTAGAGTTATTTGTATCTTTGTCCTGATGTGGCATGACCATGACTAAAGGTGTCTGGGATTTTAGAATTCTGAGAGCATAGTTTGTTTTGGGGATTATCACGACATGCCTGAGCAGCTCCGCCTTTCATCTTCGCTTCACATAGCTTCCTCATGGTCTAAAATTCAGGTTCCACACAAGATTTCTTTTAAATTTTGTTTTAAGTTTCAAAGCAGGGAAGAGGCATTCTTTGTATTTTCTTCTGACAGGCAAAATCTAGATATCAAAGAGAGTGGAGCATTTGAGCCTTTTTAAATTATTCAGGACTGCCATATATTTTACATGAGAATATCTTCTTGTGTATCTTGATTAAGCGTAGGAAACTGGTGTAATACAGTATGCATTCATTTGTAGAACTTCGCATCCCAAAAAAGGAGTGTGCGTGGGGTGTGTGTGTGTGTGTATATATATATATTTGATTTTATATATACACACACAGGCACACATATTTATACATGTTATAAATAAATGTAAAATGTGTTTATATGAATTAATTTTTTTTGAGGGGGAAGGCTTGAAACCTTTTGTTCCCATGATTTCAGGCCGAAGTTTTTAATATCACACCTAACCTATGGGAAGACACCTACCTGCAGAGAAATATGTGCTGTTAAATGTGAAGCTAGCAGGAAAAATAACTGTTTGCTATTTTCATTTAAAAAGTTTAAGGAAATATCTCTGTTCAACTCGGTTTCAACTTTTCCCCTCAAGGAAAACAGCTTGAGCCAGGCTTTAGCTGGTTTGTTGGGGAAAATTCTTCTTTTTCTTTTTTTAATCTTTAGCAGTGAAGTAAAAGTTACAATAAATGTTTAATCCTAGTGCATAAAAGCCCTAAATAGAAACATTCAACATGTGATAACAGAAAATTAATATAATTAACAGCTTTATATGTTTGTTTACATACAGATGTTCCACATTTTTATACTTGCTAGGCAACAGTAGGCATATTCATTACGAGATGCTCCACCAATGCCTACAGACCCATGACGTTATGTTAAATGCATTTTTAGAATTTTTGGCCTACAAGAGGAACTAACCAGAAATCTTCATTTAAAAAAATAAAATATGATGAGGAAAGGTCAGGTTACTCCTCAAAATTCAGCACATCCATCCATCTACCTACCTACCTACCTACCCACACACCCACCTATTTTCCTTGAGGAGAAATTATTATTCAGTAGTTTTTGATGCATAAAGACCTGATGTTTATTTTTGTCTTCTCTGGAGAACTCATTGATTTGTTCTTTTAGAAACTGGCAACGTCAAAAGGGTGTGTGTACAATAATAAGCTTTTTCATGTCATACTTCTGCAATAGATATGGAATCCTGTGGCACAAGTTTTAGCCTTTCTGTCTCCCCCTGAGATTAGCTGCAGTAACATTACCTGGCAGGCTCACTAAAATCTGACAGTTTATTCCCACTCATCATGGGTACAGTCTAATGTCTGTCTTCAGAATAAAACAAGAAAATAGGTGGCATCCCACTGTTATGAAAAAGAAGGTTTCACTTTCAATCATTCTTGAATCATCAAGTTAAACTCAGCATCTTTGGAGTTCACCAATGTCAGAAATGTAATCCTTCCAGTAGAGTGGAAAACAGAATCGATTTGCATCTAAAAATATTCAGACTAACCTTATTTACAAAGCAATCATGCTTGTGTAAATGTACTTTTAAATGCATGTGTGTATGTTTATATACATTTAAGCAGCTGCTACCTTTTTTCTGGTATAAACTGTAAAATAAGAAGTCTATAAATAGCTTATATATTTGGCCAATAAATCACAACTGATCTTGGAAAACAGGTTTCTGACCTCGTCTGTTTACTGTGATACCACAGAAAGAAGGGGGTGCCAGCTTGGCAGCCTGACTTGGTCACCTTGCTGTGAAGCACGGATAAAGTCTCTGGGAAAGGTGGCACTGCATGTGAACCCGATGCTCAAGTAACCCTTTTGAGATCCAAGTCAGAGTGTTTTCCATGTAAATTAAGTAAAGCCAAATTAAACAACCTGAAAGAACTGCAAGCATTAGCCTTTAGCAAAGTGTTTCTTGTGAAAATGTCACTGTTTTGCTCTAGCATATGTGATTTGCTTAAAAAGACTGTGATCCTTTGGTGACACATGGGTGCTTGTGTGTATGTTTTAAAAGAAATATGCTCCCAGAAGCATGGTATTGTTGTTGCCTGGATCAGGAAACCAAAAGTCCATGCATTGCTGACGACCAGTGAGATATTATATTACACAGGGAAGAGATTTTTCTCAGTGTTCTGTCAATACTTTGGATATGGCAAAAATAAAAAAAGCAGTATATTCCATTCACTGTACCTTCAGGGGAATAATTCTCCATCTCCTGCCATGCAAATACTAGTAAGAAAGCGTGCTGCTTGCCAGTGTTTGTTTCTGTCTGCCTTAAATTTCTTTACAAATTGTAATGCTGGTTTTATTGTTTCTGCAGAAAGAAAAAAACCCCAAATCTCTTACCCAACGAACAGTTGTAGCCAGTACAAAACCCGTGCGTAGTCCAGAAATGCAAAATGTTCTCCCTAGGACATGTTGGATGAAATCCTGGCTTCATATAAATTAGTGGGAGTTGTGCCACTAACTTCAGTTGGACCAGGATTTTTCTCAGCATGTGCCATTTAAAGAATACTGAAAAATTCAGTGCAATTTTGTTGGACCAGATGGTTGTGTCTCAACCTCCGATGGTACAAAAGTAATTCATTTAACTTTTTGGCATGAGGCCTGTGCCTTTTCAAACTGGGAAATAATGTTTGGAGTTAAAGCTTGAACTATTATAATAAAAATAGGAAAAGTGGACTAATATAGCAAAATAACAATGTGAAATTGGAAATTATCACCCCTCTTCGGAAAGCAATGACCATTCACAGTTAGGTTTTGCTCCCCAGCACCGTGTTACTTGCAGTTGACAGTAAAATCCAGTCAGAAGGTTGTTTTATGAGGTAACTGATTTAGCATTTCCAATGTCTGTTTTTTAAAGAGTGGAAAAAAAAAAAAAAGATGTGGATTACAAAATTATGCCAGTTGTTTGCCTGCAGTGGATTTAGAAAGTAACATTTGGTACTGAAACAACAGGTAAGGGCTTTAAGGTCCGTATTGAGTAATGCTCAGCACATGCCTAAATGCTCTTTGGCACGTGACAGCTTCTAATTAATTTGTCTTTTTGGCATTTACTTTTGATTTTATTACCCCACATGAACTAGTGTCTAATCTAATAAAATACACAAGGGTTGTTAATTTGAAGTGTAATCATCCCTTGGAACTAAGACAGGTATAATATTTCTTTCAGGTTCTTTGCCAAATGCCAGAAATTTAACCTTAAGAAATCACGATGGGGCTGACATTGAACCTCTCTTTCCTGCAGGAAAAAAAAAAGTAAAAATTGAATTAACCATAGTTAAATGTAATATAAAAAGTACTATGTATTGGAGCACAGAGTGAGTTTTATAGTTGATTTCCAGATGCCCAAGGAAAGCAGAGTCCCTTCTCACCTCAGGAGAGATGTGTTGCTGAGAGCACTGGGATGCCAGAAGTCAGATTCTCTTCAGATACTTGCTTAAAAGGAAGATTGGATAGTTTCTCCCATAAACTCCACAGAGGACTACTCTAGAAGCCTTCCTATTCAGGCTAGATGTCATACCTCTGATATTGTTTTTTCTTAAAAGTAATGTAAATATTTTCTTTCTTTATGCAAGGACCAACCAGCATACAACCCATGTCAAATGTTCCCTGTAATCTGCTCCCTATGTAAAAACGACATAGAAACTGAGCTCATAGTAATGTACACCGCCTAATTGGGGCATGCTTAATAAGAAAATCTGTTTAATTGGGCTATCTTCCAGAGAAACTGTTTAGGCTGAAACAGAATGGAAACTACTGCTGCTTAAATGGAACATTATGAACAGAAAAATTCATCTAAATGCGAGTGCATGTGGCTAGGGACATTGTTTAGCAATAATTAACTGGGTATTTAAATAGATACCATAGGTGGGGCTTTTTTTCTTAAAAACAGAAATAGTCAAATAACGATGATGCCTTCCTGTAGCTCTGCCCTTAGCATTCCTGGGCATCGCAAACCGATCATGGCCAGCAACTCAATGAATCCTGAACGTTCTATGTTTCACCTCTGCTTTCCTGGCCAGCATTCATTTGCTCGCAAGGGTACACCCACAGATGGCTCTTGGCAACTGTCGCTCTAAATACGATGCTTTGATGCTGGTTTCTATGTCTTTAACTGCTACAGAGCTTTCACCCAGTTCTGCTTTGGTGGAAGCTCTGCAGTTCATTTCAGTAGCAACAAATTGAAAACAATGAATAGGTGAGTGAACAAAGTACCCCTTTAACTCTTGCTTGGGGCTTTTGTTCAGATCTGACACTTTTGACTCAAATCTCATCCTTTCAATCTACATAAAGCTGTCCTCTGAGATGTATTTTATAAAGGTGCCTGTCTTGGTGACCAGTTCTTTTCCAGCTTCTCGAGGAAGCTGTTCCAAACTACGCTGCCTTCCCTGTGTTGAACACTCAGCCTCTTTAGTGTACTACGATTTTCTGCAAAGCACCGATTTCTTTCTGAGCAGCAAAATAGATCTGCATATCTTATTGGGGAATGTAATTCTGTGGGCCTCATCCTCATATTCAGACACAGGGTTTTGCTGCCGCTCTTACCCTTAATTTTCCGCTTCATTCTCATCAAATGTGCTACAGACTTCCAGGAATTAGAGAAGGGTCTCTCTATATATCAGCTGGCATGAGAGGTTTCTTTAGGCAGGCGAACAAAGCATGATCTGTGCTGTAGCAGACTTGGGAAATGCAGTGCAGAGATTCAGTGAAAGAGAAGCTGGGCAGCGAACAGTGATGTATGTGTTGGTATTGCCCATAACATTGTCTGGCTCTGCCATGCTGGAGAATGCCGTCTGGATCCACAATGATGTGTTAGTGGTGAGATTAAAGACTAGATTGCTTTCCATGATGGAAAGATTGATTTTTTTTTTTTTTTGTATGAAGTTCTAGCATGGTTTTTGTCACTAATATTTTCCTTCAAATACTGACACACATACACCCCTCCCCCGACTTTTTTGATTTATAGAAGGAACTCTGAAGAAGTAGTGTTAGAAAGGTTTGGGTGCTACTACTGCTTTGTATATATCTCTACAGCATGTTTTGGGTGCCTAAAAAGGTGGCCAGGGAGAACCTGCTGCTGTTTGCTACTAAAGGCGTGGATGGGGCCCACACACAAAGTGGAGAGAAGCAGGCTCAAAAATTTAGTGCCCTTTTGCTTTTCTTCTTTTAAGTAGCCATATTTCCTTCTCCTTGCAATTCCAGGAGCCTGAGGCTCTAGGAGGGAGTAGGAAGCAAGAAGGAGGAGGACAGGGACTGCTGTGTGGGCCTGCATCCAGGCTTGTGGCCTTTCCAAGTCTTTGGAGCTGGCTGTACTGCGTAGCATCATGTGGCAAAGACAGGATAGAAAAAGCTGTGTAGGATCATGTGTTTTCCTAGGGCTGCCTAGAGCCAGCCAGATTTCTATTTACATCTTGACATGACCAACTTACTTTTAATGCTTTAAATGTTATTGTTCAGATGGAGTGTCTGTCTTAATGTGTCACTGCTCAAAAGGAAATAGTTGGTAAATAGGCCTTCACCCAGGGAAAAGGCAAATGGTAACATCTGCTCTTGCACAGAAATGAGGGTTGGACTTCATGCACCATTGACTTTGCAAATTGTGGAGAACTGACCAAAACTAGGAATTTTAATAATAAATAACTGCCTGTCTTATAAAGCAGAATGTGATGTCATTACATTTTTGCCTTATTTTTGCCTTATTTTTAATCATAAACTCATAGTATTAAAGCTCCATGCCCCTTAGCAGATAAAGACAGTGCTCAGAGTGTTGGCTCTGCAGACACAGGTTTATCCTGCACATGAAGGCATGGTAGCTCAGCATGTGGTGGGGACTGCAGAAAGTGAGGCAGAATCCGGAGAAATCACAGCTTGGTAGAGGGAGCAGGCAGGGCCTCTGATTCTCATTTACAGCTGTAGTTCACTTTTGTGGTAACCTTTGTGGGGAGGAGGGAGAAGCATGGTTAATATTAGTGTTAATGAGAAAGGAGGTTAATGGCAGGAGTCAGCTCTGAATACAATAATATAGAAAGTTTTGAAAGGAATGTGAGTTGCAGGTATATTTACAACTTTACTCCCTTAAAATTTACATACAAAGCTAAATTTTACTTCCTTCGAAAGACCATGGCATGATGGACTAGCTTTGTAATAACAATCTGCATCATTGATTCTCTGCTTATGTCGTAGCTGCTATTTCTGTTTTCAAACCTTCTTTTCTAACCGTAAGACATGTTAAGAACTGCTTCATGCCAGATCAGAAAAAACGCTGTTATGTTCTGCTCCTGAGCAGTTCCTTCCAACGAACTGAAGACATCAATCCTCCAAAACAGAGAAAAGGCCGTAGCGCTCTTGGCTGAAGCACAGGGACCTCTATGCCATTGAAAGACTGAACCCTCTAAAGTGAGGAAACAAAAACTGGTTCATGTCCGTCAACTAATTTATATTTAAAAAACCTGTTAGTTAGAGGTTATTGCCTCCAGTTGCAGTCAGTAACATAAAATTAGCATCTGGTTTCTTTTGGGTGATCTGGAATCCCTAAATATATCTGTTGGGGTTTTATTTTTTTAGGAGACCCTTGCTGTCAGGGAGTTGTATTTTCCCTCTGCAAACGAGTGTGGGTGTATGTGAATATGTAATGCAATTAATTACCCACAGTGGATGACATTTCTTTTCTTTATGGTGCTGAAACAGAAGTCAATTATCACTCTAAAATAGCTTGACTTTCTAACCTGTGAACAAATAGAGAAGAATATAGAATTTCAGAGAGTACAGTCATCATGCCCAAATTCTTTCTCCTGCATGCATTTGCTCTCTTTCATGTTATTACAGCAAATAACAGAATGTCATAGGGAATGATATACTGGCTTGATACAGAGCCCCAGGAGATGGGAAGAATTTTGCTTTGCCTAAGCAAGTTCTGCAGGAGAAGCTAAGAATCCTGTTGCTTAGCCTAGTAGTAGGTAGAAGAACAGAAAAACTCTGTTTTGAGGCTCAAAATAAGTGTCAGAGCAAGATTCAGCCTTTAACATTCTACAGTCCAGTATGTACATGCAGAATAGGAATTGGTTTAGTGTTAAACAGTTAATGATCAAAGCATAAAGGCAGAGTGGTCAACTGCAAAAGGGATTCTCACTGCTCAGGAAGGTGTTTGGCTGCTGTGCACAGAGAAGTTTCAGCCTTTTGCCTTACTACAACATTGGCATCATGAGACACCACTTTGTCAGTCTTGGTGGGGTTGTCAAGAAAATGGCATGTATTTATTTCCTTTGAACCATGAGACATTGAGTTGCAATTACCAGTGGTTCCTTTAGGCGGCTGCCCTGACTTTTGCTGAAGAATGTCTGTACTCGTGTTTTCTGGTTGGTTTGTTGGTGGGGTTGTTTGTTTGTTTTCAATTACCACATGCTTTCAATACACAACTTGGATGGAACTGTATAGGAATAAGTGAAAGTTAGATATAGCTGGCATTTTGCCTTCCTTAGCCCTTAGTAGCATAGTCCACTCCTGGGATGGTCCATTGGGCCATGCATTGCTTGCATAAACTTATCACATTCCATCTTTAAAACTGATCAGAAGTTTTTTGCTACCAGATATTGTGGGGTTTTCCAGATTTTTACAGTTTTGTATGTTGAGGGGTAGGGGAAAAGAGCAGTGGATATTTTACCCCCCCCATGACCAGTGGATACGTATTGGTTCTCTTTCAAGCTGCCCATTATCTAAAATTACCTTTTTTCTTAGGGCATTTACCTCTTAAATCTATTTCTAGAGAAACTTGGTACCCTTTCCTTTTCTGTTTTTGTTTTACCACACTATAGTGTCTGGGGTTTCTGTGCTGTTGTCCCATTGTGTGGCTGGCATGGGGTCATCACACTCCAGAACCCCAAAGCAGCAGTTCTGTGCCTCAGATGGCAAGCCTTCCTCGAAGCATATGGTCATACTAACATCATTCCACTTCTTTCAGGATGTGAGATGGGGTGTCCAGACACAGCAGCAGCATGAGGACGTATTCTCCCAAAAATAATTAGACTGCTAATATGAGGATTAGGTTTGCTTGCTTTCTTGCTACATCACCTTTTAAAAGCTTAGGTACATCATGATTAGTAATCCTGCCCTGCAATTTAAGGATTAGTGGTGTGCCCAGATTGGAGTTGCATAACTAACTCTGGACTGCTGCTAACCTGGATGATGTGCTGAGCAGTGCTTAGAGCTGCTGGGAGCAGACAGTAGTTAAAGCAGCACCAAAATTTGCAGATCGAATCCCATGTGTTCTAGCTACTTAGGACAACATATATAAGCAGAACATCTTTAGCTACCACAAGATCGCTCTGTTCTCTTCCAAAGCAGAGGCATGTGCAGCTTGTGTGCTGCCACCCACTCAGCTAGGAATCTGTTCCTCTGGCATTTGTTGGGTTTTTTTCTTCTTTCTCTTTTAAAATATGTTGTCTGCCACTTGTGAAGGTGCCCCATCAATGGCTGCTTCAACACAGATTAACAAATGAACACTCTCAATAAGGGGACGTCTACTTAAGAGAAAGACGTGAAGTTTGATCCAATGTTTTAGTTTATCCCAAATTTATGGATTAGTCTCTCATTCTTCTGATGAGCAAATCCCAGACTCTAGAGCCTTTCCCAGCTGGGGGTGTTCAGCCTCTGCCTATAATAGATGTGAATGAATAGCTGAAAATCTGCTGGACTTCCTTCACCTGGGCAGCAGAAATACTTAAGATATTCTAACCTCACACTATCAAGAGCCCCAAGATAAAACAAAAATGCATTATTATTTCAAAGGGCTGTTCATTGTACCAAACATGGGTTCAGCTTCCTTTGCTCAGAGACTGTACATCTATCACAGGGAATGTGTGAAATCTCTTTGCTCAAGAGGACGAAGGAGAATGGAATTGGATGCATGAAAACCAAATATACCTCCTGCATAACCATTTCTCTGCTTGGAAACTTACTTCGGTGTCTTTTTCTGAATTTTAACGTAGGGTTTCCCTATTGGTATTTGCCCAACTGTGGTATAGCAAGCCCTCAGACCTCAAAAGGCTTTGGTAGCCCAGGAAAGGCTGACTGGATTTCTCTCAACAACATACTGGATGTTTATGTAGTAAAAAGGACAGATTTTTCACATCAGAGTTCCATGCTGTAATACTAAGAAATACTACTTTTTTTTTTCTTTTAAAGACTTAGAAAATGACAAAGCTGCTATAGAGTTTTAAGGCACCGTCATTGAATGCCAGATAACATGTCCTTGTGTCCAGCAGGCTGTGACGAGGTGTGTAATCAGGACAGTTCAGGGCATTTTGCTTTTCAGATAGTTTGTGCAAGGGAAAAGCAGCAATATTGTCAAACAACTGTTTCATTGAGGAGTCTGAATTGCTGACACAAACACAAAAAAGTTCTGTGATCCACTGGCTGAGCAAAGCGGCTCAGTTGTGCTGTACATGCTTTACATTCCTTCACTTGCTGTTAACAACTTTCTTTGGCCACAGACACCGTCAGGGACTGCTGTTTGGGAACACTGTTCTGTCTTATAAAAGGAGATATTAATAAGTGACTCAAGATGAAGACATGCACACGAGGGCAGACATTTGCTAGGTGTTGGTATAGATGCAGTATAATATATATTTTTTTTAAAAATGGCACCTAAAATGTATTTTTCTTCTTGCTGTTGGCAGTAGGTAGTCTGCTGGTTTTCAAATTTAACGAGTCAACCAAATTGGTGGCTTGTCAAAAAGCAAAATTCCTGATTGTCATTCTAGGCAGTGGAGATCTGGGTGTAAAGTTTCTTTTGACATTTTTGGGGACAAGCAGTTGGGAACCTGTTGAGTATTCAGAAAGGACCTTTCCCATTCTGAAACCTCATTTTTCTGATCAAGTTTCTGTGTTTTCTGGTTGCTAGCCACCAGGGTAGTTAAGAGTCCTTTTTGAGAGTAACAGATCCTGCTGGAGAAGAGCTCTGTGGAGAAGGACCTGGGGGTCCTGGTTGACGATAGGTTGGCTATGAGTCAACAGTGTGTCCTGGTGGCTAAGAAAGACAATGGGATCCTGGAGGCATCAGGAGGAGTGTGGCCAGCAGGTCTAAGGAGGTGATCCTCCCCCTCTACTCTGCCCTGGTCAGGCCACACCTGGAGTATTGTGTCCAGTTCTGGGCTCCCTGGTATAAAAAAAGACAGGGATCTCCTTGAGCGAGTCCAGAGAAGGGCTACGAAGATGACTGGGGGCCTGGAGCATCTATCCTATGAGGAAAGGCTGAGAGAGCTGGGGCTGTTCAGCCTGGAGAAAAGAAGTCTGAGGGGGGACCTAATCAATGTTTATAAATATCTTAAGCATGGGGTGCAGGGGGAATTGGCCTGCCCCTTTTCTGTGGTCTGTGGAGACAGGACAAGGGGCAATAGCTGTAAGCTGGAGCACAGGAAGTCCCGCACCAACATGCAGAGGAACTTTTTCCCACTGAGGGTGACAGAGCACTGGAATAGGCTGTCCAGGGGGGTGGTGGAGTCTCCTTCTCTGGAGATATCCAAGACTCATCTGGATGCCTATCTGTGCCGTCTGTCCTAGGGAACCTGCTTTGGCAGGGGGGTTGGACCCGATGATCTCTCGAGGTCCCTTCCAACTCCTACAACTCTGTGATTCTGTGATTTTGCATTTATTTTCTAACATCAAACTTTATGTAGGTGGTTGGAAAATACTGGGTGGCATTATTGGGAAACACATTTCTTTTCCCCTTCTCCCTCCAAAATTAATGGCAGTACTACAGCAATGCAAAGCTTTAGCTGTATGATTTTTCAGCCTGGAGAATTAGATGTTATTCTTTTTTCTTAGAACTGGCAAACTTTGTAGCATAGGTGGAGTCTGAAATGCAGCACCTAGATTAAAAATATTAGCTTGTCTTTTATGCACTGTAATGGAGCCATTAATGGTACCTGTTCTGGCTTTATCTGTATGTAGACCTCTCCTATGAAGACAGGCTGAGAGAGTTGGGCTTGTTCAGCCTGGAGAAGAGAAGGCTCCAGGGAGACCTTATAGTGGCCTTCCAGTACCTGAAGGGGCTACAGGAAAGAAGGAGAGGGTCAGTTTAGCAGGGAGAATAGCAATACAACAAGGGCCAATGGATTTAAACCAAAAGAGGGCAGATTTAGATCAGATAGCAGAATGGAATTTTTCGCTCTGAGGGTCGTGAGGGTCTGGCACAGGGTGCCCAGAGAAGCTGTGGCTGCCCCCTCTGTGACAGTGTCCAAGGCCAGGTTGGATGGGGCTTTGGGCAACGTGCTCTAGGGGAGGATATCACTGTCCATGGCAGGGGGTTGGAACTAGATGGGCTTTGAGGTCCCTTCCAACCTAAACCAGTCTGTGATTTTATGAATTGCTGCTTGCAATATAACGGATCTGATTTCACCTAAGAGGAAGTCCTGAATCTTCAGTGGTAGTTAATATGGCAGAAGAAAATACAGACATCTCTAAAAATGGTTTATTGCTGAAATGGCAAGGCTTTCTCACATAAAATAATTATTAATCTATTTATAGCACTGAAGGCATCTAAGGTGACATTCTAGAACCCTTTTAATATTTAATGTTAAAGGATCAAAGGTCTGTGGTTCTAATTCTGGCGTGATAATAGATCTTACAGACTCCAAAGGGTGTCTGGAGTATTAAGAGTGAAAAAATAGCAGGCTGAAGTCTGTACCCATCAGAAGCCCAGCAACCACACTATAAAACAGCTCAGCATCTAGTGGAGGCCAATATCTGGTTTGTAATTGAATCTAAGTTGTAATTAGGTCTGAACAGATATGTGTGATATTTTAGATATTATTAAGGTATTTCAGATGTTGGGATAATCTTACATGAGTCAAAATTTCCCCAAGTTTTCTGACCTTAAGGAAGTTTTGGGACTTAGCTGAATAACACTTGATGGAGTATTGGGAACCAGAAGACTTTTATCCCTCTGCTTGGCTTTCTGCACTGCTGTGACTGTCATCCTGCTTTCCTGCCTCTGTCACAATAAGTGCCCTGGTTCTCTCAGGTCTTTGATATCCCACCATTAACATTCACCATCTCATGCTAGCTGTGTTACACCAGAGTGAGAAACCAACCTCTGATCCAGCAGGCACACTCAGAGGTGTGTAACGTTAGTCCTCCTCTGGACAGAGAACTTTCCAGGTGATCTCATCACCTTTTAAACAGCCTGTTGCAGCAGTTGCCAATGTGACAGCTTGGGATTTGGGGGCAATTTTTGGCCTTGACCCTCTTAGGAAAAGCATGCAAATGTCTTGTAGCATCATGATGTTTAGATAGCACTCTGCTAGGCTCCATGGAAGCTGAAGGCAGCTGGATGCTCCCTGCATCTGACACACCACGCAAGTCAGCTCAGCACAAAGATGTTTGTGTGTCACACTTCCTGCAGTGTTATCTCAGAGGTGATAAATTAAAAGCCCCGTTCTTGTCTGACCTGTGCAAGATCACATCAGGAATGAAGAGAGGAGGACAATTTATTTCAATTGCTGGAAGAACTGACTTTCTCATCAGAGGTAAGCTTTAGTGGAACCTGCAAATAGTACTCTAACTATTTACCTGGTGTCTTTTCCACTTCTGTAATTTCAATTACAGGGCACGGTAATTTGACAAGTATTTGACACACAATTTAGACATGGTTTTAAATGTACAGGACTCGAAGGGCATTCTTTATCTGCTCTAGCTCAACCCAAATGCTTTTGGGGAGCGGTTGCAACCCACGCTGCACCGCAGCGATAAAGACAGACTGGAAGCTATTGTGAGAGCAGATGGTTCAGTGGGCTGCATCTGATTTGTAGGCACGCTGCTCATGTGAGCATGAAGTATTTATTGCACTCAGGAGCTATTCTTGTTTAAATACCCTTACATATTGTCTTTAAGGGCCGCAATTCCTATGATGTTTTCAGTAATGAAGATGAATGTGCTTGTGCTTAATCCTTACCATTGTGAGTGTGTTTGGGGATTTCTGCCTGAAAAGCTGTTTCCAGGCACTGCTATCATGATAGCTACAATTAATTCAAGATGAGGTGACAGAAGTAGCTTGCTACTGGCCTAAATAAGGAGCGCTGATAATATCTCCTGCCTGCCGAGATGAGCTTGTAACCTCTGGAGCTGAAGGCAGTGGAAACTCTTGGGAAATGCTTGGTATGAAAAATTTAATTACTCTTACTCAGAACTGAAAAGAAGTTAAACTTGAAGCACTTAGGAAAATAGTTGAGTAATAACTATTTTAGCAACTGTAAATGTTTCAGAGAAGATTTGGCTCAGAAAGCAGAGAAGTGTTCATCTATTATGGGCAGACACAGAAATTTTTACCTCTAGTGTCCTCTTTCTTGCCCTTGACCTTCCCTCACCACAGGTCTCCAGGGGTCTAGTAGATTGAAGTACAGATCTAAGTTGGAGCGTTTTTTTAAAAAAGCATTAAAAAAATCTATCCTAAGTTTAGCCTTTCATTTCAAAATCAAGAGGCATCACTGCAGAACTTGGCTGATATAGCTAAACTATGTCTGAATAATGGGTACCAGTATCAGATAGGTTTCTTTCCCTCCTGGAAGTCTGGGATATTCTGGTTGTTTCTGTCCCGACAGGTAGGCAGTTAATTTTGAATAAACTGTCTTCACAAGAACATTTCATAGAGCTTTATTTGCCCTAGTTATTTTCCACCCAACCTGTTCAATCCCAAGATTACTTTGAAATGCTTCAGAAGGAACTGACTTCTCACTTTTGGGGAATTAAATCTGGATAGCAGGGAAGAGCTTTCTCCTTTTTAAAAAATACTTCATAACTTAAGCTGAAAAACTAGAAAGCCTGCATGCTCTGGAGTCAGGATTTGAAATTTGGTAAAGCACATGATGTGGTGTCATGGATCTTTCTACTGCCTTCACAAAAAACCCCACCAAGAGGCTCATTTCCTTTCTGGAGATCATAATTTGTGCCTCTTCAGTTAGGAGTTACTAGGTAGCACTTGTGATATTTGCCAGAGAGAACATCCAAAACTGCTTCCTCAACCCTCTCATGATGTGTGAGTAGAGCTGTGCATGGGCTACACCAGAGCTGAGTGGCCTTGGCAGAGCTTTCTCCCAATATTGCTTTATGCTCTAACCCTCAAATTTGCCTCCCACACCTTTTTTTCCTCTTCTCTTTTACAGACATAGTCAATATACTAAATATGTTTAGTGGCGTTTTTTTATCAAGGCCATAGTTAAAAAATTATTCACATGTTAATGTTGGGAGGTTTTTTGGGTTGGTTTTTTTTTCTTGTGAGAGCTCTACGGGCAAGCAAACACTCAGAACAAATGAAACTGGGAAAATGAATAATTCTCTCCAGAGTGGATGTTGTGTAGTAGGTGAGGCCACACTGAATAATGAGTCAAAAATGGAGATTTTAAAAATGAGTACTCTTGATTTTAGAGTCCTATCTTAGGTCACTGGAGTATTATGGTGTGATGTAGATCTAGACAGTGCTGTTCCTCCAGCCAGGTTTTGACTGCCTAGATGTAAGGCTTCTTTCTGTCCCTTTCAAACATCAAACACACCTCCTCACATACACATCGTTGTCGTGCTTCCTAAACTGTGTTCATGAAACAGCTCATTTCTTTGTCCCACATTCATCTGTGAAGAAACTGTAACACAAGTCTTTGCCTTGTAAGCACTATGGTAACTGTTTTGGAGGCAAGGCAGGAAGGCATTTACAAAATTTGAACATTCTTGCTTTCCTCTCTGGGCTCTGCCCTACCCCGTGGCTTGTTGTCAGACCTGTGGTGTCATCTGTGCTGGAGGTTTTCTACCTGCTTGGTCATACTACTGTTGTAGAGGAGGTGCCATGGTTTAACTCCAGTGGGAGCACCACGCAGTTGCTCCTCAGCCCTCTCCACCAAGGCTATGGGGAGGAGAATGGAAAAAAAAAAGCTCAATATATGGGTTGTGACAAAGGCAGTTTAATAGGATGGAAGAAGGAAGATAATAGTAAATATTAAACAAGAGTAAATAGTAAACAATAAAACAAATACAATCACTCACCACATGTGAAAAGGGAAAAAAAATAACCCAGTGCCCAGCCTGTTTTTGAGGAGCAATCCCACCTCCTGGCTCACTTCCTCAGTTATACAGGGAGCACGATGTTGTAAAGCAAGGAGTATCCCTTTGGCCAGCCTGGGCCAGCTGTCCTGGCTGTTCCTTCCCAGCTCCTCGTGCCTTGGTCAGGTGTGGGAACCTGAAATGTCCTTGACAGTGTGAACACCACAACTACCTAGCAACAACTAAAAGCATCAGTGTGTTATCAATATTATTCTCATACTAAATCCAAATCACAGCACTATATCAGCTACTAGAAGGAAAATTATCTCAGATGAAACCAAGACAGGAGGCATCAAGACTGCCAGGGCCAAAGTGAGCAGCTGGTGAGGGAGAAGAGTTTGGACCCACTGAAGGGGAAAAAAAGGAAAGGCTGAACAACCACCACCTGTCAAAATAGGTAATAATTGATCTGCACTGTAACAACTGAGGTTTAGGAGTTGCAAGCATTTGCTTTTGTATTACTAGCTTAGTTCAGAGGTATCTCATTGCACTCTAAAAGTCATCTACATTTTCTATTTTAACAAGATAAAACAATAATGATCTGGACACCTATCTGTGCAGTATGAGCTAGGGAGCTGCTTTGGCAGGGGGGTTGGACCCAAAGATTTCTCGAGGTCCCTTCCAACCCCTATGATTCTATGTCTAACGAGACTCACCTTAGCAAAGAGAAGTCGTTTCCTTGTAGCTTGCTGACATTTGAGACTTGCTCAGAGTCTCATGGATTTACAATTCTAAATCCTACTTGCCAGTAGGATCCAAATAGCTGCTTCCGAATTAAAATTCTGTGTGAAACTGCAGTAATTTGGCAAGAAGGAATCTATCACAGCCTGTTATTGTTCAATAGAGGTGATAACACCTCCTTTGCAGTTTCACACATCCCTTTTGTTTTTGTGGTGAACTTTCCAAAATTAGGTAGCTGATTCTGACAAGGAGACAAAGCTTTTCTGGCGCAAGGAACTCAGGCTAAAATAATCTGGCTCCAGCTAAATTCTCTGGAAAGATGCAGGTTACATTTGGAGAGTGCTCAACTGCTTCTGTGATGCATTTGATTGGTGTAGTCCCTAGGGACAAGTCTCCAGGGGTAAGGAAGCTTTCTAATGCACTTCTTCAAAGTTCTGTCTCCATTAATAACTTCATGCCAAGAGAAGATATTCCATACAACCAGGAGGGTGC
The DNA here is from genome assembly GCA_022605575.1 of Laterallus jamaicensis coturniculus. Classification (NCBI taxonomy): domain Eukaryota; kingdom Metazoa; phylum Chordata; class Aves; order Gruiformes; family Rallidae; genus Laterallus; species Laterallus jamaicensis. The sequence goes on from JAKCOX010000004.1 coordinate 66,406,409, forward strand.
AATTTCTAAATTAAAGACACCTAAGGGAGTACCTTCTCATTTTGTTAAAAGGTATGGCTCTGTACCTTGCATATGCAAACACTATGAGTGATTTCTCCTGCTTTGGTGGAGGACAGGTTGGCTATGAGCCAGCAGTGTGACCTGGTGGCTAAGAGAGCCAATGGGATCCTGGGGTGCATCAAAAGGAGCATGGCCAGCAGGTCAAAGGAAGTTATCCTTCTCCTCTACTCTGCCCTGGTCAGGCCACACCTGGAGTATTGTGTCCAGTTCTGGGCTCCCTGGTATAAAAAAGACAGGGACCTCCTGGAGAGAGTCCAGAGAAGGGCTACGAAGATGATGAAGGGCCTGGAACATCTCCCCTATGAGGAAAGGCTGTGAGAGCTGGGGCTGTTCAGCCTGGAGAAAAGAAGACTGAGAGGGAATCTGATTAATGTTTATAAATATCTGGAGTGTGTGAGACAGAGGGAAATAGCCAGCCTCTTTTCAGTGGTCTGTGGGAACAGGACAAGGGGCAATGGCTGCAAATTGGAGCACAGGAAGTTCTGCACCAATATGTGGAAGAACTTTTTCACAGTGAAGGTGACAGAGCCCTGGGACAGGCTGCCCAGGGGGGTGTGGAGTCTCCTTCTCTGGAGATATTCAAGACTCATCTGGATGCCTATCTGTGCCGTCTGTCCTAGGGAACCTGCTTTGGCAGGGGAGTTGGACCCGATGATCTCTGGAGGTCCCTTCCAACCCCTACAATTCTGTGAATCTGTGTATATCAATTTCAGAAAGCACATGAGGGGTTTTTAAAAGGTTTTTTCACCAACAAAAGGGGAAAACTGAGCACTCATGCTACTAAGGCATAAACATGCTTTTGTATATTAGCTCCAAACCAGACTACTGCAATGGACTTGCTCAACCCAGGCGCTGCCTGAACTCTGTGAGTACATTTTGACTGCACCAGTGCTTGTGTCTTTGCTTTTCTTCCTTTTTTTTTTTTTAATTCAGGTTGAGCTATTAGTGAAGGATCTTCAAGTCTTGCAACTTGTGTACAGACCCTGTCCATATCAGAAGGGAATTTTCTGTCAGCAAACAAGGCTGAAGGTCTAGCCATGGGATCCCAGCTCTCAGTGCTGCAGGGTAGACTTGATTTGTCACGTGATGATATGTCTACACTACAACTCATGCCATTTTGCCCTTTTTTAAAAATCAGAAGTCTTAATGTGCTCCAGGTTAACATGTTTTGAGTTTCACCTTTGTATTCTATGAATAAATCCCTGTTCTCACAAGTACACTTAACCCATGGCAGGTTACTGTCTGTGAGGAAATTAACACCTTAATCAAGCACTAAAGATGAATTTAGAGCAGTGTGGTTATACAGTGATGGTTTGCTTTTACTAAAATCAAAAGCTTGACCTCTGTAGGAAGAAGCCTCACTTTTAAAATCAGAGAAACTTTCTTGCAGATACAAGTGGAAACCTGACAGGAAAGTTTTGCCTTTGTAATATAATTGAGAATTCTGTTGTTTTACTGATCAAAATGTAATTCAGTGAAGTATCCTTCTTTTCTAGGAAAAAGTCTATTAATTTAATAGCGTGAAAGAAATCTCTATAGAAATGTATTCTGCTTCTCTAAGACCCATTACATTTAAGAAGAGTCTGGGACCCTCTCCAAATGTCTATTTTCTGGAAGATTGTAGAGTAATAGAATTGTTTAGGTTGGAAAAGATCTTTAAGGTCATTAAGTCCAATCGTTAACCTAGCACTACCAAGTCCACTACTAAACCATGTCCCTAAGCACCACATTTAGACTACATATCTTTTAAATACCTCCAGGGATGGTGATTCAACCACTTAGCTGGGCAGCCTGTTCCAGTGCTTGACAACCTGTTCAGTGAAGAATTTTCTACTAATATCAAATGTAAACCTCACCAGGACAACTTGAGACAACTTTCTCTTGTCCTATCACTTGTTACTTGGGCCATGATGCTGATATCCACCTGGCTACAAACTCCTCAGCCTCCTTTTCTCCAGGCTAAATCGTCCACAGTTCCCTCAGCTTCTCCTTGTAAGACTTGTGCTATAGACCCTTCACCAGCTTTGTTGCCCTTCTCTGGACATGCTTCAGCACCCACATGTCTTAACTGCAGGGCAGATCTTGCTGACATTACCTGCGCCATGTCCATTTTGAAAACAAATTACTTTCAGCCTTCTAGATCTGTTGTTCATATGCCCACTCATCCCAAATATTGACATCATTGGCTGAACAGTAAGTCTCTAATAATATGGGGTGGGGGAAATTATGCCAGGGAAGGATGGTAAAAAATGAAGATTAGTGCTGTCATATAGGGTAGAGGGAAGTGTGATGATTTTGGTTGACCAACAAGCAAAGTGTGCCTTTCCTGCCCATGACTAGCACAGAGCACGTCCACTGAATCCATTTAAACCAAACCATGGAAACAGTATTGCAACTTTACACAATGAAACACAATCTAATGCGGTATAATTTGACTCCAAAGAAAATTAATGCTTGGAATTCGGCTGCAATTCTATAATCTTTAGGTTTAGTATGACAGAGGTTGCAGCATTTTTCAATAGAAATATATTAAGCTTCTTGTGTAAACTAAGAATTTTACTTTTTTTTTTTCCCTGCTATAATACAATAGTATCTGGTTTAGTGTACAGTAAGCTGTGGGCAAATTCTTAGGCTTTTGCTTCCAAGTGGAAAACAGCCACACTGACAGCTAGGAAAGACTATATTTTTTTCATTTGTCAGTATTTCTTTTATTTAAACTGTGTTGCTATTGAAACTTAGAAGTTCTCAGATTTTCATTTGTTTGTTACAAAGAAATGAACTTTCCTCCCTCCCTACTTATCTTCTGATAACATCTTGAGTATTTTCCAACATTCATTCTTTTCATTGTAGGGAATTAATTTTTTTAATATCAAGGGTAGATGGACTTATTAAAGGTGAAGTTGCATTTGTCTTAGGCATGCCTGCTAGACTGGCTATTGAGGCTCACTGAACCTAAACCAAAGATGGAACGAGCTGGAAACATTCACTCTGTGCTTTCATGTCAAATTTTCAGGGATTCTATTCTGAGATCCTGGCAGTAATATTCTGGGACCAACATTTCTGGTAGTATTTTGGTACTTCATGGAAACTGAAATAGAGAATACAGAAAACTCATGAAAGCTTCTTAGACATTTTATTTAAAAATAGATGTTGAAAAGAACATTCCCAATTTTAGCCAAATGATTCATCTTGCAGTGTGGTGTCAGCATCGGTACTCTATTTGCTCACCTGCTTTTCTTTCCATAGCAGACACCCCCACTCTCCACAGTGTTTCCCATTGCTGGTCTATACCTGCAGCTTCTGTAGCTAGCATTCAGGTCTCTGTAGTTTTGCCTCTTTGCTCATTTGTTTGAACAACTCTGCCAAATTTTTATATCCTATAGAACTCTCTCAATTCTAACTACTTACATCAGCTGGCTTTCTTAATTCCTAGGAGCACAGCGAGTGTTCAGTCATTCCAGCACCACTGAGAAACTTTTTATTTACCATCAAGCAATATAGTGAAATGCTGAAGTGAAAAAATGCAGGAAGTAATTATAACAATTTATTATTTTTGATGTGGCAGCATGCCAGGATCACAAATATACCAAACTGTTGAAGTATTTCTAAACCAGAATGCTTTTCTCTAAACTGGAAAAATACATTTTAATTGGGTCCTTTTTGGTGCCAAATATCACTTTAATTTTGCTATACTTACATCAAGCACTGAGTAAGCCCTGCACTGCTCTCAGAAAATGAGAAAAAGAGAAGATATGGACAAATACTAGATCAGTCAGTGAAATTCTTATGAGAGAGGGTTGGGATCTCTGGGTTTAAAAGGACACAACTGAAAGCGAATCTACTCTTGGAATACTTCCTTAGCAATGAAGAACCTTTTGGCCTTCAATTACAAGTCATGGTGGGTTGACTTCAGCCAGCTGTCCACCCAGCTGCTCTTCCACTCCCCCTCCTCAGCAGGACAGGGGTAGAAATTAAGGTGAAAAACACCCTTTGTGCATCAAGTTAAAGACAGGGCGAGCCCTTACCAATTACTGTCACAGATAACAGAGTCTCCACTTGAGGAAGATTAATGTAATTTACTGAAAATTAAAATAGGCTTGGATGGTAATAAAGACAGACAAGAACTGAAACACCTTCTTCCTAAACTCCCCTTCCCAGGCTCATCTACATACACCGACATCCAATAAACACTAAAAAAACCTCAAATACTTCAGTTGTTTGGTACAAATTTATCTTGCTACTTAATTACACAAAAAGCATCCTGATACAACAGCTAAATGAGGGCCCAATTCTTCAAAAAGCATCCTGCTCTGTGTTAGATGCCATGCTCTGCCAGATGTGAGCTGGGCGTGTAACGGTGGACCCAGTGACAGAGCTGATGCTGTGTTATACCAAAGTGTCTCTGAGCTCTAGCAGGAGACCCTACTCCAGAGAAGCTGCTGTCTCAGTTTGTTGTGATGCTGGAAATGCTAGGTAGGGCATAAATGTCCACAGAAACATCACAACAGTCTTTGTTCCCATCTCCTTTCATCTCCCTTTGGGGCACGCTATTTGAATGTGTTTTCTTCCAAATTTCTGCCCATTTTCCTGCTCTAGGAAGGAAAGTGAGTGGATTTAAGTGTCTCTGCTACTGACAGTTGACATGCTTCTACTATTTCGTTGAGAAATATGTCCTTTTAAGGTTGCTGCAGAAAAGTATCAGAAATATAGCACTGATCAATAGGGTTGTCACAGCTTCTTATAGCTGGGATAGCAGCACTTGCAAATACATGTTGGATGTTTCTCCAAGTTACAAGAAGATGCTTATCCAGAAGAACATGAAAACCACTTAATCTGAGCAATCATGGCCTAGGAAAGTAAAAAAAACTTAGGAAGATCTCCTAATCAATACTTCTTTTCATGTGAACAGAGAAAACGTGACAATTTCCAGGTGAGCAAAAATACCAATGAAAAATTATTCCATGTACCAAAACGCAAAAAGCAAAGACAACCGTTCTGCTGTTGCTATGCTGCACTTTCACAGCTATGTTTCTTTCACTCTACATATATTTTCTGTCTGTCACTCTAGAGGTGGTGATGGGCTGCACAACCAACCTCATCCAGAGCATTTTTTTTCTGGTAAGTATTAGAAAAAGCATCTGAAAAGAATCTACTAAATGCTATGATATAGATTATATTGGAAAATTCCTATTAAGAAATAACTCCATTTACAATTAGTTGCTTTTTTAAAGGGCTTTTACATCTAACATATATTTCTTTTTGGAAGAATAGCTTCTGCAAAGATGCATTTTGCAATGTGAAAAATAAACGCTGTGAAGATATTAATCTATTGATTCACTTTTCTGGGAGACAGAGTTATTTAAGTGAAGAATGACAACAAATGATAAGAAGCACACATTCATCTTTTTGGGGGATTGGAGTTGTAGCCTACTACAATTATCAGAAGATGACTTTTTGAATAACTATGGAAAATTCAGTGTGTGCTTCCTTGAGATGAAAAGAGATGTAGCAAGAAAGCCTTACAGTTTGAGAAGGGAAGGAGAAGAAGGGGTTTTTTTTGTTTGTTTGTTTATTCTGTTCTTCAATTTAAGAAAACCACAAATGCCAAATCGGCATTTTCCAAGTATGTTCCAAGATATGCCCCCTACTTAGATGAATGGGGGTGGTGAGGGGTGGGGAGAGACAGATTTTCTAAGAGATATTTCTTTTAAGTCGTAGCTTGATATTTAAATAGATATTAATTAATTGCAAGCTGTGCAATGGGTCTCCCTGCTAACAGTTCTATTCTGCTGGCCAATGCTGAGGACTTTGTATTTATTTTCAGGTTAGGTCAAATTGTAAAAGGCAAGAAAAAAAATCTTTCGGTTTTGAAGCTTTCTTTAAAATGTAAAAACCTGAAGATTGATTATATGTATGTGCCTGAGTAGGTCTGTAGATATATAAATATGTATTTTTTTTTTTAAATGCACTTATATATTTTACATTGCCTGTTACTTATCACTGCTGGTAAACGGCTCAGGAATTTTGCTGCTGATAAGGTGCAGTTCTACTCAGCAAAGGGACAAGTATTAATGTGCTTTCTGGAAAAGTTATATATTTAGTTCATGGAAGTGTCATGGAATTGAAAGAAGTACTGTTCCATGGTACTTGGTGTGGGTCATTTCAAGAGGAGGGTAGATTTAGAGAGTCATGATCTGCACAGTGTTATGGAATTGTTTTTCCATAAACACCCATGCAATTTCTGTCTTTCACTACATGGTGTATTATTAAACCAGCACAACAAATATTGAAAGTCCTAAGCAAGAAACAACATAGCCTTGCATCTGATAGATTATCAGATCTTCATGCGGCAAATTATTTCCTTCATCACTTCCTATCTCTTGAGGTTTGCAGACCTTGTGATTTACGTCCTTTGGATAACTATAAACAATTAGGGAAACAACTGTGCTTCACTCACCGCTCCCTTTTCTGCTTTCCCTCTTTTTACATGTGTGAGAGAGAATTTAGAAGGTTTCAAACTCTTCAGGGATGGGACTATTGACTATCACTAAGTAATATTAATCTTGTCTGCACAGCGTAGCTTTTTGCATATAGATTTCTTGCAGGGAAAGAGTGCCAAGTCTCTGTGCAGCCCCACTTCTTGATTTCCAGATAATAGAAGGGAAAAACACATGCCCTTCTGTGCCATTTGCCACCACCTAAGCAACGAGACAGTGGTATGAGAGAGGTAGATGCAAACCGCAAAGTGACACCAAGCAAAACACCTATCAGGATGAAGATATTGGGCTGCTAGTAACCACTGACCACAATTTCAGGGTCAAAGCATCATAGTAGAGTAGGCAGAAAAAACTATCTGGAACAAGCTGGAAAAATACCATGTTTGAGTTGCTCCTATAGCTAGTTGGAAAACAAGTTCTTACATGTACAGCAAAGGCAGCTTGGACGAGTTGTCAACTGAAATCATCGCATGCAGCTGGCATGACACTCAGCTGAGTTTCCTCCTCATGTTAACAGGATGAAGACTGCCAGTGAAGTCCTCCCTCTGTCACTTCTCTCTACAGAGAAAAAGGAAAAAAGAAAAAAAAAAAGCATGTCAATCACTGAGCTGCTGGCCCCAAAAAATCGTCCAGCGAAGCATTGGCTCATTCAACTAAATTTACCAGAGACAATATCTCTTCTGCTCTGCCAGAGCAGCCAGCCAGACTAACCTCTCCTTTATTTTTATCTTTTTTTTCACATAAATCTTTGCCTTTGTTTGTTTTCCCTCAACAAATGCTTGTGCATCAAACAACTCCACTGGAAAGTCTTGCAGAATCACCATCCAGTCTCATTTAAATTTCCTTTAAAGGACTGCTGTCCTCATGATGCCATTAAGAAACCTGCAATTACCAGGACAGTTTGGAGTAACTGAATTTTTGGTAACAGGGACAGCAAGTGTCTCTGTCAAACACCACAACCTTGAACTCATGGTACCTAGGTCTGGACATTTTGGACCTATGACCACTCCTTATTTCACTTAGTAGCAGCTTTACCCCTATGCAAGGGGCATTTTCCTTGCCTGACTTCATGGCAGCTGCCTCTTCTCCTGCCTTTTTTCTGGCAGCCTTTGCTTCCTGTGTCTTCCATGTAGCCACCATGTGAATGGACAGGTAGCAAGTTGGGCTGGAGCAGCTGCAGTCATAGGTGTTGAAAGTTGAGGAAGCAGGGCTGAGAAGCAAGGACAGAGCCCCCAAAAGCTGGACTGCTCCTGCTGCACTGCGTGTTGGGGTAGTTCCTGTCACTCTAAGAGGCTGGAGGAGCTGGTTGATTACTTAAGCAGAGTTTCTCTGTGTACATGTGGTCTCCACCTTCACCAGGCTGTTGCTGCAAGCCACAGGTTGGACCATGGTGGTCTGTGTTAACAGTTTGCATCATTTACCAGCCTACTTTTGTGTTCTTACAGGCAGCAAAATTTGTTTTACTTCTGTCAAATGCTTCAGTACAGGCAAGCCTTGGATGTGACAAAGAGATGAGACAGGGATCCCCTTTTAATTATTGAAGTGTGCACTTGTTTGTCCTCAGAAGCTTCTGCTTTTTGCCACTGATGACCTGTTGTGGTTGAGATAAAAACACAAAGCCTGTCAAAAGGCATCTGCTGCAGCATCAGGATGGATGGTCTTGTGTTCGCTGCCTACTGATGCGTGGCACTGCTGACTAGAAGACTTCCTACCTATACTGTGTGTTGTTTTTATGCTTCTCTAGTTACCCAAGGATGAGGTCACTCCGTTCATTAATGATTTAGGTTTATGTAGTGCCTTTCTTCAGACAGCTTCCAAGGCAGTGAGAAAACTTTTCTGCATGAGCAAGTATCTGAAACAAGTTGTTGGGAATTTCTCCACAGACTGAGGAGATGGCTACAAGAAACTCCCTTTCCCCTCTATTCTTGGCTGTACGCTGGGGTTAGGCATCATTACTCCATGAGGCTTGTGCTGTTTGTGCGCTTTGTGATATGACATTCTTCAAGCAGGGGGGTCTTAGGCTTTCATGTTCCTTTTTAGTTTTTCTTTCAAGTTCTTCTGACCGCTTTTTTTTTCACTTTGACTCTGAAAAAAGCAGGATCCTGCCCCACAAAGCAGCTTTACAGCCTCATTTAAGTCAGCCTGTAGCACAGAATTCAATTTAGATCAAATAAAGCGAATGGAATCTGGTTGCATAATATTGCAAATAATTTTTCTGGCTGTGTTTAGAAATCATGTAGATATGTAGTAAGGAATGACATAGAGCAGTATTTTTAATTGCACTTTAAATGGCTGAAGGATTTTTACCATCATAAAAGTTGATGACCTGCCTTATCATTTAAGGTACTGCAAGGGCAGCAGGAACATATTTTTTTCTGAGTGTTAGAGGTTATAATTGCCACAATAAACACGAACACAAAAACATAGCTCTTGACAGTGAAATGAAGAAACACAATTATTTCAAGTTTTTCTCTGTCAGAATGTATTAGAAGCATTTCCAGTTGAAGGTAATTGTGGTCTTTCACAAAGAACATGATACATAGTTTAAAAAGAAGGCAGGTTCTCATTTATTTGCCACTTTACACTTAAATTCTGCCAGTGCAAGTATAACTACACACTGCAGTCACACTTGAGCACCATATCTGTGGCTAGGGCAGGTTGAGGTTAGCCATGTATGATCAGAGAGCTGGATTGGATAGCCTGATCCAAAAGTTCTCTCTAACATTCCACAGCTCAGGAAAAACTACACATTTATGTTGATTTAGTCGCTGTTTGTCATCAGTGAAGGGAAAATTACAGAACACTCTGGCTGTGCTACAGCACGTGTGTTAGTGCATTACAGAAATACACCCCTTTTTCCTCCTACAGTGCCATCAAACTCCCCAAAGCCCAAGCAAGTTCTGCCTTTACCATCAGTGGTAATATTGTGCAGGTCAGAGAATCTCAGTGACCCATCTGTACATCCCCCCAGTGTCTTTAGATGCAGCTTTGTTGCTTGCCTATGCAAATACAATTAACCTTCGCTGCTCCCCGCCCTGCTGGAATGAAGTGAGGGAGTGCAGAGGTGAGCAGGGCACGCCACTGCAGTGGGGGTGTGTGCAGGGGGATGGTTGCCCTGCAAAATCTACATTTTTCATATTAAGACCCGTCAGGGTTCTCAGAGAAGACTCTTCCAGCTTTTCAGTCTGGGAGATCAAAGCTTCCTTCTTACTCAGTCTTTTGCATGCATTTGAATTTTGTTTACACAACCTTGACTGGAGACATGACTTTTTAATGGTGTCAGCCTGACCCAGGAAAATAATGTCGACAGACATTGTTCTGCAGGTCTGTCAAGGTTAATCCAATTTTATCCTATTTATCATGCCATTGTTTGGCTTGTGATTACTGGATGATCTTTTGAGGTCCCTTACAACCCCGATCATTCTGTGGTTCTGTGTGTGTGTGACAAATAGGGTTGTACTTTAAAAAAAACAACAGGGAGGGGGTGTGATTTTTCCTATTTTTGTTTCCTATACAAGGAAATTACTTTTCTGGTTTCTTCTCTTCCATATTCATGCAATCACAGCATGGCAGAAGTTAGAATGCCCCCCTGGATGTCATCTGGTCCCACCCTTCTGCTCAGCAGGGCCACCTAGAGCTGGTTTCCAGGACTCCATCCAGTTGGATTTTGAATTTTTTGCGTGGTCACCCATACAGTGAAAAAGGGTTTCCTGATTTTCGGAAGGATCCTCCTCTGTTTTAGTCTGTGCCCCTTGCCTTAGATCCTGTCACTTGGTGTCACTAAAAGCATTGCTCTGTTGCTTTACACCCTTTACATCTTTCTAGCTTGTTATGTGCCCTGTCAGGTATTGTTCTGAAGTATGAGCTTGTGGAATACTGTTAATAGTCATCTCAGAACTTTTAATAAATATATATATGTGTGTTTTGTTTTCCTCTTAATTTTCTTACAAGAGGCTGCCTTGCAAGGCATGGCTGAAAATAACCGTGTAAGGAGATCTGTCAGCCTCTAGCACTGTTGAAAACTGGGAGGTGAACATTTTTACTGCTTGTTTTTCCCTCAGGCACCTAGCAGTTGTATGAAACAAACAGTATTTTGTGATATCCCAGAGTTCCAGGACAGAATACATGTCAATTTAAACAAGATTAAGTTACCAGAGCTTTTCTTATCCCTGGAATCATGTGCTCCCTTTTGAGATACTATTTATTAATCATGATTTTTACATTTTCTGTTATTTTTAGTGCTTTTAATTGCTAGGTCTGAACCAGCACAGCTTCCTATTTATCACTCAAGAAAGCATATAAGGAATTTAATTTTGGCAGAGGAGTGAGAACACACTTTGCCCACGATGTTTGGGTATTATTTTCTGCATATGGAGCAACAACCTGGTCTGCTCACCAGATTTGGATGGGTAGGAGAGGTGCACTTATGGTGGTAACTCCTTTTGAAATAAAATTCTCTCTGCTACTTTTCTTATAAGAGCTATGTAACTTGCAGAAACCTAGGGAAGGGCAGGTCCGATTTCTATCTGCTAGCATATTATTTTTCTCTTAACGAGCCCTGGTAATTGCAGCGAGGGGTTACATTCCCCTTGAACAGTCCAAACATCTGACTGTGGGGAGAAAGCAGTGTTAAAACTTTAACCTGCCATTCCCTGTTGCTCTTGTGTGTGTGTATGTACACAGATGCATGCCTGTTGCATGCATGTCGGGGGGTTGTGCTTCCTGTAGCTCCCATCCTTGAAGGAGCTTGGGACTTAAATTGTTTGGTACTATAATAAAATGATAATATGTTCTAATAGGATCTCCAGAGATCATTTATTTTCTTAGCTTTGAGCAGTTGTGGACACTATGGGATGCACTGTCAGGATAATCCACAGTAACGAACCTGTATGATGTGCAACACAGAGCCACCTCACAGAGTCACCCCAGTCTCTGGTACAGGAAATGAATGCATTAGCAGCCACCAAAGAGATGCCTTGGGGCTCTTTTGATTTTGTTTTTATTTTAAAAACTAAAACTTGGTATTAAAATGTACTATGACTTGTTACTAAAAAAGCTTCTGACAACCCCAAAAGTTCTTTTCTGAATTGTATTCCCTCTCATGGCTAATAACTCACTGCAAGCTTTTGTCAGGTATGTGGGTAGGGGTGTGAGGGTGTGGGGGAAAGGAAGTTTTTATTGATATTCTGGTGCTTTTGTATGTGTACCAAATACTTTAAATTATAGCTGTTAGTAAATTGAATTTGAGAATCACAGTTTTCAAACGTGCTAAGACTTTTTCTAGTGTAGAATGATCTACTGTGTTCTAAAGAAACCATGCAGCTCAGAGAAGGATCATGTTCTTGCTCATGATACAAACCAGTCAGTTTTCAGCATTTTAACTGAAAGATACTTCTACACTCTGTTGCTTTTTTTCAGGAGTTGTTTATATTGGCTTTTTCTGTCTGATGAGAAACAGGTTTGCTTTTTTTCTTTAGGCTTTCTTTGCATATGAAAAAAGTACATTGTGAGTAGTACTCATTATATTTACCTGTGGGGTACTGAACATAATATTTTCCTTTTTGAGTGCTGCTCAGCTATTCTGAGAAGTTGGAACATACTTTCAGCAAAACAGGTACTAAACAGACAGGGAAAAGATATAGCAGGGTCCTTTAGTGGACAAATATTTGATAGTTTGCCATGCTTAATTGCCTACTAGTCTTGTGTTGCATGGTGAAATAACAACCATGTAGACCATGTACAAGAACAGCTATTGTCTGAGGAGCTGAAAATAGACCAGTTGATCAATTTACCTTTTGTAACTCTAGCATCAGGGTAGGTATTTTCAGGGACCGGCTTTTCTAAGGGCTTTTATCTGTTTTGTACTATTATTATGTCTTGAGATGAAGTCGACATTGCCAAAAGGTAAAATGCAGAGTATGGAGTTCTCTGGCCTGCAACAAAATCTCAAGAAACTGAAGCAAACTGTTATTTCCTGATTTCTATTCTGGTCAGATTTTCATGGGCTTTTGGCCTGGTATCATTGCTTCTCTCTTCTCCTTATTACTGTGGGGTACAATAATTCTTCTTAGGTGTATGCATACTATACATCTGCTTAACTTTCTGTGCTGGAAATAAATATTTCTAGTACTATGTTGAAATTATGGCCGAGTTAGAAAAGGATAATAGTTCCTTGAAATAATCTTTGAAAGCCTCAATCTTCCATGCAGGCCTGTCTGCAGGAATTTCATTTTTGTTGAAATGTTTCCCTATCCTCCTGTCTCCAATTCTTCTCCTGGGAAGAAAAAGAAAGATATTACATAGAAGGAAGAACCTTTCTGTTTGCTTATTACTGCCAGAGCACCTTCTTGTACGCTTCTTAAGCTTAGTAGTCTACACAGACTGTGCTTTAAGCTTTTTTCTCTTGCACCTTGAACAATGGAAGTTTGTATTGCTCCCAGGAGTTCAAACTCCTAGATTCTGATTTTCAAGAACAATAAACTAATTCAGAGGTTGGTCCATTGCTCACACACTTCAAAACCTTAATCAGCAGATTGAAAGTTGACTCTCTATAATGGCAGCCACCGGTAGATTTACCGCTCCCCATGGGATGCACGCAGGGTGATAGACCTGAGTACTCTCAGTTACAGCAAGCTCTTTATTGCGGGAGCATTGAACTCCTGGTGACATGCTGTGCATGTGCCAGTCGGGTGCAGGAAGGGCAGGGAAACATGTGAAATTAGCAGATATGTCCCACTGAGAGGTGTTTCTGCTCTGCAAGTTAACATCACCTCTGTAGGGTAGGGACTGTCAGGATATGCTGCTAGGCACTAGTGGCTAGAATTGAAACTGCTTGAAATGGCTTTTGGTTCCATGCAGGATTTACAGATATGGACTAACAGAGAACTTTGCACTGATAATTGATTCACTGAAAAAGTGAATCCATTCCTGCCTGGCTTACCAGAAAAAAAAAAATTGACCTGCTACCCTGTCGCAGGCCACAAACTTTCAATGCTCAGACCACTGTGCATGTTATTTTCAGTACTGCATCTTGTGCCCATAAGCAAGAGGGTAGTGCTGAGCCTGTGTGTGCAATTTAGATTTGAGGTGGATGTGTGCCTGAGATTTTTAAAACCTGGAGTTCCCAGTTAACACGCAGCTCCTGGTAGCTCGAGACCTTCACAGTTTGTCAAAGACATTAGGGGTACTATTCTTTTTTTAAACATTTGGTCTGACAAGCTCTGGATGTTTCCATATTGCTTTTTCATAGTCCATTGCTGCCTTGGAGACAACATGAATGCTGCAAGTGGTGCACAGTCAAGTGGGTGCTAATTTGTTGTTTCTCGGTTTAATCAGACTTTGCCTAATTCCAGAGGTATTTGCCAGGTTCAACGCTGATGTAGATTATCTGTCCTGGCAGCCTGAGATCACCCGCCAATGCTTAGCCCATGAACTTCAGCAGTGGCTGAACATCAGGGCTAATAACCCCACAATTTAATGCCTGCAAGCTGTTCTCTTTGCTTGCCAGTAGTAGAACAATGGGCTTATCCTTCTCTTGTCAAATGAAACACAATTTTGCTGATACCCCAATTAGGTCGTTCCACCCAAATACTCTTATCTGTTGCTGCCTGAGGGCATAAGAATGAATAAATACAGTAATTGCTACTTAATACCTGTTAGAGTGTGGGAATAGGATGGTTACAAAATCCCTGTCTGATATTTACATTTAGTTATATACAAAACGTAGCATAAGAGCCAAAAACTTTTGAGGAAACTTTCACATCGTGGTTTTGTTCAAAATAGCAAAATTAGTTTCAAACTTTTCAATTTAAAACTAAAACCTAGTGAAACCAAAGAAAAGTCATTGAAAAAACTAATTCAGTTGCTTTGTGCAATTTTACAAGTTCTTTTCCAACAGCAAGTGAAACATGAGCCAGCAATGTGCCCAGACATCCAGGAGGACCAACCGTATCGCTGGGGCGCATCAAGAATGGCATGGCCAGCCGGCCCAGGGTGGGGATTGTCCCACTCTGCACTGTACTGGTGTGGCCTCACCTTGAGTACTGGGTGCAGTTTTGGGTTCCACAGTACAAGAGGGGCACAAAACTCTTGGAGAGTGTCCAGAGGAGGGCAACAAGATTTGTGAAGTGTCTGGAGGGTCTTACGAGGAAAGGCTGAAGTCCCTTGGTTTGTACAGCCTGAAGAGGAGGCTGAGAGTAGACCTCATCGTGGTCTGTGGCTTCCTGACGGGGGAGATCAGAGGGGCAGGTGCTGATCTTCTCTCTTCGGTGACCAGCAATAGAACTTGAGGGAACATCAGGAAGCTGCAACAGCAGAGGTTTAGGGTGGGTATTAGGAAGAGGTTCTTTGCTGAGAGGGAGGTTTGGCACTGGAACCGGCTCCCCAGGGAAGTGGTCACAGCACCGAGCCTGAGTGAGTTCAAGAAGCATCTGGACGATGCACTCAGTCCCATGCTCTGACTTGGCTGGCTCTTTGTGGAGCCAGGAGTTGGACTCGATAATCCTAATGGGGGCCCTTCCAACTCAGGAGATTCCGTGATTCTCCTGCTGAATTTCTTTTAATACTAAACAGCCTATTAATATAGTTTGAATTTTTTATTATAAAGGCTCTTTAATTTAAAAAGGCACTTCAAGCTTTTTGCAAAAAAAACCCCATTAAACCTCATTTTTACAAGCTCTAGTTAAAGGAAAAATCAAAATTGTAATAAGCTCTCATTTTAATTTTTAGAAGTTTTAAGATTTTCCTTTTGAGAAACTAGAGTCAACTACATTTCTATTTCAGCCAAAACTAAGGTGAAAACAATGACTTTTTTTCATGAGATAGAATTGATTTAGAACTGCAGGATGTGGCTATTCGGAAGGAAAAATAAGAAAGTGTTAGAAAGTGTGGCTGCTTCACTAGTTAGAACGAGTAAAGAAAGACCATTTTGTATGAAAGTCTCAGAGGGAAATCCGAGGCTAATGAAAATTTCTCAGGTTGCAATATCTTTTTCTTTAAGACAGCAAACATCTCAAACCTTTTACAAGAAAGGTGGCAGGCAGGAATTGCGCAACTTAAAAGCACCCCTCAAAAGAGGGAAAACATAAAAATGCTGTTAGGCTAGCCTTGAAATGTGAACTAAAATTCTTTCTTTCTTTCCCTCTTTGCCTAGGCAGTCTAGGAGAATGCTAACTACTGGTCCCTAGCAGCATATCCTGATTTCTGATTGCTTACATTAAAGAAAATCCCCATTTCAGACAGAGGGCAAGATTGTGAAAGCAGAGACTATAACACCCCATCTTTAAAACAGGTAAGGAAATGTTTTTCTGATGATACTTTAACACTGTAAGTGATGTCTTCATTTAACGTTTCATTCGGTTGAAGGAGGAAGTAAAAATGTAGATAGCAATTGAATACTAAAGCACTTATTTAACCTGCATGCTCTGACTTCTAAACAGAAAAAAGCTTTTCTCATATTAAAGGATGTATGTAGTGAGTGTGTTACTTAGAACTAGTTCTTAGAACTAGTTATTTGTGTAGCTTTTGTGTATATTTGAGGGAAAAAAAGAAAACAAGTACTGCACACAGCAGCAAGTATTTTCTTTCATTTCAACCACTGAAGTTGTTCTTAGCCATGCAAAGATTTATGTAGTCTCTGGTCTACCAAGCAATCAACTCTCGTTTAGCCAAGGCAGATATACAGCGTGCTAATAGAATGCTGCAGCTGGGAATTAGTGCTAAGTAATAGTCCACCATTTAGGCTTTATCACAACAGATCTGCAATGTTTTCCTTTATTCCAGGTTTTATATTGATGGGTTATTTGTAAAATATTTGCAGCTCTAGTTCCTTAAAACATACTGTTAAAACATACCGTACTGTGCAAGTTTCCTCTGAAAGGGGAGTGGCAGCAGCAGAGCAGTTTTTCCATTCAGATTTTCTTTTCTCTATTTTTTTTTCTTTTTGGCTTGGAAAGAATGTTGTTGGAATTGCAAATGACAGGTAATAATTTCCTTCTAGAGAGGCCAGTCTGGAATGTGATTGCAGGGCAAATGTGTTTATCAGTGATTTCATCTGGGATCATCCCACTCTACACCAAATTTCACTAAAACAGGTTTCAGAGTCTATCTAATGCAGAGGTGCCGTCTTTGCTTTTGCACACAGCAAGATGGTTCTGTTATTCAAAGTTATTTATGTGCTTTAGAGAATCTGTCCTGTCTAACCATCATCACCCTGTAAATTAACAGAGGCTTGTAGTTGCCTGCCTTACTTGTGAATGTCTTGCCAAAACATAGGTTTGACTGGTGTGTTATGTGGCAAGTGAATGAATGATAGGCAGGTATCATCGACAGCTCTTCTGAAATGATGAGCTGGAATATACTGGCTTTTTTTAAGAATGAAAAAAAAATAGAAAAAGGTTCTGTTTCCTTGAGACTGTCACAGTCATGAGGATATTTTTCTGCTATAAAAACCTACTATGGCTCAGCTGAAGATAGGCAGGTGTTTTTGAAATACCAATTTGAGAGATGTTGTCTATTCATGTATTATGGGGAGGCTGTGTTCTTATTTTTCAAAACAGGAAGACATGAAATATGCTGCCACCAATGGAAAGTGCTCTGTGGATGCAGGATGCTGCCTACCCGTTCTCTCTAACCTGTAATTCTGTGCATAAGGATTACAGAATCCTGAGCTATCCTCTGTTTCCTTTAATAGGCTTCATTTTTTCCATGCAATATGGCAGTTTCCAAACAGCACATTTTTAACTTTCCTAATTAAAGTACCCATTGTCTGAAAACATAAATATTCCATAAGCAGTTTATGAGAATGGTCAGTTACAATAGCATAATCACATTGGCTAATAGGGATTTCATAAATAAGCTATGCAAGACATATATTTGTGCATAGAATTTGCATATACATAGTTTTTCTTACAGAATTAAAACTATTTTTTCCTACATGTATTCAGTGTTCTTTCATAACCCGCCCCCATATCTTGATGGTAGAATATTTTGCTTTTTGCTGCAGAAAATAGGACCAAAACCTTTGTTCTTTTACGTTCCATTAAAGTTTGTGATTTCATTTGTATCTTCCAAAGCTGTTTTTTCCCCCTTTATTCAACTAGTTTTTGTGTTCTCTTTCTTTTGCCTCTCTTGTTCTTTGCGTTTAGCCAGTTCAGATTTCTTTCTTACAATAACTCATGGCTAGGGATACATTTGATTGTGTTCTTTCAGTCACTTTAGCGGAAGTACAAGCAGCAAGGGTTTTTATAAGATGAGTCATTGTGCAATAACTAGCTATGCAAATAATCTCTTTCCTTATTTTAATGAAGAGGATGTCCTGCCAGGAAGACAGAGACTTTGGTTTAGTCAACATTATGCTGTAGCATTTGTTCATGACTCATTTTCTAGATTTCTAGACTTTTTCTGGTGTTACACTTGCAACGAACTTTAGAGATAATTAAAACAAGCCTCAATGTGAAAAGTCCCTTAATTTGTGAGCTCTACTTACTATTAATGTGAATTAATTGGTTGTCTTCTCAAATTTAAAATCACAAAATCAGCCAGGAAGGCTTTCATTGTAAATGGACTGTGATTTCATGCTTTTCTGCGACTCAGAAAAGTCTTAGCTTGTTTTTGTTGAGGACACATCTTCATTCTAGCCCAGTGTATGAATGCCCCATGCACCAGAATCTGTGGTTTTTCACCTGATACCTCTGGCCGTGCAGGGCTGAGACCTGGGATACTGAGCTGTAGAAGTCAGTTGGGTTACACTGAGCTTGCACCATCTGGAAAACTCCTCTAGAAAATTCATCTGTGATTACTACAGCCATGTCTGCCCACTGTGTGGTCATCCCCAGGGTATGTCCTATTAGAAAGAAACAACTTATTTGTCTCCTCCATGATCAAAGAACAACTGAGATGATAACCTGAAAGTCTCAGAAATCTGATGTTCACAATTCCATGGAAAATATTTTCTGATATGCAGTTAACTAATTAATTCAGAATACCATGCTGCCTGCAGAACTGCACAGAACTTTGCAGCAGGAGTGAAAAATTCTAGTGGTTAAATCCATCTGGTGATTGTTGTAGGGCAATAATTAGGGGACTTGCACAGTAACAATTCTAAAGATTTTTATGATCTGAAAACTATGTTGTAAATATCAAATGCTTGTTTCATATGTCATTTGGGGAATCTTGTAGTTGTGTGCATTTCTCTTTGTGGCCAACATCTAGGGAACTGGAGACTACCAGCTTCCGAGTCTAGGTATTTAGTCCTCTTTCTAAGATTTGAGAGATCTGTGCCTATAGTTGGCAACCTGTAAGATTTTGTAAGCTGAGAGGGTTGAAATCTTTAAATTATTACTGGCAGAGAAGTGGGAGGGCAGTGGGTACATCTGTCGTAATGTGGAAGCTAGACCTGACAATTTTGAGATCTCCAGGAGAGCCTGGAGAGGGTGAGATGAGTGGCTCAAGCTTCTGGACAGAAATTTCCTCTGAAAGGCAATACTGTCATGCTGAAGAGCAGAGTTATTCTTGATCAACTTGTTTTGAAATAAGGGTAAGACAACTATAAATAAAACAACAAATGAACAAAATAAGTTGACGTGTCATGTTTTTCATGTTCCTTAAGCCTTTCAAGATATAACTTAACTAGATAACTTTTGCATCTGCTCTGTTTCTCCAGGAAGCTACCCTGTATGCAAAAACTTGTCTTGATAATTTTTGATAAGTATCTTTTTCTCCCACTTTTACTTCCCTCGGATAAGCTGGTAGGTATATCTATGTTAAAATCAGAGCAGTTTTTATATTCAGCCTCTAGATGCCTATATGATTTTGAATCTTTGTGCTTAATCTAGAATAAGAGCTTAAGAAACATGAATATAGTAGCTTCCAAGGCAGGGCTAATTTTTGTGAAATTATTTGATTACAATAATATTGCTCACTTCTAATTAAATCTGTTTATTTCAATTACCAAGTTACAATTGGAATTGAGGGGTTTTTTTGTTCCTAGTTATATTCAATAGTTCCAAGCAATATTTCCATGCTCCTCAGAAGTATTTTGGAGCAATGTATATCACAAAATGGGGCACAAAGTCTGAAGCATGTCTGGTTTTACAGTGTGTTCAAATCTCTTATGTCAAAACAATCTTTCACAGGGCCAGGAGCCACGTACACAGAATTCAGATCAGTTTCCATCTGGATTTTTATCTTTGTAGTCCTATTGATGAAAGGAGCTTATGCAATTTAACCAGGTTTAGTTAATCTGCAGGTTCTGTTCTCTTGATTTTCTCTATGCTGAATTCTGAGACGGCATCAATGAAGAGCACTGTAGGCAAAATTATCTAAGCATAACAGGTGATTTATGCTTCCTCTAGTACTTTTAGAGCTGGGACAGTGAAAGGTTTCTCCGTAGTTATTTTTTTGTATTGCTGCCTCTACATTAAAAGTTCAAATTTGGATGTTAAGAGTGCTCAGGAATTCATATTAGTAGGTTTGGGACAGGCAGAAACTGAAACAAATCCTTATCTGACTTTGGTAAAGTGGTATTTCTGTTTGTAATGCTGTGCTTTAGGTGTCCAAAGGTGACTAAATAATCTCAGAAGTCCAAATTTGGGAAAAGATAATTTTCTTAATATGATTTAGTGTTTCCTTGAGCTGCAAGCTCACTATAGACCTGAGCTTTCATGGCTCACTAGGACTGAGGGAGGCAAAGCTCTCTGGGAAGTTCTAAAAGGAAAAGACACCCATGTAGATATTAGAGATAAATATGATATGACATGTTAAATTCAGTACTGGCAGTGGACTGACTATCTGCTCTGTATTCAAAGATTTAAATTTCCCTGTGGGCTTCCCCTCCGTCTGAATGAATCTCTCAGCTGAAATGCAGCTCAGAGACTTAAAAAGGCTTTTAAAAAGTTGCCCGTGTGTACTTCACTATTTTTACTTCATGTTTCACTGCACTCCTTGAACTTCTTGGAGATCTAAAATAATCTGAACGACCAGTAGGCAGAGGTGTCTTCAAGACAAGGTCTTTCTTCAGTTCCATCATCTTTATCATTAAGTAGAATGGGGAGCTGAGCTCTCCTATCATGCTTGGATAATATTTTACACTACAGGACCCTGCTGAGGTTGCTAATTTTAGTTGATATAACTCAGGATAAAGCAATGTCATATAGTGCTGGTTTGTATCTTACTCTTTTTCTGTATTGCCTATGTTCTGATCTAAAAGTAAGACTTCTCTAGAAAAGAATGTTCCTGGAGATGAAGAAAAGAAGGAAATCTTTAACCCATAGACACGTTTATGTAAAAAACACCCCAACAAACCAAAACCAAACAACAAAACCCTCTTTGAGGCATCTTAAACTGTTACTTTAATCTGCCCGTATGTTTTACAGTAGGAAAAATGCTGTAATTTTTAATGGCTGTTTTGTTACATCTGGAAGATATAATGTACCATTATGACAATTTTACAGCCTATTGAGCCCATTAAGGTAGTTGTTTATTCCTTGGTGAAACTTAAAGTATAGAAAACATGCAACTAGAGATTGTAATCTGAAGAAAATAATTTTCTGTAAAAAAAGGTGTGTCTGCATTTCTGCAGCATTTTGGTAGCCAACACAGTGCTTTATAATATAATGCTGCTTAACACAGTATTCATGTATTGGCAATGTTTGTTTATTGTGCTAAATAGAAGTACTGCAAACATTATTTCAAATATTCATTCTATAAATACATAATACTACTTGTTTCCATTAGCAATCAGAGGAAGGAATACAGACAGTAGGATGGAAAACGTGTTCTGCACAATGTGACTTTCTTATTCCAGGGCTCTACAGTCCCTTGGATTTGTGACTTACTGGTGCTGCTGCATTTTGTTAATGAAGCACTGCTATAATTTTCACATATTATAGATTTCATAACATAACAACTCTTGTACCCTCACAATACTGCTACTGCATAGTTCCAAAGGATCCTAAAATCTAAGACAGTTTACTGCAAGAAAAGTGATTGAAAGATAAGGGAATCTTAAACTTGTGTTTGGTTTCAAAAAATCTCAGTGGTTATATAAATGTGTTGTGCTGTACTTCTTGTTTCAGTAACCTTTGAAAAAGCAAACAAACAAACAAATCCCACAAAACAAAACCAAACCAAACAACCCATGGCTGCAGCTGAAAGTGCTACAAACCAAAGTGTTCAGTCTGAGGGACTGGGTACTGATGATTCAGGTACTGTTAAAATAAACTGGGTTTTTTGGTTGTAAATTAAAGAGACAGAACACATTTTCATTTTATTTACAGAAATAACAATTACTGTGAGGAAACTCCTTGTGCCTATATCTGAAAATGGTAGAGTTGCCCAGGCTGGTTTTGAGGTTCCTTCTTACTACAGAATAGTCTCCCACTGTCTCTATGTGGTCTGGAGTGTATTTGGTCACTTGGGCTAGCAAGTTCCAATTATTTGTATAGGAAATCTAAGTTACATTTTTTTACAGCAGGATTTGATTTAGTGTTTTTTACTTTTGCTTCTTTTTTCTTCTTTTACCTGCTATTTAACTGTAGCAATGTTTGGTTTAGTCCTAGTATTCTGTGAATAAAAGAAAGAGCCCTAGACACTGACTCTGTGGAGCAATACTGTTTGTTTTTTCTTTCCTCTTTTAAGCATAGGGCTGTGAATTTTATTATATTTCTGACTGTCTGGTCAGGGTGAATGTTCTTGCACTTCATGTCTGTGTCCAATTGTTTAATACACCTTACTGAGAAACTTTTCCTGATCGTGAATCTAAACTTCCTTGAAAGCACTTAAATCCTCCTAAACAGCCCTACTCCTTTAATTCTTCTACACTATCACAGCAAAAATCAACAAATATTATTACTGAAAGGCAAAACTGTCTTTAAGGAATAAAAAAAAAATTTTTATTCCCAAACTTGTAAGATTTCCTCTGTTAAGCTATAGAAAGTAAGCTGCCATAAGGAAATCTCTGGTGATGGAAACATAGGAAGGAATTATGGAAAACTAGATCATAAAAAACCCAGTTCTTTTAGGTTCTAGTTCAGGATGTTGCTTGAAGATAAATTAAACTGAATTTCTCAGTTGGTGTTTTAATTGCATACATCATTAGTGAAAATAATACCATCTGTATATTTTACTTCTTCTGAAGTCTTACCAAATAGGCTGAGAACATCTTACTTATTTTCCCTAGTTATTCCCAGCTGCCCTCATGGAAACTATCACCTTTCCAAGGAAACTGGCACAGCAATTTTTGAATTAACAGACAGGCAATACTTTTTGAGAGATTGCCACATGAAAATGAAAGGCACTTATCTTCACACTTGTAGCTTGATAACTTTAAATTCATATTAAGAACATAAGGGAAATTTATTTAGACTTTGTGATGTCTATAGCAAGTTATAAATGGATGAGCCTACAATTCAGTCATTTGAAAGTGAGTATGAATATGTATGAATGAAGAGATATAGAACCTTCTCATGAAAAATCTTCATTCTAAAAAGCATAAAACATTTCCTAAGAAGACTGAAATGCTGCTTAATCTGCAAAGAAACCTGACCTATGTTCAGCAGTGCTTAGAGAAGCAGAAGTTAATAGTGCTTTCTCTGGCTTGAGAGATCTGTGATCTGTATCAACTAATTAAAAGTTATATGAGCAGGATCATCCAAGATCATTCAACTGATGGCTTATGATATTATTACAACAGAACAGACCCAAGCTATCAACTTTGTTATGAGTGTTTGACTGTTGGTGGCAGCAGGGAGTATAAACAGTAGAAAGATTTTGGGGAAATACTGTGGTGTTTGCACTAAAATAGATACTTGAGCTAATCGTGGAATGGAGCGGTGATTTTTAGATACCTGCACTAAATGCCAATTTCTCCCTGTGGTTTTAAGAAGCTTGGAAGAACTGTGCAATGGTAACTCTCAAGAGTTAAAATACTGCTGAAAGTTGTCCCCAGAAAAGTCATCACAGAAGCTCACGAACTGCTAGTTTTCTGCTAATTTCATGACCTTCACTTCAGAAATCCCAAAATGCACAAGGCAGTGATTTTAATCTTTATTTAGGATTCACATGTAGCTAATCTTGTTTAAATCCCCTCTGCCTCCTTACTTTCCTCCCCCCTCTTTTCCTTCTGTCAGCCCTTCATTCTTCATCAGCTTGCCTTAAAGGCCCAGGGTGGATGAGTCAGTGATTCCAATCTGTATCTGCTTAGATACCAATTCCCTTTTAGGGATAACAACATCACGCTTTAGCCCAGTAGGCAGTCATGCTTTTTGAGCAATTTTGACATCTAGAACATTCCTTTATTAGATATTGACTGCTGCACTCTTCTCTGTCTCAGAAAAGCATGGGCTCTCTGGGGTCTTAAAAAACAAACCAGCAAACAACCCAGCTCTTGCCTGCACGGATACAGTACTGATTTTATCTCATGTTGATATCTCACTTTTTTTTGTCCACTCATAAGTTGTCCATTCATCTTTGGTCACCTGAACATCTATCTCCTTGTCTTCCTGCCTCCCACCAGTTCCCTCCTCTACAATGTAGGGATCCCCGAACAACAGCCCTGCCAGACCCTGTGGCACTGAACTTTGCTTTTCTGTGACTTGACAGTTTGGTGGGAAGCCAATACTGTATCTCTCCCTTGTTAAATAAAGAAGAGAAATCTTTATTATCTGAAGATCTGAAATAAGTATCTGAAATAAGAAAGGCTGAAAAGCCAAAATATCTGGTGAGAAGGGCATCTTTCATACTGTCATACAGCAGCACCTGAGTACTTGAGCAGGCACAAGAGGCTTCTGACACACCATAAATGCCACATTTGCTCCATGGTCTGGGGCTGCAGCCACACACTCAGATTAGGTGTCTCTCACTTGGAGGGGGTGAGGAGAGAGGGAACATTTTTCTCCCTTCTTAATTCTCTCTTAATGTATAAAATCAGAGGAATGTTAGAAGGGTCACACATGATGGCATTCTTGTGTGTTCATTTTTTCTAATCAACCACAGTATTGAAAATGCTTCTGTCTCTTTAAAATGGTGTGGTATTTTGTGCTGTGACTACTACTGGATGTGAAGTTATTTGAGCGAACAGAATAACTTCATGTGTGTTGAGGTGTGAGGTGACCTCATTATTTCTAAATCTGTTCCTGTTTTGTAGCACTCCTTATTCAGCTCTACTCTTTCAGCTGCTCAAGTGTTTTTATTCCTGCTCTGGTTGTGTAACAGAATTTTTTTGAAATGTCAAAATCACAGCAACATAAGTTGGTTAGTTGAGCCAACATGGTAGAAATTTAGCTGCTCAGACATAAGACAATAATGGAGTGAGATTAAACAGTGTTTGTGGCTTAATAAGATAAGAAGCAACACTTGCCAGGTTTTAATTCGGTGCAAGGCAACAGTTCAAGATGAGAGATGTTTCTTTCTAACTGACAGTTCTGGTAAAGACAAATACCCATTTTCATCTTTGCTTGCACAAAACCAGGGCTTCAGAGCGGTGCTGTGTTGAAAACATTGGTAAATTGGCATCCCCTGTTTATCTTCAGTAGAGCATGTCATGAGGAGCACTGGTAGGTGCTCCGCAGTCAGTGCTTGCTCCTGGGGCAAAGCTGTATATTCCCCAGGGAGACTCTGCTCCCTTCAACCCTTTGTGCTTTTGCTGCTGCTGAGGAGCTTGCTGTTGGGCCTGCTTATCTGGAAAGGGGCATCCGTCCAATCACAAGGAAAACAAAAAATTTTTTCTCAAGGTTTGCTCAGAGGGCACCAGGAAGACTTGCTGGTCAGTACCATGTAGAGTTTGTTGGAAGAAGCAGATTAAAGGCAGTTGACTGCATATTCCATTCCAAATGCCATATATCATTAAATTTCTTATGCTGACTCAAGAGTTTTTCCATTTGGACCTCCAGCATTTAAGGGACAAATGAGAGACAAGTATAACTGTGTTGCTCGAGGGCTCTTTTTATTGCCTCTTGAGTAGCTCCCGTGGGAGGCATTTTGTCTAAATAATGCATCCTATCTTTTGTATCATCAACCACTTTTCAGAAACTCCCTGGCTTCCAGTGAAGTGGGGTTTTTTTTGCTTGGTTCATTGCCTGCCACTCTCTTTTACTTGATTTCTTTTATTAGCCTCAGTATTCTCCACTGACTGCATATAGCTTGGAGCACTTGACTGAGGGGGCAATCGGTGGGTTTTTTAACCAGTGGGCAAGTTTTCTGACCAAGCATGTTTCCTGAGTTAAAGGTCTACAGCCCATGCAAAATCTATGGTTGAATTAATAACCTACAATATCTACAATTAGATATGACAAGATTTTAGCAGTCCTCACTGCCTTGATTTCCTGTCACATCCAAAAATATTTCAAGATGAAATACAAGGTAAGCTAAGCTGGTGAGAGGGGGCAAATATTTCAGTTTGGCATCAGCAGATGGCATGACTGCCAAATCAGTGATGTGAATTATTTAATTATTATCCACAGAACAAAGTATAAAACCAAAACACACAATGTGCCTAAATTTTTGTTGGATTTGACATGAATTGGAGTTGTTTGGGAAATAACTAGGGTGTTTTAAATGTCTACCTCATTACAGTCTTCGATTCTTAAAACCTTTCATGTAAGTCAATTGAAAAAAAAGATTTATTATTCTCTTAAAACTTTGACTGCAGCGAGTTTAATTTTGCCACGTCACGTTTTAACCCTTTTTCACATAATGTTCTGATGTTTGAATAAAGCTTGTGTTTAAATTTTCGTGCCTCCTTCATCCCAGAGAAAGGCTGTGGCAGGCCGTCTGGGGGGTGATTGAGATAATGCTGATAGTAGGAAGTTATGTGGAAGCTGGTTTCTACCACTTCAACATAGCATTGTCTTTGACTATTCTTCTTGCCTGTTGTCTGAGTGATGCTGCTCCTTGGCTGCTGCTGTTATAAAAAGACCTTTGATAACCTTGTGTGATGATTAAACACCGCTAATTGTTCTCAGCTAGAAGATTGTTTCATGGTCATGCATGCATCTCCAACTTTGCTGCTAGATCAGGTAGTCCCTCTAAGAGGTACTTCATGACACCTATGCTTTTCAATCTTGTAATGTTCATCTGTTGGTCTCTAAGTCAGATGTCAGTCACAGGGTTCGAAATCATAAAACTGCTAAGGACTTCAACAGCTGCAGAATGCACCCAGGGGAGTGACCAGAGTTGTGACCCACGGAGCATCTTCTCAGGGAGCCACGCAGCCTTTCTGATGGTCTTCAGCCCTGTTGTAAGATTTCATGGTCACAATTAACTCTGGCTTACTAGCTACTAGGAGGGATGCTAGATCTAGTGTAGTGCTGTTGGAGGAAGGTCTTGACGGGGTTGAATGAAGTGATTAATTTGCTGCTGGGAATCTTGTTCTTGTCAGCCACTGGAGTGGAGGAAACAGCCAAGAAACCCTTTTAGATGGGTCAAAATGTATTCTTTTTTTTTTTCATTTTTAGTTCTTTTTAATTAAAAATGAAATTGGGTGAAAGTCATACTCTTGGCTCCTGAGAATGTTTAATTAATGGAATAAAATTTATCCCTAAAGAAAGAAGTTGCTAAAGTCATTATTACACTTAAGCCTTGATATATCTGCCAAAAAAAAAATAATCAGTGTGAATACCTCGGAGGAGAGGGAGACAGGAGGCTATTATTCTCAACTCTCAACTCCTTTATTTTATCTTTTCTCTTTCTCAGTTCAATCCCACTCGCCTGTATTTTGAGGATGTGATTCTGTGTGTCTCTATTTCCAGCGCTTAGCAAAATGCAGCCTCTAAGCAGCTTGGGATTCTTAAATGTTTCCCCAAATAAACAATGTGTGTTTAATTGACTTCATAGAGGACGATTCAAGAAATCAGATATTATTGAATGCCGTGTGTACAATAGTTTAATTAAAATTTCCCTCTGTTAAAGGCTTTACCTTACTGACTTGAAAAGTCTCTGTGATTGATACATGATTGCTGGAGACCTGTTTAAACCAGAGGATAACCACAAACTTCTCTGTTTTCACATTAAGAAAGTGCAGTCTTTCTCTAGATGCTGAATTTTATGAGAAATCTTTTTTGCTCTAAACATGTTTGGGGTGTTCAGGCCTATGCTTGCCTACTTGCTGTTGCTGGTCTTTGGGTAAAACCTCCAAGATGTAATTTTGAACGAACACCGTGGAAGAGTTGAAAAGACAGCATTAAGACATGAATTTCCTGTAGAGGATTTTACTGCAGTACAAGCTACTTGGTTCCTGGGAGATGGGAAAATTACCTCACCCATTCGTACGCCAAACTACAGATCTGGGAGCCTAGCTTTACAGCGTACGTTTTCCTTTAAATCCTGGTTGCAAAGATCTATTCGTGGAAGACTGGCACCTCAACGAAAGGAGCTACTGGAGCCATGGGAAATTTTATCCAGAGCACAAGAGAAGTACTGTAGTAGGCTTTGGCTCAGCCTGTGTTGACTGAGAACTGCATAATGAAGTCTTTTTTAGGTTTTACGTTCAAATTTTTATTGCTTTCTAAGAGGGGTTTGCATCATTGTTGCTTCTTTTATGACGATAATATAGAGTGCCTAATGCTTGTCTCCATCTCCTGGCGCTATAGGATGCTTTAGAAAATACTAGTGACTGGCACAATATTTCTTGGAAACTGCAGCTTCCAGATTTCTTGGTAGTTATTCACATTAAACTGCTCTTGGATGTTTAAAACATGGATGATAATATAATGATGGGATTTTTTTTCTCACATTTTAAACACCTCTGCTGTTACACATAGCACTTGTAAAGAGTTAAAAGAGTTGCCCTGTGTTCCAGGTATACCTTATTGCCTTTATGGAAAAGGTAAGCTATTTTTGGCTTTGTAGTTGGGGAAGACTAAGAAAAAAGCAGTTATATAAACCAATGTACCAAATGAATATCGCATGAAAGATCAGTCGGGAGGTCTTAGCTATCAATCTGAAATCACCTTGGTTCATGCTAGTTAAAACCTCCCTTAGCGTTTTCCACAGGGAGAGTGCTAAATAAAAACAAGAGTGCTGAAATCCGTGCTCAGTTTGATTTATAATGCTGTTCCTACAAGCTTCCTGTCATGTTACAATATGTCCTTCAGAGTTCTCTGAAAAACAACAACAAAAAGCCAATAAAACCTTTCTCTTTGGTGATTTCATGGCTTTTGTTTCTTCCTCAGAGAAGATCAAGTCTGGAGTTTCTCTGACTTCGTCTGAAATTGTAGGCATGATCAATTTGTTTAAGAAACCTTGTAAGTACTTGGCTGATTCTGTAGATTATGGAGCACATGATGTCCTGTCATTCGAAAGCTCACTGCTAAGTTTTTGTGGCTTAGTCTGGAGTACTTTCAGCGGGGAGCTGGCTGAGGGGAGAATGTGCTGTGCTTCTTGTTTTTAAGCAGGAGCTGCTGCTAATGTGTGTGCTGCTTTTGTTCATTTTTACACCAGTTGTAGTAAACAGCGTGTGTGTGTGTGAAGCGGAGTCCGTCCAAACCAAAGAGGTTATTCTGGCTTATGTTTTTGCAGGTAGTTCCCAGTGGCATCACTGGGAGCTATCTGCACCACTGTGGGGAACTTGACTCCCACAGTTTGTGTTATGTCAGATGCTGTGCTTTACTGTACCTTTTGTAGTTGGTCCTTTTCATTGATAAAAGTTTAGAGGTTATAGCTTTAAATTTTCCTTTTTTTTGAATAGAAAAGCATGTGCTCATTTAGGATCATCTGGATTACTTTTCAAAGTTGTCAAAATGTTTGCTGTTTTTAAAGCTTACTGCTGTGGTTCTAATTTCACTAAGTTTTCCTATGTTAGTTCTCAAATATTATCTTTCAGTTGCACTGATACTGACTTCCATTATTTCATTTTTATTTCTTTTATTGGATTTGCAGAGATTATTTGACAAATTCAGAATTCATTTAATTTAAATGATGGAAATGGACTGAAGCAGTATTATGTTTGTACCTATGTGTGCCATCAAGCAGCAGTGCTGGATTAATGTGATGTCCTTCTGTTCACCTCGTTGTGGTGTGGTTTGGGGGAGGGAAGGGGGATGGGGGAGGAGGGCTTGGCCAAAGTGTTTATCATTAAAAGGATTTGCTTTCAACATGAGATGATGGTTAACATCTTCAGATGACAAAAGCTTTAGTCTGCTTTCAGGTTTCTTGATTATTTGTCTATTCCAGTTCAGAAGTAAAGAGTATCCCTGTTTCCAGTGGATTGCATGATGCTCCACATCAGCTGAAAAGGCATGAAGAGGGGAAAAGGCTCTTGCCTGGTTCACTGACTGCCCAAGCAAGGCGTGAAGTCCCACTGTCACAGATGGTCAGGTCAAATGCTCTGCCAGGGAAAGAAAGGAGAGAGGAAGGGATGTAAAAAAGCCTTTACTTCTCAACAAGTTATTTAACCAGCTCTAAAGGATGGAATAAGTAAGAAGACTTACTTTGCATGTACTATTGAGGAATTCATGTGGGAAGAAGAGACACAAGTGTTTGAAATACCTGGCTAGCTGTCTATTGTCATCTGTTAATAATTCGCATGGCCCTTTCATTTGTATTTTGCTGAGAAAAACAGAGTAGGCTTGAAATATAAAGAAGCTCTTAACTTCCTTTGTGAAGGAGTGGGAGTACAGCATGTCCATTCAGTACAAAGAAAAGAATTTACTTGTCTGAAGTCTTCAGACTTCTAGTTTTCTTTTTGCAAGCAACTTCACCAGTGGCATTGCAGGAAGGGAAGGAAGCTCTTTCTCATGTGGCTTTTACACTTGTGTTATTATTAGTTAAGTCATAGCTGAGCTGAAAATGCCAGACCCAGACTTCCAGAATTTGGTGCCTGCTTTTGTAGATAAGTATTTGCTCTGCAACTACCACCCAATAAAATGGTGCATCAGTGTCTTGTCTCATACTGGGGTTTGTGGTCGCTCACTGTATAGTACTGCTGTAAAAACCCCTGGCAGCCAGCTGTGAGGGACGAGTCTGATTAGATGTCATGCGAGAAAGTCGCCTTTCTAGGAAACCTGTGTTCACAACTGCTGCCTCCTTTAGTAGAAAAATGGGTGGCTGAAGTATACTTGGGTTCTCTGAGGGTACCTCTGTTTCATGGACAGGATTTAAAGTAGAAAGGTAGAGAATATCTCCAGTTTGCCAGGCTCCTGGCTGAGGTGAGTGATAACAATTTTGCATGCCATGGTGGTTGTGTTCAAGGAACAAGCTTCTGTGTTAGAGCTTCACTTTGTCTTTGTTTTCAATCCCTTTTCTATCCTAGTATGTGCAATGGTTCCTGAACTCTCTCACCCAATCTTTCTCTCTCAAAATGGGTTAAGAGAAACAAAATTGAAAATATCGTATTATGCTATTAAAATCTCATTGGTAATGTCTTACTTGGGTTATTTGTTTGTTTCTGATTCCTTATGAATCAATAAACGTACAACTCATGTCAGACCTAAGTATGACTTACCTACTGCATAAGAATTAGGAGAACTCTAAAAGATGATAATGTATACATCCACCAATACATTAAATAGGACAGCAATGCTTTTCATACATGGAACCTGAATTTCTAATAGCTCATGGGTGGAGACAGCCACTAATTGGCTAACTCAATCATGTGTAGCAAAGGCAATCATTATCTTTGTTTTATAAGATTTCTTCCTAGTTCTCTTTCGGAAAAGTTGGAATGCGTGGTCTGACTGCCTGTCCCCATGAATCAGGAGTGAAATTCAAATGACTCCTCTGCTGCTAGAGCAGTCTGGCTGCTGCTGGAAATGTGACACTCAGCCAGGTGGAATTCTTGTCTGCACCAGCCTTGCCATGCCTGCATTCATTTTTCCTAATTACAAAACAACTTACATTTAATGAGTTGCAATTAATCAGTACCTTTTGCTTTGCTACACATATAAAATTATACTCCTGGTAAAATGCTTCTTGAACTAATTAGAGATCTCAACCCAGTGTAGTTAGGAGACTTCTCTCCTCTAGTTTACTTGTTTCTCATTAAATAGATTAAAATCTCATCTCCTCATTCCAAATATCCAATCTCTTCATGTTCTTCTCCCATGGCAGACTACATTTAATTCTTATTCTGGAATGCCTTTTCCCTAAAAGACCTGTCCTCCTTAGCTTTGTCCTGTTTCGCAATGTAGCCTAAAGCAAGGAAGGCCAGCTGTGCTGTGGCTACCTTTGAGCCAGGTGGCTCCTCAGATGCTGGAAGATAGCAAGAGGCTAATTCTGCTGAGGGTGCTTGGGATGTCCTGAAAAACAGGTACAAACAAACTTTACTGGTGTGATGGCATGGTCTGGGAGGGCAGGGCAAAGAAGCACAGCTATTCGCAGCAAGGGTGGGTCCTCAAAACTTACCAACTCTGCCACCGAGCCCATTCCAGCAGAACAAAGCAGAATCCTGCAAGGTTGCCTGAGCAGCTGTGCCCTTGCCCACCAGCACTTTGGAAGGCTTACAGCTGCCTTGCTGTTCCCCACTGTGGATCTTAGCACAAAGCCAAAATTATTTTCAGGAAAAAAACAAAATAAACCTCCTTCCCCCTTCAGTGGGGGTTTGTTCTGCTAGAGGCCAAGTCATGGTGGTCATGACTCTGCATAAGTATCTTGTGAGCTGCTGCTTGGGTTCTTGTCTGTGCTGTGAGTCAGTGCTGTGGTTCCACCACAGCTGCGAAGGGTAATGCTGTCTCTGGGAGAGTTTCTACAGTCAGTTCTTGTGGCAGGTGGTAGAAATAAACAAACTTTTCATGTTACAGCTAAGTTACACAGATTGCTGCAGTCTTCTTGGCCTTCTCTGAGATATAAGGCCTTGCACGAGTTTTCAGAGCTGTCCTTCCTGCCCTCTTCCTCGGCCCTAGTTTAATTTCATATCCTTTGGTTGAAAGGCTTCTGGCCTCTGTTACAGCACTGCACAGTGCACATGGTGTCCATGCAGGAGCATAGTAGTTACAGGTAGATAACTTGCTGCAGCTTCTATCCTGTGGCCCTTAACACTTCAGTCTGAATGTTTTATTTAAATATAATTGGGGAAAACACTTGCCTGTGCTTTTGAAAGAACTTGTTAAAAATATTATTGTACTTTTAAAGTAGTTCAAATAATGTTTGTTACAAAGTAGTGAAATATCTTTTTTTCCCCTATTAATGAATATGGAGACATAATGCCAGGTAGCTGTACGTATTCTTTCAGGTTTGTTTTTTTCCAGATTCTTCAGTGACCTGCAATGTGTAAGTACAGGATAAATTTCATGTACAGAAGCGTTAAGTGTCTGTGCTCATCTTTGTTTAGTGTTTGTTGGAATGTTAATAAAGCAGTGAATTCTCAGGCAGTAGAGCAGGTTATCTGTCTCTAGCTATTTTCAGTTTACAGCTTGAAATACTTAAGCTCAGAGTTGTTCATGAGCATCAGTTGACCAGAGGAAATACACACAGCATTAACTGTGACTAAACACAGTAGCCAGAATTGCATTTGCTTAGAGTACTGTTTTCTACCAAAAAATGGCAAACCTTCCATATCCCTGCATATATGTTATGCCTGTACCATCAGGTTTTAAAAAAAGCTGATACATCAAGCCATACTGAAGATTTGGAGGGAGATTGTGCCTTTTTTGAGGCACAATCACATCTCTGTCTCCTATTTTGTTCTGATGTGGTGTAGTTGTGCATTTTATGGTTTGGCTCCAAATAACTGGCCACAGAAAAGCAGGAAAAGGAAGAGCTGGTATTTCTCTTGTGATTGAGACATACCCTCAGATGAAAAATACTGGGGAAAATGTTGCTTTGCACTGGCATTACAGTGTGTTCCTGCCCTGCAACTGGAGACTGGCATTTTTATTTCTTCCATATAATATTCAAGACTTTATCTCAAAAAGTGAAGATGAAGGGGTAGGAGAAGCCTGCAGCTTAACGGGTACATTGTGCAAAGTTACCTCTGTATAACTGGCAGCACTGTCATTTCATACACCTAAACGGAACGGTTCTTTGCTCTGACTGTCCTGGGTGGGTGTTACTGCACATACGGCTTTTGGGCTTAAAGAAGTACCAAGATTAGCACAGTCATTTAAAAGCATCATGATTTTTCCAAAAATGCAATAGAAAACCTGGTATGAGGGTCTGGGGATCTGGCCAGTACAGAGCACTGGAATAACTGTTCTCTTCACCTGGGACTTGTGGCCACAGACGTTCTGTATGACATTATGAAAAAGACTGTGCACAATGCAAAGCAGCAACGACTGTTGTTTCCATACTCACACTCCAGAAATCTTTCAGAAACGATCATGTGAGGGAAGGCTTCAAGAAGTGCAACCTGGATTTGCTTTGAGACACTTTGCAGTGTATCAGCTTCAAAACGCAACAGGGAGAAATGCATGCATCTCTTGAACCTAGTTGGTCACATAATGGAAGCTGATTATTTTTATAAACTTTTCCTTTGGCTTGTTTATTATTTTTTGTGCTGTCAGAGAATTCTTTCAAACTGATGCGTGCTGTTGTAACCTTGGTTGGTGCTTTACAGAGATGGGAAAATACTGTTTCAGCTGCCACATGCTTGTAGTCTAGATAAGAGTAGATACGAGGCAAGTAAAAAAATGTTAAAATTAGATGAGTATTTGCCTCTGCTCTTTTGTGACATCATGTCACCCATTCCCCCTCTGACCCTTTTCCACATTTCCTTTCTGGCTTTTGTTTCCAGTGACTGCTTCTCTCAAGTCTTGAGTTTTAAAAGTATAGCAGAGGTATCAAGTGAAAGAGTGGTTTATTGCAGGGTTGCAGGAAAGCTGTAGTGTCAGAGAAACAATTAGGGAAGAGAGCTAAATACGGTTTGGTCAGCATGGACTTCCTCTGAATCTCATTTTGAGCTTAACTGGACAGGCAGGATACCAATTCCTGCACCAAGCTGCTTGCAGGGATCCAAAATGTGCTTCAGCACTTGGGAAACAAGTGTTCAGAGCTTCTGGAATGGACTCCCACATCCCCACTTGACAGTCAGGCCCTGGCACTAATCAGCACCCAGAGCAGAATTTCTGTTTCTTGCTCTTGTCGCTACACTGGAACAGCTGGAGGGTACCTGATCTGCCAGGAGGCACCCTGCACAGGGGACATTTTCTGCAATGGTGCTGCATCAGGAGATGTTGTGCTTGGCTGGTCCCCTGGGCTTTTACGGCTGCTGTAACCTCTCAGAGTATGACAGACACAACTTGCACTCCCAACGTCCTTCCAAGTCTTATAAACTGCATACTAGGATATTTTTCATTCTCAGGTCCACATTGATGTCATATCCTAGACTCCACAAGGCATTCATTTCCCTTGGCAGTAGTTATGTTTAATCATCCTCACCAGCACAGAAAATCTCATGCTTGGCCACCTGAGTCCCCTCAATTCAGTTTCATTCTGGGACATAATAAATGGCAAAAAAATTCCAGTGTGAGCAGGCGACACTGGAGACATAAGCACTGTCTCCTTTCTCAGTGAAGTCTAATTGTGTCTCACTCACGTGGCTAAATTTGATGTATTTCACCAGTTTAGTGGTGATAATGCTTTGTAATCTCAGCACAGTGAGACAGTGTCTGATTAGTGTGATCAGTCACATCCTAGCCTGGCAAATCCTTGCCTGGAACCAAACCAGCATGAAATTGGGAAAATAGGTTTGTTTTTCTTTGTTCCCTCTGCCTAAAGGAAAGAAGCTGTCTGTTTGTCTTAGTTCAAGGGATAGAAAGAGTTGTTCTTTTGTGCAAAGGCCTTTTTAAAGTTAAATTATTTTAGATATTTTAATTTAAATTGCTTAGGTTTGTAAATATTTGAGTATCATCTCTTTATGGCTGCTTTTCTTCCCTTTAAATTTGCTATCGTCATGAGTGCTTACTTGGCAGATGTTTAAAATAACACTGCTTCTACTTATTGGTGGCTTATATTAATAAATATACTCAGTGCCAGCCAAATAAAATAAATGATAAAATACATCTATTTCAGTATTTTATGAAGAGAATATTGTTAGTTTTGCAAAGATCAGAAGAAAAATATTCAAGATGGTTTTATTTCTTAGATACCTATAGAGAAATCTAAACTGGAAAATTTAATCAGACTTTTCTTGAGGTTACCAGTCAATAAGTGCCTCTAGTTGATGTCCAGTTTCTCTGTTTTAATTCTGGAAAACAAAGGCAAAGCATGATCACCTTGATTCTTCAGTTGCCTCTGAATAGCAAGAGCTCCGCTGGCAATAGAACTGAGCTCCTCACAGTTTGCATTAGTTTGGGTGTGTGTTCTGACTTTTTCTTTCTTATTAAATAGCAGCAGGGAAATATCTTCTTATTCTACATATTCTATTACGCTGATGACAAGATGAGGAATTGAGCCAATTTTAAGCTCCACTTTAAAAGCAGATCACCTCTAACACTTCCAGTTCTCTTCCTGTAACAAAAATGCCTTACATGCATCTTGTGGTGAAGACAATCCAGGCTGAGGGCTCCAGTGCAGTCGTGGAAATGCTGCTATGAGTTCCCTGTCTTTGACCCTGCTCTGTGGAAAAATTGCTCAAAATTTGCCTTTGTGGTCCAGCCTGTTGCCTGCTTCCCACATAGGGACAGGTGACAAGCGACCGGTTCAGGTTTGTAAAATGCTCTGAAGTTTGAAATACAATACTAGCATCACTCAGGATTAATTGCTAATGATTAATTTTGTGGTTTGTCTGCATGGTGTGCTTAACCACTCAAAATCCTGTTACTGAAATTGCTGGTGACAGCGCTGATTGAGTGCTGGTTCAGCTGGAGTTTTTATGTAGAGTTTTCGTAGCATTCAAGTCAACACTGGGATACCAGTGTCATCTTGAGGCTGACAGTCGCCTGTGTCGCCAGACTCAGCAATGTCAGGGAAAGGTGGAAATGGCCATCTGTCCTTGGCACTCAGAAGGGATATCCACAGCGTTGGGAGGGGAGGTGAAAGGGCAGGACAACACGCAGCATGGAGGTGAGGCTGTGATGCTGAAGATGTGGAGGTGCAGGAGGAGTTGTTAAGCTGTGCATGAGTAGGGGGAAAACCTCTCTGACTCACTGTGAAGATCTACAGAGGCTTGGCACGTTATGGTATTATGAGGATCTGCAGCTGAGCCTCTTGCTCGTGTGTCCAGGAGGGAAACCTTGTCCCTGAACAGAAGAACAGAGAATGTTGGACAAATACGGCAAACTCACAGACAGCTGTCCCGAGGCTTAATCTGGCCACAATGAATGACGATTTGTGCAAAGAGCACTTGTTTATCAGAAGGAGTTAAGTGAGTTTATAGGAGAGATTGGGAATGGAGAGGGCTCAGCAGAAAGATGGAGGAGGAGCCGTGAGGAGCAGAAGGTGTTCTCCCTTCCTGGCTCTGCAGAAGGGGGATAATGGTGTTTCCAGGCTTTGGTGGGGAGCAGAGTGTGTCCTTCACCCCTTGTGCTGCTGACTGATGTTATTGCCTGTCATGTTTTGGTGACAGGACAGCCCGGGGAATGAGTGCCACAGTTCCTTCTGGCCACATTTTCCAGAGGAGTAAAATGGCTGAGGTTTGGATTTCTCTAGGAAAAAAAGACCCTAAACAAAACAAAATCCTTCACAAATTTCTCTTCACCTTGGCTTCCACCATGCAAACATTCACTTTGGTCATTGCTTTTTTACCAAAGTTGGCTGGGGGATTTCTGAATGTCACAATTTTTAAGAAATAGTTTATTTTCTTTGCTACCTAGCTGAAAGCTTGTAACAGCATGATTTTAGTTCTGTGAAATCAGAGATTAGTTCTTTTAGACACACTGAGCCTGAGTTTAGTTTTTACTTGGCTTCCAGATCACTCAAATATGTGGTGATTCGGGTTTTTTTTACGCATTGCAAAATTTAGAGATGTGTCCAGTTCTGGGCTCCCTGGTATAAAAAAGACAGGGATCTCCTTGAGAGAGTCCAGAGAAGGGCTACGAAGATGATGAAGGGCCTGGGGCATCTATCCTATGAGGAAAGGCTGAGAGAGCTGGGGCTGTTCAGTCTAGAGAAAAGAAGACTGAGGGGGGACCTAATCAATGTTTATAAATACCTTAAGTATGGGGTGCAGGGTGAATTGGCCAGCCCCTTTTCTGTGGTCAGTGGAGATGTGAAAAGGGGCGACGCCTGTAAATTGGAGCACAGGATGTTCCGCACCAACATGCGGAGGAAATTTTTTACAGTAACGGTGACAGAGCCCTGGGACAGGCTGCCCAGGGAGGTGGTGGAGTCTCCTTCTTTGGAGATATTCAAGACTCGTCTGGATGCCTATCTGTGCAGTATGAGCTGGGGAGCTGCTTTGGCAGGGGGGTTGGACTCGATGATCTCTCATGGTCCCTTCCAACCCCTACGATTCTGTGATTCTGTGATTCTGAGATTCCAAGGCCCTAAATTTCAGTAGGAGAGCTGGATTTACTGCCTCCCACTCATCTTTACAAAATACAATGAGGGAAATATTTTAATAATGTTTCCACTGCAGTGGTTGGCAATTCAATTGGAATAAGATTCCTTTGATCTCATTTTTTTTATGTAGCACTTTATAATTCTCAGAACTTTAAAAGACAAACAGGCATAAACTAATCACTTTGTTTTTTTAATTAATTGCTTATTACTGTTCTGGGTAGTGACACTGCTTTGAAAGTGCTCCATAACTTTCAGTTACAGTACTTGCAGCAGCTGCATGTCATATTATGTCTTTACTGATTTCAGCTTGTGCTAGGCAAAAATACTGTATCTGATTTTGCACCATGACAAGAAATTTTTATCCAATAAGATTGCCCTTACATGACATTCAAGAAAGAATTTGTTCTGTGTCAAAACACCTCAGCAATGTGTTAAGTTTGGTTTTTTCCTTACAAAAAAAAAAAGAAATCCAAATCCCACTCCTAAATAGATTGGATGTAGCTGCCTGCTTTTAGCCCTGATTTATCAGCACATGATGATTTATTAGCCAGTTGGCTCTTCATCCCTTGCTCAGGGGGTGTCCCCTAGCTGTTCCAGGAGCGCTTTCCATAGGATATTTACTTTCTTTGTAGTTGCCGGCTTATGTTTACCCTGTGATCAGCTGGTGTGGCCAGGTCTGTCTCCTCACCCATTTCTAGCTGATCGAGGCCAAGTTATTAGAAGAACCTCTCAGCAAATATGCCCTAAACAAATGAGTTAGTACATAATACTTCAACATTGGTGCTCAATTCTGTTATCCAAGTTCTCCAGCCACCCAGTCTTTCTGGCATGGCACTCTGACTCTCCTTTGAGTTCAGGACTGCTGTCAACTTTGTCTTGTTGATAGATGCCGGTAGCATGCTGTTAAAGCCTGTGCCTTATCACTGAAGAAGTTTGGTCTATGAGTTTCATGCTCCCTTCATGAAAATTAACATTTTCTATGGTAAGCCAGTAGTTTATGTGAGGATTAAATGCACCTTTGCTCACCTGTAGGAAAAAAGTGCGAAGCGGTATGATCCAGAAGTTGGCTGGTGCAGTACAGGACTTGTTCTAGGAGCTGGAGGGGCAGAAAAAGCAGCTCATATAACACATTGAGAATGAACTCAGTGATAGTCCTTTGAGTGTAGGATCATTGCCTGTCAGCAGCTTGTGCTAGCCTTGAGGAGGTACCAATGACCTCCAGCAGTTGGGGAGGTGTTTGGTTGATTAGGATTGTGTTCCTTGGACTTTAGAACGCTCTGCGGCCAAGTCTCAGGCAACTCGCTTTGCCTTTGGAGGCTGGCAGCTTGGCCAGAGGTTCAGGTTTGAAATGTTTCAAGTGGAAATTGTCTCCTATAAGAAATGAATCTGCTGAAAAAACTCCATGCTTTACATTTGTTTTCCTCTGAGAAGGGAATAATAAGCCAACATCTCTTTACTGCCTTGATCTCAAGTGTTTAATGCAGATCTGAAAACCTCAGATAATCCAGTGTACCAAAAGGGTCTTCTATGAATAACTTCAGTTAATAAGTCTTCCCTAACAAAATAAAATTTCCCCCTCCCTTCTGTTACATAATGGATGAGTGTTTTGTTGGTGAATCAGAAGCTCTTCCTTTCTAAAAGTCTCACATGCATCACTGAGCCCAGAGCTATTATAAGCAGGTTTTATCTTATCCCATATGTTCTGCAATGCAGCCCAGCACCTCAGTAACATCCAGTGCATCTGCTTAACCCTTTTGCAAATGCCCTTATACATAGGAACTCAGCTAGGTGCTGTCACACTGCTCAGGATGTGCATCCCAAGTTGTTTTAAACTCACTGAATAGCCTGTACCTAGGGCTTCTCCTCTGGAAGCTGGGAAAGGAGGCGGAAACTCCCTGGTCCCAGTAATGTTTGGTGACAGAGTTCATATTGACTTTTTCATACTGTCTTCCCTGCTGGGAGTCCCCAGTCTCCCCAGCCTAACCCACGTGTTCCCAAAGTGACCTACTTGCTCTAGGTTTGGCTGTGATTTGCAGAGATCAGCATCTTCCCCATCCCTAAGGTGCTGTCCAAAGCAGACAGCAGGAGAAATTAGGGAGGTAGGATGCTGGTGTCAAAACAAAAGGTTGGGTGAGGAACATGAGGCTTTCTGACCTCTAGGACCTCATAGTGTGATACTTAAAATAATGGACACAGAAATGCAAAGGCTGTCTGGAAAGACTTAATTTTACAGATGGAGAAAAGAGGAAAACAGGAGCTCAAAAAGGAAGGGAGGTGAGACTCTTGCCAGAGTAAACGAGAGCAAAGAAGGGGATAGAAGCAGTATTTACTTGACCCAAATTCTTCAGATTAATGTCATCTAAACATTTCAAAACTTCTTTACTCCTCCTCAACATTAATATCTCTTCCTTGCCACTAGAGACCACCGTGCCAGTCCTCATGTAGTAGAGGTTAAGTGCTTTTGTCTTGAAGTGAGTAAAATAAGGTTCTACTTTTGCCTGTTACTTCCTTATTGTGTTTGAAATAGCTCTCTCCTTGCCTGGATGATAAAGTATATTACATGGTGTTTGAACATTAATAGACTCTATTATGCTGATTCACAGGCTTTTCCTATCAACCGATTGTCTCAGCTACATGTGGTTTCTTTGGATGATGCAGTCTGGGAGGAAGAAAAATCACAAAACAGGCTGTTGTTTACAGAAATGCTTTTGCTTATGCAGGTGGCAAGGGAAAACAGACATTTCTGGAAAGTAAGATTGGTTCTTGCTGTATTATGGATGCTTTAGGTAGTATTACTAGTTTATATCAGGTAATCCAATAATATCTCCTCTTCTCTATGGGACAAGGCTTGCAAGAAACAGTATCTCTGATAAGATCACTTGATACTCTTGGAGAAACCCGCAAGCATTGGCATGCTATTTTAATTCGTTTTGTCTAGGTGTTTCATTAGACTATTGTGGCTGTACCACTTACTTGCCCCTAATCCCTCTCAGTCTTTTTTTTTATTTAATATTTCTCAGGTATTGATTTCATCTCTGGTCATATTAACTCATTTTACCTCCATCAGCATGGGACTATAGTGTGCTGTGAACTTTGGGAGAGCTATGTGCTATTGCTAAGTGTCTCGTGCAGTGGGACTCATTGCTGGGAAGCTATGCTACTGAATCTGAGCATCAGTCTTTCTTTGTGTCAATCTTCATTCCCTTTGTGTTATATTAAGTGTGTCCATGGACTCTTTGGTGTTTGTGTCTGTTT
Source organism: Laterallus jamaicensis coturniculus (assembly GCA_022605575.1). Classification (NCBI taxonomy): domain Eukaryota; kingdom Metazoa; phylum Chordata; class Aves; order Gruiformes; family Rallidae; genus Laterallus; species Laterallus jamaicensis. Next base: position 66,447,589 of record JAKCOX010000004.1, read on the forward strand.
TGTCTATCTGGACAGTGTTCATCTATCAACTCCAGCTTTTCTTTTAGCTATCTATGGAAGAGAGTGCAATGGACTGAGGGCAGGTCATGGAGGCAGAAAACAGCCAGAAAACAACTTTCCCTGAGAAAGTATGTAGAGGACTGGTACGGTTGGACTCGATCATCTTAAAGATCTTTTCCAACCTAGTCATTTTGTGATTCTGTGAGTAACCTGATGAACCACCACAGATACAGGAGCTCGTGCCTATTTTAAAACATAGGAACATGGTTAAACAGAGCAGTCTCTTGTCCCCTCCATGTTCCCAAATTGTTTCCCTTTCCTGAAGGAGTGGAGATACCTCCCTGGGGACCACTGCTCCTGGCACTGAACTCAAATGTATCTGCAATAGCTAGCAGCTCTGGGGATTCGCAGAAATGGATGTACTGAGGCGTGGAGCGAGTGGGAAATCTGGAGGCGAGTGCCAGTCCTGGTTTGCATGGGGAAGCTCTGTGCCCTACGAGAACAGACTGGGCAGGAGGGAGACTGGGTGGCATTTTCAGTGGGGACCTGAAAAGCAAGGGAATTTGTGCAGATGCATGGCCAGCCCAGGGCTCAACAGGACAGTATTTACAGTAGTGAATATCCTGAGTTATTTTAAAAAGAGCATTAGTAAGCATAGCATTAGCTTAAAATCAAAGTGGGGTAGTGTTTGTTTTTGTTACTACCAATACTGGCAGTGTACATCATATCAGCCTTTTTCTGCTGCAGAGGTATTCCAGATGTCAGTCAAGTTACCTTCCTACCATTCCCCTTTTCACTTCAGCTTCTGTGTTATGCCTGCAGCCCAGTATCCCACCTGCCTTTTCCCTGCCATGCAGTTCTTAATGCTGCGTGCACGTGGGTTTCCGTTCTCTGCATTCTTCATTGAAAATCCTATTCAATTTAATAATTCATGTCCTCATTAATCTAGGCTGTTAGGCCATATTTTCCAGCCATTAAATTCACCGACAAGGGACACATTATTTTGGAGACAGCCCCTCTACAATGTCTCGTACTAGATGCAGGTATTACTGACAGGTGCTGCATTTCATGTAATGAACAAATGTCCATGAGATCTCTGTAAATCCCATTGCAAAACTGACGTCTGAAAAATCTTGGCCACGATAACTTCAGATTTCATAAGCCACTGTAAATCCTCCTCTTATTTTTCCCTTCCATGATCATCTTTCTACCTACCAGCTGATACTTTTGGTTGGCCAAGTCTCTCCCCACAGGTTTTCTCACCCACTCTACTGTGAGTGCCCCCAGCACTGCAGCAAGGAGGAAAAGCTGCAAGGAGCCAACACCTTGTTACATACTTAGGTGTCTTGTCTATGATTATGTGATGCTTGCTGTTTCTTGTGAGATGTTTACCTTGCTTGAAAATTATTTTTCAGATGTTTCCAGTGGTGTTGACATCTCTCCTCTGTCCCATTCAGTGGTGTACCCTCACCCCTGAATTGTGCCTGTTGTTACATTGCTTGCCCTGTTTCCAGTCATTTCAATCTCTTCTCTCAATAGCAACAGCAGTTAAATCATTATTTGACCTGTGCTTGTCTTGAGGTCTCTGTGAAGTTTTTGAGAGGCATCACAGTCTAGGAATCCCAATGGATCTGGGTAGAGTTCAGCTACAAGCTATCTTACGGGGGTTTGTCTGCTGGTGTATTGCTGAGGCTTTGCCAGTTGAAGCCCACAGTCTGTGCCTGATTTACCGGCAATAAAGCCCATTGCACCAGCCTCATTCTTTCTTGGAGAGCACCTTAGAGTAAAATAGAGCATGGGAGAGGAACAGCTGCTCCTGTTGGTCTCCTTTCTGTTGTTAGAGGTGAAGGGACCATGTGCTGCCTTCATAACACTGATGCTCTCTGCTTTGGCTCTGTGTTAGGCACCACATGTCTTTATGCAGCTGACAAATTATATGACAGGTTAAAGATTATTCTAATCTGCTCTGCTACTCTTTTGGAATAAGCTGAGAAGGGAGCGTTTGCCATATGTGCTGTGTTATTCCAGCTACCATATCCAACCTTGTTTATCTGTCGCCTTCACACCTCGTGTTTTTCTGTGATTCAAAACGGATTTACTATTAACTGTTTACAGTGACTTGAATATGAGAGGCTTGTAAAACAGACTGGAAAGAGGTTTAATTGCTTCTAGCCAGTGTTGTCCTGGGGCTGGATCTGTAGGATTCCTATTCAAGCGATAAAGGAGAGAAGCAAATGGCCCGTGTAAGCAGACTTCTTCCCTGGCTATCTCAGCGATTGTCCTTGAAACAGATCGACAGCAATGGATGTCCCAACCTTGAGCCTTTCTTATCCCATTATTGTTTTTCTTTCAGCAGTATAGCAAGGCAGGAGGAATGAGAGTCATGTTTGAACTCCAGCATTAGAGACACAAAAGGCTTTTGTGCACGATGTTGTCTCTTACATCCAATGTTTGGATGCCTTTTTATACTTGTTTTACTGTGATAGGAAGCATTTTACGCTGTACATTATATCGTTCCACAGCTTTGCAGTCTCCGTTGGAGGCATGGGAAGATGTGGAATGATGATCCACATCTTGATCTGGATCGATATGAACTCAGTGATCCTGATGGGTCCCTTCCAACTCAGGATATTCTATGATTCCGCCAGAAGAACTTGTGAAAAAATTTCTTAAGTAAGGCAATGCCTGACCACTAAGGCAAAGTCTCTTTAGAAACCTGGAAGGGCTATTTGGTCCTTATTATTATTTGGTAGGATGGGGAATAGCATGTGCAGCCTGTGCAGGGCAGGGTGTTCATTGGTTTTGCAAGAAATCATAAAGCCTAATTTAAAGAATTCACGCTTACTAATGTGACAACTGTGATGATGGGGTGTGGAGCAGGGAAACAGCTAAGGGACGTGTTAAATCCCATGGAGAAAAACAGATCTTGGCTGGAGATAACCATGTTGGCTTTCACCCATTTTGATGAAATGAAAACTGTGCTGACCTGTCTTACTTGTTCAATACCTAGAATCATAGCTGGTGAATCAGTACAGTAGATTTGGAATTGATGAGGTAATTCACAGTTATATCTGAAGACCTCCAAAAGAGGTAGTGTGGATGAATGACACAGTGAAAACCTTTTTTAAAAACGCTGTAGTTGAATTGATTTATGCAGGAAATTACCCAGCAGAAGTGGCATCACACAGCCTTGCCTTTCAAAGAAGGCTGAGGAAGCAGGCGAGGTGTGAACTGTGGCAAAAACATCTCTTTCATCCAGTCTTGTGCCTGGTTCCAATGCTTTCTCTCCAGTATGCTCTACCATTTGATTTATTAGTTTTTGCAGGCACTCTCTGAAGTGCATGAGAGGTTGGGGCAGTTCTGGCCAAAAGCAATAATTTATCTTTCTCTTTGCATTACTGCCTGGCTGTCTGTTGGGGATTTCATGTAAGGATATATTTCTTTGAAGTCAGAATTGAGCAGAAAGCAATTGGTCTGCCTGGAGATGTTGTGGGCTGGTCAGCTTATGGAAAGCAGAGCAAGGGGACAGGGAGATTAAACTTCTGTCCCACTTTTTCCTCTGCACTGGTAAAACTGCTGCTCCAGTGGTTATTGTTTTCCTCATCTGCTCATTGTGGGTCAGCAGTTCTGGATTGAAAAATTCTAATGCTGGGTCTGAATCTGAGGTTCATAATTCATCTTATTATTTTTATGCTGTTACTGGGATGCCTTGTTGTCTCAACAAAGTGGCACAAATGATGTGTATCTTGACTGTCCAAGGAGAAAAATGATACCTGTGTAAACTTCTTAGGGATCTGTAAAGAGATGCAGAATTATGATCTGTTGTGTTTTTGAACTGTAATTTTGATCTAGGTTTCCTGCTCCATCTGAAGTCAGGTACAGATGGAACCAGGTTTACCAAGGAGTAGCTTTCTTGCTCTGTGTGTAAGTTTGATTGCATCCCTGGGTTCAACGCGTGCTCACCGGCACCATGTTAGTTTGGAAACTGCTTGTCATTGGTGGAGAAATCTCTACAGGCAGATTTTGTAACACAAATACAAAAAGGGGGGATTGGTGGGGAAGACAGCAGGCCTGCCAGTGGCCTAGCTCTCTTCACCCAAGAGTTAGGTCCTGACAATATCCTTGTGTTCCCATGAGGCGGAAAAAGTTACTCATGCTGAGTGTAACTTAGTAATCACATTCTCAAAACACAGTGGCCTTGATGATAGGGGTACAGACTAGCCTAAACCAAGAAGTTGTTATGAGAAGAACAGAACATGTTAAGAACCAGCCATAATAAGGTGGTCAAAACAGCCGGTGTGCGGATGTTTTTAGGCATCAAAGGTAAATTAACGATATTTAGCTATAAGAGATGTTCATCAGAACTCGTTATAATTACTAACCAATCAGTAGGGTGTAAACAGTGTAAGTAACCAATTAGCAGTTTTTTAGCTTGCCACGTTTACAGTAACAAAGGTATATATATAATCTGTGTGATTTCACCCAATAAACAGCTTCGCCTAAAATTCATATTGAATTGCGTGTTCCTCATTGCCAGCTCCCACATCACTAGAAGTAGCTACATCACAGTGGGCTCGGGCATGTTTTTATCTCCCTGAACACCCTGTAATTAATGCCTCGAGCAACTACAAAGGGGTGATGCTCTCAGGTGCCTTTGCCATATGCAGGTATGGCAGAGTGGAGCATGAAACCCAATGTGGTATGGAAGAGTCCTCTTGCACTACAGAAGACTTTTTGTATTTCCTGGTCAAACGTTCCTACAGGGGCTGTCTACGTACTTTGCAACTGGCAATAGCTCATAGGAAGAGTGTGCTGAGGCAGTACATATGCATGCATTAAAAAGCACTTATAGGAATTTAAATAGCTTATGAAAATATTTGTCACCAGTGCATCATGATGCTTCTCAAACTGGATTATGAGAGGAGGCTAAAAGTTCGTGGAATTTTTATTTCTTTTTAAAATAGCTTAAGTAGATTCAGTGCAAAATTTAGTAGAGGTAGAAAAGAAATTAAGCTCTTTGACAGTTATGATGCTTTAGAAATTCTTTGGTGCATCCCAAGCCAGAGAAATTAACCTCTTCTTTGCAATGGTTAACGAGAAACTCTTGGTACTTCTTTTTACCAGGTGTGGGGAAAAGAGTTCAAAGCTGCATTAATTTTCTTCAGCCTTTGGTGGAAAAAAGTTGAGTTTTTATCTGGTTAACACTATAATTTCTTGTTCCTGCCTTCATGTCTGTTTTGTCTTTTTGCCGTGCTTTTTTTGGTGCAGCTTTTAAAATTTAACTGTCTCAAGGAAGAAATGCTTGGTCAAACTTGGTCCTCAGTTACTTTGGGAAAAAAAAAATCAGAACAATATATTGACTTTCCTGATAGAAAGCTGGATGTTTATTGAAGTAACCCACCAGCAAACCAACAGAACTTTATCCTGTTCTCTTCATTCACTTGCAAACTGACTTGTCTAGTTATGGGGCCACGTAAGTAAAATAGAGTAAGTTATTTTCAATTGCTTTCAATTCAAGGCAGAGTATCCAGCACCTGCCGAAGTGGGGTGACCAAAAGAAGTGCTTGTCTTTTGGTGAAAAGGTCAAAACTGTGGGGTAGAGCCCAAAAACGAGCCTCAAATAATAAATATTATATAAGCTCTGGCTCTACAAAATCATCCTGCCACACTGACACTTCCAAGCAGATCTTTAAACCCAAGAGCAGATGCTTTAATGCTCTTATGTTTGCTTTGTCAATATGACGCATCAACAGCGAGTCGCAGCCCTGCATTTACATGGCAAGCGCTGGGCTGCTTCGGGCTGGTGACTTGCTCTTTGACCTCATTCTTCCTTTGAACCTGCTGCCGGGGTGCGTGCTCGAGAGCTGTGCTGAGGCACCACGTCCCTCAGCCCGGCACCTGTTTGCCTTTTAATCCACAGACAAGAAAAAAGCAGGCAAATTCCAGCCTTTCAAGAAGCTCTTCGGCAAGAGGAAGAAAAGAGAGCCCACCTCGGACTGTGAGGAAGCCAAACTGAAGCCCAGCCACTCCTTTGGCAACATCTGCAACGGCACTTTCTCCTCAGATGAAGAGCCAAATGGTGGTCTGAGGTAAGCTCACGTGGGCCTGCTGCTGGCTGGTAGAAGAGCCCCTGCAAACACAAAGCTTGCTCTTTGTGCTTTGACTGGAGTTAAATATCAATTCTGCCTCTGGTAAGTGGTATCGAGTTGTATGCCTTTTTTTATAATGGGTGTGTAGTGTGCATCCCTGTCCCTCCTCTGAGTGGGGGACCCACTGCTGCAGACCCCAAGGTCTTGCGTCTTGCATGCATTACTCCTTGGATATGTGTGTTGGTGAGCAAAAAAGGAATCCCAGGCTGATATGGAAATGAATTTGAATCCTGCTCTGTGATTTAACAGAACTCCATGGCAAACACCTGGGCCGTGGTACTAATGGCACCTGTGTTTCTAAAACTGGGGGAAGGGAGGCTTGGACTAGACACTGCATATACTTATTGTGTGCTTTTCCCTGCAATCTCTGGGTCAGGATGGAGATGTCCTCTTTCAGTCTATCCCATACAGCTTTTGCATTGGAACTGGGATCGACAAATGGGCTGCTTTTATTCTGATCTGACTTGAATATAGAGAAGAAGAAGGAAGAGGAGGGAGGGAGAGAGGCACCTGGAAATCAGATTTTATTCCAGTGATGAGAGGGGACAGGAGGAAAATGTGAGAATTTGCTGCAGAAACAATGGGTGACAGAAACTACATGGTTAAATGGTCAGTGATCTCTAAATAGAAACAGAACAGGGGGGAAAAAACAAAACAAAAACCACGCCCCAACAAAAGTGACAAAAAACCCAAGACCAGATGTGCAAACTGATTGGGTCAGTAACAGTGACTTCACTGGTCCCACTGGAAGTCTCAGAGACTGTTAGTTGGCTCCTGGTCAAAGCCTGCTTCTGTGGGGGAAAAAAAAAAAAAGGAACTTTACACTGGGGAGTGTGAGCATCTGAAATGAACAAAAAAAATCTGAGAGGACCTAAACTCCATACCAAATTCCTCTGCTCAAGAGAGAAAAGTGTATCAGAAATATCACACTGCACAATATTTTCAATGGTGCAAAATCACAGCTGTGAAAAAGGGGTTTTTTACTTTGAAAAAGGAAAGTTTCTGGCTTTTTTTTTTTAATTTTTGTTGTTGTTGTTCCATTCAGTGAAGTTGTATAAATCCTGGGTTCCCCCTCTGGTTTTTGCAATGCAATCATGTGCACCTCTTTTGCTTGACCCAACTTTCCTACAAATCCAGACTGAGCACAGTTAGGCACAGTGCAGGTGGAGAGACGACTGACAGCTATTGCGTTGCATTGCCTGTGTGCATGATGCTGAGTGACTGTGGGAAGTTACAGTACCTATTGCCTCAAGAGCAAACTGGTGAACAAGAGAAAAAAAAAAAGGGGCATCATCTCACTGTCAAGGATTTCCCATTCAGCTGAAGATTCAGTGCTGAGCCCATGAACAAACTGTTGGAAACTTGTCCTGTTCTTCAGTGGTGAAGGTGTGGCAGACACTTGTGAGAGTGTTAAATGCTTGCATTTATGAACATACTCATTTTACTAATTAATAAAAGTTTTAAATATAAAACTATAGTGGAATAAATCAGATTGCATCATTTAAATCACAGGGAATTAGCAAATATGAAGGATCCCACCTTTCTTCTCAAGTGGAATTTTTCTTTCTGTGCTTTTGATTCACTTCTGCTTTAGCCTGCTAGAAATGCCCAGTCAAAACTTGTTTTCTCTGTCGAGCTTCATGGTGCAATGGTGGATGGGATTTGGTAATAATTTTCAGTGTGCAGGTAGCATTTGTGACAATATTTACCTTACAACAAGTATAGATGTTCACTGAAGTTCATTAGATTACTTTGGGGGACATAGTTTTATCATCCTTTTAAGTTTTCAGCAGTGATGCTTCCATCCGTAATGTTTTTTCTTGGTCTTTAGTATAATTTCAAATGTTTGTAAGTTGAATGCAGAGATAAACTAAGTAAAAAGTGATACACAGTTGTCCGTAAGTTGTCTGACAGTAAATACATCACCATGTCTTCCATTACTCATTAGAAATGGACCAGAGCACATATAACGATCTATTATTATGTTTATATAACCAAAATCCTGAGTAGCTTTATAAAACCACCTGCTTCAAACTATTTAAGAATATACAATCACCATATATATATATATATATACAAAAGCTTAATAAAAGTTCCAATTTTGCAGCAAAGCTCCAGGGATGCTCCCATTCCCTTAATAGAGCTACAGTTTTTCATCAACCTGTAAAGTACGTTAATTTATCTGCAGACATTTCATGTGGACTCTTTGTTTTGTTTTGAGGAGGGAGAGGTTATTACTTTGCAAAGGTATTAGGGAACAAAGCCACTTCAGGAAGATAGAGACTGGAAAATAAATGGGTACAAGCTAACTATGAGATCTGTATTGCTTCCAAGACCTGAGCTTGTGTTTCAGTGCGTGCTGTATTGGCTTACAAGGCTGCTCAGAGCCAACACCTGCATCTCTAATAGATACTGTGCTGACTGGGTGATGCAGATATACCAGGAGCAATTTAGGTAATCTGCATATGGTGTAGGCTGACTAGCTGAGTTGGAAGCAGCCCGAGAGATCTGTCTGTCCATCCTTTCCTTACAGATACTTCCTGGACTCATCTGATGCAAATACCTTGCTCGGTCTCCTGATGTATGCGCGCTTCAACCTATTTATTCATCCATGTTGCTTTGCAATTCCCAAGTGGGAGGTTTGCTGCTGCAATTTGTCTTGCCCTGCCTTGTGAAAGACTGGAACTCTTTTTCCCGCTTTTATATTGCCCTTCTCAAGTTTATAAAGTTAAACCTGTATTCATTAACTTTCTGTCCTAACCATATGAGCCGGGAGACAGAAGAGCTTATTACAAGGCAAGCTAAATTGTATTTCTGGAGTTTCACTGAAGTCTCCAGAAGCTTCTGTTCTGAGGCTGTGATTTGGCACTTTATAAGATTTCCTATTTGTCTTATTTGTCACAGCTGACACTAAACAAGCATTGAGAGGATGTAGCTGAAAGGACAACTGTGTGGTGCCCTGCAAAAAGTTGCTACGTTTGGGCTGATGTGACAAGGCAGCAGGGAATTTCAGTTTTCTTACAGAGGGTAGAGAGCCTTTACATGGCCTGAATGTGATACTTCAAAGGACCTGGAAAGTAGACCTGTTGGGCCTTTAAGACTCACGTGTGACAACATCGATCATCTTCCCAGGAAAAGTCTCTTAACAAATTCTGGTTTTTTTGAATGTGTCTGTCCATGAAATGGGACCCCTTTATTCATAAATCCCCATCAAGCGCCACATAAACCCTGCAAATACGGTCTCAGGTCACTTTCATGAAGTGATTCTCATTACAGCAAAATCACTTAAAGATCTTACTTCTCTCCATATGCTGAGAAAGGCTGTCAATGAAGAGTTTTCCTGATTCATGAACAACTTTCTCCAGGATTTGCTGAACCCTTGTCAGCATGAATTGCTATCAGGACTGGACCGTGAATGCCCCATCTCTTTGCCTAGTCGAGCTGAGGTAAACTGTACAGCAATTTCTACTCAGCTAATGAATTTAGCCACTTTTCTGTTTGTGGGGACAACGTGCAGAAGCACTGTGACTTCTTCAAATGTGTTCATTCTTTGAAAATGCCTCATTTTGGCAAGCAAAGTTGCTATTTGCTAATCAAGCTCTATCCTTGTTGCACTTGATCAGACATTTCAGAGGGATCACATAATTGCATTGATGCCTTCTACCATGATTGTAGAAGACCGAGGTGTTCCCTTACAAACATAAAGTTTGGTTTCTGACAGTTTTACCAGCAGAACTTCAAAAATATCTTTCCTTGAACTTTGTCCTGCCATCTTGCCAGGAGACATCAGCTTTAGAAATTTAAACTGGGCATATGCAAAGCCGAAGGAAAACCTTTCAGTACTTTCTGTAATACGTGCCCAGTGTCTGCACTTGATGACAGGCTTCACGTGGACTTCACGCATGTATTTTGCACAGTTCTCATCACTGGGTTATATAGGTAAGCAATAAACTGTTTATGGACCAAAGCTGGGGCAAGGAGCACAGTGTGATCCCAAGCTGCATCAGTTTTATTGCTTGTGCCAGGAAGTTCCCAGGAGGGACGCCCCAAGGTGGCAAATGGAGGCACAGTGCCAAAGATGCAGCACAACTCAAGCCACGCATCTGTGCAGAGCTGCAAGCTTTTTGAGGGGCTGTCCCCATGTAAGACCTGAAGTTTCCCAAGTTACTCCAGGCAGTCCGCCTGCCAATGCCAAGAGTGAATCTTTCCATTCCAGAAGGACTGGGGAGAGAGGGAAAAAAATAAAATAAGCATTTCATTGTCATCTTAGGAGGCCTTCATTTAGTAATTTCCTAAAGGTAATGTTTGTCACAGGCTGGGCAGGTTGGGCTGTTTCACTGGTGGCCTGAGTCCAAATGCCACAGACAGTCTGAGCATGGAAAGGAGACAGTGGTTTTGTACCAGCCATCAGCATTTATAGTGCAAATTTGGCTTCTCTGTGCTTAAGAGAGGCTGAAGGCAGCGGTGGAAAGAACATCAGTGGTGTGTGGTTGGGACTTACATGGGATGGGGCACCTGGACAGTACATTTCTTCGGGGATAGTTGGCCAGTACTGGCCCTCCTCAAAGTACATTCTAGAAGAAAAATTACATGATCAGGATTTTGATCAGCCAGTTTAGTTTTAGTTTCAGCAATAAATAAATTCCAGACAGTTGTTACCATTTATCTAAGAGGTATTTGATCTGTAAAATAGAGATTTTAATTTAACATTAAATTATGTTGAATTTTGTGCCTGAAAAGGGAACAAGCACAGATTTTCAGGCAGAGAAAGGATAAGAATTGTAGCTATCAACATGGCTAAATTGTGATCTCTTTAAAGTGGAAACAAATGGTGAATTGCAGAGGGATGTCAAGGAGAAGGAGGAATCATTTCATGAGTTCTTTACTTATAGGAGGAGGATTGAGCAGGATTAAGCAAAGAGTTGGTTATCTGCAAGCAAGGAGAGAATGATGGCAGCCTGGGGGAGAAAAGCACTGGGTGGAAGTTTGACATTGTTTTCAGCCAGTGTGAACTTTGTTACTGTGAATGCAGCTTGAACTGAGTTCGTACTTCCATGGACAGCAGGAATTCTTTGTGAGAATACGTACAACGAACAAAATGTGGTTCCTCTGGAGGGTGCAGATTTGGATCTGTCTGATTGTGGTTGTTATCACAGAAGTTGATGAGAGAGTCTTGTTCAGTACTCAGCCACTCTCCCTGTGACTGTTCCCAGTTGAGGATTTACCTCAGCAACCAAAATTATTCACCTGATGTCTCTAAACAGTGCGTTCAGCTTGGGAATTTCTGTGGGTATTTGTGGTTTTCTACTCCTCCAGTAACAGCATATTATACAAGTCAGGTCTAGGAGGTGATAGAGTTCACTCGTTATTACTCATCTCTTGTGTCTCCATTTTAGTTTCTGAATATTTAATTTTAATTTTGCATTCCATGTGAATGAGAACGTCAAATGTGGCCTCGGTTACTAACTGCTGATCAATGGCATTCAGTCTCGTCGTCATAGAGACTGGCCTGAAAAATGAGAGTAAGTGTGTTTTCCTCATCTCTCTAGTGACTCTTCTATATTGCTCAGGTAATTACCTGACATGTACCTTGAGAGAATATGTGGCAATTGATTAAGTAAGGCAAAAAACCCATTTAAAACATCATGAGAAACTGCTTGTTCTCTTTCCTTCTGGTCTTTATGTTGCCTTTTCAGCAAACCCAGCCCCTGCTCTGATGGCACGTTCACCTTGCAACTCAGATTTCCACCTCAGTGGGTAATGCGCTTCACGTGAAGACTCTCTCCCATGTTACTTTGGTAACAGTGAAAAGAGTAGGAGAGATGTTATGGTCCTTTTTTTCTCAGCATTGTCTTGTAGTATCTATAAACATGGAATTTGGTGCAGGTAAGAGTCAGCAGCAGGGCATGAAGATTCACGTTCCTGCCCAAGGCCACCTCATGGATTTCACTAAAAGCTTGATCCCAAGGTAGTGTCTGCTTTGGCATCTTGTTTCGATGGGCTCTTGTAAAGCAAGCATATATTAAAATTAGCTGTTTGCCTACGGTCTGTCACAAAATTTCCAAAGGCAGCTCCTAATATTCTAAAATCTTGATAAAGTGAAGCCTTGCTTCTACCTCCAACTCAAACTGTAAGCCTTGTGTATAAGCTTTTAACATCTGAGTATGTTTTTTCTCTGCATGACTATTAGAGCATTTGCTCTCGTGAACATGATTCACTAACAGGTCAGCTGTTCAGGTTCTAAATTTGAGAGTGGGGAGGAGGGAAACCCAACAACCTATAACTGGTAATTTTCAAGAATCTGCTTTGCTAAAATAGGAAGAATAAGAAGACTTTATTGGATGTATTGCTTTATTAGCTGTTAGTATACTTATGCGTTCATAAACCCCTGTGAACTGAAGGTACTGGCTAAACATGAAAACAACCAGACCTAGAGAACAAAAAACATCTGTGTTTTGGGTCCAGGGGAATGTCTCAGTTCTTTCTTGGACAATTTGAGCCACTACTTTGGCACATTTCCATGAGGATGCAGCACTGCACAGTTCCAGATGAAGCAACGTAGATCCCAGAAATGTTACCTAGTCCACCTGCTTGCAGCTTCTCAAAGCTCCCAAGATATCTTCTGCCCGTCACATCTAATTTTCATACACTGGGTTTTTTTCTTTTTTTTTTTTTTTCTTTTCTTGCTTATTAGCCTGATCTCTGCAATTGAATTCTGTCAGTCTCCTAATTTCCCTTCCAAGTGTCTCATTTTGAATGCCTTCCTGACTCCAGTGGGAATGCTTTGGTGCAGTGGTGCTTGGTGTCCACCTTCTCCTGGAGATTTCATCTTAGTAGCACTCTGATTTCAGTAAATTTGTCTTCAAGCCCAAGCACAGCAAAGCAACATATGGATATTGTAAAGTTTTTAGAAACAAAGCACATTTGGATTAGGGTGAAGGAATGGGGAAAGCCTTCCTGAAACAGTGCCTGGTCTCTTGACAGAACACGAGGCTAATATCATTCACAGCAGTTTTGTTGATCTTACCCTTTCTTGACCTCTCAGCACTTGCCCTCTTCCCTCCTATTAGAATTTGATTAAGTGTTAGTGCTCTAGAAGCTTTGTTCTCAGGTGTGGGAGTTAGGGCTTTACACCACTTGTTGGAATTTTAATACTAGAAATTTTCGCTAAATGCAATTCACTTGCCATTATTTTCCTTTTAGCTGCTACCTGAGTACAAGGATACCTCATTATGTTTGCTGTGGTTTGTATATGATCCTGAGATCCCTACAGTAAGTTTTCTTTCTGCAGCAGGGAACATTTATATACCAGGTCCCACTCTGTCTGTCTCCTTTTTTACCTTTTCTTTTGTCAAACCCTGATTGTCACTAACTTCATCTTCACCTTAGGAGCTCCAGAACTTTTCACTTTTTTAATACTCTGGTCTCCACTTCTTCTATCACAAACACTGTCTTGCTTTAGGCTCTTTAGGTTAGGGTGCCCTGCTGTCTACTTGTCTTCTTTCTTGCCTCCCTTTTGGATGTTTTAATTTCATTCCTCCTCCACTAATCATCATATATTGTTATTTCCTTGCAGACTTTGCATGGCAACTGCCTTCTCTGCAACTGGTAAGGTCTAGGGCTGGGCTCAAACCAAGCAGCGTTGTCATCTATAGTATGATGTTCTGTCTTATTTCCTTTTCCTTTCCCTCCTTATGAGCGAAATGCACTCACTACTGTGCTGGATTTGGTTGAGGTAGCATTAATATTCTTCACAGTAGCTAGTATGGGGCTATGGTTTGGGTTTGTGCTGGAAACAGTGTGGGTAACACAGGGATGTTTTTGTTACTGCTGAGCAGTGCTTGCACAGAGCCAAGGGCTTTGCTGCTGCTCACACCACCCCACCAGTGAGTAGGCTGGGGGTACAAGGAGCTGGGAGGGGACACAGCCAGGACAGCTGACCCTGACTGACCAAAGGGATATCCCATACTCTATGACATCACGCTCAGCATATAAAGCTGGTAGATAAAGAAGGAAGGGAAGGACGTTCAGAGTGATACTTGTTTTCCCTAGTAAGGCGTGTTGGAGCCATGCTGTCCTGGGGATGGCTGAACACCTGCCTGCCCATGGGAAGTGGGGAATGAATTCCTTGTTCTGCTTTGTTTGTGGCTTCCACTTTACCTATTAAACTGTCTCTATCTCAATGCATGAGTTTTCTCACTTTTACCACCCCAATTCTCTCCCTCATCCCACTGCAGAAGGAGCAAACGTGGGGCTGAGCCTGGGGCTGGGGTTAATCTACAATAACTATACAGCACCTATTCCTCCCAAGGCTACCTTAGACGTCACCTCCTTTTCTCTACATTTTGCCATACTTTAGAGCAAATTTTGCATAAACATTGCTGCTGTTTGATAGAAGGAGCAGCACCACTAATGTAGAAGCTGCAAAACAGGTCATTGCCATCACTGGGATGCTGGTGTGTCATGACAATGGGACTGTGCAGTTTTCCCAGCATTCCCTGAGGTTCAGCAGTTCCTGGAGGTGATATGGATGTATCTTTAGATTGAGCACAGAAATGATCCCTAAGTTTACTTATGGAAAAAAAAGTTAAGAAATAAAAACATCTTTCAGCTACCCTGCTAAAAAAATCTCCCTGTTGCCTGTTCAACTTGTAGGGACCATGTTTACAGGTTTGTTAATGCAACGAAGCAACGTGCTGTCTAAGCACAGTTGTAACTCAGAGTTATTTTGCAGCATGGACAATATTCCCCATCCAAGCATGAGTTAGAACTGAAACTCACATTCCAGCATAATAGATGAAAGAGAGGACACTAAAAATACAGCTCAGAATTACAATTCGTTTTCCTCTATTACAGTATTAATGCATCTCTGGAATGGCTAGAAAATGCAATTTATGTTTTTCATCTCCAGCTGCCCTGGAGACATCCATGAGAGATGCAAAGAGCTGGAATCAGATTTATTTTTTTAAAAAAAAACATTAAGTAAAGGCGACTTATCACTGCACTTGTCATTTCCCTGAGGCACTGTTCTGGGAGGTGACTCACAGATGCTAAGGCATTATGCTAAGGGTCAATACCTGGATAAAACAAACTTGTTCTTGCTTTGCATGCTTCGTGGATGTGTTAGTGTTAAAAATGACTTTATGTTAAAAAGTTGGCTCTGATCTCTAATGATTACAGAATTGTTTTCTAATGGCAATGTAAAAGAGTGAAAGTCATGAGGCGAGTTTTTTTGGAGCCAGTCTCTACTAACACTAAAGAACAGAACAACTCATTCCTTCCCTTTATTTTCCAGTTTCTATTTCTATCTCTTTAATATCAGAGTGGGAGGAACATTCACGACACACCACAGAGGCAATTGGTGTGAGCTTACTGTACTACACTAATGCACCCGTGCAGGATTATGCAAGAGCTGAGATTTCCATGCTCCCCAGTGGCTAAAATTCCCCTTTAGAAGGACCCCACATTTGCCTTTGAGAGATACCTCTGTAGAAAAATGGGCTCTAAAATGTAATAACCACCAGCACTGAGGTGAACTTTGCCTTGTGCAGTATTACCCCTGCACATGCTCTGATGTTCTTAAGGGTGCAGTACCACAGCAGCACATGCTGATTGACATCTGGACTACAGTTGTCCGACTCTTTCCAGAAGCTCTTTGGACATCCTGCCAGCATGACAGCTTGTGTCAGTGTTTGCTCAGCCAAACCAGGACAGTTTGTGGGGTTTTGAGTTTGGTTGGTTGGGGTTTTTTTGTTTTTTGTGGTTAGTTATTCAGTCAGAACAGCTCTCTGAACTGTTTCATGTGACCCATGGGCACTAAGCAGGCACAAAAGAGGTGATGTGAACACGTAGGGAGGAGGATAAAGGGAGGAAGGGTGATACCTCACCCAGTCCTGACTTGGAGTATATAGAGCTGATAGAAAATGGCATCCTAAACAGATAGCATTGCAGAGCAGGTGGATGGCTGATGTGGGGGGCAGGGGGCAGACTGCAACCACAGATTGCTGCTCTTCATGGGAGAGGAGTAAGATTTTTCTTGTAGGCTCAGGCTGGTCCCTTTCTGCTGTGAGGGATTTCACATTTCCTACAGACAGGTACCTCAGCAAGAGTGAGTAATGGAAAGAGGGGTTACTACACAGAGGGTTTTGCAAGCCAAATTCAAACATAGATATGATAGATCTGTGATGCCTCCAACACCTATGTAATCTGTTTTCCCTGTGGTTTTCTGGAATTCCTCCAGAAGTCTGAAATACCACAGAAGATGTTCTACCTTTCCAGAAGAACTAATTTATCAGCACTGAGTTAAACAAAGAGTCTGAGAAACATATTCATTTTTGTTCAGAAGAAAGCTAGCTAGGGGCAAGATGCATTTGAGGCAACTCTTTTTACAGCTAAATGCAGTTAAACTTGGACTAGAAGCCTATGTCATATCTATGGTCAAGATGTGGTGCAGTCCTCACACTCCATGGCTTGCTCTATTTTCCACCCGTTTGTTTTGCTATTTGTAAAATTCCTGTGGCATGGTTGGCTCTGCTGTACTTTTATGCTTTTGGGGTACACTCAAGATAAAGATGTGTCCTGGTGCACTCTTTTTCTGTCTGATTCACTTGGGTCTAAGAGCCCCTCATACCTTCATTCTCAGAAATGTAGTAGTTCATGAGAATTGCATCCTAATAAAGAAGGTGAAAAGCATGTTCTTAAGTTTTGCAGAGAAACCAAGTATTCCAACTTATCCTCAGGTGCAGGAAAGGAAACTCTGAGAACAAATGGAATTTAACTTTGCTTTGAGTATGAGAAAACTAATTTTGAAAGTTTGTTTACTGAGACTGGAACATGATACTTGGGTTGCAAAACATCTTTAGAGAGAAGATTTGCTAAGCATGTTTTGTATGTTGCAATAGCACATCCATAATTCATTTAATTTAATCAGGTTTCTGGAATTGAGTCAGATGATACAATTATTCTCAGCACAAACAACCCCTGAAGTGTCATCATCAGTACTATCAACAGAAGTGCTCATAAACTGATGTAACCCTTCTCCCCCATCTCTTGGAAGTGATACGGCAGTTTGAAACTGTAACACCTTCAACCATGGCTTATTTACTTTTTAACTGTTTGGTTTGGGGTTTGGGGTGCTCGTTTGGCAAGGCAGGCCTGCTAGGAATTCGTCTCTGTTTAGGGGGCATTTCTCAAACTACAGTTCATGGGCTCATTCCTGGATAGCTGAGAAAGGTAGGTATATCCCAATGATCCCAGTGCCACTTCACTGCAGCTCTGTGTACAGCCTGAGTCAGGACAATTCAGGTTGGAAACCTTTGGAGAAGAAGGTTTAAAAATACACTTTTATGGTTTCTCTAATAAAGGGTTTCTAAAGGAAGGTGTATTACCTTTAGCAACCAAAAGCAATCAAATAGCATGTTTTTATTTAATAAAAACCCTGTCAGAGACCTAAAATAGAACATAGCATCAGTTAAATCTTTACCCTCTTTGATGGCTGAAAATGCTATGAAATATTGATCAGTTCTTTGCTTGGTTGTTTGCTGCTTTGCTTCAAATGAAGCACAGTGTTCAAATATTCCTTTTGGGTAAAAAACAGTTTTCCAGGTAGTCTGTGCTTTCATGGAGGATGACGTGATATAGGGAGCTGTGTGTGTTCTCCCCAAAAGCTCGGATGATTTATTTTGTGAGTCCAAATGTATCTTAAATATAAACTAGAGAGAGTAAGAGGTTGCAGGTAGCTTTTTTCCCTGATATTTTCAACTTACCTGTAAGAAGTTTTGTTACAAAAGTCAAGAATAGCCTCATTTAATCAATTATAAAAGCTTACTGTAACCCTATATAACATTCCTGGTAAGAAAATATTATCATTTTTACTTTAAATGTTTATTTCCATACCCCAGAAAAAGAAATGAGATGAAAATATAACAAATACATGCCAAAATGACTTTTTTTAAAGTATGAATGGAAATCTTTTGAGAAATTTATAAACAATTAGGACAGTTTAGAATGGAAAAAAGATAATATACTGATTCTCTTAAATATGTGAGGCTTTAATTTATCTTTTTTTTAACTTATTCCTGTCTCTGAAAATATCATCTCCCTTGGTTTTGCTGAAGTATTTGTTTATAATGGTTTATGACATGCAGAAGGCCGTGTTACTTAGGTAAAAGCAAAAATAAAATGTATCTGGGTTTTTTTTTCCCTCCAGATTGTTTGTTACTAAAGCGGCAGATGTGTTCCATAGAGTTGCCAATAGGTTATTAGAAGGAGACCTCTCAGTTCAATTTTCTTCTACTGTGGCTTTTGTCATGTTTGTATTTTACTGGCTTCCCACTTACAGTAAAATAACCTAGGTGAGACAAAGCATAACTTTCAAACTCAAACATTTCCCCCCAGGATGCCCCCCAAGCCTCAAAGTAACAACCTGCAAACGTTCTTCTAATTTATTCTCAGTGTTCTTGACGAGCCTTAAAAATCTCCTGTAAATTAAACCACTTTTTGTTTAATCCCTTTGCCTGTGGATTTAGAGCAGCCATATAACTAGGTCATTCCTGACGCAGTCTCCTCCTTGGCATCAGTGTCTAGTTTAACAGTAACACACAGGTCCTCTCTCGCTGGTTGCTGCTAATCAGCCCCACATAGGATGGTGTAACAAACCTCCTATGAGTTTGGGAGTTTGATAATATTTCATTGTCAGTGTGATCATACTTGTGGCAATAAGAACTGCTGTGTGAATCAGCTAAATGAGGTAGCTCTTCAGGAGTAGATGACTTGAGAGTATTATCTCTTTTGCTGTTACAGTGCTACCTCTGCTTGGGACCTGCTGTCTAAGAATGACAGCAGGTCCTGAGCATACGGACTAAGCAGGAATGCAGGCTTTCTTAGAGTTGTAGTGTGGTAATCAGTATCAGTATCATCACCTACCCTGCATCCTATGGAAAATGACTGACCTTTTCATCTCACCTATCAAAAACACCCCACTCTATTCCACTACAAAGAGGAAAACCACATGTGAAAGAACTGTGTACCTCTAATAAACTTTTGAACAGAAACTGTTTAAACACCTCTCTGCTGAGAATGCTCAAAGTTTTTATGTAGAAGGCAAAGGAGAGGGAAAAATCTATCTAGCAGAGCAGCTATGATACGAAGAGTCACTCTCATAAATTAATTCCTGTGCTTATTTACTTTTTAACTGTTTGATTTGGGGTGTTTTTTTTTTCCAGATCCTCCCATTATTCTATGGGCAGTCGAGCTTTCTCCCATGACAGTATTTTTATACCTGATGGGAGAGCAGAGAGTGAACAGGCCATCCAAGCAATGTCACAGGAGAACGTTTTAGGAAAAGTCAAAACTCTTCAGGTAAGAAATTGTATGTGGGGGAAAAAATATTTAAAATGTGGTGGAAAAATGGTCTGCAGAATGTGTTAAATGTGGATAAAGGTGAGCTGTTTTTTAATAGTCTTGGGGCTTCTTCTCAGTTAATGTAACCTGCCTGGGCAAAAAACATGTAAATATTTTGGATAATCTACAGGTGATCTAGGGTTTGGTCTTGAAAGGTATGGCAGTGATGCTGCAAGCAAATCTGTAGAAATGTTTGCATTATGAGGAACTCATTTGAATTGAATTCCTGGCTTTGGCATGACCTGATCTGTATGCCTGAGACCTACAGATGTGGTACCAAGTGAAAAAATTAAGGTAATTAAGGTGGTGGCGAGGAATGGCATGCAGAGTAAGACTTCTTTGCAAAGCTGATGTAAATATCCTTTTATATATATTGCTTTTTTCTTTTTTGCTCCTTATTCTCCCCATCCTTTCAATGGTTTTCATGAAAGGTGGATATGTTTGTCTCTCCAAAACAAGCAGCACATAACTAAATAAATAACACACTTGAGTTATTTGCTTCTCAAGAGCTTTACATGGTCTGCTTTCCCTTCTTTTCCAGAACTCTGTCCCATTAGTGCTGGAACTAATTTTTTTGTTTTACTTCTCATACATGTGTAAGATCCCCAGGTCTATGCCTATCTAGACCTTGAAAGAGCTGTCCTTCAGAAACACATTTCAGTTTCTTGCTCAGGATGCTGACACGTCCTGCCAAAATGCTGACAAATCTTTAATGCTGTGCAGGTGCCATTACCCTGTAGTAATATACCATTGATTTCTTTTACCTCCAAAGTCTACCCATGGTCCCTCTTTTCTGGTGAGTGAGAGATCACACATGGTAGATAGATCCCCGACCTTCAGGATGAAATTGTTCCTCCTTCCTGCCTGGTGCTGTCAGCAGACAGAACACCTGAACAGTGTTGGCTGTGCTGACTCTGGATGAACTTAGAAGTTGAGACCACAGTGGGACAGCTCCAATTTCTCTGTATTGTTTTTTCAGCTTAAATTTCTCTGGGTCAGGTAGATTCACTGCATGCTGCTTTCCAGGCTAGAAACCCTTCTGTTTTAAATGACTGCTGACTCTGGGCAGAGATGTGAGGTAGTTTAGTTGGACCTGTCTTGCAGAGTTCTTAAATGTCCTTCAGATACAAAGCCCACTGACTTCTGTTGAATCTGTTGTCTTGGCTTCCATGTATGAGCTTTTCCCTGAATACCTTCTCACTTTCCAGGAGTGGCTTCTTCCATCTCCTAACTCACCTTAAAATTTCAGTGGGAATTATTGCCTTCACTAAACCCAGACATACAATAAAAGCCAGTTACTGCAGTTGCTAACAACTGTCTTCGCTAAGCAAATGGTGACTCAAGAAAATGAAAGGAAAACTTATCACCACTGAAGAAAATAAAACAGCTGAAGAAAATAAAACAGCTTATTGCAGAGGAATTCTCTCTGGTTGTGTGTGTGAGGTAGAGCAGTTTTTTCTGGAATAGCTCTCATTTCTTTTTATTGATTTTCAGATTGGTAGCATTCACTTTATCAAGCTTTCTGTAAATGGATTTGGTCATGTTCAAAGGTTTAATGTGGGCTAGAAGTCAGGCTGAGAAGACTCTGGCTTCTTATTAACCTCCAATAGCCTTGGTCTATCCTGAAGTTATTTTGTCTCTGTGTGAGCCATCTGCGGTTGTACAAGTGGGCTTTTCCTTGTCCTTGGATCTGCTGAGATATATCATTACCTGGTTCTTAATATCCAGTGTAGAAACGCAGCCTGAACCTGCTCCCACAAAGAGAGGGTACCAAGGCACTCTTAATGCTGAATTTCCTAGTTTCTTGGGATCTTTACTTCTGATACTTTTTGTGCTTTACTTCTCATTGGGAATGAGACATGAGGGATGTTAAGAATCTAAACCTAGCAGTTTGTCAGGACAAACCTAAAAGAAACTCTGGGAGCTTGTATTTGCATCCTTCCCTGTCATAAGATAATGTATTTTTTCTTCTTGCATCGAAGCGTGTCAGATCCACTTCCCCATATTTTGCAGCTGTGACTCTTCTTCCTACTACTGACAGCTGCCAGAAATAGCCACCAAATAAACAGAAGACCATTTCTGCTTCAGACCCACAAAAGCTGTAGCAAGTAAAACAGAAAGTTGCTTTGAGCATTATTAGTATGTTGATGCTCCCAAGGCATTATCTCTTTGTCATTGTCACGATACTGCAGTGTGGCACTGCTGCTGTCTCTGGAGGTAGGAGGACAGCTGCTTCTCCACCTCTTGTCTTCACTGAAAGTGTCTTGGGTCAGCTGGCATCCACAAGGCTGTGCAGGTCAGCTGCAAGAAGTAACAAAGGTTGATTATGGCATATGGCTCCTTGTCTTTAGGAACCACTGGGCTACATCATTCCTGTTTCATGTGGCCATGTGGTTTAAAACAAGCACACCCTCTGCTCTGTAAATTTGCAAAACAGCCATTTATTACACAGATACTAATTATGATTAAAAATGTCTTGGGAATCCAGACTACTCGGTCAAATTCTAAATGACCACTTTTTAAATTCACATTTCCCTGGCTTAGTAACAATTAATGTCCCCAGTAGTTTTCCTCCTGTCAGTCCTAATGACTGTTCAGTTTTGGATCTCATTTTTTTTAGTCATTAACATATCTTAGCTAATGATGAATCTAGTGCTACCCCTACTGTGCATTGCACATCTGTATTCTAACCAACCATTCCCATTGTTGTTCTTGTCTGATATCGCCCAGATCTCAACAAGGTCACAAAGTCACTTGCTAAAACTCAAAGTTGTTATCTTTTAACTCGATGCTCTGCATTTTATAGAATTGGGAGTGGATTTTTGCTGCATGATTGCTCAGCTTTGTTTTTCTTACAATTCGTTTCTTTGTTGTCAGTATTTCCTAGGGCCACTGCAGCCTAAATGTTGTCTTCACGTTTCAGAATTGTTTTCACTTAAAAAAATGAATTTAGCTTTTTTTTTCTTAGCCATTCCAGCATTCCTGGGGCAGAAATCATTTTTCCTATGATCATATTAAGCTCTGGAAATAAGCTTCCACTTTCCTTACTCACATCTGCTTTGCTTTTGGTAATCACAAGCCGAGACTCAGGTGACAGGTCCTATATGCTCAGGCTTCTGCAGAAAGTCTTGCTCTTAACATGTGAGCATCTGTAAGTGGTCCATAGCCACTGTATACTGAAATATGAGAGGCAGCTGAGGGGATTGGGGCTTTTTAGTCTTAAGGAGGCTGAGGGGAGACCTTATCGCTCTTTACAACTACCTGAAAGGAGGGTGTAGAGAGGTGGGGATTGGTCTCTTCTCTCAGGTGACAAATGATAGGACAAGAGGAAATGGTTTCAAACTGCAATAGGGGAGATTCAGGTTAGATATCAGGAAGAATTTCTTTACTGAAAGGGTTGTCAGGCATTAGAACAGGCTGCCTAGGGAGGTGGTGGAGTCACCATCCCTGGAAGTATTTAAAAGGTGTTTAGATACTGTGACTGGGGACATGGTCTAGAGGTGGACTAGGCAGGGTTAGGCTGTGGTTGGACTCGATGGTCTAAAGGGTCTCTTCCAACCTAACTGATTCTATGATTCTAGAGCTTCCAGCTATACCAATATGACTTCTCACATGATGTTTAGTCTCTATCTCTTTGATTAAAAAAACCCAAAACATACATACATACATATATAAAAAATTGCTTATATTTGGGGTATTTTGCTTGTTTAGATATGGTGCAGTTTTTCCTGTTTGGATAAAGAAGTGGGCTCACTTCCGTAAGAAAGAACAATTATGTAAGCTTTCTTTTCAGCCTAGAAAAGAAATTGTAAGAGAAAATGATAGAGATGCACAAGTGGAATTGAGAATAGAGGACAATAATTCAGTCTTTCACAGCATGAGAACACATGAGCATCAGCTGAAACTAACAACACTTTCAAACCAAAACAAATATTTGTTTATGCATAGTTGGACTGTGGAACTCATTGTCATATAGCACTGTTATTGTGAAATATTTGTAAAAGTTCAATGAGCAATGAAACAAATTCATAAAAGAAAAGTTTCCAGCTGGCTATTTAGTCCAGTAGTGCTCAGATGCCACAAATCATTGGAGCTTTTACAAGGAAAATCAAAGTATGGGCTCTCCCTGTTCTCATAAGCTCCTGAGGCTTTTGGGCTTTGGCTCACTGTGAGAGACTCTACAGGACCAAGTGGAATTTCAAAGGTATGGCTCTTCTTAGGACAAGTGTAATTGGATTGTTACTTCACAATTATCTACCACTAGAAAACATAATTTCATTTATTTATATATCTGAGCATTGCAAATGGGTATGAAAAATGGGTATTTGAGTTGAAGACAAAATATGACCAGGTCTTCTTGTAAGACTTGTTTGAATGGAATCCTACTGCGAGAGTACAGACTGTTTTTAACTGAAGGGAGTAAGCAGCTCAGCGGATCCGGTTTTGGATTCACCCCAGGCACAGAACCATAAGAATGATGTGGTTTCGGGGGACAGAATCCAACATGCACACGAGCAGGCATGTACACAGGAGAGGAGCCAAACTGGAGTGAGAGAGGGGATGTACAGCCCAATCTGGGCTCTCTGCCGGTTAATATGGGAAGTTTGCTCTGTGGCATTTCCGATGCAAACACAAAGAGTGCTTTGAAAGCCTGAGCTCTCTAATTTGCTGCAGGTGCCAACCAATGCAGAGTGATTTAACGGAGGAAATTTATTTCTGACGTTATTAATGGTAACCTGGTGTAAAGATGTCAGTTAAGGAGTATCACATTTCAGCGAATTATTTTGTATTAAATAAAGCAGGGCTGTGTCATAGTCCAGTGCAAACCTTTGAGCTTTTGTCTGGATTCACAGTTCTTCTTTTGCCTTTATTAGAGGTGAAGCCCTACCGCTCACCTCACGCTGAATGGCATCGCACCAGTAGCTGAGTGTGAATAGGCAAATCCTCATGAATCTCATAGAAAGATAAAAGTACTGGGGATGAGGTAAAGCTGGACTGGAGCACAGCCTGACAGTCCCATTCTGAAGCTCCCCTCTGTGTGTGGTCTGTCCAGCTGCTGTTTCCTGGTATATAACTGTCCTATGTGGTAGCTGTGCTGGTTTGGTGCTGGGAATGGTTTGTAAACACCTGTGGGGAATACCTGTCTACTGGCTGCAGACTGAGGGACTGGGAAAGCCTGTTGGAGTCAGTAAGGCAGGGAGTGGAAAGTGCAGTCAGTAAAGATTCATCTCTTTCCTTCTCCTAGCCAACAGCTGGATATTGGAGCAGGTCAGTGATTTCTGGCTGCTAAATTAAAAGCCTTCTTGCATAAACCAAGACACCAAGTTAATTTAAATGAGAACAATGTGCGTCCTGGAGTTTTCCAGAAGGGTTTTTAAAACACCCTGTGGAATGGTAGAAGCACAAAATGTGACGCCTGCAACTTCTAATGACCAGAGTTGCGAATAATCCTCCTTAGGCAGCCATCATCCACCTGCTGTCTGCACAGGGAATCCTCAAGTACAGGGGATTTATAGTTTTGTGCTCAGAAATACGTGTCTAGCTGAAACTTTTGAGAAATTTAAAGCAAATGCTCCTTTTCAGGGAGCTTAAATTGATGTATCTCTCCATCTCTAGGTTGGACTGTGCTCTTCCAAGCGGAAGTTTTGGGTGTTTTTTCTTTTCATTCAGGGATGATGCATTTTAAGGGTTTTTATGATTGACCAGGCAGAGAATGTAGCTGTATGATTATTTTTGAGAAGGATAATTGCATCGTAGTTACAGTAGAAGCCTGTTTTAAAAAAGAACAAGGAGCAAGTTCTCCGTTGCTTTTTGAAAGCAGTAAGAATAAAATTTCTCAGTAGTAACAATAAGTGATTCAGGATTTTGACATTTGGTATTCAGCATCAGCTTTGGGGATTAGAATGCAGGGAAGGAAACTGACCAACAGAAAACTATTAGTTTAATAACTATTGTTTTTAAAAATGGCAATAAATAAACAATACAGAAATAAAGCTTTCTGTCCTGAAAGGAAAGTGAGGGCTACTAGAGTTTCTTCATCAATAATCAGAATAATTTCTGCAAGTCTAAACAAACAAACTTTTAAAACTTTGAAGTACTTTAAAACAAAACTGTTCACAGTCCATAAATATTGAGGATACTCTGTTCCCTGTAAATATCAAGAAAATAACATTTTAGTCTTTTATATACACAAACAGTTATTTTCACAGCAGAGCCCTCCAGCACCCTTGATGGCAGTGAACAGGACGTTCTTTTTAAAGCACAGACCATTTCCCACAGTGGCTCCATCACCACACAACTCCCACCCTGCATTACCCACACAGCAGACCAAGAACTTGATCAGAAGATCAAGAGAATAACACACCACCCCTTCCTCCAAAACACTTTGCAAACAGTATGTACATGTGTCCTCACCATGGAACAAATGCACAAATCCTTAATTTCTTGAGTTGTTGCTCAGGTTTACGCTGACAGTTCCTGTTTTCAGCCTGGAAGAACTATTTGTCTAGGAATATGGCTTTTGTAAGGAGATAGGAGCAGCCCAAATTTAGAAAACACATTATCAAATTAAGATGCTGCTCTCAAGTAACTTTTTGCTAGCATCAGAAGACCTGTTGGCTCTCTCCAAGCCCCATTTATGCAGTAGAAACATGTAAGAGTTCAAGTCAGAGAGTCACACTGCTAACACGAAAGCTTGAAAGGACTTGGTGGAACCCTTGCCTTTAGACTGTGGGTGGACTACAGTTAGGGAAAAAAGCTCTGCCATTCAAAACTGCCCACCATGCCAAAATGATGTACTAAATAAATCTCATAACTTTCTGCCAAAATCAAAATGGGCATAAATAATGCATAACTCAGTGAGGAGACTGGGAAAACCTGTTCCAATTTAATGACCTGGTTATAAGCAGTCTCTGCATGTACTTTTTGTCTTTATAGCTCAGTACAGAAATCTGGTAATGCTTTGGGGGGATATGGATAAACTTTATGTAATAGTCTGGTCAGCTGGGCAATGGTGGCAATGATCTGACCTGAATCCCTTTGGAAGTCCATCCAATGCTAAACCTTATCTTCCCTTTCCAACTTCTCACCTAAGCCACGCTCCAGACTCTGTGCTATAGAAAAAACAATAAGAATAATAATACAAATGATCTTTGTTTTGTATGCTCTCCATTCCAACCTTCTGCAGTTCTCAGCAGCAAACACGTGTTGGGGTCCATCTGTCACTGAAATAGAAGCTACATGGTTGAACTAAGTATTGCTGAGCTGTAAATGTTCCTAGTGACAGAAGACAGAAATGGGGTATCTCCTCTGGAGAATTTTTTGCTTGAAAGAGGGTAAAGCAAGAAAAGAACTCCATGGTTCCTTCCTTCCTAACTGAGAATGATTCCTTGAAATATTTCGGGAAGAAAATCTATTAGTAAATGTTCTTTACTCCATTAGCTCCTTCTAGAGAATTTCTTCTTACTCTTTTGCAAAAAGTTCACTTTCAAAGACAGTATGGTACATGTCTCTGCAGTAGCCAGGGCTATAATTTCTCCAATTCACCCTGCCAGGGGGACAGATATTGTATGTTACTTACTTTATTCATCTTGATATAATTCAAGAATCCTTTCTTGTAACCCTTGAGAGAAGATGCCTTCAAAAAGGAAATGAACAGTGGGAAAAATTCTTATCCATTCATCTGCTGCTTGTCCCCTGCTTAAACTTATTTTTGTGTGAGAGCAATGATGTGGCACTGCACTTGACCATGATCAGCCATGAATCTGTGTGCTGCTCCTGTGAGATCGAGCTGGGTTTCCCCTCCTTTGTGGATTTGCCGCCTCTAAGGCAGGGCTATGCTAAACCCTTAACATCTAAAGCATGACTAAACCTTACAATACAGAACTCTTTATGGACTACAGATGCAGGGGTTTGAGGCTGGAGAAGAAAGTTTGCTTTTGGAGCTGTTTTAGCTTCTTGGTGTACACTTGGCTCAGGTCTTAGTTCTTTGCAACAGTAAGGTTTCATAATTAGCTGGTATAAACAGTCTTAATCTAGGACATAATTAGAAAAAAAAGTGAAGGAATATTTCAAACTTCACAGTAAATGTTCAGAAGCTGGCAACACTGGACAGGATTCAAGTTGATCATTCAAAATCTGAAGTCATGCAGTAAATTCCTGGTCTTGATGACTTTGCAGGGAGAAAGAAGAGAGGGTGGCTGCTGTGTTGCAGCAACCTGTGTCTCAAGTTGATCTTCTGTCCAGAGGCAGAAGTTGTCCTGAGTGTTCCTGTGAAGCTTTCATGTGGAGAAGGGACACGTGCTTGACTTGGCTTGTTGAGCTCATAATATAAATACCTTTTTTTTTTTTTTTCTTTTCTTGTTTTTCAGCAACAGTTGGCCAAGAATATAAAATTCGGGCAGCCTCCACAAATGACAGTTTCTGTGAGGACAATGGGGGAGGCGAATGCCAGTATGGAAGAGGATGTGTTGCTCAGTAGCCCCATGGAGATTGAGACTCGGCAGGACGCAGTGATCCCAGACAGTGGTAATAAAGTAAGCACTTTAAATCAACATATTCGTGGCATTACAGCAGGATTAGAACAGTAAAGTTCACCGGGGCATAGCAGATGTCTCCAGTGAGGCGTAGCGGAGCTCAGCGGGCTGTTTTACGTGGGTGGGATCTCTCAGCTTGTCCTCCTTGAGCTGGTGAGAAGGATGTGCTCCTGGAACACTCTGAGCTGGGTCCCACAGAATTACCGGTTTGAACGTCTGCTCTGAACTTCCAGAACACAGACATCACTCACAGCGTAGCCAGAAGGCAGGAAATTTTTCTGAGACAGAAAACATCTTGAAATATGGACTTCCCAGGATGGAGAGTTGTGTGCAGCATCAAAGGGCAGGAAGGAAAATTGTTCCAAAATGAGAGGGACAGTTTGAATAATTATGTGAATTATACTGAACATTTGGGTTTGAGGCCATTCTCAAAATGTTTTTACCCCTTCTTTGCATCCAGTTTCTGTCCATGAGAAATATGGACCCTTGCCCCAAGACACAGGATTTTATGGATTTAAGCACTAAAATAATTGGAGTATTTTTCTGTAAGGAGGAGGGAGAGATTCAGTCCTTACCACCTCTACTCTTTTAAATATGCTTTGAAAACATAATGAATGCCCTTTTGTGTAGCTCTTTTTCCATACACTGAAGGAGCAAATAGCTCCTGTCACTGCTGTTTGCCTCTGCATCTTTATCTGCATGGGTCCTGGGTGGGGGACAGGTGGCTTCTGCCAGGAGCTGGTGGCCAGGACCACATAGCTCTGCTCTCCTGCAGACAGCTTTCCTGTCTTGCTTTGCACCTTCGGATTTTCCCAGCAGAGGTGCTTGGGCTGCTGGCAAGAGTTCTGCACGGTGCTCCACCTGCCTTTCCAAACCAGAATCTTTGGGCTTCTATATGAACACTCTGCTTTGAAGACTGTGCACATGGTGTAAGGGGATCCAAACTTTCATTAGTTTATGGTCTAATACAGTGATATAACAATTAAAACGAAGTTTCTGAGTGTGATGAATGCTGCTTCAGCCCCTGGACCTTAAAATTCCCCTCCAGTGAGACAGCTCGGAGAGGAACATTGGCTAAGGAAGTCCTAGTGACTGAGAGTGTCCGATTGCTCTGGGGGAGCTGGTTTGCTTTGTAGGAAGAAGTGTCATCATGAAACTGGAGTTGAAACTTTGCAGCAGAGGTCCTGTATTTTCTCTGATGTATATTTATACCCTGATCAGGGACCTATGTTTCCTCATTAGGTGTGGGTCAGGAGAAAATACAGTTATTAAGAGCTGACTGAAATCCTACAAAGGTGTGCTGCTGATTTGGAACCTGGTTCTCTTGTTAAGGAAGCATGAGTGTTTTGTCTTTCATCGTGTCTTGTAGCAGCAACTGCTTCTATACAGTCAGCAGTGACTCAAGGAGTAGCAAAGGGAAACTCAGAGCATTTAGGAACAAAAACTGTTTATCTGTCAATACTGCAGTGACAGGAAACAGGGTAAAAAACCTACTCTGACATGCACGATTTCACAATATGCTTTGAACCATACTTATTAGATTCTTCACATTTTAATACCTAGCTGTGGCAATTTTCTTGTTTTCTAGTCCACTGGCAATCCAGATTTGTTGAGAACAATGACTTTGCCTGGAACAGGATATGAAATGGAAGAAAAGGTAACAAAACTTTTACACTCGGTTGACACCCAGTTAATTTCTGCTTTTAGTTCCTAGAAGCCCAACAGAGAGTTTTTGCTTTACTACACATTTCAGTGTCCCATGATCATCCAAGGCTCTGTGAACATGGCACAGTTTGGGGGCTAATAAAGAAGCAATAACTAGGATTGAGATGTCTGTGAGAGCTGATTGTGGAAAACAGCAGAACGCGGTCGCTGCCAGCCTTGCTGCATTCCTGCATTTGATGTATTAATCATAGAGCCATAATTTTCCTAAGTACTTCTACTACTTTGTTATGCCTACATGTAATTCAATAAGCATATGCAAAATGTTCCATCAACTTTTAAGTAATTGGTTCCCTAATTAGCATATGTTTAACCTCAGAAGATTACAGAGCTGTCTTGAAAACAATGTACATGATTTTCTTTCCTTACAGATGTTTTCTCCCTTCTGTTTTTTCTCTGTCTTCTATTTCTACTTGGATTGTGCCAAATGCCAGTCTCAGGATGATAGCTCTGTGGCTTATGAGAGAGACTGATTACAGGCTCATTCTTAAATGTCTAGACATACAGTGCCACTGTATTTATTTGTGAGAGGAGTCTCACTAAATCACTTTATACTTTCACTTTCTGAACCCAAATATTTGAAGGGTGAGAGAAAAAAAGCACCAGTTAAAACCAGAATTGTCTTATTTTATTTTTTGTTGTTCTTTGGTGCTAGCTTGGACAACTCCATGTGGCTGTGAAGGGAAGGTTTCCACAGGCACTGTGCCAGTCTGAGATCCAATACCATAGCCACCTCCTATGCTGATAGTCAGAATCTTAGATAAGTCAATCTGACTCAATCTTCCCTAAAGTATATAATCTAAATTAATTAAAGATGTAGGTACTTTTTACACACTAAGCAAACTTTAAAATGTCCTGGTGTTTGATGTTGCTTGAAAAGAGGAGGCTGAGGGGAGACTTTGTCACCGCCTACAACTACCTGAAAGGAGGTTGTAGAGAGGTGGGTGATGGTCTCTTCAGCCAGGTGACGGGAGATAGGACAAGGGGAAGGGGCACAAAGCTGTGCCAGGGCAGGGTCAGATTAGATGTTAGGAAAGTATTTTTCACTGAAAGAGCTGGCAGAGCCTGGAACAGGCTGCCCAAGGATGTGGTGGAGTCACCTTCCCTGGATGTGTTTTAAAAAAGGGCAGATCAGGTACTTAGGGATATGGTTTAGCATAGGATGTGAGCGGTTGGACTCAGTGATCTTAAAGGTCTTTTCCAATCTTGTGATTCTGTGAAAATCCTGCCTCTGCCCTTCCCATTCCCAACAACTTCTGAGTCGAGCTGAACTGTAAAAAAAAAACTTCAGTTAGGATGGTCTAAATCATTTTTAAGTGAAAAATGCAACAACATGTAGTACTGGAAATATTAAAATATTACGGCTGTAACTTTTGTGCCCAAAATTTATGATTTGTATAATGGAAAAATGAAATAATTTCTGCTAAATAATTCCTTTGAATTCAAAATGGCAAAGGTGTATGTGGGTGTCTGTTTATGCATATTATTCTCTATGTATCTATTTATTTAAATGGAACAAATAGTTTGATAATAGCTTCTCATGTTTGTGATACAAACAGGTCATTCCAGTCAAATCATCTCGGCCAAAAAGACAGTTTTCCTGTTCTGGCACAATTGAAACAATCAATTTGGATGCAGTTCCCCAGGCTGTTGCTCGCCTAGACAACAGTGCAGCGAAACACAAGCTGTCAGTGAAGCCAAAAAAGCAGAGGATGTCAAGAAAGCACAAGAGATTAACAAAGGTATCGAATCCCTGTTCGGGTAGCGGGATGAGTGGGGTTGCTTGTGCAGCCAGGCACAAAATAGCTGTAACTGAGTGCATCAGGAGTAGCTATAGACAGAGGACTATCTGAAGATGTGATTAGAGGTAGCTGTCCAGAGCTGCTTTAACAAATCTCATGTCTTCAGGGCAAAACAAAATGCAGGCTGCTTTCATTTTGTCTTGAAATGAAGATAGAGACTGAAAGATGAAACACTAGTCGGGGAGAAGATGCAAAGAAGTTTTAATATGGTCAGTTGAGAGAAATACTACTTACACCTGAGGTAACTCCAGTAGGATTTTACACTGGGAGAGCTTTTGGATTCTCGTTTTTGTAGTAAAAGTTTTAGGTCATAAAGGTCTGAAGGGTATCTGCCACTGTTAATGCTGCTCTGGTGTAGGCAATCAGATAATGCAAAATTTGTTTGGGAATAAAAGCAGATTCTCTAGAACTGGCGTGGGTGTGCTGACAGTGATAGTGTCATTGTCTGTAAGAAAGAACAAGACTTAAATGTTACAGCTCTTGCCAGAGGGAATTATCAAACCCTCACTTTGTACACTTATTGTGTGGCTATTTTCCTTTTGATCCTGACATGGTACCAGTGCTGGTAAACAGGACAGGACTACCCAATCAATGCAGGGTTCAGGGGAGGCCACTGTCCTTTCTTCCACACCATTGTACCTGCATTTATCACTCTTGCAATGAAATTAAATTTAAACCTCTTGTTTATATGGAATGTTTAACTGGAAGAAGAAATGATAGCTAGTAAGGGCATTAGCTGAGCTGTTTTCCTCATGGAAAATGCTGGGAAACACTCTTCAGGTGCAGCCCATCTTCAGACCACCTCACCATAGGGACAAGGAGTAAACTGTGAAGGAAATTTGCATTCAGGTATTGCATTCACATGGCAGGGCAAGCACAGCAAGCCAGTCGTGCAGTGCAGTGTTGCTGGGGAGCTCTAGGTTCTCTGTCCTTGTGTGATCCCACAGTTCCTGCAATAGAGCTGGAGTCTCAGCACAGCTAATGAAGAAGATACCCTGGCTTGGGAACTGTGAAAAGCAGCCAAATTGTGTTTCCCTGAGTAGCATTTGTTCCCGGCTAGCATTTCAGAGCTCTCCTCTGCAGGCAACTAGCTTCTGTCTCTGCAAGTAACAGCTAGATTTGCCATGAAAGAATTGGCAAAACAATGCCCTGATGCAGGTGCTAATTATTTTAGCCTTAAAGGATGGAGATCTAAGTAGTAGAACAGGTATATGAAACTTGTGCTTTATTCCTTGTAAATTTGAAATGGTAGGTCCAAATCTGGATTACCTCATGTACACCAAATGGTGTATCAATATTTGGCATTACACTGTTGTCACTGTTGGGATGTTTTTCTTTCTTCTAAAGGCTATCATCTGAATAGGTGAGAGGCATGGGATCTATGACAATGTGATCCATTAAATTGGGGTGGGTGTATTGGCTCTCAATCTGAATCACTGGGTTTTTTAAAAAAATAAGTTGTTTTGCATTTCCAATTGATTGTTTGTTGACTGTAAAGAATAACAGGCCAAGAGGCAATAGTCAGTAACTCTAAACTTGTCTCCCAATTTAAAATTTTAGGGATCTCAAAGTTTAACAATAACAGAATTTGAACCAGAGGACCTAGAAATTGAGGTGTATGGAGACAGATTCCCAGGGTACAATGGACACTTTATCGCGGACAAGCTTATCCAGAGCAGAGACGAGCAGAAGCAGTTTCAGCTGGGAGAGGAGAAAAAAATTGAAGATCACTGGGGGATCTTGGAGGCTGAAAGGATAAGACAAATTGTAGAAATGGAAGAACAAAGAGAAATCGAAGAACAAAGGTGCCAAGAACTTGAGCAGAGTCAGAAAGAGCAGGAGAGAAGGCATTGTGAAGAAGAGAGGAGGCAGTATCTCCTTGAAGGAGAGACATCTTTGGAAATAGAAGAGCGAACATGCCATAAAGAGGAGGTGAGACCACTGGAGACTGAAAAGAGGCAAGAGCTGGAGGAGCAGAAGTGCCAGGAACAAGAGGAACATCAGAGGCAAGAGCTGGAGGAGAAGAAGCAGCAAGAACAGGAGGAGCAACAGAGAAAAGAGCTAGAGGAACAGAGGCACCAGGAACAGGAGGAACAACAGAGGCAAGAGCTGGAGGAACAGAAATTCCAGGGACAGGAAGAGCAACAGAGACAAGAGCTGGAGGAAGAGAAAATCCATGAACAGGAAGAGCAACAGAGACAAGAGCTGGATGAACAGAAACTCCAGGAACAAGAAGAGCAACAGAGACGAGACCTGGAGGAACAGAAAACCCATGAACAGGAGGAGCAACAGAGACAAGAGCTGGAGGAGAAGCACCGGGAACAGGAGGAGCAACGGAGACGAGAGCTGGAGGAGCAGAAGTGCCTGGTGCGACAGGAAGCACAGAGACATCAGGAGTTGGAGGAACAAAAGCATCGGGAACAAGAAGAGCAGAGGTGCAAGGAGCTGGAGGAGAAACAGAGACGAGAGCTGGAGGAGCAGAAGAGGCTGGAGGTGGAAGAATTAAGGCAACAGAAGATTGAAAAACAATGTCAAGAGGCAGAAGTCAGAAATCAGCTGGAGGAACAAAAAGAACTGAAGGAACAAAATAAGGAAGAAAAACAGAGACAAGAACGTGAAGAGAAAAAGCTTCAAGAAGCTGAAATGAAACTGAAGCAGGAGAGAGAAGCAGAGAGTCTCAAACAACAAAAGAAACAGGAGGAACAAAAGCATTTAAAGGAGAAAGGAGAAAAGACAGAGAAGGACAAACCCCAGCAAGTAATGGAAAAGAAAAAGAAACGTGAAGAGCAGAGAAAACACAAGCTCACAAAACAAATGCACATGGAAAGTGCAGACTGTATGCAACAAGATGAACTGAAGCAGCAAAAGGAACAAAATGAACTCAAATGGAACAAGCTGGAAGAGCAGAAGGTAGACCCAGAAGGACAAAATCTTCAGCAAAACCAACAAGAAAAATCTTTGGAACAGCAACAGGACAAGGATCAGTTGTGTTCTGGAGGGGCTGATAGGCACCCAGTAGAGGAGAAGCTCCAAGAAGGATCAAGATCCCAAAAACTCAAACAGCCAGAAAAAGGGACTAAAACAGCAGAAGAAGTCCTAGCCCAGAAACTGAAGAGAGAAGTTGAGGCTCAGGAGCAAAAGCGAAGAGGAGAAGAACTTAGGTGGCAAGAGGTAGATGAAAGACAGACTGCATCTAGACCCTTCACATTTCAAGTGTCTTCTGGAGATAAACAGATCCTATTTCAGAAAGTAAATCTGAGTCCAGTCATGCCTGTCAAAGGAGTGGGACTCTCTTCCCCACCTGTGAAAGACTACAGGATGCATACTTCCAGCAAGGGCTCTCATACACTCCCATCATCTGTGTGTGTACCCCACACAGCCATTCTGGTTACCGGGGCACAGCTCTGTGGCACAGCAGTTAACTTCAACCAGATAAAGGACACGGCTTGTAAATCGCTGCTGGGCTTAACAGAAGAGAGAAAAACTGTGGATATTCCTTCACCAGAGAAGGCCCAGAAAAAACCCCAGGATCCCAAACCCAGCAGCAGTAAGATGAAATATGCACAAGAGACACTGAACAACCAGGCTGTCCTAGCTGAGTGGGCTTCTATCCGCTCCAGGATCCTAAAGAATGCAGAGAACAGCAAATACAATGAGAGAGACCGAGTTAGTGCCTGTAGACACAGCGATGACTGGACACCCCGCGGACGGGGTGCTCCCCATGGCAACCTGAGGAAGACCCTCTCTGCAAATGCAAAGTTCTCCATAACGCCAGCATGGCAGAAATTTTCAGAAGCTTCAAAAACCAGTTTAGATGCTGAGAATGTAAGCACAGCAAAAGGCAGTGAAGCAGGAGCTGTGGGGAGAGTCACTGGCCCGCCCAGTGATTCTTCGAAGGAGGATGTGGCTGAAAAGGCTAAGGAGAAAATGGAAACCCACAGCGAAATGACAGACAACACAGAAGGCTGTAAATTTGCAAAAGATCTTCCATCTTTCCTTGTTCCAAGTTTTCCTCATTCTCCAGGTAAAGAATTACCCCAGGCAGAACCTGCCAGTGCTGTGGAAAACGAGCAGAGTAACAGCACCAGAAAAGCAGATAAACCAGCACCAAATGGAGAAGAAAATGTTTCTCCTTTTGGGATAAAGTTGCGAAGGACAAACTACTCTTTACGGTTCCATTATGATCAGCAGGCAGAGCAAAGGAAAAAGAAAAGGTACAGTGCTGGAGATAGTTTTGATGGCGTGCCTGACCCACTTGTTACAACAGAAAGTGAGAAAGAATCCTCTGTTTTTGCTCCACAAGAGACTACATCCCCTGGCATGAAGAAAGCAAACATCACTGGTATTTTAAAAGACTCAAAGGACTCTTCAGTTACTGTGGTGGAGGTTTCACAACCAGTGAGCACACCGGTGGTCCTACCAGCCACCATTCCTCATGAGAAACCAGCAGGCAAGTCACTGGTCCCTCAGAAACCTGCTTTAGCTCCGAAGCCCACCAGCCAGACACCACCATCGTCTCCTCTCTCTAAAGTGAACAGGTCAAACCTAGCCGATGCGCTGGGGCAGAGGTTGGTCAAAGCTGATTCTGACGGTGGCTGGAGAAAAGACGACAGAGCGAACGCAGCGCACCCCACGCCACCCAACGAGTACAGAAACGAGGAGGAAGAAATCAGGGAAAAGAAGTCGTTTTTCCCATCTCTAAGTATTCCATGGAGAGAGAAGAATGACAAGAAGCCCGAGCCACTGAAGAAAGGTATGTATTTGTCAAAGGTCATTCCCCTATTGTCTCCTTGTCCAAAATGAGATGCTGGAGGTCCAGAGGAAGAGATTTGGTCTTAAGCTGTAATTTTTATCTGTGGAGCACCTCTGCTTTCCTTAGGGTTATCTGAATGAGTGGGACTTCCCACAGTTTAATTCAGAAACATGCACACTCAGCATTACTGACCAGTGTGAAAGTTAATTTCAAGCAGGTAACAGAAATTTGTCTGTTTCCCTTGGTAGAGATGTTGCCTAGTTAGAGGATGGATTTTATGTTCCATGTGTAAGGTGTCATCAGAGAAGAGGAATAGTTTTTATAATTTACACTATATTATTTCTACTTTGTAAGGGAATGCTATTTATCTTTAAAAATATTAAGATCTAGGTCCCCTTCTAGTGCCTATCCTGTCTCTAACCTAATATAGCTGGGCACCAGAGTCTGCATTTCAGAGACACACTTTTCAGTAATAGAATCAATTACAGTAGCTATAGTGGCTTTTCAGAGGAGGGTTGAAAGTCCCTGTGTCCTGAAATTGTATTCTGTACAAGAGGAAAAATTATCCCTTCAGAGTAAAGACACTCCAAAGACCAAGGCAGAAATTCAGCATTTAATTGGGAAATCCCATTTTTTTTCCATTCTGGAATTTTGCAAGGATCAAGACACTTCTAAAACCCTAGCTCAGCAGAACTGCTGTTTATTTTCCAGTTGTTTGTTTTTGGGTTTTTTTACATTCTTTCAATTCCATTTGAAAATGAGGATTTATGTAACCTTGTTGGAGGCAGAGCTGCAGGAGCACTTTTGCATCCCAGTGCTGTTCCCTGCCACTCACAGTTAGCCCCAGTTTCATGGAGGGCACAGAAAGTCAAATGCTCAGTGGCACTTCAGAAAAAAAAATAAATTAAGAATTGCTGTATTTACAGGAGTACATGATTTCAGCCCCCTTCCTTTTGGCTGAAGTTTGGACACTCTTCTTCCCTTAATAATGCCTGGAAAACTAGGGAACTGCAGTACCTAGTGGTATTTCATTCACTTCATCAGGGCATAAACAATCAATGCATCTGTGTTGCTTTTACCTAAAGATCTCATGTAGTGGGAGTATATGTAGCAAATTAGGCTGTAGGTCCAAGAGGACGGGTTAGGCTTTTTCATAAAAAAAAGGGATAAAATTGGATAGCTGTGTGTGTTGAATGAGGTCTTGTTCTTGAGGTATAAAAACTCTTTCAGGATTTGACACAGGGTCCAGGAAGTCTGTGGAGGGCTTGGCATTTGATGGGCACAGAATCATAGAATCACAGAATGTGTTAGGTTGGAAGGGACCTTTAAAGGTCCCCTCCTGCAGTGAGCTGGGACATCTTCACTAGATCAGGTTCCTGGAGCCTGATCTTGAATATCTCCAGGGATGGGGCTTCCCATGGCAATGGAGGCCACATCCCTGGAGATATTCAAGGTCAGGCTGGATGGGGCTCTGAGCAACCTGATCTAGTGGCGTAGTGCCAGAGTTTTCATAAGGTGGAGAAGCTGTATGGGTTTGCTTAAGAGATGTACAATACTTATTATTACTTATTATTAACTGCATTACTAATTCTTCCCATGTTTTCTTTCAGAAAAACCAGTCCTCCAGAGCAGGCACTCTTTAGATGGATCCAAACTGATGGAAAAAGTTGAAACATCACAACCACTTTGGATTACATTAGCACTGCAAAAACAAAAGGGATTTCGTGAGCAGCAAGCTACAAGGGAAGAGAGGAGACAAGCCAGAGAGGCGAAGCAAGCAGAGAAGCTGGCTAAAGAAAATGTAAACAGTCTTTACAAACCTGCCTATTAGAAATAATGATACCATAATTATATCTGTTAGCTAGTTTTATTACGTGAAAGGGAATTGTTTGGTTTGGTTTGGTTTGTAAGATTTCATAGAAGCTAAAACAACAGCGAGTAAAAAAGTCTGACAAATCTGGGGTTCCCTTTTGCAAAACAGAGACCTCCAGGAGAAAATGCTGTGTGATGGCCTGACGATTTCTGTGTAAACTCTGATGCCTTAATATGGGTTCATGGCAATCATAAGTGTGACCACTGGGCAGGTGATGGAACAAAAAAATTGTATTCAACGTGGTTCTTTCAGAGATTGAACAAATAACATGTTAAGCCTTGATGCTTGGGGAATAACAGCTGGAATACTTATACGTTAATATAGGGGAATATTAGTAAGTTTGAATTTATTTTTATCTTAACAAGCATTATTTGGATAAAATGCACATGAAGGAAAGAAATGAACTGTCATGTGAGACACCAAAATGCCTAAAGCAGGCCCAAATTCAAGTATCACTTCTTTCCTGTTCTCTAAATAGCTATTTACTATCCATGGTAATCTATTAGTAAGGCAAAACCTTCTACTTATAATACCAAAGTGACGCTGCACAAGCACTGATGCTGTATATAGATACCGCAGATGGTAAAAAGAGAGATGATGTGAATAATTAAGTATATTTTGATGTTTGTTAGGAGACCCACATTTCTGATGGGCACATGCGTAATTCCAGGCATAGGTAACTGGTGAAAGAAAACAGCAGTGGGCGTGAAGCTGCCCACAGATGCACACGGTGTTTTCAGGTAGCGTTGGCTCAAACCATTCAATATTTTGACTGAAATGACAAGGTGACAAATTTAACTATGGGGGGGGGGGTTTAGTCTTAGTTTTAGAACTGTTTCGACCCTTTACCGAAAAGGAAGGTTAAAGAACAGACAGGTGATGAATGTGACATCTCTTACTTGCAGCCATCACGTAATAGACTGTTTCCCTTTTAGCAGTTTTCCTTCTCTGTTCTAGGCTGCTCTAAGTAATCAGTCAGAAATCAAAAGCAGCAGCAGCACCAGCAGCAAAACAAGCACACTGCAGAAATCTACAACTCAAGAAGGGGAGAAGAAGATTGAGACTGCTGTGTCAAGGCTAGAAAGAAGGGAACAGCTAAAAAAGTCGAACACCCTTCCAACTTCTGTGACAGGTACAGTGAGAGATTGAGATTTACTCTAGGAATAATCCACTTCAAAAATGGTATTGCATGCTCTTAAGTGAATGAATGATTTAATTTTTTCCTCCTATGACTACCCCCTAGAATTACAAATACATTTGCCTTCAGCACGGAGCAGTGTGATCTATCCCAGTCTCATGTACTGGCCATTACACTGGATGTACATCATTTTATCTTTTTTTTTAAGGTGCACTATTGAATTTGCTTAGAAATGCCCCAGTTCAAGTTTAAAAAAGAAAAGAAATTGTCTGTGCCCCAAAGCCGCATCCAACTGTATTTTGGCACATGACTAATGCACACTGGGGGATTTGATTTACTGTAAATTGCATCTGCAGTACGGTTTTGCCTTTAGGTTGGGAGTTAGCATAGAGGGGGAATGATGCTTAACTTCTACAAGGAAGGAAATGTGTGGGAAATGAGGCATATTACATACCCACACCTCCCAGTTTGCCAGGGAGAAATACTCACGCCAGAATAATTGGACTATTCTTGTTGCATTAAAAAATGCAAAACCAGTTCAGCTGAAGGTAGCCTGGCAATTGAATTTAGGATTTCTCCCTCCCAGTCCAGTGGTTGGTAGGGAAGGTTCGAGCCACAACCTACAACTTCATCTGCCAGTTCAGTTAAGCTTCTAGCAGAAGTCAAACTCTAGCACAATCAATGATGCCAGGTAAGATCAAAGGTCAAACCCCAATTATCCTTGGTCAGTCTGTCAGTCTGCACTAGTATAAGGGTTTCAGGAGGGATTACCGATTTTGAGATCCTTAAAGTTAAAACACAGAACTGAATTTGCCCTAAAGGAAATAGTGACTGGATTTCGTGTGATTACTGGCTATGTTTGGAGGCAGGTAGCCATTATCAATCACACATATATACAAGTATTTCTTCATTATGGATGGTGACAGTGATTTAGGTATTCCACAATTAGGAGAGCATTTAAATCAGAAGACCAGGCTAGAATGTGTTTAAATAACAGTTTGCTGAGCCCTCCTCTAAGGACATTAAAAAAACCACCCAAACCTTGACAAAGCCAGTATATTTCAGACTCTTACAACACAAACTGATAAGAGGGTATAACCTTTAAAATAGCAACATTTACTATAACTTTTTAAGTAATTAGCTTTTCAAAGTGTGGCTCTACAGCAATTGTGGCTGCTACTGTTCATTAAAATGACATGATTTAAGATGTACTAAAAAGAAAAACAATGATGTTAGCAGTCCATGTAATTTTAAAGATTTTTAAAACATCCAAAACCTGAAAATTAAATGCCACTACAAGTAGTTTTGACTGAATCTGAACTTTTTACCAAAAAAATGGGGGTTGGCTCATAAAAAAACCCCAACCTGGAAGGATTAGTGAGGAGTTATTTTGTAACTAAGATTTTAGGAGTTACTCAGTAGGTTTCAGACAGGTCTCATATCAATCCCAGTTGCCTTCAAGGGCATTCACAGTGTCAGAATTAGGCAATCTTCTCACCTGACTTCAACACTTCTACAGTTCTGCTTTGTTAAGTTGCTCGTTAGAAATCAGCTGCTTATTCAACACATTTTCTTGCTGAGAGAGCTGTTTGTCTTAAATACACTATTTTAAAGGAAATGTGACAAACATGTTGGAGGAAGCTGGTTCATCTCTTCTTCAGGATAGTCTCGTGGGAGTGAGCGGTTCACCGAGGACCGCTTTCTTCTCTGTGCTTATTTAAGAACTCTCATCTGAAGAAGGAATCTAAATCCTGCAGAAGAGTTGGGTTACATGTGCTCAGCAGCTGCAGAGAGAGTAAAAATCCAGCTTCATTTCCTATTGTTTGTACATTGTGGGTGTAACTAAAATAGCTGATGTAAAGAAGAAAACTGGCAAAATGGAATCTCTGGATCTCACAGAGTCTGAAAATGTTGTCCCTACTTTTGTGAGTTACAGTACTTGGAGTAACCTCTGAAAAAGGAAACTCAGCTCATCCTAACTTGATTATTTTGCAGATATAATTAAAAATAAGACTTAACTAAAAGAGGTGGGAATAAATACGAAGCTATAGATCTGAACATCGTCATAGGCAAGAAGCAAAATCTCTAGTCCTCTGCCACAAATTACAAAGTTCAACTAATGTTTGTTTTTCTCTTCCCTTGGTGCTCCACCAAAACCAGTGGAAATTTCAGATTCTGTTCCATCAACCCCACTGGCAAAGGAGGTGGCCAAGAGATTCTCTACCCCTGATGCTAACCCTGTGTCAACAGAACCAGCCTGGCTTGCATTAGCCAAGAGGAAAGCAAAAGCCTGGAGTGACTGTCCACAGATCATAAAGTAAACTGTAAAATTACATCTCCACTGCTATCAATTGTTTTCTTTTTATTTATTCAGCTTTTTACACATGACAAAACTGGAAATGCATGTACTGAAGGACTGAAAACCAAACTGATTTCCATTTTGCTCTAGCTCACTGTAAAATCTACTCAAGTCATATACTTCATTGCTTTGACAAATAGCTAAAAGGTCACAGCAAAAAATTCCAGAGCCAGACTCTCAAAAATTTAGGAATGCTCAGATACTGGATGTAAACTTTAGTATCATAGCAAGAACTCCAGTTCAGAAGCTCCTTAAATTCTGTGGGTATTCAGTTCTGGAATTTTACTTCTCTACACTTAAATAGAGATCAGAGATATTTTTTTTTCAACAGTCCATTGCTGAAAATTAAGGCAAGATGCATGTTCCCTTCTCTTATTCCTAATTTTTTTTTAAGTGTTAAACTGTATAAACTGTCAGTTCTACCTGCTATTTGAAAGCTTCTTTCCTAATGAAGAACTTTGGGAGATATCGTTCCACCTGCAAATGTTAAGTAGAAAAATGGTACCATCCAAAGGCTGAGATAATTTCTTTTATCGTAGGATTAATACACTACGTCTCTATTCCCTCACTACTAGGAAGGAAACAACTCATCCTGCTTAACAAAAAAGACCCCAGACCTTTATAGATAGAAGAGAGGGAGTCTCTTTATGCACCACTGTTTGTTCTTGGCCATATTAAGGTGCATGGAGACAGTGCTTGCAGGTTATGACTTTAAATCAATCGACTGGAACTAAAAGAAGTAAAATTGTTTGTGTGCTCATATAGCTGTAGAACTTGTCGCAGTAAGTTCCCATGGGAGTAGGACTTGCAAAACTGAAGTTAACTGAGTCAGTGAGACTCCCAGGAGTTTTAACTCTGCTTTCTTCCTCGCTTTACTCCGTGGGTAACTTCAGGTAGTTCACACAACTTCCTGTACTTTGACCAATACAGCCAGAACACTTCAGAAAGAAGTTTACTTACCCCATCTCAGGTATCTGCTGTGGCAATTGAACACTTATTGTAACTAAAATAGTAATGTTCACCCCCTCCCACTTACATAAAAGGATAAAATTCATATGTAATAAAACCATTGCTATTTCTCATCCACAGAAATAGCCAGGTCTACATTTTGAAAAGTCACTCTAGTAAATAGATCTGTAACACACCCAAGTTTGTTTTACAAGGAACTCTGTAACAAATTTGAACATCTTCTTATAACCATAAGGCTCAAAGGAACCTTTAAGACTGTATAATCACAAAGGGAAGACATTTTCATGAGAAGAAATTGCATCGTTACAGAATGATACCACATATGTTTTGTGGAAGTATCTTAGCCAAACTGCTGTATGCAGCATGAGGATTAGCACTTTAAATTATGCAGAAAACAGAATGAAACCTGCTGTATCCTCCCATTCCAAGAATCCAGAAAGGGCTTGTCAGCAAAAGTCATTATTGAATTATTTCCCACCATCCAGAAAACAAAGGTTTGGTACCATGGTTACAACAGCACAAACACAATGGAGGAGCCAGACTGGGTAGGTGGGCAGCAGCAACATGGGTCTCTTAAGCCATCGGTTTTGCTCAGTTTCACAGTTACAACCTGAATCTCTAAAGTAACTTTTTATCTTCAATATATGTATTTTAAATGTTTTATACAGAGATGGGGCAATGCTTGGGGAAAAAAAACCCGACACGCTTTCAGATCAAATCTCTGCAAGCTTATCTGAAGAAAGAATCCAGCCCATAATTATTTTTGCTCTGCTAGCATCATGAATTACTGCATCTTACATTAAATTTACACTTTTTCTGAGTTCATAAGACTGCAGTATGTATTTGTAATTACAAGAACTACACTGCCTGATATCCATCCTTATGATTTTTTCTTGGGAGAAGGAGCCAGGCAGAAAATCCAGAGAAGGTGAAGTAAATCAGGATTAAAGAGCTAAAGATGCTGGCATTCTGAAAAGCATAGCAAAATTAGGTGCTATTGTGCATAAGGATGCAATTTTCCAATACAATACACTTATAGCACATAGATTAGAGCTTTCGTTACAGATGGTCTTAATCTAAAGCTTCAAAGCAGAGGGTTTTTTTCAACCATAAAGGTATCTAGTGTAATCATGGAAACTGTATTATGTACAGTACTTGATGGAAACATTTCTAAAGTGTACATGTTCAACAGTGACATTTCATGTGAAATTAACTAAAATTTGCACTAAATACCAATGAAGTGAAGTGTTACTTTGCTTTAGCTTTGTTGCAACCATTTCTGATAAATTGTTGGAAATCTGTAAAAATACAACCAAACCATTACTACCGAGTTCAAAACAGCAAAAATGTTTTAAGAACCAAACAAACCACTATGTAGTATATTGTCTCAATTTTTTTGTAACTTATACACACAAAATACCATTTCTTCTGACAAGGTTATATATGATTAACCTCTATGTTCATATAGTAATGTATAAAAGCTATAAGATGTATAATTGTGGGGTATTTGTTGTGTACTTTTTTAATTTTTCAAATGTTTTAAAGTGCAATTGTTTATTATACTAATGTCATTTTAATTCTTATTAAACTATAACCCGGTCAAAATGATCTAATCAATGGTGTATGCATTCTGTGTGTCCTTTTGCTAAGAGTACAGTTCAGGTTTGCTTTATAAATACAACTTTTTACAGTGCTACAGCTGCCTTGCCTGTGCATTTCTGCTAATGATACAACAGGGGAACCAGACGTGACAAAGCAATGCAGCCAGTGCAACTTCTACCT
This sequence comes from Laterallus jamaicensis coturniculus, assembly GCA_022605575.1. Taxonomy (NCBI): domain Eukaryota; kingdom Metazoa; phylum Chordata; class Aves; order Gruiformes; family Rallidae; genus Laterallus; species Laterallus jamaicensis. Next base: position 66,492,071 of record JAKCOX010000004.1, read on the forward strand.
TAATTTTTAGTTCCACACATCAGAATTGGCCAGGAAGGCCAATGGCATCCTGGCTTATATCAAAAATAGTGTGGCCAGCAGGCCTAGGGAGGTGACTGTGCCCCTGTACTTGGCATTGGAGAGGCCACACCTCGAGTACTGTGCCCAGTTCTGGACTCCTCACCATAAAAAGGACATCGAGGTCCTGGAGCAAGTCCAGAGAAGGGCAACCAGGCTGGGAAAGGGGCTGGAGGGCAAATCATATGAGGAACAGCTGAGGGAGCTGGGGGTGTTCAGCCTGGAGAAGAGGAGGCTGAGGGGAGACCTTATCACCGCCTACAACTACCTGAAGCGAGGTTGTAGAGAGTTGGGTGACAGGTGATAGGACAAGGGGAAATGGCACAAAGGGCAGGTTTAGATTGGACACAAATGCACCAGGGCAGGTTTAGATTGGACATTAGAAAAAAAATTTTACTGAAAGAGTCGTCAGGGCCTGGAACAGGCTGCCCAGGGAGGGGGCATCCCTTGATGTGTTTAAAAAAAGGGGTAAATGAGGTATTAAGGATATGATTTAGCATAGGACAGGAATGGTTGGACTTGATGATATTAAAGGTCTTTTCCAACCTTGTGATTCTGTGAATTGAAAGTAGATGACTCAGCAGAGAGTGAGATAACAGCTTCTACTATAGTACTTTTTGAAGACTCATAATCAGGAAGATGATCTCCGTTAAGTGAATTTTTGTCACTGCAAATATACTTGATTCACATTAATAAGACCACTGGTAATTTCCTTTATGACTTTAAAGACATCCACAACCAATTTACACAACCCTTTATTAAGAGTACTCTGTAAAGACACTGTAGAGAGCATTCATTCAAATCTCTTAGAACATGATTTGACAGCAGTTGATTTGAGCAGTGCACATTTCATCTTGGAACTCATACTGCACCTGACATTGAGATTTAATAAATATACACATGAAATTTTACTCTTAACTTCAGAATACAAGTAACTCCAATTCACTTCAACTGAGTTTAAGTATATGCCTGACTGAACGGAGGGCCAAGGCTGACAAAAGATGAACTATTCAGTCTATACAAACTATAGGAAGCAAGCCATTACTATCAGGCATATGCAACACAGGCTCTAGCTTCAGAAATCAAGTTAAGATTCACAAAAGGACTTGGCTTACCTTGCCACAGCATAGAAACCTCATCAGAGTAGATAAACAAACACCAGTGTGATGCATGGAAGAGCCAGGCACAGTTTCTCCCAATCCTGGAAGAGTTTGAGGCCAAACTACTGCCTTTCATTTTCTTGCAACACAGGTCAAAGCACAACATCCAAATGCAAACCATGTGAAACATGTTCTTTCAGGAACTGGAGCTGGGAAATGGGGGAGGAGCTGTGAAACTTCTGCTTGAGTTCTGAGCAGCCCTTCCCCTTCGATCAGTTCAGCAAGTCAACAAACATCACTTACCTATGCTGGACACTGGTGCAAAATGTTACCTGAGAAGTCTGCAAAGAGCACCTCTTCAGCTACAGAAAACCGGCACAGAGGTAGAGTGTGCCCCTGAGTTCTTAATTTACAAATGTAAACAACCGAAACAGCCTAATATCTTAGCTGTTCTTTTTTCCTGTTATATGCAAATCTAGGCAATAAACATAATCATTTCTACAGCCAACAACAATCTTTGTTCCCCACACTACAGGGGAAGAGAAAACCTCTCCTGGAAGCTTATCTGTTCCTTCTGCTGTTCCACTCTTGGCATTCAGGATCCACACTTTGCCATCTGTAGATACCGCTGCCAAAAGAATTCTGTTCTTTAAGTCATTGCTTTGGAAAACAAATGGTGTTCCATATACACTTGAAGTGGTTTCAAATTTCCACAGTAAATTACCCTCCATGTTACAACAGTAGATAAAGCAGTCGTGGGAGCCAAAAAATATTTCTTGCTTAGTTAAACTTGAGATGCATGGAGATGAAAACACTGGCCCATTAGTGGAAAAGTGCCAAACCTACAGAAAGAACATAACCATCCATTACCAAAGGTTGTTCACATTATCAGTTTGACAGCAAGTGTACTTTTTTAATAGACTAGTTGTTGACAGGAGAGCACTTTGTTTCAAGAGCATACTAGATTTCAGTGAGAGCTGGTAAATACTTGTCAAATTGCAAGTTAGGTTTTGCACACAGGGTAGGTGATAAAAAGACTCATAAAATAGATGGGCAAGAGTTGCTACCTTCAGTGAGGCCTACATAAAGATGGCCAACTTGGGAAAAAGGGTATTTTTGGGCTGTTGCATGATTAGCATCCAACTTTGAGAATGCTGCTCTTTGCCAAAAAGGCAAATATTCCTTTTGTAATACAGATTGCCTCTGCTCATCCTAACAATGTGCAGATCCCTCCTCAAAATAGTACCATTTCTGCAACACTGCTGCAAGTAGACAGAGAGTAGGGCATGGGCTAACATTTACTTCATAATCAGAAAAGGCTTAGGAATTGCCATGTATCCTGCACCTCAGGCGAATAAACAGAACCAGTGTCAGTTGTTTTAACACCACACCAAATACAAACCACGTTCATCTCTGAGGAACTACATTTCCATTTAATTCAGTGTGAAGGCTGACACATATTTTGCTAGAATTACAATTTGGCATTTTTTTGATAAACACATAAACATTCTAAGAAAGCTTTACTTCTAAACAGCTCCCATCTTTAGAAGAGATGGCTTTAAACAAGCTTGAGAAATTCCCAAACCAAAAGCATACCATTTCATCTCCTGGCACCACTCTTGACCATGTACTTGGGATGTAAGCTCTGAGCTAGCATTTCTGTTACTGTACCAAGCAACCTGAGAGCTTGTGGTTTTGACAGGAACTACACAGACTACCCTGGGCAAACAATGTTTTCTACTTTCTCCTCTCTATAACAAACACTTCTATTTGGTTCAAAAAAGGTGCATGTTAATCATTAAACCTCAGAAAACACTATTAATAAACACCTTATTCAGGATTTTGTGATGAACATTAAAAAAAACCACCATAGCTTTTACCTTTTCTCCAGAATGAGTGTAACAATATAAGTTGCCATCCACACACCCAACACAAACATATGTCTCATTGCAGTGAGGAGAGGAGAAGAGTGGTTTTCCCAGGAAGTTTTTCCAAATTTTACTCCCTGTCACCTGTAAATGGCAACATGGAATAACTGATGCTTAACAGAACTGTAGGAAGCTGCACAAAACCACCCTTCCTTCACAGCTTGACCCAACCCTTAAGAACTGGGGCCGGGGGGGAGTGGGGGGGTGGAGGATGGGGAGGAGAGGGAAGGGAAGCAAAGAAAAGCAGAATTCTCCCACCCAGAATGCAAAATGGAATACCAGAAGCAAAACTATTCTTGAAATCTTATTCCAACAAAATGTTCAGTGTTTTCCCTGGGATATTCAATATCCCTGATTGACTCTTCTCTTCCTCCCCCTAGGCAAGATAATAATGGTAATAGGGCAGTAGTAGCAGTTCTAATAAATGACAGATTAATTTTTTATTCCATTCCCAGGTCCTCAGTATATGATGAGGACCAACGAAGGTGAGGATATCTTGAAAGTAAGTCGTATTGATTATGTCATAAACTATAAATACTGTAGGAAATGCTGGAACCCACAATTGATGATTGTGACACTAAGCTCCTAACATAGCCTGCACATTCCTATTTTTATAAATAATCACTTGCAGTTACAGCTGGGTTTCTCAACTACCTGTTACTCAGGATTACAGGAAAAAATTATTATTTTTTTTTCTTAACCACAGCCCCTAATGCTGCAAAACCATGCACTGGGGTTCTAAAACTGGGCTGGGTATTACTGAGGAAACTAGTAGTGGGTGGAGGTACAGATGGTTAGACCTGATGCTCTGGGTTGTGTGAGTACAAAAACATGAACAGTTCCTCCAAGTGACTGTTCCTTTTATCAGGCAGGACCAGCTGTAAGACAACAACCCCTCAAAAAAACATGAAATTGCTCCACATCTATCAAGGATGTCATTTCCCCAGTGCAGAGAACAGAACAGCAGTCCAAGATTAAGGAGGTCAGCTTTTTAAATGACTACAGGGACGAATGAAGGGGCTTCTTTCTCTATTCTGTTCTGATTTTGGTAAATGCTGCGTTTGGTTTTGTTGGGGTTTTTTTTCTGACCCTACTGTCAAAGGGAGGGAGCAAGGGAGAAAAATACCCTACAGACGTGCACTCACTCACTCAGTAGTTTACCTGACAAGATAGTATATGGGAATGAGAAGACACTAATTCCAACTTTGGCCTACAGTCAGCACATAAAATCAAGCAAGTCACTTCAGTTGTCTTTATCACCAGATAGCTTTCTGATACACAGGAATTATTATGCTAACCTGTATAATCATAAGGCTCTCAAGTGAAAAAACACTTAATGGTAACATATGATTATCTAGTTCCTTTCATCAGAAAAGTGATCTTAATGTCAGAAATGCATTTAAATTTGAGGTTGGGATCAAAGACAAGTAAGCAAAGGTACATACTGGGTTTACAGCCAATAACAGTCCTCCTAGTGTAGCAACATAAAGATGATGTGGAAAAGAACTTAGACAAGGAGATGAAAACACTGCTCCACCTTCACAATGTAACTTCCACATACATGCCTTTTTCTGTAAATACAAGGTTTATTTTTTCAATTAAAGCTAAAGCTCATCATGTTTAAAAAGATCTTAAAATATCAAAGCTTAACCAAACATGGCATTTACTTTACTTTGCAAATACTAGTTAAGAAGTAGAGATGTAATCTACATGCTATTATAGGAACACATATGCCATTGGCTACTTTCTCTTCAAGTAAATAAATTGAGTTAATGAAGAGACAGTATCAGCCCCTCTTATTTTCCATCTCCTTTCATCTGCTGTTTCAGAATGTAAGATTCTCTCTCACCATTAAGCCATAGTTTTATTTCTAGCTCAGCACCCTACTCTGTAATACCCACAGAGAATTTAATAACTAAGAAACTTAAGATTTGGTTTCATCCAGGACGAGTAGCACAAGAACCACAGCTGAGAACATCACATCTAAACACTAAAAGTATTTACCACCAAGTAATCCTAATCCCTCTTCAAGCAGTCCTAACTATTGTAGAAGCTAGCTGTGGGCTCCTGACAATACCACCACCAGTGGAGCTCCTTCTGGTGTACTACAAATAGTGTTCAAGTTGGCTATTTACTCCTCTATACATAAAAGTCAGTCTGTGTTCTTACATAAATATCCAAAGCATACACATGTTGGTCATGCGATCCTACGTAGACCAGTCCACTGGAAGCATCCACAACTGCAGAGCTTTTCACAGCATCTTGTGTGACAAAAGTCCAGTGGACTTCTCCATCACTGCTTCGAAGAACATACACTAAGCCATCATAACAACCTGTGTGAAACAAAACACAACAGGGGAAAAAAAAGGATAATGAATATTTGTATTAATGGTGTGATTTATGCTGCTAGCTGCAGCACTGCTGGAAAGAAATAAGATGACTCATGGGGTTCAGTTTCAAAACATTTTCCAAAGCTCCTCTACTTTTAGCTTTGCTGATAGTTCATACATTCAAAGTTGATTGTTCTCTGTGTTCTTTTCAGGTTACATTTAGAATATACTTATTCCACTGCCTTTCTATCAAACTTTTCATTTTGTTATCAGAGTAAACCAAAATCAAAATGCTAGCAAAAAGATAGTAACATTAGCTTTGCATATAAAACCTTATCACCTGGACATCTGTGCTAACCAGTGATAGATAGCTAAAAGGTTAACACGAAGATGAATAATGCTAACACCATTGACAAAAGACATGATAAAACCAAAACACTATCCAAACATGTTCTTTACATTTCCAAACAGGAGTCAAAGGAGATAATTAAACTCAGTGAAAAATAATCTGAGGCACCATGTACTAATTTGTACTTCTATCAATTTTTAAAGACATTTTAAGACCGTATCACCTTTCCATACTTTTTGTAAAAAAGTTTAAAGGTCACACCTTAATCAGCTGCTAAAAAGAAACCATACCCATTGACTATTCCTTAATAAGGCCTTATTAATAAATTGTCATATTCTAAACCACAAATGTTTATGTCAGATAAGCTCCATCACTGGTTATCATGAAACTTCAATTACTTCTTCCTCTGTTTTTGTTTTAAAATAAATTAGTTCTGAAGCAGATATGGAAGTTTATAGATAACTAACTGCAGGTGGAGGGCATCCAGAGGTAAGAAATAAGATACTCTGTCATTCATCTTGTGTTTAGCAGAAAGAAGAGCTTCAAATGAGGGCTAAAACAAAAGACTCACCAACAACAATGAAATGGCCACACTTTGATACACAGGCAGAAGATTCAATACGATCCCCAAGCTGCTTCTCCCATTTTATTTCTCCCAAATCTAGATCAATCGCCTGCATTGCATGAGAGTGAGAGCCGACATATACAGACGCAGGTGCAGGCACTTCTTCTTTAGATGATATTACAACCAGTGGTGATGCATCAACACATTTCCTTGTATTTGACTTCCATCTTACATGTAATGCCAACTCTGCTGTAGTTACATGACCACATTCTGCAGGCCCTTGCTGGATGGAGCAACAGTCGGTTTCATTTGCATTGTTTTTGGCTGTTAAAGTTCTGTTCTCCAGTTCATACCTTTGTGCATGGCTTTTTGTTCCTCCTGGGGTCAGTAAATGCAGAAAGGATGGTTGCTGTAGCAGTTCCACTCCTACCGGTACTGTAGGTTGCATAAAAGTCTTGGTGAAATTCACAGAAAACAAGCGATTGCCTCTGCTTAGTGCAATAAATGAAATTAACCCTGAAGCAACCTCAAGGCCTCTTTCAGATTCCAGTTTAATATATTTTCCATGGAATTCCTCTCCACTGTTCTCACTTAATTTTCTTTTTACAACACCGTCATAATTCATCAACTGGTCTTCATCTGGAAACAGGATTTTACAAATATGTCTAAAAACCTCTTCAATCGAGTGGCTGAGAATAACTTCAAGAAGTCCAGGCACAGCTTTGCCTACCAGCATCTCAATTTCATCACAAAATTGTAGAGCCTTTAAGGAATCTCCACCACTGTACAGAAATACTGCATCTTTAGAAATTCCAGTGGCATCACCGAGGAGACCCAGAACAGACTAGAGGAAAGAAGAAAAGAGGTAACAGTCCATGGGTGTTACACTATGTCACACACACAAAGACTTAAGTTGGGTAAAAAACACCTGAACACCCAGAAGTCTCACTAAAAATCAACAACTGAGGAAACTCTCTACTCTGCAAAAAAATCACACGAAACATTGCCAACAAAATATTGCCAAAAGAGGTAGTGTTGGAATAACAGTTGGGGGTCAATGAGGAAACAGGGACATACTAGTTGCGCACTACAACATGTTTTACTCAATTCCAATTCTGCAGACTAAGGAATTAAAGCAAATTTTGCTGCATTTTGAGGGCTGTTTCCAATCTCAATACCATTTACCAATGACAACTTCACAGACAAAACACTGATGTCTTTTGACAAAATTGATGTAGGTACTTTATCTTACTCATAAAACTTATATAGAACTGATATCTTTTACTTCTGAATTTTTTCAGTTATCTATTTATCTACCCACTTTTGAAGCTGTAGCCCCTTCAATTCATGAAGGAGTTTGGATTTGGCATCATTACTACAACAAACAGTGATTACTATGTCTCCTGTCACTGTACTCCCTGCTTGTTAAGCCTGGGTCTGAAAGTCCAAATCCTCTGGTTTTAGAAGGCACGTTCTGCTGTCCAACATGGGTCTAGGACACATCCCATCCCTTTGGGTTATCACTTCCACAGCCACCAATAGAGTGATTATGAGCACAGGCAAATTGTGTTATTAATTTTGCTACATTTACTTGTTCAAGTCCTAGCCACAGTAAATTCCACTTCCAGATGAAGCTTGGAAGTCTATCTTTAAAAAAAAAATAAATTAATACTGTTTGGCATCACATTTCAATGCCTTGAAAAACAAGTCTTTAGCACAGAAATCTAGAAACAACACAAACAGTTCAAGAAACAGTTGTGCAACTGTGATATCTGTTTAAAATAAGACTCTTCGTAATTATCTTGAGAAATAAGAAACTCTACTAACACAGCAGCAATTTTGTGCAAAGTTTTCATGTCACAGTTCCTTGTTTCCCTTAGAGACACCTTCTTTGACATATGAAGCAGTATTCAAAAAGCTACTGACAGGGTATGTCCTTCCTATGCTAACTGCTTATACCTCACAGCCTGCAGTTTTATCTGATAAAGAAACATAAATGACTCCCTCTCAGCCACTGCAGAGTGACTATATTTAAGTATTAACCGAACAGAAAGAGCTGTAGTGTTTAAATCTATAGGCAGCTAGAATGTTCTGGTGGCATTAGTCATACTTTTAAAAACTGTTTAATTCCTGACACATGTATAATGATCCACTTGCAAAGATAAAAAGGCAGCTCAAAATACTACCTTCCATAAATACTGCAATCTTTCCCACAATTCCTCTGCGCCACTCAGCTTACTGTCACGCCTTCTGGAGTTTAGATGGTTCTGGTAAATCTTGTTCAGTTCAGATAGATCAACTTTGCCTTTGTAGAAAATAAAGTATGGGGTTTTTTCATTGCTTTTTTGTCATTTACACTTCCAAAACTTGCTCTGCCCAAATAATCACTCTCTTCTTGTACATATTTCCTTATTCACACTCAACTGAACCTATTTATTTTTTCACCCAGTCTATCAACCTAGCAGAACCCAGTAAGGTTTTTGAAAATTTATCCTAGCCTTCCACATAATCCCACCTTCAGGGCCTGATCTTTCCCCAGCTGAAGTAAGGGTCCTGTTGCAGAAAAAAATGTGCAGTGTTAATACTAAATTTATTTGACTCTTGAATGAAACACTATCAAGAAAACAGTAAGTGGCCATCAGTTCCTACCACGAGTCAGTTACCTAATCTATGTATTTAAAAAGCTATGAATCAGGCACTGCATTTTGTTCAATTAAAAAAAAAAAACGACCATTAAAATAATCAGCAAAGGTACTTAATAGTTTCATTTACCATGTGTTGTTAAAGGCAAAGCTTTAATCACTACAAGCTCATCAGGGACTGCATGAGCTGGTAGATGTTTCTGGAGTTCTTTAAGTGTTTCTTTCTTTTCTAAATCATCTTTGGGTACAACAAACAGGATAAGTTTTTCCTGCTGATACCAGGTCACTGCACAAGCTTCTACCTGACAAAGATCTTCAGCAGCCTGTAATTTAAAAAAATGAGTTTTGCTTTGAAATCCAGTTCATCAAGAGAGTAAAAGAAGTAAAAACTACAATTTAAAAAGTACATTGAATATTGGTATTGTCTCACAATGCTACATAACGTGCTATGAAATGCATTCTCTTGTAGCTAAAGCTTGTGCTTTTTCACATAAAACCAAACTCAGAGACATACATATATTTGCCTAAATGCCATGAATGAGATAGATATAAACCATGAGCCTGACAGTCAGTCTTGTAGAACAATCACTGTAACAAGCAGGGCAGTATTTTTCAGTATTTTTCAGGTGTTTATATAGTTCCCATTTCTGCTGGAAGAAACCACACAATAAACCAGATTTCTGAGAACTCAGAACCAAACTCCTCCCTAAATTATGTGACTAGATCTTCAATAACACAACTTCCCCATTTCTTTAAGACTCCTAAAAGTCATATGAAGATGAGTAAATACCCATTTCTGATGATAACAATGTGTTCCTTATCCCCCCTCTATACTGGCATACTCTACTCACTCGATGTTAGTTTACCTGCTGCAAGCATTCAATATTGAAACGTTTGCCATGACGTTTAATCTGATTGTCTTTCCGACCCAAGAAGAACAACTCTGCATTCTGAACTCTTACAAAATCCCCTGTTTCTCTCATTGTGCCCAGGGGTACAGTTACTTCATCATCAAGAAAGCAGATTCGTTCTTCACCACCTATACAAGAAAAGATCGTGGGTGCATACATTAAATGGCAAACTTTAAAGGAAAAGTATGAAGAGTATGTTATCAGATTATCCTCAACTTTAACAAGCATTGGAAGCAGTACTAAAAGATTAGCATTGATGCCTGAACTCCTGCAACGTACAAACTGGGCTATGCAGATAATTCACAGAAACTACTTCAACTGAGAATGTCCTAATGCAAGGAGGAAAAAAAGTCAATATAATTAAAGGCACAGTCTGCAGATAAAATTGCAGTAATTTCCCTCTGTCCTTCCAACAACCTAAAATACCATCAGAAGGTTCCCGGCACAACAGGAACTTAAAATGCTATATTAATCTGTTTATCAGAGGCAGAAACCAAGTAAAATAACCAATGTACCATTAAAACTCAGTTCATTAAGAAAAGTATCTTAGGAGAATGAGAAATATAAAATAACCTATAAATACTTGTCCCTCGCCTTCCAGAACTGCAGAACCATTGGTGTCTCTGACCTCAACTTTTGTTCCAAGGAGCGGTGATCCCAAAGGTATAGGGAAATCGGTTCTAAATATATTAAAGAGAGAAACAGTAAAAAAATCATTGCTTTTTCAACACAAAGCAGCTGTTCCAGAAATGAGTTATCATTCAGCCTTTTAAAGAGTTGCTATTAGAGCAAAAGTAGATGCTTGGGGCCTCTTTCTTACAAATGTCTCTTCTTTAAAAACATCTCAATTTGTTCAAAACTTAAAAAGTTATCAGTTTGCATAGATTTCATTATCACCAAAACCCACAAAATGAGAGAAAATAAGGCTTCAATGGACCCTGAGATACCCTGAGAGTACCCTCCAAGTTTCAGCCAGTTTTTAAGTCCCCTAAGATTGCAACTTTCAGCAAGCCAACCGACTTAAACACATGAAATTGCTTTCTAATTCATTCTTTCCCTGCCACACCTAGTTAGAGCTTTTATTCAATTTTATTACTGATGTTGTGGCCTTCAGAAAAAAACTCTTCAGAAAAGACTGAAATGAAAGAAACTAATTTCAGTGTCATGTATCTATTATAGGCTTGAGCTGCAAACCAACTCCATTCACGCTTTAGCCTCTTCAAGCACTTACAGAGCCTCATTTATCAGAGACACTATTTCTGAGTGGGAGTAGAGGATAATATATTTTCTTCAGTAAAGCAAATTTCAAAAAGCAAAGTAACTTTAAGTAACTTGGGTAATATATTAAGTTAGGCATGCATTCCAGTGCAATTTCTATCAAGTCTTATATTTTAACCTAATAATTCTTGTTCAGCTGTTATTTAGGCTGTTGAAACTTCTCCTTTTCTCTGATCAGTCAAAAAGCAGTCAAATTTTGTAAAATATGTGTTTCTGGCAAGTAAGAATCTTCTCTGTTTCTATCCTCTGGACAGCTTTAAAATATAATTGCTCGACAAATGGGTATGAGAAAGCATCACAGATATTCGGTGTGCATGCCCCACACTATGGGGGAGTCCCAACACAAAGACAAACCCTCATGTCCTGGTTTCAGCAGGGATAGAGTTAATTTTCTTTCTGGTAGCTGGTGTAGTGCTGTGTTTGGGATTTCGGATGAGAAGAATGTTGATAACACACTGATGTTTTTAGTTGCTGTCAAGGACTTTTCAGACTCTCATTCTGTCAAGAAATCAGGAGGCGCCCAAGGAGTTGGGAGGGGACACAGCCAGGACAGCTGACCTAAACTGGCCGAAGAGATATTCCATACCATAAGACATCATGTTTCATTTATAACTGGGGGTGGGCTGAGAAGTTGATTGGCAGCTGAGGTTCTTGGGGCCTTGCACATCATTGATTTCGGAGAGATGGCATTTGCCTTCCCGAGTCACTGTCACACATGATAGAGCCCTGCTCTCCTGAGGATGGCTGAACACCTGCCTGCCCTTGGGAAGTGGGGAATGAATTCCTTGTCTTGTTTCACTTACATGTGTGGGCTGAGGCTGGGCAGCTGGAGGGTCAGCTCTCATGTGGCATACATTTCAGGTGATGAGAAATTGTGCTGTTCATCACTCTTCCTTTTTGTGTATGTGCCCTATTAAACTGTTCTTATCTCAACCCACAAGCTTTCTCACTTTCACTCTTCCCATTCTCTCTCCCACCCCACTAGGGGTGGGAGGTGAGTTGAGTGGCTGCATAGTGCATATTTGCTGGCTGGGGCTAACCCACAACACCAAAAAAAGAGTAGAATTTAACACTGCTAAAAAAACCCCTAAGATTCCTACATATATTATAAAACAGCAAAAATAAAGCACCACCTCATTTGCCTATTATTATTAAGAGACTTGGAATCAGACATTCAATTTTGCCAAACTTATCTAAAAAAAACGAGGGATGCAGACTACTATGTCACTAACCTTGTGCTGATTTTATTTCATTTTCTAGTGTTCTCTAAAAACTGAGGCATTTTTCATCATTTAGCTAGCAAAAATAACAGCCCACTGTTCTCCAACTGTCCTACCAATAGTAAGAAATGAAGAAGACATTAAATGGTCTGTCCTGGTTTTACTGTATCTGGGGCTGCTTACTGCAAAGGAACCAAATGCCCTTTGCCATAAGACTTAGAGGAACAGGCTCAGAGGTGAAGGGTGTAAGACAACAGCCAGAGACTATAAAAACTTCCATCATTGTAACTGCAGATTAGTTAGGACTGGCAAACAACACATTATCTCTGGAGCACATAAGCTTTGAGTTTAAAAAACAGTTTCACTGAGGCAAAGGTAATATTTGAACTAAGAGAAAACAGAACAGAATGAGTTTTGCATAATAATTTAACAACACTTTATGACCACCTACCATTTTCAGTCTTCAAGGGTTTAAGTACAAGGTTGATGCATTGCATCATTTGTCCAAAACACCCCATTTCATAGGGCACATCTAACTCAAGTCAGTGTGCAATTATCACACCAGGGAATAACTACACCTTTCAGAGAGCAAACAAAACGCTGAGCTAACTGGAAGCACCTTTCACAACCTTGACACTCCTGCAACTCTCAAAATAAGTAACTGATTTTGTGTTAAATGATGAGAGGAAAATACTTCTGGAAGCCTAAGTAAAATGCCTCTGAGACATTGGATGAGCCATTCTAGTCAAGCAGTATCAGTAGGCTGATTTGCTGAATAGCATACTAACCAGTATCAGAAAAAAACCTCAGTGTCTTGTCTCCACTTAATTATTTAAGGACTTTTAAAAATGGTAGACAAAAGCACAGTAACAGTAAGAGACATCTATATCTAATGTTTACACTGGAATGTAATCTTTGAGCACTTTTTCTTCAAGTAAGTAAATCTCAGAAGAAACATTCTGAACTTGATAGTGCTAAGCTGTGAGTGTATCTTTGTTCTAAGGGTATGATTACAAGTTAGAGAGCCCCATTCCTTAACCCTCTCTGATAGCTGTGTTATTTCTCTTCAAACATGCAAGATCTCACTGGAAAAGCCTCATCATGAGCAAGAGCATGGCTAACTGAGGTTACTAGCAAACTAGGTAGGAGCCACTTCCCTGCAGCAGTGCAACACTGATTCAATATTGCCACATAGTAAGAGACAGCACACCCCGGACTAGGCTCGTCCAGGTTCAGTGTGTGGAATCACAGGCTGGAATGAGAAAGACATCTAGATACAGAGAAGACTAAAACAGAGACCATCAGGACATGGTACATGAAACTTAACACGTCTACAAGTATACCAGACTTCAGACTGTAGTTTAGTGGTTCAAGAATAACCCATCAACAACTTTTACTTGAGGGGCCTGTACTAGAGAACAAGAGGATGGATTAGTGTACTTTGACATAAAACCCCAACGTAACTTCCACCAACATAAACACTCATGAGGGCTCAGTAGCCCTGGAAACAGGAGATGGAGGTTCTATTTCTAGAGAATTTCATCATTCACATGCCAAGCCATGAAAACAGTGACATTTCCTACCTAAAATCAGGACTAAAAACCTCTTCAGGAATCTTGTAGCAAGTGGCCCAGCTTGATACTTCGGTAATACCATATAAATTAAAAATACTTGTCTTGTTCTCCTTGTGCTTCCAACTTTTCAAGAGATTCAGTACGGGAAATGCTTCACCACCAAGGGCTAAGACACGGAGTGAAGTATTTGCAGACAACACTGTTGATTTAATAATGTGAGCTCCAAACCTTCTGAGAAGTGTTGGTGTTGCCTGAATGATACATTTAAAGAGAAAAAAATAAAATAAAATAAAAAGAGAAAGACCTGTTGTATTTTTTTCAGTATATGTGTAAACCTTTTCCTGTTTTATCATATCCACTGCATAGCTATATTGTGGATGTACTTACAATCATCTATGGCATCAACCATCAGATACCAATATAAATTGTGCTAGGTTTTGGTAAGCTTTTGTTTATTGTGTAAAGCCCTTAATGAGCACTATCAGCACCAATGTTCTGCAGTGTTCTTCTGCAGAGCTATTAAAATTGAGATCATGTAGGAGACAATCTATTCCAACACATAAGGGGCACCTCTTGTTAACAGGTGGCCTGAAAACAGTAAGTGTTGCTGTGGAATCAATTATTCTCTTGCTCTCATGATTGTAAAAACAACAATGGTTTTATCACTCTATAAATGGTGCTGGTTTAGTTGTAGTTTTTTAGCTTAGAGACTACCATTAAAACTTTCTGAGGAAAGACACTAAGATCAAGTACTGAAAATGTCTACAACAATTTACATTAACAGATTCCTCAGAACTGCTTAATTAACAGTATAATTTAATTAATCCTTAAGAATTAATGGCTTCTTAAGGTGAATATTGGTTTTATCTTTAGTTCATTGGGTTTTTGTCACAAAATGTTCAAGGCTGTGATCAAATGATCATCTTCTAAACAGCTACCATGCTACAACAGAAAGGACAGCATGAGCTACACTTTAAGGAGTAGCGCTCCTCCTCTGTCACCATTAGGCCTGATGAAAAAGCAGTACACACTGGCAAAGGCAAGAGGTGAGACACCAAAGATGCTTATCTTAGGCATTGCCTACCTGCAACACTGTCACATGGTGACGGTGAAACAGCGCAGCAGACAGCTCCACAGGCATCATTTTAATAGTATTTGGTACTACCAGGATAGAGGCTCCACTCGTCAGAGCAATGAACAGTTCAACCACAGATGGATCAAATGTTAGAGGAGAAGCCAGGAATAGCATATCATCCTGTGTGATCTCAAATATGGATCTAAAATAAGAAAGGGAGGAGTTACAAATGTGATGCACGTTCTCAAAAAATTTCCAAACTGGAAGAGCAGCATGAAAGAAATGCACTTCAACAAAGCTAAAGTCTTATGAGCTACTCTTGTGGTATTTTCCATAATAGATTTTTTTTTTTTAGAAAATAATAAATTAAACATAAAGAAACTGAAGGAGCCTAAAAAGGAATTAAGACATTAAAACTACAGAACACACTAAATGTAACTGTGAACAGATAATTTTGTTATCTATTTCTTTTAAGCCATAAGCCAGAGTACAATACTTACAGCAACAGTGTATTATCTGAAGTACACTCCTCACACAAATCCATGTAAAGCACCATTAAAACATTACAAAAAACATTTAAAGGAACAAAATTTTATACAATGCTACTTAGGAAACAACAAAGGGAGGGAAGGTGGAAGTGAAGCAGTGCCAGCAAAACCCCAATCTACTATCCTCTGAAGTATTAAACAGACAGTCTCTAAATGTCAAATTTGTAAAAACATTTAAAAGGAAAACTGGAAACCACACTTACTTTAGATGCTGAATATTTGGCACTATACATTTATGAGGCACTCTGACTATTTTAGGGATCCCTGTAGTCCCTGATGTGTGCAAGATGTACGCTAAAGGGTTTGTCTGGTCAATGTCCATGTAACTTCGTTCTGGTGTTTTCACTTGGGTTTGATCTGGGCAAACAGTATGTCCTGGCTGTGAGTCACCCACAGCTTTTAAAGGTTTATATTTATATTTGATTATACTTTTCACATCATCTACTTGAGAATTTAAATCAGTGTAGCTCGAGCTCACTTGGAAGAGAGTTACACCAATATGCTCTATGGTGGAAGAACTGTGGTAAAACCAACCGACATGGGACATCTGGAATTTCTGTAAAAGAAAATAAACAGTTTAAACAGCAGAACTCAGGATGCACTGCTATTGTTCTATGGTTTGCAGTGAAATATGAAGCAGCATTTCATACAAAGGAGCTGTGATTTTTCATGCCTCTACTTTTGAAGGACACACATCAAAGTTTTATGCTCATGTATTTTTATGTATTAAATATGGGTCAACACAGACTTTATAAATGTGGAAAAAAACCAGTTTTCTGAGCAAATAACAAAAAAAATATACAAAAGAATTATGCAAAAGACATAGAACTCTGAATTAGAACTAGATGTTCCAGTCTTGCCTATTCCCATTGAAATGTTACAAGTTTCGTGAGGAGTTGGACAAAAGGAAACCAAAGAATTAAATGCAGAAGTTATTTTCAGCAAAGATTTCCAACTCTCAACATTGACATATGGAGAAATATGCTTGGAAAAAACCTTACAATCACAGTGCCCAGCAAGCTTGCCTGGGCAACGCTGTAAGAGAAAAGTCGGCATTTTTTGTGAACAGGAGAAGCACTTTGTGCTTCTAATTTCAATTATGTTCTTCTCTGCATGAGAAAGACAACCTCTTGACATGGAGAAATGAAACAGCCCCATCCAAGCTTATTAAAACAGCCTACAATCTCAATAGCCACACATTTCTAAATTGCCCTTTAATGCTGCCTGAACACTTACATTTATTTTGTCATTCTCCACAAGAATATATTGAAGATTGCTTTTCTTCATTAAGTAGGTGGTTAATGTTGGTGGTGCATCTGGATCAAGAGGGGAATAGGCAGCTGGAACCTGAAGGATTCTAACAAGACAAAAACGTTTTACAAGTATGTAAAAAAATTAAAGAAAATCCTCTTAAATCTCAGTTTCTTTTACACTGCCATTAGATCTCAGAGCCAGAAAAAGTAGTCATAATGCAACTTTTAAAGATTGTTAGAAATAAAATAGGAAACAAATTATAATCAGTGCTGCCTTTTGGTATTTTACAGCAGGGAGAAAGAGTAAAGCTAGATTAAAACAATCAAAATTCTTCCAGGCAAAGCAGGTTGGTGATGACAAAGGTATCACTGACATCAACAGCATCATGTTTTAAAAGCTTCTGCTACTGACCAGGAGCAGGAATATAAGTTTTTCATTTATACATATACAACATGTACAAACGTATTTATAAAAACCCACGAGAAGTCTGCACACTGAACACATGTTCTATTCTCACTAGGCTAAAGAATCCAGCATAAGAAAATTTGGGCACATACTGGAATTTCGTCTCTAAGAAACAAACAAGCACACCAGGTATCCTTGAGCTGTTAACCAGGGCACTTAACGTTGTTCCTCACCAGTTGCTCACTGCAATCTCCCCCTCTAGTGGCTCTATTTGATAAAGACAAGCACTGGAATCGATTATCGCCACAAAAAGCCATGAGTAAGTGGAGACTAAAATATCAACGGTTCCCATAAATCTTCACATTTCTTCTAAGGCTGCGTTCCCACGTACAATTAGTTAGACTTCCTCTTTGTGCAAGTGATTTATCACTGCAGTAGTGATAAGATCCAGATCTGAGGCTTGGAAACCACAGCATTCTGGCCATTTAAACAGCCATGGGAATCAGTTAGCACCTAAGGCTGCCCAGCAGTTAATTACTCAGCGATCGTAGCTGCAAGAATCAAAACGCCACAGTAGATCCCAGTCACAGAGGAAAAGGAAATGGTGTTGCTGCTCAGTTCATTGGGCTACAAGACAAGTCAGGTTGAAAGGGACCTCAGGATGCCTTGTTCAACTCCTGCGCAAGGGGGCCAGCCTGACCCCAGACCTGGCTGTTCAGGGCTTTAACCAGCCAGGTCTTGAAAACCTCCAGGGACATTGCCTGCACATCTCTGGGCAACCAGCTCCAGTGCTGGGCTGTGGGAAAGGTGTCTGGATCATTGAGAAAGTTCCTTGGTGCTTCTGGGAGGTTTATGTTTACAGGGCTTGCTGGTTTACTTCACTGAAATCTTCATGGTCAACTGCAATACATCTTCTCAGGCTACTGTGTTATTTTAAGTACAGTGTGACAACAGGAAAACACTGAGACAGATCATCCCCCTGGGAAGCAAAACCACTGCTGTATACATCTGCTGAACAAGCCTGCAATGCTGGGATCATAAATGCAATGAATATAAAAGATACCTCTATCACAGATTTACAAGGTTGGAAAAGACCTTTAAGATCAAGTCCAACCATTCCCATTCTAAGCTGAACCATATCCCCTCATCTACCCTTTTTTTAAACATTTCCAGGGATGGTGACTCAACCCCCGCCCTGGGCAGCCTGTTCCAGGCCCCAACAACTCTTTCAGTAAAACATTTTTTTCTAATATCTAATCTGACCCTGCCCTGGTGCAGCTTTGTGCCATTTCCCCTTGTCCTATCACCTGTCACCTGGCTGAAGAGACCATGGCCCACCTCTCTACAACCTCCTTTCAGGTAGTTGTAGGTGGTGATGTCTCCCCTCAACCTCCTCTTCTCCAGGCTGAACATCCCTAGCTCTCTCAGGTTGCCCTTCTCTGGACTCGTTCAAGGACCTCAATGTCCTTCTTATGGTGAGGACCCCAGAACTGGACACAGTATTTGAGGTGTGGCCTCACCAATGCTGAGTACCGGGGCACAGTCACCTCCCTAGACCTATTAGCCACACTATTTTTGATACAAGCCAATACCATTAGCCTTCCTGGCCAACTGGGCATATAATGGTTACAAACATTAGATTTCATCAGCAGAAGTAATTTTGGTTTAATTGCTGAATTAATATATTGATATCACAAAGATTTCCATTTCCTAGCCATTAAATAATCAATGTCACTTTAGTGTTGCATTGCTCATTACCTTTTTCTACAACATTTGTAATGGGACTGTAACTACATACTCAATTAGCTTAAAGCAAAACATTTGCTTTCAACACATTTCTTTTTTGCTAGCAAGACAAGAATGCATTAAAATACCTGCATACTTTTTTATTATATATATACACATTTATTTTCAGATCACCTCAATTTTTAAATACATAAAACAAAGATACTACTAATTAATGTTTTAGAGTTCTATAAATATGCTTAATCAAATACTTTTTAAAAATTGGTATATTCACATACACTTTAGATCAATGAACAAGGTTAAAAAAAGCTTAAGCAGTGGCTTTTCAAAGCATTATAATACTGCCATCTTTTTTCTTCAAGAATGCAAGGTTCTCATGTCTCCTGACTTTGTAACTATGGTCTTACTGCATTTTTGTTGGTGTTAGAAATGTAAATAAAATGAAAAATTGATTTAATAGAGATGACCCTTAAAAAAATGACACAGACTGCAAGTATTACCCTAAGATCCAAGATGGTACGTTTATTCCTGGATAGCAGTAAAGGCCTATTTCACACTTTCCTTGCTGATCACAGTGCTTTTGAAGGAAAGCTGTTAATTCCATGGCAAGCTTAACCACCGTCGCATACGTGTAGAAGGTCGGAGGCTTGTCATTGCATTCATCAAACCAAACTGCTTTTCTATCAGAGTACAGATGAGCTGCCTGATTCACCAGCTCCTGAAGAGTCATCTCAGCTGCATATCTTCAGTCTCCCTGAAAGATTAACAAACAGGCTGCACTGTCACCTGCCAACTTTCAGTATTTTAGTCAAATCATCCAAGTACATAAAACTCTATCAAGTACCCAAAAAAAGCCACTTGGCCAAGAACACATAGTTCCACCACACCTTATACTGTGAAAGCATACAGCTTACTGCTTCTATTGTTTACCTCATGCCCAGACAGCGCAATTCACTAAGAGTTCATTGCAGAGGTAGCTTGTGTGTCCGTCCCCGTCCCCCCCCGAACCTTTACAATTTTAAACCGGGCACAAGGGAACGAGTATCTTTATTAACACAAGCCAGTTAAAACCAGCACTGTGAAATATGGCTCTCTGCTTTGCACGAAGAAAACCCAACGCGTCCACCGCCACGGCACACGCTGCTGCACGCCTCTGCCCTTCGCGCCGCGCCCGTACGCGCTGACCGGGCCGCGGGCCGGGCGGCCCCAGGTTACGGCCCCCACCGCGATTTCTCCACGCCCCCGCCACGCTCAAAGCCCCCGTTCCTACACCGACGGCTGCCCCTGGGCCCGGCGGCCGGGGCTCCGAGCGACAGCCCCACCGCGCGGCCCTCACCTGAGACAGTGCCGAGCGTCACCTCCCAGCGCCCTCTTTGCTCCGCCGCTACCTAGCAACGGAAGGTCAGTGCTTCTGATTGGTAGGTCAGTATTAGTCCTGCTCGACTCCGCAGTAACACGCATTTTGATTGGCCTGTGGCCGTCGCGCTGTTTAGGCATCAAACTGCGCCCGATCCGCCAGCGGCCTGTGTGGGCGGCGCTGGTTTTTCCCGAGGGCGAGAAAGAACTTGTAGAGCGCTGTGACCCGGCCCGCTCCTGCGGCCTGAGGCCGGCCGTAACAGCGCGGGGCTACTCGCCGCTGCTCCGCTCCCTCAGGAGGTGGCACGGCCCTTCCCGCCGGTGCTGGTGCCGTTGGGACGGGGCAAGGGCGTCGTGCCCGGGGGATGGGGTGGGTCAGCGTGAGCGGCGGGGCTGGGCTGGGCGCTAACACTGCTTCTCCCCGGGGCTGTGGCGGCGGGGTCTACAGCAGCCACGGCTGGACTCCCCGGGGATGGGTTTGAGGCGCCAGCGACTGAGGGTGACGGGAGCGGAGCCGGCGCTGGGAGGGGGCGTCGGAAACGCAGTACGGGCTGTGCACGGGACGTGGGACACCTGGAGCGACTTGCTCCGGATCCGAGGGCGCTTTCAAGGTGACTTTGTTTATTAAAAGCCCCCCGAAACAACCCTGGGCGCGTAGCGCCGGCGAGCGCAGCGAAGGGCGAGAGAACGAGGCGACCAGTTCATAACCATCTTTAATGTTACGCACGGGAGAAGTTAAGACATTAGCTTTCTACTGTTTCGTCACAGCTTGTCAATGGCAGTTTAGCACAGTTGCAAGTTGGCAGTACAGCAGGAACAGTTTCACAGTGGAGCATGAAACAATACACGTAGCGACACCTAAACCCAGAGTTCTCTCCCTCAGCGCGCTCGTTGCACGTGTGTGTCTGGTGTACATGAAAAATAAAGGCTGGACAACCTGAAGCACGAATCCAGCTGTCAGAATAAAATGGCACTTGAGAAGTATCTCCCCTTAAGGGTTTGAAAAGTAACGTACTGAACCTTAGGCATGTAGTGTGTATGAAAATTACAGTGCCTACAGCAGCAAACCTTGCAACTTCACACGCGGTAACTCAGAAAAAAGGCACTAGGACTCCTACTGAAATCAGAATTATGCCATCTAATGATCAAATCACATATAAGTAATTATTACCAGATTTCAAAAATACCAGCTTTATTGAAAACAGGTTAGAAGAGTATTTGCACAAGTTTCATGTACAGTCTGTTCTATAGAAAGTTGCAGGTAAATCGATAGACTTCTGCTTGCAACCTGGTTAAACTCTCCACCTAAGTTTTTACCTTGAGTAGAAAGGGCTTGTCACATAGAACTGGAACCTAAGAGCTCGACGTACCCCTTTTAAGCATGATCTTATGATGGCAAGAAGGAAGAATAGTTAAAAAAATGACATATCTTCTGTTCTATCACACTCCTCCCCGACTAATCTGGAACTTGTTCTTTTTTTTTTGCTCAGTTTACTGTCCAGATGAACTGTTACGGTTCATTAAAAACCAAACAAACTTGGTAATTAGACAGAAGAGATTCACATACATCCCCGAATAGGTACATCTGGGCTTTGATGAAGATCTTAGGAAAATCTAGATTCTCCCATAGGCTTGATGGCAGGAAGGTTCTGATTCCACTGCACAAGGCAGAGTCTTGACTTCATTAAATGTGTTTAGATGCTTTGTGGAATTGGGACTTTAGTTTTGTGATTGTCCATCAGACAAAGTTGCTACAAATCCCATGTAAGAAAGTTCCCTTCTGAATTTAATCACCAGTGCTGTAATTGTGAACAATGTGGATGATGGGGAAGGAAGAAGCTCTTTGCTATTCTTTTTTTTTAACAGTGTCACAAAAAATTATAAGGCCAAAATACACAATATTAAATAGAAAAGCTAAATTAAGTTGCTCGTTTTCAGTGAAAAAACTGAGGTATACAAAATATTTTTACAGTTGTGCGTAAATTTGCAATAGTTTTCAAAGGTGCTTTTCCATTTTCAGCTAGTGGTTTGTTGTCCAAGTGATCTTCATGTATACAAGTAACTGTGTGATTGTCACCAATTAAAACTATCATGCATACAAATAGCTAATGGTTCTTCAGAAGTCTTTTTTTTAAAAAAAACCCCTATGTTTATGGTAAAAG
This sequence comes from Laterallus jamaicensis coturniculus, assembly GCA_022605575.1. Lineage (NCBI taxonomy): Eukaryota > Metazoa > Chordata > Aves > Gruiformes > Rallidae > Laterallus > Laterallus jamaicensis. Next base: position 66,514,571 of record JAKCOX010000004.1, read on the forward strand.
CAGTAATGTAGCAAATAGTTTGTTAAAAATGAAAGATGACTTTGTTTTTTCAGTATACTTTGGATGTTGGTGTATGAAAAGCACACTGAGCATTAGCTCAGAAATTGTCAGGACTTATCCTGGAGAAAACGAGATGTAAAACAGGGGGAAAAAAAATAAGGGAGCACTAAGTATTTTTAGTCTTTCCACATCCTACTGGCAACTGATAAAAAGCACATGGAAGTAATGTAATTACACTGGACTTCAAAAAATAATTTTAAAGTTATAAAGCTAGAGAGCTTTTGGCTGAGCATTTCCCTGAGTTTTCATTTTTAAAAATCATACGCTAGTTCATAGAATCTGTTACAAAGGGCTTGATTAATGAAGGCTGTTTAGCTATACATTGCAAAAGTTAGGTACTTCTTAAGTTGCTGAGGGAGCAATTTGATTCTTCAGAATCTGGTATTTTCCCTAAGGAGAAGCACAAATTTCACATCCTTTTGCATCAAGACTTTGATAATTTGAAATTAACACCACATGACTCATGATTTTGGAACAGGTCTAACAGGGATATCTTTTGGGGCAAGACCGAAACAAAAAACTCTGGGACTGCTACATAATTAAAAAACACTTTGGCTTTTATAAAATTTAATGAGAAAATAGAAGGCACAACTGTGCATCCAAACTATGAAAACTACATGATTTTGTATTTTAATCCACTTACATTGATTTTCATCAGCACACTGGACTTCCTGTAAGTCTTTACTGTAAAGATGTAATTTAGTAACACTCATTAGTTAGCTGTGATAAGCTTTCCATATTACCTAAAGGTAAGAAGGCTACTAGCAAGGAGAGGCATCTTTGAAAAAGATACATTCAACAAGAGATGAACTGGTGTCCATCCACAGAAACTTCACCATTCCAGCTCCACAGGATACTCTCCAGTGAGACACGCTGTGCAGTGACCGATCTTTCCAACGCGTGACTTGTGGGTTTTGAGGCTGTTCTCATTCTCCTGTCGTGCTCTGATGCTTTCTTGCACGGATGATACCAGCCCTTCCACAGAAAGATATACAACACTGTCTGCTCCTGGAAGAAATCAAGCATTCATCAGTTAAAGCTGCACTATTGTACCAAATGCAATGCTCTTTGGAACTGCAGTCGCGTTATTACATGGATTCTGATGCCAGGTGGATCACCTTCCCTAGAGAGAATGGATAGGAAAAATGATCCCACCTTGCCTTCCTCAAATTTTTTGTGCAGGGAGCAGGCTCACTGCAATCTAGACAGAAGGGTCTGAGTTGGGAGCAAGTATGTCACATGTACTGCAAAAACAGAAACAAAACTCTCCCAGCTTCCTGTACTTCAAGGCTGGAAGCAGAAGTGTGCATGGCTGGTGCTTCCCAAATTGCCTACCTAGGACTACACACCCTTACTGAGAATGAGGAAGGGAAGACCATCACACTAAATTCAGTATGCGGTTTATGCAGTAGGAAAGTTTGCTAGCCTTCTCACATCGGTAGTTTTGTATCATTTGCACCCTTTGCTTTGTGAATAATAACTTGAAAATGAGATCCTAAAAACTGAAATACTTCACCGTGCTTTCATTATAATTTTTGGGAAAAGAATTCTTTACAATATTAGTGCAAGTGAGTATTTAACACAGGAAATCTGAATTTACAGCTTCCTAACTATAACCACAGACACTTAAACCATTTTAAACATACTTTGCAGTGCAAAAGGTGACATATCTCCTCACTCACGAGCCTTCACATGACCTGTGTTGCTGATACCCTGATGAAAAGCACATTATTTACTGCATCACAAGCAACATAAGCTGTTGGTTCTCCTTCTTGTTCTGCCACTCATTCTAGAGGTTTCAGAATGTATTTAATGTTCTTGGATTAGAGATGGGGAGGTTTAGGCTGGATATTAGGAAGAGGTTCTTTACTGAGAGGGTGGTTGGTCACTGAACAGGCTCCCCAGGGCAGTGGTCACAGCACTGAGCTTGGCTGAGTTCAAGAAGCATCTGGACGGTGCGCTCAGTCCCATGCTCTGACTTGGCTGGTCCTGTGTGGAGCCAGGAGTTGGACTTGATGATCCTTATGGGTCCCTTCCAACTCAGGAGATTTTGTGATTCTATGATTCTAGTTTCAAATGTAGTTTCTTTCAAATCCTGCTGTTAAATTTATTTACTTAAATTTATTTACATATATTTGTAGAAAAAAAATCAGTGGGTGTTTACAAATTCCAAACATATATTTATTAATATCCCATGAAAGTGAAACTACATTAACTTTTCACTGTAGCACGGATTTTCTTCCTGGTATTTTGCCTACAGTAGTTCGCTGTTGTAAAGAGTTTCCCAAAAGGAGCTAAGTATTGCAAAGCTGTGTTGTTATACCTTATTTGTAACTTATGATTATGAAATTATTCTAATGCCTTCTATTGCCTGGAGAAATACAATTCACTGTGTGTTAAAAAAAGAAGTGTAACTAAATGGGTTTGATCTGTTTGGTGCTCACAATGAAGAAATTTACTGTATCAACCCCAAGATTTTTGCCACTGTTGCCTTGATGTGCTGCTCTTTATTTTGATGTAGACAAAAAATTACCTACAGGTACAATCTCACAAAGAAAAAAAAAGGAGGGCAGGAGGTGGAGGGGAGGGAAGAAAAGGTAGAGTTTACCTATATAGTTTGCGAGATCATGAAATTCAGGCCTGTTGGCGATGAGTTCTTCTTTAGTTGGAATGTTTATTCCCATGTAACAAGGAAATCTTATGGGTGGTGAAGCCACACGGATGTGCACCTGAATGAAAACACAGTTTCAAAAGAGAGCACTGCCAGGTGAAGGTCAGCAGAGTGTAACAAAATCAGAAAGTCCCAGTTCTGCAAAATAATCATGACGAGCAGAACACAGCACTACAGAAGTTATTACTCTTACAAGTAAGATTAAAGCTACTTTTCTGAGATGCCAACACAGCAGCAGAAAGACAGTTCTATAATTTATTTTACAGTATTTCCTAATGTTATTAAAAGGTTTCATCCTGAGTTTGCTTTTCTTCCATGACGTTCAATCCTTGATGCACGTTTCAGTTTACAAAGTCAGACTTTATACAGAGCATATTTACTCCAGTGATGAGACTTGCACACTCTGTTTCAGTTAAAAATCTTAATTTAAAAATTTGTTCTTGGGTGACTTAAGGCAAATGCCTGTTTACTGCAGTGAGGTTGTACTTCCTGCAGCACCACGAGTCACAGACATGTCAGGAACATCACGTCAGTACTCGATTTCCTGGTCTCACCCAATACGCTTTCCATTCTCTTACTTGCCAGATAGTGCTTTAAAAACAGAGCCTGTTCCTCTCCCCTTTAATCTCCCAGTAATCACAGTCATACAAAATCAACTTCTGAACCTACCTTCACAACAAACACGCGCTAGCCATTCTTTTTTTGCCCGTTTGCTCTTGTAAATAAGGAAACAGTGTAGTATAAACAGAGACAGCGCTTTCCTATCTCCCATTTGCAGCTCTATTGTACTGACTGAAAATTAACTCACCTCTTTGGCTCCTGATTCTCTCAGCAGTTTTATGATGGGTGAAATGGTATTGCCCCTCACGATCGAATCGTCAATGATGACAACTCGCTTGCCTTTGAAGTTATCGGACAGGACGCCGAACTTCTTTGCAACTCCGAGTTGCCGTAGCCTCATGTTTGGCTGGATAAACGTTCTTCCTACATACCGATTTTTGCAGAGTACTTCAACATACGGCAGCCCACACTGTAAACAGGGGACAATTAAACAGAGTTGGTATCTTTAAAACATGTTACTCTCACTGTTTGTTTGGTTTTTTTAAAAGCAACCTTAGAACTTAGTGTGTCTTCATAGTAACCAAAGAATGTAGTGGAATGTAGTGGGAAAAAACAAGTGCAGATGACTCAGTAGGAGTACTTGGTGTACTCAGGATACAAAGCTTTGTCCATACAAAGCTCTAATGGCCTGTACTGTAATACCTCATTACAAAAAGGGGTATGAGTAAAACAAAAAGGCACGTTAACGTATACCTTCTGTGCATAACCAAGAGCTGCTGGGGTTGCGGACTCTGGAACAGTGCTGACCAGATCGGCTTCCACGGGCGCTTCAATAGCAAGCTGCTGCCCACACCTTCTTCTGACTGAATACACCATCTGACCTAAGAACAGCAAGAAGTGTTTTTCCGTGTAAGCATAATTCAGATTTCTTCTCTGTCTGCTGTACAAACTCCCGTGGCAGGTTGCAGGTGTAGAAGTCAGTGAGAAAAACTCCAGTCTCATAAGGTCATTCTTTATTTACACTCATGTCATATTCTTACATTCACATTCATATCAGTACGCAGAGGATTAAAACTAATTGGGTAACCAAAGGTCCTGTGGATGTTACAAAATCTGCTTGCAGGAGGAAAGAAGCAGAAATTATGCCTGCCTGTTCATAATGTGCATGCTCTACTTATAGGCCAGTGTCTCCAGTAGACAAAGTGCATTCCTGACATCTGCCTGCTTATTAACTTCCAATCAGCTGGCAAAATTCAAAAGCTTGTCTGGTTCTAAAAAAATGGCAACATGGGAGGGAACTGGGGATGATACTGTGATGAGATGAGGCACAGAAAAGGGTACAGCAGCAGTACTAAGGAATGTAAGTATATTGAAGGAATGTAAGGATATTGAAGGCTAAGAGGATTGTGAAAAAAAAGGGATGTGGAGTGAAACTGACTCTGAAAGGGTGGGGAACTGTATAGGATCAAAAGCTGCCATAGACCTAGAAAGCAAAGCACAACTTGTTTATTAGTTGTGAGAGTGCAGTTTTTGAAGGGTTCCACTGAAATAATACAAGCATTAGACTGACAACCCCAAGTACTTTGATAATGCATAGATTTACAAGTTATATTGGAAGCATCTTCTTGATACAACCCTTCCTTGCAGAGAAAGCACCAAGATGAAGTTGTTTTGCAGATCCTATTTTGTAAGTCTAATTTTTAAAAAGTTTTCCAAGAACTACTAAAGTTTCTTTCCTAAGACTCCTACTCTCAAGGGATACTTCCTCTGCCTCAATCAAGTTTGCAGCTCTTTTCTTCCCTTCCACGGGACTATGCAGGCAGCCTGACTGAGGCTGTCTGCACAGCCAGGAGCAATAGGGTGATGCTACATGCTTTTGATGAGTTTTATTTCTACAACTGTTCCAGACCTGGTCTGCAAGCTCAGGTTCAGTGATCCCAGATCCTTTCTAGAGTCATTGTTCTGCAGGATAACACCTCCTTGCTATTTAGGGAGGAGCTTTGTACTTTACACGTCCTTACCCTCAAAAATACTGTCTGGTCTTGCAAAATAAACATATTCAAAGATGCAGAATGCTGACGGATCTCCTTCAGGTCTTGGTACAACATCCAGTGTCTGGACATCATATCTGGATATTTTCACAATCTCTCCAGGAAGGACCTCACGGTAGTACCTGAAAAGAGAAATATGTAGCATTTATCAATGTCCTGAGCCTGGAGATTGTTCTGAAATATAAGTTAGATTCAACTGACAGGAAGAAATTATTTTCAACATCCTAACAGGACAATTTCCTTCCCTCTTAGGATTTTACTGGGAGTGTTTTAAGACCAACATGCTGAGACAAGTGACTCTTACTAATATAGTCTGAATTAATACCCCAAAGCAGTAAATGAAAGCTTAGTACCAGAGAATTACGGTATTTTCTTCCAATATGTGAGATACACAGTACTCAGTCTAGTACAGGCTTAATTGAAAATAAATTTATTTTAATAATTTATTCCTACATCAATACTAGAGGGCTTTTAAATGAAATATAATAAATATTATCATGCAATAGAAAAAACATAATCAAGAATAAAGACGGTAGCCAAAAAAATCCTGCCCCACAGGATTTCTAGAGAAATTCCCATCTAATGTTGACAGGCAGCTAGCTACCCCTGAATGCCTGAAAGCTGCCTGGAAATGTACATTCCAATTCTCCTATCTAAAGAAATGTGGAATAGTATTAGGTTTAATATGTTAAAATGATTAACCTTATTAAACACTTTTCAAGATCATTTAGTGAGTCCTGGATATTCTAACAATTTCAATTCACAATTTCCCCCAAATACTGAAATATAATGAAGTTATAAACCAGAGGTGAGCAAATCTGTGTTTATTTGCTGGTCAAATACTAGTATTAGCAGGCAGCAGCACTGGCTAAAGCAGAAGTTGACACAAAATTGACTTTTTTTAAATCCCATGTGATCCTACATGGTAAATTTCTCTTAACAGAGATTCTGAAGAAGTTTCAGAAAACGGTTATTCTTATACATAAGTAGAAAAGATTGTCTCAAGAAAGCCCGTTACCAACAGCTACCAGTTCCTACAGACAGGGTAGAAGTTACAGCAACAAAACATGGAACAGCACACCTACAATAGAACACTGTAGAATGGAACAAAAGATCTCTGAAGTGCAGTCACCTTGCTTCACGATTTTGCTTTACATTTGTTTATTCAGTTGTTGTGTTCTGAATGCAACTTTTCAGGTTTTTTTACTTGAAGGGGATCCAACTTTACTTATTAGTCTAGTCCTCAAATGCACATTTTTACAATGTCTGATTAGGAAATTAAATTTACTTCCTCAGAATCTTTCTTATGTCAATTATGTTCTAGTTCCTAACTGCCTTCCACTCCAAACATCCAAAGATCAATTTGCGGTTTCCCAAAGAGCATCTTATCCTTTTCTTTCTGTCCAGAGAAAGTTACCACACCTTTCTTTTCAGAGTATCTTAGCTAGAGAGGTAAAATCAGTATCACCTCGTGTTTGGGTTCTGATGGGTGCTTGCACACACAGAAATAGTTTCAGATGCCCATCTTTTCTTCCCACCCCCCCCTTCAAACAAGGAGACTGGCTGGTGAGACAGCCAGTGCTACAGCTCAGGGCAGTCCTGTCCAGGAGCTACCCATGTAACATTGTTGTAGCTGAAGAATTATTTTGTAATGCCACTCTACTGCAAGCAAGGCTACATTTAAAAAGTTACATGGATTACAAGGTTGAATGCAACAAGAGGCATTTATTTTACAGTGAAGTCATCTTTCCTGTTACTTTCTGAACATATTTTCCATTAATCTGTTCAGTAAAATAAACTGGCAAAGAAGTCCCCTCCAAACAGCCCAACACACTAATCCTTCATGTCTTTCACATTGTTACAGATGATATTTGGCAATTTGAGGTTTAATGTTTAATCACTGCCTGAACTTTCAGAAAAAGTGAGAGTCGAGCACTTACTCTGCACCAATAGACAAAAAGCTACAGGATTCAGAAGAGACCACCCATCCTTCTGTTTCACTGTTATCTTTCCCTGAAATGAAAGATTTCAGTTAAGAGTCCACAATTCTTGTTATTGTTACCCCCCATCATTGCATTTCTACTGCAGTATCTGGCTTGCTATGGTTAAGGTTGCCAAATGCACTAGTAAAGACTGTTATGATTCCCAACTAAGAGGTATAGCATTCCAAGTTTCTGTAATGCTATTAAAAAACCCCACAAGACCCACAAAAAAACCCAACAAACCACATAAACATCAAAAACCTGATCTAGGCAGAAGTGGATCTAGGCAGCTCATGAAGAGAAAGAATTCAGATAACTACCTTAGCTATCTCTGCACTGCTTCAACTTTTTCCAATTCTAGTTCAGTGACATTGGGTATACGTCATTACTTTTGTTCACATGAGGAGCTCCTTACTCTGTGTTGATAGGTAAATCCTTTTGATAACAATGGACATCGGATTGAACTGCAGTAAGTTTTCAGACACAGGCACAGGAAAAGATTGGACTGGGCAACATAGGGTGGGAATGTCTGTAAACTTTAAAATAATCTTGAACATTTTTCTTGCGGTTAAAACTATGAAGTTTTGTGAAGATAACGAAGGCATTTACTATGCTGCCTTTGAATTACTTTCTTTTTATATAAATGATAGATTTTAATCTCACTACATAAAAATGCTGCTTTGCAGGCTAAACAGGAACAGGAATTTTCTCCACTGATTGATTCAATGGTGTTGTTACCACACTACATGTGGCTGGAATTTAGAAATACATTGCCAGTAATCCAGCACTTTTCAGCCACCTTACTGCAGGAGAAAGAAAGAAACCAGGCTTGTCTCTGGACTGGACATAGTCCTGGAGTAACCAGCTCTAAGTGGCTCTGCTTGAGCAGGGAAACTGGGACAGAGAAGCTCCAGAGGTCCATGATGAACTCCCTATGTCCCTGCCAACCTCAGCCCTTCTGCGATTCTGTTCATCCTTGCTTACCTGTTTAAGTGCAAATTAAATTTTCCCAAATATTCTATTACCATCAGGCTGCCTAATTCTGACACTCTCATCAGGTGAACAGGATTCCCTTTTGCTGGGAACAGAAAAGATGTTTGCAGACTTCCTACAAATTATTATTTCCTTAACAAGATTTTAATTTCCAAAACTGACTTTCACATCACATATTCCCACTTATACCTCAGTAACTGTAGCTTTAATTACTTGTATAGTCAGTTTCAGGCATAAAATACACACACACACACACACACACACACACACACACACACATGCATGTATATGCATATGGATATATATGTATGGTTTACCTTTTCCATTCATGTCTCCTACTGGAATAAGGCGACCGATGCAGAGTGGGCGATTCCCATACGGATCCCGTACTGCATAGATTATGTCTTTATGCATAATTAGCAATGAATATGAAGTTGGAGTTTCATTCATTAAGTTTTTTATTCTGAAATGAGACATAAATGAACATAATCATGTGTCACACAAACAGCGGCACATCACGCTGAGATGGGGGCTCTTGGTTCTGAAACCCATCCTCCTCACCTTGCGACCCAGTCGGCTGTGTCATCATTTTCTAGAGGGGGTGTGAATGCCAGCAGCTGGGTGATCAGTTCACTGTCAGAACTGGTGGACAGCCCTACACCATGCCGCATAAGCTTTTAAGACACAAAACAAACGTGTTACCAGCTTAAAAAAACCCAATAAAACCCCATGTAACACTGCTCAGATTTTAATCTAAAACCACCTTTGTGCAATGAACAAATGTTTTAAAATGTGAAGTGTATTAGATCAGATTGTAATGACATCAAATTTCTTCGAACAAACCAAATATGTAAAACCAGCTGGTACAGTTATCCATGCCTGGTACTACATTTCTCCCTTTGCACCTCATTCCTCTGCTCCATATGCAAACAAAATTAATACCACCAGTATTCAGGGCATAAATTAATGTTTGGGACATTTAATCAGCTTTGTGCTTCTGCTTGCTCTGGGAAGAGTGGGAAAATATACCAGGGGAAAATACGAAATTACCTATGGCAGATACAGAAAAAGATATCAAGGCAGCATGGTGGTTTCGGTACAAAGCAACAACAACAGCAAAACAAGAGGTGTGAAGGGAAGCAGACTGCAACTGAAGAACTGAAATCCCACAATCTAAAGTTTTCTAGACCTGATCAGTCAAACTGTTCTGTCCTGGCATGCTTATGCTCCTGGCATGCTTATGCATCTAAGAGAGAAGAGAATCTGCAGTGTATCTCACCACCTATTACAACCTGTTAAATGCTGTATGCATTACAGTTCCTATTTTTTTTCTTTAGCAATCAATTTACATCTCATGTAACAATGACTCTTCCATCCACATTTCCTCACCACCATTTTATTTTCCAATCCATTCAGACACATGTGGCTCTGATTAAAGATGAGCTGGGTTCCTTTGAGCATGCCATACTTTTGGAGACTTTTGGAGGACTACATCCTCTCGCCTTTTGGAACATATTGTAGAAGAGACTGAAACACTTGCTACATTTAAATTCGGTTCTTTAACACATATTGATCTAGCAAAATTCTACAAAATTTGGCATTTATTAGTTTATGCCCTGATAGTGCTCATTATTAATTTTGCAAGGCAGAAATACAGATAAAGACCAGATGTTTCATATTACAGCTACCACACCTTATTATGCCTCCATCTGATTTGCTCCTTCTATCAGCCACCACCAAGGAGCAGAGCTGCAAGCCATGCTACCCTTTGTTATCGCTGAGTTAGTTTTCTCACAGTCCGTAGGAATGTGACCATCAGCCCAGAGGACTGGGGATTTACTGCTCATAACAATACAAATGCCTCCCCTCCCCAGGATTTTTTTCCTCCAAACAAACGATTTTGATTATGGGGCTCTTTCACTACTCCAAGCAGTATGGTATTATGGAAAATTCATAGCAAACTTAGTGCTGCCTCATACTGAGAAATAAAATGACACCAGAGCCTCCCAGAAGAGATACTAACCTTCCTCCTGAGTCGTACAGCGTTTGTTAGCTCCCCATTGTGTGCCACAGCAATCTTCCCATGCAGAGTCTCTACGACAAAAGGCTGGCAGTTCTGCAGCTCAGAAATTCCCGAGGTGGAATATCTTGTGTGCCCAATACCAAGGTTTGAAACATACAGCTTCTTTAGGCTGTCTGCATTGAAGACATGATTTATAAGTCCCATTCCCTTTGGGAGAAAGATAAAAGAAAAAAAAAGTTCTGTTTGGTTTTGGTTTTCTTGGCCACTTCCTCGTTTCTCTTTGCATTTGCTTTTGGCACAGCATTAATACAAGAAACTAAGAGAAAGGTAAATAACCTGAAAGATATGGGAAAGAAAAAAGCTGAGTAGGTGTCACAGTGATTTATCAGATCCTATTACTCCTGCTTTTAAATAAAGCAATATACATTTTTGTGTTTTCATGGAACAATTTATTCCCTGACTAAAAATACATCTTCCAAAAAAGACTGGCACACCACTGCATTGTTTAAAAAACATCAGAAAAAATACTGCCAGAATGCAGGCAAAGAAGCAAGCAGTTCTGAGAGGAAATCGTGTGTGCAGAATACCTTTTGCAAGTTAGCAGTATATTGGGTTTACTTTTATACTGCATCCATGAAAGTGTTTCTTCGATTTTACTGTTATTCTTGCCAGTGTCAGAAGAAACAAAGGTTTTTTTGAGAGGTTGCATTGTTTATTTAAACTTTTCATAAAGGCAAGTTACCAAATATCTAAAAAGCAGATATCCATCAAAACCTTTTAGTCAGCCGTCGGGAGCTTCTTTTGATAACAAGCACTCTGTGGAAACAATTCAGCAGCAAGAATAGCCTGGAAAAAACTGCACTGAGAATAGAAATTAAGACTGGACTCTAGGCTCTCCTACAAACTGCTTCTGCTGCTGCCTGTGGAAAATCTTTACATGCTTCTACGGTAGGTTTCCCTATCGTGCGTAGTGATTGTGATACACATGATAGCACATGATAACAACACTCCTCTGGGACCCTCAGAGATACACAGGAGAGGCCTGAAGCTGTGAAGGGTTCATAACCTGCACTGTAGGTACAATAGGAGAGTAGGGTGGGGGCAGGATGGATGGAAATTGGTTTCTGGAAACTGTTTTCAGAGCTCAGCCCAAAGAGCTTGAAGAAAGCTCAGCGTTAGGATGTTTTCTGCTGTGACTGCTATGGAATCAGAGTACCAAGAGGCTGTGGTTGCACACGTGGTTTTAGGATACTTCCTATTACATTAAAAAGTTACTGCTTCAGACTGTCAAACTGGTGTAAGTTTGCCTTAATCGTTCAGCAAACTTTATGCCAGAGTGAATACCATCTCTTGTCTCACAGATGACGTAAAGGTGGTCTAGGCTCTGCACCATGTGCTCATATATGTACAGAAACACAACCATGCACTCGTATTTTACTTAGGGCAATTTTATCCTAACAGGAGATGCGGCAGTTCACAGGTCCAATGCTAATGGTTGTGGCTGCCTTAGGCATTGCGACAGCTTAAGCAAGCAGTGCTGTTTTAAACCAGTTTTGGTTACACAAGTACATAATCTTTTGATCATGGTTTGAAACACTCCTCTGGCTTAAGTTACAGTGGTGTGGGATGACAAATGTGAATTACACCAAAATGTTCCCAATGCAATGAGGACAATCTTACATCTGTATTATACAAGGCTTGGTACATGCCAGCACATAATGGTCTGAGGAACAGCTACTTTAATATTGTTCTGCATATCCAAGTGTGAAACAATCAAAGTCTTTCTCCTACAGGCATCACTATGTCTGTACAAGAGATTTTAAGTTTTTCCACATCCTGAACTAACAGAATTACAACAGTAATGTCTGGTTATACAAATCTAGCTGGAAGGCTCTGACAGGCAAATGTGGACTAGTCTTTCTGGGGGAGTTTGAAACAAAATGTTGATTGCCTTTGTCAGGGGCTATTAATCCGTGGTCAAAGGCTGGCAAGAATCAGAAGGGAACACATACCCGTGCCGCCTTAGGTGTTCCCATCTGTACTCTAATATATGAATTGCTGTAAACTGTTGACAAAGGTGAGTTTGCACAGAAGCCGTGGGAAGTAAATCAGTGCAGTGAGAAGCAGGCAGTTTTTCCATGCTGCTGTCCCTGCTCTGAAGAAGAGTCAACTGGAGTTTGGAGGACAAACCGATACAGCAGCATCTTAGCTGCTGACATTTTCATGCAGTGGTTTACACATCAAGTGTCCTAAATATATTTTCATTAGTGTAACAGACCCAAATGCCCGACACATTAGCACCACTTCCAGGATTAAACAAGTCATATAAATTGTACTCTGCAGGCTCTTTATTACACTATGGTTATTACAGATTTTAAAAGTGCTGCAGCTGAGAAACATATTTCAAGGATAAAAGAAACTATCAAATGAACTGCCACCCTTAAAATACCAAAGCTGATATGATGAGATAGTCAATTAAATTCTTAGCCTGACAGCTGAGTTTTGCAGCTCAGTAACATAGAAACACGACAAATTATGATATCACCTGCTGGAAGTTAATTCTGAGAAGCTCTTTTTACTACAGCATATGTACAGCTGCCCACTTTAAAGGAAGTGGTTATTCCTGTACACCTGAAGATAAGCTGGAACCCAAGCAGAAACAGGAATGAAGAACAGATAAAACATCACTGAAGTTGAGAAAAGCTGCGTTTACATGTGTCTGTGTGTGTGCATGTGTGTGAGCTTCTGTGTGTTATCAGGCTGTAAGTAACAGACAGGAGGGGAGAAATGCCTGAAGAGGTGACAGACATGATGCTTGATGAGACAAGATTCTGCGTGAGGCATTGAGCAGTCATGCAGAGATACAAATGCTGCTGCAGCAAAGCAGTTCTGACTCTTGAACTCATCTGAACAGCTTAATTAATCTTCCTTGGAGACCTCTGAACATGAAGACAAACTGCTTTCTGACTGTGGTTGGAGAACACACATCAAGAATTGCCTCATGGTTGTTCTGCTGATGTGGTTTGATTTCCTGCTCTTCTTTCTCTGCTCTGCCAGGATGGACTAGGCTGATGATCACTATTCAGTACAGAACGAGCAGATATATCCCCAGAGCACGCAGGTATTCTCCTGGCATAATACTTTCAAGGCTATAGCCATTTTATGTCTTTTAACATCCCCTGGGATTCTCTCATCTCGGGAAAGACTGTGTGACCTTCTCCGGCCTCCATTCAATCTTTTATTCTGTTTATTTTTACCTATGGGTAAAGTAGCTGCCACTTCCTTGAGTTTCACTAACGCAAGAATTAGTCATCCATTTGGTTGTGCAAAGCCTGTATGTGTATTTCTTTCCTCTGGATCTCAAGTTGCACCGGTGCTCTGGAGTTAACACCTTAGGTGCAGGGTGAATTTGGTAAGTAGTTTTGGTGGCTTGAATAGCCTGATCTGGATATTTTTGTGTGCACGGATACACCCAGCAGGATAATGTCGACATATTTGTTTTAAACATATACTTAAGACAGAAATTGCACAAATAACAAATGCTATCACTGACAAAACCAAAACATGTTACTTTCCCTCTAGTTATTCCATTTCCTAGATGAAACAAACTCCCATGCATCTCAGTTAAGCATCTACAAAACATTCATTTCCATTTTACCTTGTGCACTTTGAATGCCTGGGATGACTCGCCATCACTCGTCACAATTCCAGCACTCTCCTGGCCCCTGTGGACAAAATATAATTAACACAAAGCACTAAAATGCTTAGGAATTAAATGCTTTAATGTACAATGGATTGACGTTTTTCATCTGTTCTCTGCAACGTGAAATTTTAATGTAAGATTATTTGTTGTTTTATTTTACAGGCTTGTAATCAAAACTGGTTTCTTGCCCATGTTATGCTTTATTTCAAAACAGTCACATAAGGTTTGTGCCTAAGCCCACTGAATTCACTGGGAATCTTTCCACTAATAAGCACTGGCTCAGGCTCTTACTGCAGTCCTATTTCAGTGTGGGCATAAAATAACAGCAGATGTTTAATCTGAAAAGCCACTTTGCAGTGATAGTCTAGGCTCTAGTAGTAGGCTCTACAGCACTCCTATTTCTGCTCTGGTTTAGGGAGGGGTGTTAAGAAACTGATGTTTCTGCCTAAAGGAATGCGATGCCTCTTCCACTGCTCATCTATGCAGAAGCTTCCGCATTCTTGCACCTAAGCAGTCATGCTAGCATTACACCTTCTGATAAATGTAAAACGGGTATAGAGCATCACAGCTTCTGAACTCAAGCAAAACAACTCTAGTGTACAGTGTGGCTGCAAAAGGAAATGCTTGTCTCAGAGCACCTCGGCCTCAGGCTGGCAGCTGTGCTGTGTTGTGCAGAAGAGCTGTTCTCAGCTGAAATGATGGAGTTTTCCCCAGCCTGGTCCCTGTTCTCCCCAGCCCTGTCTCCCCACTCAGTATCCAGGTGTACACCCAGCACAGGGGCAGGCAGCACAGGCAGGTTCCTTGACACTGCCCTGCCAGAGATGGACATTTCAGTTCTTATCTACTGAACAGGTATGTTTTTCAGGCTGGATTTTTTGTGGGTAACAGTGCAGGGTGTTTGATTTTCCTTTAAAAGGCTTCCTGGAATAAGGCAGAGTGTTACCTCTAACAGAACTGCTGCCATATGCCCAGCTCGTCTGTAACCCTCACAGGCACTTTGGCGGACTGGCAAGAGCCCAGCCCACTCTCATATATGATGAAGCAAAAATGTATTCCCTGAAAAGGGAATATTGGAATATTTTTAGAATATTAGACGCAGATGCTAAGATGATTAGACTGGTTTAACTCCCTGGAATTATTTCGTATAAGCAACGATAAAACTGGGCACAAAACAACCCTCTTCAGAATGGATTCTAATCTACAACTGACCGTGCTCATTACAAATTTTCTTCATTTCCTGAAATCCCTTTATTGGTGACTAGCCCCAGTTGCAAGTAAACCAAAATCTTAAAGAGCATTTGCTTACAGAAAACCAACCCGACTTCACTCATATCTGAACGAATGCACCCTGTTACTGACACAGCTCTCAAAGAGAAACATCAGAGACAAGGACATTCTTAGTTGCATTTGTTTTAACTCGGGAAGATGTCCCGTCTATAAACACAAGGACCGGTAGCGTAGCTTATGGGTTGATGCACTGCGTTCAGTAGCTGAAATGCGAGTGTTAAGGTTACAGAGACTTCCCATGAAAATACCGGCACTGTCCCTTTAAACACCCACGAAATCAATAGAGAGGGAAGCAAACATCCTGAAGGAAAGAAAGGCCTTTGCAAGTCCTTGGTGGCACTTGGGGAATAAAAGGAAGCTCAATTTCATTGCCGCAAAGCTGGCAAATTTGAGCAATTTAGTGAGATTTTGAAGCATGTGAGCCCTTTATTAAAACATCCCTAATAACCAACGAACCGCAGCTCAAAACGCGCATACATGACCATCGACTCGAACCCGACTACTACACAGAGGAGCAAACGTAAAGCAGGACGATCCCACCCACGTTACTATCACATGCCAGCCACTGCGAACTTGCAAGCTGTTTGGAAGGCTCAGCCCCACGGTGCCCAAGTGTTACCCCCGCGGGAGAGGTGAGCTGCCGCAATGCCCACCCAGCGAAGGGCAAGCACAAGCACGGGGGTGTTCTGTGCCGGTTTTATTTTGCTTTTAAAGGAACAAGACAGTGTGACTGCTTTTTTTTTATTATTATTTCTTTTTTCTCCTTCCACCGGAGAGCTCATTCCGACGCTCCCCCTCTTTTCTTCCCCCCCCGGGAAGGGTTAAAGCAGCCGCATCCAGGCGCTGCCTTGCCCGACTGCAGCCCCGCGGAGCCCTCCGCCCCCCCTCCCCGGCACCGCTCCCGCCCGAGCTGCTTTATTCGCCCGCCGCTAACACGGAGCCTGCTTATTTGGCAGTTTCTCAAGTTACTCCCCTCAGGCAGCTTGAGCCAGTAAAACCAGATCCTTTCATCTCGGCGGAGCTTACTGACAACCAGCCGTCTGGTTTCCTAGGAAACAAAATCTTGGCTAGAAATAGTGAATCATTTCCAGGTCACTTTCAACATGGAGAGTGGAGCAGGGAAGCATTGGACTGAGGAGGAGGTTAAAGCCTTGTTAAGCGTCTGGTCAGAAAAAAATATCAGGAAGCAACTCCACGGCACCCTGAGGAATAAAGGAATATTTATCTACATTGCTAAAAGGTTGCAGGAGTTAGGAGTTTGCAGGGATTGGAAACAGTGCCGTGCAAAGTATAAAAACCTCAAGTATGAATACAGGACGGTTAAATATGCCCACAACTCTGGGGATGTCACTAAAACCATGAAGTTTTTCCATGATCTGGATGCCATATTGCGATACGAACCTGTCACACAATTAGCAGCAGAAGAAAACGGCAGGTGTTGTGCGACTGAGGCGCAGCCGAACACAAGCCCCACAACAGACAGCACGCAAGGTAAAAAAAAAACCAAACCTGTTTTTGCTTCTATTTTTCTCTCTTTGCTTAAAAACCAAAGGGAACAAAACCGAAGCCTGAGTTTGCTCGAGCCGGAGCTGAGGTTGCGCAGCCCCAGCAGCGCTGTTAGAACTGACTTGATGCACTCTTCGCGCAGGGGAATAAAATGTTAGCACCCACCAGTGTCGAAGCCTGTAAATACAGCGTAATTCTAAGCAAAATTATGCTCACTGCTTGTGTTGCTGCCTCGGTGAGTACTCGTGGGTGTAAAGGCTCCTGCTCTGGCTTGGAACGTTGAATTAAGGAAAGCTGTTTTCTTTCCCTTTGGCATTTGTTTGCGGTGCTCTGGAAGCAGGTTTTGCAGGGCTCCCATTCAGATGTGAACTTATGAAAGGTAAAAAAAGTAAAGGCTGGAACTGTCGTGATTTTTAGGGGGAAAATTTGTTATTTGTGATACAAGTGAAATTTAGGATTTTTATTCTGACTTGTCTGTAAGTGAAACTTTAGGTGTGATGACTAAAGGTGTGTATTAAATGAATTTGTAACTGATTCAACTTAAAGATCTGAGAAACAGAGGGACGTTTAATAGCTTTTTAAAAATTATAACATAGTGAAGGAAAGTAAAAATCATCATGTTTATCAGACTATTTTAAGTCAAGCCAAATGAATGCAACTGCTTTTATTCTGAAGGAGCTTTCATCAAATTATTTGCATCTCGTGTTTTTATTCAAGCCTCTCTACATATGCATTTAAGCTGTGCTTAACATTTCATTAGGGTCAATCTGCTATTTGACATCACTCAAATCTCCTTGTCACATCCTAAATGTCACTGAAGCATAAGCCCCAGTAGTAGTTATAAGTACCAAAATAAGATGGCTAAGAAGAGAAACGCAAAGCTTAGCCGTTTGTTCCCATGGTATGTGGCAATTTACATTAATTAAGATTGTGGATCTTTTTTAAGAAAACAGAAAAAACTCAACATCCGTGTCAGGGGAGATTGCCAAAGGCACCAAAAGGACCTGGACATCTAGCTTGCCCTTGTACCCTTCCACGTCTCACTCTACGATGCTGAGGAAAAGAAATTGCCATTTTTCTTGCCAGTGTTTACCTTAACAAAAAACTTGACCTTAATTTGTCACCGCTAGCAGAAAGCCTCCAATCTGTCAAAGTCACTTTAAATTAAAATTGCAATTTTGTACTGTTTTCACATGTGCTCTCTGCACTGTGTATTGCAATCCGTTTTTATTTTTAAACTTGCAGAATTGAGGCTAATACAAGCTGTTACACTTCTGAGGAACACATGAAACTAAGACAGTGTCCTTCATCCGAGGGTCTGCCCTTATCTTACCCTCTGTGTTTTGATGTAGTTTGCACCAACTGCTAATCCTAATTCTCATCTGCTTTAGCCCTCCAGCAAGTTTAAATCAGAAAACATTAATTTCAGTTGTGAGTCCTAAACTAGAATATATTTTTAAAAATTACCCCTGGGTGAGACACACCTCGTTTTGAAGCAGTAGGACAGACTGTTTTAAAAGGTGGTAACATTAAACACGTCTCTCTCAAATGCGCAAGCATTTCTGTGACTCCCTTAAAGAAAAAAAAAACCAGACTTTGATGGGTACACAGAAACTAAATGCAACCAACTGTACTACTGTAGCACTAATGGTTAGACTTTAAAGGCAAAGATTCCCACAACCACCATGATTCAGCCACAAAGATAGAAACGCATCCTGCAGCTATACAGAATACACACAGAATACACACATCTGTAGCAAGGGGCAGAGAGAACAGCTGCGAGAACATCAACTTGCTTCCTCTAAGACTACAAGCCAAGCAAGTAATGCCACGATCGAGGCCCAGCCCTTTCTGGTCTGTAGGCAGAGTTGCAATGCCTGCCCAGTTCAGTACTTTGAAGGGCCCGTCAGGCTAAAAGGACATTTGTGGCTCTGTAGGTGATGCTCATGAGCTTTTTTGTGGGGGCAGTTCTGAAGATGCCACTCCCACAGAAGAAACCGTGATTCCCCACAGAGGTAAAGGGAGCTCGCTGCTCCTGCTGTGGTCTGGCTGGTCCCCACAGCCTGAGGGAGGAAGGGGACTGCTTTAACATGGGTATCATCCTCTAAAGTACAGCTGCAACCCTGCAGGTCCCCTCCTGGGTTTCTCCTTCTCAACCACAGAACGTTATGGGAGAGGAGGCGGAAATGGCAGGCCCTCTCCTCTAAAGAGGCCGAGAAGCATCATTTTGTAAGAGCTGGAGGAACCAAGGGTGCCTGTCTAGGCTTCTTGCTTGGGCGCCAAATAATACTGTCCACCTCACATGTCTTTAATCAATTTCTTTTGTTTAAAAAGCATGACCAGGGACAGGGCATGCTCACAACATCCTCCCAAAGAAACTACTGTTATTTTAACCGTTCTGCTTAGTCTCTGTCTAAATATTCATGACCATCCTTAACGTAG
Source organism: Laterallus jamaicensis coturniculus (assembly GCA_022605575.1). Classification (NCBI taxonomy): domain Eukaryota; kingdom Metazoa; phylum Chordata; class Aves; order Gruiformes; family Rallidae; genus Laterallus; species Laterallus jamaicensis. The sequence continues at coordinate 66,533,850 of JAKCOX010000004.1, forward strand.
GGCTACAAAACACGTCTTTGTGTTTGATTTGTTTGATTGTCTCAACTACCAGGAGATTGCTGGGGCAGAAAAGAAAGGGAAAAAAAGTCTGGTTTTATGGGACTGGGTGGTATTTCTGTAATGTTTCCCTGAGGTTTTTTTCATATCTTGTAAAATCAGTTTTCTCTTGAAAGTGTAATTGAAGAAATGAATACTGAAAACCACAATGAAATCTAAGAGAGAGGTATCTTGGGACAAATTCGGTAGCAACACACACATGTCAATTCCCAGTTTGTTTGTGGAAAAATGATATTTTTAGCATAAGCACAACTCAAGCCTCCCCAAATACACATTTCCAGAGGTAAACACAAAGCCATAGTTTAAATGGTAATTAAAAAAGCTAACACTCAAATTGTTCACTCCTCTTAAAATTTAGTGTATTATCCCAGCAATCAACAACATGAAAATCCATGTAGTGCACATCAATGACAAATGGTATAATTCGAGTTTAAATGAATGACCTTCCCATTTTGTTAACTAGTTTTGTTTTTTCAATTTAAATCAAGCAATAATAAATTAAGTACTTGATTTACAAAAGTAAAGCTCCCCTAGTAACTCATGTTAAGTTCCTTACGGTTTTTTCTACTGCTCTCTATGTTTAAATATTAACGCACTGACCACTTTCCTTGCCCTTCACATTGCCACAGCACATGCAGAAAAATTACCAAGCCTGAGCAGAAATACATCAGCCGTCAGAATATTGTCATATGTATAAAACTCAGACAGCTGCTAGAGATGCAAACAGATCCTTCAGACATGCCAACTTGAGAATGCCACTCACACATACTTTTCCATGTCTGGATTTTAACATTAAACATGTCATTGACAAGTATTCTATATGCCTATTGTTTTTTAATAAGCATGCAATACTCTTTATCAAGTAACTTTTTTGTTTATCAGACACTTCCCCCTCCCCCCCCCCCCCCAGGTATTCTAATACATTTTTGTGTTAACACTTATTTGCATCAAATAAGAAAATGTTCTTTTTTAATGTAATTAAACTTGTTCATCCCAGTACCCAGGGCACTCGGGGCAGCCTTCCAAGAGACAGTGTTATCTCCCCTCTCTGTAGTCTGCTCTTGCACAGCCCCAGTGCCAGTCCTGGCTCTGGAGGTGGAGGCAGGAGCACACCTTTCCCTCTGTCAGCTCCCAGGTGAGAAACAAGAGCAGTCAGACCGTGCCACTGCATCTATGAGTCATTCCCAGCCTTGTTGAAAGCCAGGATTTAGGGTAATTGTTTTCCAACGCAGTTTTCAGTTTCACCTGCGTCAGGGATGCCGGGTTGCATCCTGGCCGCACCGCATTGCTGTTCCTTGTGAGGAACCATGGCAGAACCTTTGAGTGGGTAGCTTTGGTCTGTGTATCCTGCTTGGCTGGAGATGGCACTACCTCACTCCACCTACAGTCAATCAACATTTCAAACCTGTCAACATGGTGCACTGAATGCAGCGTATCGCTGTAGAACAACTTACAAGTCTGTCCTTTGTGAAGGCAAAGCTGATTCAGAACCTGACTTGTATATGCTACTTTCCAAACTCACATAGTAATTGCAGTTAAGACTGCTTTTTAAACAAAAGTAGGAACACCACATGGTAAACAGCTAGACTGAATCCCATCAGCTACTAGCTTGTCTGTTCCCTAGACACAGTATTTCCCCACTTTCTCAGCACCATCAATGCATTCCATAGGTACCCAGAGCTCTTGGCAGAACACTCTTGTTGTCTTCACACTCTGCTCTAAATCTTTTTAGTGGTTCTTTTTTTGTGTGATGTAAATGGATCTATGGATATCTGAATCCACGTGCAAAGTCCAGTTTTATTTGTATGTGTCTTACTTCTCATGATCTACCTTCAAACTGTGCTTTCAGTGTGCCTCCCACCCCAAATACAGAAAGCCAGAAAAGTGTGCAAGTCACTAGAATAAAGTAGGTTTTTACAAGTATTTAAAAATATGTTTCAAACAGGCTTCATATGCAGGATATAAAATAATTTAATTTACCTCTTATAACTCCTACCCCCTTATGCAGACAGGACAAAGGAATTTTAAGTTTAGTATAAATACAAATTTAAGTGAGGTGATTACAAAGTTAATGATCTCCTCATTGTGTATGGACATTCTCACTTAAAGTAATTTAAGCTCATTTAGTCCATACCTATTTATCATCTAAAAACTCTTTCCTTCCTAGGTGAAGTATCAGTTTCTTTAGAAGATGATGAGGATGCTCCAGGAGATCCACTACTTTTTATGTCACATGTCAGACCAGTTCAACTAGGTATAGTATGATGGCGCAGAGAGATCAAATTTAATAAAGCAGCATCGCCCTCAGAGCACTTTTCTGATAGCTTGAATACGCTGTCATTCTGTTTCTGATCGACCTGGCTTTAATATAACCACTTTTACTCCATGTCCCTCCCAGCTGTAGCGCTCCACAGTCTCCTGCATTGCTAGATGCTGCCCACTGTGTATGAGCTAACTGCTGCATGACCACCATTCGCATTCAAAACACATCCCGTGCTATGGCTTAATCATATTAACCACATTGATTTTGTTAAATGCTAGTGGGCAGTATGCCAAACAGTAGAGTGAGATACCCACACCAACTTGTGGATCTTCTCCAACTCATGTAATTTCTGCTTAAAGCAGCATGAGTGAATTCCTGAGCCAGGAGAGATAGGCAGAGGTGAGACCTGTCCCCCTGAGCAATCCAGATGTGCAGCAGTCCTCAAAGCAGCTGTATCCCTCTCTCCAAGCAAGGGGATGGGGAGCAGTGCTTTAGTCCCATCAGACATACAATTGCTCTTCTGGAAGCCATCCTAGGGCCTTTTTCCCTGGTGCTCTCTGGTAGTGAAGAATGAACTGCTTTGGAAATACAGATAATTGAAATACTCCTAGTAAGACTGAGCAGAGTTTGCATCAAGCCTATCCGATGTCGGCAGCTGTCAACTGTGGCAGTTCCTATGGTTGCATTCACCTATAAACAAACATTTACTTTCACTCCCTCAGGAAGAGATGAAGAAAGCATAATTGATATGTCACCTGAAACCCTCCTCAACAACAGATCAGTGAGCTGGCTGCTGCCGAGGTCAGATTAACACAGGACTAACAGGGAAGAAACTGGTATCTGTTAGTACAGCTTTTTCATATCTACAATGAATTACAGAGTAGCACAGATTGACTCTATCTAGGACAGACTTGTCCCCAGACAGGTTATGATACACAAGTATGCTCCACTGAAGCTGTATGTACAAGCAAAGGTCAGATATTTTTGCCATCACACAAAACTCAGTGACTATGAAGTATCCAACCCCCGTAACCTGGCTTGCCCTTTTAGAATAAGACAGTTGCAAAAGCATTTATCACTTCAGTATGATTGCTAAAAGCTGTGTTGCTTACTGTGCACTTTCATGTTTGCTCTCTTTGATGAAGCACTGGAATTGTGGGGGAGAGGGGGGAGGTGGTGTTTGCAAAGACTTAGAAAATGCATGGGGAACCACTTTCCAAAGTAATTTGATAAACCTAATGAAGTCTTAGAGCAAATTCATAATTAGAAACAAGGAAGCATTAAAAGATGGCAAGATACCATATTTCTGTGTTTTAAGTAATTGCATGACACCCTTTACCTCCTAGTACTAAAAATAAAAGTTGAAGACTGGAAAAAATCAGAACATACATTAAGTTCTACAGAGTAAGACAAATCAAATGTGAATTATTACTTCAAACCCCAAATATTTTTGATTGACCTTCACTGAGAAAGGGGGAGGTTCTGTATGATGAGATATCACAGAAATAGTCTCGTGTGACTTAGCATGTAAGATTCCATTCCTCAGCTCCCCACAAAAGGGAGCTTTGTTAAGAGTTAAGGAATGGCTTCTTCAGATTCCTACCCAGTTTAAAGCTCTGCATGTGTGCAAGACCAAAAGTATTATATGAATTCAGAAAGTTAAGTCTTGATGCTAGTGCAGTGACTCAGGGCTCAATTTATTATTGTGCTGATACAGCACTTTGGATCTTCCAAACAGTTCTCTTGTCTATAATGTCTGAACAACGAAGCTCACTGGTTACTCTCCAAGCTGTTACAACCAGTAGTTCAATATATTAGGGAACAGAATAAAGAAATGTTCCTCTCAGATGAGTTAAAATGTACATCTGCTGTCTTGATAATGGTTTTCAAGAGATGGCAAAAATTATGTCTGAATTAACAAAAAATGCTGACAAATGAATAATCAGTAGCTTGAGTTTCATGTCACCTCTGCTCCATCTTTCTTTGGAGAGGCTAGTCCAGAGGAACTAGCATATTTCATTCTCATTCTGTCCTTTCCCCACCCCAACCACCCAATGCAGGTAACCTGTATCTGTGTCTCTCCCCTACCCCACATGATGCAGGTAATCCAACTCCAGCAATAGAGGCTTCCAAAACACCGGCTTTTATTCCAACAGTAGCAAACGAAGGAGGAAAACACTGGACTGTTAATGAAGTCAGAGCTCTGATACGCATATGGTCAGACAGAAATATCCAGCAACAACTGGAGGGGACAGTGAGAAATAAAAGAATATTTGAACAGGTTGCTGCTAGACTTCAAAAGTTTGGAATTGACAGGGACTGGAAGCAGTGCAGGACAAAATATAAAAATCTGAAACATGAATACAAGAGTGTAAAAAGTGCCCAAGACTCAGGGAGTACAAGTAAAAGTATGAAATTTTTTTATGAACTGGATGCTATTCTGGGGCACAGCACCATGGAACATGCAAGTAAATCAGATAATGATGAAAGTGAGAGGCCACCAGAATGGACAGAAGCAAAATCAGAAAAGGACTGCAGAGGTAAGTACTTCATACCCATCTATAATTTAAAATTTTTAGTTTTCCAGCACTAAAGAGACCTTGGAAGAAGAACAACAAAAAAGCAACCAGCCAGATTAACAAATTTAATGGGGGTGGGGGTGTGTGTGAATGGAAATTTTTTATTTTGTCCCAGTACTGTTTCAGATTTATTCTTTTTTAATAGAATTATTAAAGAAAAGATAGAAAAAAGATGAAGATGTAAGATAAGATGAAGTGATGCAGAGACCATTCCAGTCAGTGTCATGGCAGAAGAGACTGTTTTCACCTTAGATAAAAAAAGCAGATGAGATGGTCAGATTGTATTAGTAGAAAAATGAAGACATTGAGCAAAGCAAGTCTGTAGTTAGACATTGGTTAAAAAAACCCCAACTTTTAAACTGTCTTTGAGTTAGAATCATAGAATGTATTATTGGGTTGGAAAGGACCTCTAAAGGTCATCTAGTCCAAGCCCCCTAGTAGCCCAGTTTTACTGGCCCTTGGAGCAAGACTCCCAAACTAGTGAGAAAACCATTGTGAAAACAGCACCAAGAATGCTGGCAGAGCTTGCCTTTATTTTTGTGCAGTTATTTATGAGTAACCTGGTAATGGATGGTTTAATGCCCAATTGGACTGATGAACCTGCAATACCTGGGAGTTAAAACATTCTTTATTGGTAAAGGTCTGTTGTTTAACAGAATCAAACATAAAACTCCTTATTACACAGTAAAAATTCTACACAGGGGATGGTATTACAGTGGCCAAAGACTAGAAGTTAGTAAAGTAATGGAAAAAAAAAATAAAATGTAACACAGTCTCTGTTTAAAACTACAAGAGCATTTTGGGGGTTGATTCACTCTTCAGTTGCTGTTTCTAGGCTCATTGTTAATGCACCTACTACTGCCTGCTGGCATAAAGAACATCCTAGGATGGACAGATCTTTTTATTTGACCCAGCACAGCTGTTCTTATGTAATACACAAATACAGTGCCCTAATTAACATAGCATTATTTACACAGAAATGCCTGGAGACACAGGTGAAGAGGACTCTGTTAGTAATATGTCAGAAGACCTACGGGTTGCAGATATAAAGAAAGTTTCTGACTCAGGTAAACTGCCAAGTCTTCTATTTTACATAGATCCATAAATTTAGTAATTTAAGATGGATTTCTAAATTAAGCCCACATTGCAATGACAGCTAGAAAATGCAGAGGCCTAAAAAAAATTCAAGTGGGAGATAAGGTCAGTTGTAACCATACTTGCAATTAAATACAAGTGTATGTGCATATTCACAATCCTCTGCTAAATCTGACAAAAACAGTCTAGTAAGTAATCTTTCCAGTGATTCATTATCCAAGACGTGAAGAACAAACTATTAGCTTAAGTTGAGTGCAATGTATTACTGCATTTACTTCTTCCCAAGGATTAGTTGTTCAGTCTCCTGTGCATAAGCTAACATGGCATTCTCTTTATCACAACATAACGTGATCGGTATTTAATATAATACTATAAATGCTCATGTCAGGGCATGAAAACATCATTTGAGAGTATCAATACTAGGACTCAATGTGAAAATCATGTGCTTTTTGCAAAGAAACATTATGGTTTACAGCTGAAAGTGTAATTCTTCAGGGGAAGTTGGAGTTTAACAGTCAGCTAGAGACACAGGCAAAAGCCTCGAAGGCTGACAGACTTGACTCCCCCCAGCAGAGGACCACATGATCTCTTTCAGTAGCATGAGGTAGAATACGGTCTAAGTTAGGCATTAAGGAGTAGTCTTACAGAATTTTAAATGGCCCAACAGGAACTTGAACAATTTTAACACCAAAAATCTTCTGACAGATGATGTTACTGTAAATACTACTCCAGAGAATCTGGCAGCTCCGCATATAACGAAAGAAACAGCTACGACAAGTAAGTAAAGACACGACTGATCATGAGAGGCAATTGGAGGTATATTGGACAGTAGTAGTCTTGTTTTAGCATTCAAAAGCAATTACATTTTATTGATTTAAGTTTATTAACAAATAAATATATAGTTGGCCTTTTACCACATCACTATGGGCACTTGAGGAATTCATTGGGGAAAAATAGGTTGTCGTGGAAAGTGCATTGCCTATAGAGATGTCATTTTGAGACAGACAAAAATATGTAAGAAATTATAAATAGTACTTTCTGATACCCAGTTAAGACTACTTGTAAAATGTATCAAACTCCATTTTCCTTCATCAAGTAAAATTTCTACATATACATAAGCGGTAGTAAGACATTGTAATTATACATAGTTTTAGTAGTGACATTAAACTGTCATCAGACATAGTTTTCAGCTGCTTGCAGCTATGTAATACTGTAACTTTGTATTGCAGTCTTCCAAGCCAGTTACTTAAGATAAAGTAACTAAAAGAAAAACTTCTGAAAACTCATTTTTGACACTTGAACTTTCCTTCAGATATGTGCAAGAGTTAGACATCTATAGACATATTTCCTTTCTCAAATATAGGTACTTTAATTGCATGTTTTGTTTCTGGGTAATTGTAATTGCAATCTGATTTGGCTAGTGCAGATTAAAATAGCAAATGTTTCAGAAGTGTCTGTGGGTCAGCCTATCCGCTCTGAAGAACAGAAATCAAAATCCTGTAGCAAAAAAAAAACAAAAACAAAAGGTAAAACCACAGCACTCCATCTTTCAGTTTCCAAAACTCTCTCCCTCACTTCTAAATGAAGAATACAGGCTCAAAATATTTTATCACAGGGGGTAAAAAAATACCATGGAGGCCCTTTGTTCTCTAACTATGCTACATGCCATTCCTAGACAGTTCAAATAAATTCAAAGTGAAAAACTGGTAAGTAAAGAGATTGGATGTATCCCTGTACTCATACTTGCAGATAAATAGCGGAAGAGACAGTCAGTCAGGGATATGGCATCACCTTGGTTCTCTGATGTCAAGGTGCCTGACGAGATGCTTTTAGGATGTGTCTCGTTAAGGACTACTCCACATTCAGCAGAACTTTCTCAGCAAGCAGGCAATTATAATTCGTATATACTCATGTGCCTTTAAAAAAAAAGCTTAAAAACAAAAATTTGAGGTAAATAAGGATTTAGAGAATCAGCCAACCTTGTATAAGGGCTTCTTCCTGAATGGACATTGCAGTCAGAGTTCTAGGGACACTTGCGAGGTACATGTCAGCTACCCTCGGCGTACGCCTGCCCCTCGCCCAAAAGTCCGTGTGCTTCTCCTGATCTCTCATGTGAACCTGAGTTACTAACCGTCATCTGCACCGCCTGTCCAGTTTGCCAAAGAAACTCCTGATAGGATTAGTCACAAGACAGGCGCCCTCCCCCGTCCCCGTTCAGAAAGACCGAGGGCACTTCCCACCCCGAGGGCCGCAGGCGCCCGCCTGAGGGAACGCACGGCCACGCAAGCCCTGGGGCGGATTCCCGTCACCGCATCGCCCCGAGCAGCGTGACGCGCTGTCGAGCCAGCAGAGGGCGCCGGAGCGCCACCGCCACGCCAGGCGCGGCGCTGGGCGGGCTCGGGGCGGCTCTCTGCGTGAGGCAGGTTACTCCGTCGCATCAGCCTGGTAACAAATCCTGATTTAACCAATTCGTACCGCGCGCCTTCCGCCTCATGGGACCGCTTTTAAGGACAGCCAGTTAGTTGCAGGAACCCTTTCAGAAAGAGCCAACTGCTTCAGAGCTTGCAGAGGCAGTCCGGCCCCTGTGTGCGCTCCACGCGTGCCAGGCTTGGAGGCAGACAGGCTCTGATTAGAGCTAAGTGCCTCAGGAAACAACAACGGAGACAAAAACGAGGTGCCGGTAGCCAGGTGTTCTTTAGGAGTATCTACAGCGAGTGTTTTGCTTCCAACAAATGACTTTCCTTGCCATAATTAGGATTTTTGGAGCCCTGGGTACTTCACTGGATGTTCCTCTCATGACAGACTGGAAGTAAGCCATGGCAGTGTCAAGGTAGATTCCTAAGCAAGGCCTTTGTAAAAACTGGTTGTTTAAAGTCAAGCGCTTAATTTGGTACATACTCAGACACTACTGTTGGCTTCTTCTGACCTTTTACTGCCATGTGGTTGGGGTTTTAAAATGTACAGACATATAGTCAAAAGATAAGGTTTCAATACATGTGCCTGAGGCTGGTGTGAAGCAAAGTGTTTCAGAGAAGCGCAAACCCAAAAGTTCTTGATTATTTGCTGGCTTAGCTCAAGGCATGCTCGGCTGCAGACATGAACTCCTAACTGCATGTCCAGGTTACATCCAGTCTCATCCATCTGCATGGCAGAGACTGCAGCAACTTTGCAAGCTGTTGGGAGAGTAAAGAAAGGCCACATGCTGAACATTTTCCCTACCTTTGACATTTCTCTATACAATATATTAGACATCACTTTACAGGACATGCATGAGACTAAGGATTAGGAGACAAATTACTAACCTCGCCTCATGAGCCAGAAAACAGGATAAATAGTGACAGGGACAGAGTGCCAAACGAGAACAGAGCTTGTATCAGCCTGAGCGGGTAAAAGGATAGACTGCAACAGCATTGCTCTGGTGGCCGTGTGAGCAGTGCTTCAAACACAAAAGTGGAGATTAAGCATATTCGCTGGCAACTGTCTATAGCTTCACAGAATAATGTGGACAGAGCCACTGTGTTTTATCCATGCCAGAAACCGTTGATGGCTTGTTCTGTTTGGCTCAGTCTTGCTCTCCTCATGCCCTCCCTCCAAAAACTCTGAACAGTGGCTTGGAAAAAAAAGCCAGTCTCCCTCCCCACATTCTTGGCTTGCCATGAGAAGAAAGAAAAAAAAAAAAAAAAGCGCATGATGCTGGTCACATCATAAAGAATGTCTGATGCAAACATGGCCTTATTGATTTGGGGGGTAATTTTTAATAAAATGGCTCTAGATTATGCTTTATTGCTCAATGCTTAGGAACATATTCTTGAATGGACTGAGAGCAGGCTGGGGGCCAAAAACAGCTGTCATTGATCTGCAGTGTGGCCTTCACCATTTAATCTCTTGTACAGCAGTGTCCTCACCTGGAAATGAGGATCAGAAAGACCACTTGCATCATCTGCCTGTCCATCCCTCCATCCTGGGGCAGAGGGGTGGAGTTGTCCCTTAGCACCGGAGGGCCAATGGCAGAGGAGTAGAGATCTCCTCCCCATGGAGGGCAGCCCAGGGACACCTCTGTCCTCCTGCCCAGCTGTGTGATGTAAACCCCTCCAGGAGCCACAGCGCTGGAGGGGGCTGGGGGGGAGGGTGGTGGTGGGAGGTGTGTGTGTGTGTACTCTCTGGACAGGCACTTAGTACTTTGGGTTTTATCATGAAGGCAGGCAGCCTTGTGAATCGATGATCTAGGCACAGCACCTTGATGCAAGGTCAGCACCCTTGCCCTTTTTGGGGCTAATTCAGTGGCTTTTGGCATTGGTTGCTTGGGAGTCTTTCAGTAATTTTGGTACACATTGAAGCACCCCTTGTGAACGTCACTGTCTTGCCTGTTCTGCTCCATAGAGGCTCACCAGTTACTACATGTATTAGAACCATAATCAGCGAACCATTCAACAAATTCTAATGCCAGTTTAAATAACTTAAGTATTTATGCATCTAATCCATAAATGTAAATGATGCAGTTGTTACGTGGTGTTCTGGATTTGTTTTTATATGTAAGTGCACACAGTCTACTCATAAGACCACTACTGCAGAGAAACGGCAACTTCAATATATTAAGGGATGAAATCTTTAACAACAGTTGTCATTAATGGCATTCTAAAGTCATTAGTTGTCAAGATGTAACTCAAGACCTGCTTAGTTAACAAGTACTCTGTAATTTTTTATTTATTTTTTTTTTACAGACATCATTGAAGAAGAGGATGACTTTGCCAACTCCACCCCAGCAGCCCTGGAAGCTACACAAGTAAAGAAGGAGACGATTGACATAGGTAGGTCCTGATGGTTGTAACAGCATGTTCTCCTTTACTGGGAACTGCAGATTTCTAAGGTTTGTATGTTATTTGGTCACATTGTATTCATTCTACTTCTAGGTTATGATAAAATATGGTTTTGTTTGATTTTGTAGTTCAAAAATACATAAACACTTACTACTACTTCCTCTGATTAATAAGATCTTATTTTAGTAGACAGCATACTCATTATGCTAGATGTGATAAGTCTGCATGTGATTGTGACAAATACTGTTGTTCTTTTTCATACATGGCTGCTAGAGGATAAACTGGAGAGCTAAATAGTTGTCTCAGAAACACTGAACATTTCATGCCTTGTCTGTCTTTTCAAGATACTTAATGACAGTGCATTTAATTTGAGACTATTCACTATCAAACAACTGCCATAAATATTCTGAATTATTTTGTAAGTAAACTGAAATCAGAGCCTCAGCAATATGTATGTCATACATATTGACAAGTAATCAGGAGGAGATTTGTTTTATTATGTTAAATTTTAACATTAGAATACAGTAGGGATATTAACCTTCTGGAATAAATAAGCATAAAAACCATGGAAGGTCATTAAGGAAAAAAAAAAAAAGCATCAAAGGAAATAACAATGACATTGAAATCTATTGACTTTGGCACCCTGGATCAAAATATTCTTTACAGTAGTGCTGCTTATGCCCAGAAGTTAATGGAAAGAATAAAAAAGTCTATTTATAATGTTTCTGTGAACAACAATTCTTTGTGCTTTTACACTGAGAGTTTCTATCATAATATATCCACTGTATGTGTCACTATTTCTGCCATCCAGGCAAGAGCTTCCTTCTCAGCAATTATGGTATCTTGGTGTTGAGACACCCTATCCAGCACAGCTTCTACAGCTGTTTGCACAGACTGATCTTGATTATGAAAGACAACTGTAAGGAGGATGACACTGAGGACAACATCAGAGCAATGCTATCACAGCAGTGACACACAGAAACACAGGTTACACTGAGGATAAAGTAAAGCTGTGTCCCTGAAAGTTCAGACACATAGCAAGGTCACCGCAATGCAAAGAGTTCATCACAATGACACAAAATAAAAAGTCATGGAAATCACCTGACTGCCTTACACACACACACACAAAAAATTCCCTGTTTCTCTCATGTAATTTCCAGTGGAGGACAGCAGTCATGCAAGTCAGAAGTGCCACTGCCAAAGGCAGGGAGAGATTAGAGAGCCAGTATGGCTGGCAGAATGAGCACATAAATGGAAGCCATGGGTTGAGGGCTTTTTTAATAGTTAAACACCCACCCACCCACCCCCCAACAAAAAAACCCAAAAAACCCTGCTCCAGAACCCAGGAGTAGACCCACTGCTCCATTTTGGCCCAAGGTTGTATTTCTAAGAGTTGTTAAAGGAAGATGCAAGGATTTCCCTAAGAGTTATGGGCTATTCTATGAAAAACTGCTTTTTTAGTAGTGCCCCACGTAAATCACACACACAAGCTTATGAGAGTATAATTTCTAAGTTTCCATAGGTATAAAATTTATTCCAGCATATGGCTCACAAACCACTTCAGAGAAAGCGAGTTATAAAGCAAATACGAATTCTGAGTAGTACCCTGGGCCTATGTTAACAAGTATAGACAGCTCATCAAATGAATCACCTCTTATTTACCAACAATCTTCTTTCTAACAGAGTCTAAACCGTGTACTCAGTTTTTCAAAACATATTCAGGAATATTACTTCTACCCTTTACTGAAAACTGTATTGGTCTATGACACCCATAGAAAGTGCAATTTAAGCTGAGGCTAAAGATGTCCACAAAAACATCCATTAATTGCTTTGTTTTCCAATCTTTCTTCTGCTTCTGTTATCCCCATCACAAAAGCTCTGTATCACAGACTAGCCTTTCACCCAAAAGCAAAGAAACACCTCTGTCTCCTCAAGGAAGGCAAAGGCATGCAACCTTCCCCACAAAACCTAACATCCCTCCCTGGCCTCCCTCCCGGAATCAGGGCAAGGCACGCCTCAAAGCCCAGCTCTGACACCCACCAAGGCAGCTGACTAAAATGGGCTCTAAACATCTTTTCTTTTGTAATAAAAAGGAGTCCTGAATAGAGGAGAACAAGGAATAAGGAGCAAAGGTCCCTCACAAAGATCTGAGAAAAGCCCCATCAGCAGTATGAAATGCGGCTTACACAAAACCACACTGCAGGCAGGTCTGCCCAGAGGTGCCTCCAGCTCCTCTTCACTGCACTCAAATCAGGGACACAGCTTCCAAACTTGGCAAGGGGACAGTGATTTTCTAAGCGCCAAGTCCTGCTGGTTTCACAACAGCAGTGCCGGGCCATACATGAGCCCACAAAGGGAAAGGCTGCGGTGTGAGCCCTTTTGAGGTGTGAATCTGTAGACTCATGCCCTTACAAATGGCACCAAAGCCTCGCCAAACCTGCCCACCCACATCACCTACGAGAAAAACCTGTGCTGATCACAGAATCGTAGAATATCCTGAGTTGGAAGGGACCCATAAGGATCATCGAGTCCAACTCCAGTCAGTGGGTACAAACATGTTATGCAAATCAACTTATATGTGAGATACAAACCATCCATACATGCCTACATGTTTAATCAAGGATATTAAACCTGTGTTGCATCCACAGCTACTTTTTGGGGAATGTGGGGGCTGAAAGGGGGAGAGAAATGCCACTAGGTAATTTGATTTTGGGGGGCATGTAGCAGAAGCCTTGTTATAACTGATGGGCTGTGATATTTTTGAGATAGGTGTTACCTGCAGAGGATTACAGTAATATCAGCAATTTATTTGTCTAAATCCAAGTCTCTTTTTACTAAAAACTCTTGTGTTTTACAGATGATGACTCTATAAGCACTACCTCAGAAGATAGATCTTGTACGCCAGTAGCAAAAAGGATAGTCGGGACAGGCAAGTATTCATTTTCATGTGTATATTCGGAAACAAAATCACATTGTCAGTTCAGTACCAAAGCTGGAGCAATCAGTTCTCTACTGGAAACACAGCTCTGCTTTTCTGACTCCAGTCTTTAGCATTATCACTAAACTTAAAAATCAGTTTCATAGCTCCATTCCCTGTCATGAGCAAAACTTGCATCAATACTTGCCGCTCTAATTTGAAAGGATACTGGAAAGCCATTTTCTTCCAATGCTGCTATCTAGTTGCTTTAAAGTTAAAGGCCTACTGCTTCCCTGCATGTAGCACTTGTATACCTCTGTCTTTAATTTGACAACAGCAACAAAATTACACTGACAAAATACAGAATTTTAGATGCCTTGGAGAAACAAGAGATTTCGCTTGCTACATATTTTGCATACTTAAATTTAATCATGTATGGATATTAAGGTTGTAAAGTTAAAAGATTTTCTTAACAAGAGATCATTATAAACATTGATTAATCTTTCAGCTCCTTACCAAACCATTAGCTACAATTACACTTTAATGTATGTATATGCAGCAATACTCAGTTGTTGTTTCATTTATATTTTCAGATAATCACATTCCCTTGGAAGAAGCACAAAATCACTTTAAAGTTATTACAGTTAATGATACTGGAGCAGGAAAACACTGGAGTGATAACGAAGTCAGAGCTCTGATAAACATATGGTCAGATGAAAAGATACAACAAATGCTTGAAGGGGCCACAAGAAATAAAGAAATATTTGAGGAAATTGCCAGAAGGCTAATGAAACGGGGCATAGACAGAGACTGGAAACAATGTCGCACAAAGTACAAGAATCTGAAATACGAATACAGGGCACTGCAGAAAGAGAATGAGCATCTTGGGAATCCCAGGAGGAAAATGAGATTTTATGATGAAGTTGACTGTATCTTAAGAAGACAGCCTCTGGGTCCCTCAAGCTGGGGATGTGAAAGTTCAAGTCTCCTATCAGGTACTAAAAACTTTGGCAATGAGATAAAGCTTTCAAAATGAAACTTAAAAGTTGCCTGTTGACCCATACCGTAGGGATGAAATATATAGCCAGAATGGGGAGGGAAAATAACTGAGGAACCTGTAACTGCAGAAATCTGCACAACCAGAAAAAGTGCAAGGAGTCTGAAAAAGCACACTTGATTAATTCAATTCACACCGCAGTCAAGACAGAGAAAAATCCAGGGCAGTGATGTCTATTTGAACACTTAGAATTATATTAATTTTGCCAAAGCAGAGTCAGTTTTATAAATAGAGCTTGCTTCTACTTTACTATCAAAAGGCCTCTGACATAGGAACCACACAGATAACCTTGTGGCTGCTGTAATGGCTCTCACGACTAGCCAACTGCTCCAGCTCTCAGGGGTACCTGCCCCTGCTCAAGGCAGACCACATGCTCTTGTAGAAGAAATTTAACCACTGCAGCTTACAGCTCAGTGTGTTATGGTAAACCAGAGCTAATTCTGACTTTTCCCACTACATTAGATAATAATTTGCAATGTCACAAATGTTAGTTCAGGTCTTGGAACTATTTGTACAGCAGAGGCCAGATGGACAGCTTGAAGAGAAACTGATGGAGCCATCCTTAAGCCAGCCATCCTCAGTCATGAATCAGAGCCATAATGCAGGGTTCAAGGGCACCATACAGTACTGCCTTTAAATAGAGGCTGAAATGACATCCTCACAGCCATGGAACGACACCACTGCTGCTCAACTGCCTCATTTTTGCACTCTGTCACGTTCTTAAAGACAGACATTTTCTTCCAAATCCAGAAACTGAAGATACTACCATTCATTTTTGTTCTCCATGAGTATTTCAGCCAACCTGGCTGTTTTACATTTTAGCGTGCTGCAGAAGGTCTGTGTAGTTTGTGTTATGACACAGGAGACAGTAGAGCAATAACCTTCCCCAAAAAAGCTACAAGCACCTGTAGCCTGGCTCCGTATGCCAACCCAGCACCTATCTTTTCTTGAAGATTCTCATTGCTCCAGGTCACTTGTCCCAGTGCATTTGTTTCTGTAGTATAAAGCTTTTCAGTGTGTGACTGTCTGTGCTTTGAGAATCTCTGCAAAATACTTAGTCATCTTGTTTTTAATACTTAGTCATCTTGTTTTTCTCTTCTAAGTTTCAGTGGGAGATGTTACAGCAAACACAGGATCCTTGAGTATCAAGAGAAAAACATGGAATGATGGTAAGAGCTCTTGACTTTTTAAAGCTTCTATATACTGCTGTTGAATTAGATGCCAGATTCCAGTTCCCAGCAGTCAGTTTAAAAGAAAAAAAAATCCTAGATCGTAACACCAGCTGCAAAACAACATTCTTCTCCCACCCTCCAAAATCTGCAAAAGAAAAGTCCTGATAAGAATAGGTGCATAAGGAAAATGGTAATTTCTCTCTTTCAATCCTCATTCCCATTATAAATGAGGTAGTTATCAGAAAGTACTTCTTTGATTTGTAAGAATCAAGTGCAAGGAAAAGAGAAAAATATTTTAAAAAGAAGATGTCTTAATTACTTGTGTTGCTCAGAGGAAAATATCAGAGGGGCAATATCACAGCCATGGTTGCAGTTTCTTCATATTATACTATGTGCTGGTAAATGAGAGGAGAAATTACATGTTTTGACATGTGATGTCTAACATGTTGTAGAGAACAGGTTAAGGCAGCTAATCCAAAGAGAAGGTATGGTATAGAATCACTGAGAAAGGAAAATGAAGGGAAGGATATAAATATGCAGCATGCAATCTGATATAGGAAAGGCCAGAAGCTTATTTATCTTCTTGGCAGAATTGTCAGGTCCTAAATAATCAAAAAGTCCAACAGTAAGGGATGAAAAACTTCATGTTTAGGAGGCTCACCCCTATTTTTAATACTAAAATGATGTCTTGTCTATAGACAAATACAGAGAGATCCAGAAAACACATTTCTGAATTCAACCTGCTCAGTTTACCATCACAGACTGGGCTAACGGGACTGCCTCTGTGTGATTAAATATACTTTAATTTACTGCCTTGCAGAAGGCAGTAGCTAGGCAAAGCTGGACATTTCAAATATGAGTGATATTTACAAGGCCAGCTTCATTCCTACTTGTTGTTATACAATGAACCCTTACACAACACCAGGGCACAGCTGCCAAGGGAGCATAACAGGACAGCATTAGGAAAATCTGGCATGTGCTAAACTTCAGTGTCAGCAGTTCATTGACTTGTGCACTCTAACTACATACTTTGCTTTTGTCCACAGAGGTGTCACCTGTTCCACTTAAGAAAAGTGCTTCTGAAAGCACCATACTCCACTTCCAAAAGCTATTAACAGAGAGAGTGCACACAGTAACAGAAGGCAAAAAGTTACTGTTAGAAAGGCTTTGTAAGCAGGAAGAAATGCAAGACCTCAGCAGAACACAGCTGTATGCTGATCCATCAGCCATACAACAGGTTGGTTTAATGAACTTTCTACGAAATTAGCATGCAAACAGAAATTAAATAGACTAATTCATGAGTGTAGGTCACACACATGAGTACGTTTGCTCCCCTTTAATATACTCACCTTCCATCATTGAAACTGAAACACGGTATGAGTTCCCATCATAATCCTCCACTATGTGCTTTTAGCAATGTGTTAGTCCAACAAAGGATATAACCTCTGCCTACATTCCTTGGCTTACCTACATGCCACAATTAACAGACTTAATTGGAAGAAAATAAGACTTAAACTGATCAAAGAAAAACATTTTCAGTTAAAACTTCATCCTGTCATTTCCAATTACCATCTCTATGACCTTCTTAGCAAGTTAGTCCTCTGCAATCAACCAAAACTTTGTAACCATATGAGAACTTTTTGATTACGCAAGGCTGGAGAGGAAAACACACCACTGAATTCCCATTTACCCTCCTCCCTAGCCTTGCCACCTGCCTATGCTGGGGTGATGGAGCATCCCCATCTGCCCCCAGAAGGGATGGTGCTGTGCAGCAATGAACTGGGGGATTCAGTGAGCCAGAAAGAAAGTACACAAAGCTGATGCACACCCAGAAGGGGCAGGCATGGGTTGTGTTCTCTGTTCTGTCCAGTAGCCAAATGAAGCACAGAAAACATAGACACAGTGCAGGGAACAATGACATGGTAAGTGACAAATGCCAGGCTGTAACGAACTGTTACTCTGTAAAATCCTAGCAGCCACTAATTCATTTTGTGATTGTGTAAATACTCTACAGCCTGAACTGCCTGCAAGGCACGTATTTCCAAGGTTTTCCTTTCAGTGCATTCAAGCAGAACAACTAATTTCTGGATCTCAGTCATGTTTGGGCATAGACTGACACAGCCCTGCCAAAGTTAGGTCAGGCCTGGGCACGCACAAGGGCACAAATGAAGTCAAACAGTCAAGTCCTTACCGCAGCAGCAACAGCCACCACGGTTTTTTTATGTATATACAGAGGCCTAAATTCCACTCAAGTCCCTCTCTGCAAAATCTTACACAAAAGTATTAATGGATATAGTCCTTTGTTTCCTGCTCTATGAATAATTAATTAATTAATTTATCATTCATTCACAGGTAGTAATTTTATCTGCCATTTGACTAGTATTTTCAAAACAATTCTTAGAAGTCAGAGAAAGATCCCTTGTAAATCACAGCTTTTTGGTCATATTCACTCATACAGGGACAGTGTATGCTTACCTACCACTTTTCACACTTCATATAGTTTTCTCCATGTAAACCTTCTTTGGCTTGTAATACTAGTTTTAAAAAATCGTTCTTCTCCCTTTGCAATGAGATGGTCCAAAGACATATCCTTGAATTTGCCCCATCCAGACCTGCTGTCTTTGGTAGAACAAGGGGTCTGTCCCTGCCATCACAGAGGAACATGCTGAGCCAGCTGAAGACCCCACCATTCCTAGCAGTACTAAAATCACAGGCTACTCCTTCCCCACGTGAAGCAGAAAAAAAACCCAGTGTGAACCAACCCTAATTCACTCTACTGCATTTAAGCAGTTTAATCCAATTTAGATATAATTTTTTTTTACAATAACTGCACTGAAAATTTTAATACTGGTCACATACTTGTTCTGCTCTACCTGCTCTGTTCCACAAGTGCAAGGCTGAAGTTGCATGAAGCAGCTGAAGCCGATTTGATAACTCTGCAACAAGAAAGTCCCCTTGTCTCCATGCTGCTGCAAGCAACCTGATGCTAGGTGGATCCCCTATAAACCAGTTCAGCTTGCTAACCTGACACAAGGCTAGCCGGGTTGGGAAAAAAATAAGCAAATGGTTTTCTGTGTGTTGAAGAAGCAGCCCAGCAAGTTCTCAGCTGTGCTAGCCCTAACTGTGAATAGCTCAAAAGTTGTTTTTGTTGCAGTGTGACTGCCTTCACAGAAGAAAGGCTAACCTGAGGGAGCAGTTAGCACTGCAGAGGACAAACTGCACCTAAAATTCAGTGATGCACAAGGATCTAAATCTTTCAAAATTTTTGCTGTCATATAGTGTAATATCCCTCAAAAAAATCTTTCTCCTTTTCAAAAAAACCCCCCACAAAACAACCCAACCAATGAACCAACCAAAAAACCTTATTAATTAAAATAAGTAGATTTTTCAGGAAACGTGGATCTGTTTTTAAATGCTGTTGGTCAGGTGAGAACTGCACAAAAGCACTGAGACAAATGACTAAATTTTTAGTAGGTAGAGCATTGCAGAGCGCACTTGTATTGTCTACCTGGACACCATTCACATCAATGCTAGATGGGTAGGCATGAAGCAAAAACTGACAGAACAAAAAAAAAAACCACAAGGGACTTGCCAAGTAAAAGTGTGTGTTGGTTGGGGTTTTTTTAATCAAGAAACTTTTCAGAGAGTGGGATTTACCTGTCAAACAAATGTCAGAGGAACATGGAGCTCCCTTTGGGTGGGATTCCACTTCTGTTCTGCTCTGTGGCTGCAAAGCATAGCTTGATTTTTGGAATTGTCTTGTCAGAAAGCTATCTCCTCTTTTCCTGCTGTTCACATTTATTTTTGGGTTAAAGCTGGTAAGTGATGTCAAATGCATGGGGCATTTGGCATAGTCCAATATTTACGTGATACATTGATACAGATAATCAATTTACTGGAATGTCTAGGACACTGAGATAGAAAAATCAGTGGCATCAAGACCTTTCTTTTCTTCACTGCAGTTGTTGTGATTCTATATCACTTTTTGTTTAAAGACAAAATAACCTGAATGCTGCACATTTAAAATCCCAGCTGTCTAGAGATATGGCCTGTCTCCTTTTGACAGCATCTCCCAGGGTAGTGACAATGGGCCAAATAGAATGTGGCTGGAGTGAAAGATTTCTTAAAAATGCCCCTTCAAAATGGTGTTAAATCAATCCAACTCATCCCTCCAGTGTGCTTTTCTATCCACTTGAGCTTGTGCTGACAGCTTTACACTTACTGCAGTCACACAGCAGTTAATCTAGGCACGCTTATGGGAAGGTTAAAGGGGCTTGGGACACGACCTGACATAGGCTAAATGCTTATGTGAGAGCACTGCCCTAGGACTGAAAGAGTTTGGGAAGAGAGGCTGTCTGAGACATAGATCCACAACACAGTTCCTTTTTTGCAGAAAGGTCAGATCATTCTTTCCATGGAACCACTCTTGGGAATACTAATATAAATTACATAATGAAAGCAGTCCAGCTTAAAAATCAAAACCAACACCAAGTAATGATGGCAAAAGCAGCAATCCTATAAAAAACCAAGAGATCTTTGCTCTTCTCTCTCCTCAAATACCCACACTATTAGCAAGGGGTCATTCAGACTAGCCTGAGGTCAAATCTGTCTCCTCCCCAGTTTGCACCTGGCAATACTGAAATCTTTGAGGTGTGGCAGATAAATGGAGCAATCACCACTCTGATCTAGATTAATAAATTCCATTCTTCTCTAAAGCACACTCATGCACCGAGATGAATGGTCACTTTACACATCTTTGACAGGGCTTGTTGCACTGGAAAGTCCTGACTGCCTTATTTGGATAATTTCCTGGTGAACCAATCTATATATGGAACAAATGCCTGGAGAATGAGCTTCAGGGAGCAGAAATGCTTGCATTGTTGGTGGATTCATAAGCTTTATCAGCATCACTGACCCTACATCCAGACTCTAGCCCCTTGTTCCCTCTCCTGCAGCAAAGTCTCCTTGGTGTTGGCACAAGCGCTCATGTGACCAAGTGGTTAACCAACTGACAGAACTGATTTAAATTAAAACTACTGATTTAAATTAAAACTAACCTAATAAAAAGCCCTCCAAATAACCCTGCTTTCCCCCCCCCCCCCCAAGTTCAAGGAAAATAGTGTAAGACACTGCAGAAAGAGCAGCTAGGAGAGATTACTTGAACTGGAGTGCCAAGCATGAACCTCCCATGCTGTGTACAACCCTGCCTCTGTGCATTAGGCTCAGATTTAAGATATGGGCAGACAAGCCAATGGAAAAATCCTGTGAAAATTACTGGAGAGCTGTATGATAATTTTATAATTACTTAACTACAGTGAAGAAATATGAATGGTCTCTCCCCAGCTAAGGCTAGGTTAATGTAATGGAAAGTCTGTTGGCTGCATAAACATAATGGCTGTCTGATACGTCATATATATACATTTTGACACCAAAAATCTCTTAATCCAGAGATAAGAGCCCAGATGTGTATCTAAGAGATGTGAACCTGGCTAGAATGGAAAAACTGGCTTATCTTCACTTTCCAAAATCGAGCATGCAGGAACCCAGCCCTGCAGGAAGTGTTTAACAACTGAGCGGAAGTAACAGCCCACCACAGGAAAAAGATCTCTTCCTGCTGGAGTAAACTTCATGGCTTGTTATTAAACAGGGCTGTCAGCACCCAGCAGCACAGACTAGCCTATAAGCATAAAGAGCAAGACAGAAGGAAAAGATAAAGTGTTAGTATATCCACATTCAGTAGGTGCCTCTGAAAGTACTTGGGAATGTTTACCAGCGTGTACCAGCTGTATGAGATAACACTGAGCAGGCACACAGACTCAATCACTAGCTGAACATCTCTGCATTTATACAACTAAACCAGTTACTGCATCTGGGGATGGGGGATCTGCTGAACCCACAATGGGTTCTTGAGATGAAATACAGAGATAAATATGTTAACAATCAAATTATCAGGATTGTTACCTGTAGCATTTCTGTGTTCCTTCAGCAAATTCTATTACAATCTCAAGCTTTTTGCTTGAAAGATCCACAGTGAAAGAGAGGATACCAACAGCTTGCTAAATAGCCTTTTAAATTAAAAAAAAAAAACCTATCTTGTAGCCAAGAGGTGGTATATAAAACCCAGATAAACACTTTCATTATTCTGTATTGAGCATAGATATTTGGAACAATGGCTAATGGGAAGCAGCCAGTTGATTGAAAGAGAAGGAAAAATTCTTAACTTACACTGGAGATTGTTTGGGTTCTGTTGTGTGGGGTTGAATAGTGGACAGTAGCAAGGAAAATACCAAAAAAGCCAGCTGGCCCAGCCTCCACTCTCCATTTACTTCAATTTGCACAACAAATTCCATACAACAGACCCAGCTGAGGTGAGACAAGGAATATTCCCTGACTTAAGAGGACTTCCACCTGCACAGAAAAGGCCTTTAAAAGGCCTTTCTAAAAAGCAGTACAAAGCTGAATACACTCAGGTTTCAGTACACAGTATTTCTGCCAAAAATATTTTCCAGGGAATTTTGCAAAAAGTTAACTGAAATCACACTTGTTCCATGATTAACTTTGCAAATTTGTCCTGGTCAAGGACTCAAGTGACGTTTAATAGATTTCTAACTCAAAGTACTCCTCCTCCCTCCCTCCCCCAAGAAAGTCCTCTGACTTTATTTTGGCATGCTGTCAGTAGATTGTACAGTGACTTTGTTCCCTAGCTTAGAAATGGTAAAGATGATTTAGCACAGCCACTTTTAAGCCTTGTTAATGTTGAAGCCAGAGTAACAGCATTAGCTTTAGCAGCTTTAAAGTTTCAGTGAGAATTCACTGCGAACATGGCTGTAAAATGTGTTACAAACAGATGAAAATCACTCTAAAATGGTCTCAAGTTAAATGGGTACAATGTTCTGTGTGTGTGTAAGGCCTTGATTGGCCTTTGAGTAGGAACATAGTTATATTTATTTCAATTCACAGTTCACCCTTCTAAAGTAAAAGCCAATAAAAAGCCATGTTCTGACTTCTGCTACAAAGGAGTGCAAATTTAAGCATCAACAATCTAGCAGCTGCTTTTTAATTACAAGAAAAAGAAAAAAGCAGCTTTCAAAGTTGTTGCTTATGTCTAGGCAGTGAAATTCCAAGTCTGTATTTCCTCTTTCAGGATGTGCCTCTTTGTGGGCCTGCTCCAGAACCTCCCTTAGAAATAAACACACAGGGGCTTTTCATGCAGAATAGTTTCAGTGCAACAATGAGCACCAAAGACACACTGTTGAATACATGCTTAAATATTTTGGAGGCCCAACTCAGATAACCAGGTTTCAAAGTTTTGGTTACAAACATCCTCACTGAAGTCCATCTCTCCAGTGATGCCTTTTTAACACTGGAATACAAACTATCCACTCATTTTAAGGCCTTTATCAGAGAAGCAAAGTACTTCACATTGCTGTAACCAGCTCTATCTAAACATAAAGCACAAAGAATTCATGCCACATCTTTTTGTCTTTTTGGCATGTAACAAATACTCTGGGTCTTTATGTACACAGATATTATTTCAAAGATATGTTCCCAACAGCTGCCTCTTCTTTGTGGATCACTCAAAAATGCAGTTTGATACACCGCCATGCCTGGATATTCTGTTTTTTTTTAACACCTAGAATTAATTTAGGGCTAAATTCTGTAATTTGATTTATTGCACAGGACTAATTTGCCTATAAAAGATGATGTCTATGAGTATCTAAGGCCAGTAATCATTACCTAAACATCACTATTTTGAAGGTGATGTTTAAGGACTGTGTTTTCCAACGGCAAATCTGTTACTGCCTATTAATATTTACACCACCTCTCTCATAGTCACTATTTTTCAAAGGAATATGGTTAAGACACTTCCTAGTTTTTAAGTTTAAAAGGACGTGCTTAATGAAATTGACTGATACAATTAATGCTACATCTTAATTTTGAGTTCAAATCCAAAAAGAAGGAAGAAATATAGCTGCTGTCCTGTTACCTCCTGAAAGGGATGCCACCTCTTCTCGCAGCAGAAAAATGCAAAGACGTTAGGGAGCATGTTTAACAAAGGGAAACATCTCAGCTCTCGAACAGAACTGCACCAAGCATATGCCAAAGTATGGCTAATTGAACAGACTGTTTCACTTTACAGTGAGAGTAAACCAGTTTCACTTGATGGATGCAGTAACCATGCCTCTAAAGCATCCCTTAAATTTGCTGACAATTATTGCTAGAAGATTAGTCAGAGGTAGTGCATACATGCCTGGGGGTGCGTATTACCTTCCTGTAACTCTGTAGAAGTTGTGAATTGCTTACAGTTTCAATCACAGCATTAGTATTACTGTCTACAGTTGCATCCTCCGTGGGGGATATCTGAAGTTAAACAGCTTATGGAAATGAAATATACTTGTCATGTGCCCATCAGAAAAGAGTGTATTGAAAAAAAAATCATTAAATAAGGTGAAAATTGAGATAGGAAGCTGCAAAGTGAGGAAAATAACAGGAATAATTTTATTTCCAACTAAGAAACTCCAGGTCCACCGGTGTAACTGTGTAAGCAATATTGAGGTAAGATTTTTTCCAGCCTCTTCACAGAAAAATTGCACAACCTAAGATGAGACTATTGATTACATGGCTTTATTCCTTGGATTCTGCAGCTCTGGCGCTCCCAACAAAAACGTTTGCGATGGACACTGGCAAGTATATATATATATAGGTTTATGAATGATATACCTGCAATCCAAAGAAAACTGTTAGTGTAGGAGTCATGTAGGAGTGCAGCACTTTCCCGGCAGAAGTATATGAAGCTCAGCTGTAATAAACAGAAAACCTCAATGCAAACCATTTTCTATCCTTGGGCCAAACCAATGTCAGAACAAGCTTTCCATGCCTGTGACCTCAAAAACACCCCGAACTTACCACTTCATCTAGTCGGTGCACATGTTCTTAGAGAAGCCCACCTGCTGGGGCTGTCAGGCATGGGATGGTGCAGCCCACCTTGTGCAAAGGGAAAGCTAAGCGTAGTATGTAGGTGTCTGTACTACGGGCACCTGGCATGTGCCGCAAGCGGAGGGCGTGTGGCTGTGCACGCGTTCCCTTTCACTGAAGAAAAACATGCTGAGCATCGATGTCAGCCTGTGACACTGCTGCCTAGAGTGCCACATGGAAGCAGCACCCACATCCCATCTCGCAGCTCCGTGTCCACAGTGCAGCCCTGGCAGGTTCATGCCGCCACAGACGTGTCAGGTAGAAAATCGAGTTTTATTACATCACTGTGATGAACCTAAATAACCGTGGCTCGAAGGAGCCTAAAAATGCCTAAGAACCTCTCGGCCTCGGGAGTCCCTGACAGCAGCATCTCCAGTAACGCCGGGAGCGGTGGCCGGGCCTCGCCGCGACGCCGGCAGGCGGTCAGCGCCCGCATGACACTGCCGCGGCGCGGCTGGGACGCCGCGGGAGCCCAGCAGCGGGTCGCAGCCACGCCGCCCGGTTGCGGAGGGCCCCGGGCAGCCCGGGACGTGCGCACGCCCGGGCCGGCGGCAAGAGGGGCGGATGCGAGTTGAGCGCGATTGCAGCCGAGTCCCAAAGCACGTTCGAGAGCTGCTGCCGCTTGTGCGGGGCCAGCCCGGGCGGGCGGGAGGCGGCGGAGCGTTCCTTGCGCTTCGCCACCGGGATGCTAGCGGGGCTCGTTGCCGGCGCGGAGCGGGAGGAAGGGACGGGACGCTCCGCAGCGGGCAGGCCCCCGGCTCCGTCGCTCCCCTGCAAGCCCCGCTCCTTCCGCCGCCGCAGCCGGCGACACGGGGCCCTTCCGACTGCACGTGGTGGCGTGGGGTCCCGATCATCCCCGGGCAAACCGCCGCGGCCCGGCCCGGAGACGCCGCTTTCGGACGGCGGTCGATCCATCCCGATCCCGATTCCCCGTCCCCCTTACCTGTGCTGCAGCCCCACCAGCCCCAGAGTGATCACATGGGGCACGTCCAGCTCGGTGGGCCACACGCCGGAGGCGATGCAGCCGAACACGCCGCACTCCTCCCGGATGCCCAGCTCCTCCAGCTCCATGGCGCGGGCGGCACGTGGCGGCGGGCGGCGCGGCCCCGGCGGGCGGCCCGGCCCCGGTCTCGGCCCCGCTGTGGCGGCTCCCGCGCGCTCCTGCCGGCGCCGCGCGCAACCAACAGCGCCGCGCCGCGCGGGGCCGCCGGTAGCCTGCCGGCGCGGCCTCCCTCATTTACATACGGGGGGGGCGCCCCCGGCCCCACACCACCGCCTCGCCGGCCCCCCTCCCCCGCCCCCCTTCCGCTTCCAGCCGGGCCCGCGACCCCGGACCCGCTGCCCCCGCGGGGCGCAACAGGCCGGGGGGCGGAGAAGGGGGGGGTGGGGTGTTTGCCAGCGGGACGTGGGGCGCGGGGAGCCAGGGGCCGGGCGCGGCGCGGCGCCGGCATTGGCGGGGAAGTGGGCAGGGGCCGTGTTTGCAAGGGGGGGGGTGAGGGGCGGGGGGCGGCCGGCGTTCGTCCGGGGGGGGGGGGGCTTGACGGGGCGTCCCGCCGCGTTGGGCGGCGATTGGCGCGCGGTGCCGCTGCCCCGCCTGCCCGCCCCTTCCGCCGGCCCCTTCTTACCCCGGCGGCGGGGCTCGGCCGCGTGCTGAGCTTCTCTTCTGTGCCCTAGGTGCCTGCGCCCGCTCCCGCCGCCGTAGCCATGGCCCCCGCAGCATCAGGTAACTGCCGCGTTCGCCCCCGCACAGCGCCCCGGGGCCGGTGATGGCGGCGGTGGTGGGATTTGGATGGGGGGGGGCGCCGCCGGGGCGTAGGCGCTTGGGAGCAAACTTTTTCTTCGCCAAGTTTTAAGTTTTCCATTTGTTTTTCAGTAACTTTTTTTTTGGTGGGTGGGCGCGCCCCGGCCCCGGGAGGTGGGAGGTCAGGGCGGGAGGGGAGGGTAGATGCTCCGAGCCGAAGCTTCGAGCCTCCCGCGCTGCGGGAGAGGGGCCATGCGGGCGGCTGCCGCTGCCCGGCCCGCGCCTTTTGGTTCCGCCAGCATCGCCTCTGTCCCGGCGCTTGAAAACAACCGGTGAAAACGACGCGGCAGCTGCCGGCACCGTGGTGGTCGGTGTTCCCCTCTCCCCACCCCGCGGGGCCGGCGCTCGGGGGGCGGGAGAGGTGGCCGCGCTGCCCGGTTGTGGCTGCGGCTTCGCGGGCCGCAGCGAGGGGTGCTGCGGGGTCTCGCTGTGCCGTGCCCGCGGCGGCTGCAGCCGGCGAGCCTGGGGAGGCTGCGTGCAGAAGGGAAAAAAGCTTCATTCAAACGGAAACTATTTTTTTTCCCCGCTCTGTTTTCTAGACCTGAAACTCGGTAAGAAAGTGAACGAAGGTAAAACGAAGGAAGTGTACGAGCTGCCGGATATCCCGGGATGTGTCCTCATGCAGTCAAAGGACCAGATAACAGCGGGAAACGCAGCCCGGAAAGACCGAATGGAAGGGAAGGCTGCCATTTCCAATACCACAACGAGCTGTGTGTTTCAGCTGCTGCAAGAAGCTGGTAAGTGTTTCAAAAGTAAAACACAGGCCTGTGTACTACGGATTGTGTTTTGTAGCAGTATGGTTTCTGTGTGTATCTCTCTAGCCTGCCTTGAGGCCCCCGTGGGCTGGGGTTTCTTTTTTAGTCTCTTTTCTATCAGTTTTTAGTTACACATCTCCCTCTGGTGCTGCGGAGCTGGGTGGGTGACTTGTTGCATTTGAGACCTGAGACGATCTAAAGTGTCGCAGGTCACTCTGCGGTAGGTTTTCCTGCTTGTTTGGACACACCCCCTCACCCTTCCCTCTGCTCCTCTCGGCTCTTCCCTACCCCGCGCCCCCTTGCCTGTAGTACCCGACTGGATGCATCTCGCCTTTCTTACTACGTCTGCCTGCATAGCAGTCGCTGCCAGCTAGTGGCGTGACCGAGCTGCGCCTGAGCTGTGCGAAATTGGTGTACGAATGTTAAAAGATAGCATACTTCAGGATATTCTTTCCTAAAATGATTATTCTCCCCTCTCAGTTGTGAGTACTACATCAGTGTAAATTTTCTGTATCCTTTGTACTTCATCACTTGAGAGGACTCGGTCACAAATGCATGCATCTGTCTGTATTGAACGTGTTGGTAACTTAGCATTTACTCTCAGAGGCTAAAACTTTGAGTTGCTTCTCTAAGTTTTGCATCAGGCTTCCCAAAAATGAGCCAGTACCTTTGCTCTGAGGAATGCACGTTGAAACTCTGTGGCTGAAGAGTTGGCAAGCTGCAAAGAGGAATTGGAGCTGGTGGGTTTCTAACCTGGGCCTGCCTTACAGGCACCAGTAAACTGGGTTGTAACTGCTCATGGCTGCATGCACAGTCCAGTTTGAAGCACTCGCACAGAGACCTGCTACTCTACAATAGATAACAAAACTTTTAGTAATAGATCCTGGTGAAACAGTGAAGTCTTCAAAAGTAAGTGATTCATCTGTGGAGAAGAGAAAGGTGTTTCCTTTAGAATTCTATCTAATAGAATTCTATCTATATCTCTGTGCAGGTAGTTCTTAAAATATGGGCCAATATGATAAAAAGATACTTGATCTTTTTTATCACTTGATGTGATCAAGTTATTCCATATAATCCTCTGTCACTGGCTTTCTTGGAAAGCCTGTTGTGCATACAGTACAAAGAAGCCTCCAAGGTCTTCCTGATTAGGTTTGCAGTTGATTTCAACCCACCAGTTTTCACTTAGGAACAACTGATGACATGTTTTGCAGATGTATTAAAAAGACAATAGTTAAACCAATCATCAAAATATTAAATATCCTTCAGATATGATTCTTAAATGTGAAGATGCCAAGCTGTGGACCTCTAGGAGATCCTTAAATGGCTTGTACTCAGGTGCTCTGGAAAAGCCTGGAAAATGAACTGCAGTTGCATTTTAAAGCAAAGAAAGAACTTTCAGGATTCTTCTCCACTTTGGTTATTTGACTGGCATAGATTGCAGATAAGGTGAATGCTTTATTGCAGAAGTAGCTTGCTTGCATTGCACAACTCCCCTTAACCTGCTCTTCCAGAGGTGATGATTTACAAAGTTCTGTTAAAGTTTCTCTCTCTCTTAGGCTAGAACTCATGTCGGTCCTTCTAAAGCACTTTTCCACACAGATGGAAAATGTAGTAGTAAACTACTAAGGCGTAAAGGGGCCTTAATGCTTGGACTTAGAAGTGACTTAATATGCAAGTTAAATCGTTCTGTCCTTAAGGGCAATGCAGTAAAATCTGAAGAGCCAATGTAAAAACTAGATTTTAAGAATTTAATTCTTCCTGTACAGTTCTGGAAGTGGAATGGAATTGGTTTTGGGTTTAAGTGGATGCAGCTAGGCAGGTTGTCTGGCCCTGGTGGGAGAAAGGTGGTACTTTCCTCAAGAGCAAAATGAAAAATGCTCTTGCAGTGGTTATCTGCATGTGTTGACTGTCCCTGTTCATCTTGGAACTATGCAAGAAGGCTGACTTGCTGCAGTGGGTTTGTGTATGTGGATGTGTTTATGAGCTTAGTGCTGTTGGTCCAACAAATCAGGATGCTGCAGTGTCCTAAGTAAATGTTAGTTTGTAAGGAAGGGAGTGCTTCTAAGTCATTATCTTCCCTTCTCCTTTCCCCTTTATTAAACAAAGTAGCAAAAACTACCATGCTCTTGTATTTTGCTGCCTTCGCCCAACTCGTTTTAGAGCCTCATTGTTACTGTTGATCTGTGTGTGATGGATCCTCCACCAGAGAGCACAGCTGGGTTGCTGCTAAACTGTTGTTTGAAAACAAACCATTACCAGGCAAGGTTTTTTTTCCAAAGGTCTGTCAACAAAATGATATGCACAGATGGGATTTCTGATCAGACCATAAAGCTCTAAGCTACAGGCAAGTATTGTATGGTAAAACAAGCAAGGCTGGTGGATTGTGGGAGATAACTGCAGCAATGGCCTCTTGCAAGGCAAAAGGAGGCTTAAAATACCTGAGGGATTCAGTGTGTCCCTTAAATGCAGGGAATGAGATTTAATTGTACTTGAAGATGTTTGTGACTTGTTTCAACTGTGAAGTGTGCCTAGTAATAGAACTAAGCTGCCATCTTTATCTTTAGGGATCAAAACAGCTTTTGTCAGGAAACAGAGTGACACAGCGTTTATAGCAGCTCACTGTGAAATGATCCCGATTGAATGGGTGTGCAGAAGAATTGCTACTGGCTCCTTCCTCAAAAGAAACCCTGGTGTCAAAGAAGGGTATAAGTTTTACCCACCTAAAATTGAGATGTTCTACAAGGTAAGTTTCCTTTCCCAGACTTAATGCCAGAGGTCTAGCTCAGCTTTTCTCCTTAAAACTGCTGACAAATAAAGCAAGTATCACTGGTGGCTGAGCAGTCCTCTTTGTATGGCCAGTTTTGCCATCCTCATGTCTTCCTGCATTCTTGTCCAACAGCTGTTTTGTCTAAAGTGTGTATAATGTGATACTGGCTTACAGGGCCATCAAAGAACAACAAGCCAAATGGTATATAAGGTAGAAAAAGGCCTTCATTTAAGGACTTTTTAAGGCATAAGCTTAATGCATCAATTCAAACAGATGTGTTGATGTGTTTGAAGAATTTGAAATAAATAGTTCTTGTATGCTGAGGGAAGCAGCTTAGCTACTCACTTAGGATGCTGAACTTCTTTGGGAATGCATGCAGTAAGAAGTGTCTTGTGAACTAAGACCTAAAGTGTTTTTTATCACTCCTGGGGCACTGTCCAAACTTGAAGTGTTTTTAAAGATTGTGTTACAGCATGTGTTTTCAATGTTACTGTCGCTTTTTTTAGTGCTCATTATATAATACTCATTTGTAGCCTGTATTTTCCTTTTTTTAATTTAAAGCAAACAAAACCTATTATTATCTTATGATTATTTTCCTCTTGTAGCAAGCATTACCAGAACATATACATCCTCTAACTTTTCTTTACAGGATGATGCCAATAATGATCCACAATGGTCTGAGGAGCAGCTAATTGAAGCGAAGTTCTGTTTTGCTGGACTTACTATTGGCCAGACTGAAGTGGATATTATGGCTCGTTCCACTCAAGCTATTTTTGAGATACTGGAAAAATCATGGCAGCCTCAGAACTGCACTCTAGTAGACCTGAAGGTATAAGAATCTGATTTCTCATGGTCCTGGTTCTGAGAGGAAATATATCGCTGCATAGAAGAGGGGTGGCCAGCAGGGACAGGGAGGGGATTGTCCCTCTCTGCCCTCCTGAGGCCCCACCTGGAGTACTGTGTCCAGATCTGGGGCCCCCCAATACAAGAAAGATGTAGAACTGTTGGAGAGGGTTCAGAGGAGGGCCACAAGGATGATTAGAGGGCTGGAGCACCTGCCCTACAAAGAGAGGCTGAGGGAGCTGGGCTTGTTCAGCCTGGAGAAGAGAAGGCTGTGGGGGGACCTCATTGCAGCCTGCCAGTACCTGAAGGGAGCAGAGAAACAGGAGGGGAATCAACTTTTTAAAAGGGCAGATAATGGCAGGACAAGGGGAATGGTTTAAAGCTGAAGGAGGGAAGGTTTAGATTGAATATTAGGGGGAAGGTTTTTACAGAAAGAGTGGTGAGGTGCTGGAACAGGTTGCCCAGAGAAGTAGTGGATGCCCCGTCCCTGGAAGTGTTCAAGGCCAGGTTGGATGGGGCCCTGGGCAACCTTGTGTAGATCCAGGCCTGAGGTTGGTGCCCCTGCCTGTGGCAGGGCGTTGGAGCTCTATGATCCTTGGGGTTCCTTCCAATCCTTGCCATTCTATGATAGTTCCAAATGTGGGATTCTTACTGTCTTTTCAGATTGAATTTGGTGTGAATGTTCTGACAAAAGAAATTGTTCTTGCTGATGTTATTGATAATGATTCATGGAGGCTGTGGCCATCAGGAGACAGAAGCCAGCAGAAGGACAAGCAGGTGGGTTTTGATCTTTACCTTCTAAGTCGGTTGGGAAGGAGACTGAAAAAGTAAACCCAATGGATAAACATATGCTTTCAGAATGGCTTGTTCTAGATAGCCTTGTCTTGGAGTAGCTCACAGGGTACCCAATGTCCAATCTTGTTCTCATTAAACAGTTGATTATCTGGTAATTAGAAAAAAAAAATCCTGTGCCTGTGTGTCTTCAGTAGGAGCACCCAGCAGCACTGCTGAGTGGAGCTATCGCCGTGAAGCGTGGAGCTTCCAGGGGTAGTAAGAGTTTCTGACTTGGATGTGCACATAACATAGTTGAGTAACAAATCAGTAGGAAGACTAGAAGCTTTGGGTCCCAGGTGTGCCTCCAAGTTTCTCTGATTGTTCAGAGTGATATCCTCTACTATGCTCAGGGATCCCAGGATACCAAAGGGGGCTCTGCAGGGAGGATGCTTTTCCTTACAATTTTGTCTATGCTTGAATTCAGCATTTGGTTGTCTCTGAAGTGGTACTAACAGACTGTGTCCACACGAGGGCTGCAAGCACAAGTTTGAAATAAATCTTGTCCTGTGTTTAATCTTGTAGCAATTACACTTGTCATATCTCTGAATTACCAGATAAGTAGTCATTAAAGAGCTGGTTTGGGAATGCTGCTGCTGTGGAGCTTCTGTGATAGTCATTGAGACTAGTACCAGAGACCCTGTAACAGAAAGTGGCTGTAAGCCACAGGGGAAAGTTTCAAAATGTGTTTGGGAGGAGGGATGTTACTTTTAAACTAGTGCTTTTGCTTGTGTTCCTAAAATAAGAGTACACAGTAACATCATGCAGAACCTAGGCTGGCTAGGGCAGTGCTAGGGCAGGCAGGCAGTTGTCTGTCTTTCCTTAAATTTGCCCTTTGGGAAGCTTCCAAAACCTTGATAGCCTCCTGGCTAAAAGCCTTTCATGTTGCAGATGGCCATGAATTGCAATGTGGAAGGCTTTTTATACCTGCCAAGATGTTTTCTGGTGAAATAGCTCTTCCTTGCCTATCATCCACCCTCTCTATATCTGTACCCAACCTCTGTTCTCCTTCCTGTGGAATGGCTAGAAACTGTGTGAATATCTCTGTTGGGAGTACTGGCAGTTATGGTAGCACAAGAAATGCTTAGAAGTTAATGTGTTTTGGGCACATGGTATTTATTTTTCTTCCTCTTCCCAGTCCTACCGGGACCTGAAGGAGGTGACCCCTGAAGCACTGCAGATGGTGAAGAGAAACTTCGAGTGGGTTGCAGAAAGAGTGGAGGTACCTGGGTTTTGTGAATACATACCTAGACTTCAGTAACTGCATGTCTTAAATCCCACTGACTGCTTCACTTTCCCTTGCACCCTCCTCTTCGCTCTTCTCCCTAGTTGCTTCTGAAAACAAAGAGCCAAGGTAGAGTGGTGGTGTTGATGGGCTCTCCTTCTGACCTCAGCCACTGTGAGAAAATTAAAAAGGCATGTGCAACCTTTGGAATTCCTTGTGAGTTAAGAGTGACCTCCGCTCACAAAGGGCCTGATGAAACCCTGAGGATCAAAGCAGAATATGAAGGTAAATGTCAAATATAACTATCGAAGCAGTATCAAGTTCAAGAAAGACTTGGCAACCTAAGGATTTATGTGGGGTTTTTCCATTTCTGTGTTAAACAGAACACCAAGCTGTTACAGTACTTTTACCCTTGCTGATTACAGAATGACAGGGCATAGACTGCACTTAGCTGTCACACAGTAATTTATTGTCTTGCTGCCCAGCCACAGCTTCCACTGCTTGAAGTCTGGCCTTTGCTTTTATCCCAGTACCAGAATTACTTTGCTCAAGATGTGATCACATTAATACACTTACTGTAGCATCTTGCTGGGGATGCTGGCCCTTCTGAAATGGGGGGCAGGGATAGTTTCTCTAGCTGACTCTGACCATTCTTATGTGTTATTTCCTCCATCACTTATATTACTTTTTAAACCATGTCCCTAAAGTGCCTCATCCAACCTTTCCCTGAGGGCTGGTGACTCCACCACCTCCCTGGGCCACCTATTCCAATGCCCAACCACTCTTTCAGAGAAGAAACTTCTCCTAATTTCTAACCCAAACCTCTCCTGGCACAACTTGCAGCCATTCCCTCTCTTGTTGCCACTTATCAGCAAGAAGAGGTTAACCCCCAGCTCGCCACAACCTTCTTGTGGTAGTTGTAGAGAGCGGTAAGGTCTCCCCTGAGCTTCCTCTTCCTCAGACTAAAGAGTCCCAGTTCCCTCAGCCGCTCTTCATAAGACTTGTGTTCCAGACCTGTCACCAGCCTGGTTGCCCTTCTCTGGACATGCTCCAGGGCCTCGAGGTTTTTCCTGTAGTGAGGGGCCCAAAACTGAACACAGGACTCGAGGTGTGGCCTCACCAGAACTGAGTACAGGAGGTTGATCCCCTCCCTGGTCCTGCTGGCCATGCTATTCCTGATGCAAGCCAGGATGCTGTTGGCCTTCTTGGCCACCTGGTCAAGAGAACTTCACAACTCTTTGAAAGTGTTTATAGCCTAGCAGAGGAGAGGGAAGGAAGAGCTTATTTTTGTGGGAGTATACTTTCTACAGGGGGAAAGATTTAAGGAGAGGCACACACAAAGATGCCAGAGGCTCAGTGGCTCTGTTCTCCACAAAGTTCAGCAGCACCTGTTCCTCTGAGGGGAAGTCTCAGTAAGACATGCTGACTTCAGTTGTGCTCAGCAGTACCTGGGATTTAAGGCTGCAAGATGTAGAAGTTGTTTCTGTAGAATTAGACAGAAAACTCTAGTACTGTGTAATGGAATTGACAAAGTAGCTACAGACATGACTGTGGACTCGGAGAGAGCTCCCACAAAAGCCAAGTGGTAGAGAACAAAGTAGACTTCTTAATTCTGACTGTTCACCTCCTCTTGCCCCAGGAGATGGAATCCCAACAGTGTTTGTTGCAGTAGCTGGCAGAAGCAACGGTTTGGGGCCAGTGATGTCTGGTAACACCGCGTACCCGGTTGTCAACTGTCCTCCCCTTTCAGCTGAGTGGGGAACTCAGGATGTGTGGTCCTCTCTCAGACTACCCAGTGGTAAGATGATCTTCAGTTTCTTCTCTTGTACTGGCCTACCTCTGTTTTTGTTGTTCTAGTGTATGTACCTATACCAACACACTGGAAAAGTAGCTGGGTTGGTACTGAGCAAAGTCGCAGAAGTATCTTGCGTCCTGGTACCACAGCCTGGTAAACAGCAAAGATTACATCAGAAGAGTCTTTAGAAAGATACAAACCTTGGCTTATCCTTGACAAACACTGCAGTTTGAAATGGGAATTAGTATTGATGGGGATTGAAACAGCTGAATTCTGCTCACAGTTTGAGTTGCACTTTTACATATGATCAAAGATCAAAAAGTTTGATAACCCCTGATTCTCCACAATCAGGGTAGTTCTGAGTTTAACTCTTATTTCAGAGCCTTGCTATGTATGTATGTTTGGGTTTTTTATTTTTCTTTTAAATTTTTTGCTTGTGACTTAAACTAAAGCTTGGCAACTAGGAGGCCTAAAGCCTGTTCTCTCTGCATAAGGAGAGGGACCCATTTGGTGCACCAGCTTCTTGTTTAAAATGCCACAGTGATGGTAGAAGTAGTGGAGCACACAGCACTTCAGTAGCTTTTAAATTGGATCCCATGGTTCCTGGAGCCTGAAACAAAACATCATTGTAAATTGGTATGACTGTAGACTATGCTGTGGTCAGCAGTACTCTCTTCTCTGCAGGTCTTGGCTGTCCTACTACTCTGTCACCTGAAGGAGCTGCCCAGTTTGCTGCACAGATATTTGGGTTAACCAACCACTTGGTGTGGGCCAAACTGCGATCCAACATGTTGAACACCTGGATCTCCTTGAAGCAGGCTGACAAAAAGCTTCGGGAGTGCACCTTGTAAGTCATACCCACGAGTAACTCTTCTTAGTGACACAGAGATCATGGTGTGCTGCTTCGTTCAGACAAGCTCAGAGTCCTGCATCCTTTCTTATGGAAGAAAGCACTGTTAGAGCAGCAGATGATGTATGTCGTGTCCTCATCCTTCCCTTGTGTATTTTTTTTAAATATATAACAACTTGGTAAAAGATGGGGAAGTGGTATTTTGGGTATCTTTCTGTTGCTCCAAAATGGTGCTGTTCCACTTTTTAGTGTAAACTACAGACTAGGTCAAGAGAATGATTTGGTGCGATCTGAATAGAACTCAATTAGTCTTTATTTCTGTAACAGTAATACTCTTCCATAGTAACAATGTATGTCCTGAACCTCATTAACTCCACTGGACTGCTAACTAAAGCCAGTGCTGATGCTGTTCTGCTTGCAATGATGTTATGCTTTCTTTAGCAATAAAAGGGCAACATATGCTGTATTCATAGGATAAGGGGCTGGAAAAAATTAAGAGCCTGAAATAAATACTTGCCTTATTTAAAAGATGGATATACATACACCTGGGTTGTGTGTTAGTGTGTGTGTGTATATATACCCCATTGACAACTTCTGGAGAGGTGTGATAAAGCTGATGCTGGTTCTCTTGCCTGTAACAAGCTGTAACTACAGGTGGTGTGAGTGAGCTATAACCAGGCTCGCTGCCTGTGCCAGAATCTTTGCCATGTCAGTTTTTGCCCTTTAAATACTAGGCAGGTCTGTACCTATGTGCTGTTGTCAAACTGTCCTCATACACTTCAGTAACTGTTATATGTGTTGATACTTCCTCACCCTGTCTCTGTGGAAGTGTTACTGACCCAAGGGGAGGGAGTAAGTTGGGAAGCAACAAACTACTGGGGGGGGGAAATCTAAGCATGACGGTCTTGTCTTTGCACACACCAATCTTCTGAGTAGGTACGATTCTAACAGATATGCAATTACTCAATGTATGTAACACTTAATGCTTTTACAATTACAAATAAAGTATTAAATTCAGTTTCCTCATGGACACTTGTTATGTAAGTACCCTGAAAAGCTGGCCATCAGCTGTGGGAACTTTAGGGCCTTACATTAGGTAATAATTGTGTTGTGCTGAAGCCTGCATTGAATGGTACTCAGTGACATTCCGAAGGTACTCTGCTTGTGTGTCTGGCTGTTACAGGAGAAGGCCATGTTGCTCTGTTCCTAAGGTATTGCTCTAGGATTGGGTGGTAGGTCAGGCTTACCTTAGTGTGGGTAACTGGGTTAAATGCTGCAGCTGGCCTTGGCAGGAATGGGCCCCATCTTACATGTGATTATAGAGAAGAGCTCTAACCAGTGCTCTCAGGATGGGGGTTAAATGGGTCGAAGCTTGGGGGTTGCTTTTCTAAATGAAACCTCAGTAATAGCAAGGACAAAGGTTGAAATTCCATGGTGATGTACCATCTCTGCAGAAGCACAAACTTGAAAGCGAAGATTTGAGACTTTTTTTACCATCCATGCTATTTACCACAGCTGTACTCACCTGTGTTATCTGTGTGCCATTAGCCTATCTGAAGGCAGGGCGTTGGGATAGCGGTATTGGCTTCAACTAGCACAAAATGTTCTGGGTGAAGAGAGATGAGCATATGCTTTGAAGTAAATAATCTGTTCATGTTAAATAATCCCAGCTTGTAGGGTCAGCATTGGTCTGCTTTAGAAGGTATTTCCAATACAGGACACTGCCTAACAGAACAAACCCTCTCAAACTGGAACTCTTTACCACTTTTTGTCTCTGATACTCAAAAGTTTCTGTCCTAGGGAGCCTGCCGCATTCTGACTGCCTTGAAGCTACATCACTCATACCATGACTTGTGCAGTTGTGGTTTTAAACCTATGATGAAATCCTGCTATTGGCCTCTGCTTGTAAGAGCAGCTGCAGCCATGAGCATCCAGGAAAGTGTAACTTCACCCAAATCAAGGCTCAATACTCAGTCTCTCTGATTTGGTTTGCTTTGGTAAATAAATCGAATCACTTCAGAATAACTTCCACCCTAGCATTAAACATTTTACATCTTTGTTTTTTTAAATTGTAGAAAAGCCCATAAATTAGGGACCCATGGACAGATTTCTGTGTGATACCAGGTGCCATGGATACAGTAATCCTCAAGCAGGTCCCACATCCACTCACTAACTGAATCACCTTCTTCCTATTAGTAATCCAGTTTTGGATAGCTAGGCTTCTGCAGGGAAGACCCAATCTCATAAATAACATGCTCCAACCTTAACTTGGGGTAGCTCCTGTTGGCTGGTCCATGGGTGCTGCCCAGCAAGACATCCTTGTGTCATAACAGAGTACATGAGAGGTGACAGCTTCCCTGTTATTCTTCATCATCAGGTAAGACTAACCATGAATGGTGTCATACTTTGCCTGCACAGCAAGTGGGCCCTCCCCTTTTCCCTTTCATTCATGCCTCGATAGCTCGCATTCTTCTCAGGCTTTATTATTGTACTAAAGTGGGCAACTTTATGCTGATCAAACACAGTCCTTAGTCTCTTGCTGTTTTACCATTTGATAGCCAAAGAATCCTTTCTGTGTGACATGAGGGGGAAGCACTCCCCACATTCAACCCCCTGAGTATGAAGTACAGCATGGTATCATTCTTCCAGGTACTTACTGAAAGGTCTGTGACATCATTCAGGTGAGCATGTTGTTCTGCCCCGTTCTAGCCAAAGAGAAAAATTCCAACTTAAAAATCGTCTTGAAAATCTTCCCTCCCCATTCTCACGTCCAGAGCACTGCCAACAGCACCTGCAATGATCACATGTGGGGGTTACTGAAGAGTCTTAACGCAGCACGTGTTAATTGCAGTAACTTTGCTTTTTCTATCGTTACTGTTTAATGATTAAAGTTTCCTCTTGCAGACAGTGCAAGCTACCCTGGCACTTTTAATTAAATAAAAATTTAGATAAAGACCTGGTAATGTATAAAACCACACCCAGAAACCACATCTTCCAGCAGACTAGGGAATACTCAATTTCAGTTTTGAAGCTCTTGGCGAGGAAAAAAAATTACCACTGGATTATTTGGGTACTTCAAGCCTGGCTATAGGGACTTTTCACTGTCAAGAAAATAAAATCCTGTCACCTGTGTTTTTAAGGTGATCATGGTGATACAAAGATTAAGTTTCTATGGTTCTAACATACTGAGGTGGAGAAAAAAAGAGGATCTCCTTCCTTCTTTGTTTAGGCACATAAAGCTTTCCAAGTACTAGTGCAGGACTATACTCTTACAAGCAAGGGGAAATTCACCCTAGATAGAAGCCCACACTGAAATACAATCCTGCAGATTTTGGGTTGCCTGTAGTATCTCAAGCCTTAAACTCCACAAGAGAAGGAGGCCAGAACATCTGATTAGCAAGCCTGAAACACCCACCTGGTCAGCAGGAACAGCTTCCCCAGCTTTGTGAAGTGCAAACTTCATACCTGAAACCACCTCAAGTGAAGCAGATACAAAAGCAGGACACCAGCAAACACTCTTCTGACCAACAATCAGTTTGAGACAGGTACTATGATCAGAAACAGATTATGTACATACCA
This sequence comes from Laterallus jamaicensis coturniculus, assembly GCA_022605575.1. Lineage (NCBI taxonomy): Eukaryota > Metazoa > Chordata > Aves > Gruiformes > Rallidae > Laterallus > Laterallus jamaicensis. Next base: position 66,573,229 of record JAKCOX010000004.1, read on the forward strand.
ATTACATCATCAAGTGCCCACAACCTTGGTGTAGGTTAAACAGCTGCTTCTGGATTAAGATCCCAAAATAAAGGATATGGAAAACAAAAGTGACGTCTACATTTTGATAAAGTTAAAAATATTACAAACTTTTAGCTTTTATTGAAAATTAAATATATTAGCAAAAGCAAGATTTAAGAAATATTTTACAAATGATTTACATACAAGAAAGCCAGTATCCCACATATTCACAAATATGCAAACCTTTAGTTACAAAAAGTACCTATGGGCAGCATGATGCTAACCTCGCCTCTGCAGTGTGCTCTGCTACTGGTATGGGTAAGGCATAGAACTCACATTTGCACCAACTTAAATAGTTCAAATAAAACTTTAAGCTTTTAAATCCTGGATGCACAATCCCCAATACACACACGCACACTCTAAGGTTTCTTCTAAGCTATAGGAACTAGGTGCGTGCTCTGGAAGAACAGCCAGCCTGAAAAGCCCAGTACTAGCATTTAGCTTTCAGCTTCCTCTTTAACATGTACAGGCCTAGGTATGTAAACCATATTCACAGTTTTAAGTAGTTTTAGACAGAAGTACCTTTTTTTTTTTTTGCATTTGTTCCTTAAAATTGGCTCTCAGATCAGCATACAGAGTTCATAATGTCACCTGTTCTGTGATGTATACATTTACAAGATAACTTAAAAATCTCTGCCATATTCATGGTCAAGGTAATTCAACAAGAGGAGCAATATCCAACAGTGACATTCAATACTATATTTCAAATATTTGTGCAAACAGCAAAAGAACAGTTGTATGAGGCAAACATTTGCAAAACCTTTAATACCTCCTCAGTATTGTAAACTTGGACTGTCAGCCTTAAGTCCTGCGCTTCCCACAGCTTTAAAAAGTCAGTGGCTAAAATGATCAAGTCTCAAAAAAAGGTTCTCTTCTACATAGTGCAAATCGTAACGTAGATCATGTGAAGAACATATCTAGCTGGATTGACTCTGTGCAACTGTCAGTGGTCTTCTCTCTTAGCTGGAGAAGGTGTGCATTCACAGAACCAGGTGGTTCAGGAAGTCAGGAGGGCCGGGAGGAGAGAGGAAAAGCAGTTCCATTACACTTCTCAAACCAGCGCTAGATGTGCAAAGGCAGCAAAAATTCCAGCTGCGACTACAACCAGAACAGAGTAACTTTCCAGGAAGACCCGGGCGGTTAGTCACTTGGACTGGTCTCTAGAAAAATACGTGAGGATATGTTGGATCTTTATCAGACGGTCTTTTAAAGACTTCATGGAGAGAACTGAGAGCTGATATCTGGGGTCTACTGGGAGAACAGCTAGAAGCCACCAACACCAAGCAGGACCGTTGGGCATCGCCTAAAAATAAAAGGTAAGTTGGTTACTCATAACAAGCGTAGTACAGTTGATAAATGTGAAGACAACAAAAGACAAACTTGTCAAAGACAAAGTTTGATACTAATTAGAGAACTGTAGATCTATGATATCAGAAGAGTTCTGATCCCTCCCCAGCTGAGAAATCAAATAAGGTACACTTAATCTAAGCTCAGTAAAGCAATTATTTTGAGACACTAAGGGAAAGTTACAGCTTCCTTGGGAAAAGGTGGCAAAGTATGACAGTCACCTAATAACAAACCTCCCTGATAAAAACTAGATCCACTGCCTGTCCTGCTATTCTTGAGGCTTGAATATTCTTGAAGCCCAATGCTTTCCTTTCTTTGTCATTACTATATTTGAAGGAGTGCTCTATCACCTCCCAGTCCCTCGCCTGTCTCACTACCTTGTAGACAGAGCAGGACTACTTCATCTGTTTCTTTTAAGTTGATAAAACTTATCATGTCACTTTTCCCTGTACCTTACTCCGCTCTCTACCCCAAGTCCCAGATGTCACACCCTGAACAAAGGTCTTATCACTGCAGAGAAAATTAATTATGACAAAGGACTTGCAAAAACATAGCTGGTAGCGGTACACTCCAGGATGACGCTTCCTCCCTCACTTGTATCACACATCTGACACATCTGTGTTCTATTACAAATCTCAGGTACATACCCACAGTTCCGGTGCCCTGCTAGTTACCCTGGTTTTGCACATTTACTCCTCTTCCTTAGTATGGTTTTTTAAATTAATTTTCTCTAAGTTCAGTTCTGAATTAATGCACTGGCCTCCACAGCATGTAATCCTCACAGATCTGTTAACAGCCTCATAAAAGGTAGCACACATGTGAGGGCCAGGATCTAATCAGATACACATTTTGAAATGTTACTTTTCTCCAGCCTTTACACTCTCAGGATCTCACCAGTCTTCATTAATTGTTTAATAACCATTAAAATATATTGCTGCAGCTAGTTTCTTAAGAAGAAATCCTAGCAGTTGCAGCAGCTCATGGCACTAGCTCAGAAAGGAGGAGACTGTTACTTGGGATTGGCTCTTTGGCAAAGATTACCACATTTTTCCCATTTGAATTCTGACACCTTTACACAAAGCAACACTCTAAAATGCTACTGGAACCCAGAACTTGTGTTCTCAGTTTATTATTTTTAAATCAGTTAATAGCTTTATCTCCACAGCACCATCTCATCCTTTCCTGCAACAACTGTTGAACAGGGACAATGGCTGCCTTTTCTTGCTCATCACAGGAGAAGCAAGATGCAAGCCTTATGCCTTCAAAGTTAGGAATAACCCTCTTTTTATTTTTTTTCCTTTAAATATTTAGGAATTGTTAATGGGGGGGTGTTTACTTTTAGAACGAAGTACTTAGTAACTGATATTAAATGATGTCTCACCTGTATATTTTCCTCCCTGCCAGGCATTGGCCCAAAGTGCTGAAGAATTTGAGTGCGAAATTTGTTTCTTAAGTTTTGGAACCAACTGCAGGCCTGACTGTAAACAAAATTGTGTAGTTCTCTCAGTTTCTTTAGTTCTTCTTCATCAGCAATCTATAGGAAGAACATTATGAAAATATCATTAGAGAAACAGTAAAGGTGTTCAAGCTAAAAAAACCCCAAACATTTGATTTCAACTATATTTAGATACATTTTTTGCATTCACCTAACCCTTCATTGCTGACTGAGTAGCAAAGAAGTACTGTGATCCTTTTAAAAAGTAACAGCTTCAATATATTGTTTGAACAAAACACAGTTTTTCTTTGTTGCTTAATAATAATAATAATTTTAAAATAAGATAGCTTCCATTTCTTATCTATGTGCTGGCACTCAAGAATAAATCAAGCAAAAATCTTGAGCTATTAATACTAGTAAGTATTTATACAGCATCCTGGATACCTTAACATCTTCCAAATATTCTATGTCTGCAGTGCAATAACCATCTTTCATCCCTCTTCTTAACACTCTGAATCTCTTTCCACCAACTGTATCAACAACAGAGCGTCCATCAGGCAGAAAATGAACGTTCCTAATTTGCAGCATGCATCCATAATCTGCAAAACTAGAAAAAAGATCTTGTCAGTAATGTAACTACACCCTTTTATAGGAGGCTTTTCATAATTAAAAAAAGGAAATTAGAAGCTTGGAATTAGGATGTAAACCTACCCATTTTGAGAATCACTTATACACATGCCAAACTGTTTAGTCCCAGTTTCCATACTTCTCCGAATCATTAGTCTGTATCTTGGCTCAAACACATGGAGCGGGCAAGGCACAGTAGGATATGCCATAGTGCAAACAAACATGGGAACATTCTTGGTCAAGCTTCAAGAGAACATCAAAAGAAATACATAGCATAAAAATTAATCACTGAACTACCCAATTCATTTGTTTCAGTACATCTGCTACATTTGAGATCATAAAGCACTCTTCAGAGTATAATATTAAGCATATCGTAGCAACTTCCATCAATAATAAACACACATACTAATTACAGTGACTGAATACCTAGTAGACAGTAACCCTCACAGTTTCCTAGGTAGTATCTAGGTAGTGAACAAAGGGCATTGTTTTGAGGATGAGGGTGGCATTAGGTTTTTGGTTTTCCTTTTTGTTCTAGTATGAGTAATGCAAGCCACCATGCCCTCAGAGGCAGAATTTTCCTGTAACTAAAGAGAGGTAGCAGAAACTATACAAGCTAGGACACCATTTAGATTGTTTTCAGTGATAAACTCCAGAGCAGAAGATGCAACCCAGGGTCTAATTTTTACCTTGCAATATACCTCAGCAGGCCTAACTGAAAAACAAAGTACTTTTTCATGCTATTTTTATCAAGTATGTACAGTTGATACAAACAGGTTAGCATTAAAACATTACCAGGCATTTAATTAATACTAGACTTTAAGACATAATTCTAATGTATGGATTGTGTAATGTAAGTTGCATGAGCTATAGTTTTAAGTAATTTTCCAAAATTCACATCTACCATATGTGATACTCTACTCAACATGAAGCTAACAAAAGAAATCCCAACAATTTATTTCCATCACATCTAATTTTATACAATTAGTGTCTAACATTAACTCTTCAGCCAATTCCAGGGGACAATTTCATTAACTGCAGCAGAGCTAAAACCACAGCTCCACAACAGAGCACGCAGAGAAAGAAACAGAAGGGCAAATGGATTTTGCAGAAGGTTTAAGAGCCCCACATTGCTACTACCAAAGTGTGATTTTATTATTTCCACAACAGTTAAAAACTCTTTAATTTTCTGAAATACGCATTTAAGACACCAAATTAACATGTCTTTACACTCCTTCTTCATCCATAACATGCCATTAATAATAACCAAAAAATGATGAAACGTATCTAAAATGGATTTCCATACAAATCTCTCAAGTTTTCTAGATAGAAGACAGCACACTTACTTTGAGTGTTCAGCTGTTTCTTCAGCATGCATTCTTTTTCTCTCATGTAATTCATCAGCCAAGTATTTCATTATTAATTCCTCCAGTAGTTCTGTGATGCTGTATTTTCTGCTTGCAAGGTACTGTAAGCAATTTTTTAGAAAGTTGTTATTATTAAATATATTAAGAAAAGACTTGAGAAAATCCAGCTTTTATTTAAAGCCAGGATATATGAAGTGTGTCATAATTTCAATTTAAATCCATGAACACTTACAACACTGAAGGTTGGTTGTGTTTCAGTACTTAACACCTAATGCTACTCTAATATTTGAAAATACAATTCTCAATTTTAATTCTTAATGTCTGACAACTTGAGTGCCTAACTCTGTATTGCTACACTTACCAGAGACAGAATTCATTTCCCAGTTTATACAGCCATACAAATAAGGAAGTCATGCCAAGATCAGAAAGGTTTCACTGAACAGTCACCGAAGTTTACAAACACTCAGGATTTAATTATACCAACAAAGTAGATGGTCACAGGAACATCATAACCCCTCTAACACCTCACAGGAAACCTAATCAACTTGTACTGACAAAGTCTGTCTCAAAAGTTCCTCCCTTCCAGCAGCAATCCCCCACCCAAGTGAAAGCAAGTCGCTGGGTTTAAGTGAAAGGACAGGGTATTGGTGCTTGTGAGTTCCACTGAGAAACAGTACCTCTTTCAAGCTCTCCTTACAGAGCGGACACTGAGGCGCGTGGTCTAAACACCGTTCCAAGCAACCTTTGCAAAAAGTATGTCCACAAGGGGTTGTCACTGGCTCAAAGAACAGCCTGAAACCAAGTTATTTAAAGTCAGATACCATGGCAAGCACGTGTTTTGCATAACAAGGCAGCGAAAGTTAATACCAGACTTCTTATTCTACTTTTTCCCTTATACTAGAGTGTGTTTCCATTTACCACCACACCACTCGTTTTCTGAGATTTCTGATGCATCTGGGCATATTTCAATGCTATAAACATTTATCCCAATGCATGAAGATTTTGTTCTCACTATACAGAGATTCAGAATTCACAAAATTAAGTGATTCTTTGAGGACCTAAGTTGGTTTAATAACATTATTATATACTAGTAACATGACTATGGACAGTTTTAGATTTTATTTTAGATTAGACATTAGGGGGAAGTTTTTTTATGGAGAGTGTTGAGGTGCTGGCACAGGCTGCCCAGAGAAGTAGTGGATGCCCCGTCCCTGGAAGTGTTCAAGGCCAGGTTGGATGGGGCCCTGGGCAACCTTGTGTAGATCCAGGCCTGAGGTTGTTGGCCCTGCCTGTGGCAGGGAGGTTGGAGCTCTATGATCCTTGGGGTTCCTTCCAACCCACGCCATTCTATGATTCTATGAGTTTAGTATACACCATGTATTTTAAGGTATTTATTTTGAAACCTAAGATGACTCAATTAGGTATTTTAAATACATCGCCTACATTTAAGTAGACTAATGTTCCAAAGTATCTACATCTCCTAGATGACTATGAGGTTCACAGGCAGTACTTATTGTGGGAAGGCTAATGCTTAAAAAGGTTAATGGTTCTACTGACTAAAATCCCCCCCAACACCCTAACAGTTTACCTCATAAGATCCTGGGGTTTTTCTTAAGTTACCTGTTAACAATGCCAGCTTTAATTTAAAAGGTAGTTTGATTAAAATGTTACGGTGTCATATAGTAGCTAGAGTGAGTGACACATTTAAATAAGCGTTTAACTGGAGGGATAGCAGGAGGCTGAAAATTACTGACTGATAGCAAAACTCATCACAACCTGCACCTCCCTCAGTTGCATCTATAGTGGAAATAATGCATCAAGGAGGAAATCTTACCTCATACATAGAGCGCACTCAAAATCCGATACATCAATCAAATCTCCTGGAATCATTCCAAAAGCCAGTGTCATGTCCCTTTTTGTACTTTCTAAGGAGAAGCAAGATAAAATACTCCTTAAAAAAAGAGCACAAGACAGTAAATACTTTAAATTTCAAAGTAAGTGACTGTTTACCTCCTTGTTTTTTGTGTTTGTTTCTTCCATCTTCACATACAACCATATCCTGTTCTGAAAAGGAAAGCTTTCTTTTCAATAAAGCACCTTTTTCTTGGCCAGAGAGAAGGGGTTCAGAAGACACTCTCTTTAAGCCATCTTCCTTGGCAAGGTCTTTTGTTGAATTAAGAGCGTGGGCAGACTGTGCACGATTTAAGCTTCCACTGACACGTTCCAGTACCTCTGATCCTCCTAAACTCTATAATAAGAAGATGAACTGAACTGTACTTAAGAATAACACAAATCTAACCATATAAGACATGAACATGCAAAGATACCTAAGTCAAACTGATACACTGTCGTGGTTAAACCCAGCTGACAGCTAAAACACCTCCCTGCCCTGCAGTGGGATGGGGGAGACAATAAAAAAATATTATTTTTTTTAAAAGTGAAAGTTGTGGGTTAAGTTAAATACAGTTAATAGGACAGAAGAGACTCAATCCCAATAATGATGATAAAAATACATACAAAACAAGTGATGTACAACACAATGGCTCAACACCTGAAACCAATGTGCAGCTAGTTCTCAAGCTGAACCACTGCCTCCCAGTCACCTAACCAGTTGTGTCCAGAGCATGACATCATATGGTATGGGATATCCCTCTGGCCAGTTTGGGTCAGCTGTCCTGGCTATGTCCCCTCCCAGCTTCTTGCTTATCCCCCCCGCCTTCTTGTTAACATGAGAAGCTGACAAGTCATTGACTGCTTGGCAGTAACTGAAGACATCAGCATGTTATCAGCATTATTCTCATTCTAAATCCAAAATACAGCTCTATAGCAGCTGCTCAGAAGAAAATTAATTCTACCCCTGCTGAAACTAGGACATACCCACAGTTAGTTCGTTAATTAACTAGAGGAATTTGATAAATCAAGACAGTATTCAAACTTGCATTAGCAATTTTAAAATCCTCATCTGCTTCAAAGAGGAGAAAAACTGTCTTTCTCCCTATTTTGAAGTCACTAATATAAAATCTCAGCACCTTCTAATAATTTGTTCACTGGAACGAGGAGCCTAACACGCCAAATGAAAAAACATTACTCCCAAATCACAGTTCTTTTCTTGTAACTTAGCCAATCACAAGAAGTCAGTATTTAGGCTGGAATGTATGACAAATAAAGATATCAGAACATCTGATGTTTGTGTATCAGCCAAAGAGAAAAGTTATCCAATAGTTTTCATTACCTGCTCGGGACAAAGCTGTAAGTTGCAGTAAGATTCAGTCACCTCAGAACCAAGTATAAAAGGTTTATTTCGAGTAACTGGTGAATTCCAAGCAGATTCCTTCAGACTCTCTCCTAACTTCTCTGGTGACAGCACATCACACAATGTCTAGAAAATACATAGTTAAGTGTTCATAACAATAAAAAAACTATGTGTAGATCCTCTTTCATAGAAGTACATACTAAAAATAAGAATTTGATCTGTACAGTTATCCTCATAAATAGAGCTTTATTTAAGCAGTATCAGAAAGAACAGTTGAGAACAAGCAGAAACCTACATACCTCTATTACTAAAAATAAATTTATCTAAAAATCTTTTGTACTGCAAGTGAGTGAGCTCTTTGAACAGTTAGACATTATCAGATCAGCCTCGTGCTGCTTTTCAATGTAAATGTTTATTACCAATGAAAAAAAAAAATGCTGTGCTCTGGGCATGAAAGAGTTCAGCTTAGAATATTTAATTTGTTGCCTACTTTCCAGTTGTCCAGATTTTCATTAACTCCAAAAGCATATGTACTTTGGAACACGTACTTAAAACCTGTATATTAGGATTCTCTTCAATATAGTATGATATATCTTGAAAGGAACTAACTGAACCTACTATGCATGTATTGAAGGCCTATCATAATGGAAGCTTTATAAAAGAACTAAGTCAGAGAGATAGTAATCCAGTTTCATAAATAAACTTACCCTTTCTACTTCTAGCTTGGCTGGAAGGAAGTCCTCATCAAGGGCTAAGCACTGTAAAAACAGTTGTAAGGCATCACCTACAAAGCCAGAGTCTTGCAGCACTTTTCCTTTCTGGAAGTAGACCTGAAAAACAGATACCATGAAGGCATTTATAGAGTGGATGTAGAACTGCAGTATTCAGCTTAGAGGCATTACAAGAGTTTGAACTGGAACCCCCAATGACAAAAAGGAATGTAGCTCTTCATGAAACTTCAGATGTGAGCAGTGTAGGTATCTATATGCCTTGTCTAACATAAATCCTCTACGGTGTTTGACAAGTCATGGGATAGGCTGCCATTAGTCTCCTTCCAGATAATCTGTTCTGGTTTACATGAAGGGTTAAAAATCTGACCAGTGCTGAATCCACAAAAGGCTTTAATTTCTCCTTTCTGTGAGCCTTTGGAGGGGAAAAAGAGTGACATGCAATGTAAATTATTGCATAACCTCATACAACAGCTTACAGGAAAACCTTCTTGCCTTCTGTTTCATTAAAAGCTTTATAGCTCCAGCCTGCAGAAGGGTAACACTGAAGAAAACAATCTACAATCTACACAACCAAGCATCCCCCACATACGTTTGAGTCTTTACTCTTAACACAAACCAATGTACTCTTGGTATTGGTTCCTGCAACTGTACTTTATTCTTGAACACTAAACAGTAGCTAAAAAGAGAAAGTATTTGCCTATTATAAAAAAAAAGGGGGAAAAAAGGACTACTGAATTTTGTTGGACCTACCTGTAACCATGTCATACAGAACTAACAAGTTCCTTATCTGACTTATCTCAATTTTAAGAAGTTGCAGTAACATAAATACAAGTTATCTAACAAAAGTTAGATACAGCATGTTGTATATGAGATTTTGGATAACAGAATAGAAAGCTGAATTTAAAAAAAAAAAAAGAAAAAGTGCAGTTTCTATGCAAGGACTGCCAGTCACAGTAGAGTCTGTTAAAGGCTGTCAGATGAGGGCATACATCATCTTTGATAGATTTTGGCAATTTCATTACAATGTATCTTGAAGAAGGAATGTATGCTAATCTCTCTCTTACAGGCAGTTTATTTTGCTACAGAGATAAGAACTGTGAGAGGAATCCATCAAACTAAGCTCAGTTAAGTGAGGTTTCTTTCCAAACATAGAGAAAAAAGTAGGCAGTACTACCAAAACAGAGAAAAAGTAGGATGCTCTCTGAATTTGTTGTAGCCATGGAACTGCAGAACACAGAAGAGACCAAGACAGCAGCAGTTATCTCCCCTTGTGTGGCAAAATCTTGCTGCTGCTCCTCCTGTGCTCAGAGTTTAGGCAGTGCTGCAGTATGCAGTATCTTAAAGCCAGCAACTCCCCATCTGCCTGCGTTGTTTGCAAAGCTCACTTCCCACTGAGTTTCTTTGGGCTTTTCAAAGAGAAGCTTTCCAAAATAAACAGCAAAGTGTCCTTATCTTAATAAAAATTAACAAATAAGCAAAACAAACCCCAAACCCCAGCTGTTAGAGGTTACATCACCATAAATTATCCCAACTCCAAGTACTGGAGCCACTAAAAAAAAGGCCCCAAACACGTGCTCTACATTATTTAGCCAATATTATTGCAAAACTATTGCTTGTGCTAAATATTTTTTAACTGTTGGGTAGTATTTGGAAAAAAGAAAACTGTGTTGTCCTATTTAGACAGCAAAGTGTCTACCAATAAACCTCAAAAAAACGGAGAGAAATGTTGATTTAACATAGAGCGAATAATTCTAGTCCTGACTGGCAACAGCGCTCATTCATCTCATGTGATATTCTCAAGAAACAGATAATGCTTAAAACACGCTGATTTTGGGAAATGTAATCAAAGTATAAACACTTCAGGGAAGTGCACAGCTTTAAAAGGACCACCTTGTACATGGCACAAGAAATTTTAAAACTCTACTGCATCAATCCACCAAAAATATGGGCTTCAGAAGTTCTGCTTTCAAGCAATTAAAGCTGGCTGCACATTTTCAGCCAACCATCCAGCCAAATGACATAGGGCTAAAGTTAAGTTTGTAAATATTTAATAACTTTTCTAAGCGAGCACATAAAAGTGTTCTTATAAAGAAATAATCAATAACAAATAACTACAGACAGAACAAAGTACTTCAAAATACTTCCTAAGTCATCATTCTACTGCACTTAACCGTTCATCAAAGATAGCATCTCTTGCTGTGAAATGAAGCAAAAGTTTTTGATGAAGGCTAAATTAACAATTTCAAGTACATTCATCAATTAACTCTAACCTGATATACTCATAAGAAGCCCATCTTAAGTAAGTAACTATCTTAAGATACCTTTTAGCATTCTGCATGCCTTACAAGACAACATTTAAGGTAGCTGACCTAGGTACTTAACTTGACAGAAGCATAATTTATAATTAATTGATTTTATTGATAAACACTGATTTTGAAAAAATAAGAATTGGTACCAACTTACCTCTGGCCAATTTGGCATTTTAGATATAACAAAATTTAGATCTTCTATGGCTGTTTTATATTCTTGGAGGCCAACATATGACTCAGCTCTGTACATTCTCAGCATCAAGTCGCTGGAATCTGAAGACAAAAATTAAATAACATTTTTTTATAATTCAGAAATTTGTACTTTTAAAATTAAATATGCTTTCACAGTGATCTATCATAAGTACACTTTTTCCCATCATACTTTCAAAATTACCAGAGAAAATTCTCCCCCACCGTCTTGTGTCTGGGTATAGAAGCAGCAGCAATTCCAAGCTCATGGCTTTCAAGCTACAGGACAAATTTTGCACTCTCTAACATGTCTTGCAGCAACAAGAAAAAAATATTTAGAAGATCTAACACTGATGCTGACAGAATAAAGTATTATTCAGTACTGCTGTGACAAGAAGAAATTGAGGTCTGAGCAGACTAGACTTACAGCGCACCCGTTCAAACCCACAGAAATCAAGGAATTCACCACACTTGTATCAAAAAGCATTAAGTATTATGAAGTCTGCTTTTCAACTGTCATTTGTTCCTATAGTGTCTGACCCCTTCCAGCCTATGGCTGGAGATACAGATGCCATTTACACAAAGGCACCCATCTGGTTAGTAACAGAAGGAGGCTTTACTATTATGTGGCCTGAAAAGAGATAGGCAATGCCAGAAAACCTTTAACAGCAGCTGGCCGCCCTCCTGGAGGGAGATGTCCTAATGGAAGTTCTGCAATGCAAAGACATTAGTATGTGCTCAGTAAAGACAAGTTCTAATGTCCAGCAAAAAGCATTGTGCACTTTTGGCAAAGCAACCACTAAATGGGAAGCACACCCATCTCCACACCACTAAAACCATGGTTTCCATAACACAACTAACTGCAGCTGCTGCTTGGAAAAAGTGCCACCACACCTTTTTGTTCTTGATTTTTTTTATAAATACACCTGTGTTTTCCATTGAATGAAGGAAATCAAACACTGGTGTACTGTAAATAATACTAAAATGAAATAATTCTCTAAGTTTGTTTCAACAAGATTTTCTCCAGGGTGGGTGGGGGGAATAATTTCAGGTTTATATTTAATCTTATTCAATTTGAAATGTCTGGTTTAAATTTTTGTGATTTCTAATGCTGGATGGCTTTGCATTTAAAAGCCAGTATGGTTAACGTCCTCATGTAATTCCAACATACTGCTTTGTATTTCGATATACAATGTTACATGTAAAAAGACCTTAATGGAAAAGAAAGGGTTAAGAAAAATTCAGAACTACCGGTAGACTTGAGGCTGAAACTGTTTCACTTCAAATACAAATGTTCCCATCCCTGGTTTTTTTGGATTTATTTCATTTCAGACACAGTAAAATGTTTGTATTAACAGAAGTCTGGGAATTTGTCTAACAAACAGGTAATTCTGTAAGCAGAAGAACTCTAAAGCCTGCTTTCCTGTGGCTTTGTAGCTGTCAGAGCTCAGATCAAACTCTTCAGACCATTGGTTCTGATGTATTTGACTCTTTGGCATCCAGCAGAGTTCGTATTAAACCAAGCTCTTTTCTTCAGAGGTAGCAGTAAGCACAGGTCTTTTTTCTCTGATAAGCTACCTATTTACACATGATTGGGAGAGCTCATTTTTTCCAGGCTGTCAGGCATAGAAGATGACCTGAAGAACTCCCAAGCCTTCCTTTCTAGAGGCAGGGTGAGGGGTAGTTTGAAGATAAAGATCCAAGGTTTTTTTAAAAAAGTCTTTAAAAAGTCTACAGCAGGTAGACTTTTTTTCCATTTCTTTTTCAAAGAGGAAAGCATGGGTCCAACTGAACTGGTACAAAACACAAGAGCTAAACCAAGGAATCTGAACCCAAACTCTTCTGTTGAACACACACACACACAACCACTGTTCTCAATGAACAACCAACACAGGAAACAAATTTGGTTTAGACATTTGCAAGATCAATAGTTCTAAATTTATATGCCCAATTTTGCAACAAATTTCTAGGCTTTGGAATTGTGAAAACATTGTTCTGTGATGTTTCTGCATATATTTTAACATTTGCCATCTAAAGGGAGGATGCAAAGCTTATTTCAAATCTTTAGACCAAAGACTAAACAACTAAACTTGTGCTTGAATTTTGAGTTTCAGTAACCCTGTATATTGCAGATACAGAAATCACTCAGTGAATACCCAAAATAAAATAATTTTAATATGAGACACCTCAGCACAGAACTGTGCATGGCAGTTAGTACGTTAATAGGAAGATATACAAGGGTGTGCACACAAACCCCACTCATGTGAGTTTGGGGGCTTTTTTATACTACTTCCAAAGCATCTGTTCCTGGCTACTGTCAGCACAAACGTACCAATAAATGCATCATCTCTGTTCTGATCACGCATACTTAGTGAAAGGTTCTTAAAATTATCCCAAATTCTTCAAAATAAAAGACATGCATATTACAACTAGTATACAAAAAAACTTCAGGACATGGTATTTATTAATACTATAAGTATTTATTAATACTATAAGGTCACACCAGTGATCAGGGGTTGGAGCACACAACCCATGAGAAAAGGCTGAAAGAACTGGGCTTGTTTAGAGGAAAACAGTTCACAAAGGTCTCCACAGAATATAACAGCCTTTGAGAATCCACGAGACTATCCAGAAGGTGCTTCACTGGCGTGCATGGGGGAAAAACAAGAGATGATGGTTATAAACTGAAACAGGAGCAGCTCTGACTTGAAATAAGAAGAAAATTTGGCACTAAGATAATTAACCTTTGAACAGGTTGTCCAGAGAGGTTGTGGAATCCTCCTACTTGTAGGTTTTCATGATCCAGCTGGACAAAACCTTAAGTTCTGAACTCAGTGTTTATTCTGCTTTGAATGGGAGATCATTTGGTCAACAGACCTCCTGAGGCCCACTCCAGCAGGAACAGTCTGTGATACAGACCAAACTCGAGTTTATTAGCTGTGTGTTTCAGGATACTTGATTAAAAACAAGATGCATGTGCATTTCAACCCAATAGACTTCCTTTAACTAAACTATTTCATTTCAATCCCCCACAAGAAATGTATTAACTGTATGAACGTTAACATTCTTCATGTTTTTTAAAAAATAACTTTAGCACAATGGAAAATATTTGTCTATCAGATATTTCAAGCTATGTAAGAAAGTAACGAAAAGATGCCATTTGACTAAAAGGTTGTGTCAATACTTTAATTAAGACATAAGAAATTGTAAACCTAAATCTTAAGTCTCTATCTGCATTAAAAAAACCCAAACAGATATGAAGTAGCAAGTCAGGAAACACTGAAACACAGCATGATGATTTTGAACGTGAATACATTTCTTACGCTATTTTTTCCACAGCATACCAGAAGCTCCTAATTATTTCTCTATTAGCTTGAAATCACCTTCAATTCTTAGATGTGAGCCCACAGGTCTAAACTGACATTTAATATATGTCTGCATTCTGATTCATGAAGTTCTTTAGTACCTTCACCAGAGTGCTTGGAACATACTTGGAATATTAATAGTTCTCAGGACTGGAGACACAAGGAACAGTTGTACAAAGGATCTCAAACTGAACATCTATCACTTAATTCTAGCACATGCACTAAATTTTAATAATGAAATCGTGGATAAGCACCACATCTGATAACTACTCTCAAATTTTAAAGCCAAAATTTAAGATGTAGCTTCACAATAAAGCAGTAATTTTTTTTCCTCCATTGGCAACTACATGGTATTGCTAAATCCATTAAAAAATAACTAAAATCTATCAAATTAACTTTCTCTTTCTTTCAAAACAATTGTGAAACATGAAACAGAACCCCTGTAAACATCTGCGATCAATAACAGATCCACCAGTTTGTACCCTGAAGGCCACTGAATTCTGAGTCCATTTTTTTGTCACTCCTATGAGCCAATGCCGTTGTTCAGAACACACACGGGCAAGATATCTGCTTCTTATAGTTGCAAGATTTAAAATAGATCAGCCACTTTCTCAGGTCACATCTATCCCATATCCCACATTTTGGAAACACATGGGCAAATAACATAGAATTACAGTGAAGACCACAAGTGAACCTCTTTAAATTAAGTTGCCAAAAGGTATATACAAAATATATCTGAGATCTAATCCCACCCACATGGAAAACAGTTTATTCTGGAACTAGATCTAACGTATCTCCCCAGAACAGATTGGAAGGATTAGACTTATGCAAGCTCTTTGGGTTTGGGGTTGTTTTTTTTTTCTCCGCTGCAGACAACTGTACAAACATAATACACTTAATCTGTAAAAATACTAATTCCTACATTTCTAAACATTAATAAAATGGTACAAAACAAAAACGGAACCCTGTGGTCACCAGGTGTTAAAATCCACAGTCAAATAAAAGCAGCAAAGGAATCTGTCACTGGATCCACCTAGGTATATCAATCACACAAATTTGACTCCCTCTACAAAGGCCAAACTCTGAAACACTGACCGTATCTCAAGCGTTCATGGTACCAGACACGCCGTGCGTGATCAATATAGGATAGTCTAAAACTGTGCCTCTACCTCCCGTCTTTGCACCCTCTCTCAACAGTATATTATAAAACTTCAACCACACCCACCTATGATGTCACTGCCATTACACAACCTGTCCCCCTCCATGCCTGTCTGCTTATGCAACTGGGCCCGGCCTGCTGGGAATTGTCTTGGTGACACTTAAGACTGTGAAAATAGGTCTGTCTCAGGAAACAAGGTTAAATACACCAGCCAAACTTCTCTTGTCAGTGCACTGCCATAACTAAACACAAACCAAAACAAAGACCACAAACTCTTCTGTAAACAAGTGCCATGTGGGGGGAAGACAAGAAGCAGCCCACGCTGGACGCTCCTCCACGCCTCTCAAGTTGTACCCCACTACCAGGCTCGACGCTCAGCTGAGGTCTGAACAGCTGCGCGTCCCGCAAGCCGGCCCCCCGCTCCACCAGACGACAGGCAGGTTCCTTGAATCCTCTCCGCAAACTCGAGAAAACTTTGGATGCTCTTTATCGGGCCATTTCAGCCACCGCCGGCCTCAGCAGTAGTGAAGAGACGCTGAAGGCCAGGAAGGAAACGCGCTCCGCGACCCCGCCGAGCTTTGCTACTGCTCGGCAGGCTCCTGCCGGGACCGGGGCGGGGAGCGAGGCGGCAGTCTGCGGCTCGGGACAGGGCGGGGGAAAAGCCCGACTGCTCTCCAGCCTTACCTGCTCGCAGAGCCTGGCTGGCAGCGCCCAGAGCCTCTCGGAAGCGGCCCTGGGCCAGCAGCTCTTCCAGCCGGCTCCCCGTCCTCGCCCTCTCGCACTCTCTCGGGAACCACTTCTCCGCCAGCTGGTTGAGGACGACGCTGGTCCGCAGCGGGGCAGCGGCCGTGCTGGTGCCCCCCGCCGGCAGCAGCCAGTCCCGGCAGCGGCGGCAGCGGGCCCGCAGCTCCCTCCGGAGACAGCGCCGGCAGTAGGTGTGCCCGCACGGGACGGTGACCGGCTCGCTCAGGAACCTGCCGCAGCCACAGCAGCGCAGCGGCCCGGCGGCCGGCCCCCCGCTCTCCGCCGCGTCCCGGCCCCGGCCCAGCCCCTGCCGCAGGCGGTAGTTCAGCACCAGGCAGTCCACCAGGGTCCCGAGCCGCTGGGGTCCGGCGAGGGGGCCGAGGCACAGCGACGCCAAGGACGCGCCCGCCACCTCCTTCAGGCGGTTCCCGGGCACCAGCCTCTCGCCCAGCCGCGGTAGCGGCTCCCGCTCTCCATCTGCCTCTTCGCCCGGGCTACCGCTACCGCCCGGCTCCGGCGACACCTCCAAGCCCGCGGTGACGGGAGAAAACGCCATCGGCTGCCCGGCTCCGGCAAGGGGGGGGTGTGGCGCTCCCGCTCCGGCCGCCGGGCTCGGCTTGGCTCCGCGCGCGGCGCTGAGGCACTGGCGGCGCGGGGAGGAGGAGGAAGCAAGGCACCCAGGCGGGCGGGTCACGTGCGCGCTCCTGCGCGCGCGACCCGGGGCCGCGGGCGGGCGGTCGCCCGCCCGCCCTGCGAGGAGGAGGCGGCAGAGTCGCGCGCCCAGCGCCGCCCCCCTTTCAAACCGCTCCGCTGCGCGCCCTCACCCCGCCGGTTTACATAAAGCGCTACGTCAGCTGGCCGCCGGGCGGCCCAGCCATTAGCGGTGGGCAACGCCACGGAGAGGTGGGGCGGGAGGAGGGCGTAAACCAGGAAGGAGGTTACAAAATGCCGCGCCATGCGCGCCCCATAGCGGGAGGGCGGGGCTGGCGCCGGGCGGCCCGGGAGTGAGTCACGCGGGGGGAGAGGAGGGCAGGGGAGGGGGCGGGCCCGGGAAGGCCCGGTCGGGGGTGCCGTATCACTGCCGCCCCCCGCCGCCTCCTCAAGCGGGGGCCCGGGCGCAGCCCCTCTCTGCCCCGGAGCTGAGGGAGCGCCGTAGCGGGGCTGGGGGGGAGAACTAGGGCTTGGCCGGCAAGAGGGGCGAGCCCCAGAGCTCCAGGGCGGCTCCTGGGAGCGGCCGCCGGGGCCGGGCGCTGGCAGCGCCGCTGGGGCTGGGTGGGAGGCGGGGGAAGCGGCCCGGCGTGAAGGGCGGGCACAGGGGTCTCTAGCCGGTTTCCGAGCGCCTCGGGGCATCCCGAGGGCTTCGCCCCGCGGGTGCCCCCCCGGCGGCCGCCCGCGTTTGCAGCCCCTTGGGCTCGCCCGTGTTTCCTTCTGCGCCAGTTTGTTTTTACTGGGGAGGCGCGATAAAAGTCACGAGGTTAAGAAAAAGCTCGTTGTCCTCGGGGCTTGTGTGTTTCTCCCTCTTTTCCTGAACGCTTCCAGCAGCTGGTGTAGCCCGCCCTCAGGACGGGGTGGCTGTGCTGTCACCGTGCAGTCCCGCTCTGTGGGTGTGCTGTGCCAAGGCAGCTCGGGGCTGCCGTAAGCTTCGCCTTAGGCGAATGCCCAAGCCGGGAGCTTTTGGGGAAATACCCCTTCTACTTCACCTATGCGAAGCGGTGGTCACAGTGCGTTTTTATGGGGAAATATTTAGGGTTTCCAGGTGTGCATCAGCCTTAATGAAAGCTTAAAATCTGTTGCATAAGTGCTGTGTATTTACAGTTACTATGGTGCTTATTTTTTTAAAAACTTAGAGGGCTGTGAGAAATAGAGGTCTCAGATAAATGTAACAGTCCCTCCAAAACCTTCCAGGCAAGGCTTAACAGTGCAGGAGAATTAATTTATGGCCATATGAAAGGAACCAAGCTATATTTGTCTCCAGCTGTATATCATATATGACAGGTTAGAGGATGATGCAGAAGGCTGTTAAGAGGGCTGCAGGTAAAGATGTCATGACTGGAAATAACTAGAAATACTTGGATTTATATCCAGATGTTTTGTCTGACTTTACCCACTCTAAAACATGACCTTTGCTTTCATGCTGTCTTTCAAGTTCCCAAAGTCAAAGAGAAAAGATACAATTGAAATATGAGAGAGAACGTGGCTATATTTTAGGTATGAAGAGGTAGGCAAGATAGTTTCTTATTCATGAAAAATTAGGAAGTGACAGTCTAGGGAAGGATCAAAGTAAAGATGCTTGTAGTGTGAACTTGAGTGGTGGTGAGATGAGGTAAAATGCTTTGAATTATGAATGGCTTGAATGGGCTGTGGAGTCTGTTTTAGATAAATCAAGTGTGAGCTGACCCTTCACAAAGTGTTGGGGGATAAGCACGGATTTTAGGCAAGCAAAACTGAGAGAAGTACTGTGGGCACCATTATTAAGGAGAAGAGTAGTTTATTTTGCATTTCAAATAAGATTACTTACGGAAATTGAGGAGAAAGCTAGAACAGTACAAAGTTCAGGGATTTGTGGAACTTCCTTAAGAAGCTGGAGTTAGATAGTAAGGTTGTGGGAACAATTAAAACCAGGTAGAAATGAAAACCCGTTTCTACCATTTCTATGGGTCTTAGAAAAAGTTGTACATTAGCATTTGTACAGATGATTTGAGCAGTATTGTCAGCTACAATCAGCTATTTTTTGTAATTCCAGTTGTGCAGGAGCAAATTACTTGTGGAACAGAAGAGTTGAGGCTTTTCCCATTGTCCTTCACTGAAAAATAAAAACAGTAAAAGGTGGGAGTTGGGGTAGGCTGGGTGCATAGCTGGAATAGGGAGCCTGCCATTTTACAACACTTCTTCCAGTTTTAGAAATCTAGCTTTATTTAGTATTTTTATTTGGAGCTGGCTTGCTCTGCTGACAGTACCTGCTGTTGCTGTAACCCTTCACTATCTCTTAATGTTTGAGATACATGCTGTTCTCTGCAGTTGCCCCTATTGTCTTAGGTCTCCCTTGGAAACTTGGGTTTTCCATGCATGAAGGGGAGAAAAAAAAGTCATCTAGGTTCAGATAGACAAAAGATTGGCTTTTGCTTAAGTGTGTTCTGTGTTGCAGGAAATTGTTGAAATTTGTTAAAGATACAGGCTGCAGATTTGTTCCTAAATACATGTCAGCAGTATGCTGCAAAAATAGAGGTGTACTACCTCTGGATATGAAGTAATTTTGGAGCCTGGCATGCTGTGACTGGGTTGAAGAAGAGTGTGTAGAAGTTTGTAGAAAATAATCCATTACATAAAAATAATCATTTTTGTGTCAGGAAATCCCTGAGACACAGATCTCTGAAGTCTGGAAGATTTTGGGGGGAGAAATCTGACCATGTGATCACCTCATCCTTATTCTCTACATGTTCATTTTGATCGCTGGGAAACTGGATACTGGGCTCAGCTGGACCTTAGTCCAGACCCAGTGTCTTCGTTCTGACATCTTTGAGCTACAGTTGATTTTTCAAGTTTGGGGTTTGGTGCATTATTTCACTTTTGGCATATTTAACTAAACAAGAAATAATCTGCAGTTGTCATTGGGATGTGACAGTTATGTAAGGGGGGAGGGAAGACAAGACGTGCAACTTCTTACTAGATTAGGTAACACACACAGCTCTACCACCACTCCATTAAAAATAGCTCACACACAGAAATCTGATGGGGTTTGGTTGGGGGTTTTTTTCCCCTATGGTAGACTCAGGTAAACTATACTTTAAAAAAAAACCCAACCAACACTTGTAGAGTTCACATGGGTCATTCTAAGAAAGATTTCAGGAATTGTCCTTCCCCTTTGTACCACAGAGTAGTATTTTACAGCTGCTTATGTAAGTCTTGGTGGTTGTTCAGAAAGGCATTTGCAGATTACTACACCTTCACTACAGTGAGGTAGGAGTGCATTCCTTTCTTGTGCTTTTAAATTCACTGATTGGATGTTTCTATAAGCAATTCCTTGAACAAATAGCGTGTGCAACCTGATTAAACATGAGATGATTAAGTGTTTTAAATAGTTTTTGACCTTGTTTTAGGTAAATTAGAGACTACTCTGATTTTAGATCTTGAGAAATTGACTGCAGTTGAAACAAAATGAAGCAAAACTAAGCCAGGCTAAGGGAACAGGCAGTGGCAGGCAGTGCACCTAAAAAATACCTGCATACTGGAAGTGTGGAGCCAAGCCCCGTTTTTACAGTCACTTTTGGCAGATATCCCAAGAAAAGGTAGTTAACCTGAAGAAAGTAGTTCTATTCTAAGAGAAATGTGGTAATGGCTTTCTGGCTGTTTTCCTTCTATTTCTTTAAAGGTAGCTAGCTATCCAGCTGCTGTAGTTTTTTTGCCAAGATACGTATAACAAAGGCGAAATAAAATTAATTTGAGAAAGATTAGATTAGGCAAATAGAAGTCATACTCTTTAAAAGAAAAATCATGTTCTTGGGAACTAATTATTCTGCTGGGAAACTACTAATACCTTTTATTCTGGAAAAAATAAGAAAGGAAGTCTCAAACATATTAAATCATTCTTGAATGGCGTAACTTTTGAAGTCTGTTCAGCCCTGGCTAAGAAATAATGAATCCTCAGAACCAACTTGGGTTTTTTCTGTTTAAGTTTGTTGCTTAATAGACTTTTAGAGAGGTAGTTCCAGCAGGCAGACATTGAAATGGAAAAACGCTCAGCATCACTGCAGTGAAACAAACACTAACCTTTCTTTGTCCAACAGCGTTGGGCAGAAGTTGGCTTTCAGGAAGTTTTTCAAGTATGAGAGTCCACAAGGCTGCATTTGCAGCTTGGTCTCAAAGTGTGCTGAATAGAGCTAGTCTGCAAGGAGTATTGCTGGCATTTCTGTATGGGATGAGTTTTCCAAGGGATCTTAATTCTCTTTGAGAAAATTGGAGCTGGGAGTTCTCAGCACCCCTGAAATAAGGCCCTTAGTAAGTTATTTAATTATACGTAATAATTACATATGCACTAGTGATTATAAAAAAACCCTTAACTACATGTAGGATAAACAGTTAACTACATGTTAGAAAGATAAGAATCTCATTAAAAATAAAAAGGGAGGCAAAACATAATAGGATCTAAAATACTTAACCAGGTAAAGACAGAGAGAGTTTATTGGCTAGATCCTATAAAGGACTTAAGTACCTAAAGCAGGATTTAGGGAGAATTCAGGTGCATAAGTCAAAAAATGCGACCTGAGAGATCTCACGCAGCTGCTTCCTAACTCAGGAGATGCCTGAAATCAGAAGGCTCTTCCTTGATTTTAATTTACATCTCTAGAGTGTCTTGGATTTTACTTCTGTGCACATTCAGTGTGCAGCAGCTAGAGCAGTTTAGTGCCTGTTTCCCATTTAGCCATTTACAATCAGCTTCGTTGCCCAAGGGGCTCGATTCTGCTCTCAGGCTGCACCAACCGCACATTCATATTGCCAGCTGCTTAGTTGGGTGTAGCTCCTTGCTTTAAATACGAAGGATGAGGAGATTGAATACCCTTTTATTTAGTAACTTGTTAGATTACTGATACTAGAGTTGGAAGATGCAGTTTGATTCTGAAATTGTTCAAACACATCTCCTCCAAGTAATCCTAAAAGTGTGACTGACTGCCTGAGTTCAGATTGTCTTGGGAGCATGAATTGGAGACGAGGATGGGTCACTCCCTGCTAAATGCCCTTTTCCTTGGGATAACTCTCACACATCATTTCTATTCCTACAGAATTCTCTGCTTCAGTGGCACAACTTTAACAGGAATGGAGCAGAATTGTCTTTCTTTTCAGTAGACCTGTCTCCTGCTGGCTGGGATCACTTTTCTGCTGTGTGTTGGCTTGTATCTTTCTTGTTTAACAGGGATACACAGCAACAATAGGTTGCTATATGGGAGGCGTTTGCTTTCTCACCTCCTTCTGTTATCCTGGCTGTGATGTAACAGAATACAGCAAGCTCTGCTCCATTTTTTTTAAACAGAATGGTAATTGGATCTACAGTTAAGAGAGACGTCTAGGCAGTGAATTGTGAGCACACTGACCTGACTGTGTCTTGGCCTGAGTTAAGTTTCTAAGGAGTTGTGATACCAGTCCTGTGTTTCTTGCAGACTAGCGTTACACTGCTGTGATCCCTCAGGACAGTAATAAACTTCATCATACATACTGTGTAGTGTATGATTCTGGGTTCTTTTGTCAGGAAAGGAAAAACAGAAAACTGAAATAGAAATTGCAGTCATGTAACTTTTAAATGTCAGGTTAACTCATTCCTTTGCTTGTACCAGGACTGAATGAATCCCTTTCTAAAATGCTACACAGTTGTCACAATGTTAGCATGTTTGTACGTGTATTAATATGTTTGGATATTAATATGCCATTAATGAGTGGGGCTCAGTAAATCTGACAATTACACTTTGAAACGATGGGATTCCATTGACTATCCTGGAAACACCAATGAGTAGAGCAGGAAACATTTCCCTGTTTTCCTGTTGTAATTTTTTCTTTTCCTATGTATGATGATATATGCTTGTGCATTCCATAAATAAGCTGAATGTTTCTGCATGTGCAGGACACAAAACATTATTGAGAATTCTTCAGTTCAAGAAAAGTATTTTACCTCCAGATGTCATATGACTCATATTTGTTTTTTCTTTAGGAAGAGAATTCTTGGACTGACTGGACTTCTTCCTTCTGCCATTGCTGCCCGGTAGGAGAGTCACGTATAATCAACAGATTTATGTAATAGCTAAACACTCAGTAGAATATTTACTCTGATTAACACAGTTTTTTAATTCAAATAGTAATACACTTAGAGTGGGAAATACTACATTTAAATAGAGCTCTGAATAATCGTTTGTTTTTGAAGCTAAAGCTGTTAGTGCAGGACTGTAACTGAATAACAATTAAAAAGCAGAATAATGGCTAAGGAAGTATGGAAAAGATAATTAAAGAAGGATTTGTTTTAGTAAAAATTACTCAGTAAGCAAAAAGCAAATACATCAGTGTATTTTCAGTTTATCTGGATGTTTTCCTTCAGCTGGAAGTTGCTAGCTGACAGTTGTTGCATATACTAAAATATTTTTTCTGGGTGTTAGTTGGTTCACTTTAAAGAAAAACTACAAGCTGGATATTTTTAAAAGAATGTATAGCAAAAGATAATGATTGAGATGTGTTCTGTGTTATAATTTGATACTTAATAATTTTTTGTACCTGTTTATATGTTCACTAATATTTTCTAATATGTCCCCAATATATGTTCCATAATATAACCCTTGCTATCAAGTTGGATATTGTGTATATACTTATGATCGTGCTCTAAGATAATTTGTATTGAGACACATATCTAGGTTTGTATATATTTTGCCTAATAGAGTTCTCTCTTAATTTCCAATAATGATTGCTGTTTGTTTTTCTGCAGTTAAAAAGGGGGGAAGAATTCTAGTCATTGCATCATATTTGTGTTATGAGCATGCCTGTATTTATAAACCCAAATCTTAAGGGGAAGAGGAAGGAAAGAAGCTTATTTTCTGATATCTAGCCTCTTGGGTGAAAAAACCCTATTTTCTGGGTAGTCATTAATAAATGTGGCATTCAGATTTTTCAGTCAATTAAAATACATTTTAAGAAGCACAGCGATCACAAAAGGCTTTGTGATCTACTTACAGTGGTGAGGGAAAAAAATTGTTACTACTGGATTGGGCTTCAGGTAGAGGTGGGTATAATACTATTGACCATGATAGTCAAGTATGTTTGCCTACAACTAGGCAGTGCTGCTAGTACTGAGCTTCCAGATAGTTATTAAAGTTAACACTTTTTAAATACTCAAAAGGAGCTGTTACAGTTATAAAATTCAGATTTACATATTCTCCTAAGATTAACTTTAGGGTCAGAGGAGCAACTGTTCCTTGTCTTAGGTGTTTCTCATTCATAGAGTTCCACAGAGTTTGCATGTATATCTGCATTTTTCTTCTCTAATGAGCATCCTTCCTTCTGAGATTTTGGAGCACTGGGCAGCTATTTCCTATCAAGGAGAACAGACAATCATGATTTTTCTTCAAAGACTACGAATAGTACCCTTTACTAAATGTGATGTTACATGAAGAAAATCTGAGTTGGGGGGAAAACTGGTTACTTTAAACTTTATAAATGTAGCAGAAAACATTTAAGTAAATGGCCTAATTGGCAATACTTTACCTCTTAACAACAAGATGAATGTGACAGTTTATTCTGACTGTCCAGTATCTCCTTTCTACTTTGACTTGTACCTATCGACTATTATGTATGTCCTGTTTGCTGCTTGAATATTATTAGCAGCATCACAGAGCACACTGAGTGCCAGAGGCTGGGATATCCCAGCCTTTCCTACAAGCCTGGTGCAGGAAATATACATCTGTGTATCACTTCTACCAAAGACAGCAGATGAGAGGATTGAATTTAGAGACCTTTGCTTTTTCAGCAGAGCACAGGGTCAGAGGAGAGAAGTGAGCACTCTCAAATTCTTCATTTCAGCATGACTGTATAAAGAAGACTTAGTGCTTCAGTCTTTCTCCTACCTTCCTCCTTCACCATATTTATACAAGATAAATGAGCATCTAGCCTTTGACTGTTGTCCACAAATGATCTATGTAGAGGTAAAAGAATATTTAATTTAATTTCCTTTCCATTCCTGAAAAAACAAAGAAACCTTTTTTTTTCCTGCCACACAGACACAGTTTGCCTGCACAGGGGTACAACACTTCAATCATACCAGTCTAGACTGATCCCACTTTCTCACAGGTGGCTCTGTGATAAGTAACCCATCCCAAATGCCTGTATGTTCTGCCCTTGTCATTCTGTAGAAGCATTACAGTTTAGGGATCTTTTTTAATGATTTGTATCCTTCAACTCCTGCTTGTCCAGGAAGGGTTTCAGAAGAGCTGAAAGACTGTGATAAGCCCATGGGAGTATTTTTAAAATCATATATTCTATTTTTATTTCTGTCTGGAATAAAAAAATCTCAATGCTTTAAGTGAACAGTTTATCCTGCTGTTTTTCAGGGATTTGTGGTCAGGCTGGGTGTTTTTCACGTTTGCATTTTGCTGGAGGGGTGTTGGTAGATGATGTTAGAGTTCTACCCTACACCCAGTGTATGCCTGTCCTGCACTGAAGAGCAGAACACCTAACAAGCTGTTGTCATTGTGACACACTGCAGAGCCTTATTCTTGCAGACTACTTGGTGTGCGTCCTGGGGCTCTCAGCTGTGGAGGTTTGATGTTTGGCTTGCTGTGTCTAGCTTCATCACTCCCATAATGTTTCATCCTCCTGCTGGTACTGCTTAAACACCCCAATTCCTGGCTATAAATTGAAGCCAAAAGTTAACTATGTAGACTAGATATAAATATTTATTATTAATTGTAGAAATAGATATCTCAGTGTGTTTTTCTTTGTTTAAATGTGTTTTAATTGCTCTATGAGGTAGTTCTTTCTGGTACCTGGAGTACCTTGATAAAAATGGTGAGTGGATGACTGATGTCCTAATACCTGGGGGCTAAGAGACTCTCAGAATCCTTGAGTTCTGCAACAGCATCAACAAAATTAATAGTCAGGCCAGTAATTGATTCCAGGCTTAACAGCAGGTTATAACGATTATAGGGCTGATTCATGTCTCAGGCAGAGTAGCTAAGTAAACTGTTACAGTTAAGTTAAACAACAGTGCATCAAAACGAAAGGTTTCAGAGGAAGCTCTGTGCTGATAGATGACAGCATATCAGAGTTGGCACTTCAAGGGTGGTGAAACAGGACCAAAGAAGGTGACAGCCTGTAGTTTGATTCATCCAGATAGCCAGATGGCATTTTCACTGGGAAATACTTGCAATGTAAGAGAAAATTGGGTGTTTGAAAGGGAATTTTAGGTAGAATAATTAATTGTTGGGAAGGAGGTGGAAGCAAGAGAGGAGGTAGTTTGTTTATGTTTTCCAAAGACATACTGCAAATATCTTTGGTTATTTATACCACTGGGACTGAGCTGACCCTCTTCTCACTGAAATTACCTCTTTCCAGATGGTGTAAAGCTGGCAAGTCCTGGATGTGGCTACTTTCTGCTGTCACTTAAAGCAAAATACAGGTTGTGTTCACATTGTACCATAGCTCAGGTTTTCCTGTGTCCACAGTGTTTTGGGGGCAGAATGATAACTGAGGTCTTTCATTTCCTGCCCCAGACAGAATGAATGATGTCATGCACCAGTGAACCTGAAACAAGTCTTCAGTCTTGGTACTGCCTCATTTTTGAGGCAATAGCTACCTTTCTGTAGATCTCAATAGAAAGCCATAATGCTTTTATCAATTCTTGCTGCAAAGAACAAGTTTCTCCCTGGAGTGACTTCTTTAAGAAATCTTCCTATTAAATCATCATTTTTAAGGTGATTTGTATGAGAAAGCAATGCTATTGAATGTTGGATTGCTGTTTTTAAATAAGCACTTGCATAATGTTAATGCCTTAGACATTGTGGTTGGTTGATTTTTTTTTTTTTAATTTTGGTTTTCAGAATATGGGGCTCTACCTTAAATTCCACTCTTGTTTCCACTACATACTTTGTTCCTACAATTCTGATGTCATTATCCTATTAAAAGTAAAAAACATACATTAAAATATTTGTATGTACCTGTGAACAAAGTATTTGCAACCTTTTTTAAAAACAGTTTGCATTAGCTTCTGTAAGGCTTAGTGCTTTCTGAAACAAAAATTAAGTAGAGTTTTAAATGAACACTTATAAATACTATAAATTGTAAAAAAATCCCTCAGCATCTCCCCCTCCCCCCCCAAAAAACCCCCCATAACCCACAAACATATGCAAAAAAATTACTGGTTGTGTCCCTGTTTGTGCTTCTGTCTGTAAGAGTGGTCCAGTGTGCTTTTTTGCATTCCAAAAATTTGGGTAATTTCTCTTCCCTGTGATCAGCAGGTCCTATCTTGGATGTCTTACCCCCTTTTGGTTATTTGAGCTATTACAGGCTTTTCTTCTAAGTAAAGAGCTCGAGTTGTCATTTCTGCTGTCGAACAGAAAGGATGTTCACACCAGAACTCCTTGCTGCGCTTTTGGGTAAAGGGAAGAACGCACTGGCCTTGGAATCACTGGTCCCACATGGGCGCTGTGGGTTGCAATGAGTGGGGCCTGGTTTGTCCTGCAGGCAAGGGGCATGTGCTGCAGAACACAGGCCTGAAAGCCAAACTAGGTGTGCAGCACAGACCTCAGGGTAACTGCAGCCCAGGTCACCAGCTCCTTGATGTACAGTGGTCTTATGGTGAGGATCGCTACTGCACATTACAGGTTAAAGGAGAGAAAAGCATCTTTTGACCTGTTTATAATGTGTACGAGCTTCCCTCCAGAGAAGCCAGCATTTTAGTGTCATTGGTAAGCCTTAGCTGTGTGTACCTGTATTCCTGCTTTAGCCCATGTTACAGAGTGCCAGCACCACCCCCTCAAAATGTGTGTGTTGCTTTGAGAACCCACTGGTATTTCTCCTGCAGCAGAGACACTATCTTGTAGTTCCACTGTTTGTTGAGAGGAGCAGGCCCACTGAAAAAAGCCTCTGAAGAGGCAAACAAAAATTGTGAAGCAAATTCATGATACTTATCAAATTGCATTGTTATTTATGCGAGGTGTTATGTAGTGGCTAAAATGAAATTAGGAAGTGTTTTGTTTTTTTCTAAAGGCATGTCTAATTTTTTCATTCATTCTAGGTAGAACAAAAGTTAATTATTCAATTTCTGCTCACTCAAGATTCAGACAAACACAAACATGCCTCCCTAAAATTGAATTTATTTATTTAAACAACTGACTTTACATGCTTTCTTTCATGTAAATTCAGCTCAGTATTTTCCATTTTAGGTCAGTACCACGTGGGAGTTTGAGGGGCTTGATGTGCCCGTTCTGCTGTACAAGCTAGATTCTCTGACCAGAATGTACTTCTCATGATGCAGAAGAAAATTCACATATTTCCAGGCAGATGTTATTTTCCTGCAGCCTTGGCCCTTACAAGGAGTGAAAGTCTGAATTCTTGCTTAACTTGGTAAATGTGCTGAGTTGGAGATGCATTCAGTTTTTAATGAACCAGTTGGAAGCAATGCTTCAGATGAGATGGAGAAAACAAAATAATTGTAGTTTGAAATTATGTTTAGTATTCCCACTAGAAAATTGGCAGTTAACAACTGTGTTATTTGTCAAAAAATCTTTCAAGCAAGAAACTGAAGTCAGCTCTATTTGCATGAAACTGATGGTCTAAGGTTTTAAGCAATTTTCTAATTACTTCCTGTCATATATAATGCATCCCAGAAGCAGTACATGTTTGGATGTAAAAGTGTCCTTTCCAAAAAGTGGAGATAAAGGCAAAAATAGCAACTGTAGCACAACTTTCATATAATTACTTATTATAAGTTCAGTACTGAGGTTTTAAGAGTTGCATTTTTATATTGAGACTCAGTTTTCAGTGGAACACTGTAGTTATTTAAAACAAAATAATAAAATGGTTTTTTAGTAACAGGGAACAACAGATTCCTTTTTAACTGTTTTCATTCCATTATGCATAACTGTTTTAGTTAGGCAGGAATTTTAATTAAGAACTGCAACTTTAATTCCTTTTGGTTTGTCATCAAGAGTTTGAATTCCGTGAGCATCACAGGATGGTTTCCATACTTGATCTGCACAATCCCTGTAGCAAACAGATGAGTTTCTGGCACACCAAAGCTTCATTCATATTAGAGGTTGTGAGCACATCAGACCAGAGTGTTGGAATCATTTGTGTTCATATAGAGAAGTATTCTTAGGGTTGTACTTACTTCTGAGGGATTGACATTTGTCCTTTGGTGGTTTCCAGTTGCATTGTGTCAGAGTGGGGTGGGATGAGGTAGCAATAGGAGTCTCTGTACAGTGTGTGTTCAGTGCCTGGTGTGGCAATGAGCTACTAGTTGGTTTTTCACTAGAGAAATTTCCACTGAAGACTCTCTTTGGGTGTAGGCAAAGGAAGCAGATGCTAAAGGTAGTAGGCTGCTGGGAGCAGCTGCTGTGTCTGTGCTGGAGCTGCAGCACTCTCAGCCTGTAGCCCCTCCCTTCCTTTTGCTGCTTTGCTGATGCTAAGCAAGGAAAGTGTTGGAAAGCACAGAACAGGAGTTGCTACAGAGTCATCCGTGGATCTTCACAGCCATTAATTCCATGCTCTCCTCCTTTTTCCTCCCACTTTACAGATCTTGCTCTTGCAGAAGTAAAACTTGTTTTCTAAGGATCCACTCTGACTCTCTAGGCACAGCTCATTCCCTCACCCACCCTCTGCCCCTTTTGTATAAGAAGCCCATTCTGGTTTCTGGAGCCTCAAGCAGTACAGAATTGTTATAAGATAGATGTGCTTTTTAGAAGAAAAACTGCTTGCAGGAGTAATAGTAGGAAGTGCTTATGTAGGAGTATGGTGAGAATTTAAATTTGCTTTGACATGCTAGTGATTGACAGTGATTGATGTTTTGAGTGATCTTTTGCACAGCTGAAGTGGAGCTATGCTGGTGGTTTTGCAACAGTGGAGGTTTCCAAATATTCCCCCAATATACATAAAATTACAAGGTGACACCACTGCAAAGAAGTAACAGGGCAGGAGGCAATGGGCATGAACAGAAACACTTAAAAATAAGAGAGATTTTTTCACTGTGAGGGTGGTCAAACTCCAGAACCAGTTGTCCAGAGAGCGTGTGGAGTCTCCATCCTTGAAAATACTAAAAACCTGACTGGATGTGGCCTGAACAACCTGCTGTAGTTTACCCTCCTTTGGGCAGAGGGTGGACCAAAGACCTGCAGTGATCCCTTCCAGTATGAACCATTCTGCTGCTGTGTTGTAAGCAAAGCATGCTGTAGTCCTTTATAAAGGGAAACAACAATTCCCTGGAGTATTGTTCTGGCTTCCCACGATTTGTGGTTCAGAGATGTCTTAATACAGTCTGTTCTCACTTTAGCAACCTTTAATTATTACAAAGGATTTAGGTGTAAATTACACATGCAACAGACACCAAAGCCATTGTTAATGAGTAACTCCAGTTGTATAGTCACTAACAAGAAATCTTTTGGGTAATAATGAGATAGATTTTGGTTTCTTTGGTCTGTAGGTAAAACTTCCATTGACTTCATGTGGGAGTTAACCCATTGTGTTTATATCTGACATAAAATGTGAACTAAAGCAAAATGAATACGTTAGTTATATGTTTAGACATTCTATAAATAGAAAATGTTCAATAGTTCAAGTTCCTTCTGCCTTCCAGCCATCAAGCAGCTATCTCTGGTCTGCTCTTTGCACAGTCTTGAAATTGCTGTGCACCAGCTACGTGCATTACTTGCTGGTGTGATCTGTCTGTTTGGCAGGAAAGAAGAGCTGGGAAGCTTCATTGCAATGTAGAAAGGCTTTTAGATGTGTAGAAACAGCCTGGGACTGTGCAGGTGAGGAATGGCCCTTCCACATGACAAGCCACACTTAGTACTGTGCTGTACAAAGAAATCTCCTGGTTTCTGATGTGTGAGAGTGGGAAATACCATTCTCCTGTCTCCAAAGAAAGCATGTAACTAATAGAATAAACATTTTCTCACTAAAGGGATAGTTTTAGGAAAAGAGGATTAAAATTCTTGGAAAATCAGTGAGGCAGCTACAAGTGTCAAGTGATTATATGGCTTTATGTAAGTGCAGTATTTGGTGTCTAGCCAAGTATTTCTAAAACTTATATAGTAACTTTAGTTCACATTTAGGCCAGCATAATTCTGAAAGGACTTCAAAAAAAGTCAGAGCCCAGTGTTTGTTCTTATATTAGAGCTTGCTTTTTTTTTTTCTCTCCTAAGAAAAAGTCAGTATCAAAAGAAATGTTTTTACTACTGGTAATTCCTAAAGGAAATGATGTGGTTAAAACAGAAGCTTGCAAGAACTGAATTAATTCCTGTCTGTCCTGTAGATGTCCTGTGCTGTATGGGGCACACTGTGGCTCAATTTCTGTCTTAACTGTAGCAAATCTATTGTGTTTGTGTATCTCTGATATTTAAACAATGTAGTGTGTGTGTGAGGGTGGTTGGGAGGTATGTTAGGTATTTGTTGTATGGCAGTGTATTGAAATAACCTTGTTATTGTTCTTATTGCATGGAGGAAAAAGTGTAGTTGGAACTAACTGGGAGAAAAATGTGCTTTTTGGGTTTTTAAAAAAATGTTTAATCCAATTTACTAGAGCTGGTGGTGATAAACTGCTTCTAAAATGAACCCATTGTAGAGAAGTCATTTATTTATGTTGCTTGGTAAACTTTTTTAATGTGTATTAATCTTTAAAAGGTTCTCTTTTTTCCCATAATGCTAATTGTGTTCCATAATGTTATTTTTTTCATACACATCCATTCTTTTTCATCTCATGCTCAGTTTTTATGCAGTTTATATCACTGTACTTTTTCGCTTTAGGCTTGAAATATCCTTAAACTTGGTGAGAGACAGAGTACCATTGAAAAATTCTCTTTGACTCATGCAAATCTTTAGGTTTTTAGAACTAACAAATCAAGATCCTACATTGGTAGAACATTGCTTGAAATGCTGAAGATGACTGGCTCAATCTGGTGAGTACTAATTAGGTAGAATTTGTCAGTCTTACAGATTTTCCTGGTCACACACTGAACATGTACAAAGCAAGAGTAGATACAGCGAGCTCAGGAACTGCCTTTTTGAATGATCCTTCTTTCAAAAGAGATTTTTGAACTGATGTTCAAAGAGAAGCATAAAATGTTTCCAGATGACAACAGACTGAAAGATGTCACAGACATCTCGGGAAAGGAAGTCAGAATAGGCAAGAATGTATTTGGAAATGTCTTAGCTTTTTGCTGAAAGTGCAAATTTGGGCATGAAAGAAGTCCCAAAATGCCTGCCAGGCTGTATTCTCTCTCCCCTCTAGGCTCTCAGCACTGCAGTTGCCTACCAGGCAGCATCAGATAAATGAATCCTCATGAAAACCCAACAAGACAACTTTACTTGAGAGAGAGAATACAGAATATGAACCCTTGCAGAGACAATCCAACTGCCATCTGTATGTTTTTCTGATGAATGGCAGTATCATATCTTTTTGTGCCAAATGAGTAAATTGTTTTACCACACAAATATTGTCTATTCCAGTACATACTACATACAAACTACCAAGCACAAATTTCAGGGTGATCTTTGCAGTGTGAATTCACTCTGCCAGTTGGAAACCAATCCAATGAGTTCTGGTTAGAAAACTAATGCCAAAAGAAGTGTAGACCTGTGATGAATGATGGGTCATCAAAACCCCACAGCTTTCCAGGAGCTTATAGCATACAACTGCGTCCATCACTGCCAAATTAGTCAGTACATATTAGCAACCAGTTGACTCAATTACAAGAGAGATGTACAAGCTGAAAATGTATAACAAAGAAAAGAACGATGCCAAATAGGAGGGTGGTATGCAGGAGCATTTCAGTGAAGGTTTGGAAGAGACTAAAAAGAATGAAGATGTTGAGGTGTTCTGTAGTGCTTTGCAGGAACCTTACTGTACATTTAACCTACGGAAAATAACATTAGTTTGCAGTCCATTTAAGCAATATGAATATTGTAGCAAGAACCCTTTTTAGTCAGTATCTAATCTTTAGAAAACATTTTTTCCATATGAAAATAGTTATCATAGCTAAACTATCCCTCAAAGAGAGTTTTCATATTAGGAAACCTAGAGATCCCTATTCTCAAAGACCATGCACTGGCTCAGGTGTGGCCACTTCCGGTATCTTACATTTTTGGCTCATGGAGTGGTGTTTCTTTGTGCAGTCTGTCTTCCTATATAATAAATCCTGCTGACAGATTTCCCAAAGCCTCTGTGCAAATCCATAGTTTATGGCTGCTCATATTTACTTTCAGCAGTTGGTGCAAGAGGACTTTCTGGAATTGTCTTGGCATGGCCTCAGTCTTTGAAGACACAGCTAGGATTCTGGTTATGCCTGTAACAGTGCATACTGGAAACTTTAGAAAAGACACACTTTTCCTTTAAGATGTGTGTTTATCTTGCATTCTGTATGTGCCTTTCATCTCAAGGTATGTTTAGTAATTAATTTTTGAAGAAGTTTTTTTGCCCCCACTTTTGGGTGTAATATGTTGTATGCCAGCAACATGACTTGTTAGGACAAGATTTAAAGCTCAATGGCTCATTGATACTACAGTGCAAAGATTTCAGAGGCAAAAACCACACCTTTACTTGGGATTCACCTGTTTCCATTGGAATGGACATCTCTCCAAAAACTCATTTAGCTTACAAAAGTTACTAGAACAAGAATATCTGAAGTCTTATCTGAAGACTGCTGCTTTCTGAAATACTGTTTTAGTAGAAATATCACTCCCTGACACTGATTGAGTAAAGGATCAGAGATTGCTTCATGAATATTTATGTCTCTTCTTGCCACATTGTGGATTTACATGACAGGTCCCTTAGTTTGGTACAGGATTGACTGTTTAACTCTGGGAAGATTAAGTAAGAAAACAAGAAGATCACAAGATGTGCACTTAAAATTCACAAAAAGTTTGGACAACTTGAAATTTAATCCAGTTTGGAGTATTTCACCTTTATAACAAAGCTAACACAAATACGTGTTTCTTATCTGAGACTCGTGATACAGTGATTTGTGTCTTGAGAGGGGTGAGAGTTTTCTAAACACTTCCTGATACTATCTGCCAAACTCTGTTAAATGATTTACTGAATGGTGTCAGGGCACAGTTATTGTGCAGTTCTTCAGTGTTAATACATCACTCTCATCTGGAATGGATTTACCAAGATTATTTCCCATGATATTTTCTTGGAAGTAATAATCACTTTTTGTCTCATGACATTCAAACTCAGTGATGATTTTTTAAATGTGTTTAATATTTCAAGATCTTGAATAATTTCAGCAGAAGTTCTATGTCTTTCACAAGAATCTCTAATAGCAATAGCACTGCTTTTTCCATTTTGTTCTTTGCCCTACTAATTACCTCATTGACTCTGCCTTGTCACAGAGGAATCGTGTTTTTTCTTTCACATTGTCAAATTTTTTAAAAATCAGTAAGATCACAGAATCACAAGGTTGGAAAAGACCTTTGCTATCATCAAGTCCAGACGTACCTGTCCTTTACTAAACCATATCCCTAAGCATCTTGTCTACCTGTCTTTTAAATGCATCCAGGGTTGGTGACTCAACCCCCTCCCTGGGCAGCCTGTTCCAGTGCCCGATAACACTTTTGGTGAAGTTTTTTCCTAATGTCTAATCTGAACCTGCCCTGGCACAGCTTGAGGCCATTCCCCCTCATCCTATCACCTGTCACTTGGATAAACTGGGATCAATTTGTTCAAACCTTTATTTATCTTTTCCAACCTGAACAAATAACTGTGTGCCCTAAACTTGTCTTTTTTTTTTTTCCCCCCCAACTACATCAAGTGCTCTTGTAGAAGGTAATACTTGTTCCACAAACCTTACCAGACTTTTCTGTCAAGCAATTTGCATGCACCAAGGCTATGGTGTTATTAAAATATGTCTGAAGAAGGAATGTGTCTAAAAGAACTAGTGATTCTGTACAGTTGGTTCTGATTCTTTCTTAGACCTGGGAGCTGAGCAGGAGCTCGCACTCAGTCACTGGATGCTGTACAGTCACAAAAGGGTTTTCTTTGGGCCCTACAGCCCCCCTCTGCTGTGCAGGGCTGCGCTCTGCGATCAGTTTGAGTTCTGGGTTTGAGCATTTAATGTCCCAGGATGAGAGCTGCGATCGGTTTCCTTGAGAAGCTGTCCCTTAGTTGAAGTCCAAACATGTAAGAAACACTTTCTTTTCAGGCTAAGAATTATCTACCTTATTTTTATTGAATTCTTTGGTCATTTTTCCAGCTGCGAATTCTAAATGTCTTCTCTGCAAACATGTATAACCCTGCTAGTTGTTGCTTAGCCAGTTGTCTTCTGACAGCACATTTGCTGTCCAAACAAGTCAAAGGACAAAGCATCTTTCATTAGTTATTCTGTTTTTGCAAGTCAAAAGTTTTTCCAAACAGAAACTTTTTGTGAGGCATGAAGGCAGCAATAGGAATTCCTGTCTTCAGTTTGCTGTAACTTCTCCAAAGTGTCTACCGCCTTGTTGACTCAGAGTAGCTTTCAGAGTAGAACTGGATCTCACTCATCATACTTACATAACAAAATAAAAACAGTCAAAAAAAAAAAACAACCAAAAACGGTTTGTTGATCTTCAGTCCTGTGACTGCCTAGATTACCTTCCTGATAACCTTTGTAGCCTTTCATTAAAAAGCCATACACAGATGAGAGTTTACCTGTTAACAAAGCTTAGTTTATTTGTGCTAGAAATTAAAAATACAGCTGACTCTTTTTCAGACCAGACTAGTGAATTGTGTTTACAGCACTGAGGAGGTTCATACCCAAAAGTAAAGCAAAGCAGAACAAATCCATAAATGAGAAATCTTGAAAGTCGGATTAATTAAGCTATGATACATACTAGCTTTGTTAATTCATCAGAAAAGAATGGTAATTCTTTATTAACTTGCATGAGTCTGTTTATCACATGCCTTTGTAAATAAGTATCTTTGCAGCTGTTTTCTGTTTGTTGAAAGTAATTTTTCTCCCCTCAGAGCATCCTACAGTATTAAATTAAACCAAGAAATTTTTTCTTATTACAGAGGATACTTAGAACGCTGTGGCAGGCATAACATTGGCATAAATTGATATTAAAATTTTAACAACTGATTACAGATTATTTCAGTAGTATAGCACTGATATATTTTATCTGGCAAAACTTTTAAATATAAATGTTAAACCCATTTGAACGTTATTTTGGTAGTTCATTGATGATATGTCTGGTTTATCAAAAATAATTGGCTAATTTTATTGATAGTGACTCCTCTGTTAAGAGAGTAAATACCATTAAATTAATTGATGACTAAATGGTCTGGGTCACTTAGAATAATTTTATTATCCTAAGTCATTATTAATTATTTGTCCACCCTCTCCATACTTACTGTATCTGCAACCCCCATTTCTTTCATAGTGTGTGGGTCAGATTTGCAGTTACTGTCTAATGTCAGATGTCATCTTGTCAGTGTTACCTCAAACCCATCTGCTGATGACTGCGCAATTCCTTCAACAGACAGAACACAGTCGCAAAACTATCTCTGAAGAGGCTTTTTAAAATTCTAAAGAGGGAAGGATGAATGAAAAATCAGGAGTTACTGTGTAGTATAGAAAAAAATTGTAAATTACAGTATACTCAATAAACTCCCATTTATTTTATAATTCAGCCTGAGAGAATTCATTATTCCTGTCTTTTGCAGTGAAATACTGGGGCCACTTGGAACTTAACAATTAGTAAAGAGTAATAAATAGCCTTCCTTTTCATGCTGGGCTTACATGTTGTATCTGCTGACTTCTCAGCAGTGAAATTTTCCCTTTTTTTTTTTTTTAAAGTTAAAATCCTTGAACCTGGGCCTGCTGACAAAAGTCATACCTAGAGAGTTAAATATTACAAATGTAGAATATCTTTGCTTTCCAGTTAAGGTTGGCCTGTACTGATACTTGCAAAGTTAAGCCATTGCCACATTATTTAAATATAGCTGTCTTGCCCTGGCATAGGAAGCACTGAGCACAGTTTGCATACACTGTGAATTGCTTTGGAGTCTTTCTAAAGAAAGGTTCCTTGGCTTGGTTTCTAAAAGGCATTGCTTCCCTCGCTAGAAGAACTGTGTAGGGAAATTAGGTGCAAAACCACAAGAGGTGACCAAAAGCTATAAAATTAGCTTTGCAGTTTGTGATAATGTCTGTGAAATCCTTCCTCAGCTGACACAGAGTGGACATGATGTAAAATCACATTGCAAAAGAAGCTGGGACTGTACAGAACCATGACAGAAGTTGTGGCAGGGCAGCGTTCTAGCACCTTGTTGTGTAGTGGGTAAGGACATAGACACCTTTTGGGAAGAAATAATCCGGGGTAGTGTTATGTCATCACGTAAGATTCAGTTCCAGTGGATGGCCTTAGTTTGAACCAGTCGCTAGCAGAAGAGGACGAAGGAATGTGGAGCATGTGTTTAGTTGTGATAAGTTGTTAGTGTTCATGCAACCCTAACTCCCATCAGACGCTCTGAAGGAATGGAATGCAGTGGTTCTGCTGTGAGGATATCGTTCTGCTGGATCAGCCTGCACCAATGCTCAGTGTGATGTTCACCGTTTTAATCACTCCCTGTTGTACCTGCTGTGGGCTGTGACAGGAGCGCTTTCACCTGTGGAAATGGTTTGCTTTCTGTATCTGTAGTAAATAACTGCTCACACTTTCACTAAGTGCTGGGCATAGGCTGAGCATGTATGGCAGTTGTTACTGTCTGCTTTGTAACTTATGCCAGAAGGCAATGTAGTACGTAGTATCTAAATTGCCTTGAAATAAACCAATTTGTGATCTGAAGTGCTTCAGCGATGGCAGCAAAGATGCTCATGAAGTTTAATTGTCCCTGCCAAAAATACCTCTCAGTATGTAGAGAGACATCCTTGGGCATTATAATTTAACTTTCTTGATAGAAGTACAAATAAACTACAGTGGCTGCGTAGGCTGTAATGCCCCCAGCTTCTCTCACTTCTGTGCATGGTAGACATGCCTTTTAGTTGGTGATGCAGTAATGGGTAGATGAATTTGTGTTTTCTTCAAAGCATTACTTAAATGTCTCATCTTCTCCCTGGTGTCTAGCTCTGCTGAAGTGTTTCTATTTGCCTCATAAACATTCCTTTGCACATTATATATATAGCACCCAGTGTAGTGGCAGTTACATAAGGTGAAAGATTGCTCAATGACAGCATCTCACCTATGTGTGGAAGGCCAGAGGTTTTATGATTGTGAAATTCCATGCTGAACAGAGTTTCTGAAATATGAAGCTAAACAGATTACTTTTAAAGCAAAGTTAAGGGTAAAGAAATTACCAGAACTCAAAATCATTGCATGTTTTTCCAAATAGAATACTTTAAAGCCCATTGAGCTGCCACTGTCTGGTTTGTGTTGCTATGTCCCTTCCCTAGCACCTAGTCCTGTACCCCTTCCCTTAAGTCATGTGGGCTTAGTAGCTGTTGATTTCCTCCTCATGTTTTAGGGTTTTTTCGTCACCTTTTGGTTAGGAGGGCAGTAAAACATAAATGGGTTCAGGAGTAAAAACCATGGAGGAGTTAGTGATGCTGCAGTCAGTATTACTTTGTTGATACCTTTGCACCTTTTCAAATGTAAGGAATTATGAAGAAAACCTGTCTTACTCTCCATGTTTAATGTCACCTTCTGTTTATCACCATTTTTGAACATGGCTTTTGCCACTACAGCCTATTCCTTAATAAGCAGCGTGTTCCAGAGCATGGGTAGCATGTTCCAGAGCACTCAGTGTATGCTAAATTCCATACTGTCTTTTCTGTCATGTATGTAGAGAATATTTTGTTGCCTTAAAAGCAGAAGATACAGGAAGACTTCTTGTATATTATGTATCTGAAGTAAAAGAGGAATTAATATTACATCACTTTGTAAATGGTGTGGTTTTAAAATGGTGGTTGACAGCTTGTTCTGATATTGGCATTCCATAAAAAAGTTAAACGAGTGTTTGGGAACAGGGCAGTATGTTCTCTGCCACGCTGAAAGTGAAAAATGCATCTCCAGATACTGGAAGTTCCTGCCAGACTACACAGTTTGCATTAAATCTTCCAACCCTTCTGTTGATACTGTGCTGCAGTTGTCCTCTGTTATACCCTGCGTAGAGATGGTTAACAAAGATTTGTCCTTGCAAGAGAAGGTAAGTAGGCTAAACACAGTCATCCTGATTTATTGCTGTAACATCAAGGCACTGTAAAATCTGCAAACAAAGCAGATGGGAGATGAATCTACAGCTTTCCTAATCCACTTATATAATCTTCAGCTTTTCAGCTCCATTTTTGTATAGGGAGAGATCACCTCATCACTTGTATATGCAATCTCTTAACCTGTCCCATACATATCATGTCAGAATTTTTGAAGTGTCAGGATTCCTTCACATCTTGAAATATATCAATTATTAAATCCTTTTTGAAATTGAAATTAACTTCATCCTAAACATCCACAAGTAATGATGCTTGTTGGCTAATTAAAATTTTTCTCATCATTGTTGATAAAAAAGCAGATAGTGAATGATCAGACAGGTATTGCAATATTCTGGCAGTAATTATTTGTTTACTTAAATTATTAGTGATAATCTAGTGTAGGGTATGGGTTCTGCCCCAAAGCCTGGATGTATGGGTAAGTCTCGGTTTATATCTCCTTACTGGGTGCGAAATTCCTTAAATTCTATTGAATACAAGGTAAGAGTTGCATAACACAAAACAGCTGGCCTTTTATAAATTCATACTTTAGATTATGCAGAGATAACACTTTGGAGTTCAACTATCAAACATTTGTCTGGTTTTTTTTCAGTCTTGCCAAAATCCACAGTATCAAAGTCATAGTTCTCAAAGACTTGGAAAAGAAGTTGGGTATGATTTTAAACCCTGCTGCCTTGCTGACAAGGCATAAGCATAAAGCAGAGACAGGAGAACTCCAATCAGCAAATCAGCAGCTTCTGGCTCCTCCCCGATTTCAACTATCTTCCTACCAGATCTGTGAAGCAAGCTGTAAGAATTATCTTCCTTTAGGCACTAGGCAGCAGTTTCTAAATCAGCTTGCTCCATGGTGCCTGCAGAAACTTGGTGGAAACAGCAGATTTTGTCTTGCCTGGGGATTGTAGCCTGCTGCCTAAAAACATGGTGGTGACAGTCTGTTCCCTATTAAAAATGCAGTAGTACAGTATACAACTTACATAATCATCCTTTACAAGGACTCTAATAGAGCTGTCCAAAGCATGTCCTTACTGATCCCCTTTTCATATAAGCAGGGACAATAGCCCTGGGGTTGATCTGAATACATCTGAAGAACAAAGTCTGCTTTTAGGTTATCCTTGGCTCATCAACTTTGCTTATTCATTCACATCTCTGTGTCAAATATGCAAATTGAAAAGCCTGTATTCTGGCAACTGGTCCCCTCATGCTAGGGACTGCATTGACTTGCACTGGCAAAAAGAAGTGGTACTAGTCTTACTGGATATCAGGAGAATTACAGAATCCTTTATCTTGGAAGGGAGCTCTTGAGATCATATAGACCAATTCCCATGTTCAAGCAGTGTCACTGGAACTAGTGACCTGGGACCATGGCCATCAAATTTTGAGCATCTCCACAAATGGAGATTCTGCCTCTTCTCTGGACAATCTGTGCCAGTGTTTTGCCACCCTCACAGTAAAATAAGTGTAATCTTGTGTTCAGATGAACTTTCTTGTGTTTTAATTTGTGCCCACTGCTTCTTGACCTGTTAGTGAACACTACTGGAAAGTCTGTCCCTCATCCTTGTTCCTTCCCTTCACGTATTTATAGAATCATAGAATAGTTTGGGTTGCAAAGGACTTTTAAAGGTCATCTTGCCACCCCACCCTGCAGTGAGCATGGACTATGTTCTGTCACTGCACTGTACACCCACCTGACCCATTATACCCATTGCCTGGCCAGAACCAGGACAGTGAGATTCCCCCAGAACCCACTCCAGGCTGAAGAGTCCCAGCTCTCAGCCTCTCTTCATGAGAGATGCTCCAGTCCCTTAATCATCTTTGTGCTGTACTCAGTCTATTAAGTCCGTGTCTGTCTTGTACAGGGGAGCCTGGATCCAATCACACAGTGTTCCCAGGCCTTACCTGGGGCCCCACCAGTGCTGAGTAGAGAGGAAGGATCACTTCCTTTGACTGTGGGCAATGCTCTTCATAATACAGCCCAGAATGGTGTTGGCCTTATTTTCTTGAAGGTGCATTGCTGGTTCGTGATCAGCTGCTTGTCCACCAGAGGCCAAAGGGCTTTCTCTGCAGAGCTGCTTTCTAGCAGGTTAACCCCCAGACTATATGGTGCCTGAGCCCTCCTCAGGACTTTGCATTTCCCCTTATTAAACTTCATGAGGCTCCTCTTGGCCTATTCTCCAGCTTGTCAAGGCCCCACTGGATAGTAGCACAACCATGTGGTGTTTTAGCCACTCCTCACAGTTTTGCATCATCTGTGAACTGGCTGAGGTGCGCCCTGTCCCATTATCAGGGTTATTAATGAAGCTGTTAAACACTATTAGCCTCAGTAATAGTCCCTGGGTTACACCACTTGTGACTTGACTCCAATTGGACTTTATACTGCTGATCGCCACCCTCCAGGCCTGGCCATTCAGTCACTTTTCAATCTACCTCACTGTGTAATTAGCCTTTAATTAGTCTGTTTGTTTATGAGGATGTTATAGGGCCAGCCTCACTAAAGTTGATTTAAGAAGCATCAGCTGCTCTCCTGTAATCCAACAGGCTAGTCACCTGTCATAGAAGGTTATCAGATCGGTAAAGTATGATTTCCCCTTGATGACT
Organism: Laterallus jamaicensis coturniculus; assembly: GCA_022605575.1. Classification (NCBI taxonomy): domain Eukaryota; kingdom Metazoa; phylum Chordata; class Aves; order Gruiformes; family Rallidae; genus Laterallus; species Laterallus jamaicensis. The sequence goes on from JAKCOX010000004.1 coordinate 66,615,329, forward strand.
CTCCCAATCACCTTCTTTCCCATCACATGTTTGGAAATGGTTTCCAGAATTGTTTTCTCCATCACCCTCCCATGCATATAAACTGCTGCTAGCAGATCTCAGATAATAGATTTTATAGGAAAACTGTTCCATTAATTTTCTTTGAGAGACACCTAAATTCTGAAAGTCTCTAGATCCTGGATTTTTCCAGGATGTCTCTGAATCATGTCACAGAGATTCAAGTGAATTTTTTTGTTGTAGCCAGTGAATGGGAGGAGACACAGAAGCGAAGTGAGTAGAAATCCTGTGGAGCACTGTAGATAGTGAGGCTTGGAAGGACTAGGGAAAGTTGGTTTGGGGTGTGTAGACAACACATTGTGTTTGCAAAGAATGCCAGACTATTTGTTTTTCTGTCTTCATAGAGTCTTGTCATGTTAGAACAGTGCTACATCATAACTTACTTGATTTAAGAAAAATAAAAAGTAAAACATTCCCAGTTAATGAGCTTTTTTTTTATTTGGTGAAAGCCTAATGAAACCCTGACACAAAGCCAGTGGCCTTACAAAGGTTTGCATAAGACTTCCTACTTCAAAATTATTTATTTCTCTTTGTTCTTTTCAGGATGGTGGACAGACAAACAGGAATGCATGAGACAAATTCCCTTCAGTTGGATATCGCCTTACCAGGAGTGGATCTAGAAGACATACTGCTGGTTTTGTGTGGGCAGGTGAGATGTTGCCTACCAAGCTAATCATGTCAGAGAGACATTTGAAATCTGTCTGAGGATGCCTCAAAGCAGTGCATATTCCAATAGCTAGTTTTCATTACTAACCAAGGTGGACAAAGTCATTCCTGCTACCCAGACACTGTTGGGTTCTGACTCCAGTCTTTCCTGCAAACGGCAGTATTCCTTCTTTTTCAATGTGAGGAAATCAGACAAAAATTTAGGTGGAAAGGCAAACAGGCAAAATGAATATATGAAGCTTTATAAATAATCATGGCTTGCTTTATTTTATTTATCTACTGAATGTGTTCTGAGAAGTGTGATTGGATGTGGCGTGTGGGAAATCAGAGGTCTAAGAGAAAATATCAGGAAGACTTTCAGAAGTTTTTTGCTGTTGCCATTGAAGACTAGAAAAAAAAAGGTTTCATTATCAGCACATCATCATCAAATGTTGAACAGTCTGATTACTGCAGCAATTAAGAAATATCAATTAGGAAACTTAGCTGTGCTAACTAGATAGAAAATAAATTCTTTCTTCTTACAATGGTGTGTCTGAGAGAATGCTAGTAAAATTTAATTACCCTGACTCTTGTGAGAGGAAAAGTGTGAAACCTCTGAATTGCTTCTTACTGGTTTTTAGTATTTAGGTCCCTTCTTGCAGTTTAGAATTTGCTAAGGGAACTGGTCCGTGTATTTCCAGAACTGGTTCTAAAACTTCTTTATCCTACTCTGATCATTACCTTTATCCTGCCTTTTTTGCCGTAGTTTATTACTTAGCTCAGTATTCCATCTGCTTTTGCTTTTAATTTTTTTCTAAGCTTTTTTCTTTTTTACAAAAATAATACAGGTGTAATGCATTTATTGTGTCTTCTGTGAACAGCTCTTCTCTATTCCACCTCTTGCAAAGTGACTGCAGTCATGGAAGTGGAGAGTTTATCAGCCCTGATGAGTTTCTTTTGAGACAAATAAACAACCAAGATCTGAAAGCTCATCTGTTATGAAAATGGTTTATCTCGTGGTATGAGTCACCTAGGATTTTGAATATGGAAGAGTGACTGGTAGTTTAAGGTCAATCCCTGCTTGAAATTCACTGCATACCAGAAAATGCCTGAAATGTGCAAGTCTGGTTTAACTCCTTTTTCCATTTGTGCTCAGTGCTTCAAGAGTGTTGTTAACACATATGCTAATAAACATTCTCCAACTGGAAAATGTGTTTGTAGTGTGAGGAATTGGCTGAAATTGCACTGGGTTGGGTTTTTTTTTTTGTTTTGGTTTGTTTGGGTTTTTTTATAAGCTCAAAACTGGCATAATGTGCAGGCATTGCTTCATGTTTCTGAAAGCCTAGCTAGCTTTGATTCAGTGGTGTCATGAATCTTACAGTGTGCTGTTGTGACTGTTATCATGTTTGCATATCACTGATTTAATTTCCCTCTTATGAGACTTAGCATGTCTGATTCGTGTGATTAGTTTCTGTTTTCATTCTAGCAGCAGAAGAAAGGAAAGCATCATTGTTTTGTAATGACAGGGCAAAAGATGTTGCTTTCAATTGTCCTCAGACCTAATTTTGGAAATCTCCAGATTAAAGAGTTATCTCCACTGATTCTTTCCTTGTAATTCTACTTAGCATTTTGATTGTTCAACCTCCAGGTAAAGCACAGTATATATGGATCTCTTGGGATGGAATGTTATCTTCTATGTGTAGAACATCCAGATTTGTAATTTCAGATTTAATGGATACAGTCAGCAGTTTCATTATCTGCTTTGGCTTGGAAGCATCGGTGCTTTTATTTTCTTGTGGAAAGATTCTGAAGTCCCAGTTCTACAATCAATTTTGTTTTGGCATCTAGTTCATATTTTCCCAGGAGACATGGTTCTTGCTGATCACCCCTCATGGCTGAAGGAAAATGCAGTGGATGTTTTGAGACTTGTTCCTGAAAAGCAGCTTCTGTGGGACACTTATATAAGCAAACTGTGATGTACCCTTTTTTTAAAGGCATTTCTGGTACAGCGTGTCATTTGCTGGGCCAAACCATTAGCTGTCACTGTTTGTAACATTTGGGGATTATTTTGTTGTTCCTTTTTTTATCTCCTTCTTCATTACACATTACAGTCTTCTTTCTGGATCTCTCTCTGTTCACATTGGTTTAGAGATACTGCTTCTAGACATTCTGCAGTGTTTTTCTTCTTATGCCTGGGCATCCACAGAAGATGGGATTTCTTTGGAGAACCATGTTCCTAATTTTCTCTAGTGTACTTGATCATTTGGATTTTTTTCTAATAATTGCATATCTCTGAGCCCCACATGCTGTCTTCTTTCTGTTAATACTTTTTTTGTCTTCCCATAATCACAGTGCAGGATTAGAGAGTACAGGGCTGTTCTGAAATTATTTGCTGATTCACCTTTATTTTGCTGTGTGAGTGAGATTGTGCCTTCTCAAAAATCACACTGCAGTGTGGCATGAAACTTAATTTTTTATTGAATAGTTCTGTGTAAGCAGCTGTAAGCCTTCTGGAATAGATTATGTCCTCTCATGCACACCCCATTAGTTACACCAGGGTATTCCTTTGTCTCTTGTTGTTGATCTAAAGCAGATGTAATCCCTAGGATCTGCTTATCCAGCGTGATCGTCACTGAAAGGAAAGGTTAGCTAGCATGGGGCCATTTCTGTTGTCACTGCCTTTGGCCAAAGTGGTGTTACTCTTTAAGGAATCAGACTGCTGCTTACTGCTGAGTCTGGCTTCAACAACATGCCTACTCTCACTGCTTGTTGCATCCTTGACTCACCACAGTGCTGCTTCTTTAAGGTTTCTGTGATTTTAGGCTTGTGCTTCTATCCCTGTTTAAATTCTAGAGATAGAAGACCTTGTGGATCTTGGATCCTCATCGGATCCGATTTCTTACACCAAATGAAGATTAGAGATTCGATTTACTAGAGTTAGAATTAACATAAGAGCATTTTTCCTTCATTAATGCTCTCTTAATCATCACCCTGGACAGTGCACTGTTCACAATTGATGTATTTATTTTTGATTTGGAAGCCTGATTGGTAAACAACTTAGATTGAAGACACGTGACAAAGACAAAAGGTGAATGTAGAGCCCAATTGCCATTCCTGCTCTCAGCCTGGATTTTCTGTCTCTCTTAAAGTGTCAGTACATAACTTATTCAGTAGAAGTCTGAAAGAACTAGGACTTTGTAAATCCAACATGCAGATGGTGGAAAATGTGTCTGTTCCACTGACATCACACCCATGTTTGGCAGCTGCTTCCTCTCCTTTCTCCTTTTAATCTGCTTTTGAATCTGCCATGGCCACTGCTATTGTTTTTTGTCAAGGGAGCCCTGCCTTTGACATCATTAGTTACAGTTTTATCCCATATATCAGAAAAATGTGCCCAGCAAGTGCAGTTTGCCTTACATTTTGATTATTTATTTGAAAACCTTTCCATTTAAATGGAAAAACAGGTGCATAATTTGTCCAGTTGCTCAACCTTGTCATCAGGGACATGCTCCAGGGATAAGCAGGATTTAGCAGAGGTTAAGGGGGGAACATTCGTACACGAGCTACTCGTTAATATAGTAGTGACGTATCACAGGAAGATTCACTTCAGGCAGGAGCTAAGTGTGGGCTTGATACATCAGCTGATCTCTGACAGTAAGCTCCAATCTAAACCTGATCTCAATCTTTGGAGATTCATCAGTTTCTAGAACAGCATTTATTGCTTTTGAAATGTTTGAGTAAATACTTACACTGATAAAGATTTAATGGAGGAAGTCCAGCATTCATAGTCTTTTTTCCTTGACCTCAGGCAAAGTGTAGTCGAACTACAGTGGCAGCTTTTAGTACCTTGACAGCCTGCTCTGAAATATGTTTTTATTGCATAAGCACTGAACACATATCCTGTGTCACTTATGACTTGAATGTTAACTGCTCACACAGGATATGATATAATGAAACACAGAGCGTATCTGAATTAAATTTGGCATTGCTGCAGGAAAGAGCCAGTTAATGTCCTTGTGTAATGCTTATGTAATAGATTAGATTCTCTGCCTGACTGTTCTAGTTGTCTCTGGTGGTATATAAAAAGCTTGCCACCTTGCTAGTACTCAATTAGCTCATTCACCACGAGTAAACTAGTTTTCTAGCTTATAGGAGGAAAGCACTTCCAATCCTCTAATTGGTTTATGCATATAATCTTTTCCACACACCAACAAGTGCAAAAGTTGACTAGCTAATAGAATCAGAGAACAAAGTGAGAGGGGTAAAAAGATAAAGATCCAAACTCAAGCTTTATGGACAGCTGTTACAGTAATAGCAACATTTGTTACCCTTTCAGTTCTTTTTGGTTACTTGAGACAAAGGGTAAATCTTAATATTGATGGGAAGTCTGTATCATAGTCACCTAAGGGATAAAAATGTTTGATTATTTTTTTTGTGATACACAGTTGCTGTTACACAAACCAGCTTCCTGGTGAAAATGTTCTACATTGATTCTTTATAATGTGTTTAAAGGATGCAGGTAGGCTTTAGTCGTTACTTGTTATCGTCTGTCAAGAGGAGGATGTACCCTTTATGGAACATAGATTATAAATCTGGTAAAAGAGAAATGCTATGGTCTGAAGAGGCTGCGAGGGGACCTCATTGCAGCCTTCCAGTGCCTGAAGGGAGCAGAGAAACAGGAGGGGAATCAACTTTTTAAAAGGGCAGACAATGGCAGGACAAGGGGGATGGTTTAAAGCTAAAGGAGGGAAGGTTTAGATTGGATATTAGGGGGAAGTGCTTTGCAGTGAGAGTGGTGAGGTGCTGGAACAGGCTGCCCAGAGAGCTGGTGGATGCCCCATCCCTGGAAGTGTTCACGGCCAGGTTGGATGGGGCCCTGGGCAACCTTGTGTAGATCCAGGCCTGAGGTTGTTGGCCCTGCCTGTGGCAGGGGGGTTGGAGCTCTATGATCCTTGGGGTCCCTTCCAACCCTTGCCATTCTATGAAAGCATATTTGGAGATACCATCACAATGTTCTGTTCAGAATCAATGAGATATTATGCTGTGTAGCCTCTTTTATAACATAGTAGATGACCTTTTAAGGTTTTTAACTGAAAAAGATGATAATATCAAGATGATACTTTTAGTGGACCTACAAAGTAGGGACTCTTGAAATGCCTTTAACTGTGGTCGTTGTCAAGACAGAACCAAGACAGTGCTGGGACTTTGCTAGTTGTCTGGTTCCTCACAAGGCAGGAGCTGTGAATGGTGGAGGCAGAAGCACTGTATTCTGACTAGAAATGTCATCCTGAGATTGGACATACACCTTCTAGGCCTCAGCTGCTTCTCCAGTCTCTCTTACTAGTCATAAACTACAAGAAATGCAGCAGTGCCTTTTCTAGAGTTAGCCAGGTCTGTGTATGTCTACTTCAAATTTTGTTATGCAGCCCTTTACCTGACTTGCCAAGAGTCCTACCATGAATAAAACTTTGGAAATTCTTGCTCTTAAGTATTAACCCTTCAATACTGAGGAAAACTGGGATTTGAAAGCTGTTGGTAATATCTACTTCACGTTCCACTTCATTTATTCTAAAAGTTTCTTAGAACAGCGTAATCTTCTTTTAAGATTCTAAGATGTTTTATAGATATTTGCATTTAAATGTACATCTTTTAGCTTGCTATTCCCAAAACTATTACATGTTCAGAAATCTACTTTAAATATCAGCCTAGCAAATAATACAGTTTTTAGTTCAAGAACCTGTTTGAGAATAAATATTAACTGAAGCCTTAATTCTCCTACCAGAGTTTAAGCAGCTCCTTGCCACATGCAGAAGAGCAAATAATTTCCCTGAAGACTTTTGATGGTCTTTCTTCTTTAATAATAATTAAAATTCAGAAGATTGCACCAAAGTGCAATTGAAAAGCTTTATGTAGGGTATCAGGGGCATGGTTTCACTTGGCTCATATTAAACTTCAAGAGAGTAGCTCAGAAAATAAATTGAATTATGAAAACATGACCTGATCAAGGAAAAGATGTAGTTTCCTGTTGCAGCATGACCAGGTACACTTGCATTCTCTAAAGGCTTTGCCCTGTGCCAGCGAACCTCCTCTGTTCACTGGACTTCATTGTCTTTTCCTCATAGGCAATTTATGTAACTGCTTCCCAAGACAGCTAGTATAACTCTGACAGAACTGCACCTCCTGGGTGTTCTCAGGCTGATTCTGACTGTTACTTGGTAAGAATTAAATGTCTTATTGTTTGCCTGTTCTTCTAAACCCGTTTGGTCCCCTATAGCCCCAGAAACATGTATCACAGCAGCTGGATGTATTGCTCCTTCCAGGCGCGCTGAGTCTCTGAGACAGAAAAGAATGGCGCCTTGTGGGTCTCCCTCTGGTACTGGCGTGGAACAAACCAGTCTCTAAGAGCTTCCATTCTTTCTCAAAATGCAGCTGTAGCTACTTTCTTTCCCACAGAATGAGATGGTGACTGGAAATGGTGCTGACCTTAACAGCACTCCTCTGACTGTGCTGCATTGGTGAGACTGTTCCCCTGTCCCGTGACTCAGGGTGGAGGTATTCCTCAGAGGGGAGTGACAAGGCTGGTGTCTGTAAGCACAGGGAAGGGCACTGGGGCTGCCAAAGAGTTCAGAAATTATCAGTCTTAAAATGTCCTTGAAATGGCTGGCCAAAGTGGGCTTTCTGGTAATGGAAAGGATTTGAAGGTTGCTTGGAAAAAGCAGTTTGGATTCACCATGTACTGCTATTGTAATTTTTCTTCAGCAGAGTGTTACAGCCTCAGAAGAGCATGCATCTGTGGAGTTGGAAACATGTTCCAAAGTACAAAATGCTAAATCACTGGTTTTGTACAAATACCTTACTTCACTCATATTTATTTGCAGCTCAGGTCTCAGAAAAGTTGCCTATTGGATTTCACTTTACTTAAGAAACCACACATCCTATTTTTGTGTTTTGTTTTCCTGTATAAGAGCTACTTGGACATTTTACATATTCTCCACCTAACTATAAACCCAGACCACATAGCTGGAATTAGGTCTCTATAGAAACTTGGCATCCCACGTAACTTTGTGATGAGTTTGTCAGCTTAATTAACAAAAGTGTCAGAGAGCAGCAAGGGCTAGCTGTGGTGCAGTGGAAGGTGAGCCAGGTTGCTAGCAGGAGGGGGACCTCCCTCAACAGTGCTCTTTCTAAGCCAAGCCTATGGGAAGGGGTATGTTCTCAGAGAGGGATATAAATGTGTCTCTAGTAGAACATTTCCAGTGATGGATGGGCTTTTCTGGGCAGTGTCCAAACCTCATCCCTATATTGCAGTTTCCAGCACTGATTCCAAGCTCAGTTCATAAGCCTGCCAAAGGTTCAGGTCACTTTCTGGATGTGACACTGTCTGTCACTGTGGCAAAGTGCTTAGGAGACAAACACTTGGGTGATGAGGAGTTCAGATTTGATGGTAGATGTGGAAGAGGCTACTTGATAGGTTCAGTTTTCTGCCAACTGTCAGGACAAAGCTGTCTGCAGAATTCAGAGCTTTATGTATTAGCAACTGAAGAGCTTCCTAGAAATGATCCACCATTATGCAGTCATTTATAGCCAACAGTATGCTAAGGTTAAATACTCTCTTACAGTGCAAAAGTGAGTCATGAGGCTTGCTTTATGGCCCTGCAGTGCTTAATCTGATACTACTGCACAATATATTGCAAACAGGATTGATCCTAAAACACATTTCATCTTTTGTAATGCTTGTCATAAGGAAGAGGTCAGATGGATTTTACAAGCATGTTTTCTGCCAAGCATTGTGAAGATCCTTCAAAACTGACAGAAACTTTTTTGGACTGCCAAATCTTTTTGGAAGGTTTCACATCCACTCATACTGTCATAGCTAATCTCTGTTTATCATAGTTTGGCAGATACTCTTTCAAGAACGCATAGTGTAGCATTTAAGAAGAGAAATTGTTAAAATAAATTATATTTAATGTTTCCATTTAAAACATTACTAGCAGAAAATCAAAATAAGCTTGCAAGTTTATGATGCAGACTTCTGTGGTGCTCTCACGTGGTACAGGCTAGGCTGACAAGCTTTCTGGTTTTTGATCCTACATTATCATACCGTTGTCATTTACAGACATTTGTTTGGGTGGAAGTCAAAATCAAAAAGCTGAGCTCTCCTTTGTTTAGTGTCTGTGCCCTGAAGAAAAGGATTCGCATTCATGCATTTAGAGACTTGAGAAGGAGAAGACAGAAACACTAACTGTGGGAGTAAGAATACTTATTTTATATATATCTCTCTGTTTGTGACAGAGATTTGCTTGAGATTCTTTGTTCAGTCCCAGTGAAGAACTTCAAGCAAAGTCCTACACACCACAGATAGAAGGCAATAGAAATTTGAAGTTATGTTAGATCTTATGGAAAGGTGCTCTCCCTATTAAAAAGCACATATTTTACAATCAAAATGCTTACTTAACCAGTAAAAAATGTTTTCTCTGAATCAAGGTTTGCCAAGAGCTATTGATTTAATGACTCACTATAATAAGCTGCCATCAGAGTTGGGATAGAAACCCATGAACACTTTGCTTGATACTCAGTCCTTGAAATTGTCCCATGATAAAAAGGAGGCTTCTTGTGCTCTTGCACTTCCTCCATATCCTCCCATTCCTCCTAGAAAATTGGGCGCAAATCCACTGGATGAGTATGTGAAATGAGCAGTGTCCCAGTCTCATGGATGGTTCAAAGTCTAGTCCCAAACTGTGCCAGGGATAGCCATTATCAGATTTGTGGTGAGTGAGATAGGAAAGGCCAAGGTGAAGATTTTCCATGTATCCTTAAATATCATTCAATTATACAGCTGTGTCCTTTTTTCCCCTACATCGTTGATAATTCCTTCTTGAGAAGATAATGCATCTGCCAGTGCCAGCATGCACAGGGATTTGTGGATTAACAATTTTTTAGTCATGTTTTTATCCTTAGAAGCCAGAGCAGCAAGAATTAGAACTTAGTACTCAAAAATACCTTTTGCCAGTAGTCTGCTTTGTTCACTAACAAGGCTGCGGTTCACCCAGGCTGGAGTCACTTTTAGTCCTTGTGATTAAAATGAGTTTGAACATCTGTGATGTATTTTGCATAGATTGTCACATCTCTCAACCAGTTGTGGTTGTGAAAGAATGGTAAAAAATGGTGATGAACATCTCTGCTTGCTCAAGGGCAGGATATTTGGACCAGCAGTGTCCATTCCATTGCACCTGCATTTTCATTTCTTTCTATGTCAGAAGCTTGAGGGAAAAAGAAGTGATCAACTTCCAGCCAATCCCTTTAATTGTGCCTACATTTAAGAGGAGTTTGTTACTATCAATTAGGAATTTCTGGTTCTTTTCCTGCTTCTTTTTCAGTTGTTAGTGTTTAATTAGTTGACTGTCTCTTCAGTTAGATGTTTGTAGACCTGTGGGGCCCTGTGCAGATTTGGTCTGCAAAACAAATGAAGGATAAAATGAAGTGGATTACTTTTCTCATGTAAATAGCTGAATTGATTTTCAGTTTAACACATATTTATGGTTTAACTTAGTTAACAGATAATTTGTAGAGTTGCCAGTAGATTATAAATATAGTGACAAATATGGAGAAGATGGAACAATTTATTTTCAGGGTGTAACAGGAAAATGAGTCTCAGGGTTTTTTTCCACTACTGATGCTCTGTTCACAAGTCAGAACTGTTAATGTGTGATACATGGAACATTTGCCTGTTTCCTTACTATGGAATGAATATGGTGGGGAGTGATAAAATGATTACTAGTGCATGCTAAACAAGAGTGTGATTTGGAGAAATAGTCTGCAGAAGATTTGGTGAAATTGGTGTAAACACAGAGGATGGCTCCTTGTTATGTGTGTGGTTGAATGAAAACACAGAATTACATCAGTGCCAGAATAAACATTGAAGTAATTACATTTTTCGTAGCAATTAGCAATGAAATATTTAGAAATTCCAAGTTATTTTAATGATGCTTATAACAATGTGTATGCGCTTCCTACTGCATGCAACAGAAGCACCCATCTTCAAAACTGAAATCAGTTTCTTACTGAGTTACTCTAGTGAGGCTGATGAAACATTAAGCTCTTTATTTCTTCTCAGAATTAAAAGCTGCATCAGCGATTGTTGTCCGTGTTTATCATGGTTTTGGTCTCCTCTTTTAAAGATGCTTAAATGTATGTTCTGTACAACCTGGGTCTCCCTCTTTCCATGCCTTCTGCCACAGGAAAGCTCATCCGCAGCTTCTGCTCTGGAAGCTGTGGATGAGTTCTCCATCAGCAGAACCTGGTTGCCAGTGTCCAGCAGTGCCAGGTTTGAGGGTGAATGAATCATTGGGGAGGAGAAAGAACCCACAGTTCTGTCTGCTGGACATCCTTTGGCACTTCATTACAGTTTTGCTCTTGCTCTCTAACAAAACACTTACTCCATTAACTTCTCTATTACAATTTTATTTTTTTAATTTATCTCTGAGAAAACAGAAGTCTCACTGTGGTGCCTGACAGCTCTTCTGTAACCCGTGTCCATTCCATGGTGGTCTGTGTTCCCCAGCTTGTTGTGACTTCTTAGCATTGTGGTAAGGATCAGGCCTAGGTCCGTGTCTGGTTTGAAGACATCCTCCTGTTGGAGAGAAAGCCCAACGCCTCAAGTGGAGAGAGTCTTGTAACTGCTACCTCTAAGCATTCCCTGTGCAGTCAGACCTTGCTAGCTCAGAGCTTTTGCTTGAGCTTACCCAGGGTGCAGGGAAAAGTAGGACCACTGAAGGTTTTTGTTACATATCTGGTGCTGTGGTGGAATGGCTCCTTCTCCCCAGGAACTTCTGCCAGCCAGCTAGCATTGCTGCCAGGTCTGAGGGAGACAATTTTACTGGAGGAAGTAGAGAAATGTTGACCACCTCTACAAGCAGTAAGCCTTTGATTACTATGTTTGCGGTGAGTCATCCTCAGCTGAAGAGACCATGACAATCCTATGGGAAACTGAAGAGAACAAATCTGCTCTTTGTAGCAGCTGAACTTCTGTTCAGACTCTTCGTGGTGTTGGAGGCTAAGCCAGTCATCAGTGAGCATCAGGCAGTGGGCAGAAGGTCATTTTTTGTCTCAAGACTTTGGAGTAAAGACTAAGGCGGCAAAGGGAGGCCTGCAGATGCGTTTAGAGGCAGAAGCTAATTTAACATCCCTACAGAACTGGTAGCTGAGAAAAAAGTGAGGCATACAGGTCTTGCACAGGAAAGCCTGTGTCCTCTTTGCAGCCTCTGATGTTGGGATCTGTGGGGTGAAAGTGTGCAATCCTAGTGTGGCATCCTGGGGATCCAAACCTACCTACTTTGGGATGCACACAGCAGTTAGGTGGAGTGGTATATCTTGGCTCTGAACATCTCCCGGTAGATGTTGTGTCCAAAGGATAGCCAAAGCAGCTAGCCCTCTCTTCTCAGTCTCTTCCCTCAAATGCTGAGGCCCAGAAGCATGCTGGGCTCTGCTTTTCTATCCTCCTCATGCATGTTGTGTCACCTGCATTCACCTACATGTGCTTTCTTATTCCTGCTTGGTCGGCTAACTCTGCTGTATCTAGTCAAGTCTTCATGTCCTTCCCAGTAGTCCCACTGTGTTTTGCAACCAGAATTTAGGAACCTTGCTGTATTTAAAACCAAAACCCTGCATCTAATTGTTGTGCCTGTTTGTTAGCCCTGTGGTCAGGGTAAGCCTGGAAAGGATGGTGGCTTTTATACTTGTGGGTGAGCCCCATTTCTGTTTTGAGGACTTTGATTAAAATCTGCTGTCTGGAGCTGCTGGAGTCTATTTTGACTGGGGAAGCTTGGCTAAGAATTAGGGGAAGGAGTCAACACAGGGTTTGAGGTTCGATAGCTAAGATACAGGGGGATGAGCGAGCTGGGCATGACCTACCAATGTGCATCTGAAGGCCAGGAGGCCATCCGCATCTTAGCCTGCATCAAAAGTGTGGCCAACAGATTTAGAGAGGTGACTCTGCCCCTCTGCTCTGGTGAGACCTAATCTGGAGTACTGTGTCCAGCTTTGGACTTGGTGGTTTAACTTGATTGTGAGTAAAGGATTACAGATTCATAGATTTGTACAAGTGACATATAGCCCCTCTCTGTTTCAAAATTATTCTAGATTTAAAGTGTGTGCGTGTATATATATCTAAGTATAGAGGTGCATCCTAGGATTTGAACCACAAAATGCTTAATTTTGTGCTTTTTACCTGTCTGTTTTGCAATGAGATACACGGTGTATTTAACTAATACATTGACATTTAAAAATAATGACTAGTGAATCTACGGAACCTCCTAAGAAACGTGTATGTTGCTCCAGCTTCCTTGGAGCCTGACCTGTCAGCAGATCCACCTCCGTTTCTCGTGGAGAAGGCCTGACTTGTGCCCTGTGTTTGCAGAGTGAGTAGAGATGATGTGAGAGCTTCCCGTGCCATTCAGTGACATTCTGTAGAGCCGCAGCCTTTCCCTCGGGAGATGTTGCCTTCTAATTGAAAATGTGACCTTGGTAGCGGTACCCGATGCATCGGTGCGTCACGTCACGGTTGTGCCTGCTCATTTCAAGGTTGGTTTTGTCAAGGGGAGGAGAAAAAATCCCGACAGCGTTCTGTGGATCCGCCTGCGCCCTCCCGCACGTCACGCCTTTCCCGCCGGGACCTCAAAAAACAAGGATCAGCGGGAAGGAGGGAGGCTTATAATGAACCTTAATGCGTGTTATGAGCGTGACGGAAGGAGCGGGAGTAGCGCTTGTCCTGCCGGTGGCCGGGGAGGTGCTGCCACCCGCTGGCGCTGGGCTGCGGCCGCCCGCCGCTCCTCCCGCACCGGCCTTGCGGGTTCACGGCGGCTAGGCCCGCGGTGGGGCAAGGGGGAAGGTCCGGCTTCGGCTTGTGATTAGTATGAGGGAGGGCGATGACTGAGGCGCAGGGGGTGTTGTTTTGCCTGGAAGTGTGTGGGGAATGTGTCTGATTTGTCTGCACTGTGCTGGGGCCGCTCTGCACCTTACGGTCCTGGCTGACAGCTGCCGTGCTAGTACTGCTCTAGCAAGCATTTGGATAGATCGCTTCTCTTCAGATTTATAACCAGTTTGTTCCTTTTGTTGTTGCAATGACTGTGTTTCTGAATGTGTTGTATATTTGGGTTACAGGCTCACAAAGCTGTAAGGATTGGAAGGGACTTCTGGAGATCATATACTCCAACCCCCATGCCAGACTGGATCACCTTGATCAGGCTGCACAGGACAGCATCCAGGCAGGATTTGAGTATCTCCAGAGATGGAGACCCCACAACCTCTCTGAGTAGCCTGTCCCAGTGCTCTGCCACCCTCACAGTAAAGAAGTTCCTCCTCAAGTTTAGGTGGAACTTCCTATATTCAAGTTTGTGCCCATTGCCTCTTGTCCTGTCAGTGGGCACCACTGATCACTGGGTTAGTGATATTTCATTTGCAAAAGGCTTCACTGCCAGTTAATAACTGTTTAGATGGTAGCAAAAATAACAGCCTGACCTGAAAGGGTTATTTCAGCTGTTACAGAGACCTTCTTCTCCCTTCCCATTTACCCAGATGCCTCGATCCCACTAAACTCCAGAGCAAACAGGTGAGTTTGAAAGCACGTTCTGAAGGTCAACATGTTTTGAATCTCTACAGTGAAAGTATTGCAACATCAAGGCATATCAGTATTGAGCATTCTGCCAGCATCTCCCATTATTTGTAGAGTAACATTTGGTTGGGCACTTGTCTCATTGCAGCACAGTGTCACTTAGAAACATTTTAGTCCTTAATTGCACTTTAGAATGTTTTATTTGGATGTCTACAATTGAATGCAAAGACACACGTCTATTAACCTCAGCATGTATGGGAGCTTTGTGGGTCTTTACTGCTTGTTATTTAAACCATTTTAAGATACTGCTTTTTATAAAAAGGTTTTCTGAGTAAGGATACAGACTGTGCAATTATGAAGTATTAGATATAGTCATTACTAGCAGCAAGGTTTTGATTAACAACCTTAAGCCATCTTCTCCTTTACTGCATTAAATGTTTCAAGTTTCTCACATTTCTCAGTCTCAAATTTCACAGTCACACCCTCTCCCTTGAGCATCCAGGACACTCTGTTGTTAGATGAGTTGTTAAGGGAGGAGACAGGTATGAAGATGAACAGTAGATTTTTCTGGAAACTAGGAAGGAGTATTTCCACACAAGTAAAGATTCAAAATCTAATTACTTGCAGAGTGACTCTATTTTCTGTGAGGCTTTGATCTAGTAAAGAGTAAAATGGCAATAGAATCCAGCATAGTTATCTCTGTGAGTGAATCCTTTTTTGCTTAAGGAGCTCATTGTAAGGTTGAAGTTACTCTCCTTTATCTTCATTTCTGGAAGCTAACTAAAGCAGAGGTGAAGGATAGCAGGCAAATTATTGAATTTTTCATTTAATGAAAGTAGCACACTGAAAAGATTTTTTGTTGTCATTTCAGTGGGTCATAGAAAGGGAGAGTTCAACATTTTCTCAGCATTTGAGTCGGAGAGTTCGGGAATGAACTGGGGTGGGAGATGATTTCCTACTCTCCAAAATAAATAGATAAGTTCTGGGTGTGGTAACCCGTTACATCTCAATATAAAAGATCACAGAATCACACAGAATCACAAGGTTGAAAAAGACCTTTAAGATCACTGAGTCCAACCGTTCCTGTCCTATGCTAAACCTTATCCCTAAGTACCACATCTACCCTTTTTTTAAACACTTCCAGGGATGGTGACTCAACCCCCCCCCCCCCCCCCTCCCCCGGGCAGCCTGTTCCAGGCCCTGACAACTCTTTCAGTGAAATTTTTTTCCCAACATCTAATCTGATCCTCCTTTGGTGCAGCTTTGTGCTATTTCCCCTTGTCCTATCTCCTGTCACCTGGCTGAAGAGACCATCACACACCTCTCTACAACCTCCTGGCAGGTAATTCTAAGCAATGATAAGATCAGATCTTTTATGCCTACACTGCATGATCCTGACATCAGTAGGACTTCTTACAGTTTTACAGCATGTGCTGCTTTTGACCCGTTGTAGAGAGGGTATAGAAAGGGGTACAGGAGGGCTTGGCAGCTTCTTGGTCCTCACCACATCATTCATGGGAGCACATGTCACACCAGGCTGTGCCGATGGAGGGGAAAATGACAGTCAAGGTGCCCCCCATATGTTTGAGTATATTTCTGTGGATGGTGGATCTTGCAAATCACATGGTGCAGATAACACATGCTGTGGTTGGAAGGCAGAGATTTGTAAGGAAGGTGTTTTGAATTAATGTATTTTGAATAAATATATTCTCGTTTAAAAGCAGTGGAGAGAGGTAAAGGAGCGAAAGAGAGAATCACATGCTTTTGTTTGCCCGTGGAAAGATGCAATATTGCATTTCTCCCACGGTGTGGTGCTGAGGGAAGCTGCGAATCAGCTGAGGCCCGGGGATGGCTGCAGTGTCCTTTCTGGCCCTGCCAGGCTTCCGAGTCTCGAACAGGCTTACAAGAGCAGGGGCATCATTTCCCTCGGACTAAAGAGCAGTTTGATGTTATTGCTCTGATATATTGGTAGAGGGAGGGAGGGAAGAGGCTTTGCAGCTTCTTTGTTTCTCTTTTTCTAAGTCTGTTCATAGGCTGAATTATCAGACACCAAGGAAATTATTTGCTATAAATAGGATCAATGGATTAACTCTTCAATCATTCTTTCACTTGAGCTTTTCCTTCTTGGTAGCAGATTTACTCTGTTCCACTACACATGCATGGGAAAAAGACACTGGTGGCAACTGAGGCAAGACATGGGTGTGGTGTTTGTTTCTTATTAATAGTATACACCAGCATAAAAGGTAAATTAGTACATCTAGACTCACAAAAGTGACTTTTAAAAGTTATGGGATACTGTCTTGAGTATTTGTGACAGTTTTGTCATTCTGTGATCTCATTTTTCTGTTTTAGTTTTCTCTTACTGCTTTCAGTGCCTGGTCTTTGCTTGTTTGGTTTCTGTCAGAGACTGAAGCTTTGCAAACAGTTGTACTAGTCTCTGATTCAGATACCACAGTCACCTCCTTGCAGGCAAATACCATCCCAACTGTTTATTCAGATACAATAGCAGTTAACTCGATTGCTCTATCTGCTAAGGTTTTGTACTTAAAAAAAATCCATACCTTATGCTACTCTTCTGCTTTTTAATTTAGGATAATTTCACAGGTCTGTTTTAAGAGAGTGGTGAAAGAAATACTAGATTTGAGCAGAAGGGAGATAATGATAACTTCAGCAGCAGGCTGAAGAGTTAATTATGTGATAATTGATAATAGGAAACAAATGGATGTTTCTATTACCTATATGTTTCTATATATTCTCTACACGTGAAAGCTGGGGTTTTTTGACCAATATCAGCATTGTAGTTTAGTTGTAGGCCAAATTTTGGCAAAGGAGCCTTATAGCTCTTTACAGGAGCTTTCTTACTGTCAGAAGCTGCAGTCCACACGGGACACTCGGTGGTGGTGTCTCCATCTTTTCAGCCTCATGAGGTAGGTGTTAGGATCATTTCTGTGTCTGCAGACAGAAGACAGCCTTTCTAAGCACGTGGCAGTACTGATACACTAGTGTTGTTCGTCAGGAACAATGAGATTCACAGGATTGTAGGGGTTGGAAGAGACCTCAAGAGATCATTGAGTCCAACCCCCCTGCCAAAGCAGTTCCCTAAAACAGGTCACACAGATAGGCATCCAGACGAATCTTAAATATCTCCAGAGGAGACTCCACAACCTCCCTGGGCAGCCTGTCCCAGGGCTCTGTCACCCTCACTGTGAAAAAGTTCCTCCGCATATTGGTGTGGAATTTCCTGTGTTCTAACTTGAGGCCATTGCCCCTTGTCCTGTCCCCACAGACCACTGAGAAGAGGTTGGCCATTTCCCTTTGTCATCTGAGATGTCATCCAAACTTTCACGGGTTGAAACACTGTGTTAGAGATGCTATAAAATCAGATTTATGACAAATACATACATGCAGTGTTAGCATTAAATGCTTACCAGGGCAATGAATAACAAAGTGCTCCTGCAGTTTTGACCCAAGTAACACTGACTGGGGTTAGGATAAAGTACAGTTGAACCAAGATTTCAGATTATGCTTTTTCCACTTTTTGTCACTTTTTATTTTAGGATGCAAATATTTATTTATACTCCTGTGATACTTCCAGATGAGAGTTGTTGAGCTGTTGATAATTTTTCATAAAACTAGGGGTTTTCTTCAGCCCCAAATTAAGAAGACCATGAAAACATATAGAGTTTATGTATATTTTCTCTGAATTTCTCACTACAGAATAATGTATTTTCTGTTGGCTCTCATAAAATAATAAAGAAGTTTCTGAAATATGAAATGTGATAGATTTTCCCTTCTTTCAGTCCCAGTGGACCTAAAATGTTTTTCTTTTAGCAAAAGCAAATTCCATTCCTGATAAGTGAAAACATGGAGTGTCATTTCTATATAATATTTTCCCTTTGCTTTCTTTTCTTCTTTAAGTATATAAGCTTTTGAAATTCATTTTGTGAACTCTTAGGTGGGTTTTTTGATTGCTTGGTGGTATACTAGAGTTGTTCTGCTGACAAAACTGAACAAGATGGAAAATGTCTGGCTATTTTGAAAATTAAGTAATTTGTATTCTAAACAGAATTATTAAGAATGTGCATGAATTTATGTTGGTTGATTAAGATGCCAGACAAAAGTGTTGAAGCTCACACTTCTTTATGCTAAAAAGGGCACTATGGGTTTACATTTGTTAAACTGTTGTTTAAGAAAAAGGGCTGAAATTAAGTTGAAGCTGAAATTTCAGATACATGGGATTCCTGACATGTGAATCTTAACAAACTTCACATTTCATGGAACGATAGAATGGTTTGGGTTGGTGGTTTGGATTGGAAGGGACCTCAAAACCCCTCTAGCTCCAACCCCCTGCCATGGGCAGGGACATCCTCCACTAGCCCAGGCTGCCCAAAGCCCCATCCAACTCAGCCTTAAACACTGCCAGGGAGGGGGCAGCCACAGCTTCTCTGGGCACCCTGTGCCAGGGCCTCACTGCCCTCACCGGGAAGTATTTTTTTCCTTATATCTAATTTCCTTGGATGTATCAAATATAATGCTGTACCTATACAGCTCAATCTTTTGACATCAGGGAGTAAGAAGTTCCCTCATTCTGAAATGCATCTGTTTACTTTTACTATGGTTTTTCAATCACACTGACAGGGACTACTGTTTGCAGCTTTGTAAGGAGTAATATTTTTCATTGCATGCATGCAGCAAATAGAATTTGAAGTTGACAGCTGGTGTTTCATAATCATGCTTCTCTACTTTAGTGAGTGAAAATAAACTTAGCAGAAGACATGGAAAACTGTAATAGAGCAAGAGCAGTTGCATGGGGTAGTACAATCTTCTTCCCTTTCTCTGCCCTGCCCTTGTCTCTAATTTAATCCTGTATCCAACCTCATAAATTTTCTTGGAAATAGTAGCAGCAGTAGTCCACATAACAATTTATAACTTGTTTGGAGTCCTTCCTACCTGCTTTCCAGATTTTGACAGATGGGTATCTGAAATGTTGGGCTCAGTTTGCATTAAAGTCTCAGGGAATTACACCAGTATTCTGAACAGGTTCTAGAAATCTCTG
Source organism: Laterallus jamaicensis coturniculus (assembly GCA_022605575.1). Classification (NCBI taxonomy): domain Eukaryota; kingdom Metazoa; phylum Chordata; class Aves; order Gruiformes; family Rallidae; genus Laterallus; species Laterallus jamaicensis. Next base: position 66,634,696 of record JAKCOX010000004.1, read on the forward strand.
TACCTATCCAGATTAGCTTTTTCAGTGGAGACCTTGCTTATTGTAGGCTTGGAAAATTGCCTCTGGGAATCCAAGGAAGTATTACTGAGAAAATTAAAATTAATTTAGGGGGTCAATCCAAGTATGATTACTGGATCCTGTAAAACAGAAGTGCCTTTCTGGTAAAACTTCACTTGATTTATGAGATATATCTCATTGATTATCTTTCAGCTAGCATACATTTCAATTTTATTGGTAGCATTACAGTGCAGCCTAAGTACATTGTAAATTGCAAGCATAGTTTATCCACAGTTCTTTGGCTAAAATTGTTTAGGAGCTTTGCCTAAGCCAGAAATATCGCCAAATTGCCTATTTTGCAAGGGATTTTATTTTATTTTTTTTTATTTTTTAATTTTATTTTATTTCATTTTTTTAATCTGACTGACTTTTTGATTGATTTGCACCCTTTTTTTAGCTATGAAAACATGCAGGTCTTATAGCATGAGAATACTGACTCTTCTCCATGCTATCGCAGACAAGTAAATTGCTGCCCAAAATAACCTGCACTTGTAGCTACATCTGGTGTTCAGCATCAAGTACCAGATTACTGCACAACAGTAATTGCCAATTTTTATTGCTTTCTCCTGTTTTTCTTAAATCTCCTTTAAATGTTTGTTTTGTGCTCGTTCTCTTGTTCCATAGCACAGTAAAATTGCTGTAACAGGAATGGTTTAACTTCTGATCTAGTTACAGCTACAATATCTGGAAGTGGCTTCATCACTAGTTTCTGAATTTTCAGGCTGCTTTGATGATCACAGAGAACAATGTTTTGCTTCACACTTTGCCATTCTTCAGCTTTTTCATAGTGGATCCAAAACATCTGACTTGTTAAGGGATTTTTTTGGGGGGATGAGGAGGGGTGTTTGTTGGGTATTTTTTTAAAAGTAAGTGAATATTTTAGTAAATCAGATTTTTCAGACAGTAAAGCCACGTGCTGTGTTGGATCTGTGCTTTTATTAGCAGGGGAGGCGAAGTTGCTCTTGGTCAAAAAATGGAAATTCTGTAAATGCTTTGTGAGTTTAATAATAATCTAGAAGTAATTCCACTTGGTCTTTTGGCACTTTAGTTGCTTTGGAATCCAGCCAGGATTTTGGAGCTTCAATGACTGTGTGCAATTCAATGCTGCAGGCCATTTTTAGGTTTTAAAAATTACTGTGGGTGGCTCTTCTTTTTGTGCTTATTCAGGGGATGTACCACATCCCAAACGTTTTCTTTCAGAATCATAACAGCTAGAAACATCAACAGCAACTTTTTAACATTGGTTAAAATTCATGGGAAGGGGCAGAGCAAGATAAAGTTTTCTCTGCTGGATTAGAGCTGCTGCCACAGCCTTCCTAGGGCATTCTGCCTTTCTGCAAATGTATTTCCCATTAGAGATGATATTTTATCAGTAATTACCTTAATTTGTTTACCCACTACTTGTGTTGTCCCCAAGCTCATTTGGCACTGGGTAGCTCTCCATCTTGAAGGCTATTTGGAAGTACATGCTGGATCAGGACACGGTGAGTTTAAGCCAATCAACTAAACTAATCAAATGTAAATAGTAAGTGATAAAGCAAAAATATTTGCTTGTTACAGATTGTGTTGGTCTTCCACTGAAATACAAAACCCCCATGTTTCAGGAACACTGATGCTTATTGGTACACAAATTAGCTCAGAAGTATATATATAATATGGAAATACCTAGGAAAAAGATGCATCTCTTACTGTCTTTGAAATGATCTGTAAAATACATTTTTATATTTGGGGTTTTTGTATAGCTTTACTGATAATGCACTGCATTAAGTTATTTTACAGAACATACTGAAAATTGTAATCAGCAAAGCTATCCATTAAAAATGATGCAGAACTGCTTTACACTAATGAAATGTTGAGGATCATTTCTTACAGATAAAGTGTATTTAGGTGTAGGCTCTAATTCATAAAGCTCACTCTGCTGTGAGCAACTGAGTGCAGATTTGCAAAAGCAAGAAAATAAAAAGATGCATCAAACAATATTGGCTATTAACTTACTTTGAAGCAAAATTCAGGTCTTTACAGGTTGTCTTTGTCTGGAAAAAGATGAAATCATATGTCTTGTGAGAAAAAAAATTCCCCACAAACCAAAACACAACTGTTCCCATACAAGAAGATAAACTAGTTTTTTAGGATTTCAAGAATTCCAGTCCACGCCTGTACTAAAAACGCCTGTTTTCTTATGCTAATCCTGATATCACAGTTTGGGGGATCATTGTGTGCTGTGAAAGCCCTTTCAAGGGCTCTTGCCCTTCTGTGCAATTCTCTCTCAACTTTTGGGTTTGAACCCACGCGGAGTACATGACTTACAACAAAGATGGGGATAGGAATGAGCAGCTGGGGGCAGCAGAAACAAGGTAGGAACGCTTTCAGCCTGGGATCACAGCCTGAGTGCTTTGATAACTGCATTTTGATGTTCCCTTTCCTTTATACTTCTAGAGTTTTGTTCTTTATTTTGCCTACCTTCATTTAAGCAATAGCCAGACACACCCTCCCCCCAATTTTAATGACATTCAACACAACCTACTGTAACATAACTCTTCTGTACAATACCTACTCTTCTCTGTTAGAATTACCACTGCCTTTTCCAGAAAATGCCCTATTTTTCAGTAGAGGCTACAGTCTTCCAGTAGCTACTGTTCAGACTCTTTGATGTGACAGAACAGACCATCTCTCCTTTCCAACTGTGCCTGCAAAATCAAACTCATTCATATTAGAGGAGGAAAATTCAGGGTTTCAATGGATAACATGATGACACATGAGGAAAGGTGAATATCTCTGGAAGCAACCTTGTGTTTTCCAAGCCAAAATTAGTGAAATGTGTTGATAATGGCTGTTTCCATTAGTCAGGAGTGTATATGTCTGGGAGAATATTTACCCTGGATCTCACTGGCTACATCCCCTCTGGGGACATACATTCTTAGCTTGTGCTTTTTCTGCTGAAAATGCCTACAGTCATGTAAGGGTTGTGTCAGGGCTGCCAGAGTGATGTTTGTGTAAGATGCTAGCAGGGTTATGTACTGCATGCATGGAACATCATATATTAGAGAAGTTTGAGAGCACTGTCTACTGAGTGTGAGTCTACTGAAATAGTGGTGTGGGACTGCGTAGGAAGGGAAATCCAGCCCTGGTGTTATCTTCCCTGTACTACATTTAGGTTAAAGTCCTTGGAAAAAAGTACCTCTAGACTGCACCCAAGCTTTGTCTTTGAGGAGCTGGTCAGTTTGCTCCAAATGAGAGCCAAAGCAGGAGTCAGATGTGTGCAGTATGGGTACTCAAGGGACCAAGATCTGGGAAGACCTGAGAGCTGGTGTCATTTGATCATGCAAATAAAATCCATCTACACTTCTGATTATCTGTTACGCACGTATTTCAGCTGTGAAAAATGTCTTCAGTCTCTTCTTTGTGGGTGCAAGGACTGATTAATAAAGAACATATGACAAGCTAACAGATAATTTAATGAAGACTAGGATATTCAAAGAAAAATGCATCTAGGGAATATTCAGAAAGATCAAACGTTTGTTTTCTTCATAATGATATTAGGCACCCAAAATAAAACAATAAATTTTACATCAAAGTACCACACTGCCTCATTGCAGCATGAATAAAAACCAGACTGACTTACAGCAAGGTTACCAAACTGCTGGCCTGTTAGCTGTCTGGCCTGAAGGATGAATTTGTCTCAGGCTTGTATAATTTTGATGTAGCTATGCTGGGCAGCAAGTTCTGCAAACTACTGATGAGCCTATCTGTCTCCAGGAAGCGATAAGCTTGATTTCTAGGAGTTCCAAAACCTGTACCAAACCACAGTTAGGGCAACCTGATTTAGAAACTAAACAGTCTGCTTTAGAATTCAGAAACTAATTTAGAAAACTATATAAGAAGCTTTTGCTTTTAAGTGAAAATAATGCAAAAATAACATAAAAGTAGAATAATGGTCTATTTGGGATGTCATACTGTAATATGACAGTTTGACATAATATAAATCACATTATACATTGACAACATCCAGTAACATCTATAGTATGTACCTGTAATAGAGAAAATAAACAAACATTTTAAAAAATCAGTTTTAACATAGCATTATTGTATTCCTTAGGAAAGATCAAGAGTTCTGAGATTTATTGTGAGTTGGAATGAGATCAGATTTTGAAATGCCTTTGTTTGCCTTGAAGGAGAAATTTGAAGTGCTATCAGCTCTATTTTTAGGGGAACTTTGCAACTGATTAGATCTCAGACTAATCAGTAGATTTATTTTTTTTAATCAAAGAATTTAGAAAAGCAAGCTGTCACTTTGCTGTATGTGTGATGCAGTTTGTACGTCTTTGTAGTCAATATATTAAGTCAATCATCTGTATGCCTATGTAAATCTGTCTCTGTGGATTACTGGTTATCTAAATAATAGATATAACAAACTTTTCTTTCCTTCACTACCTTTCCACCTACCATCATTTGTACAGAAGAAACTGTGCTAAAGCTGAAGTTCCTAGGGATGTCAGAATCCTGAACTGCTAGGCTGTGGTTACGTTGGATGTCTGTGACCTGGAAGAGTAAACATGGAGAACTGAAAAAGGTTCTTCTAAAACCTTCTGTTCTGACTGATGTGCCTGGTTAGCCAGCACACGATTTTCAAGGTTTGACCTTTCAGCTGCAGCTTAGATAATTACATTGACAAAGATTGTTAGAGCTGTTACTGAACAGTTTCCTTTTTATAGCCAATGTCAGGATGGGTTAGGAGATTTGTGTTCACGTGTTTTCGAATTCTGACTACATGAAATGTAAAACTCAAAACTTCCAACTACCTTTTCAAGTTATGATTTATCTTTGCCTATAGCATGAGAAGATAACAGCACCTCAGTCCAGTGAAGTACAGGCATGTCTTGTGGGCGCTTCTGTGTTAGTCTATCAGCACACCTCTGCTTGATGATGTTACTGCTATTACGCTGAAAGAGCAATGACAGCCTTCAAAGAGTCTCTGAGTGAAATACAGCTGATGGAAGTGGGACTTTAGAAATACTTGCACAGTATTTTATAAGAAAAAGTCAGCAAGCTGAGGATTCATTAGCTGTCACATGTTGCCAACAGAGGAATCACACTTTTCCTCTTCTCCAAGCCACAAAGACCAGCCCTATGTCTTCATCTGACAAACCAGTAATGTGTTCATTTCAGGCTCTGAAGTAATCTGTGGTAATGTGTTTTATTCAGCAAAGACTGCCTAGTGAGGAATTCTGCTACTTTTCAATCTCAATATCCACACTGTATCTTTGTCCTTTGAAATCTTTCAGAGAAACATAAAGACTGCGTTGGTTAATGATTTGGAAGTGCATCAAGTACATCCATTTTTCATAGAGAGTAAACTTTTGCCAGGGAAATTTAATAAAGTAATTTGCTGGAGCAGAAGAATGTTGATAATGTTGGATGTACTCAGCATACCTAACCAGCATGCAATACTGGCAGCTGGTTCTTTTTCTAGGTAAACAGAGGATCTTAAACCTAAATGTTTAGGTGATTCACATGTGCCAGCATTAAAAAAAACACACACAGAGGGTGTCATCACCTGGTGATTACAAAGAAAATGATCCCCATACTCTCTTACAAAGCATCTTTGACAATTTTTCTGTTTCTGTTGCTATCATTCCCAGTTTTTATCTACAATAGCAAAGCTGTTTTACAGAAAATTCCTGTCAAATAGAATTCCATGGCAAATGCTGTATCATCAAGTAATATTCATGCATAAGAACTAAAGGCTTTTTCTGAAAGAGGGTGGTTCTGCTGTGCTGTTTTCTAGGCTTGTTTAATTTTCAATTTCTTTACAATATTACTGTTTTTAAAAGTGTTTTTGTGGTAATTATAAAGAAAAATGGTCAAGACTCAGAAGAACTGATGAAATTATCATTATCGTGATTGAACTAATCCAGTTGCTTATCTTGAAGACTTAGAAAAAGAGGGAGTGACTTTACGTTTGAATTTTTCATCCCCTTGTAGTTTGAAGGTTCATCTTGACATCAAAAATACCTTCAGCACTGGCTTGAGGTTTCCAAATGATGCGTCATATCTAGCTTTGTGGCCTGCTGGCCACTGAAACTGTCAATAAACCTGCTTTTGTGTTTCTGCCATATTTGTGTGGTGGCCATTATTCCTGCATCTTCACGGGGATGATTGGCTTGAGGAATGGCACATGCGAATGTTCTGTGTGGAACTGTGTTGTGTTTACCCAGTAGAATCATGGCATCTAGGATATGTGGGGGCCATGAGCAATGAAGAGGCGTAAGTTTAGATCTACTGAATTTTCATTACTAGTGTAAGGGCCAGAGCTTCAGGTGATATTAACGAGCAGTTGTGTTGACTTAAAACTGTATTGGCACTATATGAAGATCTGGGAGGATAAGGGTATTTTAAAATTCCATCCCTGATGTGAGAAATAACTGATAAGCAGCTTTTGTTCTGATCTAAAATCAGTTTAGCAAGGAAGCTGCAACAAATCATAGTAGAATATGTGAGCATACTTATATGCCTAGAGTGAGAAATTAGGATGAAGAAATTATATAACTCTATTGCACTGTGATTACAAAATAGGAAGGTGCAAAAGTAGATGATGAGAGTTTTCAGATGCTTTTTTATTATAGTGTATGTCTGGTAGAAACCTAAACCAGCAAAAGCACAAATGGTGGGGTTTTTCATTTTCCTTCTTGTGCGGGAATGCATGAAGCCCAGACTAAAAGTCAATTGCTGTAAATTAGATTTAGCTGATATAATAAACAGCAAATGAATGTGCTGTGTCTAGAATTTAGTGACATGTAATAATATGTGTATTCATAATGAGTATTTTCGTATAGCCTTTTCTTTTAAAAAGCTGTGGTAATCAAACTGTTTTCTTACCAACTTAACCCGTGGGCTTTCAGATGATGTGATGCATTTTTACAGGCACTTTTATTTTCTTGTTGGTGTTCCTCTATCAAAAGAGTTTTGATAATATTACTGGAAGTTCCAATCCATTTGAATATATTGCAACTGCATCTGGAATATTGTGTCCAGCTCTGGGTCCCTCAGTTCAAGAAGGACAGGGAACTCCTTGAAAGAGTCCAGCGCAGGGTCACCAAGGTGATGAAGGGAATAGAACATCTTGTGAGGACAGGCTGAGGTAGCTGGGTCTCCTTAGCCTGGAGGAGACTGAGGAGTGACCTCATCAATGTCTATAAATATGTAAAGAGTGAGTGTCAGGAGGATGAAGCCAGGCTCTTCTCAGTGATGGCCAGTGATAAAACAAGGGGAAATGGGTGCAAGCTGGGGCACAGGAAGTTCCATGTGAACATAAGGAAAAACTTTTTCACTGTGGGGGTCATGGAGCACTGGAACAGGCTGTCCAGAGAGGCTGTGGAATCTCCTTCTCTGGAGACATTCAAAACCCACCTGGACATGTTCTTGTGTGACCTAATCTAGATGATCCTGCTCTGGCAAGGTGCTTGGACTAGATGATCTTCAGAGGTCCCCTAATGTTCTGTGATTCTGTGTAATTTTTATTCTGTAATTTATGTATATAATCATGCTTTACATTGTAATCCTTTACATGCTAGGACAGCAGGCTGACAAGTACAAATCTTTTCCAAGGCAGGAAGATGAAAAAGATGCCCAATCCAGCAAAACAAAGAGAAACGGCCTTAGAGAGAACTTCCCGAGAGAAGCTGCTAAGCTTCTGCTTTGTTAGACTTTGTTCTCTTCTGGTTTATTGGACTGTATCTACAGTAGACTTATATGCATAATTAAATTGTGTCAGACTAATTATCATAAAAGCCTTATCTTAGTGCTTTACAGCTGTAATCTTCACATAGTGAAATGCCTAGTAAGTAATGTGGCAGGTTAGTGATTTAAGTGCTAACTTCGTAATATCCAGCCTAGTAAAATATTTTCTTCCCAGTGATCAAATAACCTTGGTAGATTTAAGTAACCTTTAAATAGTTTGTCAAGCTGGCAACTTTAATTGCTCAGCAAGTAGTTGGTTTGATACGGAAGCACACTGTGCAAGGGCTCAGAAAAAGCTGTTTTCATTGACATGATTTCTCACTCCTTCAATCGCTGGGGTATGGTGAGCGCAGTGAGGTGAGTGCTTGTTTGAGCAGCTGCTGCCAATAATGTGCTTGTCTGAATGCTGTGCGAGCTGCTGGAAGTTTTGTAATCATATTACCATGGTGTGTGCTTTTCTTTGGAGGTGAGTAAGCTGTAAAGCCTTAAAACCTTGCATCAGCTGGTATTGTAGTTGCTGTTGCAAACAGACGTCTTTTGGCCAGACTAAATTCATTGCAGGAATTGTTTAGAAAGCAAAATGTGGCATGATATTTTCACCACATCTTTTCAGATCTAAAATAGGTTCAGAAATGGATCTCAGCTGTGTAGGCATAGAGAAATTTGGAGCTGACTGTTCAAGTCACTCAACCTGTGAGTGGCTGTAATCCACTTTAAGGTGTTTAAATCTGGCTATTGCCTACCTCACTGTTTGGAGCTGTAACACGTTTTCTGACTCAGACCTTTCACCTAACATGGGTTTTTTTGGGACACAAATTGTAGCAGCTCCATATGCAAAGTCCTCTGCTGCAAGGTGTGAATCCTTCCCAGCCTCACGACCCACAGCCTCGTTCATGCTCTTTCAGAGTTCTTGTTAAGTCTTCAGGAGGACAGTGTAGTACTAAATAACTTCTCAGCTACAACTACTTTCCTCTCTACGCAATGGAAAATCTGAATATAAAAGAATTTCCAGTCTGATAATAGTCCTTTTGGATCTGCCTGCAGATTTTCCGTAGTCAAGATCATTTCCTAACGACAATTAAATAAAGCTTAATTGGCTTGTTCAGTGGAAAAAAATGCACCCTAGATAGATATTCTCCATCTTCTTACAGGAGTAGTGATAATATATCTTACGGCAAACAGTCCAGGTACAGTTAGGCTAAAGCACCTTGTGCTGTGTCTGGGATAGGTGGGTGTCTCCTGGGTGTCTCTGCTGCAACCTGCTAAGCACACATGTGTCCTGCAATGCACAGTGGAAGACAAAGGCCTGTGAGGTTGGTTGCAGACTGTAACAGGGTAAGAAAAAGAATTGCTCATTTGGATTTCTTACTTACACGGCCCTGTTGTTTCATAAGGTTGAAAGAGGCGAGGAAATGGCTGAACTGCTTGCATTTGATAAGAAGTATTTTGTGGTTGTGCCAGTAGACTCAAGAGCTTACTGTCGGAGGTGCTGTAAGAGCTCACCTTCACCTCCAAAGGGTCTTAAAATCTAGATATGAAAATTTAACAGGGTTTGAAAAAAGCAGATTGGAGAAGTAAAGTTCCTTTCCTCCATTTATAGATGCAAATTCTCCCACTGAATGAAGCTGCTCTTTCAAGACAGTGGCTGTGTCTCTTCTCTTTCATTTTTTCCAGCCGTGTGTTCCCTGGGTAGTTAAGACGAAGTGAAGTTCAGGGATGAAGTCTTTAGGTGTCTTTGGGAAAGGTGTTGTTACAGAGCCCTTATTATGCAAAACAGAAAAGAAGATTTCTCCACTTTGCAAATGTGAATTAGCTATTTCAGTGTCATGGTGTAGGAGTTCAGAGTGATTTCCATATTTTGAAAATAAGAATTGCTGAGAGATTAGAACCAACATGGATTACAAAAACCCAACTATCGCGTTCTGGAAATCATTGTCTTCCTGTCACAGTTTTGAGTTAGCAGAGCATATCAGAAATGGTGTTATGCCAGTGTCTCATTAAAGAAAATAGAATTGCAAATACAACCTTTTTTCTCGCTTGGAACGCTTGCCCATTTTTCAGTTGGGTTTGATTTGAATATTTTCTTGGGGAGCATGTTAGATGGAATTAAGCTAGTCACCAGTGCTATGCATTTCACTTCAGCTCATGTCCACCACATCTCAAATTAAACCCATGAAGCATTCCTTTACCATTCATTCTCAAAACCTGCTGCATTCATGATTTATGCTTCTCAAAGGGTGGCCTGCAAAAGGAAGTTTTGCAGCGTGAAGTACTTCTGTGCTGATGTGAAAACATGAGATGAACTCTGAATTGCTGGCATAGATTGCGTTTAAATATAACTCAGCATGACTGAAAATCTTCTCAGTGTCCCAGATTTGCACTCGAGGCTTCAGTATCTGCTAGGCGTGAGTAAGTGTTGTTAGCTGCATGAATAATGCATTATTTTCTTCAGCTCAGCTCATTCCCTTCACATGTTTATTCATTTATGCTGTTTAAATGAACAGAAATGCCAGTATCAGTATTCGCTGGTGTTCTAACAAGCTGCACGATAGATCAGTTTCCTCGGGCTTAAAAAAGGCCCAGAACTACTTACCTAGAGACCATCTTTTCAGTGCATCATTTATATTTAGTTGTCATTCAGTGACAGAAGCCCCCTTTCATGCTTTTATATCATTGTCTTGAATAGACTTATTGTAAATTTACATCTATTTTTGTAATCTCTTTCTGGTATCAGGAACACTAATTGAAGAAAAGAGAAGGTGCTTTGCAACAGACCCCAAATACACCCAGATTTTGAGACCCGAGCAGGTGCTTTTTCCCTTAGACACACACTACCGCAGTCAATCCACACCTTTTCAGAGCTCAGGGAGTCCATAAACAAAGGGATTGGATCAACAGGAGGAGGAAACAGGGCTGACTTCATCAAGTTTAATTGTTGAACAAGCTGTACAGGTCTGTTCATGTTAGTTCACAAGAATTAATTTGGGCAGGGAAGCAGCTCTGTAAGTGAGCAGGAAGGGACTAATTCTACCATTTCATCAGCAACTTATGTTTTATCATTCTACAGTTTAAATGTCACAAACTTATTTTTTTATCTGATGTCAGTTATCAAGCTTGTATGGATGCATAGTTTATTACGGTCTGTATGTAGATAATTAGTGTCTTTTTTTTATAACATAAGGTTTAGTAATATTTATTAAGGTAGCACATTTTTTATTCTGCTCAAAGCATACATTTCATCTGTGAAAGGAGCTTTGTAAAGATATTAGTTATAAGTGTATGTCACACAGCCATCAGCTCCTGCATGGATTTTTCCTCAATTTCTTACAGTAACAAAATATATTTTCCCCATCCCGGTGCTTGTATTGTTTGCTATACATTACATACTGAGAAACACGGCTTGCACACAGTCATGCATGAAACCCCGTGGTAGAAAGGGAACTTAATTTGTGCTACTTGAATCCAGGTTATTGACTGGACACTGTGATACCACCCATCAATTTTCTATCATAGTTGAGTCTTTGAAAATAATTGCTAAATTAATATTTACCAGCTATTTGAGTTATTCAAATGAAAATTATGAGAAGAATCTGCTTCTTATTTACTCTCACCCTCAATTCCCACTTTCTGGAATTGCTATCCCATAAAGACTGCTGTTTCTTAAAAATAACCCAAAATGACAAACAACAAAACAAACATGCACACACAAGAATTCAGCAAAACTGGGTTTATGTTCATTTATGGCTCTGGGTAGAGTTTGGATTCTCTGTATTATGGCAGATGTGGCAACTTTGCAAATTTTGCCATGGTGAAGTGAGACAAACCTAGAAAGTTTTAAAATTTAACCCAAAATGAAAGTGTGAATAATTCTTCTAGTTTCTGAGGCAGAATTTCTTTGTAATTACACAACTTACTTTTGATAACATGGGATAGTTTTTCCAAGGAGAAATTGCTCATTAACTTAATGTATCATCTTGCCATCTTCCTGAGACCAATGTAACATTCTTTAGGAAGTTACAGAAACAAGCAGCTATTCTGTATTTATTAAATAGTAAGGCTGCATGAAATAGTAAGGCAAGGAGAGCCTTGTGCTGTGAGCTCTTGGGAACAGTTACTGCCTGTCAGCTTAATAAGAATACTCAAAAATTAGCAGTGCAGAATACAGATTTTCCATCAGGCCAGTACAAATAGAAGTACTGGGGAATTTGCATTTAGCGTGCAAAATGCAAGAACGCAGTGGTCATTGAAACTCATGTATGGTTTGGGGAAATGGCCTCAAAGAATGATAGATCCAAGGAGCTAGAATCCCATAAAAAAAATTCCATGTTTTTTTTATGTCTTGGATGTCTCATGTCAGTCAACTTAGGTGGTAGAATAAATTTCTGATACTTTTCTTAGTTTTTCTCTGAGTTGATAAGAAAGGGGCAAGTCAGACTAGTGTGGCGGCATTTGGCACAAGTCCTGCATGATCCCTGCACTTTGGAAATAACTCACCTGAACTCAGTGCCTGGATTTCAGAAGAGCCGTTGGGTGATGGTAACTTCTGTCTGCTCTTTGATAAGGTTGGATCCAACCCAAATGTTTTTAGAAAAGTCTGCTTCACTGAGCTGCCTACATAAACTTCACTGTTTGTTAGGCTCATTAGCAGCCTCAGACGTCGGAAGTATTCTATTGCTGCTCCTTCCACACACGTGTTGCCTTTTTATCAGCATTGGCATGCCTTGCACAGAGTGTGGGGAAGAGCAGCTGTCTGAGATAACTGGCAGGATAATAAATAGGAATTAACTGGCACTAAAAAAGGAATGCTGGACAAGCAAATCCATGAAAAAAAAAAAAAAGTAGGCTGGCCTTCACGAAATAGTAACAGTATGACAAGACAACTCCTTTTTAGCAAAATGCTTCTCCTGACTATTTGTTGTGATGGAAACTTACTGGAATGGAATTAATCTCTGGTACACAAGGTGTGCACCTACCCAGTTCTGTAGGTATGTAGCCTTGTCAGTGCTTTTAAGGCAAAGTTCCCCAGCTCTCCAAATGTATTAGTCACATGAACCTCTTTAGTTTTTCCATGAGAGCTCCCTTAGTCCTTAGTGTTCCTTCCAAGGCCCACATACCTGTGATACCGATGATATCTATTTACAAATGCCTCCACCTAGAATGCCAAGTCTTGCACCTATCTCAGTGATCCACACAGCATAACTGAAAACATCATTACACACACTAGTATCCATATTCTGTTGCCCACTGGATGCTTCTTGGTTTTTGGCGAAGAATGCAGCATGCAGCATGCAGCTGTGATATCCAGCAAGAAATGAAACTGTGACTATGTGCTATATATGTGTGATGCTTCTTAACAGCTTATGTAGACTGCAGTGTGTAAGTATGAGAACTGATGCATGGCAGTAGCAGATGCAGCTATATCTTAGAAATATTTAACTATGTGATACTTAAGGGAGAAAAAATGAGATAACTGTGAAATAACTATAACATGAAATAGCTATGAAAATTCAGTGGACAGCTGTAAGAAACATCAGCAGTATTAATCATTAAGTCATCATCAGTGTAGTGCTACGGTTATATAGCAAATCCTTGAGTTGTTCCAACCCACTAAAATCCACAATACTCACACTCTTGGCACAGGAATCCCAGGAATGGCCCACCTTGTATGTTGAGAGGGTCTGTGCTGTAATCATTCTTAGATGCTGGGATCTTTATCACTAATTCTCTTCTGATCCCACCTGGTAGTCTTCAAGGTGTCTTTTTATCATTTCAAGATGCCATGACTGTTGACCTTCTGTACTTCTCAGTATGGACTTCTGTATATTCTCAGAAAGATACACATTATTTCTGTTGAGTCAGTTCAATCCAAAGGCAACTCTTCACTATGTCCTGTGGTTACTGTGTCCTCATCCTGCAGCTATTTTCCTGCAGCGCCATTTCCATGAAGCTGTCCTTTCACCCTCATTCCACAGCTGTCTTAACTGCACCATTACTGCAATACTTTCCTGTATTTCATTAATGTCATTCTGCATTTTTCTTTAACTGATTTATTTTAGTTCAGCAATTCCTCCGTGGTTTTGTAGATATACCCAGGTCTCACACTTGTGCCCAGCCATTTGGCTAGCCCTTGTCTTGCCACAAGGCCAAATATGTTTGTGCAGGGTAGTAAAATGACATCAAAGCCCATCTTGATTTCTCAGTTCCCTGTACTTTGCTGTGATAATTAGCAGCATTTTACTGAGAACTTTCTTGGCTCAGGGAAGCCTGACTCAGCTTGGTATTCTCCATTCCCTCATATGTACCCAAGACCCCCTTCTTGTTTTCATCTTGTATTTTGCTGACATTCTGAGTATGCAACAAGCTTGGGTTCACTAGCGTGCAGAGATCTTGCCAGAAACCCAGTAGCCTGGAACCTGCTATTTGTGGGATAAATGGATATTATGGAGTTCACTCTGACTAGCAGCCAAGCACCCGAACAGCCCCTCACTTACATGTCGTTCTCCCTCTCTCCCCCCCCAGTGGGAATGGAAGACAAAATAGAGTCGGAGCAAGAAGACTTGGAGGTCGAAGTAAAGACATGTAAATCAATTAGCAAGTACTTTAATGGACAAAACAGACTTGACATGGGGAATTAATTTATTCTCAACTGACATAAATATTTAATTTCTAATTTGGGCATTAGGAAACAAAACCACCAAACATTGCAACACTTAGGGAGAAAATACTCCTCATCCTTTCCTGGGCTCTACCTCACTCCAGACACCTCTCTCCACACTTCTAGTCTCAACTTCACTCCTGTATTCCTCAACCCTTGCTATCACCGCAGGTTACTGTCAGTCCCTTTAGTGAGGTGACAGGTGGTACAGGGGGGTTGGGTTAGGATACAGTGCTTTCTCTGTTGGACCTTCTTTCTCCCTCATTTCCTATGGTCCAGTATGGGTCCTTCACAAGCCGGAGTCCCTTCAGGGTGTATCTGCTCTGCTGTGGTTTCTCCATGGACTGAGGATCATCTTTTGGGATGATTAGCTTAATGAGTTAACCCCAGACCATGCCTTTTTCTGCCATCTTCCTGGTACCTGATGAGCAGTAGGCACAGTGCAACTGAAAAAGAAAGGAATTGAAAGTGTTTCATTGCCCTCATCATGAATTATTTTTCCCATATATCTAGCCAGAACTTTCCTTATTGCAACTCGTGCCTCCTGCCTTTTGCTCTTTCACTATGCATCTCTGAGAAAAGCCTGTCTGTCTTCTCTAAAACCTCTGTTACGTAGTTGAGGGCTGCAGTGAGATCTCCCCTGACTCTTCTTGAGGCTGGACAAACACTTGTCTCTGGCTCTCCTTGTGTGTTATGTACTCTATCCCCTGAACTGTTTTTGCTGGACCCATTGCTGGGTTCACTCTAGGCTGTCAATGCCTTTGCTGTACCAGAAATCCCAAATTGGGTGCGTTATTTCAGGTGCAATCTCACAAGTGATGGATAGCAGAGAATAATTGCTTCCTTTTGCTTGCTGGCCACACTGCTACAGCACAGTTATGTTATTAGCATTCACTGCAAGGGCACATTGCTCATTTCTATTCAGCATCTTGTGCACCAGGATCCCCAGGTCTTTTTCTGCAAAGCTGATTCCTTGCCAGCTGGCCCCTTGACTGTATTACTGCATGAGATACTCCTCTCCAGGTGAGGAACTTTCCATTTGTCTTTGTTGAACTCAGTGAGGTCCTGCCAGACCCTTTCTTCAAACTGACAAGAACCCTCTGAAAAGCAGCCATAACTCCCAGCATATTAACTTCTCTCCTCACTTTCTCTTTCCGAACTGCTCCACTCACCTCCTGGCCCCTCTTCCCATTTTCCACAGTTTTGGAGCATGTGAGTAATAGAGGGACATTTGGGGCCAGTTGGCCTTTGTGTCAGGGAATGGTCAAGGGTACTTTTAATTTACTGCTGTTCCACAGTTCGGAGGTGAGAGACAAGCAGACCTAGGTAGCGCTCAGGTCTTTACGACTAGATTGTAGCTTCTGAGTCTGTGCTCCAGTGTTGGGTGCTGGGGTGCAAGCAAGTCCACTGTAGCCCTGGGAAGACAGCTTTGGAAGCACTTGGACAAAGAGACCCTGTACTCTACTTGCTGTGGTTAATGAGGCCATGGAAAATAACGGGAGCATCAATCCCTGTGTTTGCAGTAACTGAAGTCCCCTTCCAGGGAACGCCGGGTTGGAAATGTGTCTTCTTGATATATTTAGGCACATGATTTGGCCTGCAGGCTCTGATGTTTGAGACCCCAGGCAGGGTGTAGTCTGCTAGTATATTACTTCACACAGCTCTGCTGTGATCATCCTGACAGTGCATTTACCGACACAGAGCTGTTTGTGCCATGGATTAAACTGTACAGCGTCAAACTGGCCCACTTCTGGGACAGGAGGAGCATGTGAAAATGAGCCAGCTGCAGCAGAAGAGCTATTGCCAGCCCATCACTCAGGACCATGCGGTGGCCTTGTGCCTTCAGATACAAATGGCCTTAGTGGTTATTCCTCAGCTAGTGGATGATAATGCCTCCCGACCAGCAAATGTTTAAAAGACAGGTAGATGAGGTACTTAGATATATGATTTAGCATAGGACAGGAATGGTTCGACTTGATGATCTTAAAGGTCTTTTCCAACCTAGTCATTCTATGATTCTGTGAGTGCTGGAGACTTGGCATCTGAACCACTGTATCGTGGCGTTGGAAATGGGTGGCCTGCATGAGGCTGGAGCTTGAACCAGCCATAATAGTTGGGACAGTCCAGTGACCAGGGCATCCTCCAGAGCCCTGCAGGGACAGCTGCTGAGTTTGCTAATCAAGGAGAAACACAAGTGTCTGGTTTACTCTGGTTCAGAACTATCATAAAATTATTTTAGAAATGGTGCTACCCTTCTCAGAAAACATGCTTGCTCGTCAACCATTTTTAAGTGCCTAGAAAATGGAAAGTGATGTTTAAATAATACAGAAACTGGAAACTATTATGGAAGTAAATTCTTAATCTGAATGGCACCAAGAGTGGCTGCTGAGGAAGTGTAGCACTGCAGTTGTATACTGTGTATAATACAGATTCGGAGATCTGTTGAAGAATGTAATTAATCATAACACTTACTTTACATAAAACAACTGGACTGACCAAAGTGAAAAGTAACCCTACAAATAGCAAAGAAAACTTGCTTCAAATCTGGATTAGTTCAGTGATCTGATTCATCACCTCAGTCTACAAACAGTTTTTCCAGTATTTGGGCAATGTGCGGTCACCTTAAGTTTGCAGCGATGGTTAGAAAAGGGTGTATAGGACTATCTGGGATTTGTGGATTAATTTGTTAATTTATCAGTGTAAAATCATGATTCAGCAAAACACTTAAAGCATGTTTTTACTTTTCACCAGTGTCACAAAGCAGTCACTTTGGTGTCATTGCCCTTTTATGTAGGTATGGAAATGTCTTCACAGTGTGCTTTCTCTGTTTTGATGAAAATGTGAAACTGATATTTCTGCTGGCATGCTTTAGACAGAGTAACATTGTGTCAGAGCAAAAAAGAGATGTAACTATTTCTCTTTTCTGATTAAATTGAAGAATTGTGAATATTTGGCAATCTTTCAGCGTACCGGTCCTAATTTGTAAACTTTTGGCCATACCTTTCTTTTGTCGACACTCATCAAGCATCTTTCATTTTTTAGCTTACACATTCTTCAGAGCAGGATGTGTTTGCTCTGTGCCTAGCACAAAAGGGCTCTTGATCTTAATTGGGCCCTTTGGCTTCTATGGTAATCTAATCTATTAGGGAACAATAGCCTACAACACTGTTAGGAGTCTCATCAAGGACATTTAAAAACGTCATTAATGTCAGTTAATGTTCATGTATCACATGAAAGGCCATTATTACTATGAAGTTAAAACCAGTGCTAGCAAGACATTTTTAAGCTTATAAAATTTACTTTGCTTTTGTGGGCTGTGGTTTTAATAACAGCAAATTACTAGTTTACAGTCTGGATTCTTCTGATATGTTGGGCAGTAACTTGGTAGAAGTGTGTGGGTGTCTGATGTCACTTCTATTCATCCTTTCCATCACTAGTGACCTGCAAATTCCAAGCATGCAATCCTTTAGGGGATTCACATTTCAGAATGAAATGATTCTTGATGTATGGAATCACAATATTGCTTTCTTGGGCATTTCAGCATTCTCTCGCTGTCACAGTGGTAACATTTCTGATGGGGTTGAGAATGGTAGTAGTCTGCCTGGGTTTTTTTATAAATAACAGAAAGTCAGCAAACTTCGGTTTCCTTAACAGTGACCAAGTAAAATTATTTTTTCTCACTACCTCCACTTCCAGTTTAGGGATTTAATGTGTCTTTATAGAAAAGTCAATCTGAATATAAACAAAATTTAATCACAGATTTTCCAGGAAGAACTGTAAGCTCAGAATGGCCAAGGTGATACACATAGCAGGAAACTGAACAATGGAATTGCTCGTGTGGTTTTACCATGTGATTTTACATCACATACTTTCGTGGCTTATGTCCAGAGCAGAGTGGAATGAAACACTACATTTGTGCAGTTTTCACATTGCTCACCAAGATAGACTTTCACAGATTCTGTAAGGTTAGCATGATCCAGCATTCAGCCTGCAGGCAAGGATGGGGTCAACCAACCTGGGGAGGCTTGACAGGAGGTAGAGTCAAAGTCATCATCCACCCTCTGCTCTTTACAGGGGTATCTAGCGTTTTAGGAACTGTCATTCAGATAAAGGCCAAACGTTGTCCTTATATTGAAATGAGCAGCCCGGTGCAGCACTATTAATATCTCACCCTGTGTGCTCTGTTTCTTTGTTCTTTAGTTACAGGAAATTTCCAAGATCATAGGCACTGTGATGGAAAATTCAATTTGAGATGGGCAGCACAGCATTCATAAAGATCAGGAAAAGGAAGCAAATCTATATTCATTAAAAGCTAATGATAATAAATAAGCAATAATGCTAAAAAGATTGTCTATGAATAACAGTTAATCAAATATTGCTGTATATGCATATTGTCGTTCTGCATCCTCACTGTCACGAGCTGTTAATTCTGTGACCGTGCCCATTTTTTAAGGTCATGTCTACATTAAAATACTCCTGGTAGTGTTTAAAAGACTCCAGCTGGGCTACACAATGCAGTTTGTTAACTCAGGCTAAAATATGCTCACCTTACCTAAAAATCTGCGAATCCTCTAACAACCTTCTTGTCATTGCTGACAGTTCTCACACTGCTGACAACTCAGCAGGTAAGTCACTTGAGCTGTGGGGCAAAAGACTGTGGGATGTCCCTGTAGCACAGAAGCAGTGAGGTTACAATGCTTTGTGTGGAGCCTTAGAACTGGGGATCTATTACCAGGCTGGACAGATCCTGAGGCTCAGAGGAGGGTATGCTCTGTGGTGTAGACATAATCCATGCTCTAATCAGCGTAATGACAAAGGGCTGGATTTCCTCATAGTTGGTGGTTTTATTCCGTCTCCTTTTTGAGTGAGCTTAGGTTTTTTATCTCTTGGTATGCTGTCTTTAATCCTTGGAAGATATTTTCTCCAACTTCCTTTCCAAGTTTTACTCATGTCTTTGCTTTCAAATCCCCCTTGGAGCACAATTGTCCAGGCATCCTGTCTTCTTGTGAGAACTCACTTTGAGCTCTTCTTTGGTCACTAATATACTGATTCTTTTTTAAAGCTTTCCCTTTTTTTTCCCTCAACCTTTGACTATTCTCTTTTCTAAGGAGAAAATGTCATCAGTCTCAGAATACAATGTCATTATGAGGTACTATAGATAGGCCTAGATTTATGAGAGATGAGCTACTGATGTGACATCACACAACTGTGCCGCTCTCATTTCCTCCCCTCTACTCTCTATTTAACTTTCAGTAATACATGACTGTGCCCATTGTCAATATAACTGCTTGTCTGTGATAGTTGTAGCTTGTGAAGTTACTGTACCTATTCAATAGGAAGAAGCTCCCAGACTTGGACAGACATGTTTGGTGGCAGCAAGCTGATATAATGATGACCAAATTTATGGCTCAACACCTGTTTCCCAGGTTTAAAAGGGCACTTTCTTGTGCAATATCGCTTATCTCAGTGCTTGATTTATTTGTACTAGCTCAATGAGGAATGTCTTGTGAAGAATAATACCATACTTCCTTTCCTTGTTTAGTTAAATGCATCACCCAGAGGCATATTTAGAAACCATGTAAATTTGGTGATAAGAAATTAACTTCTTTTTTCTCCTTGGTGCTCCAGATAAAACAGCTAGAGCAGAGGGATGTTATTTCTAATGCAGGAAATAAAGAAGAATTTTGTCTTTATGATAAGCCAGCATAAAAGGAATGAAATATTATTTGACTGGAGTTTCAGGCAGGAGTTGTAACTGCAGCATCTGAATATATATCTGTTTAACAATGAAGGCTGCCCTGAAAAAGGAAGATCCTCTTCTCATGGTTTGTAAGGTAGTAAATGAGTTGTCTCTTGCTCAAATCAGAGCCCAACATTATAGGTCTGCGTATACCTCAGCACAGCAGGCTAGCTGGGATGTTGCACTGCTTTTATATTCAGGGGTTGTGTTCCTGTTGGAACAATATTAACTCTGAGAGTAAATAACTTGAATTATTAACTCTCAGAATAAACAAAAAAATCTGTTGCATAAATAAGTTTACGCTGTTTGGTCTACTCAAGTTAATGAGTAGAGTTACAATGGAATGGTGAACTAGGCTATGAAGGTTAGCTTCTCAAGCAGATTGACCTTTAGGACACCTGAAACATTCTCCATCCTTTCTACTGCAGTCAGAAATTAATGAAATGACCTTTCTGATCTTATCAGCTTCCTCAAAATTTGTTCTTTAACATCAAATTTAAAGAAATGTAAAAGAGGGAATTATCAATTACTTCGCCTCCATAAACAGCTCTACCCATTCAATGTATTGATGTCATATCCTCAGATTTAAGTCATTAGAATCTGGAATGATTTTGAGAAAGTTGTCAGTATGTCACTGAGATCTACACAGCATTGTTTACAAACAAGGGAGTTATATCCTGAGAGATAAGCATCACCCTTTCCAGTTGATGTTTTGAACATCAAATTAATATGATTAATGATAAAAGAAAATAATTAATTTTATGCATAATAAGGATGTTGTAATTGTTGTCTTCTTTTACATAAATTCCTGTCAACATGATAGTAGCAGAAAAGTGAAATGAGCTCTGTACATCCTATTGTATCTGAGCAATTTTTTTTTAAAAAGAAGCTTTTGTTTTTATTCATAAAGAGAAGGAAAACAGAATCAGCTTTCAGAGCACTGTTTCGTATCTTAAGGACAGGAGTCACAGCCCAGCCTCTGCTGGGATTATTTAAGGGGGTTCCATGAGGTATTTCCAAGCATTCAGTGAAAGGTCTTGTGCTAGAGAACTCATATTAGTCGTAGGATTTTTGACATTGAAACAGAGAGCCACTAACTGCCAGGTGAACGCAGTGTTTCTGCTTACACAGGATGGTCTAGGTCTGGAATGACAAGG
Organism: Laterallus jamaicensis coturniculus; assembly: GCA_022605575.1. Lineage (NCBI taxonomy): Eukaryota > Metazoa > Chordata > Aves > Gruiformes > Rallidae > Laterallus > Laterallus jamaicensis. The sequence continues at coordinate 66,656,042 of JAKCOX010000004.1, forward strand.
AAGCTAAATCCAGAATGTTCTGAACTTGTACTTTTCTCAGCTGGGTGTTGAAAAGAGCAATTACTGCATGAAACTTGCCTGGAAGAGGGAAAAATGCTCTCTGTGCCAAGCTCGATAGTTCCCAGGATCAGAATTTTCTTGTCAGAAGTACCCTTTTAGCACCTTTTGTTTTGGCTTACAAAAGTGTATTTCTCCTGCCTGGACTTTTAGAAAAAATGGTGGAGTTCTCTTAGTTTGGGATGGATATTGGAAATATAGATCAAGTCTTCTGAGTTCTTTTGAGGCAGCCTAACAAGAAGCAAGGTCACGGGGGTGCTGGATTTTGTAACTGATGAGCACTGACAATTTTTCAGGTACAAAATGACAGTGCTGTTCAAGACTACTAGAAGATTCTTACAGGAGAGAAGTAAAATAAAGAGAAGTGGTGTATTTTCAGATGCCAAACGCACTGAACTCCCTAGAGACTGCTCTTTTTGTCAGCAGAGTTCACACCAACTGCCAATATGCATGATGGATGATTTTCTATTACGCATACCAAAGTCTGTGAAGCAGAGGTGTCCTTTTATTATTTATACAGAAATGAGTTCATTGTTTCCAAGGCAATTTCCTCTAAATCTCTGTTCAGGCTTCTGGGCTGTGCCCTGTATGGTGCTTGGAAAATGCAAAGAGCAAGTCTGATTTCTTAGTTCCAGAAATTCTTTCTTGGGGCAAATCTGTCCTGCTTCATAAAAAAATCTGATGATGTCTGTTAGGGGTATACAGTGTAAAAAAAAGCCCCAACAACAAAAAAACCCAGATGTTTTGGGAAAACAGCAGTTCATTGAAATTCCTTAAGATAGAAAGAAGCAATGTATTTTCCCAGATCTAAATTAGAGAAGTGATATGTTTCTCAGAGGAAGGAACTGTTCTAGGTGAGGAAATTGAGAGGTGAATTTGCAATGGTTATATGCCCATCAAAGGGAAAACAAACAAATAAATAAATAATGCATAAGCATGCAATTAAAAAAAAATTAACACCCTCCCCCACCCCCCACACCCCCAGATTTGGGGCTAGTACTATATTGCTCTTGAAAAGCTAATAGAATAACTATCCTGGGAAGAGTATCGAGAAAGAAAGGACTGGCGGGTAGCCAGCTGACTAACACATGTAATGTTTGTAGTGTTTGTGATGAAAGACAAACTATCTTTTGGGCATTAATCCTAAAGCAGCAGTTACCTTGACAACTGCAGGTAATGGATGGTTGTAGTGTTCATCTCTCCAGATTCACTTTTAACTACTAATAAAAAATTAGAACAGCTTGTCTTTTCAATGGCTGCATGTGGCTTTCCAAAGATTTGATGCTCAAGTGATTAATCTGTTTCCAGGAGTGGCAATTTTGCAAATAGGAGCGAGTTTGGGGAACCTGACAGTCAAAGACAAACAGTTATTTGTGAGGTCATCTAATTTGAGGCTGCCTTAGTGGGAAAATCTTCGTATTAGGGAAATAAATCACGTTCTGCTTTTATACTGTTTTGTAAATGCAGGTCCTCAGCCTGTGTCTGAGCCCAGGCTCCTCTTATGTGGCATTACCTGAACACAGGCAGACTGCTGGTGAGCTCACCAGGGAATTGATTCCCCACTTCCCACAGGCATGGATGTTCCTCTCTGTGGTACGGCCATGCCTGCCTCGTCAGGGGTTTAGTTGCACCCCCCATATGGTGTGGTGGTGATGTTTCATGGTGTGCTGGCTGGGGGCTGTGGTGGAAGAAGGCAGCCTTGGGTCGCAATGCAGCAGAAGATATATCTTGACCATTTTGGTGTTCCATCCTACCCTGACAACTGACTGCTCCCTCCTGTTCCTGCTCATAGCCCAACAGTTAAAATACAAGCCTGTGAATCTTTCTGACCCTGCTTGTGTGGATGTGCAGCCTCTCCCAGACCTGGATAATGTCTTAGTGAAGGGAGCCTCTGAACTGGGATTTGGGCCATCCACATGTGACATACAGTCATGGTTTAGCCATGGCAGACAGCAGAGCCTCATGCAGCCGCTCGCTCAGTCTGTCCCAGTGGGATGGGGAAGAGAATTGGAAGAGTCAAGGTGAGAAAACTTGTGGGTTGAGATGCAGACAGTTTAATAGGTAAAGCAAAATCCACATGCACAAGCAAACCAAAACCAGGAATTGATTCTCCACTTCCCACAGGCAGGCAGATGTTCAGCCATCCCCAGGATCGCAGGGCTCTGTCATGTGCAATGGTTATTTGGGAAGACAAATCACGCTGAATGCTGCTACCTCCCTGTCCTTCCTCTTCTCCAAGCCTCTTATAAGCTGAGCATGATGACACATATGGTATGGGACTTTGGTCAGTTGGAGTTAGCTGTCCCAGTTGTGTCCTCTCCCAATTCACTGTGCTCCCCCAGCCATCCCACTGGCGAGGCAGTGTGAGAAGCAGCAATGGCCTTGGCTCTGTGTAAGCGCTGCTCAGCAACAACGAAGCCACCTATATATAACAAAAACATGTCTATATTACCAACACTGGTTTCAGCAGAAATCCAAAACATAGACCCATACTAGCTACTATCAAGAAAATTAACTCTATCCTAGCTGAAACCAGCACACATGCTAATTGAGTAACAATGACTGTACCTTATAAATGTTCTCGATTGTTTTTAATGATGATACTGTTAAAGTAATTAAAATATTAAGGTTTCAAATTTTCTCTGTGCAAACTGATCTCTGAAGCTGACCTTAGTGCTCAAATTGAATTGCTAGGGAATTCACCAAGATTAGCCAGACTACCCTTTCCTACTCATTTTACAGACTCATATTTGCACTTAGGCTGGAGTTTAGAGTCAGCCTATAAGCCCGTAAAAAGAATCGGGTTTTCAGAGATCCTTGGGATTTGCATCTGTTTTGTCAGTTAATTTGTTTACTGCCAAAGCAAAGAAAGCTCAGTAACTGAGATTGGGGTTTGATGATGAACTCGCAATGGCAAGTTATGCAAATACTTCTCTGGGCCTTTTAGTAGGTTTTCCTTCATGGAAAACATTTGTTAAATCATATACTTAGTTCTGTCACACTCTGATATGTATTTTGATGTTTATCTTCTTTAGCACAGAGGCGTTATGTTTTCCGTTGATGTACATCCAGTTACTTAGCAATAGAATTTAATGTCTTCTGTATTAATAGCATTGTTGGAAAGTGCGAACAGTCCTTTGACAGAGCTATTAAGTCAGCCCTGGGAGCCTCTGCTATTTTTATACATGAGAGATAAACAGTGAAAAGTTTAATATTGATACTGGAAATTTTATTCGGATCTGTAGCACCTTATCTCTGGCTGCTGTGATACATGGCATAGCCTCAGGGTTTGAGTGTCACAGAGCTGTTCTCAGAAAATTGTGTAACTGCTTGCTCAGTTCTGGTAATTCTGTCCTTAGTCCAGGACACATTAGCTTCTTAGGTTTTAGTGCATTTTGTGCATGTGTGTACATGCAGGTGTGGCCATGTTTTAAATATTTCTTGTAGAAAAACTTTTGCAATTCCCCTCTTTTTACCAGCACAAGGCAAATAGTGAAGGTGCAGGCCTGTGAGATTATTAAAAAGGTACAAGTCTTATTCTTGGCAATGAAACAAAATTATGTAAGCAAACACTGCTGACATATCCATCAGTTTGCTTTGTTCTCTATGACTTTGCTCAGCAGCAGAAAGGCTTCAATAACCTTTGCCTATTTAATACAGCAGCTGTTACTGGTTAGGAGAACACAACGCAGAAAGTTATCCGAAACTTATCAACCAGAAATCCAAATTCAAAAGCATCCCTGAGAGAATCACCAGGGAAGCTGCTGCTCCTTTTCTGCCCTGGGGTCATCTCCCACCCATCATCATCATCTTTATCTGGCCTTCCTGGTGTACTAGAGGTCTCATGTGCTTTCTTCCAACAGGTCACAGATTCTGATCAGTTGGGTGAGATCATCTGTGGGTACCGAATAAAGAAACGCTGGACCTATCTTGAACTCCAGTTTGAAGGCAAGTGGGAGAGAAAACAGTAAGGCTTCTCCTGTGGCAGAGCAGGTGTTGATAAGCTTAATACAGTTAGGAATATATGCAGTCAGAGATACTACATCTCATCATTTGATGCAGAGCCAGAGGAGGAGGATACCTTTTTGCTACTACACAGGAGGAACTGCGTAATGTTTTTAGCAGTTTCTTTTGAAAGGGGAAAAAATAAAAAGGCAAGTAGTTACGGTATTTCCACTGGCCTTAATTCAAAATGGAAATAAAGAGATTTAGCATCACCTACTCTGTCAGGTCAGTGCAGAAGGCTCTTTGGCACTCTAGCGAGAGCAGTTTGGTTGCCAGGAGACGATAAGTTAATTTTGGAAGGTAATGCCCTCTGAGCAAGTAATGCCATCGTTCTAGATCAGAGTAAAATCTAATGCTCTATAGGTACAAGCTTGCCTTTTAAAAGGATTTACCTTTCTACCTTACTGAGAATAAGCAAGGTGTGCTGCTGCATTGTCTATTGCCAGCAGAATAAAATCCTGAACAGTAAAATCTTATGGTGCTGTTAAATACTCAGCATAAAAATAATGTTCTGTCAGGCTCATCTAGGTTAGGCCATCTGCTAACTGTGCTGGTACATATGTCAAATGACAGATTGCCAAAACTATTTTACATGACCTTAAAATGTGAGCAAAACCAATGAAATGTTGCAAGGACAAATTCAATACAAGTCTTCAGCTGTGTGGCATTAATTTCACAATATGGGATGTGGTAGCTAAAGGCTTTTGGGACCCTAACCATTTACTGATGCTGTTAAAGTCTGTAAACAAACCATACTGACACCTCAGAATCACAGAATCATAGGGGTTGGAAGGGACCTCAAGAGATCATCAGGTCCAACCCACCTGCCAAAGCAGGTTCCCTAGGACAGGTTGCACAGATAGGCATCCAGATGGATCTTGAATATCTCCAGAGATGGAAACTACACAACTCCCTGGGCAGCCTGTCCCAGGGCTCTGTCACCCTCACTGTGAAAAAGTTCTTCTGCATATTGGTGCGAAAATTCCTGTGTTCCAACTTGAGGCCATTGCCCCTTGTCCTGTCCCCACTGACCACTGAGAAGAGGTTGGCCATTTCTCCATGTGTCCCACACTTGAGATATTTATAAACATTAATAAGATCCCCCCTCAGTCTTCTTTTCTCAAGGCTGAACAGCCCCAGTTCATTCAGCCTTTCCTCACAGGGGAGATGCTCCAGGCCCTTAATCATCTTTGTAGCCCTCCATTGGACTCTCTCCAGGAGATCCCTGTCTTTTTTATACCAGGAATCCCAGAACTGGATGCAGTACTCTGGAGCAATGTGGAAGTAAGAAACACAAGAAGCCATATCTCTGACATCAGTGCCAACTAGTGTGACGCAGAAAGCACTTCAGGCTAGCTGCAAGTCTGAATCCTTGTATATTCAAATTCAAAGTTGTCAGGAGTTGTGGAGAACACACAGAAGGGCAGGGGTTTGAGATAGGAACCATTCATTAAATGATTTTGAGCTTTTCTGGGCAGGGATTGGATATGTAATCATAGGGGTTGGTCTGAACTGAAAATTTATCACTCATTGAAGAAGTTAGGAAAATGGATAAACAGGCACATGGATTGCAGTGGTGAGCACACAGTCAGCTCTGGTGTTGAATTATTTTGATATAGTCTGCTCAAAAAGCTGATAGAAAATACTTTGTAGAATGCATGTACTTCTTAATCTATTCCTAGAGCAATTCTATACCTCCTTATCTGTTTCTAAGGATGAGAGGAAAAATGGCAGGATTTTATGGCAGCCCTGAAAATGAACAAAATGGTTTGCTTGGGTGTGTGTGTGCATGTGTTCCTTTTCTTTATTCTTGCTTCATTCTGGACTGGTATGTAAACTGGTAGTAGAGGAAGGGAGATTTAGAGAAGATAGAAGTCAGTGCTTTTTTATAACTATGGTGCTCTAATCTGAAAGTTCACCAAAGAGAGGAGTACAGATTTTACAGATGAGGAAACTGAGGCACAGACCAGTTACTGTGAGCTGAGAAGTTACCTGGCACACAAGTGGCCTAGTAATGCAGCTCTCTTTCCAGAGTATCACCTCAGTGTTCCTATTGATACTTTCCCCAGAAAGGATTTCTGAAGAAAAAATGTCCCCAGAGTTCCTTGCAAACAGGCAAGGAACAGTTTGCACTAAGCAGTAGAGAGTCATTCAGCATTTGGAATAACCTTGAAAAACTTCTTGCTCTGCTAAACTGTGAATCTAAACAAAGACAGATAATTACAAGTGCTTCAGAAAATGACTTTAAAGAGCCTTTGGGAAAAGGCAAAAGAAGGGTGTCATCAGATACTTGGATGATGGGTATCTGTGTTTTTTACTATTTTTCTAGTTGTCTTGCCATGAATTGATTGCAAGGCTCCCTGATTTATCATCAAGGCTTGCTACCATCATGAGATGCATGGGAGGGGAAGGTCCCTCCTTGCTCTGCTGTATTGAGCTATGCAGTGTAGGAGAAGGAGTTGGAAGAAGGGAAGAGTGTCAAGATAATGGGAGAAGTGGATGGTGGCAGAAGAAAAAAAGCAAGAGTACTAAATAGAATCTGGAGAAAGGGTTAAAAGGTAGAGTAAGAGACAAGGAATGTGGAGACTGGTGGAACAGGGGAAAAGTTACCTTTGAAATGAAAGTATAAGTCCAAAAACATTACTTTCCTTAATTACCTATGAGCTTTGTGGGACAACAGAGACTAATGTCTCCTCATGTTTATCTGCACTCCATATTTTCCATTTTTCTCTTAGCAAAATAGCATAGCTTATAATTCAGCCACACCTCATTTTCTCAGAGTTTGCTAAAAGCCCAGGGCAACAAAATCTAAACTTTAGTCCACCTTTCCTGCTACTCCTGCTTTTCTACACCGTGACAAAGCAGTACATTTTAAAAAATACCTCTTAGAATATGTCTATTCAAAGCTATTTTGCCCAGTCTTCTTAGTCTACCCTGGTTGATTTGTTCAAAAGAAAAGGCGTTTTGGGAAATAATTGGCAGTATATAATTTCATACTGTCTTTTCAGCTTGATACATGGGGCAAAAATGGATCCATTGTGACATGTGAATCAAAACATGATCAGCTCTGACAAGTTCATAAGTCCATAATTCAGTAGACTGAAATAAAATTGTATTGGTCTGAAAAACAGCACTTCTCCTCCCCCGCCCACCCACTCCCAGATCCAGCCAATGCCATGTTCTTCTCATGGGAAATTTTCTAGGGTTTCTGGCAGAAGACAAAAAGGAGTAGGACCAATTTGACAGAAAGATGGTGAACTTGCAGGTCATTGGACTGAAAGGCAGTAAACTGGAAAAGCATCTTCATAACGTAAAACTCCAAATGTGATGGTAATTGTGGCACCCAGCGTTTATAAATGGGAGTTTTTAGGATGTTTAACTAAAGACTAATCACATTAAACAGGAAAACCTGGTAGGGATGGGAGAAAAAAATCATGGGTGAATCTGCTACGCCGATCAGTGGAAACAGAGTGCCCCACATCAGCTAATTCCTAAAGACCATCAAAGGAGAACGATTTCCCATTGACCCTGGCCTGAAGCCCGAGTAGAAGAATCAATCAAAAGCTCTCTTCCTAGAAAGCCATGCAGACTGAGCAGAGCATTTGCCTGAAGGGGTATGGGGCTTGCTATGGGGAGTAGGAGGAGAGAATTTAGGGACTAAGTAAAATGTGTATTTTAAGATGATGGTAGATATGTGTCAGACTTTCTAGGGGTTGTTTAGAATAAGGACTGAAGGCAAGAGAAGGGTGAGCTGGAGAGGAACAAATATAGGAAAACAGAGGGAAAATGAGATAAAAGGGTCCAGTCAAGTGGGTGGCTGCTCAGTGGACTTACCTGACTGACCTCTGGACTTGATTACCTTAGTCCATCCTTATGTCTTATTAACATAATTTCTGTCTCCTGTGTGCGTGCACTCTCTTTTCTGAGCCTCTGTGTGTGAGTGCTAGTCAGCTGCAAATTGGAGCAGCCAGCAAGGGGTCTGAGTGCCAGCTGCTGGGCTGGGACTGGGACTGGGACCGGGACCCTCCAAGGGTCTGTGCATCCAGATGCCAGCAACTCAGTGAACTGGGGCCTGGAGGCCAGCAGATGCACAGCCTGAGTGTCTGAAGAGATCTGCTCTGTGAGTCTATGTGAGTGAACGTCAGTCCTGATCAGCGCCAGGGAAGTACCAGGATCAGGCTCCACCTGTGCTGTTCGGGTCTGTGTGAGCACCTCCTGTGCTTCTGTGGGTGCTGGTTCAGCAGCTGTCACAGCAATCTTTACCAGTGTTTCCTTATGGGTAGGTAATAAATTACTCAGTGTTACCATCAGTGATCTGGAAATCAGGGCTGATGAAACAAGCAGATCGCACAATAATCAATCTTAAACAGTCTGAATTATTTCCTCAAGTGGTCAACTCAAGAAAAATAAATGTTCAATACAAAAAAACCCCAAAACAAAAAAAAACCCAAACAAAAAGCAAGACCTTATATCTATGTAAAATAGAACTGGCCTTCTCAAGAGTGTGTGTGAAAAATAATAACACTTGAAAAGATGTAGTAGGTGAGGAATACAATGAGTGCTGCAATTCTGGGGCTGTGAAAAACTCGTGGAAGTTTTGAAGTGGTAAACTCGTAAGCAGGAGTAGAAAGGAGGTATGACTTCTGTATGTGGCATTTGTCACTTCCCACAAAGCAAAGAGGGATTTGAATTTTATATAATGAGCCTGAGTCACAAGTGCTTCTTGCTGGAGGGCATTCCTACCAAAGCACCTTATCTAACCTGTCTTCCACCTTCTTCATGTTGCTTGCTGACTCTGCATACTCCTACTACCATTTGCATTTGATCAACTGCACACACATTACTTTGTCTGCCACAATTTTTTGCTGTTTCAGATTAGCTCATGGTGCAGTACCTGTGGAAGTTCAAGTAAGTGAAGTCTAGAGTTTGTTAGTGATTATAGATAGAATTATTTAGCCTGTGATGTCCAGAGGGGTGTGATCGCATTACCTCTGGTGGCTTCTGAACTCTATGTCATAACAGATTTTTCAAGGTGTTTGTGCTTCAGTTGGAAAGCTATAGTAATACACATATTCATAAGGATTAAAACAAGCTGACAGAAAAAAGAAAGCCAAGTTCATAGTGAGGTAATATCTTTTATTAAAATTATTAAAAGTTATTTAAAGTATTATTAAAAGTATATATATAATAATTTTAATGTCTAGTCTAAAATATACTTTTTAATTTCAAAATCTTATGTCTGAATCCTGACACTCAATTTTCCCTCTAAAAAATGTTAAAAATATCCATAAATAATTGACATACCTTTGCAGGTTATGCCATGTGGCAATTTTGGACGTTAAGTACTGTGCAGTTGTCTCAGCTTCTGTTCTGAGGTGCATCTTGTGTTTCAAATACATTCACTAAGAAAACATTGAATTTGTATTTTTAAATAAATGTGATTTTTCTGCTTGTGATTTTTGGATTAGTATAGCCTTAGTAGTTATTCCTACATGTAAAAGAATACCTTTGTGTTTCATGTTACTAAAATGCCTCACTCCAGCTGAGGCTTTTAGCCTATAAATTTCCAGTTGAAAACAAAGATTGATACAGCAGCTAAATCAACAGCTGTGATAGAATAGACAAAGTAGGATAGATAGCAGTGAAGTTATTGTAAAGATGTGATTTGGTCTGCTGGATAAACCGAGTGTGCTCTTGTTTTAATCTCGAAGCTCTATTTTAATATTGAATGTATGTTATGTGTGACCACTTACACATGAGCTGGAAGCCCAGGTGGTTTTTAGAAGACATAAGGAGTCCAACACCCATTACATTACAAATCAAACTAAAACCAGTTCCCTTAACTTCAACTGCAGAATATCCCCACCATGAAACAAATGAACCATGAATATACAAGCCCATTGTCCTTGTTCTTCCAGGAGAGAGAGGACTGACTGAAGAGAGCTGAAAGAAGTGGCTTAGCGTGCATGAACCTCTTACATTAGAATGAGCTGATGGTGGACTTAAAGGCAACCTGCAAGGGATTTTTGTTTTGAAACTGAGCTTTGTCCTTTTTTGGCAGGGGGGTTTCTAAACTGGGAAGAGGAAATCACATGGTAAGTGGTGTCACAGGGTGTGCTTTTTTGGAAAACAAATCTAATCTGAGGTTGCCAGTACAGTCTCTTGGCTAGCTCAGCTATCATCAACTCTTGCACTTGAACTGAAGCCCAGGACTCGTAATGCCGTAACAAAATACCCATGATGTTCTGATGTTGAAAGGATATTAGCTAAACCTCCCCCACTCCCTTTCTCAGCTCCTTTGTTTCCACTCCTGCATTTTCATTATTTTTCCAACTGTTATGGTTCTTACAGGTGAACATGTTTTGTAGTTGTGATGCCAAATGCAAATCTCTCTGTGTTTTTTAGTATGTTTTAGACCATTTTTGTAATGTTACATGAAAACAGGGTGTAATTCCCTCTTCATGTTAAAGTCACTTTGAGGCATCTGTTTGTTTCATTTGGCCTTCCCTTCCCCTTGGATGTTAGATCCACAGTCATTTTTGAGCCTGTTCCCTCTCTTTTTATCTTACTCACTTCTTACAACTGGTGTAGAACATTCAGCACTAGTATAATTTATTGTGTTTGATTATTTTAAATAATAGAATCATATATAAAAGAATACTAGTGAGACCAAAATGACTCAAACTTCTGAAACAGCATTATTAGTAGTATCTGAGTCACCCCAATATAACATGCAGCATCAGAGTAGTTTCAGGACACTTTCAGGAATTTAAGTTCAGCTGAAATTCCCAGTAAGGAATACTTGCAGAAGGATTTATTTCATTATGATCAGCTAGATTTTATTTCTTTGCCTTGTCTGGATTAAAATTTTTCCTTGATGGTAACTTTGTTCAAGTATTATCCGATATATTTAAATAAATGTAAAGAATTAGTTGAATTTCAGCTTGTCAGAAGAAAGCAAATAGCAATAGCTTCAGTGTTCGAAACACAGAACCAGGTCTTCATCAGCTGGAATGTAGTAATGTTAGATTGTCATTGCTTCTTTACATCCACATGACATAAAAATTGCATATTAAAAAAGACAGTGACAGATCATGTGCAGTGACCTGTCAGCATTACATATTATGTCAACTATGGCTGATGATGAGTAATTTTTTTCTCATATTAATGTATTTAAAGCTGTTCCTCCTGCTGCTCTTCAGCCTTGTCCCAGTCACAGTTTTTCTGGGTAGGAGAATTTAGTCTTTGCAAAGTACAGGTAAAAAAATTAAGCAATAAATGAGCTTGTCTTTGGCTTGTACAGAAAGTGCTTCCTGTGCCCTGTGAACAGTGCTGGGTATGTGCTCTGTAGACAGTTTGCTTTTGCCAGATAACACTAAACTTGGAAGATAAAAACATTTACAGTGCTTATTTATTCTTGGTACAGTTCCCAGTGTTGTAATTCAAAACACGTTTAGAAATATTGACCCCAGTGTAAGATTTGTGTAATCTGAGAGTAATTTAGAGAAATTCTGTAAGCCTGGGAAGTGTTGGGAATGTCCTGATCTCTGAATTCCAGCCTGGTCATGGAGCCCTTAGTTTTATGCCAGCCAATAGGAATGAGAGATCCATCGATTTAAACTGACATTTATTGCCAATGACTGCAATGTCTGGACCGATTCTGTTTGTTAAATTTCTGTGAAGTATCCTTAGAATTCTATTGTAAATGAACTCATTCTTTAGCCTGTTTGCAAAAGTTACACTTTAGTCTGGGTTCTACTTGATGATTTCTGTGTTTGTGGGTATCATCAATATTTTCACTTATGAAAGATAACAATAGGGAGGCTTTGAGGGCTTCAAGGATTTATGATGATTATAGAAGATTCCATGTACATCAGTGAAAATAACTGAAAAATTTTGCCAGTAATTTTGAAGACAACTAATGTGTGATCAGCTGCAGTATATAGTAATGGGTGTGTGGTGGATAACTCCTGACATTTTTTTTTACATAGAACTCTGGGTCTTTCAAAGTGGCAGCAGGTCATCAACAGCAGCATTTATTTGTCTACAGCCCAAAAACATGTATTTTTGTGTAAATGATGACAAAGACAAAATCACAGGATCACTAGGTTGAAAAAGACCTTTGAGGTCATTGAGTCTAACTGTACCTGTCCTCTACTAAACCATATCTCTAAGTACTTCAGCTACCCGTCTTTTACATACATCCAGGGTCAGTGACTCAACCCCCTCCCAGGGCAGCCTGTTCCAATGCTCCACAACCCTTTCAGTGAAGAGTTTTTTCCTAATGTCTAATCTGAACCTGCTGTGGCACAGCTTGAGGCCATTCCCCCTTGTCCTATCACCTGTCACTTGGGTGAAGAGACCAACAGTCATCTCTCTACAACCTCCTTTCAGGTAGTTGTAGGTGGTGATAAGGTCTCCCCCTCAGCCTCCTCTTCTCCAGGCTAAACAACCCCAGTTCCCTCAGCCACTCCTCGTAAGGTTTGCTCTCCATCCCGTTCACCAGCCTGGTTGCCCTTCTCTGGACATGCTCCAGGAACTCGATGTCTTTGTTTTAGTGAGTGGCCCAAAACTGAACACAGTACTCGAAGTGCAGCCTCAAATATATGCCTGTGGATCAAGTATATAGTCTTCTTTGTCAGAATGTAATTAACCTCACAAATGGAATAGGATCAGTGAAGGGTTGTAACAGCCCTGCTGTTTTCAGTGCTGTTCTCTCTGGTTTACTGTGGGATAGGGATACAGGTGCTGTATGTGCAGGATCAACTCACGGGAATATCAGATTTTAGGCTTTATTTCTTCTCAGATTTGGGGGCCCAAGGGAACCATGTTAATATAATGAGAACAAACACCCAGGATAATTTTGAGGTGCTTGAATATCTCCATTCCAGAAGATTTATTTGTTTTTATTAAAGTAGATGCAACACGCAACTTAGTTGATAATGGCTGCACTGAGCCCTGAAATTAAGCAGCACAGCTAAGGGAGGGCTATGAGGCAAACTATTTTTCATGTCTGTAAGTATGGCCTCAAAAACCCGCTCTTCCCTTGAAATCTCTCGAAGACTGCCATCTGAAGGGAATTTTATATAGCTGAGTAGAATACAGAGCGTTTTCAAAACTTGTATGGGAGAATCGCAGTAATGGAAAAAACAGTAACTTTTAAGATTCTTGTAGTTACAATTATTCGGCAAGAATCACCTTTTTCCCCAGGAAAGCAGTGGTAATCACAATGCACCCTCTAGAAATACAGCTGAATGTTTCTCAGTGCACATCGCCTGCAATCTAGGTTTAATGACTCATTTCACAATGTTTTTACTATCATCTTGAAATAGCATTTCTCTGCTGCAGAACTCATGGAGAAAATGTCCTCCAGTCAAGCTAACATCCGTTCACACAGCTGCTTAAAATGATTTAAACAAGCAAAGCTTATTCACTAGGAGGCCTTACTCAATAAATTCTGAATCTGCAAAACGTACTCGTGTGTAATGTTCATATATGTGAGCTGCTTCACTTGAACAGTGACCATCATTCAACAGTTAGAGGGCTAAGGTCATGGCCCTGAAAAGTGGTAGTCCTTTAAAGCTGGCATTTGTTTCTCCAGTGTTGGTAGTTCTGACTTCAGGGGGGTTGAAGAGGAACAGAGGGTAAATCTAGACTTTCAAAGTTTAATTCTACGCATCCCTTAATGCTTTCAAATAAGAAAATTGGCAAAATACACACTGATGTGTTTTGGCTTTCCAGTACAGTATTTACCTCTGATCACTAAATGTGGCCTTATGTCCATACTGCAGGACTGCAGGGTATTTATCAGGAGTGTAGCCTGACATCTTGGAGAAGCAGCAGGAAGGAATCCGCTGCTTCCTGCATGCTTCTTCAGTGAAGGCATTCTGAAGCCTGATGGAGTATTTCATTTCGGTTTGTGAGTTCCCTCACTTGGGGAGGTTTTTCTTGGATCTGTAGGAGGAAACAGTCATCTCGTGACATAAACATTTCATAGAGAGGCCACAAGAGTCTGCTGTTTGTGTATGGTGAGTCAAGACACAACCTGAAATGGCACGTGAATCCCATAAGTTAGCTTGAGGCCTTTTTTTTTTAAAGGATGTATATGTCAGAAACATGTGAGCAGGGACTTGAGATGAAACAGTGCGTTACAGTTGTCTCTGTTATTCACATTGGCTCACAGTATATATGTGCTGTAGGTGAGACGACTGTGACAGGAGTACAGCTGTTCTGCTTTGAGGGACAGCTCATCTGGAGCAGAACAGATGCTTTGGGTTGGAGCAGAGCCCGAGCTGTGAGGCCCAGCTGGATGCTAGCTGACTCCTTGCTGGTCAAATGTCTTCTCAAAGCCAGGCATACTGGGAGGTGCAGCAGACACACAGATGTCTTTGAACAAGCTCAACTTAGCTCCAACTTGGACTATTTGCTGGAGTTCAGGGCTGGCCTTTGTGGACCTGCCAAGGTATTCTACAGTGACAACCTTGAAGCTCAGAGAGGGACAAGAACAAAGTGGTGGTGGTCCCTGTACCCTTGAAGGGAGAGGAGATGACAATATATATTTTGTATACTTTGCTTTTTAGCTTAGTCAGTGATGCCTTAGCATACAGAAAAAGCTTGAAGCAGTACTATGGCCCCAGTCAGTGTGCTGGAAAATAGAAAGCAGTGATGCACAAGGGACTATGCAGCACTGGCTTTGTGTGTTACTCATGCACATCCCTCCCACATCTGTAACTCCTGAAGCTGCCCAGGCAATTTCCTACATAGGTAGGAAGTAAAAGATTACATAGGAGGCAATAATTCTACAGCAACTGAGAGAAAGGGTTTAATAGTTATATTGGTTGTGGATCAGGATAGGATATAAAATTTTTCCAGCTAAAGTATTTTAGAATAAATGTATTTGTTCTTTTTAAGAACAGCATGTTAAGTCTGAGAAAGCAAAGTTAGCTTCTGTGTAGACATTGTGTGGGAGACCTTTTCTTCTCCTGGATTTAGCCACTGATATTTAATGGCCCTAGATGTTATTGAGACACAATTGTCATTGGGCTTGCTTACATTTTCGGAGACTATAGAAGGTGCAAGTAGGGTACTAGATGAATACTGAAGCTCTGTAATATGTAGCCTGTGTTGGCCTTACTGCTTAGCTTAACCACTGCCACAGTTTTTTTCAGGACTTTCAATAAATCCCTAGGATATTTTACAGAAAGCTTTGTTGAGACTTGTCAGCAATTCCAAGACAATGCCCAATGAGAGAGAACCACAGGATTTCTTAAAATAGTGCACAGAGAATAAGATGAAATACTATAAAAAAGCATTTGAAATAATATCAAGAACTTTGACACAGACCACAGCCAAACCGACATCTTTCTTTCTAGATATGACATATTTTCATGTTAGAATTTAATAAAATATGTAAATTTGGTCCTTTATTGATCATCTAAAAGCACCTCCATAGTGTCCACCACTAGTAGCAGTCCAGCAGGTCCTCAGCTGCCAGTAAACAGAAATACCTGAGGTATAGTATAGATACTGAGATGTAGCTCCCTGTAAAGATCAGTTTTCCACCAGTTAGCTACAGCACCATCATTATCTCCTGTATGTACAACATTCTTCACCTCTTTGCTCTCTGTTTCAGTTCTGGAGGATTTTGGGGGTATAATCTGTTGAGACCCCTTCCTCAGTTTCAGAAACAGCTGCTGTATGTGTCTAGTAACCTCTATGCTTATCAAGAAGTTTAGGTGTCTAAAAAAAGGCTGTCCTGCTCATTGCTTATATACAAAACCACAAATTGCAATTAAAATCTGCTTCTGTCCCATGAAAAACACACTGTGTGTGTAGCAGGTAGGCTATCAAGGAAAATTAGTCAGGTTAGGAATCCTATCTGCTTTTGTTGAGACTGTGTAGAGAAAATATTGCCTTGAATAGCAGATGATGCATATTCTTTCAAGGAAAAATAAATACCATTAGCCCATCAGTTCCAGGCTAGTCTCATTTGAAAGTCTAAGGATTTTTTTTTTTTCCAGTGAATTACATATTTACATCCAAATCTATTGGACATTAAGAGAAAAAAACCAACAAACCCTGTTTGTCAAGAATGTCAGCTTCTGTTGAAGACAGCTTCATCACAGTGGTTACAATTCTATTACTCCCCTGCATGCCAAATCAATCAGAAAAGCTTGAAAAAATAATCAAACACACATTTTGAAAAGATGGCTCTTTGAATTAGCCTCCAAGATTCTTTAAATAGCAACGCTCACATTAGGGTTTTTCTAAACTCCTGTTCATGCAGCCCAATTATGTTGGATTTAAATAGGCTGCATACAATAGCTTTTCATTTTTGTAGAGTACTATCACACCAGTCAGAGACAGACAATATAATTAGCATTTCTTATTCCCTGGACAGTCCCAGTAAGGCTGTTACTAACTTTGATAACATCACGGAGAATGACTCAGATACACTGGTCGATAATTTGCCATTGTAATTAGGTGCATAATTTCTAAGATAAAATAAGACAGATAATTAATGCCTTGTATTTTATTTAAAATATTTCAGTCTTATTAACTCTTTCAGATACTTTTACAGAAATAATAAAATGAAAATGAAGTGAAAAGCTAATTGCTGGGTATCAGTTATTAAAAGATGCATCTTTCGCTAAGTAGCTACAGTAAGCTTTAAGGGAAAGCTTATGTCATAAGGCAAGGCAGGAAATTTAGACTAATACTCTGGCAGAGAACTGTGTGGAATCAAAGCAGAAGGCAATGTCCCTTAATAAAGGGACTTTGGCTAAGGATACAGAAGGGGTTGCTTCCTTGAGGCAGATGTAGGTGTCATATCGCTCATCATTGAAAGATCTGCTCTTTCAGACATTCATCTGTCTGATGGCACTAGCAGTTTGGCATCTGCCAAAGCTCAACCATATGGTGAGATTTAAGCACATAAGGATGGCAGTCAGAGAAGATAGTGTGCGAATCTTGTCCTCAGCTAGCTTCTGGAATAGAGAATAATGGGTTATGTGGTTTTAGAAAAAAAAATTGTAAAAAAAATCTACTTTTCCTTAGGAGTATTTCCAAATCTGGACTATTTGGCTTTTTATTCACAGCCAATTTCTTGGAAAAGCCTAATTCCCTTATTACAAAAATTTAGCCTTATATTCAGGGATCCAATAAAGCTGATTTTAATGCCCTCCTTCGACAGAGCGAGCTGAAAAGAAAGCTTTGTCCCTACATCTGTAGTGTCCCCTGAGGTTCAGTGCAAAATTAACTAGACTAGGATTTAAGAGAGCTAGCTCAAGTGTTGAATGTCATCTACCTGTGACTGTGGATCTCCTTGGGAAGGAAATTAAGCTTTTTGCATTGAAATTCTGCTCAAGATGGTTAACAAAGAGGTCAGGTACTGTTGTCAGAGCCATTAGGGACTTGTAAATATATAGACAGGTAGGCAAGGCAAAAATGAATTACTTGGATCCAAAGAGCAATGGCCACTCCTGAAAAATCAACCTTGCACATTTGCAGTAGGAAGCAAGGGTTTAAAAAAGCAGCTTGAGATTGTAGGACAAGATTATCATCTTATGATCAAGCATAATAACTGCCTTTATGGTTGTGTTTCTCTTTTGAGAAGGTCCTTCCTAAGAACTCTGTATGTACTGCTTCTCCTTCTTTCTTGTCTGGAAGCCTATGTAAGTTTTTCTTACAGAGCAGAGCCAGGTCTTCGGGGTCTCTAAAGAGGCATTTTTTACAAAGGCATTTATTTTAGCTTATATCAAAATCCTGACAGGGTTTTTGTTGATCTGAAGGGCAAATCAATCTGAGATGCCAAAGACTGCCTACATGAATTACCGTAAATTATTTATGAGCCCCAGGTTTTCATGGCATGTTAAAAATTCATATGAACATTAGATTTAATATTTAAGTATCTGAATTAGCTGCAGCACTTCTTCAGGCTTGTAATCAGGCAGATATATATCACCATTTGCAGCAAGGGAGGCTTGGAACTTGTATCTACATCATCAGATATAGTATGTAGCCAACTCTTATTGACAAAGAATCTAAATTTGGTCCTTGGATAAACATCTTGGCCATGGCAGGAGGTTGGAATATGCTGATCTTTAAGGTTCCTTCCAGGCCTAACCATGCTATCATTCTATGATTCTGTGATTAAATTTTTTTAGGCAGGTTTAGATTGGTAGCCATTAACAACTTGTTTTGAGAGCACCACTGGACATAAATGGTGGTAGTGAAATCTGATCCTGGATTTGCTCTTTGTTATATTCCTGGGTTTGGAAGACGTACAAAGCAGTAGTCTTGCCCTTGGTTGTCTCTTTTAGTCACACCACATAGCTTTGTTGGGGCTACATTGCTCTTACTTGACCGTAGTCATCTGAACATGAAGCATGTGCTCCAATTTATTCTGTTGGATTAGTGGGTAGCAGGAGGCACCCCTGGAAGGCAAGCCGTTCCACCTAAAAAGAGCAGGAAAAACCACCTCTGTGTCCTTCTCTGCTATCTGTGTGGGAGTCTGGACTGTTAGGTATACCTGGTCAGACAGGTAGCATTGCACAGATGAAATCCATCAGAGATAACTATTTTTCCTCTTGAGAAATAAAACAGAATCTGCATGGTCTGACCTTTGTATAATAACAAAATACTGAAGATAAGCTTCTAGAAAAAGAGTCTGCTGGTATTCTCTTAAATTCATAAGAGATTAAAATTATTTGCAATAGGAGTAAAGAGAGTGCTCTATTCATTGCTTAAAACTTTCATCAGGATGACAAATCAACTACCTTTTGATGTGTGCTTATGGGATTCAGTTTGCTAAATTGAGTTTCTGAAATTCCTGGAATGAGGTGGCTAATAAACTGAACGTTAGGCTTGAGAATTTGTGTGGGCTGGAGAAAAACTCAGAGTTATATTGTCTTCATTGTATTTAAAACTGAAATTCTAGGGAGAGGGCCTTCCAATATAGAGGACTTAAAGTATTGAAAAAACTGAGATAAAGGAAAATGAAAATATTTGCTAATAAAGCCTTCTTACACAAGAGAGAGAAAGCAATAACTGACTTGAATGTAATGTAAATGTTTATATTCCAAATGTTCTCTACCAGACTCTATAAAATATCACATATTCAAAGATATTTAAACTAATTGCTTACCTGCCTCCAGATGGTAGAGTTGTACTTTGTTGTGGAAGTAAGCATAATCATCACAAGTATGTGCATAAGTAGAAAGGAATGGGCCCAATTCTGTAATGTAATTTCATAGCTTGTGCTTTATCCTAGGCTGAATGCTGATTTGAGGCATCTCCTGTTAAGAAGGGGCTGCTTGTTTAAGAAGAAGCTGCAGGTAGATGGAGGTATCAGATATTGCACCTTATTTCTGAGGGAAGGTGCTCTGACTCCCACAGAAATGGCAATTCTCCTCCTCTTGGCTGATGACCTTGTGCTTTTTTTGATGTTATCTTCCTCTCCAGGGAGCCTTGCTATCCCTGACATGAAGTTCAGCTAGATAAGAGCATTTGCATTTACCTTTCCTTTGTGGAAGCCAAGAGTAAAGGGTAAAATCAGTGAAGCAGCACAACAGTGGCATATTGCTCACCAAATGGGTTGATAAAACTTCCCAGGAACTAGGATCAAAATTTGCTAGCTGTGGCTTCTATTGTGAAGATGCTATAAGGGCTACGGTGTTGATTAGAAGGGCCTCTTCATGGATGAAAATCTTGTCCCTGTCTCTCCTCATCTTTCAGTATCCTACAGCAGTGGCAGCCTTGGACTGAGAATGCACAGTCTGCTCTCTAGAGATCAGAGGTCTCCTATCAGGATAATGCTCACTAAGAGGAGAGAGTGTTGTGTGAAGAACATGCCCAGCACTGTCCAAGTGGTTTGTGCTTCAGACCAATAATCTTTTCTCTGAGCAAAGCAAATTCTTTCAGAACTTGCCATCTCTCCTGCTCATGGTAGACAGTCAACCACTCCTGAAATACCATTTTTGTCTGCAGAGCTCTGAAAATTCTCAGAAGTAGAACAGAAATAGAATCTGGAGCTTGGAGGTGTAACATGGGAACCTGTTTTCATTTCCCTGGGTACAGTCACTTCAGAAATATATGCTGCCTTCATTGAGATCAAGCAGTCAGTCATTTTTTATCTAGGTTCATAAGTAACAGAATGTACAATTTGCATCTACCTTAGGGTTATCCTGTCATCTCAACAACCATATGTCCTGAATGCACACCAGCCTGCATTCTGCAAGAGTTTGTTCACATGTTCTTCTTCTGCAAGAGGACCACTTTCTTGCAAGGCTCCTGAATAAGGTCACCCATGCTCATGGAAACTTTTACAGACTTTAGGGTTTGCTTAAAAGGTGTGGCACCCCATATCTTCCTGCCATAGCACTGAATTCAGCTGCTGTGTCCTGGGCCTTTTGGGCTGGAGCATCCACTAAACTCACCTCCAGTCTCAGGTAGGAAGTAGGCTGCAAGAGCAGAGCAAAATAGACTGGGCAAAATAGACTGCTGACTGATGCTATACTCCTCATATACTTGAACAGTGATTCAGGTTGAGAGTCTGTTGCGAACAGAAAAATACAGTGAAATGAACAAGTAAGACACGTACACAGAGGAAAACATTTCACTGGTACCATTACCAAACAGAAACTAGGCAAAATATTGTGGCTCTTGGAGAAGAGCACTGAAAATTTCTGATGGATATTTGTTTCTATTATTACAAATGAACAAATGATATAAAGCAAACGGCAGCAACACAGGCGAACTACTAATGGTACAGTGTAGATGGCTAAAGCTGTATTAAAACCGAAAAAATTACATGCTTCCACAAGTACATAAAGTTAACCTGCATGTAGTATGCTAAGGAAAACCGAGTTTCTAGTCAGGCTGCCTGTAAACATTTATTAAAGCAGCGCAAGAATCTCAACGGGCACCTCACATCAGTAGTATGTACAAATTGGAGGACTCAGTCTGGTCTTGTGATTCTTATCCTAAATCAACCAAAAATAATGACTTTTTGTTGTTGTTTTTTGTGGAAGGTCAGAACTCATAAATCCAAACATCCCTATATTTTGCTCTCTGATTTGCTCTCTGAACTCCAACTTAATAGGTCTGTTCTTGTATTTCATAAAGGGATCTTAGATCCTGAATCAAATTAAGATCTTACTGTTGTAGCATAGACTTCAATGCCACTTGTGGTGACCTAGGGAATCCCACCAGGGCTCTACAAACTGCTGCAGACAGGCATAGGTCTTAAACAGTTCTGTGTTTTCCAGTCTTGTTCAGGAATATTTCAGGTCCCCAGGCTCCTCTCTGTAGCCATCTGAGATATCTCCATCTGTAAGGAAATACTCATAGCTCAGGTTATATAACTAACATATCTTCAAGCAAATGGCTCAGCAGCATCCATTTGCCTGGTTTAGCAGGGTTATATACATTGTCCAAGTGTGAGTGTGGAGATGCACTTATCAAGCTCTAAAACTGCACCATGAGTGCAGAACTGGCTATGTGACAGGTGTGACTAATAGTGATTAAACTGATAGTAACAAAACAAAGCAACTTACTACGTAAGCACATCTAGAGAAGCTAAAGGCTCCGTTACAATACACAGAGAGTCATGAGACAGCTGCAAGGATTGTGAATGGAACATGATCATAACACTATTAGGAAGTAGGAAAGTAGAGCTGGAACCTTCTTCTTGACATCTGTTCATTTAAATCAATGGCTTTAATCCACCTTAATTTCCTCCTCCTGGTTTTCAGTTAACTCATTGCTTTCCATGGGTGGAGCAGCTTTCAGACTTTATATCTCTCATTAAGGCCATTAGCAATTGCCTCAGTGTCATCCACATGGTCTGGAAGGAAAAAAATAAATCTGGTTTATGGCAGGCTGTACACTGCTTTTGCTTGTTAGGAGTGGGCATGGCTGAACTGAAGCTGTGTCAGAAGCCACTGCCTTTGGATAGGGTTCTTTTCAGGTAAACAGGACCTAGGTCTACATCTGTACTGTCAAGGAGAAAAAAATAAATAGGGACTTGAACTTTAACCACTGTGTCCTGATTGCCCAAACCATTCAGCTGTTAGCATGATTCTTGTGATATTTTGTCAGATGTCAGTTAGGGTTTTCCCAGAAATTCCTAAGCTTGGATCAGAGGATGGGACTGGCTGGGGATGTTCCTGTAAGGCAGTTCTGCATTCCCTGTCCCCTGCAGTAACATTCAGGGCACAGGGGTGCAATGACCTGTCTGATTCACTAGTTTGCTTGCACCATAGTGTACCTCACTCCTCTACCTTCTGTCACTCCCTGGGACAGAGCAGCCATTTCACTTGAGGTCTTTATTGCTGTCCCTATCAAAACATGGGGATGCTAATTAGAGTTTACTAGTGCTTGAGATAGGTATTTTTTGCATATTTTTGATTTCAAGATTTTTTGTGGGGATTACTTTCTAACCATATATTTCTTCTCCTGTCAGGTGCTTTTCCTGCTGGTGGTCACTCTCTCAAGGCCTGGAAGTTCCAAGTGAGATCAACAGAGAACCATGTTAACTTCTCTCACTTCTAGTCATGTTAGTGGAACAATAGTTTCTTTCAAAAGGAGAAGTCTGAAAGTCCTCAGAAAGTGAGCTGTATGGGTAAGTCTAAAAGGATTACTATTTCAAAGTCTGTCAAAGTTCTGTTAGGAATTTTGGGTGATCTTCCCAGTGTTAGGATCTCACTTCAGAGATGCAAGAAATGTGAACCTACAGCTTTATTAAACTAAAGGAGGTGCATTTTCAAGAACTGAAATTCAGAAAGACAATTTACTCTAAAAAGAGGGGAAAAAGTGTTCTCAACAAATAAGTGGAAACCTCTGGTAAAAGCCCAGCTGGAAATTACAGTTAGTTCTGTAATTCCCTTTCCCAGTACTAAAGACTCCATCTGCAAAAGCTGTAGCCAGCAGGATAGCAACTTGGTACTTACTGCTGCCTGCAGTTCAGCATGAATCTTCATGGGAGGGAAGGCTTCAAGAGAGCTGTTGCCTGGAATGAAGAAGAGAAATTTCTGAGTAAGGCTGTTTTCTGCCTAAACCTCAACTAGCCTGAAACTGCAACAGCAGGTTGTCAGGATTTTCCCTATTATGTTTCTTTTTTCCTGGAGAGCATACTGAAAAGTTTCCAATATAGAAAGAGAGTATGATTCCCTAAGGACCTAATAATTGACTTAATTCTTATCCATTTTCATTTGCGTTGCTGGATTTGAGTCTCATCATGTTCATAGTAAGGCAAAGAAATGTAGAGTCTGGAATGAAGTGATCAAGGGAGAAGTTTTTGCTTGAGAAGATGATATACACATACAGAGATTTGCCCATTCCCCTGTTGAGGCACCAAAGCAATAATAGGAGCTTTTCCCAGATCTTAAGAAGCTCCTACTTAATTTTAGGTTGTTACAGGCATGAGAAAAAGGCACTTTTTTTACTAAGTATCTTGTCCCAGGCTGTGCAAGTACTCTGCAACCCTTCAACACAGGCTCTTTGCTTGGTTTTATTTTTAGTAAGGTTCTCTTTTTTTTTTTTTTTTTTGGTCCATTTTTTTCCAAATACCTTTTACTTGCAAAGAAAAGGGAGAGAATCAGTTTGATATTTGCAATGAAGCATAAGACATTTCACTCTAACTTCAAAACAGGCAAAGGTAAAGGAACAGAAAAAAGGTCCTGGAATATAATGGATCTATGAGCAATCTCTAAGAACTGCTTCCAAAAAAAACCTCCCTTCCATCAATCCCTTTCTAGATGCACAGGAGCAGCAGAAATGCTTTCAGCATTTCACTGGAATATGTACTCAGGAGAAATACTGTGGGAATAAGTTCAGAAATATTAAGAACTCAGATCCAGAATCCTTAATGTTAACAGCTTCTCTTGCTAAGAAAGACCTTTTATCTCTGCTTGGTATAGAAATCCCCACTGTACAGATATACAACTAACACCAGACTCTTCCTAGCTCTGGTGCGGTTAAGACAGGAGCATCTAACTGGATTGTGTTGTATATATTTTCTGCTCCTTGGTGATCAGAGGGAATTAAATTAGACTAACCTTCCCTCCATCCCTCACCCCTATGAAATGGGTCGATGGATAAGAAAACAGAACCCAACTGATTGGATTGAGGTGAATATTTTAGTTTCTTTGGTCTTGAAAGTTACAGGGTGTCAGAAAAATAGAATACAGAGGACTCCTTAGCCCCAGGAAAATGGTTTCTGTTGAGAGCTCAGGACACCAGAAGCCTGATACATTCACATTATTTCTGGTGGATAGTTCAGCACAGAAAGACAGTATTTAAGGCCCAGCATATTCCAAACTGATCTGCCATCTGAAGAAAGAAAAAGATGAAAAAAAATGCACATGGTCTTCTTGTAATGGATCTTGGTCTGCTGTGAACATGGGGAGGCTGTGGACATGCCACATCTCAATACCGTCCACTGTAGAGCTGCATGTGGCCATTGCCAGCAAGACACGTATGTCCTGCCTTTTAGTGGCAGGTGATCCATTGCATGGAGGGACTGATTGGATGCTTGCTTTTTGTGCTTCATTTTGTCCTGTACATCAGATACTGGTTTTAAGAAACATTCAAAAACATTTGTTGATGGTTCCATTTTTTACAGTGTTTAGGTCTTGCTCAATACACTAAATATACTAAAATCATATGAAAACCAAGCCCAAGCTGTGTGTGTCACAGTCTGAGCAGTACATGAAATTGATAGCAATCCTTGTCTCTTTAAAGCTCAGTACCTCAAGCATCAGAAGACCTGGCTGTATTTTTTTTCAATTTCTGACTAGATTTGCACCTGGTAAATATTTGCCCTTTCAGAAACACAATTTTTGCTTCTGCCAAATAAATATTAAGAATACTAATGCAGGTCAAGTATTTTACTGTTGATATGAGCAACAGCATAAGTAACCCATAATTTGAATCTAAACTGAGTAATGAGTAGCTGCCATTGTACGATTTAAGACTCTAAACAAAACAGAAGGCAGTAAGGTAATCCAATAAAAGGTTCCTGAAAAGACAAAAGAAATTACTGTTATAGCTGAGTTGCTTTTCTTGCTTTAGCTGTGACACTGAGGTGAGAGAGCAACTGTGGAGGTGAGAGGAGGCTCAGATAAAGGACTGGAAAACCTATAAAGCCTGACAAGAACAAAAAAAGCCATGAATCTCTGTGTGAACGCTTTTGAGCTTAAGCAGCTGAGCCTGAATGAAGTAAACCACCTCCAGTTTTCCACATCTCCTGGGATAACTGGTCAGAAGACTGATAAGGCCCTGTTAACAGTGTGTAGAGTCAAATTTGCCACCATATGTAGACAAATCTTTTATCTGAGCAGTGTGCATTGGGCTGTTGTATTCCTTTTTAAGCTGGTGAAAGGTTAAAGGAATCTGGGATGGGGATCAAGCTCTGCTGTTTTCATGGACTTGATGTATGCTTTGGGACAAATAATTTGATCTCCTGTGATGCAATGATTGTTAATAACTTCATAGAGGAAGCAAAGTTTATTCTTTCTGCAGAGAGGTAGGAGCATTAGAGACCGGCATCGTCTTTGACCCATGAAAGGCCAAGGATCCGTGTTTATTGTACAAGTGCACTTTTCACTCTCTGCTCTGTTCTGCCTTTACTTGGCTCTAAAGCTCCAGTTCATCCTGGAGACATTCAGTGAAGTGCATTTTTATTATATGCTTCAATTCAGATCAAAATGTCAAAACACTATAGGAGAGTAATCTTTATTCTTAGCCACAGAGAGGAAATTCGTGCACTTGAAGAGTCTGTCCTTGTGAAATGTCTGCAGAGGCAAGAAATCTGAGTGCTTTGTCCTGCAAAGAGAGTGGCATTGAATAATAATTAGTCCTTCTAAGGTAAATACATCCAACTCTCTTTCCCTGCATGCCAAATAGGGTCTTAGGGCTTCAGGATGCTGGAATGCAACTCAGGGTCCGACAGTAATTGGCGCAGGGTGCCCAGAGAAGCTGTGGCTGCCCCCTCCCTGGCAGTGTTCAAGGCCAGGTTGGATGGGACTTTGGGCAGCCTGGGCTAGTGGAGGGTGACCCTGCTCATGGCAGGGAGTTAGAACTTGATGATCTTTAAGTACCCTTCCAACCCAAACCATCCTGTGATTCTATGAGTATGCCACCCCAACATCTATAGTGCATGGATGCCAGCAGTCCTGAAATGCTTGTGTAGTTGGATACAACCTCTGTTGCCAGCATAGTTAGGTACAAAATTATGTCATGTTCTTGCTGTTTGGCATAGTTATTTTATTAACAAATGCTCTGTCCCTTTGCTGCGACAAAAAAACCCCAACAAACAACTACTTCTGCTACTGAAAATTGATGTTACAAAACAAAGGAGAGGAAGGGCTCCATCAGAAGAGGGGTGGCCATCAGGGACAGGGAGGTGATTGTCCCTCTCTACTCTGCCCTCGTGAGGCCCCACCTGGAGTACTGTGTCCAGATCTGGGGCCCCCAATACAAGAAAGATGTAGAACTGTTGGAGAGGGTTTAGAGGAGGGTCACAAAGATGATAGAGGGCTGGAGCACCTGCCCTACAAAGAGAGGCTGAGGGAGCTGGGCTTGTTCAGCCTGGAGAAGAGAAGGCTGCGGGGGGACCTCATTGCAGCCTTCCAGTACCTGAAGGGAGATTACAAACAGGAGGGGAATCAACTATTTAAAGGGCAGATAATGGCAGGACAAGGGGGAATGGTTTAAAGCTAAAGGAGGGAAGGTTTAGATTGGATATTAGGGGGAAGTTTTTTACAGAAAGAGTGGTGAGGTGCTGGAACAGGCTGCCCAGAGAAGTAGTGGATGCCCCGTCCCTGGAAGTGTTCAAGGCCAGGTTGGATGGGGCCCTGGGCAACCTTGTGTAGATCCAGGCCTGAGGTTGGTGGCCCTGCCTGTGGCAGGGGGGTTGGAGCTCTATGATCCTTGGGGTCCCTTCCAACCCTTGCCATTCTATGATTCTAAGGATGATACAAAAATCAAACTCAACAAAGAAACTATCAAAAAAGCTATCCTCAATCTGGTTGATAAAGACAACAGTCTGTGTTCATCTTTCTTCCAAAATTTTTACTTAAATAACTTTTAATTAAGTCAAAGCTAAAATTTGCGTGAAGTAGTGAAGTATGACTTGTCAGTGTACAGATATAACCCATCCTTACTGTCACTTGGCAACAATTTCAGCGAATGTAATTGATGAATTTAATCCATTTATGGGTGGGAGTTTTACTTCCTGGAGGATAGTCAGTGGGTCTACTTGGGTAGGAGAGAACATAGATTTAGTAAGATGGCAGAACAGATACCTTAAGGAGCCCTGTGTTTTGTATGTGGATTTCTTGGATCTACTATAGCATTTCATAATAATTATTTATAAATTATACTTTTTTGCAATGCTATTACAGTTCTATCTCACTTTAGTCTCTGATAGTGAAATGAGAAAGGAATTTCAGTCTTGCGGTCAGTGTTGCTTGCTTTAGCTCTTGCAACAAGGGAATTGAAATCACAAAGACTCATACTAGTGAGATGAACGTGAGTTGTCCTGTAAAGCTTGATTATAATGTTTAAGTATTAAATAATAGTGTTTAGCACTTACGCAACTTAATGCCTTATAATCTTCAAAGCACTTTGCAAATCTTAACTAGTTAATCCCCACAGCAGCTCTGAGTAGTAGGTTCTGAAGGCCACACATTAAAAATCTCCCATGATATGAGCTTGTCTGCACACTAAGCCTATGTGGAAAAATATCTGCACGGTTATGCCCCCAAAGTCACAAGCATTTCATTTTACTGGACTGTAACATGCCTTACCATTAATAAATTAGTTCTGCTTATTATCCCATTCAAGGTAAATCCGTAATACCCTGCAGCATGGCTCAACACACAGTATTATCACAATTTTGAGGCTATTTTTTATTATTAAAACTCCCAGAAGCAAGTAAAAAGCAGAGAATCTTAATTTTATTCAGGAAATCGCATTCTAGTGCCAGTGGCTGTGAAGAAACTGTATGGGAAAGGGTCAGAAAGTCTCTCATGTCTGAAGCACTCAAGAGAATGACTACCATTTTAAGCACTTCTTTTGGAAATGTGAGTTTTGTGATACTGAGATTGATTGGCATTTCATTTAGGAAATACAGCTCAAATTTTCTTTGAACTTTCATGTTCCACAAAAAAAAGAGAGAGTATTGAATAGTTATAGCTTTAATAAGTGATGGAGCACTGTAACAGACCACCCAGAGAGGTTGTGGAGTCTCCACTGGAGACATTCATAACCCACCTGGATGCAATCCTGTGTGATTTAGTCTACGTAATCCTGCTCTGGCAGGATGATCTTTCATGACTAGATGATGTTTCAAGGTCCCTTCCAACCCCTAACACTCTGTGATTCTGTGCTTTAGCATGTTTTGGGTCTAAAGTTCCCCATGAAGTGGAAATACTCCTTGTAGTGCACAGCAATAATGTTAGCTTACTGATGATATTTCAAACACCACTGGTTCTCTTTTTGTTAGTTCTGCTGGAAAACTTTAAAAAAACCCATTAGAGTTTGAAGGTAACATTGTAATTCTATGTGAAGACCAAATTCATCAACTGAAGATGTAAGTTTATTAGGTCATTGATTACATCTCAAGCATCTCCATAGAAAATAATCCTCTGAAAAGTGCTTGTTCTTGTAATACCTAGTGTAGAGAGGGAACAAAGGCTTTGACTGGCAAGGCCTTCTTCCAAGAGAAGCAGATAGAAAGCAGAGTTTTGCCACAAATTAAAAAAAACCCACCCACAACTCAAAAAAGCATCAGTTTTCCAGAATGTCTACTGGCACAGTGCAGCATTATTTATAAATACGGTATGATCCCTGCCCTCCAAGACATCAGGAAACTTAATGCCTTCCTTTTGCTTTCACCTACAGCTGTGTCTCTGTAATGCTCCTAAATTGAAAGCTGATTTTTAAGAAGGAAGCTCTATATCACGAAGTCTGACCTCAAATCCTTATTTTCTTTCTGCTTCTACCTGGAATCTTTTGTTTCCTCCTTTTTGTTTTCACTCCCTTCCTTGTCTTTGTTTTCCTTCCTTTTCATTTTTCTCATAGTTGGAGAAAAATCACAGATAACTTTTGAGGTAATAATTAGCAACCTTTGTGCCCCTATTATAAAAAACCTTTACCTGATTCAGTATTAAAATGGGTATCCGAGGGTAGGAGTTTCAGACAGACCATGGAAAGAGAAATTTCCACGAGAGAAGAGATGAACAAAAAAGAGACACTAGAAAGTAGGGGAATAAACGGATGGGAACTCAGGAGGAGATGTAATTAGCCAGTCTCACATGCTTGCCACTACATAATTTCAAATGTTTGAAATGGAGCCTGGTGTTCTGCAGGAAAGCTCGTAATTAAGTACAGGGTAGCAATGCACATGCACAAGAGGGCTGGATTACGATTTCATGGGCAGCCTTCTGTCTTTCCCAACCTCTGGTCACTTAATTTAGTGACCTAAATCCTTTTTAATAGAGGGGGAAAAATTGGTCTTGATGAGGTCTTTTAATTGTTTAGGGAGGAGGGGTTGTTAATGACTTCTATTTATATGTAATTGTAGATGCATTGTACTTCAGAGGAAAATGTATTCTATTTTTATTCTGCATAAATTTGTATACCATGCTGAGACTGTAGTTACCCATGTTTTGTTGGTTTGGTTGGGTTTTTTTCCAAAAGGGCATTAAGCTACAAGACTAACATCTAATTAAGAAGCAGAAAGCCTGCCAGGGAATCTATAGAACCAGCGGATAATAATGGGTTTAAAGAGAGTCCAGAAAAGGTTGGGTTGTACGAGGAAAGGCTGTGTGAATTCACAACGGGGGAGTCCTAAGAGAGTCTGCATCAGAATCTTTGTCTAAGAGGGTTACATTTGAGGCAGTCACTTTAAACTGAAGTGGTTTTAAAACTAATAAATAATTATGTCAATAAATGGACTGGATGGTTTTCACACCTGAGGAATTTTTAGGAAGCTCAGGTACGAAGTTGCTGCGGGTGCTGAGCTGTGGAATGTTGCAGCCTTTTGCTGAAATCAGCTTGATACCCAAAGGCAGGATGAGGCAAATAGGAGGATGTCTTGCAAAAACGGTTCACTGAAAGAATCTGGAAATGGCAGACCCTGATTTGTCAGCACCAGTCAGTTTAGCTGACACTACATCACAGAATTGAATTAGCACACGCACATGGACGTGGAAGTATGGAATGGTAGGGACAAGCCAACACTGTGTTCTTAAAAGGCCGTCATGTTCTATAGATCAGTCAAAGCTCTTTGAAGGAGTTAAGAAGGGTTTTTGGGATTTAGCCAACAGCACTGACTGTTGAATACCTTGATAATGAAGACCAAGAGCTGTTACTCTATGACTTTTGTATATTTGACAGAATATTAGGTATATATGTCTTGAGTGTAGTTTTTCTTAGTTTGATCTTGCAGTCTTCCTAATCTTTCTGTGACACTGCTTTGGGTTTTTTTTTAATTTGTGGGGTGGTTTTGTTTTGTTTTATTTTGTTTTGTTTTGTTCGGGGGGGGGCATTTGTTTGTTTGGGTTGTTTGTTTTGGGTTTTTTGTTGTGGGTTCTTTTTTTCATAGTTCAGATAGGATTATCAGAATAAAAGGAATGCACATTCCTGAGTCATTTTGCCAGTTTTGAAAATCCCATTCCCACAGTTTCCCCATAATCCTGTCTCCAGGTACTGTCCAAGCTGATTTGAGCAAAAGGCTGCACACAACAGCAGTTTGAGAACCTTCGGTACTTTTTGTGATGCTCTCTGCCTGTCATACTGGCTCATATTGTTTCATCACATTCTTCTCTATCTGAAATCTCTTATACATAATTTATGAGGTCTTGGGATAGGACTATCTCTTTAGCTTGTGTTTGTAGTGCTGATAATATCGGGATGCTGACGCATGGCTGGGGTTCTGTGTACTTTTGTCTAATAAACACCTATAGAGATGTGAAAGTATAGAAACAACCTGCCATTTTCAGACTGCTTTGACAGGCACCGGTGCCGGAGTAAGAGGAAAAAAAATAATCACTCTCATGAGGGGAAGCCTTGCATGCAGGACCGTCACAAAGGTTAGCTTGAGCTTAACCTTTAAATGAGCAAAGGCTAATCCTCCTTGGTCGCTTTTATCACCGGCGGAGGCAGCGCGGCTCCCATCACCCGCGGTTTAGAGGAGCTTGGGGACCCTGCTGCCCACCCCCTCGCCGCCCCTTCGCTCCTTGACGGAGCATCCCACCATCACCACCGTCTCCATCAGCACCATCCCTCCTCATCTCCCGGCAGAAGACGCTCAAAGGGATGAGACGAGACCGCAAGGAGAAGAGTTAACGGGGGAATTGATAACCCAGCCCTTTTTCCCCGCCTCCTTCTCCTCCTGCCTGCGGGGAAAAGGGAGCGGGGGGGGGGATCGGTACCCACCGACCGGGGGTGGCCCCCGGCGGAGAGGCGCGGGGAGGGCAAAAGCAGTCCCCGCGCCTCTCCGCCGGCACCCCCCCCCCGCGGTACGGTACGGCCCGGCCCGGCGCGGCCAAGCGCCGCCTCCGCGGCGGGATGCAGCCGCCGCCGCCCCGCGGGTGCAGGTAAGGAGCGGGGCGGGGTAGCGGGGGGTAGGGGGAAGGTGGCCGCGCTACGCGGATGGGAGGAGGGGGGATGCTGAATATAGCCCACCACCCCTTTTTCTCCCCAGGTTGGCCATAGGAGAAAAAAAAAAAGGTATCTAAAAAAATCAATTCAACCCCATGCCAGCCAAAAAAAGAAGAGCATCGCTGAGATTTATTCTTTCTTGGGGCTGTAGATTTTTATCAAATTGAGATGATCCACCTCGAAACGCTGCCCGCTGAGCCGGGAGCCTCCCTTAAGGCGCTGACCCACCCCGGGACTGAAAGATTTCCAGATTTTTAACTAATATTTTTTTACCGAGCCACCACCCCCTTTCCCGTTTCAACTGAATGGAGCCGCGGCTTGCAGACCTAGGGATGAGGAGGGATGCTGGCGCTGAATTTGGCGTAGCAGTTAGGGAGGATAGTTTTTAAGAGATGTGAGTGTGTTTCTGTGTGTGGGGAATTTTCAACAGAAATAATAAGTTTCTCTATGTTCACCTGATTAATCAAAAATGAAGTGTGCCCTGCGCATCGCCAAACAGTCCTGAACAATGATCTGGAGCAATCCTAAACTGCACTAGTTAATAATTTATTTTTTATTTCCCCCCCCCCCCCCCTTTCCTAGAAAATCTGAAATACCTAAGCACTGCCTTTGTAAATCCCCACAGAGCCCTCAGCGTTGCAGTGTTCGCCGCTTAATGAATGTTTGCGAAGGGATTTTCATTCCCCACTGGATGTCAGTGGGAACAGCCAGAGCTCAGGGAGTCAGGTCACCTGCTCCTTCCTTCCTTCTGCAAAGAAAGAAGCAGCAGAATTACTTGAGCAGCACTGCTGTGGCAATGTAGTGCATGTTCCTTCTTGATAGAGTTGTTCAGGTGAAGCGTGCTTCTGGAGTTTATGATTCCGAGCGTGAAACTCAAGAAATAGGTAAAACCATGCAGCAGTGTCTCCGTGAGCAATGGAAAAGATCCTCTTGGGACTTTTTAATGTGCAATAACAGACCCCTGGGGGGGTTGGATTACATTTTTGTCATTTGTTTTCAATCTACTGTATTGATGTACTTATTTCAGTTACCTGTGCTATTTATAGAGCATGTCTTGGAGCCAGTGAGGTTTTATTTACTGATTTCCTCCTCATGTTGTGTGTTTGTAATGGTATGCTGAGGTATTTCAGTGGTGGTGCTGCTGTTTAGCTTACGGAGATGTGAATTTTGGGCAAATTAGGTATGTGTAGGTAACTCTGCCTGTGCATTTTAATATTGCCTCTGGCAAGGAGATCTTCAAAGACATCAAACCTTTCCAGACACGTATATATATGTAATGCTGAGATGAACCTTGTGCAAAGAAAAAATACAAGTAACTCTTCATATTTTTCTGCATTTTCTGAGGTAGACCAATCATAAATCCACAACTGAAGTTACAAAGCAAATTCAGACTTTGAAATCAGCCTTGCATTAAGGGATAAACACTTGTCATGCAAATACTCAGATTTGCAGGTATTCTGCCATCTGATCTGGATGGATGGATCAGAGTATAGGATGGTACAAACAACACAATGCTCTGTCCTGAAAAAAAGTTGTGTGCAAATTCCTGCTTTTAGTTATTATTAATAGGCTACCTGAGGTCAGTAAGATGATTTGCAGTGCATAAAGTTAAGCGGATATCCATGCCTTTGCAGTACCAAGATCTACATGGGCAACTTTATAAGTAATAATAGATACAGAGTAATCCTGCGTGGCAGAAAACCACAGTTTGAGGGCTGCCTATCTCTTTAATTCATAAAGATTAAAGAGATTGAAAAAAATACTGTGGACTTTTATATGCTTGTGAGGTAATTTAAAAATAATTTTAAAATCCATTGTGTATAAAAACACTGAACAGTAAAGACACTGGTTCTTCAAAAGTTTTATGTTTACCTTCTTAAATGGAGATGGAAATATCAGCTGCATTACTGGGAGGAAAAAAAAGCCTAACTATTGAATCAAAAGTAATTTTTTGGGTCACAGCCAGGCATGACTAAAACTCATGTTGCTTGATTTTTTTTTTTCCTCAGAAAAGTTTAAAAATGACACAGGCAGAGCAAAGGCACTGTATATTTTGGTTTGCGTTTTGCTGTTGAAAAATTTTCCATTTTGAAGAGAACTTTGCATTCAGATTTACATGTAATAATTTCAGAAAAATCAATTACTTGTGGACCAAAGTCTTTCTAAGAAGAGACTTTTATTGATGCTTCAGATACTGATTTTTGTAGATATCAACTCTTGTTCCCCATCATACAATAATTTCCCGGAAAATATTCATTTTAAGGGGAAAAAATAATTTTAAAAGCCATGGTATTAAAATATTTTCCAAATGGAGAATTTCAGTGGTGTTTATATGAAATGTCAGCTCCCTCTGGGAGCTTTTCCTTTCGATGCTGAACAGGAAAAATTGCTTTGTGTCAAGGCCTTTCTTTGCCTGGAAATAGAGGCCTTAGAAAGTTGTGTAAAAAGGTATCACTCAAACTGTAAAGCATTTTAAATGAAGTAATATTTCAGTGAAATTCTGGTGATTTATGGAAATGAAGGATCTTTTTTAGGGATTTTGACTACAGGGACACTAAGCCTTCATGCTGCTCAGTTGACAACAGCTGCGACTGGAAGAACCTGTGGCTGTGACAGTGA
The DNA here is from genome assembly GCA_022605575.1 of Laterallus jamaicensis coturniculus. NCBI lineage: Eukaryota > Metazoa > Chordata > Aves > Gruiformes > Rallidae > Laterallus > Laterallus jamaicensis. The sequence continues at coordinate 66,690,392 of JAKCOX010000004.1, forward strand.
CCAGGCACGTCATGGAGGGTCACAGCTCCACCTTTTAATAACAACATAATGCAGGTTTTGTGTCTCTGAGTCTAACTCTGAATCCTGGCAGGGTTACTGTCATATCTTCAGGTGCCTTTGTCAGCTGCAGAAGTGCACAACTACTATTCTGTGGTACGTAAGATAACCTTTTGTCTTTGAGCCGTAACTTCAATGACAGACAAGACACCTTTTCTTTGTCAAGAAAGCAAATAAATGTGCATGACTTCCTATGACCAACGATTACAGAAACAAACAAAAAAGCTAATTGGTCAGATTTTTTTATTTTTAAAAAATTAATAAAAATATAATGCTGTCTTTGTTTTCATTCTGATGTGCATGTACTGAGCTTAATACCTGTGTTCAGCACTGACTAGGTTGGTACATGAATATTTTAAGATGGGAAATTATGTGTTCAGTTATCAGAAGCATGTGATAATCTAGAGTAGTTTATAAAAGGTATCAAGAGAATCCACTTAGTAGTTCTGTAATTACTGTAAATGATTGGGCAATATTTTATGTTTAATCTTGGGATCAAAGGTAGCCATTGGCAACCTTAATTTGGAATCCTGTTTGATAATGTGCTGCTTATCTTTCTGACACTAAGACATTAGGTTTCAGCAGAAGGTGGATTTTCAAGTAAATTGGTATCTTAAGTCGGTTTGTAAATTGTTTTAATTGGGTAGGCTTTGTATATAGCAGTATGTATAATGCAAGAACTAACAGCGATGAGCTCTATGGGCAGAAAAAAAAGGAGATAAATTAAAACTAATCCATCTGGAATATAGTACTCTAAATGCAAACCCACAGTGTAAGGAAACAGAAGGAATGTGGAGAACTGCAAATCCACAACTGTAGGATGACGTTAAGGAAGCAAATATTCCTCTGAATGTAGTTTGGCATGAAAAATGCCAACATATGGAGAGGATACAGAGAATGACCACAATACTTGCGAAAGACCACCTAGACTGATTCATCTGGGAGGATGAGAAGTACTAAATATTTAATGTTTAATTAACTGCTGGTAAGTAAGGAGAGAAGACAAGATAACTGTTGATAGACACAGTCACCATGGAGGGAAGACAGCTACATTTAGAGCTTATGAGGAGTGTAGCATGTATAAGTGCTTTGAGATACTGATGCAGGGCTCTTACAAAACCAACCATCTGAAAGTCAGAAGGAAATTAGTTTAATGCCTGCATTATTTTGGTTGTACAAATAGTCCCTGTGTTAAAGCATAATAGAAAATTGTGAAGCAGCCTTTCATGTTTGTGTTTCTAGAGCAGGTCACTGAAATCTTGCTTATAGCATAAAAAATTGAAGTTTTGTACTAAGACACAGAGTCACAAGGCTAGATGTTGGGGCAACATCCCCCTCCCTTGAATCTGCATCAATTATATCAGTTTCCTTTCTGACAAGTGCTTAACTAACTTCCATTTTTTAAGATCTCATTGATGGAGGCTCCATGATGTACCCAGTCCACAGTCATTTCCAGTGCTTTACTGTCCTCCTTGTTTTTAAAATGCCTCATATGTATCCTTCTTGCTGTAGTATAAGCCCACTATTTTTTGTCTACCCTTCATTTTGGAAATGAACCAGCCCTTCTTGTATGAGAAGATGATCCTCTCTTGTCATCGACAAACAATTTGAAACAATTGTTTTTGCCAGGAGTTTACTTGATTTCTTACCTCACAGAGATTGCAATGGTCTCTGACCATTGTTCTTTTCTGTAAGATTCTTGCTTGAAATCAAACATAATACTCAAACCTGATACATCAGCAGTGCTGACTATAGGAGAAAGACAGTTTTATATAACTTGCAAGTATCTGCCCTATTTCTGTGTGCTGTCCTTAATTTTTTTGCAACAGCATATTGCAAAAAGCACAATAACAGCATAGCCTGTCCTGTTAAATCTGTGAAATGTCATAGTGCTCAGATCCACTTCCAATGAACTGCTCCCAGTAATCCCATCCTTCCTCCTTCAGTCTTTATTTGTGCAGTTGGTTAGCCTTATCTAAATTAAATGCTTTGCTCTTGTCTTTCTAGGTCTATTAAAGCACCTGAATTCTAATCCATTGCATTTGAACACTTGTTGACATAACGCTACTCTCTAATCCACCATGCAAAGAAATTGCTGAGGAGTATCCAAAGCAGACTCCTGAGCAGACTTCTTAGGGTATCCTTCCAGCGTGATAGTGAATTGTTGATAACTGCACTCTAAATATTCTGTTCTAAATGGTTTCAGTTTCTATTGTGATATCATCTAAACTAACTGTCTCTAGCTTGTTATGAGAGTATCATGAGACCAGGGACTGTACCTGTTGCCCACAGTTTCTCAAAGCTAATTTCTTGCTGCTCTGAGGCAGTTTAATGTAAGGCTGGTGCAATCAGTTCCCCGAGTACTGTTTATTAGCATAGTTGTTTTGAACTTACTCAAGAAGTCCCAGTCTGTCCTTTCCCTAACTCCTTTTCCTGTTGGCACCGATGTATGAGCTGCCCGATGGCAGTTAGCATGAGTAGTGGAGAAACAAAAACCTCAGTGCTCTGTTCAGCACCACTTACTGTTGGATTTCTCTTCCTGCGTAGTAGACCAAATTTTTCCTAGCCTTCCAATGCCCATACCCAGTGTTTCTGTCCAGCATCTGAAGGTACACATCAGTGCACATCCAGCACCAGGACTTTTTTGACTCTGTGGGACTCCAGTAAGAAGGGACCCTCTTTGCTGTCAGCTGATTTATGAGTTCTGATGTGATAGTAAAGATGAACAGACACTTCAAGGGACTGGGCAACCTCTGCATGAGTATCCTCCTTCTTTCAGTGTTTTTAATGGCAAAGGGTCCATGTCTGTGCGTTGTGATCTTAGAGAATGTTATCTGTCTACAGAATGGAGTCTATGTACTTTGTGAAGTAATTCTGTTACTGATCAAGCTTTCAGTTATGTAGAAAATGACCCTGAATGCAAAACAGCAAGAGGAATACATTAACTGATTAACTGATCAGAGAGTGTGCAGCAAATAGTACTAGTTTTTGTCTGGACTGGGTGAAAAAATAGCTAACAAAAGGAACATGATGGTGAATGGTTGTAATTTGGAGTAATTAGAACTTAAGCCATAAGCTCATTTAGCCCAAGACCTTGAAAGAACAGCCACAGTGCTTTTGATCTTAGATCAAGGCAAGATTCTCTCTTTTTTTGGTTAGAAAAAATACAATGGCAGGAATTCTATTTCAATCAGTGAAATTACTTTAAAATGCTAGGTTCTCAGGCAGCATTTCAGCTAGCAACGATTCTTGTCAAACGTGTCTCAGCTCTCTGGTTTTCACTTTAGAAGTTCCCAAATTTTCCTGGAGGGAGGGTCCCGAAAGGGGACTTGAGCTCAGTAAGGTTTTAGATGTGCTGCCTGGAGTTCCTCTTGCTCGGATTTCAGGCAGTGCATTTTCACAGGATTATAAGAGTTCATGCGTGGGTGAAGTTAATTACCAGAGTTGTTAGCCTTATGTAAGCAAATCATCTCCTACTGTATCCTCTTGCTAAACTTTCATTGCTAGTTTAACAATTCATGGCAGGATTCCCATCATTTGGTTTCATTATCCTTTATTTACTAATAAAGCTGTTTTACGTAATGATTCATATCTGGAAACAATTTAGTATGTCGTCATAGTCCAATTTTTTTCCTTCATTAATGAAATGAGAATGGATTGTCAATCAGAATGAAGGTTGTGGCTGGGATTTATAAATTCAATCCTAAGAGTAAGCAAAGTTTTGATAAAGAAATCTTAGGTCTGCTTTTGAGAAAAGCTGCTATGGTGTTTTGCAGTTGGAGATTAATTGGATTTTTTAATTTGCTAGGAAACAAAAAAGACTTATTTTTAAGTGACCATTAGGGCTGTACACTTAACTACTTACATTTGAGTGAAAGGACTGGTAAATCTGAAGTAAACTGGAAGTATTTCTCACTGTATAGGTAGTTCCCCCTGTTCTGTAGATGAGGGGAGAGAAGTTGGACTAGGTCACTTTTACTTATCTGTCAGTATCAGCTACAGCTGCATGTGTCATTGGTGGAGAGCAGGGTACTGTGGGATGTAGACTTGGCCCTCATGGTTGATATAATTTTAGGCTGGTGATTAATTAGGTTATTGCATCCGTTGCATGCATAGCCAAGATTTATGTTGCTGTGGTAGCATAGAGACACAACTGTGCTGAATTTCCTAGGTATTTGACATAGGAGTTCTCCTAATCCAAAATGGGATTGAAAGTTCCCACTGGTGTGCAAAAAGTGCGGCTAGGAGGGGCATTCATTAATTGACTGAAAACCCCGATATCGGATTCTCAAACTGAGTTGAATAAAATCCTGCTGCTCATCAAAGGGTTAGAGAAAATAGGCAATTGAGGGAGAGAAGACAGAAGGAAAGCCTGTGGCTCAAATTAATCAAGAGCAATTGATTTGAAGACAAGTAGGAGCCGTGCAGGATTTGATGACTACTGTGAATATCACAGGGTGCCGAGAGGCCACTGACAGAAAGTCTGGAACATGTTCTAGGTATTGTGATTCGCCTGGAAATAGAGGCAAGAGGGAGATGAACATGAGCCAGGAGAAGACTTTGCAGTACTACACACTGAATTAAAAAAGTGGTGGTGACATAGCAAATGCTAAGGTAAATGTACTAAGATATGAAAATCTTAAGTGGATAGGAGGGTGTAACTTGAAGTAGCCAAGGAAGACTGCAAGGGATTTGGAAGAACTGCAGGAAGGTGTGGAAAGCTTTATGTAGACTGTGGTAGAGGGAGAGGTTTTTGACTGAACACGACCTCCTGCACTTTGGTGTCAGGGCATCCCTTACATCTGGGAGCCAGCAGCTCTTTTGTCCAGTTGAGGATAAGGTATTTGATACAGTTAGTCAAAATCACATCAGAAACTTTAAAAAACAAACAAAAAAACCTGAACACACTAGCTTCCCTCCCCCAAAAAAATCCCAATTAAAAAATAAATAATTGGAATTTGGGGTTATTAATTTTTGATTGTTGTAATTTCAAGGTTGCATAGTTGAATGTATTTATTACTTCAGCAGAGACAGAAAATGTCCAAGCAACATGACTTTCCTTAAAGTAGTATCCTTGAAAAGTTGTTAATCTAAAAGGTTGCAAAATGTTAATGGAAAAAGAAGAAATTAGATTACCTTGGAGCCAGGGAACCTTTAGCAAGATATGTAGCTAGGAAAATACATAATAGCATATATTTGTACAATTCCTTTTGCCTCCTAGAAAGCTGAAATATTTTAGTCTGGTTTTTTATTTTGCCCTTTTTTGTTTTTTAACAACGAAGATAAGTGGTAATGTAGGAAGGAGCTGATGGGCTATAACCTATGTATGTTCAAACAGCTCTGTTCATATACTGAGTTACCTGTGATGGACTTGGTGATCCATTTCCCCATGAGTTCAACAGAAATCACACCAGAACTTCCATCAAGGTTCCCCATTGCATAGACCAGCTGCACCAAGGGCCTGTTGAAGTCTCATCAACAAACCTCGATGACCAGGAAGTGCTGAAGGAGAATCCCATGCTTCATTTGTTATCCAAATGGCTTGTTTGCAGGAGGCTGACATTTCTTCAGCTGCATCCATGTTTCAGGGACTTAACAAGACTTGCTGCAGAGTGACTGAGCAGCTGGGTGCCAATTTATGGCACACTCCCTACTCTGCACCAAGTCTCTGCGTGGGCCCTTGGACAGGAGGAGAAGCACAAGAATAGAAAAATTAAACACAGGGAAAGTGTGTCCGTAATTTCCACCTTCTGCTCTTTTTGCTGGTCTTATCAGACAGCTTCCAGGTAGCTTCAGTGAGAACTGGAGCAGATGCTGGAGCAGATGCTGAAGCAGCAGGATTTCTGGACGTCTTGGATTTCATTACCTCTCTTGCAAAATAGACTGGAATTATCTGTGAAGTTGCCATCCAGAGGTTGGATGAACCAAATATTTTTTACAATTGATGTGCTGCAGAGACACTGGCACTTTCAAGTTTCATTTATAAAGAGAAATAGAAGAGTTGACTTTGGTTTGTAAAGTTCTACAGTTCCAAGTTTCTGATGTTTTCAGTGACATCAGGCCTGTATGGAACTGGTACAGCTGCAGGTCTGGCCAGACTCCACAGGTTTCTTGCCTTTTGTAAGCATTGAATTGAAGAAGTTAATTGCTCGGACATTTCCCTGCCGTGGTGCAAAGTAAAACCTGACAGAGTTATGGATCTTGACTGGGAAGTCAAATTGGCAAGTCTAATTTCATCACTTGAATTAATGATCTACAAAATATAAATGACCAGCAGGAATGGAAATTGTAATGAAATAGCCAATGAAATATTTTGTATTTTAGTAGACTACTCTTATTCTAAGATTATAACCAAATTATTAGTTTGACAATGTTTATTAAGTGTTTCTAAAAGTAATAACCTCTAGTGCTGTGTTGTAATGTGCGAGTCTCTAGCATGGCCTGTATAGCAGAAGACTCAGTACCAGTCCCAGTAATGAGAAAGTTAAAGGCAAAACTTAGTGGTCTTGGGATTGAATAGGAAACTAAGCCAAACATCAGTTTACACTGGAATTCAATCAAGACACTTTAGAAAAAGTATAATAGAACATTGCATCAGTGGCAAAATTCTTGCCATCTTCAAAGTCCAGTCCAAATTGGCTTTTGTGTTTATTTGAAATATTCAAATTAACCTTCAGTTCAGGCAGCTACTTCTGTCATAAACTGGAATTTCTGGAGCATTTGGAAGTGAGTATTCAAATGATTGAAAACATTTCTTTTTTTTTTTTTTTAAGAACTGCAGAGATTGAACGAAGAGGTTCAAGTGGAAAAACAGTTGGAAACACTGAAGCACATAGTAACCAAACATGAAATATTAACTAGGAAAAGGAACATATCAGATGTCAACAGATGTCCAAAGAAAATAAGTTAGTCTTTGGAATCTCTACTTTTAAACAGAGGATTTCTAGGCAATTGAACAACAAAATAGCGTATGTTTTGAGGCAGAGAAGATAGCTAGCTGCAGACATGGACATGGAACACCATATTTATTTTATTTAAGGGTCGAATAAGAAAAAAGAATAGACTATTGACTTCTAGGAGTAATTACAGCAACTAACCCATCCTGTTTGACAATGTAACTTGAAATGGAATTTTGGGAATAGTCCTGACTAAGTAACTTATGGCACACGTAGTATCATTTCAAGTCTGTGTTTCAATACTGCTTCTGTTGTTCAGTCTGTTACAGTTTTCCACTCTTCAAGTCGACACGGAAAATGCACCTGCTAGGAATTTACTATACTGTTAATGTATTCTATATATATTTATATACATATATACATATATATTCAGCTGGTAAAAGGTGAGCTAATGAATCATTAAAAAACTATGTGGATCATGCCAGAAAAAAAGAAAGGACTGTGAAAACATTGAACAGAAACGTTCTGAAAAGTATTCATCAATACTACAGTCTGAATAGACTGTGACAATTTTAACAATTTGGTCCAGCCTCTTGCAGTGCAGAATACATAAAACTGTAAGTGAAATGGATCAAATCTCCCATACTATTCTTGTAAGCGCTCCCACACACTTAACTCAAAGTACTTTTTTTTGGTACTTTTTTTCCCAGTCACTAAGATTAATACCCATTTTCTAAATTAAAAAGGTTGGTTTTGGAGGACAGGTCTTTTGAAGAGCTCATATTATTTGTTGCTCCTACATATTTCAACAGTAAAAGTTAAAACATTTTTTATTATGATTCCAAGATGTTTATTATTTGAAAATCAAAGGATGCGAAAGAAGAACTTGTTGTGTGTTCAGTCTTTGCTTCTGACATTTTCAAATGCAGCCAAAGGAGTCACTTTTATGATTTCATCTCGATAATATATTGCTTAGTTTCTTGGAATAATTCTGGAAACAGGCTTTAATCTCTGCTGAGTACACAGACAATTAAATAAGTGCTGTTTTAAAAATGAAAAGGAATATTTCCTGAATAAACAGGCCGTTTGGATTAGTTTGCAGAACACCTTAACACTTTGAAATGTAATCTCATCAGCCTCCATCAGATAGTAAAGCCTCACCTGGTTAGTGCTCAGGTGAGGGGAAATCTTAAAGGAGATATAAGAGTCTGTATAAAGGCATTCAATGTCTGCATCCGCGTGGTGTTTTACATGTGTTTAGGAGTAATATTTACAGCCTAAGAAGATGCCACTTTTAAAAAGAATTGCTAAAATAAAATTTTATTTTAGCTCAGAAAAGAAGATGGTGGAGTGGGAGCCAGGAAATCATGGTTTGTTGCTGGAAAATTTCAACCAACTCATCATTTCTAGAGGGTAGATAAATCATAAAAAATGCATGTGTGATTTAGGAGCTTTGATTTCAGGGTCTGGGCTGTTTTCAAATAATATACTGATAGTTTGCCTACCTACTTACCTTAGCTACAACTGGAATGTCTATTCTTAACTTTCTGTTCTTGAACTTCCTGCGTTTCTGCTGAATACAGGCTCTGTTTTGCACCAGATAAGCTTTTACTACTCTGGTGATCTTAGGAATGTGCATACGATTGAATAGGCACACACACTTACATGATGCTTGTCAGGCAAGATGATACATTCAAATTTTCTTGAATTTCATGAAATAAAATCAGATCCATCAAGTTGAGACCGTTTTATAAATATGATGGCTGTTAGATGAGTGTAAGGATTTTATGAATGTAAACTTTCAAGGTCCTGAATTATGCATGCCTATAAAATGTAAAGTCTACGCTACAACAGTTGGTGTGGTGTTGTACATAATCTTTTTTCATTATGTTTCTAGGATGGAACATGAGGCTACCCAGCTAGAAAAGCAGCACGTGCATAGTGTGTATGAAAATACAGCTGCCTACTTCAGTGATCTGCAGAGCAAAGCATGGCCTCGTGTTCGAAATTTTCTGCTGGAGCAAAAGCCTGGCAGCCTTGTTGCTGACATAGGTAAGCCATTCTTTGAGGTGGTGTATAAGCTTTATATGTGTATATTGTGTATAAGCTTTATATGTGTATATTGTGTATAAGCTTTATATGTGTATATTGTGTATAAGCTTTATATGTTAATCATATGTATCCTTCAGAGCAACTGTTCTTAAAATTCCATTAAATTTGTTTTGAAGATTTCTTTAAAATTTGTTTTAAACCCATATTAGATGCCATATGCAACTTGTTTTTTTTGACAGTGTATCAGGTAGCCAGTAAATACATTTTTATTGAGCTAAGACTTAATCTGTCCATTTCCCCACAGGCTTAGTGGTCTGTCATTCCCCTGGAGCCCTTTTTATAAAAACAGTGTTAATAGCTTAATTATTTCATGTTTCAGTTTATTTAGGTCTCTTGGTTTAAGTACTGCTGGTCAGCAGTTTATTGCTTTTCATTTGTTCTAAAATTCTTATCAAGTCTTTATCTTAAGATAAGGCTTCTGATGTGATTGTTGTTAAAAAAAAAAAAAGTAATGATGTGAGATCCTCCCTATGATCCTGAATACAGACACCAAAACCTCATTTTCCTGCTGTGGGGTTGTCTTCCCCACATACTCAGTTTATACCTTGATTTTTGGTTGCACCTACAGACTTTTTAGGAGCTTCCAGGTCCTGGTGCATTTGCTTAGTTTGTGTTACAATTTCAGTCCTATCTAGCACATCATTGCAAAACAGATGCTCCTTTGCACCACTGGATTTTCCTCACTGGAAATGCTGATAAAATGCTGGGATTTTTCTTCACTGATAAAATGCTTTTACGCAGCAAAGTGTAATAAATGTAAATTGCAGTAAATTACACATCTGCCTTAATAAGAGAGTGGTTCTCTTACTGCTGTTGAGCAGTACCCCAAAAATACTTGATTGCTGGTATTTTAAATATATATCTTTTTTTATGTGTCTGCACCACTTTCACTAATAATCTCAGGACCTGTGGCATACACTTGCTCAGCAGTCAGCTTAACGTGATACTTTGTCTGCCAGACAATAGAAGTAATTTGAAGCTTAGCTCAAGTTCTTTGAGGCTTTATCAGCAGGTATCTGAGAGGCTGCAGAAAGCTAAAGATCACCCTGTTACAGCTCCAGATGAAATAATTTAAATGCATGTCATACATCTGGAGAGAAGATAGATGCTTATTTACAGTTTCCAATAGGATTATTACCATCAAGGCACATGAGGTACCCTCTTTTATGAGGTTCAATAAAGTCTACAGGAGTCTGACTCTTGTTTATTTTTGGTGCATGTTTTGGGAGGAGGTTTGCATGATGGCACTAAAATTTTCAAATTGATAATTTCCTTTTCTGTTTAATAGCACCTTTTATTAAAATATAATTTTATCTAATTGCCGTTTTATTGTTCATTAATCAAAATAAAATGGCGATAGCAGCCTCCTGATGACTCACTTAAAAGTGAATCTCCTGCAAACATAGATTTTTAGAGTTCTGGGAATGTTATCACTATGTAGGTTCATTCCAAATAGGACCATATATTTCTAAAAAACTCACTGGGTTTAAAAAGCATTCCTTTACCTGTGTGACCTGTCCTAGGGCACCTGCTTTGGCAATGGGGTTGGACTTGGTCTCTGGAGGTCACTTCCAACCCCTACAATTGTGTGATTCTGTGAATATATTTAGCAACTGAATCTTCTAAATTAATGTATATTTGATTAAATTTGTTCCTTCTGCAAATACAGTAACCAGTAATACTTTATACTAAGTGTAACATTTATTTCTTAACTAACATGCCAAGCTTCATGTTTTATTGCATATATTCTTAAACTGCATTAACAACATTAATCTTTTCCATTTCTCTCAAGTGTTACTTGAAAGAATAGTGCTTGCTTTTTGCTTTAGAAATACGCTCTTTTTTTTCATCACTGATGTGTTGTACTGTTCTCCAACAGTTCCTGTGCTGTCTCTCTAGATAATGGTGCACATTAACATCAACAAGAGCAGCAGCGCTGCAAGAAGCAGTGATGTTTCTAAAGATAACTCCAGGCCTTTAAATTGAATTACCAATACTGAGATGGCTCTCTTTGCCAAGCTGCTACCCCGTTGCTTGGCTGTTGACTTTCAGAAATGATTCTTCACTACTGACCCATAACTGCAGTGAATGTTTCCTAATCTAATTTTGAAAAGTGCCTGTTATGCATGCGGTATTGAAGAACGCTCTGAAAGATTTCAATTTAGTACAGCACAGTCCTTGAGAAGACATACTTTGAGATGGGAGACATTCTGGAACTGTTCATTGCATTTACATGCGTTACAAAGCGTTGGCACAAAGACAGAGAGAGGATGTGCCTGCCACACGGCAGGAATTTTTATGATTCATGGTTATTTTCAAGCCTAAATAAAATCTGAAACTAAAAGTGTCTGTCTGACTTGTGTCAGTGGCAGCTATGGTTTGACTTCTTGGAGAGAAACGGGATGCACTGGAGAGGCACCGCGTGGGGTTTAGCAAAGACTGGGGAAGTATGTGGGAGAGAGATCTCTCACAGATTACTAAAGGGAACAGAAAGTAGTTCCAGTAGGGAGCTTGCAGGGTATTGAGGAAAAGGGAAACAGGTTACCAGACTATTTACAGGCTCAGTATGAAACAGCCTTGTTGTTTTGCTCTACAGTATTCAATAGTGGCCACAAAGGATCACTCCTCCCTCCTCCTACATGAACCTACCCTTCCTCCCCAAACACACATTACACAGGGCTGTGTACTGAGTACCTTTGGTAGTGGTGTTGGTACAGTCAGAATCCTAACGATGTGAATGTGTTATTTCAAAGACTCCAAGTGAACCCTGCAGCAGGTAGGCTGGTAAGAGCAAGCTCTCATTTTGTTTTCCAGGAAATCTTGGAATTAGGAAAGCCTCCCTACTATTTTCACTGCTTTAGGAGAGATAGACAGTGCTTGGAACACACAACTTCTGATTCTTTTCTTTAGGTTGTGGAACTGGAAAGTATCTCAGCGTCAACAGTCAGGTTTATAATCTTGGCTGTGATTACTGTGGACCATTGGTAGAGATTGCAAGGAAGAAAGATGAAGAAGTTCTGGTATGTGACAACCTTAACCTCCCCTTTAGGGACCAGTGCTTCAACGCAGTCATTTCCATTGGAGGTAAGACAGCTTACACACATTCTAGCCCACGGCAAATGTGATTGTTTTCTGATCCTTTTCTTTCCATGCATCTTCATTTCAATTAAAGCAGTTCTGAGACAGTTCCTGTAGATAGACAGGTCAGCAGATAATACTGAAATTAATGTAGTAAACATGAAAAAAAAAAATAGTTCCATTTCACAGCAGCACTGTTGACCAGGGAAATATGTGGATCATTTGTTTGTTTATATGTGGTCTTGTTCACTCTGTGGAGAAAAGATTTCCTTCCAGTGTGCATTTTAAACAAGTAGAAACTACTATAAACATGGCTGCTCACAGTTTAAACAGATTAGGTGGTCAAGATAAACTCTTGGTTCCTCTTTAGGATCTGTTTTGACCACCAAATGCACTGAAATGAAAACTTGCTTTCTCTATAGCAGGACTTGAATCATGTTAACTACTATGTGTTATGAATAGAAATTTTTCTCAGAATAGTCATGAAATGAGAACTTAGAGTCATACAAGTGCCTGTTGTCTAAAATGAGTGAAGCATCTCAGCATCTTAAATTCTCTGACCTCTCTTGTTAGTATAATTTGAGAAGTATAAACTGGGAAAGGGTAGATGAGGACAACATAGAGTTCCCAGTTACCATCTACCTTTTTAGCTTTACTCTTGCCTGAACTTCTTTCAGGCTGTTTCACTGTATCAGCAAAAATATAAAACATGGTAATTACTATTGGTAGCAGAAAACAAACTCCATTAACTATGATAGAAATGTATTTTTAAATTTATTTTTCACATAATCATGGGAAAAGAAAGGGTGACTAAATATGTGAGCTGTATCTATGTTACTTTGCTTTCATGTTGGCTGGTTGACCAGTGAGCTCTATGCACATTTCAGGGTTTGTAGCATAATTTCAATGCTATCAGATCAGCTGACTTTGAAGGTCAGTGTACCTATGTAATGTTTATACCAATTATAGGCCTGACAAGATTAAAAGTTCATGTATGCTTTCTGTACATTTAACAATAATGGATTTTAATCCTGCTTGAATAGACACATGCCCATGTCCATCTAATTCTGAATAAAATGTTTCTCATCTCATTCCAGAGAAGAGCAAGTATTTATGGTCATAGTTTAATACTCTTCTTGGCTTTGCTAGCATAATCCTGTTTATAGGATTTATATTTTTGCAGATCCACCAGAGTGATTATATAATTTTAGCCATGAAGAACATGAAACCCATTAAATGGATAGTTTACATAAAGCTTGCACAGATTCTGTTGGTTGATTGGCACTTCTTTCTGGTGAAATAAGCTCACATGCTTATGCAGTCTCTGTCAGTTTTGTTATTATTTTGCAGGAATTCCTGTGGTGATATATGGCCTAGCTCTGTATGAGAGAAAATACGAGTTCCTTTCTTCCTATCTTGTTACAGAAATTGAAATTGGTTTGGTTTGGTTTTCCAAAGTTTGAGAAGGTATTGGCAAAAGTAAGAAGTACCTGGAAATTAATACTGACCATATAGATTGGGGGACTCTTCGCCTCCAAGTTTGCTACCTTGTGTTCTCAGCTGCTTGGAGGGCCTAGTTAATATCAACTGCCAAGAACCATTTTCTTGGCTTGTGGTTAAAAAGTTAATTTTTTTCCCCATGGCAATTCGAATCTTTGTTTTAAGTAAAGTCAGGGCCAGTTGCAAACACCTGACGTAACTGCAGTGTGGAAATAACACTGTTTCTACAAGTAGACTTGGCTACTGTCAAGTGGCACATACAAAGATAATCTAATTTTTCTGAAGGTATGGAGATGTCTTTAGGTAAGAATGTATACAATTATTGTATGTTGTTATACGGCTAGATTGAATGCTTTGCATGTAGAAGTAGCTGTCTCTAAGTTCACTTTATACTAATCCTGTAATCAGTCCCTTTACGTCATTGACCTGAATCAAATCTAGTGCTGATGACGTATAGAACAACATGACCAACGTAACCAATCTCAATTAATGTTTTTGAGAGTTTAGAGAGCAAATAGCTGAGTTATGCACTGTCTGTTAAAGTTGGTTCCTTCAGGTGAGTAGGAAGCTGCAAACCATGTGGAAATCTTGACACATAGCTTCATTTCACATTGCTGTGAAATTTGAAAATGTGTAAATTATCCTGGAAATAAAATTCAAGCATAGTGATTGCAATGGCTTTATTTTTTCTTTGATTTTTAAATTTTTTTAATAGTACTATGTAATGTAAAAAAAAAATCACCATTCTCAGCCATGCAGATATAGATTGAGCTACTTTCTTTTAATTTTCTTCCTCAAAACAAACATTATGTAAAAGCAACACCTTTCTACAAATTTAATGCAGTCAAAAGTATTTCTGCCTAGATTTTCTCACTAGCTCTTTAGAAAGTGCACTGCTATAGAAATCTTCTTAGTGATATAACTTTTTGCTGTATTTGTTACATGATGAAAAGTTTTTCTGCTTCTGGTAAAATAAGCCTGAGATGTGACCCAAATCTGAAATCAACCTTAATCTTACCTAATGCACCAAAATGCCAGGCAGCTAAATGAAACCTAGTCATGCTATGATCTTTTATGGGTCATGTAGAGGAGCAGAAACCTCGAGCTTACATGCCTGACTTCCTTTGAATCCCTATTTTGAAATTAAATTAATTTCCTTCTTTGGGATTGGCCTGTTTTTATCCATTGAACAGAAATGTAAAAGAGACCTTTCTGGGCTAAATTTGCACTGTTGCTGACTTGCAGTGAGTGATATTTATGATATGGCAACTAAAATGATTAAGCACGTAGAAGGGGTTGAAGACAAAAATACTGTGTCGTTACTAACATTCAATATGTAATGCCTTTCCTTTTTGACAGTGATCCATCATTTCTCAACGAAACAAAGAAGAATCAAAGCAATAAAGGAAATGGCAAGGGTATTGATACCTGGAGGCCAGATGATGATTTACGTTTGGGCTATGGAACAAAAGAATCGCCGCTTTGAGAAACAAGATGTATTTGTTCCTTGGAACAAGGCCTTGTGCTCACGGCATTTTTCAGAATCGAATCAATCTGGAGATAAGGGTGAGTTTGTGCACGCTGTAAAAAGCCGGGATGTGCACCCTGCACAGCTAGTCATCTCTGACTGCAGCTACCAATCCAGTCTGCAGCCAGAACCTGAGTCAAAGCATTCCCACAATTCGGACCATTGCTTATCCAGAGCCTGCTGCATGAAAATTTCTGAAGAAGAAAACAGATTTTACAGTGCCCTAGGAAGATCTTTCCGCTCATGGTTTTTCTCCAGATCCCTTGATGAATCAGCCCTGAGAAAGCAAACTGAGAAAATAAAACCTCTGAAGAACGAAGGAGAATGGGCACACAATGCCATGCCCATTCAGCACTCCCGACACTGCAGTTTGGATTTGGGTCGCCATGGGGCACTGTTAAAAGAACAAAGTTTAGATGATGATGATGTGTTTGTGGAAAGCCTGCCTCTCAAAAACCCACAGTGGTCACCTGCCACAGATGCACTGAAGGATTTAAGTTTAAATGGGGGACACCAAAGTGTAGCTCAGAGCAAGAGTGAAAAACCTTCATTTATAAATGGCCCAGTGGAAGACAGGGACTACACCTGCGGTTGGAATAAAGATGGTGCTGGTAAATCTAATGCCAGCAAGTTTTTCAAGAGAACTTCAACAACTGACTCCACTGACTCTGCCTTGGATTCAGCAGTGTCTGTTGGGGACCAAACTGATGCCACGTTGGATACAAAAGCCTTCATGCGTTACTATCATGTTTTCCGGGAAGGGGAGCTGTGCTCTCTGGTAGAGGAGAACGTGCCTGAGCTTCAGATACTTTCTTCCTGCTACGACCATGGAAACTGGTGCATTATTGCAGAGAAGAAAGGAACATAGCTGTAAAGAGAATAAAGCAGAATCCGGTGACTGAAGATTTTAAGCTGCTCCTTGTGTTGTTCCTGTGATTGTGCAGTTTGACATGGAATTTGAATCTCATGTAGTTGTGTGCCATTCATTTCTAAGTTATTATCTTTCTACCTATTTAACCATCTCATGCAAGGTCTGTACATAGGAATATAAGTGGTAAACAATATTTATGTTTTGTTAAACTTTTATGAAGTTAAAAACTGGAGAGTTTTATATTGCTTTTAGCAAATAACCGTGTTTTTAAATATACTTTTCTATGGAAAAATAAAACCTTTTTATAAAACCTTTTATGAGAAATATCCTCTCGGCAGAAAGTTTAGGTTTTGTTCTTCCGACACTGAAAATGTGTCACACAACTCCCTGTTCTTGAAGCTCTATAAATAGAGACACGGGCACATTTTAAAATGTACTTGGCTGTCTACTGCTAGAGCGCATGCTGCAAAAACTGGGAGCAAGCATGGTCCCAGTGCTACTTAGTTTGGAGTAGAGTTGTTAATGGACAAAAACCTATGTACAAAACAAGCTCTGCGTATTCTGTCATTTGAGGTTTGCATTTGGAAACGAATGACAGGACAATTTTTTGACTTTCCTTTTAAAAAGAATCTGATTTGTGTCTCAGGCGCAGGTTGAGTTTCCTATGTTAGCTCTCACATCATCTTACTTCCCTCTGCTGCAGTTTTTCATTAGTTATGTGTACACAGAAGTCAGAGGGATTTCTGAGAGCATCAGTATTATGTAAAGGTTACAAAATATCATATATTTGAGATAGATCTATCTTTTTGATAAGCCTGGGAAGCTAAGATAAAATAATAAAAAAAATTCCAGTGCATGTCTGGTCAGCTGTCATATTTGCTCTCCTCATTCAGTGACAAGTGAATATACGTTAAATGATGTGTTAGCTAATGTAGCTAGGAAGAGGTCGCAAGTCCAGTTTGTATATGAAATACAAATTAATGTCTTCCACAGTTTAAACGAATCTTCTGAGCCCCAAATGATAACAGATTGTTTAAACAAGTCTCCCATTTCCCACAAGGCATAAATTTTGCTGAGCATGGTGCCTCATCTTCACCCAGTTGTACTAGATTGTAGCTGTTGCCCTCATCTAGTTCTTTACACCCAAACAATCTTACCCCTTTCAGTGGGAGGTGTGCAATGTGCAGCTGTATGTGCTGTGGATGAAATCCACCTGGCTTCTGAAGATCAGTAGTGAAACCATAGCTGTTACTAACCAAAAGAGCACTGGACTGGGCTGATTGCCTCGTTAGCATGAAGTTGCTCCATTTTTAGGCTTTATTTATAGTAAGTGGTTATAGTGCAGGGGACATCTTCAGCTGGTGTGTTTTCATGACCTTTAGTGGAGCTGCACAGATTCATCCCAGAGCTCAGCCCTCTTGATGCAGCACTTTGAGAGACCCATGTGATTAACATGTCTGCTGAAGTTGGGCTCAGGTAACTTCGAATACAAAGCAACAGGAGTGAGATACTTTTCCAGTCTGTGCTGTGTGAGTAGATGGATTTTGGGTTGTTCAGTAAAAAGCCCTGATGGTGCTGAGTAATTTTAAATGTAGCTGCCCTGGAGAATTACCACATGGTAATGCATTACAGATGTACCTGTTGGAGTGATGCTGTGGAACAACCGTATTTGTCTTCCTCATACATAGTCTGGGATCCTTATACTTTATCCTTCCTGGGTCTATACCACTTGCACTCTCCACTGCCTTTTGAAAATAAGTGTGGTCAAAGGACCATGCATCTCAGACTTCTGAAATATAATTCCACTCTAAAAATGACTTTCAGTGCAGCCTGGACCTGTGGTTTCCAGACACCATGACCGAGCCTTACCTTAGAAAACTGGCAATATTCCTTGCATTGCTGGGTCCAGCTGCTCATGGCATAGGGGCTGTTCCTGCTGTGTCCTGAAGCTCCAGTTTTAGAAGCACAGTGCACAAATGCCTGTACATTGTATTGCAGAGCCACCATGGATCGTGCTAAACTCCACACCTCATCTGCAACGTGCTTGTGTTGGACCGGTGAGACCTGCCTCCTTTGTAGGGAATTTCTGTCTGAACTTGAGGATTTTAACAGAAAACTCAGTTGATTCCAGATAACGTCTGTCAGTGGGTATTCAGCGTCTCTGGAATTTGGGCCGTATTTAGGAAGGAGGTAATGGATTATCATCCAATACCCAGTCTTGAAAGTTTGTCCCTACACTCCAGCATACAGAAACTCTATTACACATATATAATTTTTTAAATAATGTTAATCTAAACTGTCAGTTAGTTTAGTTAACTGGGAAAAGGAACATTATAATTTCATTATCTGCACTTCTGCAGTCCATCTGTGGAGTGCTCAGTGTGTAGTTGAGGAGGCTGATGAAATTTGGGATAAACTAAGAATGGGGCTTCCATTCTCTTTATAACAGAGGTTTCACTATTCTTATAAGAGGCAGAATCTATGTTTCAGGCACTAGTAAAAACTTCCTGCCCTGTCAGCTGTATGAAGAAGAGATGTCAGATCACAGCAACTGAGGTACTTTAAACTGGTTTTGTGTTTGTAGGCTTTCCATGCATTGTTTGGTTCTTGCCTGGGGATGTTCTACAGTTATTTATTTCTGTATTGGAGTTCCTCTTCTTTTGTGCTGATGCCATAACGTTGCATTACATGCAAGTTTGGGTTGTATTGTTATAAACTCCTGGGAGAAGGAAAGGGGGAACTGCTCACTTTTCAAATATTCAGTCTTCTTCTGTGGACATATGCTCACCACGTAACATAATTTTTACAGACTGGGGATCAGTTGTCTGAGGTCACAAATGTGAGGCCTGCACAGCAAGCCTTTATTCCCATGTGCAGACTCCTATCTATTTATGGAGGCCACCCAGGTCTGTAACAGCTTTATCATCTCATAAGAAGCCAGATTACCTCACTCAAAGCATGGTGAATGTCTCTCTTGATTGGTTTCTGTTTTGATGAGGTCCATCTTAAGCAAAATGTAATTTCCAGAAGAATCCATGTGATTCCAATCTTCAATAGCTGACAGGCATGCCTAATGTGCTCAGAGAAATGTGTATCCCATCGAAAAGTCTGCAGTAAATGGAAGAATAAATTTTAAAAAACCCACTTGTCCTTGCATGTTGAAACTCTCAGTGATAGCCAGACTACAAGCTCTGACTGTTATAAGGTAAAAGGCCAATGTGTTCTTCCTTTTATTGCCTGACAAACAGGCAATGCTCTTATCTGGTTACGCCAGTGACAAACCCCCTTCCCCTGCAGCAGGTTGGGATTGGTCCTAAACTGCTTATCTAGCTTCAAGTAGCACAAGAAGACAAGAAGTCTCAATTATGTGAGAAAAAGGTGTCCTGTTGTTTTATAATTTAATTTACTAGTGTCATTGTTGGTCTGAACTGGCTAAACAAAAGCTGCTACCTGATTACTCTTACAGACTAGAATCCAAAAGGATCATTGCAATAAAGAGATACAATTGAACAGACTTATTTTTGAAGGACTAATACACTTGCAGTCCTTGCTAAGCAACATTTTGTCTTTTTTTTAATACGTGACATATTTGTATTAGAACTGCAGTGTGGAAGTATCATCTTTTTGTACTAACAGTGATTTATTTACTTTCTTCCAAACTTATGATGTAGGAATTTTAAAAGCACAGGTGAGGAACAAAAGCTATAAATATTCTAGCAGCTTTTTTTTTCCTGGTACATGTTTATATACAAGTTAATTATGTGCAGTTTAAATTGCTGAGTGAAGAGCTGCCTACATTCCACCAGCAGAGTCCTGTTAGTGGCCTGCCTGGGTGGATTCTGAGCAGAAATAACGGCTCTGATCCTGTGTCCTCTCTGCCGTGTCATGTCTCCATCAGGCTGTATTCACACTGCTGTTGGGCTGTATTGGTATCAACATTGTGTTGCATTTACTGGTCTCCCCACTTTCTTGCTTGGCACTTTTACAGGATTTATGTTGACCTTAATACTCCAGGAAAATGACGTGTGTCGGTGTTAAATGTATACAGTTGTGTATCTCTCTTGTGAGTTCAGCATTTCTTATTCTTACAGTATATGAATTCTGGCAGCTACCATTGATTTTATCTTCCAATCTGCTGGTCAAAAACCATGCTTAGGTACTGCTCTGTAGTCAACCTTTTGTCCGTACATGGAACCTATTCTCTAGTATTTGACAGAAAATGAACCCTACCTGGTGGGAAAAAGTATTATTTCCTACAGAACTTCTGTGTTTTCAGATTAGTTAATAAATATATTAGCCACTGGAACCTCTGTGTCTGGGAGAGTTCTTAATAAATGCTAAGTTTGATAAGACTGTTAGTAGTGCTTGCTCTGTAAGTTAGACCACGTGGAGATGATGGAGAGCAGGTAAGCATTGTGATTTACTATGAAGACGAGTCTGTCTTTACTATAGACAACCATGGTCAACCAAGCCATAGATGTGAATAGTTGAACTAGGTAAATAAAGGTGATGAAATGTGTCAGTGCTATATGTCCAATAGAAAAGCAGGATGCTCAGAAGATTTAATTGTTGCAGAACTACATTTCCTGCTCCTTCTGATCTGTTTACAGTCAGCCAGGACTGAGCTTTGTGGTACAAGATAACGTTGAAGTATTTCTTTGGGATTGTCAGAGTTCTTTCTGCAACAGTTGAAATCAGAAAAGGGAAAAGGAATGTAATCAGAATTACACAATTGCTTGGTGAGGTTACAGCTATACTGTGTTAAAAGTGGTTTTACAGTTACATTGATCATTTATTGTGTTTATTCTATCACTTATTGTGCTGATACGTTTATTATTAGTAATGACTAAGGTCGCAGAGGTAATTAAGTACTATCCAGACTGACTATTAATATGTGCCCAGTAGTACAGAGTATGTAACCTAATAATATTTAGATTATGAGAAAGTAGGGTGAGCACAGGGTGGTAACAAAAGTAATTTCTGGGAAATATGGAATGGCCTTTAGGAAGAGGAATTAATTAAATCTGACGGGGTTGGGAAAGGCTAAGGAAAAAGAGCGAAGCTAGGAAGTGTAGAGCTAAATGAAGGAGAATGACAAAGATGGGAGCAATCACAGCAGAGGAAGAACAGTCATCACTTCTGGATATTCTTAGGATATGCAGAGGTCCCTGTTTTGACTGCTCCTACTTTCCAGTGAGTCCAGTTGAAATCTTGTGCAGAGCGGGGAATGCACCTTTTCCCCACCCCTTGGAGTTCAATACTCTTTCCCATACACTTCCAGGACTATGCATATGCAGAAGAAGATTGGTTAGGGAAAACACTTTTTTTCTTTCTTTTACATCCCCATCACTTCATTGCACCATGTTCTGTTTTGACTGTTCATATTCTGAGTACTTCAGTTTGTACTGGTTAGTTTGATGTTCCTCAGCTATGCCCACAACCTGGGGTTGCATTTGTTTTACCTAGTTCCCTCTACTACCAATACAGTTGCACTAGTACAAGCTTTCCATGTAGAAAGGGGCCATAGTGGCAGATTAAACAAGTATTAGTGCACAAAAAGGTGCATATTTTCAGCAGTCAATGGATACCAGTGGCTTGCTATTGTTACTTGTGCAGTAACAAAAGCATATTATCCAGAGTAGGATTTCTCTGAGACTCCCCCTTAACCCATCAGGTGTGGAGCAGCTGTAGAAGCATGTACCTGCATCTTTGATACTTAGTTTTCAAAATCTGCCTTGAATGCTCGGCTAGATACTCGGTTTGCTTTTATAGTTGTAAATATATTTAGCATTCTGTGTTCAAATTAATTGACCTGTTTAGAAGCCTGGTTGACAGCCTCCCTTGGTAGACAGTACTGAAGGGCAAAGGAGTCCAGTAAGGCTGGACATTCCTCAAGGTGCAGGACCAGGCTGTCCCCAAGTGCCAAAAGACAAGCTGTGGGAGAAGACTGGCGTGGCTGAACACAGGGCTTTGGCTGGAACACAGGAAAAGAAAGGAGACTTTGTGACCTTTGGAAGAAGTGGCAGGCAACTCAGGAGGATTATAAAAATTAGGTGCAGGAGAAAAACTAGAAGGGTTGAAGCCCAACTAAAACTTAATCTGGCTATTGCCATAAAAGACAATAAAAATGTTTCTATAAATGTTTCTATAAATACATTGGCAACAAAAGGAAGGCTAAGGAGACTCTCCATCCTTTTTGGATGCAAGGGAGGGAAGAGTGACAAAGGATGATGAAAAAGGCTGAGGTACTTTATTCCTTCTTTGCCTCAGTCTTTAATAATAAGACCATTTGTTTTTTGGGTACCCAAGTCACTGAGTTGGAAGACAGGGAGCAAAATGGAGCCCCCATAATCAAAGGGGAAATGGGTCTTACATCCCACTTAAACACAGACAAGGCCAGATGGGATCCACCTGAGGGTAGTGAGGGAGCTGGCAGAAATGCTCACTAGGCCACTTTCCAGCATTTATCAGCAGTCCTGGCTAACCAGGGAGGTCTCAGTTGACCAGTGGTTAGCAAATGTGATGCCCATCCACAAGAAGGGATGGAAGGTGGATCTGGGGAACTACCAGCCTGTCAGTCTGACCTGAGTGCCAGTGAAGATTATGGAGTAGATCATCTTTTATGCAGACCATCATGTGGCATGTACCAGGACAAGCAGGTGATCAAGCCCAATCAGCATGAGTTTATGAAAGGTAGGTCCTGCTTGGCTAACCTGATCTCTTTATATGACAAGGTAACCTGCTTAGAGGATGAGGGAGAGGCTGTGGATATTGTCTACCTGAACTTTGGTAAAGCTTTTGACACAGTTTCCCACAGTGTTCTCTTGGGGACCCTGGCTGCTTATGGCTTGTATGGGCATAGGTTTAGCTGGGTAAAAAACTGGCTGGATGGCCAGGCCCAAAAAGCTGTGGTGAATGGATTTAAATCCCTAGTTGCAAGTGTTGTTCCCCAGGGCTCAGCACTGGGGCCAGTTCTCTTTGACATCTTTATCAATGACCTGATAATATATGCCTGCAAGATGGATGGAGTCCACCCTCAGTCAGTTTGGAGTCCACCCTCAGTCAGTTTGCAGACCACAGTGAGGTGGGAGTGTTGATCTGCTTGAGGACAGGAATGCTCACAGAGGGATCTGGATGGGCTGGATTGATGGGCAGAGGCCAAGTGTATGAGGTTCAACAAGGCTCAGTGCTGGGTCCTGCACTTGGGTCATAACAACCCTGTCCAACAGGGGTTGGGGAAGAGTGGATGGAAAGCTGCCTGGCAGAGGAAGACCTGGAGGTGTTGCTTGACAGCCAGCTGAATATAAGCCCACAGTGTTCCCAGGTGGCCAAGAAGTCTGACAAGCATCCTGGCTTGTGTCAGAAATAGTGTGTCCAGCAGGACTAGAGGAGTGATGGTCCCTCTGTATTCTGCACTGGTGAGGCTGCACCTTGAGTACTGTGTTCAGTTTTGGGCCCCTCACTACAAGAAAGACATCAAAGGCTTGGAGCATGTCCAGAGAAGGGCAGCAAAGCTGGTAAATGATCTAGAGCACAAGTCTTATGAGGAGCAGCTGAGGGAACTGTGGATGTTTAGCCTGGAGAAAAGGAGGCTGGGGGAAGACCTTATGACCCTCTGCAACTACCTGAAAGAAGGTTGTAGTGAGGTGGGCATTGGTCTCCCAAGTAACAAGTGGTAGAACAAGAGAAAGCAGTCTTAAGTTGCACCAGGAGAAGTTAAGGTTGGATATTAAGAGATACTTCTTCAATTAAAGGGTTATCAATCATTGGAACAGGCTGCCCAGGCAAGTGGTTGAGTCACTATCTCTGGAGATGTTTACAAGACATGTAGATGTGGTGCTTAGGGACAAGGTTTAGTGATGGACTTGTCAGTGCTAATGGTTGAACTTGATGATCTTAAAGGTCTTTTCCAACCTAAATGATTCTATGAATGTGATTGCACAGCCTCCCTTTGCCTGACTAGTAACCAAGGGCTCAACTATTTCTATTTAATTTCTGTTTCTTTCTAATTTAATTTGTTTTCTTCTTTCTGAGCATTTCCTTCCAAAGACTCCCCACATCAGCCCACCTCTCTCCTATTCAAATGGATATATCAAACAACTACAGCAGTAACATCTCAGATTTCCACAAATATATTTTATCTCTCATTTTTACCTTTTACCATTTGGATGACACTTCCAGGCTGTTTTCTTACATCTACCTCTGAAGACAAAAAAGTGTAATAGAACATCCTTAATACCTCAAAGCAACATAGCAAATCTCATTGCAATGACAAATTTAGGAGATTATGGGCACTTTACATCTCAAATATTGCAAAATGTAGTGGTATCATCTACACCATTAGCTATCATCTAAAAGGGTAGATCAGGTACTTAGGGATATGGTTTAGCATAGGATGGGAACGGTTGGACTTGGTGATCTTAAAGGTCTTTTTCAACCTTGTAATTCTGTGATTCTGTGATACATATAATTCTTTTTTCTGCTTTTTCCTCAGCAGTTATCTATTAATCATTGTCTGCACTTAGGCACCATTTGAACTCCTTAAGCTTCCTGGAGCTTGGGGTGCTTGAGGACAGCAGATGCCTCCGTTGCTGTTGTGGTAAATCTGCACCTGTACTGGCTGCTTTTCCTTGTGCCCAACAGAGAACAGTTGCCCCAAATAGAATCCAAATAGCCTTACTTAAAAACAACCAGCCGACCTTCCCTCAAAATAACAACATCAACAACCAAAAAAAAAACCCTAGCAGGTGGTGCCTCAGCAGTTGTGATCGTATGCAAACCGAAATGGAAATATGGGAGACGAAAGGCAATATGGATGTTATGAGCAGTGCTCCTGGCTTTGAAAAGATTCTTGGATAGGAATTCTCCACTCCCTTTAGCCCTGTTGTAGGGGCTACGCTCTGAGGAGGGGTATGTGGGTGGGACAGTGGACACAGGAACAGATGGTATTAGGTTGCCCTCTTCTGTTGTGACAGAGTAGGTGGATTTCTGCAGAATACGAACTGCTTGTTGTTACTGTCTGTACACCATCTGAAATTCTTTCTTGAATCTAGAGCTGATGGCTCAATGGCTTTCAGTCATTTTGAAACTGTCATACGTAAAAGAGACAAGCATAACAAAGGGGGGCACAGACAAGCAGATGTTCATCCTATAGCTGAAAATATCACCTCTTACCACTGAGCTAACAAAAGAAGTCTGTGTGTGAACAATCAGATCGAAAGCTGATAGTTTCCTCTTGCACAGGGTAAAAATAAAAGTCTTTTGTGGGGGGCTTTTTGGTGAGGCAACATCATATTCTTTTCTGTGTCTCTCATCTGCCCCTTTATAGTAAAGCCTGTACTACATGTCAGAATTATTGAGAATAATTTGACCCTTCACAGGTCTGCTTCCTTGCCATGGGGCTGACAAGAAGGTCAGATTTCATTCTGAACATTTGAACTACGTAAAATGGAGTGCTTCTCGTGAAAGGGGGAATTAGCCACTAAGAACAGATGCTCTAGTGCAGAGAAAGGACAATCATTCAAGATGAGGTTAAACCTTTACACTTAAGAAGAAGGAAAACAGACTGCTTTGTGGCTCACAGAACAAGGCTGCTTTCCAGTGTGTCCAAGAGAACACCAGAGGTAAGACAGCAATGAAACTGAGAGCAAGTTGCACGCAGCATCTCCAGGCTGCTTTAAATGGATGTTTTATTCAATGACACAGCCTGATGAAGGTCATTGCCTGTACTGAGCAGTAGCAGCTCCTATCAATATCAATAACAGTCAAGAGCACTCACTGCCTCTTGGGATCTGGTCCTCTCCATTTTATGCAGACTGGCTGTTCCAATGTTGACCACTGGGCCATTTAAAAAGGTTACTCCAACTCCACTTTTAAATAATGAATAGATACGAATATATATATATATATATATATTTAATTTTTTTGGGTGCAACTTTTAAAATTTGGGTTTCTTTTTTATCCTTTCTCATGTATTAAAGGTTTTACTTATATTACAATACAATGGCAACTAGTGCTTGGTGCAGTCCCTGAAAGGTAAATGAACCATTTGATAATTAAGAAAAAAGCGCTCTGCCAGCAGTATGAATGAGGTGCCAGGCAGGGCATGTTTGGATGGAGGCAGTATGGAAGAAAGGAAGGGAGCTAGGAGACCGGGGCTGTGACATGTTCTCACCTGCTCCTTGAGCTGGATATTCAAAGCACCAAAACCTCGCGCCTGTATTCTTAGCTACCATGAAATGCCCACAGCTCGGCCAGAGATACCAAGTTACGGAGTAAAAGGAAACTTTTCAAACTTACCTTTCCAAAACATGTGATTCTATACCTGAATTTGCTTTGAGTTACCTGCACAGACTTTGCTGGTGTTGAGATCAAGCTCCTGAATGGGAATCTTGCCACAGAGATTTCGCCTGTACTCGGCATTGGTGAGGCCACACCTTGTGTACTGTCCAGTTCTGGGCTCCTCACCATAAGAAGGACATTGAGATCCTTGAACGAGTCCAGAGAAGGGCAACCAGGCTAGTGAAGTGGCTGGAGGGCAAATCATATGAGGAGCGGTTGAGGGAGCTGGAGATGTTTAGCCTGGAGAAGACGAGGCTGAGGGGAGACCTTATCACCGCCTAACATTACCTGAAAGGAGGCTGTAGAGGGGTGGGCAATGGTCTCTTCAGCAAGGTGACAGGTGATAGGACAAGGGGAAACAGCACAAAGCTGCACCAGGGCAGGGTCATATTAGATGTTTGGAAAAAAGTTTTCACTGAAACTGTTGTCAGGGCCTGGGACAGGCTGCCCAGGGAGGTGGGTTGGGTCACCATCCCTGGATGTGTTAAAAAAGAGGGTAGATGAGGTACTTAGGGATATGGGGGTTTTTTGGACTGGGACAGTTGGACTTGATGATCTTAAAGGTCTTTTCCAACCTTGTAATCCTGTGATTCTGTGAGAATGCATGCCTGCTATTAGGGTGCAGGGGGGTTTTCGGCCAGCATAAGGAAATGTCAGCATGCGACCCTGCGTGTCCCCAGATTCACCTCTGCCTTTCAGTCCACATAAAGACTTTACAGGAAATGTGAAGTGATTTAATGCTGTGCAAAGAAGCCTTTTAAAT
Source organism: Laterallus jamaicensis coturniculus (assembly GCA_022605575.1). NCBI lineage: Eukaryota > Metazoa > Chordata > Aves > Gruiformes > Rallidae > Laterallus > Laterallus jamaicensis. Next base: position 66,717,538 of record JAKCOX010000004.1, read on the forward strand.
GTGAACTGACCTTATGATTGATATGTCTATGAAATATTAAACAAACCATTAGTGTTTCTGAGCAGGTTACCCACATGAGCCCTCCAACCTGTGCTGCATCGTGTCTCTGTGGTATTTTGAGGCTCTGGCTTATTGAGAGTAGAGAACCATATATGAGAACTCACTGGAGATGGAGTTTCAAAACCATGTTGAAGTGGATAAATATCAAAAACATGTTTAAGTGGGTAAATACCAAAAAGAGATTTAATACAGCAGCTACATAAACAGTTTCAACATTCTTCCACTGAAGTTTGAAATGCAGAAAAAGTCATGTGAAGTGGTAGCCACTTGATGATAATAAGTCCGGAGATTTCAGAGATGATGACACAGAAGAGCATGGTTGGCAGATGTAACAGAAAGTAGGAGAAAGTTATGTCTTAGTGCGCTTGGGTCAGAAGGGTTGTTCTGTACATGGATCAGGCTTTTGGAATGCCTATGTGAAACCATGCAACAGAAGGAGCTTCAAAATAGGGGGAAGTAGTTGCACATTCCCAAACTTCTAAAATTGACCCACTGGACATGACTGGAGAGATGACATGCTTATGATCCCCCCCCCCCTTACATCCTGAGGAACAAACTATGAACAATGAAGATTTTCAACCATTGGCATGGTCCATACCTGAACTGCATCCTTGCTGAGGGACATTTGGTAAGGTGGGTTTCTCTGAGATATTCACTAGAGGCCACATTGGTTACGTTGAGTTGTGGTAGTATGAAAATCACCGCTGCAGCCTCTAATATCTACAGACCTGCATTCTTTCTTAGGTACAAGAGGATTACAGAGAAAGGTAACGTAATCAAAGCAATACCAGAACATGATCTAAAGCAATATTTCAGCTGGCTTGATCCCTACACTTTGCCTGTACCAAAGCTGCCCATTCCTGGATTGGTTGAGTGTGTGCAGAGAAAAACATGAAGTGACACGTTCCTGCTGAGGCCAAGGTTGTTGCTAATGATGCCATAGGTCACATTCATGTTCATGTGCCAGCTTTCCCTCAGAATAAATGTAAAGCTTTGACTGGAAGAAATGGAAGAGAGAGAGGGGATGGAAACACAGTAACTAGTAATATTCCTAACAGTGCTGGAGAATGCCACAATTAAGAAATAAATACTAAACACATTAGTTTAAAAAATATTAAGGGAAAAGAACAAAAATAGGAACATGAAATATAAGGCGGTGTTTTTTCTCATATAAACTGTCCTAGTGTCTATAAAAGGGTGCACAGGAAGTTTCTCAATTTTATTTTCCTTTAAATTGAAAACTAAAAGCTCAACAAATAAATGCAATTTCAGTGAAGTCTAGACTAAAGACACTACACTGCCTGAAGGGATTAAGTGGATAATCAAAAGCATTTTGTGGTTTCTGCTGTTCCCAGAGACCAAAAGTAGGGACAGAGAGATGGTAAATGAGCCAAACTGAAAAACATCCAAAACCTTGGAGAAAAAGATGGCTTTCCCATATCCAGCCAGAGGCCAACTGAAAGTAGCTAAGTATTAGGAAAGACGGAATACAAACACAGGAACTACAGCTGTGATCTAAAGTCCTTGTTTTTCCCTGTAGCAATATGAATAGTCAAAAGAGTTTAATGGTCATTTAAGTAGCTATTGAACATTTAATATTTGACTCAGTACAACTCCTTGCATTTGTTCAAATTGTATATGACAAATTGGAACGAGAACATGGAGACTGAGCCTATAATGTAATGTGACAATTTAATTATTTTGATAGGAAAAATTAGAAGTAAGACCTAGATCACTCTGTGGTTGGAGTGCAGAAACGTCTATGGGGTCGTTAGTCTGGGATTTTATGTGGCAAATTAACTTTTGGGTGGCAGTTCCCTAATGAAGCTTGGCTTATAAATAATAGCTCAGGACCCAGTTATATATTAAGATGACTATTCAGATCAAGCTATGTAATTTCTTGCATTGCTTTCCTTTTAGATGGAGATCATTCAGATCTCTGGGATTTGGGTGTGAATGGCACTGCTGGTAGTATCAAGTTTTATTTTCAACTACTTACTATATGGTCTAGTCTCCATCAAAAATTATATACAAGATTACCTCTAAACACCCACATCCCCTCAGTTTAGACAGAGGAACAAGGCAGACGAATATGGATTTTTCTGAGTCAGGATCTGACACTTTAGATGACTTATTTTGGAAAGTACAGGCAGAGGTACAAGGAGAACAGACATGCTGTCCCAAGGAAGTGAATACAAAAGCCTCTCCCTGCCAGGGAATTATATTTAGAGATTTTGTTTGCAAGAGAACCCCCTCTGTTTAATTATTCTCCAGCTGGACCTTGTAAAGTGGTTTCTCAGCAAGGTTTGTAAAGCACAGCATTGCTCCAATCAGATCTATTAGTCAAAAGCACATATGGGTGATGGTGCCTACACCAGCCTGTGGGAGCTCTGGAGTCAGCTAAGCTATGTTTGGCATTTGTCTTGCATTGCAAAACCCTTCACAGATGCTGAATATTAGGCGACCACTGAGACAAAAGTCTAAAGCATCTACAGATCCTAATGATAGAGCAAAATTGCCTTTGCATTCTTATTGCTAATCAGACTAAAATGATACCATATGAGGACATTCTCTAATGCCATTAGTAAACAAAATTTTTGGGGAAAAAAAGGACTTTTCAGTTCTTAAATATTTACACATAAACCATTAATACGGGAATCAATAATTCTGCTTTAGTAGAAACAACAACCCCAGAAGACTTTCCGTTTTGATAGTCTATTTATGTTTGCTTATTAGCACCTTAGGGGCTCCCAGAGCTATGTGTTACTGGTCTGCCCAGTGTGAGGCAGGGTGGTACCGTGGCCACATACCAGACTCCGTTAAGCAGAGACCCTGTGTATAGTTGAAATTAATTGCTGTTGATTGTCCAGCCTGTGATTATGCTGAATATTTGTATGCACTAATAAAATAGATATGAAAGGCAGGGAACCTGTTTTTAACAATAATGGTGACGTGCGCTGAGAGCAGCTAACTGTGGCCTAGCATGTCCCGCTCCACAGAGCAACAGAGAGGAGCACCACCAGGTGTCAGTCACTCTATTCCTTTGCTCAAATAGGATCTGTATGCAGAAAAGCTTCGAGAGCAAAATGCAGATGCAGGGCTGCCCTACAAGCAGTTACTTTTTGCGAGTACCTGCCAGAAGTATTTTGATAGAGTCGCACCAAATGGGTGACCTTTGTATTTTGGTCATGCCTCTAAGTTGCCCTGTTCACTTTACAATTGGCATTTAACACCAGTCAAGAAAAAAACCTGCTAACTCCAAGCCTGATACAGCTGATCCATGAGCAAGGAAGTCCAGGGAAAGCAGGAAGCAAGAGCAGGGGTAGGGTGACCCTGTCTCACTGTTTGGTTGTTTCATGTCAGCCTTGAGCCGGCAGCCGCAAGGTTTGACCTGTTCCAGTGATAGGACAAGGGGCAATGGGTGCAAGCTGGAGTGTAGGAAGTTCCATGTGAAAATAGGGAGAAATGTTTTCACTGTGAGGGTAACGGAGCACTGGCACAGACTGCTCAGCGAGGTTGTGGAGTCTCCTCTGGACACATCCAAACCCCACCTGGATGTGTTCCTGTGTGATTTAGTCTAGGCGATCCTGCTTTGGCAGGGGGGTTGGACTAGATGATCTTTTGAGGTCCCTTCCAACTCCTAACATTCTATGATTTCAAGAGGAGGGTGCCTCAGCTACCTCTCCTTGCAATAGAAAGCAGAATCCAGCACCTTTCACAGGAGCTCTGAAGCATCAAGCCTTTGAATTGCCATTGTGCTAAAGGAAGGCAGGACTTTTCACGGTGCAAGGCATGGAGAGGTCCTTGGGAAGGATCTTGAGACTGTAAGAAGTGTGCAGAAACATAAACCTTGTCAAAGGCAAGAGAGAAGGCAGACAAAAAGAGAGGTGTGGTGTGTCAATATGGATTCAGAAAGAGAAGCCAGATGTGACTCTCCCTAATGGTAGCCTTGGCCCCGGGTCACTGGCCATGAAGGTAGTCTAAGATGACTGATTCTCCTTGCATCAGACTTGTCCAAATGAGAGGTGCTGTGGGTAGGGCAACACCCGAAGGGTCTACAGGAAAGGAATGAAAAATGATGGTATGGAGCAAGACTCACCAATCAGACAACGCGAGCCAGAGAATGCTACAGAAACCACCAGAGCCCACAGGGTCCTTCTCCATCCTAGCCCAGTAAAGACTGTCAGCAGAGACAGCCCCAGTAAAGACTGGGAACAATGATCTGAAAATATCTGATCAAGGGCCATGATGGAAAAGTCAGAGGTACCTTTCAAAAGAGAGCCACAGTTTATATCCTACATCCACCAAGGAAAGGGTTAAAGACTAACAGTGCTCCAGCAAGATGAAGCCCTCACTGGAGGAACTGGTGAGTGATGGCCATAGAGGTGGCAGGGAGAGGCACTGGCTCCCCAGGCTGCCCAGGCTGCTTTTATGTTTGCCTTTTGCTTTTGGTCTGTGGCTGCTGGGCTATGTGATCTGGCAAAGTAGAGACCCAAAGGGAACCACAAATGTGGGATTTTGTCATGCAGCCTGTATTTTCTCCACTGGCATCAACGTCTTTGTGATTCCTGGCCCTGTTCCTCAGAGAGCTTCTTTCTTTGCTACTAACAACTTTTTCTGTAGTCCACAGAGATCTGTCACCCCTGAAGATACTGGGTAGCAGAAAACCCCTTCTTTCATATGCTCCTTGCATCTGCTCTTCATTTCTTGGTGCAGTATTTGTCAGGTTACTACTCTTGTGTGTCAAGCTGCTGCTTCACCTCTGTGCAGCTCTCCCATACCCCCGTCTGTGAGGTTTCTCCCAGTGGTCGGTACAATGATGGAAATATTATTAAAATAATCTGGTAGAGGAATTATTAAGGCATATTTTAATATAACCCCTTTCTCAATCTAAGAATTAGGTTATGATATTTGTTATTGCTATTCTTTGATGTTTAAGTATTGGTTTGGGGGCCTGGCTACATGTGGAGAAAGAACAGATCTGTTTGTGCAGCTTTGCAAGATGCACAGAATATGGGCGGAAGACTTGACAGCAGCTACAAAAGTCCTGCAGGCTTCTTGGTTTGCTCTTCTGTCCTTTGAAATACCCAGGCTGTATCTCATTCTGCATAACAAAAGATAGAGTGAATCAGTTGTGCCAGAGGAAGTATAGTTATAAGAAAAGAAAACACCACTCCGTGTTCTTGCCTGTCAGTGGTGGGGCTGGCAGAGGGGTCGAGGCAGCATGACACTGTATCCCAGGAGGTACCAGGACCACCTCCTGGAAGCAGCAGCAAGGATGACCTGGGAGCCAGTTCAATGGCTATGTGTCGTCCTTCAGGACTCTATGTTCTTAGAAGTCTTTTCCGACTGAAATCATTGTAACTCTCTTCACTCATCTTCATTCCCAGATTGAATGAGAATAAAAATGAGAATAAAAGTGGCTTCTATCTTCACCGAGTACTTTCTAGCCCCATCACCAAAGGGAGTTAATAAAGAATGGTCTCTTTTTGCCCACGGTACTGTAGCAAACAGTGAGGTTTGCTGGATCAGACCTGAGCAGACTTTACCTAGAAACATGCCGACTTGGAAGGTGCTTTGCTTTGATTGCCAAAGAACATATTCAGGTACTGTTGTTAGTAGCACACCCGTGGTAGCCATTTTTCAAGATATTTATCTAACAGAGACTGTGCTTTGGATGTCACCAGGAGCTGGCTTCTGCCATCCTTTCACTAAGATGCGAGTCTGTTAATAGCTCGGCTGGCAGCTGATGGGAGTCTGTTTCCTCGCAAGATAAATCTGGGGGATTTGGGACCTGAATGCTACATGTGTTTTAGGGGAGACTCTTCTATATCAGCCTATGGCTCCAGTTCACCACCACCTTTCCCTCTGTCTCCCAGTTAGTGAGTTAACCAAGTTTAACTCTTGCATATCTCTTCTTCAAGTCTTTTTTTCCTTTAGTCTGATGTGTTTCAAATCAAGCCCATGCAATTTTTTTTCAGCCCAAAGCTTCTTGGAACTTATTTATGTGGGAGATCAGTTTGTGACAGTGCAAGACTGGATGAAGGAGCCCATACTCTCAGGATGAGCCAGCAGTGCCCATGGGAAGCTTGAGCAAAACAAGCCTGCAGGAAAAAACCCTCAAACAACAAAAAATTAGCAAATTGTGTAAAAATTGCAATTCTAGTCACGACTGGAATGGGTGCTGCTACTACGCTGCACTCTTTTCCTGTGATTTGCAAGCATCCACAGTTTCTAGCTCAGCTGTGTTTTCTTCCCAGTTGACAGAAACCTTGGCTGTGAAGTACAGGAATCTGCTGCAGTCAAGTTTTGTTTTGCTGTTGGAATTTTCACCTCCGTAAAATAATTCCAGAAAAAAAAAAGTTTTTATTTATGACATTTTATTTATTTGCTATTTCTATGACGTGTACTTCAGAAATTTAAGAACCCTCCTTTGTTTTTCTGTGTGTATCCAGCTCGTTCCCAAGAAACGGTGTGGCTGCATACTTGTTTGAGATGGAGGCGTGAGGGAAGAGCTGGCTCCCAGCGCGTGTCCCCGGTTTAACAGATGCGAGCTGCGGCTTTCCATGTGCATCTGTTGAGCTAAGCAAGTAAAACTGTTTCTTACAGAGGTCTTCAGGGCAGAAGACTGCTTATTCCTCCTGAGATGCTGCAATGGAAATGCTTGCTGGCTGTTTTCCTTCGAGGTTGGTGCTATGTCCTTGTACAGCAGAGCTTTCTAATAGCTGACTTCTAGGGAGCCTCCAAAATGCCGAGCCACTGAAAACCCATCATATGTCTCTCACTGGAGGGGATATTGGCTGCTGGACAGAATTACCAATCCTTAATTATTGTGTCTGTACAGACCATGATCTGCCTGGAGCCATAATCAGATATAAAAAGGCTCTGAAATTAATCTATAGACCAAGTTCTGTATGTATGTAAAGCCCTGACAATTGGGAAGGCATGCCAGCACAAGTTATAAATGCCACCATATTTTTATCATGTGAATATGACTGTGTAGTTTGTGATGGTCAGGGTTTCTGGACATGGCATTGCAGCCACAGAAACAAGAGGCTATTTCAGCCAGCTGGTTGCATTTGAGAGAGAATTTCATACTTGCAGTTCTGTGGTGAAAGGAACTCACTATACTGGAGAAGGAGAAAGAAGCATCTTTTCTCAGATTTTTTTTTTTTTAACAACTGCACCGATTTGGAGACTGTAATTCCCTGAGGAAACTGTGTTTTGGTTATAAATACCCTCTGAGCTAGCTCAGTGGGTTTATCTGGACTGGAATTAATTTATAGATGTTGCAGTTGACTCTCACGGGGGCATATTTCTCTTTCTTTGCAGAAGTATAGTGTGAAGAGGGACCTGGTAGAGATAGATCTGCTTTTATCTGGAGCCAGGCATCTGCCTGACTTGCAGGTACATTCCCTACATCAGAAGAGAGCTGGGAGAGGGGCAAAATGTGGAATTGGGGTATGCAGATCCCAGTCTGATTAAAGAAAGTTATAACTTGGTGTGAGTGAGGCACTGGTAGGAAACGAGTTAAACATAATGTAAGATTGGCTCTTGCAGAGAATTTCCTTAGAGGGAGTTGCTGGCACCGAATGTCCTCTTCCCTGTTTTCCCCTTCATTTCAAAGGCAATAGGGTTGAATCCTAAGATGCTGCAGTATTAGAACATGCACAGAAGAGTTATAAATTCAGCTGTTGAAACAACTTGATGAGAGGATCAGAATTGTCACTGTTTTTCTGAGGTCACTGCTTGACCTCGAGGAAATTGATAGGTGACTACCAAAAGCACAGGGTGAGTCAGTCTCAAAAGAGATGCCACAAGAGAGATCTCTATCCATGGAGCAGTAGGCCTAGGCTTATTTGTGTTTCCTGTGAAAGAAAGTAAGTACTCCCCCCACTCCATCCCCCTATCATAGCTGTATCATAGGAAAGGTAGCAGCCAAAAAGATGACTGGAAGCCAAAGTTATTTTTGCTATCCCCAGAAAAAGCATGTTGAACAGTGGGTGACGACTCAGCTGCTAAGTGTTCATGTGTGATTCTGAAACACTTGGACAGGTGGTATCAGCAGAAAGCAGCTCCAGAGTAGTTGGGTCTCCCTCCTGACTAAAAGTGATTGAGTGCAACACTTGCTACCAGCAGCAGCACAGCTGTCTTCTCTGAGGACACCAGGTTCAGATACAAGTTGTAATGGCTACTTTTCCAGGCTGATGGAAGAGAACGCCTAGGCAGTTCTTTGCCAGAGTGGGTCTCAGTTCACCAGGAGCATCTGAGTTGTGGAATAGGGCACATCAGAAGCTCTTATCTGCTTGTTCTCAGGCACAAAAAGTCAAATATATTGTATCAGACATACACCTTTTGATGATCCAGAACTTGTGAGTGGCTTGTTTAGTAACTTAATCTCCATAGTTGAAAAAAACTGGCAAGGCTTATTAATCATTTCTGATCATGTTCTGATCAAGTTCTCCTCTTGTCCCAGCCAAGGAACCTTCTGGACAATCCTTCCTCTTGCATTAACTCATGCATTTTAGGAGAAAGTCTGGTTCTTCAGAACTCAGACTCTCCAAGAGGGTGATGACAGGCCTCTTACCTCCAAGTGTTGCTCAGCATGATGCAATCTATAAGAAAATAGGCCACCTAGCTTGATCTGTGCATATGCCTGTGAAAGGTTTTGTATCAGATCAGGGTGGGCAAAAGGAGAAGGAAATGAGATACAAAGGGCTGAGCCTGACCTGAGTGCAGCGCTGGTTTTGGCAGGTTGGAGCAACTACCACAAATGGACAAAAGGAACAAGCAGTGGAGAGCTGCTCAAAAAAGTTTTCAGGCTCTGAGAGGTTTGTGAAACAGAAAGTGGCAAGACAGAAAATGTGATGGGCTACAACAGCAGCAAATGATTTCAGAATCAGAGCAGCTTTGCTGCTCAGCCTCAGCAGCCTGCTCTTACAATGTTCTACAGAGCAACTGGATCATCTCATTTGTGACTGGGGAACTTTTGGGGAGTGTTTGGGGGATTGACGGTGGTTTTTTGAAGTAAGCATTCATCTTCAAATTACATACAGTAAGCTTGATTAATAATCAAGGTAGAGAAAAAAATCCCAGTGTTTTTAAAGTGGTGAGACTTCAGGGAGCAGCACCCTAGGAAACATTTCCTTACAAAGGTAGTCTTATAGGCTATTCTCTGTTTCATGGCTTGAAACAACTGCAAACTATATGTATAGAGTTTTTTAATTCTAGTTTATGACCCCCTGGAGCATGACAATGGGTATAAAACATTAATCTGATTTGTTTAAAAATATTAATCCTTTTTTTTTTTGCTTAATGGTGGAAAGCTGGGCACAACTGATAACAAAAACATAGAGCATCTTATCTCTTTAAGGAGATAGCTAAATGTGATGCCATTCATCACAGTGATAGGTAGTTCCTCAGGCGCACATATCACAGTCCGTGCATGATGACGACCAGATCCAGCTCTGTTTTCTGTCTGCTCTGCATGGCACTATCGACAGAAAGCTATGAGCAAGGGCAAAGCAATGCTCTTGACAAATCCTTCACAAATGTTTGGGTTGCTCTCCGGTGCGCTCCTCTGGCAAATTTTAAACAATGGCTAGAAATCTGTGTCAGCCACAGAGCACGAGCAGAGACTGCAAACAAGACTTCGTTCCTACAGTCCGTCCAGTGTTTTGTTTGAAACTGGGTTTCTTGTCTTTTGGTCAGGCTAAAGCTGATGACTGGGCAAAGGCAACCCCAAAGTTTGCTGTGTGGAGAAAAGCCCTGGAGAGCAGAAGGCACCTGCAGCAGCCCAAGGGGCATGTGCATGGAGTCGTGCTTGTGCTGGATCATGGTCCTAGAGCAATGCCACATCTTTGTCAGTCAGTGCTGACTTCAGCGGTAACCACTTTAAGGTAAATACCCGTCTGTGGTTTCAGCAAGCTGGGACTTCTATGAGTGGACATTGCTAGAGAAATGTGGAAATACTTTAAAAACCATCCTCATAATCTTTTGAAGTACTGCATTTTCTTTTCCCTGCACCTCCCCCCCCCCCCCCCCCCCCCCGTTTGTCTAAGCATTCTTTAAAACAGGTTTATCAGCTCTGATATGTCAAAACTTGTTCCTATAGCTAGCATATGACATTGAGGTTGCTTCTTGAATATTCTAGTTGCATCACTGGGACCCAAATCCTTTATGCTGTAGCTCAACATCACAAAATGGTGTTAAGAATAAATCTGTTTCATCTCTTGTCTATCAAAAATTATTTGATTTCAAAGTCCTTTGGAGTTGTGTTTAAGCAAGAAACACCTTAAAGGAAAACTTGTTTTCAGCTTGGCCTTTAGGTATTTTTGTTTCAGCTTCTTGAAAAACTTCAATTTATGATTACTGAAGCACAAAAATATTTTATCTCTGTATTTTTCTTTTCCCCTTGAAGATCAGGGCAGGTCTAACGAGGGAAACTGAGGCACAGAGGGCACAAGGTATGGGTAGGAAGCCAGAGTGAAGGGCACGCATAAGCCATTCAAAGAGCCTGTGCTGAGTTCCCATTTATACCAAAAGATTTTGGATTATTCGTTTGTCTCTGAGGTTGGGGCAAAACCTGGCAGGGTGGTGGGAATGGAGAGGGTGGGAAACTGAGCAGGAGCGCAACCAACCTGGGAAATACTTGTGCCCCAACTGCTCCTTCTGGGACTGGTTCCTATAAGAAGGAGGCAGAAGACGAGGGCAGAGCAGAGTAAGCTTGTTTGTTTAGACACACAATGTTCGCCTGTATTTCCCTCTATCTTTTCTAAGGGCCGTGACGGCACTTCCTTCCTAGTTCATTTGTGTGGCTGCCTGAAAGGGATATGTCTAAATAGGGGTCAGAGGGACTGCAGGGCAGTTTGCTTGTTTGTTAAACAATATGGGAAGAAAACAGAGGCCATGAAGAATACTTCCCTCCCCTCTGTGCCCCAGGGAACATTCTTTATAAAATTTGGCAGCAGCTCTTTCATCAGAAACCAGCAAAGCAGTGCACAGAGCGGCTGGCCCTGGAAACTGTTTTAGCAATTTAACAAGAGGAAGAGGAGGCACAGGAAAGAAGCTTTAAAAAATTTATATAAATCATTGTATAAAGCCTCACAGAAAATCTCTGAATCAGTAAGAGTGTTTAAACAGTAAAAAAGATGTAGCAGTTTTAAAGGAATTAGAACAGAAAAGCATGTTGGGCTTGCCTTTCTGCATAGTGCATTATAAACAGGAGCACAATATGTCATGTCATGCCCCAGATTGTGCTGTTGATCAATTTAAATGAATGCTCTGACAGTGACCATTGCAAGGCTGTTCAGAAAACAGCATGAGATACTTCCTGCAGGCTCTTGTGAGAAATATGTCCAGAGGTAAGCACAAGTGGTTAGTGCAGAAATTAAAGCAGGAGAAAAATAACAGGAACTTCTGTAAATGTATTGGTCTCCAAGCTCTACAGAAACCCCACCTCTGAAGACTAGTAGGGAATTCCAAATGTTAATGATATACTGAAAATCAGTTACTTCTCTAACAGAGCTGATGGTGCCAGAAATCAGTTTGGTTTGCCTCCTTTCCTCAGACAACTCGGTGTAATACTGAGTTGGTGCTTGTGGGCTCTCACAGTTATCTGGGGATATGGTTCTATCCAAGCCTAAAACTTTAGACACTTAAAACTCCCCAAGGTGTGCTGATTGCTTAGGTTTTTATCAAATACACACCTGTGAGCCATGACTGGCCTGCTAAAACCTCTGTGCTCCTCAGGGGCGGGGCCTCTCAGCTCCATCACTGCTCTTGATGGGTCATTCATTCCCTCATCCATCTTGCCTTGCCCTGTAGGAAGCTCAGGGCATAGCCTTTTCTCCTTCCCCAGTCTAGTAAGTCTGATGAATTAGACTTAGTTTGATAACTATTCTGCCTGATCTTGTTTGCAATTAACACCACAAGGTGAGTGCTTTACCTAGAAGGTTATATACTATTGATATACACAAGCATTTATTCTTGTTGTAGGCTAGAAAGGGGAAGAAAGCAAATGTGAATGTTTTTGGGTTTTTTTTAGGCTATGGTTCTGGTATTAGCTAGAAAATATTTACTTCTCTACTTGCTCAATATCATTCTTTAAAAGGCCTCCAAAGACAATTTAAAGTGTTTTCAGAGGCCTCCAAAGCCAGATCAGGGAGCTTGTAGGCAAAGCTCTGTGTAGTGTTAGTGCTCCTGAGTGCCTGAGTGCTTTGTTACAGTCCTGGAATTCATGAGTGGTTATGACCCCCTTGTTTCCACTTTGAATACCTGTCCCACACTACGAGGAATATGAGTTTCTGTGCTGCGTGTGCCATTTGATCTGGTGAGGAGTGTGGTGCAGGGATGGGATGCCCTTGGGGGAAGAGAATCACTGTTAGCTCTCACCACTTAATCACTGTTAGTTCTCACATCCTTTGATTTCATCTGCTGGTCCCTTCACCAGGAGGTGGATGCCTCACTGTCACACAGGATTTACAGGAGGCAGCTCCAAAATTTTGCAATTTCAGCGTCCTGTGCTTCTCCCTTTCTTAGATAGAGGAGCACAGTATCTATGCAGAGGGAGGGCAGGTGCTGTTTTCTAGACACATTGTCCTAGTGGACCTCCCTTTCTTTTTAAGAAGGTCTAGCAAGGCTTTCCAAGCTGCTTTTCTATACATCACAATGTAATTTTTGTTGCTACCTGTTGGTGAAGGAAATTGTTCATGGGTTTTACCATTTTCCAGCTTTCACTTGAGTACTGATTTTGATGCAGGTCTAGCTTTGTAGCCATGTCACCAAGGTGAGATGTTCAAAATCAATTTGGATTATTACTTGTTTTGTTACTGAATGCTTTTTTACCTGTTACATGCTTTAGAAGCACTAGTTGAGAAACAACGTAGGTGACAAAGGCTTCAATAAAGAATTTTCATCCTGTGGGCAGTGGGAGTAAGGCCTGTACATTTTAGAAATGTACCTGCAAAATTTAGAAAAATTTAGAAAAAAACCTGCAAAATTCCCTAAATCCTTTTTATGTGCCAAAGAGTTTAAAAATAAATAAATAAGTAAAGCATTCCTATAGGTCAGTGAAAAACCCCATGTGTGCTCTTCAGACATTCTGTTGTGCTGCTGTGGTGCTGGCAGGTATTTAGAGGAATGAAAAGAGTACAGACTGCTGGAGACTACATGATTGAGTTAAAACAAATATTTTGGTTTCTTTGCATTCCTCTTCAAATGTTTAAATGGGCTACTTAAAATATGCTCTATTTTACAGCTTTCCACAGTGGTAGGGGTAAAAAAGTGGCCTATGGGAACTCTAACCACACCATCAGTGTTTCTATAAATTTGAATTACAGCCTAGCTGAAGATTACATGTTTAACCAGCTTGCAACAATGCCTTGGCCAAAATTAATTTTCTCTCAACTGTTTTTGAAACAACAGACAATTCTTACCAGACGACCTGTTAGCTTTGAATAGATGTTTCAGAATACTTTTTCACTAAACATGCCAGAAGTATTAGGCCAGCTGGGTTCTCTTCTTCATTTCAGAAGGACTCTATTACCCACACCTTGCAGATGACCCTACTCTGGGCTGTGTTATGAACACGATCTGCTCCTGGTGCTCCCTGGTTTGTTCTAAAAAAGCAGCAGTTCTCCTTTAGAGATTTACCTGTGGCCTCCTGGCCATTTTTTCTTGAAGTTCCCATTTAACTTGCTAAGAGTCTTCCAACTTCTCTAATAAATGAGGCACAAGCTCCCTAAAACCAGAGCCATCTCACCTGCATCATCCTGTGTTTATGCTTATAACAGGCTCACAGTATCATGGAACATGCTATTTAATTTTGCTCCCTGGAATACATGCATAACTGCACTGGCATTTTAAACACTTTTACCTTTTGAATATTTGATTTTTGGAATAGTAGTATTCTTTCATTCACCGAGAATTCAGTTCCTAAGGGGATTTTCCAATTTTAGTGTTACAAACCTTTAAGGAATGTCTGCGTGAGTCAGGAGCAACTGTGATGTTCAGAGCCACCAGATCACACTTTTATTACTTGAGCTAATGAAGTGATTAGCAGAAGACTGGTACCTGGGGAAGCATATGTAACACACTTACTGCAGGGCTTTTTCTTCTAGTAACACACACACACACAAAAAACCCCACTTATGGAATAATGGAGTAGATTCCCACTATGATACAGGAATTGTGCTTATCTCTCTGGGTTTTGAGTAAATGTTAGAAAAGCAAAAGCCTCTCCCAATTATCTGTTAACCTCCCCAGGCTGATCTTCGTGTTCTTGCCCCATGGCACTGCATCTTCTCATTAAAATGAGAGTCTGCTTCATCTTCTCTATGAAATGAATGGACTGGGTTGCCCAGGGAAAGTGGTGGAGTCTCCATCCCTGGAGGTTTTTAAAAGATGGTTAGATGTGGTGCTGAGAGACATGGATTAGTCGTGGATGGCAGGTTAGGTGGTGGTTGGACTTAATATAAAAGGTCCTTTCCAACCAAGACAATTCTATCATTCTATGGCTCCTTCTATAAAATATAAGCAAACTACCCTCCACATCTCCACGATGTAAGTCTTAAAGAAAGACTTGTTCATTAGCTACTTCCAAAATTACTAAGTTGTAACTTTATTGACACCCCCCTCCCCCCCCCCCCCCCCCCCCCCAAATTGTTTCTTACTCAGCAAGGCAGCACCATCTGGCACTTACTGGTGAAAACTGGTAGCCTGCAAGTCCTGTAATCCTGACAAATAATGAAGAGAGGACCTTTTTTAGGCCTTCATGATATTTTAGGGAAGCTAGTGCAGGAATAATTCCAGGGCTTGAACATGAGCATTTTTAAATGCCTTACGCTCTTGCTGCTTCTCAGGGAAAAGATTGTCCCACAGCCTCAAAGACCTCTCACTGTGTGGAAAATGCCTTTTCCTTTCCCTTCTGCCTCAAATTTTCCATTAACGAATTTTTATCCCAACTTGTACACCCACTCAGATAGTCTGAACTCTTTTTCTGTGTTTTTATGACCTTGCAGTGCTAGTAGACATTTACTACATCCCTCTTGTCTAGTGGCCAGATTATGCATATTGAATCTCTCTGTGTAAATGTACCACTTTGATGCCTTAATCTCTTTTGATGGAATTTTTTCTTCTTTGACTTCTTTCCCATCCTTCTCTGCTCTTTACTGTCCCTGGGCTCAGCTTGGAAGTTCATTTCTTGCGAGCATTCTGGAGGCCTCAGGCAACACAGGAAAATACAGTGAATGGTGAAGAAAGGGAGGGGTGCTGTGAAAGCGAGCAAGCCTCAACTGTCTGGGCTAGACTCAATGCAGAAGGAGCATGGATGGAAACCTTGCCTATTAGCATCAGTAAGAAGAACAGTACTTCACCTCCGGTGCTATGCTAGTCATCACATTAGATGTTGATACCTTTTCCTTGCTAGGGAAATAAAATAGCTCTGGGTTGATAGATGAGGAATAGCTGAAAATAATTTTTCATTAATGTTTAGCATTTCCTTGTATAATGGATGTTGCCAATGGCTGTATTGCCAATGGCTGTGGTATAACACAGGCAAAGGCATTAGCATTTTGTCTTTGAAAATTTAAGGCGTTGGTTTATTAAAACCTTACAATTGTAGGACGCTGCTTCCAGCACTTTGCAGTGTATAACATCTAATTTCTTTATCACAGAATCACACAGAATGTTAGGGGCTGGAAGGGACCTTTAAAGGTCATTTAGTCCAAACCCCGTGCCAGAGCAGGCTCACCTAGATGAGGTCACACAGGTCTAGGTGGGTTTTGAAGGACTCCAGAGAAGGAGACTCTCCAACCGCTTTGGGCAGCCTGTTCCAGTGCTGTCGCCCTCACAGCAGAAAAGATTCTCCTTATGTTCACATGGATCCTTCTGTGCTCCAGCTTGCACCCATTGCCCCTTGTCCTATCACTGGACATATGTCTTAAGTGTAAATAGGTCCTTTTATTATTTAGCCCAACCCATGGACACTGTTTTCATATCAACTTTCTCCTGGCACAGGCTACTGCAGATATGTATCAGGTCCTGCTCTTTTCAAGGACTTGCATCCGACTTCAGAGGTGCAAGGTGTCACACTGCTTCAGTCCTGCTTTCCCAGACTGTCCACGTGTGTCAGTTGCCTTCTGGCCTTTATGATAATGGCCACTATTTACAGCTTCCCAACTACCCAACTGTGGAGTGGGATTACCTCCCCCTGAGGTAACCGCTGCTTAACACCTGCAAGTGTCTGGGCAACAGCCAGCGCCGCTGTGACACTTGAGAAGAAACAGTGACATGGAAACTTGAATTCTATTGTCCAACTACAACATGGACACCTGCAAATGAAGGTGCCAAGAAAACAAACATTTAGGCATTGGAGGCTATTTAGAAGAGTGGAAATTGATAGAATTATTAAGGAAAATGCTCATTTGAAAGTAACCAAAATGCACTTTAGACAAAATGCTGAGTAAAGCCTTGAGTTGCCTGAGGAGTCTGTTATGCATTAGTGTGCCTGAAAACACAAACCCCCCTGTCATTACAGCGAAAAATAAATTAGCTGTAATTGTCCTTGTTCCAAAGGCCCCAAACTGTGAACAAACCTGTTGGTTTTTTGTTTTTCTTTTGATTGTGCAATTGTTTTTATTTTTACTATTGATTTAGGAAGAAAAAGGTGCTGGAAGAGCCAGAAAAATGACATTTCCTTATCAGACAGGTTCTCTTAAATACTCTTTGGTGTGTGAGAACTAGTACCATGGCAGCAAGAGGTTTGCTTCTGCCAGACTTCGAAGCAAGCAGCCCTCACTGCTCCCTGGGGAGCACAGTGGGAAGGGATAGCGATCAGGACTTAAGGGATGCCCAGGCAGAGAAAGAATAAGAAGATGATGGTAACTGAGAGGCAGCCAGCTGCCTTCCAGATACTCTGTCAGACAAGCCTCACAAATCAAAATCCTCATTCAGATGCCCAAATTGTGTTTCTGTTGGCTAAGACTTTAAAAACTTTTAAAAGTTGCTTGAATTAACAGCTGTCTTTGGCTACATTTTTCACCTTCGTCACTTGTTTGTGTATCCTCCTGGCCTCCACTTTGGCTTCCTTTCACTGCTTCATGTGCTTCAACTTTCTCACTTGCGTATTTTAAAGTGATGCTGTGACTCCACAACTCATCCTGGAAACAGGAAGGTGATGAACCGTCCTTCAGCATTGCACACAGCTGCCTGTCACGTAGGAGTTTGCTTTGCTGCCCGTTACATTAATGAGTACCCTTCCACAAGGCAGAGGCAAAAGAAAGAGTTTCTTCTTACTCTTAAGTGTGTGAAGCTATCAACTGTGAAGTATTTCTGCCCAGCTTTCTGACATCATGAAGGCTTGCCTTCCAAAATTCTTGAAATTGCTCTGGTACCTGCCTGGAACAATGCTGAAAAATGTTGGCCTGGTAGAAGGCAGGGGGCAGGGGTGGCTAATGCACTGGGGTAGTAGGATGCAAAGAACCAGTGGTAAGAAAAATGCCTCCTCTTCTAGGCACGAGAGCAGAAGGAAGGATGTAGAATCAAATGAAACTCATTATCTTTCTCCAATTTTAAACATTTAATAGTGCACTTATTGAGTATATTCTGTACAGATATCTATAGCAAGTTAAACATTTTCCTTTCTCTCACATAGATCATAATAATCATGTAAAGCACATTTACAATAGAAAACATACTTGAGGTACAAAAACCCAAAAAGAATATCTGAGGTATAAATACAGGTATATTTTAAATAATCTTTATCATGCTTTATCTATGTTTGACAGTACACTGTGGGCAAGTATACATGTTTACAATAGAATGGTATGTACAACATACAATTTTACAAATTCAAAAGTGTTTGATGTAGAAGAATATACAAGGTTTTCCTACTCATGAGGAACATTGTTACTGGAAGTACTACATTATTTGCCATAATAAAAACATCTTCATCAAAAAGCTTAAAGTAATACTGACAATGGTAACAAAGTCTCAGTCAAAATTCCATCTTGCAACTCATTCATACCCTAGCCACAAAATACATCTATCACTTAATACTGCACCTCAAAAGCAAATCTTTACCTTTACAGTAAAACCTACCGAAGACACCTTTCCAGAGGACCTCAAGACTTCCCACAGTTCATACAAGTTTGATTCCCAAATGGTTTAAAACTCAGCAAAACCCCACCCTCCTCTCTGCCCCCAAATATAACCCTCCAAATTGCTCACATCCACGTTCTGTTCATGTTAACATGCAGCTTTTAGGAAAACAGGCAAAGGAGGGAGAGAAAGGGAGAGTGCTCATGATGCTCTTCCTAGCCACCTCACCTCCTCACCACTGCAGGAGTCCTACCACCTCCTGGCACGGCAACTCCAGTGTGGACTTTTTTCCTCTTAAGCCATTAGAATACATAAAATATATAAAAGCTCACTAAAACACTTAGAGATAATACAGGTAGGAGTAAAAGCAACAAAGTTTGGTGTTTCTTTTGCAAATTAACAATTGACATTACTAGCTCTTTTCACTGTTGCATAGAGATTTCATTTCTAAGCTGCTATGTTGCTCAAAGTATATTTACTTGAAATTGCTATAGAATTGCTAATCACTCCTAAAAGATCATCTGGCTAAGAAGTGGACAGTAATTGGAGCAAGCATCTTGTAACATCTGCTTAGGGGCTTAGGGTTTTTAACAAGATTAGAGCTGAGGAAAATGCAGAACTGGCACATGGAAGGATAGCTACTCCTGGTCCACAGGGGAGTCCCATTCTAGGTTGAACTGTATCCAGCATACCAAAATCCATTCTGGTTGCCTATTAGTGTACCAGACACATTTTGACTTCTGCCATCCTTTCTACCATTAACACACTCATTCACACTTCAATCTCTGTGCAAACCTTTCTCTGCTTATCTCAGTGAGAACACATTGAAGAGTACCAACTATTCCAGTGGATACACCAGTCCCTCAACGCGCTACAAATAAAATGACATGGGTATGTACATAAAGCTAAGTATTTCACACGGGAATGATGAGCCTTCACCATATTTTTTAATATATTTTGCATTTAAAGAATTTTGCTTCTCAGAAGCAATTCAAACCATCTAATAGTACAATTCTTTTTCTTTTTTTTTTCCTTTTGCACAGTCCTCCTATGTATTCCAGTCGAGGCCTACACTATAGACCTTACATAGACAGGAAGCAGCTTTAAAGTGTATGGTATGGCCACAGTCCTATAGTAATGCTCACAGTCAAGTTCTCATGCTGTCATCCCTTCATGACGTGACTTGCAGGTGGTATGCTAGTTCAATCCACAGTGGATGAGCCTCAGTTTTGGGTAATGTCTACGTTGCTAGAGGTGTGGAGCACGGAGCCCTTCCTCTTCAGTAGTCACCTGGATTTTACTTCCTTGCTTTCAAGACTCTGATGACTGAAAGAGTCTCGTATCTTAACAACTTCAGATGCACACAAGTGTCCAAAAGACTTGGTGTACCAGTCTGGCATGTGACCCCTGATGCATGGAGAAAAAGCAGTGATGAAATAGGTTCCACTAACTTAGCATGCATTTTCTTTGTCAGAATCAAATACAAGTCTAGCTCATTGATTGATGGACTAGGAAATCTCTTTATTACTGCTTACTGCTCACCTCAGCCTTACTAATAAACAGACTCACCCAAAAGCAAATTTGAGAACATGGTCCTCTTCACTAACTTAATATTAAAATTATCATGTCCTTGCATCCATATACATCTGGTGGATGAAGGAGTGGGATTATATATCAATAGCTGTGGTGGAGAACATACTGGAGGCTTCTAATGCAATAAAACGCACCCACTGTTAAATGTGCACTGAAGCCAGTTTTCTGTGACATGAGAGACCTGAGAAGTATGTACTTTGAGAAGTATGTACTACTGACCAAGCTAAAGTCTATTGAACGATCTAAATTTTGCACTGATTACCCAGAAACCACAGGAAAAGTTACCACCACAAAAGGGCACAGTGGACGTACCTTAAATCAATTCTGCACATGTAGGTAAGTTTAGATTTTCCTGACCCGCAGGGCTCAATCAGGTACCGAGACAGGAGCACGTTGACTCTAACACCTGCCACTGGAGCACGGTCATGGTCCACTGAGGTTGCTAGAAGCACACAAGCCCCTTTGGGGAAGTTTGTCCTCCATGTTCTAAGAAAAAAGAAGAAAACAGTCTTATATATGACAAACAGTAATTCAGAATTTTAGTTAGACTTCAAAGTATGTACAGATAGACATTTACATACACAACACTTTATACAGAACTTGTAGACAAGGCTCCCGTATGTGTAGGATATACACAGCATCACATATACAAGTCTTACCTTAAGACTACGAAGTCCCTGGCTGGGTGAGGTGCCATGCTGTTCTGGACATACTGGTATATATCCGTTTGGCTATCCAAAGGTTCGATTACTTTTGAATCTATAAGATCTTCATCCCAAAGATGCTGCTCCTTAAGTAAACGATTTAAAACATCCTCTGGTGCAGCTGGGATTTCAATGGTAGTTCTCCATAACCGGAGTGGGGGACCTTCGCAGACCTGGGGAAAATCAGCAGTCCTACATTTCACTCTTCCTTCCACTTTCTTTTCCTTTCTATTTTAGAGTTGGCTAAACACAGCCATATATGTATAGATACACACATATACATGTAGATATACATATATACATGCACACATACATAGATATACACACATACATATAGACACACATATACACACGCCTCTATGTATATATTGTACTAAGCTTGCTGTAAGCTCAGACTAAGATTGTTTTCCTTACAGCCAAAGGCATCTGCACACTGACTTCCAAATTATTTTTGTTACAGTTACCTGCTCTACTAAACTAACTACTACTAAATTGTGAAGCTACTAAAAAATATACTTTTTTTTTCAATTTTTTTTTTTTTAAGTATCTTAAATCTCATTGAAACTGTGTTAGCTTTGAGCTGTGCAAGATGAGGGTAGAGAAACTTCTTCCCTACTCCCTGCATAGTGACAGCGCTTGGAGGCTTCACTCAGCCTGTCATGGCTTTGCACATGTGAGCCAAGGAGGCGTGTAAATGCATTGCATCGAACATTCCTGGGCTGGATAAACAGAAGAACACAAATCAGTGCATGTTAGCTGACTGCTGCTGAAAGACGTGCTGTTTTTAGGTGGTGTGCAACTATGTCAGAAGATTACGGTTGGGTTTTTTTTTCCCTCAAATCTGTCTGCAAAGAAAAGATGTGCACTGAACGTTCTGTAATATCCTATGTCAAAAGCATACTTATATTAGAGGAGTTAAAACTAGAGCTGTAGCACGAGTGACAGGGTGCGTACCTTTTTGTAGGACAGCTCTGCTTGCTCTGAGGTGGAGCAGCTGACCCAGCCTTTAAACTTTTCCTTCATCTCTTTGAGCAAGTCATCCACGCAGTCCTGGAGGTAGCAGTGGTAGTCGGAGGGCTCAGCTGTGCTGCTGCCGCCTCGGAGCTCCTCCAGGCTGAGGGGACGCAGGTCCTGCTCCGTGTACGAGTTCCGGCCCCTGCTCATTTCTTCAGGTATCTGAGGGGCAACAAGGGTGAAATCATCCTCTTGTAGCTGCCTCCCCAAATCACAGAGTTAGTCTAGCAGCTTGATAGCCATAGAAAGATGGGTACATTAGTTTTTTAAGTGGTGGGATGTATACGTGTCAGGTCAAGCACTCAATGTGAAGAAAAGCCAAAATTAAGGTTGTCACTTTGGTTTAACTCAAATCAGTCTCTCATTTATGGGGCGTAAGGTTTTTTTGCTGTGGAGTATCCCTCTTTGCTACACAACTCAGACCCATTCCCACAGCACAGTTTATCCTGCAGACTGAAGGAAGGAGGGATCAGCTGTCAGCCACAAGAAAAGAGACAGGCACGTCTTCATTTGAGGGCTCTGAAAAGATTCAATGACAGTGAGGAAAACCAGGACTCAAGTCTTGTCTGGTTCTCCATCCCAGGCCCTAGAGGGAGCATGCTTTAGCTCCTACAGACCATTCAACATAAGATTTGACAGTGTCACGTTCCAGGATGCTTTTGTGGGCTAGTCTTGCTAACTCTTGGGAATTTAAGTATAAAACAAGCACTGAAATTCCTGGAAATAGCTTCTTGCTTTCTAATTAGAGATGAAGTTCACAGACCCACACGGCTGCACAACAAAAGCTTGAAAACGTATTTCAAATGCAGCCTGGATGTAAGAAAAATGTTGTAAACCCCACAACTGCCTCATGACTTTGAAGCGCCAGTGACAACAAAACAACTCTTTTCTTCTGGCACCACTTATAATTCACATAAGCACCCAGCTCAGCAGGCTAAGTTTTTTTAAAAGCTATTTATTACGTATTAAACCTTATTAAAATAAAGAGACATTCTTAGCTTTCCATTATGCAACAGATCTAAGACGTGTTAGCCAATATTCCACCCATCAGTTTGGCAAAGACATGTTTTACCTGAAAGAGCTTCTTGCATTCAGCGATCATATGAGCCAGCCCTTGGGTTGCAGCCAGATTTTCATTTAGGTCTTTCTGGTCAGGTTTCCCCAGGCTTGGTTTCCTTTGCATCACCCTTCATAGGGAAAAAGAGCACACACAGAGGTCCAGTTATTAATATCAAAGCAAGAAAACAGTAGGATTCCCAAATCTACTGGTGATTTAGAGCAGTGCTGCCTAGGATCAAATCTGGGCAATGGTGTCACATGCGCCTCTTGCTAACCACCCCTGTTTTGTCCTTCCTAAGAACTTGGGTACATTTTAACAAATCTCTAGCAAAAGGTGGGATCCTATAACCTTTCTATACCTGGTGCCCTCTGAGGTGTCCCCGAGGTGATCACAACTGGCAGGGTCAATGCCGGACCATGCCTGTTGTGCACCGCTGCTAGCTGTGGTATGGGACCCACAGCAAGGAGCTCCTGCTCCCCAGAGACGTACCTTGGGGAAGAATTCTCTCTTTTGAGCGTGTTTAAGTGGAAGAGGGAAGGTGCTAAGCAGACGGCCAGGTTTGTTGGTGTCATCTGGTTTTCCTTCACTGCAGCTGTGACATCACTCAGGAAATAGAGAAGAATCTGGAGGACCTCCCTGTTCTCATCAGGTAAAAGCATAATGGCAGCCTTGATAGCCTGGAGACGCTGGTCCTTTGGCACATCTGCATAATATTAGTAATTCGCTCATCAGCCCATTGATTTTCCACACACACAGCATGAATACATCCCAAAGCAAACTCCAGCTTCAAATATTTGACTCGAGTTGGAAGTGATTTCCTTCAGGATGCATACCATTCATAGGAAACACGAAGGAATTTTTTTTTTTTTTTAACCCACTAGTTTAACTACCCTCAGCTATTTCCTGCCTCACAAGAAACACAAGCAAGAAGAAGCTGTGCCTAGGCCAGAGTTAATTTTAGACTTAATTTCAACAGCTACATGTTCCCGCAGATGCACTAAAATGACAGCAGCCTGGAGTCAGGCAGTGAACAAGCAAACACAACCCAGCCAATTTAGAAATTCTTTGGCTTTCAAAGAAATTCAAAACATGAGTGCATTTTAGAATAGGTGAATTAATTAAATAAATTGGCTAGCAAACCTTTTCAACAATGATGTCATAAAATATCCACAAAGTGCTTTACCAAACACAGAGGGTTGCTTTATTGAGCAGATCATTCAAAGTCATGCGGTGGAAAAAGAAAGTCAACGCTGTGAAGCCCCATACCATTAAACAGCTCCTTGGTTACTAACAACAAACAGCCATTGGAAAAATTTGATGTGTGTCTTTACATAAGGCACTCTCCTCCAAACTAGAAGGGAGCGAAAAAAGTGAAATAACCCAGACCCAGATCTGCTTCTTATAAAGGGATTTCCAATAAGCCATGTCTGAGGACAACTTCAGAGTCTGAGTCCCGGAGCATTTATATCATCATTAGCACCACACCGCCATCACTGTACCTCTCATAATACAGGTGGTGTTAACGAGATATTTAATTGGTATTTGCTTTGGGCTTCAGCTTTAATGCTAGCAGCTGAGTTTAGAAAGCAATTTCAAGCAAAAACCCAGTTTTCCACACCATCCCCTCCATCAGCTCAAAGCACATTTAAGCCACGTGCAGACAACTCCAGCGCAGCCTGGCACATAACACCAAAGCAAAGGGAAATTTTGTCTGTTGCAGGGAAGCAAAATTTACAGCTGCTTTAAGGCTCTTTGCTTTACATGGAGATAATACTTCCCGACCACCTCTGGGGACTCCTCAGACCTACCGCCTGTGAAAGGAAACGAACAGATACTTCTGCAATGCTCTGTCAAACCTTTTCTGGCACTAAACCCACAAAGAGCTGCTGTTTAATATGGACGGAAGTGGAGAGTCTGGTTCTCCATAAACCTTCTTGGGAAACCAAGTTTCTCCATAATCCTTCTTGGGAAACCAAACACACATGCACACACACAAAAAATGTGTGCACTGAAGGAACAGCATCTATGGTTTTATTTTAAACTATCGCCTCTTCCTACGGAGCTCCAGAGGAAGTTTCTGTAGCCCTTTCATAGCTATCATCATAATGAAAGCAAAAAATTGAGCCCTTGCTGTAAGTACGGTGTTTTTGCAGTACGTTCTGTGGCAGATGTGCTACCATGGGAAGAATCCGTGGGGAGAGAGCTGGGGTGGTGTTAGGGAGAGAAACCACAGGATCAGCAAGGCGCCTGTAGCACATCAATCAGTTTGGACTGAGTATTTCAAAAAGCTTTGGAATTTTGGTCACCAAACATTAATTAATCTTTAGCCATTGTAGAAAGCAAGACTATTCCCAGTGAAACAATGCTGAAGAAAACTTGAGAGACATCATGTAGTTTGGAAAGATCCAGCACAAAACTAACATCTGTACAGAACTCAATATAACTAGTTCACAAGAGTTGCCTCTGCCTTGCTGGAGTTGAACCTGCCATCTCAGAAATATTAGTTCTTTCTTTTCATGTGCATTGATATCTATTTTTTAATGTGATTTATTCTAAGCACTTTCTGTTTATGGTACTTATCAGTAAAGTAGCTACAAGTAAGTAACAGAAAAGGTTTCAACTTAAAGGCTGTTTTCAAAAGTTGTGCTGAAGGATAGAAGAACATGAATTACAATACAATATAAATTTTGGCAGCCTTACTCTTAAAAAAAATCTCAGTAATTTAGTGGATTTCAATACCCTTGAAAACACAAAACTCTGTTCATGTGGTGTTTTTACAGCTCCTCTACCTAGCCACATCAGATGTGGCTTGTTTTCAAACTGTACTATCAAGCGTGCTCAAAGAAGAGAGGAAACTTTATAGCAAGTGATGGAAGATTTATATATGTTCCCAAACTACACAAAAAGCTGAAATAAAAAGAACTTGTACTCTAAATGATTATACAGCTAGAACATCAAAAATCCATCCATTATGTGGCAGCCTGAACTACAATGGCTGATGAAGAAAGGCAAAGACCAACATACGCAACACGCCTAGTGCCCGGAGCAGCACTATTCAACCCTTGCTACACAAATGACCATATGTTGTAGAAATCTCACTACTTACATTGGTATATCTGTAAGAAAGTCTCGGAGAGCTTGTTGGTCATGAGAGGCTCAGGGAGATCACGGAAGAACTGCTTTAACATATCTGCTACATCGTAAGCTGACTGGCCTTCATAGCTGACGCTGTCTGTTGAGTTCTCATTCATTTGACGCAAAGCCTGAATTCTTGATTTGACTCCAGATTTCCTAAACAGTCCAACCTAGACATATATGGAAAGGTAAATACATTTACAATGGGTCCAGAAAATCTGAAACTTAAGTATGCTCTCTAGGTTCTCATGTAGGGATTCTCATTTCATGGAAAGCTTTCCTTGCATCAGTTTTGAGTGAACTTTTTTCAGCCTGACTTGGGAAGTCAGGAATGGAAGGCTGGGCTTTGGGTGCTGCATACATGTGGGATGAGAGTACAGCAAAACCTACCTGATCCAGGCAGTGGTTGCGGAGGTACCGCATGGCTTGCTGAATGCTCTGTGGAAGAGGCTGCCCTGTGCGTTGGACGTTGACTTGCAGTGGTACTCCGAACACGTTTCGGTCTTTATAATCGGGCACCTTTATTCTTTTCATAAATTTTGGTACTGCCCTATTTAAGCAAAGGGAAGGACAAAATGAAATTCAACTTCCGTTGACCATTTATCCTCTGTATTTCCAGTAATTCAGAAAGTCAGTGAAAATAAGTGAGGCACTTCAGTAATATGAAAAGTACCAACATTATAAATTAGCTAATCCACTCAGGAAGGGGGAGAGAACAGAAAACAGAGTTTCTCTAAGAGGAAGGCTTGACATTCGGGGCAGTATGATGCCTGCAACTATTAATGTGGTGCTACTCCATCAATATTAGTAGGACAAAAGCTACAGAGTAAAACTGCAGGGGCCAGATTGAATTGCAAAAGAGTCAAAATAAATCCTGCGGTCAGTGACCCCTTATAACACTGCTTCTTTAGGTTTCGGGAAAGATGGGCATTTGAACAATGAGCTTTTGTATGTCAACTACTTGTTCTGCAAAGTCCTCAAACTGGGTCCACCACCCACCAGTGTGCATAACAGCAGGAAACTGATGTAATACATTTGAGTTTGTCAGCTAAAAACTTCAGCTCTATAAACAACCTCTTTGAGGGACCCCCCTCCTTGTCAGCCAGTGACTGTTGTTACCCTCACCTCCCACTCCACTTTCAATGAGGGGCCTTTCCATCAGCTTATGACTCCAAGGAAAAAACTACTTAATACAAAAGTATGATTTACCCCAGGCCCCCAAGAGTATTGGTTTCATAAAGGGGAAAAAAAAAAGCCATTAAAATGTGAAAATATTGAGATCATTTTCCTAAACAGGGAGAAAAGCTAACGACCAGTGCAGCGACTAATAGGACACAGTAGCACTGGAAAACAGGGAGGCCTATTTAACATTTCAATATACAGTCCAGCTATACAAACAGTGCATTAGATTTACAGCTGACTAATCTGGTAAATAGTAAAACAGAACCAATTTGTATTGCCATATAGTTAAGTTTAGGACATTTATTGATATATGCACGAATAATGCTTGCTTTGTCAAAAAACATGCCAATGGAATGTGAAAAAACACATTGCGATCTCCACCGAGAATCTGAAGCATGCAGGGATAACTGGTCAATACTTATTTCTGTCTTTCAGAACAAACAACTTCTGTATTTAGAAAGGCTGACATAATAACAGCCTTTGAACAGGAGGTACTTTGATGCTGAAGCTAAATACTCTCTATGACTCCTGGGGAAGGGAGGAGGCTGGCCTGTGGTAGGGAGGAGAAAAGTTTTATTGCGTCTTTTGCATCCTGAAGGTTACACAGGCTGCACGGCAGATACAGTGAGGAAAGAACTTTCTATTCCGTTCTTGCAAGAAAAAAAGCATTCAGCTGGGTTACAAACACCTGGCCACAACAGAGATTGCTGCCTATGAGAAACATCATGTGTCTCCCCAGCTTTCTTTTCCCCCTATCTTTTCTGCAAGCTACCTGGATTTATTAGGGCTTTAAAGAGGGGACATAGATTTTGGCTAATGAGACACTAGAAACAGAGGAAATTTATATTATTTAATTACATCATATGTAAGCTAAAGCAAATATTTAGGACTGCTAAAGAACAGCAAGCCTATCAAGATCTACTGAGGTTTGTGCCACTGCTTGCTAACTGCCTCAGTAAACACCTAGTCCTTCCCTTGCTAAGGACAGCAAACATCTTCCTGCTCAGAAAGCTGGCCTGTACTTCACTGCTTTTGTTCCCTCATATGCCCCCATAAATATACTTCTCAAGCCTAAGAAGATTACACTTATGTAAAGGGTTAGTGATTTTAGCCCCATCTTAGGAAACCACAAATCACTGTCAGCACCAGCTGGAGAAAGAGTTTAAATATGGAAAAAGAGGGATGGAGGGATTCATTGCATCTTTCCAAAGTTGCTTAGGACAAGCCTAACGGTTGTGCTCGTCGAGTTGGCCTGTCTAAACATGGCACTGTGCCCTTACCAGCTGAAACCATGCTTGTTGGATGGTGTATACTTCTCTAGGAGGGCAGTCAGCTTCAGGAGAGAGTACTTCTGCAGCAGGTTCATCTGTGCCACAGACTGGCAGTTGATCTGCAGCGATGCCGAACTGAGGCTGGGCCGGTGGGAGCTCTGGAAGCTGTGCCACCTCAGCCTGTGCCTGCGGAGAAGATGGGCAACAGAGTAAGGACCAGTAACGGAAACATCTCTGCAAGACACGTGCAGGAATTGTGGCAAATGTACTGCTGAGGACCCTGCCATCAGCAGCTGCGATGCAGCACATGCAGGTGCTTCAGATGGGTATGTGTGCTCTGAGCTGACCTGCAGCTCAGTGTTAACTACATGGTCTTGCCCTGTCAGATATCCTCCAAGGGCTCTAACACCCCTTTTCAGAAGCCCTTTCAGCATAAAAGCTGTGAGAATCCAAAAACTCCATTACAAAACATCAGCACAAATTTTAAAGACACATTAATAGTGAATTAAGCACTTCTGAAAGTCCCATTAAGTTTATACAAGCAGCTGTAGGCAACTAGATGACAGCAGAAATCAGGCCTTAAATGATTTGTACCAGTTTTAAAGGAAAACTGGAAAGAAAGCTAGAAAGAATTACTGCTGTGTGCTCCACTCACAATACAAAATACAGCTATCCACTCCATGGTAAAACTCCCAGAAGAAACTGGGAGGCCACTGGAACTCCCCCAGTCTCCCACTGTGCTACAGTGATCAGGCGAAAGTAAACAAACCTCATTTTCCCTGCAGATGTAATGCCCTAGCATGCTATTAAGAAACAGCCTGCTACTGAAAAGTGCAATTTTTTGAAACAGTCTGAAAGTCAAGGGTTTTACTACACACTGACACAAACCAGACCATATTTGCCTTGGTTCTCCTAGCCAATTTAAAAAGCGAATAAACCTTCTTAAGGTCCTTCTCCCTCCCACACACCATTTCAGTTTGAAGAATTATGATCCTAAAGATTGCCTTAACATCGCTCCTAATGCTGACTTGCTGAGTGGGCTGTTTTTCAATGACAGCTCAGGCCCAATATACAAATGTACAGCTACCAAGTGTGGGAAGCTCCCATCTAGAAGTCTTGCACAAATACTTCCCTTGCCTATAACTGCTTTGGGAAGCGAAGGCAACAGCACGTGTGTGCCTGAATGGCTGTAACTTCTACTGCACCTTAATTACATGTGGTGCAGCGACTATAGAGCTGCTCAGGATGGAGGGGACCTTACTGGGGCCAACCCAAATCCAAGCCCTCATGTTCTCACCTGCTGGACCGTGTCAACGATGCGCCCACCCCAGAGTCCCTCCTGTCCTGCATCCCTGTGGGCTCTTCTGTTTCATTCAGTGAATTCCCCGTACTGTCAAGGTCACTCGGTGTTGTTCGATCATTATCTACATCAAGGTGAATCTGCTTTGGAGAGGAGGGACATGGGGAGATGGAGTCAAGTGCTGAGTCCGAGTCCCCTTCGTCCGAGAACTTCTCTGACCACTGGTTTACTATTCTCTGCATCCCTTTGACGTGGTACAGTATGTCATCTAGCTCTGGGAATATGTCTTCATTTTCAAGGTCGGCCAGGTCACTTGTACTGGAATACAGGATCGAGCCTGGCACGTTGTCGTAAATACTCAGGCGGCTGCTCACTGAGCTAGAGGAGTTACGCCTTTTCCCCATGCCCAGTTCTTTGGAGCTGTCACCACTGTTTTCTCTTCGGAGGGTGAGATGGCCATGTCCATGGAAACTCCCTGTCCTCCAGTTCACAGAGGCGTTGCTTTCTGTTGGGGAGAAGTTGCCATTGGAGAGTGCTTTGGGAAAAGTGCCAGGCTTATGATCTTCGGGGATAAAAAACACAGTGTCCTCTGCAAAGCTTCCTCGGTTCTTGAAGTTCTGCTCCATCACATCACTAAATGTTGACTGGTTGAAGGGGTCAAAGCCTTCCAGGTACATGCCCACCCTTTTATTGTACGCACTGAGGCTCCGCGTTCGTGTGACCGGACTGGGTGTGCTGACAGCACTGCTCGTCTCAGACTGACTGCTGCTGCTGCTGGTCTGGGTGGAATTGGAGACACTCCTCTTTCGTACCATGGGGAGGCTGATGTGATTGCCATTGAGGGCAGAAATCTCCACGCAGTTAAGTTGTTTCAGTTTATCTTCATCCATGCCCTCCTGCAGGATGGGCCCGCTGATAATAAGGCCGAGCTTTGAAGGAGCTTTGCTCTTGCCATGGTGAGAGCTCTTGATTTTCAGGCTCTCCATTCTCTTAAGCAGGCTCTTTGTTTTGGACTTGGCGTTCTTCTCATTTGCTTTCGTGCTGAAGCTGAAGCTGTTCAGCTCCCTGGGCGAGGGCAGGCTGCTGAATGAGTCATCGTTTGCAACAAAATTGTTCGATGAACAAACACTCACGACTGAGTTTGTCCGGGTGGTAGATGCCTCGCTCTGCAGGGTTGGCTGGTGGCTGCTGGTGCTGCTGATGCTCAGAATAGAAGCCACTTCCTGCCGTTCGCTGACGTCTGTTAGCACGCTCTCACGGCTTGCTGCGTTAGTAAGGTGAGGCGCTTCCAGGGAGGGAGTAGTCAAGTCAGGTTTTGGAGGGAACACATCAAACTCTTCAAGCCTCGACCACCTCTTGCTGTCCCTCTGAAATGTCCATTTGCCACTTATTGCACAAGGTTCATCTTCATCCGAATCTTCACTCTGTAAAGAAGAACAGCCCTGAAAGCACTGCCCAAACAGAACTGGCTGCATTTACATACAGTGCTCATTAAACTGCTTTAAGCATGACCCTGTTCTCATTGGATTTAAAGTGAAAACAGTCCTTTGCTTCAGGGAGAGGAAGATTAGGCCATAAAGCCCATGACAGGAAATGATAACGTTGAGACAGGCAATATATTTTAACAGTTTTTTAAATACAAAAGATAGATGCTTCATAAAAAGAAACAAACAATACAATCTGCTTTAAATTGCTCTTTTCTAAAAACCCTAGTATCCATAGACTTTTAATTAATTGGTCACAGTGGATAGCCCTCAGATCAATGGAAATTCCTGGCATGCATAAAATTTTAAACTGGAGTCAGTCAGGGGTTGGGGTCCCTCTGGACTCTCTCCAGAGTTACACTCTGTTGATAGAGGCTGTGTGTTTATAC
This sequence comes from Laterallus jamaicensis coturniculus, assembly GCA_022605575.1. NCBI lineage: Eukaryota > Metazoa > Chordata > Aves > Gruiformes > Rallidae > Laterallus > Laterallus jamaicensis. Next base: position 66,748,829 of record JAKCOX010000004.1, read on the forward strand.
TCCTTTTTGCAATTATGAGATGTTTCCCATACACTCTGAATTGCAGCAGCTTAATTCCTCACGCAGTCGGGAAGTCCTCGCTGTGACTAATGAGATCGCCAAAGAAGCCCTTGCACTGCAAGAGTGTGATGCCTCCTGGCACTTACCTGGACCCTTCTTCCTCCCACAGGCTAACACCTAACATTTTAAGAATGTCCTGCGAAGTTTCTGCTTCAGTCTTGCCGCAGGCAAACTTTAACACTCACAGATAGCAAGCAGCAAGAGCTGGCTGACAGTATAGCACGTAAGTAAATTGTAAATAACATCTCCACTGATGATGTTTGATGTATGAGTAATGCCTGAGGGTGCAATTAAATGTACATCACTTACAGTCGACAATCTTTTCATCTAAACACTGAAAGGGAATGATCCTGGACTGACATATTTGGTCTTTCAAATATCTGGAAAATTTCATGTTGGAAGAATAAAATCGATGAAGATACTTTAATAGGACACCCTGAAACCACAGAATAATCTCTGGTGTTTAGAGTAGGAAACACTAATTGCCACCCAGCTCCATGAGTTTCACTCTGTTTGTTTAGATTGCTTTAATTTAAAAACAAACACACATGAACGCCCCCCACTGTAACTACTGCTGTTCCAGCAACACAAAGATTTACTCTCTGAAAAACAAGTACATTATTCATATTTCAAGTAGTTTATTTATGCACACTTTAGCTGTGAATTTGGGGAAAATTTTTTTTTGTGCATGCAAGTTGGCTTTTTTTTTAAAATTTAATATTGTATTTCATCAGCTCAGGAAAATAAGTGAAACTCCATATCTCATTTTTTTATTTAATTTTTATAACCCAGTGCACATGAGACACAGAGCAAGGGTAATTTTCTTTGTTTCCCTACTACTACAAACTACTTTTGTCCATGACTCAGATGAAAACCTAAGAGGACTGGCTTGCTTATTCTGAGTTTTCAAGAGGAAAGAAAGTCACCAGAAACTGCCAATGGATAGTAATGATGGTTTGGTGGTGAATGTGATTTGACTGGAAAAAAAAATGAGCAGTAAAGCAATCTTAACTTGCAAAGAGGGCAACAGAAGGCAAACATAAGGAAACATATGTTTCTGTCAGCTCAACTTTTCTCTATTGTTAAAAAGCTTTAAAGGCTAAGTATTGATTTTAATGAAGGCAACAACAAAAGCGAATAGGATCCAAGTCCATCTGCCAGAACATGGGTGGTGAATGAAAATCAGGAAGGACTGAAACAAAAGGTAGTATCCAGACTCCGGAAGATCTGGGGTTTGGACCTGAAGAGGGGTCTGGTCTGACCTCTAACAGCAATTCTGATCATTCCAGCGTTAACAAGGTTCAGGAATAAGAAGGAGAAATCTTCCGGCAGTCATAAACAGCAATTCAGCTGCCTACCCCGACTCGTAAAGAGTTCCTACATAGGCTGCCTCAGCATGTTATCTTCTGGAGCTTGGATGCTGTTCCCAACATACCACAAACAGATAGGGAAAGAGGGGATTAATTCCTGGTAAACAACCTCAGAACATTTGTATGCATTCTTTTTAAGGGTAGGGCAGCATTGTATTGTCTTAGCTCATCTTTATCTGCAGTTGTCATATCCCAGGGGACAGTATCAACTACTGATCCCTCCTAGGACACACACATAGTTTTAAGGCACCTATTGAGTGGTACCCTACCAGCAAACCCCAGCAACTCAGCTTTCTGTTGGTACTGCCTTACTGAAATTACAGTAGGCACTCTCTTATTTCTCACTGCAGTGATCCTTAAGATTCAGTGAACACTTAATTCCAGGAAACACGCAAACTTTCTATCAAGGTAGCTGATGTATTCTGTCAATATATCGCTTTAACTTTGAGCTATGTAATTCAAAGCCAGGGAAAAAAATGTGCTAAATCCTACAAAGGATTGTCTTTTTCCTTCTCAGGCCAAGCACAGCCTAATTGATACTGTCTACATCATAATAAAAGTACACAGCTCTAACGTGATGGCAAAGAAACAAAAGTGTCAAGATGACACCGAAGATGATGCTCTAAAATTCAGGTCAGCTCATCGTGGCTGGTCAGGACCTCCTCCATCAAGCCACCTCTTTACAACCCTGCCCAAGCACAGTTAATGCGCTGCAACACGGACAACCTCTCTGGCAGGCAGAGAAGCCCGGTGCCTTTCAGACTGGGAGCAGCATCCCGGGGAAGAGTTTGTTAGACAAATAACCTTTAGCTGTGGCCAGGCCCTGCAGTTTTCACTCGGTGAGAACACAAAATGAAATGCAAGTGGAGTTTTGACTGTGTCTTTGCCAGGTTCTACTCGGTGTTATCCTAGGCTGAAGCTACGCAATCTGCTAGATTTGTCTTCTTTTTATTTTTCAGTTTTATTAACGTACAACGCTGTAAGAGAAGATGTTAAAGGAACTTACCCTTTTCCTGTGGGGACTAATTTCTAGCTTCATCACCGCACATTTGTTTAAAGTATTTAAGCGCCTGCAAAGCAAAGAAAACTATGTTAAGAGAACACTCCAGTGTTTTGACACAGGCTATTCCAGTTCAAAAGCTTTTGTGAAGGCTGTTCCCAAACTACTTTGCATACAAATAGCCACAAACAGAGTTTCAATTAGAGCCCTAATTATACTTAACCATTAACCCATTACATTTAGCTGTATTCTAACTTCAGAGGGAGGGATGGATGACTATTTGTCACCATTACCTGAATCAAAGCAAAAAGAAGAAAATTTACACAAAGATGCGAAGTACATTAAATCAAATGAATTGTAATAATTACTTTTGTTTAAATAGCAGACACCTGAATGCTGAAACAACCACTTTCAGCGGACTGAAAGTAACTGGAAAGGCCTCTTACTGGACAATGGGTACATGTGCCTGTACGAAAAAGGATGCTGCTTTGAACTTTTATTTTATAAGCCAAAACCTTCCAGTGGAGAAGTTATTTTCCACTTGCTAGGTGTCCGTTTTGTCAGGGAACAACAACTATTTTCAATATGGTCCTGGGACAAGACAACCCACCAGTTTAAAGAAAAAAAACAAAGAAACACAGACCCGGGTTTCCTTCCTAAACCGGAAGTTTCTTTTATACATAAAATGTTTCTCTGAAGGACTAAAATTTAAACAAAAACAAACTACTGCAGCAACCACAGTTAACCAACCACCTTTGGAATAGTGATAGCAGCCTGGATGCATATCTTGAAGTACTGTATGAATGTATATAAGCATCCTGCTATTCCCCCATCAGCTAATGATCTGGTAGGCATCCCTAAACAAACAAACAAAAAAATCTGTCTTTCTTCTCCCCTCTCCCCTAAAAGCTCAGTGTGCAGGGCTGAGCACAACAGCTCAAAGCAGAGTAAAACCTGGCACTGTTCAGCACAGCTCCACGGCAGTTTAGGCACAGCCAAGTGCAGGCTGCCATGGTTTCCTACCTTCCCTGAAACTGTGCAAGGGACACGGCTTAGCTAAAATCTTCACTAGTGATGTGTGGTTAGAGAAATGACAGTGCTACGGCCAGGTAAAGCGCAGGAACAGGCTGGGCACGATGCAGGAGGCAGAAAAGCTGAAGCAGCAGCTTTAAAGAAGTGATGTTTTGGTCCCAGTGTTGATGCTTCCACTCACGACACCCTACAGTGGGTTGGGTGAGGAGACTAACCGAGCCGGAAACTAATCTTTCAATACTTTGTTGGGTTGAATTTCTCCCAGGTCAGTTCTCTGAGCTGTGTGAAGGGCAGTGTGTGCAGGGGAGGGGAGGCAGAGGAGCAGAGCAGAGCCTCCTGTTTCCTTCAGCTACATCACAGCAAACAGCAGCAAAACTGAGCTTTAAAGTCTGATTCATTCTGAAGGAAGTTGTATAATTTTCATGTAATTTGTTTGAGCAAAGCGTAAAGAAAAGCCTGTATCAGCAGCTTTTGAAAACTGGGGGGGGGGGGCGGGGGGGAATAGAAAAAAAGAAATGCTGACTTGTCCTGTTGCTTCAGATGAGCTCTTTCAGATTCATGAAGCTCGTAACTTGAATCTAGAAAATGTGTGCACAGGAAGAATTACTAGTTTCCTCTCTTTCCCCTCGCCTTTTATGCACAGGATTGGTTGCAGATGGTATTTACACAGGGCTTGATCCCGAGGCCATCAAAGAAAATGGAAAAGCTCCTACTGGTGCTTTTGCTGCAGTTGTGAAGTTAAAAAAAAAAAAAAAAAGCAGTTTGATCTATAATTAGACCCAGCCACAACACAGCAGAAAAGAAGAGAAACAGGAAGAATTGCCAAGGGTCAAATAGTAGGGCAGTGGCAGGTTAGGAAAGTTATCCAGATCTTTCTTATTTTCATCTTTGCTCTGACTTTAAAAGGCAGAAGGCTCAGTCCTGCAGCCTGCAGCTGGTGGGTAAATCCACAAGTCCAGTGAAGTTCAGAGGAATTGTATTTACAGAGCGGGTGAAGAGGGAATGTCCCGTCCACGTGCTACACAACAAAACTGGTATTTCGGTTTTTAAGAGGCCACACAGCAGCCAAAAGCCACCTCCCTCTCTCTACGACAAAAACTGTCTCCTCTCAAGCTCCTGGACCTCAAGACCACAGAATATAAAATCAGTTACAGCTCTATATTGTCTAATAATTTACAAATTTCACAGTGTTGCAACCTTTGACTTATGCAGAGAGAAGTTATCACTGAATCCCTGTATCAGGCTTTATCTAGCTCCAGCCTGTCTGACCGCTAATAAAGATGATCTCTGATTTCACAAAGATTACATCCTCAGACGTTTCTCATGGTCAAATTAAAACCCTGAAATAGCTGGAAAAGGGTAGAGTGAAGACCTGTTTCCACAGAGGATTTTTAAAGAAAAAAATTGTGAGGTGTGCACCTCACAAAAACGACTATGAAAGCAAGATAAGGTAACCCCCAATGAGCAAGGTTAAACACAAGTACAGTGAAGGCACATAAAGGCTTTGTTACACATTTGACATGATTTCATCACAAAACCAGTTTCCTTTTTAAAACCTAAATGCTCTGCAATTGCCTCAAGTCTGCAACTTTCATTATATACATCTCACATCCTCCTTTTGACTTCTCAAGTTCAGCAGGGCCCAGTTCCTTGAGCTGCAGGACACTGAAAACACAGCAAAAAAATGCCTTCCAAACACGTTATTGGGTCTGCAAAGCTAAGCTTACAAAATTTAGACTTTGCCAGGAGGTGAGTTGGTACCTATACAAGTGTCATTAACCTTCACATATGCTTTGCAATACTTTTTAAGCATATATGCACACATTGATTTTCTACATATCTTCTCAACCACAATTTTGTCTTCTGCCTCTGGACCTCCTTTGTTGGTAATTCCATTCCCTGGTATTATTTCAACTTATTTCCCTAGTGACAGTCAGCATGTCTGCATCATTCTTTAACTCCATCTTATCCCGCCCAAACATGTCTCAGTGACACTATCATGAGGACAAGGTGGGGGATGGAAGGATGGGGCAGGACTGCTGCAGACAGCAGTTACAAATGCTTTCACTGTCTGGCTAACTCAATTTCTACAGTGTTTCCTACTCCAGCCACTTACCGACCGGATGACAAGATACTATTTCCCATCATTTAAATAAATGCCTTTGAGTCATCCCCCTCTCTATACTTTTTCACATTGAGATGGTACCTTACTCCTTGGAGTTGTATCTCCAAGCTGTCACTTTTCCTTGCTCTCCATGTACCCAGGCTCCCACCCTCCTCCACCCTGGCTCTGCAAATCCCTTCTTCCTGAGGGTGGCCAATGTACCAGGACCTGCCTCTCAGTCCTAGACCCCACATCCAGCCTGGCCCATTATCAGTCCTGAACGGCAACTGTGCTGAAAGCTGCACCCAAAATACAAGGCACTGGTGCTTCTCTCAGAAACGAGCCAGTGATGCATTTTGACTCGTCTTTCCTCAGGAATGGTCAACGCTGTTGAGCCTGAACTTCGTTTAAGAAAGTCACCCTGAACAAGACTGATCCACTATCAAAAAGCACAGTGTGAACAGCTAACTTCAGCTGTAATATAAACTAAAATACAGGCTTGTGATGTGAAGTCTGTTAATCGAGATACCAGTCAGTTCTGTGTTGGATCTAATCCCTGGTAATTCACTCTGCTCTCATCAACAGGAGAAAATTCTCACCCCATGCACCCAAGGAAAGTGGCAACAATGCAAAGTATTAGATTTACACATTTTAAATGGTAATTTTCAACCTGAGTAACTGTATAATCAAGCTTCAAAGTATTTTCTTAATGGATTTAAATTCTTAATTCTTTCTTACAGGGCAAATTCCAACTCCATTACACCTGTAACTAATTGATGATACAAGAGCTTTCCTGGCTCACTGCAGTGGACAGCCTCTACCCTGGCTCCTGGGGTTCATCTGCATGCTCTAACCTGCAAAGGAGGCCAGCTCTCCACAAACCAAATGATAGGAGCAGCGAATGTTGCTCATGCAAATCCACTGTCATCAATTTATTGGGTGAGAAGTCCTGATGGTAAAAGACTTAAGAAACCTCTTGCGTATATAGGGTGGCAGTTTTCTCTTGACGCGTAAGGAGATTAAATAGGATTTCCATCATGGCTTGCTATGTGTTTTGTACTTAGCAACAACCCTTAGGATAAGTATGTTTCAGTGCTTTGTTTCATCAGCACATGAAGCAGCCAGTTATCCTCTGGAGAGAAATTCCAAGTCATTAATCTACATAAAGTCTTACGAAACCAAGGCCCGGCAGTGCTTTGCACAGTCACTACATGAACCATCCTAGCAAATTAAGAGTCATTGCTCTTACATTTCTAGCCCTCCATTCCACGATAAGATCACTAAATGACGTTTCTTAGCCACTCATCTTCTATGGTTACCAAGTGCCATATGCCATCTCTGTAATTCAAGTCTCAAACTGCTTTTCACTTAAAAATTTTTCCAGAAAAACCTTTAGTGGAGTGGCTATTGATACCTTTTTTTTCCATTTAGAAAGGAATCTGGCGAAGCATTTACTAATTAGCTGTATTTAAAGTTGTATTAGTTTTCCTGCTTCTGTTAGTAAAATTATTAAATGGTAATTTACAACACTGTTCAGATGTCAACTATTGTTTAAAATGCTTCAGACTTAAAAAAAAAAAAAAATCCCCTTTTTTACAGCAAGGTCATTAGAACTGCTAGCAGAGTTGGGGTTTTTTGTTTCTGTTTGTTACACAGAAAAGCAGATTCTCAGCAGAGACGACTCACTATTCTGTTACCACCCCCTGCATACAGTGTTCATTTAGCTCTGTGCTGAAAACACAAATGATCCAAAACCATTCTGATTTTTCAGTCAAGTAACAGTGACAGACTTAGGGCTGTGAATCAGCTCTAAGTCTCTTACTAAGTAAACCCCTTTAGTGTTTACACACTGACCATGGCATGAGTCAAAATAAACCTGGGCTTCGGGCAGAAATGCAGCATTCCAAACGATGTGCCTTCTCTGTAGTTTTTTTGATGAGCTTTACAAAATTAAGCAAGGAGATGAGAGAAAAAACAAACAAAAAAATCTAAATGTTGAAAAGTTGTGATAATGGACTGCTTTTGTCTAACACTAATGGGAAAGGGCCAAATTCAGACATCTGAGATGATTAACTGAATTACTTAAGGGGTTTTTTTGAGGTGGGATGTGAAGGCTTCTGGGGTAACTTTTACAATATAACTTGAAAAATACTGCTAAAGATAACACTGATATATAAGCCACAGGCTTCAGAATGTCGTAGTTCAGCCTTTAAAAATCTTTGTCTCAAGCTACAGTAAGATCGATGGATTCTTATGCATATTGTGTAGAAAACAACGTGAAGAGGAAAGTGAAGAGGCTCTTTTTCAATCAGCAGACTCCATAAAAACTTCCTAGTTTCACAAAATACCTATATACCTGTGTGATTTTAGTTTGCTCACCGTTATTAGAAGGCTTATGATGTAAGCTTCCATTCTCAGGAGAAACATCTTTTCACTGCCCTTTATATTCAGAAAAAGCACTAACTGCTTTTATTGATCACACCAGAGGCAAATTTCACAGAGACATGGAGGGCATATTCTTCCTTCCACCAGCAAGAAACAATCTGCTACCTTTTTTTTTTCTCCCCATAAATAATGCCAGGTTAAAGAGCGTTCTCGCAGGCAAGCCCTAGTTCCAAATATATGCCAGCTTGGCTGTATTTTGTTTTCCTGGCAAAGGAAGACCATGGCTTCTGGGAACCAGCATTTACTCCTGTCGCTGTACTTTCTGTTGAATGACTTCACAACTTCCAGGGCACACAAGCATGCCAATGCATCACACGTTTCAATAATGGCAGAATAGGTGCCATACAGTTGAGCAGAGCACATCTTGAGCATGACTTCACCATTAATGAGATTTTTCCCCTCCTAATGATTGGACAACAAATCTGTTTTCTTAGTTTGAAAATACTGTAAATATTTCTGAAGAACTTTAAATTCCAGTGCCTCTCTTTCCCTTCCAAGTATGGCAGTGATGGCATGAGAACACTATAAACTTAAAGCCTTTCTTAAAAGGGTTTTGTAATTCATTAGGATCACTGACATTTAGAGTTGTAGACATCATGCATGCAATATCCAAAAGCATTAATTTTGCAGACAATTTGGAAAGCTGCCATAATGAAAGGCAGAGGCAGAAAACTGTACTTATTTCTAGGTAATAGGAGATATGAAAAGTTAAGGCATTTTTTTGCCATTTAGGACTATGGACTCACACTAGAGGAGGCGAGTGATGAATGGGCAAGTGTCAGATGGGGCCATTGCAATTGCTTTTATTATGAAACTGGTAATGTTGAGGCTGTAGTCTGTAAAAACATGCTGTCACACACCAGCAAGTCTTGCTCCCTCTTTTTCTCTGCTCATGCCTTCTCCCACTCATGCAGCTGGCTGGGGGGGTCCTGCCCCATCCTTTGCACCTACTCTGAACTTCACTATGCCTTTCCACAGGCTGATTTACTAACTCAGCAAAGGGCTTTCTGAATTGAACTGGTTATGGAATGAGCCCACAAAAAACAAAGATAAGTGATGGGAGCACATGGCTGAGAGCAAGCCTCTCTTTGCGGTGGTGATAAACTCTAGATTCGCTCACATTGTCCCTTTCAGCCATACTTACATTCACTCTGTCATCACAGTGCACACAGGGTAATGCACTGAGGTCACAATGAGGGTTTGTACACCCAGCTTTCTGTTCTGTTTGTGTACATAAGTGCAAGGAAACATAAGAAAGGAGAGTAACAGAGCTGTAGCAGCATCCCTTTGCTAATACTGCTCCCAAAAAGCCCAATTCCTGTGTGGGAACTGATGCTACAGCTGTACGTGCAGATAGTTGTAGCCTGCACAGCTCTGCTTTCACATGTTTAACTCCTTTGGGAATTAGTAATGAAAGCAAATTAAGAATAATTTAAAAATATGCCTGTGAAATACCTGTAAAAAAGACTCCTTCCACTTTCCTCACAGTGCTTTTAAAAATAAGATCCCAAAACATTACTTAGCCCAACATATCATTCTAACAAAAACTCCATACTGATACTGGATAATAAAGAGGTCTCAAGCAAAGAGTTATTTAATAGTACATAATTCATCTGAGTTTATGTCTGCTTATACTTTACCCAGCTTATACCTCCCGCTACACAGGAAGGGTTTTGTTTCCAAATGCAATGTGATTTTTTTTACCTACCTGCATAAGGCCTCAATAGCATCTCTGTCCAGAAAGTCATGCTCTCTCTTGACTAGAGCGATGTCAATTGGAAAAAGGAGATCTGTAGGAACACAGACAGATGGAATCAAAAGGACTTTTATTCCCAGTGGTGATTTATTTCAGAACAACCAGCTGCCTCCAGTTGAGCTCACCAAGATGCCAGTGATTGGCACTGCTCAGGTAAACACATGCTATCACCTCAAATGCCAGCAATGCTTCCTTTTCATGTACAAGTTTTTTTGACGTGCAGCTTTGATAACTGAAAGTTCATATGCAAAATAGAGGACAAATTAACAAAGTGGAGATGAAACAGGAGAGGCAAAGAGGCAAATGCAAGCTCCCTATCTGACATCAGAAGTGTCAACTGACTCATGCTAGCTTCATTCAAAATAAATATACAATCAGCATCAAAGTGCTGGTATCTGAGATTAAAGAAGAAGGGTCAGTAAACCCCAAATCTCTGTAAAAGAATGAAAAAAAAGCCCTCCAATCTCCTTGGCTGTTAATCAAGCTATTTAAAAGTTTGACAGTGTTACAACATTAATGAGATATGGGCTGAAATGAAAGCAAGCCAAGCTGTGTGGAGCCCATACCGCCTCCTTTCCTCAGGAGATTATTTAGGTAAACAACCGGGAGACTGAAGGGGAGGAAACAATGTTGGCAGAGAGCTGGAAATTTACTACAGCTCTAAACCAGCAACCACATATATATTATTTACTGTCCTCCACAGATTCCTGACTGTCATATAAGTCCTGATCTGGCATTCCTTGCACAGCCAAAACTCCCACCAAAACCACTGGATGTTCAGGGCACACAGCAACACATGAGAAAAACATGAATATACTGCTGCAGTTGCATGCAACTTCCCTGGCCCGAGCAATCATCTATAAAATATTTTAATTTCCAGAGACTAGGAAAGAATGAGCTGAAATGATGAAAAGAACAAGACTGCTGTTAATTTGTAGAAAGGTAGTTAATATTCCAGGTTTTCTATACCAATAGATAACCTCTCAAATGAACAATTTGTCCCAAATTTGCCTCAGGAATAAACAAATCATGACATAGTCTGCAAAACACAAAAACTTCTCCTCTTCTATAGAAAATTGCAGCATTAGCAAACCAACTGGCAAAAGGCTCCCTGATCGATCTCCGTTTTAAATGCCTACTGCGTGGGCCGCTCCGTATAGTTGACTTCTCAGAACAGAACTCTTACTCAATTGTTTCACAGGTCTTCCCTTCGCTATTTTAAGGTGCAAGTAAAGAGGGTGAGCACATTCAACTGGTATCTTTCATCAGATCTGATTTAAGTTTTTCCACTGAGAAAGTCAGAACCTTGGAATGCCCACGAGAAAACACATGGGAGAACTGAAGTGAGAGAGGTGACTTGGAAGAAGTTGATAATCTGCATGAATCCATTTTTCTAAATGCTTAATTTATGCTGTTGCTATTCCTGTTGTTGCTGCTGCCAGATGGGTCTTGCAAAGGACAATGGTATATTGTTTTCATATAAGGACAGCTGTCTTTTCAATGCATATGGCTGGCCTTGCTGCCACCTCTTGCTGTCACCTCTGTGGTCCTTCTGATGTTATGCAGGACATGGTCCTATATTAGAAATTTTATGTAAGTTTAGAGTCCCTGGGTAGGGCAACGGGAACCACAGGTAGGACGCTTTCTCAATGCAAGTAATTTGTTAGGGGGGTTGCAGTTCAGCATAACAAGAAACCCAAAAGCCCGCTTATTCAACTGAAAGTCTTGTCCCCAGTTATAAAAAAAGACTGGAAGTACAGTCCCAGCTCTGCAGCCCAAGAAAATCTTGGCATCCCCATTAGCACATGAAAAAAAACTAAGAGAAAGAGAAAGGAAATTTAATTTCTGTACAGGCAAAGAAAAGTTTTGCCAAGTGCTGCTTTTGAAAGTACTATTATCATCTCATATTGCCAATGCAGCTGCAAATCAAAGCTCAACGAGATCATTTTTCAAGAAGGTCAGCTCAGCATTTGCTGTCATTTCCAACAGTTATTCATGGTAAATAAAGAACTTTCTATGCTCATTCTTACAGCAGCTGGAGTTTGTTTTGTAAAAAAAAGAAGAGGCAGATAAGAGTGCATAATAATTTTACTACAATGCAAGTAATTTATGTGATGTGGGAGGGAAATTCTGAACAATAACATACCTATATAAAATGGATGTTGCACTTTAAAACAAACTTCTCCATGTTACTCTGCATCAGAGTGCAAGAACTGTATGCCAAAACTACAGGTTCCTAATGAAGACAACAGTTTTAACTGAACAAAACCTTTCTACCAGCAGACACGTGAAGTGAATCCATCCCACAGAAGGATAGAGGAGCGCAGGAGGCAGCAGTGTCTTCAAGAAGCTGCTGCACACCTGCACAACAATGACTTGTATGTTCTTTTTTCCCTTCGTAGTAAGCCTATGTCTAACACCAATCCAAACTATTCTGAAAAAGCACACAGGACATGGGAATCACTAAGCATACAGATGCATCCACGCATAAGCAGAATTTCCAACCTCTGCTCCATGAGGAGAGCTGGCTGGTGGAGCTGGATGCAGCTTCTGTGTTTCTCCAGGTCCAGGCTCATAGCAGAAGGTGACTACGTTCATGAAAACATAGCTCACTGGTGTTTTAACTACAGGGAATGCACCATGGTGCTAACATAACCTTTGTGCTAACATAACCTTTGTGCTATGAGATATTTGTGCTTGGAAATATTCAGAGTAAAACGGAAACCTGGAATAAATTCAAAGCTCCAAGAGTCCTTCAGAGTCTCATTGGGCTTGGTACATTTACACGTGTGGTCGGTGGCAGAGAGCAGCCCAGTCCTCAGAAGTCATCTTATGTACTGTCACTTCAGATGTGCTCCTGAACCTCATTTATTGATGAATATTACATCTTATTGTCCCAAACTTCCAGGGGATGATCAACTTGAAAGCTCAGGTGGGTGCCTACCTTCATAAAGCTGCGCATACTGTGGGAACCCGGCAGCCCGCAGCCAGTCACAAGCTTCCTTGGCCTCAATTTCTGGAAGACAGAAACAAGATACCCTCTGATTAGGGATCTGCAGAGCAAAAACTTCCTCTTCACCACGCCTGCCATTCCCATTGCAAAATAAGCATGAAGGTATTCAGCAACTTTGAACTGAGACACGGGTTTGCTTATCCCAGCTTGCTTTTCTTCTCAGTATTAAATATATCTTAAATTCTGGATAGTCAGTGATATTCACCCATGATTGATCATCAGCTCATCGTTTTAATAGTTAGAGAAGCAAGCACAGATGAAAACTGCAGGAGTTATGGATCATTCCATACCGATTTTGTTAACACTAGAGACACCGGCACTACAATCAATATGAGCAGCATCTGTTCAAAAAATCTTACGATCTTCTTAGCACAACTATTTTGTCTTGACACAAATTCCTAATAGAACTCGTAATACTGTGCACTTTAACATCCTGTAGACAGCACTGACAGACCCAAGAACAAGCAACACACTGTACTGCAGCTCACTCAAGTGCATATTTACTACCCAACAAGAACCTAGTTTCACTGGAGGTCTTCGAGGCATTTATGAGTTATTTGGCATATTACAGGGAATTCAGCTAACTTTCCCTCAACCCAGCCCAAAATGGCATGCCGCAAAATGAAATTATTCACATACATATACATAACACCAAAAGAAAGGAAACATTCTGAACATGGGTTATATTAGTCTATGAATATATTATGTATTATTTCATTTGTTACCTAATACGAACTGCAATAAAGGTATGTTATCTTATTAGCTCGAGTTAGGAGAATATAAAAGGTATTTAGGGTATCCTCCAAGCGTTCAGGAAACAGACTGGGTGAATTTTGCTCTTCTGAAAATTCAAGAACGTGCTACTGAGAATTTAGCTCCCTGCTTAGAACTACCAAACAGACAATGACCAATCATAAACTCTTAAAAGTTCATCTGGCTTTGATTATATTCACTGTTCCTGAAGGCCTAGAACAGCAAAGCTTCACTGTGCACAGCACAGTAGACAATTTTGTCATTTACTTGGAGAAGATACTATGGCTACCTGCAGCAGAACCCATGCACAAGGGGTTTTGCTCAGGATTGCTCAGTTACAAGTTACTGCACATAGGAGAGCAGAGAGCCAAACATAACACCAGCAAAATATCTCAAGATTTTGGCAGGTTAGGAAATATTCCCAGTGTGGCATAGGTACACAATTAAAATCAGATGAAACGGCAGGCGCATTTTAGTGTCTCCAAAATGCTGGCAATCCTCCTCTCATTTTCCAAATTGCTACATCAGGGTTAAAGTATTTGAGCCTTGCCAGACTACTTTGCTAAGATACATACCCAAACCAAGGGGTTAAGGTGAGCCAAAGCACAACATTCCAGATAAATAAACAGCTAAAAATCCACTCTCCCTGAAGTCAGGACAAGCAAGCATTTGTGTAACTTGTGTTTGCTTCACCTTTGGGTTATGGGATCACATGAGAACAAGCACGTACGGACCTATTGACTTAGCTAGTCATTAAGAAAAAGCATTCTTCAATCACAGTTGCAAGCGACTGAAAAGTTTTGCTTGAAGTAGCATTTTAATTTCAGTATCCAAAGGAAATACATGGGAAAGCTAATAGAGAAGGGGAAAAAAAAAGACTCTAAAATGTATTTAAAATTTGTACTGCTAAAGCAAGAACAAACAACAGGATAGCACTATCTAGGGAGCAATGAAAACACTGAATTTAAAAAATCCAAAAGTAATTGTTTAGAGTACTTAAAATGCACTATCTTACAGGTAACACTCGGCAGAAGTATCTGGATTGAATGAGCATTTGCTTCATGTAAAACTGTGAAAAAAATAAATCACCGCTATTTACCCAAAAATGCAGGTAGATGCTTGTGGGGCAACTGAAAAAGTGTCAGATTCCTGACTACTACAGTGGCACTTAAATATTTGTTCACAGGTCCTTTACTGGGCACCCCAGGTGTGAGACCTGTAAATATTTCTTGAGCTAGAAAATTACGAATATGTATTTATCAGATTTTTTTAAGGTTCTCTATAGAAGCTTTGTGTATCTTTTCTGCAAATATATGTGCAAGTTACATGTAAGTCCTATTTTATGGGCATGCAGGTGTCAGGTGCCTTTGGGATTTTCTGAGCATATTTGCTTTCAAAATACCTTTGAGAATCCCCCAAGAAGTCTACATAGGCAATGAAACACTGGAGCTATTCCTGGTTGGCCACAAAAAGTGCAGAGGATAATAAAACATCCGTGCACCTGCCCATCTATTAGGCTAGTCAAACACCTAGGGCTGGGTATAGGGCAGCACCAAGGGTTTAAAAGCAGTATTTGTCCCATTTCCATCTCAAACATTTTTTGGAAAGCCAGGGCTCTCTCTGTGTCAACTCCATCTACACAAAGCATGTGGCAGGGGGACATGGTAGGGTATGGGTGCAGGCCAGACCTCAAGAAGGAGCTTCTTTTGTTCAACACCACTTGGCCAAACCCACGATGGCCCCTAGGCAGTACCAATGTGACCATATGAACAGAAAGGTCATTTCCAACCCAGCCTCCCTATCTCAACCCCGCTAGTTGCTGAGGAGCCAGAGTACAAGAACAACTGCATGTGTATGCATGTGAAATTCAGGCAGAGGGAGAATCCAACCAAGAGTGCACTGACTGGGCTGCATAGAAAGCTGAGTACACCTTTGAGGATAAAATGCATTAGTTAAACTTGAGGTTCTGGACGAATCATTTAAATTATGCTGGAGGAGAAAGCTCATTCCCACACTTCCCAAATCCCAATTTCTCTTCCAGCTCAGCAGCATCAGCCCTGTAACTCTTAGTTTGCCTTCTGCCATGGTTTCATACCTGGGTGAACACTGGAATATGCATGACTACTTGCTGTCTAGATCAATGCAACTGGGATAATGAGGGGCAAAATAGAGAATAACAGAGCTTCCAAAAGTAACATTTTCCTACTACTCCTACAGAGTTCTACAAGTTTCAGTGCACCCAGAAGCCTTAGTTCAGTTTCCATGAGGACCCAGGTTATAGATCATTGCCTGAACTACAAACTCACAGCCAAGCACAGAATCTGCTTGGTTGGGACCAGCCAAGAGGCCCGGCGAGGAGAAAGAGGATCCCTACACTGCTTTCCAATCCATTTTAGGGAAGGCCTACTTCAGCCCAAATTAATCCGCCATGACACGCAAAGCAATTTTCACCATGAGCATCTTTCTAATGGAGAACTGGCAGCGAAGCCGATACAAGGTGCTGAGGGGAAGAGGCTGGTCTCACTCCCTCCTCCCTCTCCATCCCTGTGGTGCCACTTCCCTTCTGAATCAAACATCCTTTGCAGCTAAAACCTTTACAATAAACTACAATTCAGTATACATTCCAGGCAAGAAATGTATGTTCAGCTTTTCAGATGTGCGTCCTGTGCCCTCCCCCAGCAGCAGGAGGTTCTTGTACAAAAGAACCGCTGGCAAGGAAGATATTGCAATATTATTTCTAAATGTCCTGATACACAAGAAAATCTCCTACAAAACAAAAGAAAACAAAAACAACCCCCCTCCAAAAAAAAAAAAAAAGCCCAAAAAGGAGTACAATGATGTCTTTATTTTTGGTGTCGTGTAAGCAAACAGCAGGCAAACGTGTTAAAGAGGAAACAGGAAATTTTTATTGGAAACAGCTTTATTTGTTAGTCCGTCTCACAAAGCAGACCTCCATGCTCAAATGAAGGGTAGGAGTTCCCTTTGTGTATGGTTGGGAACCATTAGTCCTTATTTACCCACTTCCTGGGGGGTTAGGAGGACCCAATTCTTCCCCAAGCTGGTAAGTGAAAATGGAAACTTCTAACATCCTTTTTGTTTAGCTTTGGTTAACCTTCGTTCCTGGCCCTGCAAGTTTGCAAGTTTAAGACTCTGTAGCAAAAATATCTCAATTCACACCTTGTTTGATATGGCAGCTGCAGAAGGGAAAACTATTAAGATATCTACAGTTTTTTTCTTGGATGATACCTTCCTTCCTACAGAAAAAATCAAAACCACACAGTGTGATCCTGCAATAATGTCCCTTCAGACAAAAAGTAATCATAGAAGTCTAGCTAGGAACAGCAGGATCATTCGTTTTCGTGCTTCCTATTTTTGCTTCCACAAATCTGACAGGCAACTTAAACACCGGCTCTTTCAAGGTCTTCAGGTCAAAGTGCAAAGCAGATGTACCTTTGTACACTCATGCACTGACTCCATTTTCACCTAAGTGCTAAGCATCATATGAACAGTTCTTCTAAGCAGATGGTTTCCTCTTGCTCACACACCTCTACAGCCGTATTAGCACCTCCACGTATCAGTCTTACTCATCTCACCTTTTGGCTCTGTCAAGAGAGCAGATTGTAAAAACCTGTAGTGAGACTGGTCAAACCAAAGCTGGTAAAAAAATTCATTAAAAACAGACTTCACTGCTGAAGGTTCATGCCAATGCCATACTGAATAACTAGTTTGTTTGGCATTCTTCTTGGTCTTAAGTTTTGACCAGGTTTCCCTGAATTAGCTTGCAGGAGAGTCCCGTGCGATGTGGAGAATGTGATTTCTCACCATGAATGCTAGAGGTGAACCCACTCACTCCTTACTCTAATGTGTAAAATTCCATGACCTACCTACATACTTTCCAACGCACAGATGGAATACAAAGGGCATTCTTTCCCACTCAGGACTGATGTTCCAGTTTAATGGCTGCAGAAAGCTTTAATGCTTCGAAGCCCATCCTCTTGCTCTGTCTGTATCAGAGATTAACTGTTTCTATGCATTGTGTCCCTCTGAAATTTCTGGAGCTTTACAAAATCTGTGTTAAATTCCAAAAACACTGTCGTGAGCTATTAAGAAGCTTGACATCATTCAGGATCACTTTAAAAGCAACTGTGGTATATATATATATACACGAAATATT
This sequence comes from Laterallus jamaicensis coturniculus, assembly GCA_022605575.1. Taxonomy (NCBI): domain Eukaryota; kingdom Metazoa; phylum Chordata; class Aves; order Gruiformes; family Rallidae; genus Laterallus; species Laterallus jamaicensis. Next base: position 66,766,536 of record JAKCOX010000004.1, read on the forward strand.
CTCTGTATCTCCACTGCCCAAGTACAAGCAATCATTTTTCCAAGTGCTTGAATTACATCCCTGACACATGAATTGTGGTCTCAAAACTAGACTTGATCACACTATCCAACCACTTGGGCTGTAGATCCATGACCACGAATGTGAAATTTAAGACAAACCAGGGAAAAAGAAACAACCCTGCACTATGGCAGCTGTCTACAAATGAGCAGGCCAGGCACTGAAAATGATAAATCAGTTCTGTGCAATGTCATATACCCACAGCCCTTTAAAGTTGGGACAGTATGACTTCCTAAGTGTTAGCCTGCTATGTGTCCATGGCCTCAGATGGCTTTCACTTTGAAGATAGGCAACTGCGGCTTGAAATTAAATTGAATTAAATTCCTTTTCCTAAGTCTGCTTTTTCTCAAACCTATACAGTTAAATATTTGTTAGGCAGTATCGTTATCTTAGTGCTCCACGTCTTTGAAGAAAGCAGCATGTAGCAAGTACTAAAGAAAGCAAAAATGTAATTAGTGAAGAACAACGTTTTATGAGGATAATGCCCTCCAACACTGTAACTTGGTAAATTTGTCAACAAACGTTCAACCAATAAACACTAGCGAATTCTGAAAATCCCATTAAAAGCCAGCTTTCCAAGGCATTTGGAATCCTTATTTATTCTACGAGAACAATCTCACCTTATACAACTGTCCTAAAACATCAGTCTGACACATTCAGCCCAGGAAGGATTAAATTCTGAAAGAACTAGCAAGCCCAGGAGAACAGCAAGTATGGCTTTTGAACTGGAGAAGTGACCTTCCATAAGGGATACCTTTTCTCCTTTCACCTTTAAAGTGCAACTTACATTTTGTGCTAGAAGTTGCCTTTTTTGATGTGTTCCTCTATTTCATGGTGCTTCAATTTACCTTCCACAGTGAAGTGATACATGCTGTCATCTCCACTTAACACTGCCTGCCTCCGCAGTCAATGCAAGCTGATACGAACGCATGTGTTGTTTTAAGAAAATATTTTTTATCAAAAGCTTACTGGGGGGGGGGAAAAAAAAACCAAACCCATGTATTGACAGAAACCATACAGGACACCAAAAATATATACTGCTTTCTAGTCATAAAAAAACCCTAGAAAGAAGTGGTGGTGGGGAATGTTACTCAAATAATTCTCAACTGTATGACGACGGCTGAAGAAACACTCTCCTTGTGTTCCTGCTGGCTCTGGGATAAACACGGGACTGACTTTTCCAAGTCATGGAGCCTTGCAGCAAGACAGTAACTATGCTGCCAATGTTATGCATAAGCCACAGGACGCTGGGAGAAGAAACAGGGTATGTTTGGAATTTGTGTGGGAACAGATGAAGGAGGAGTAAGGAAACAGATGTTTAAGATCATATATTGGTATTTTCTCTGAAAATAATCAGGAACTTTGAACGCTGTTTCTTTGTCAGCTGAGCTTTTGGAAAGACCAAAAGGCTTACTTCCACTGGTAGGGTCTTACATTTGTTTAGTCCCTTAATGATGAAAGGTAAATAATTATATACATATACATGTGTGTGACTGGTTTCCATAATAACCATGTAGGTGTATGTAACTTCCCTGCCTACTAACTGTACCAGGTTACACAATACAGTAGTTTTAATTGCTCACCAATCAATCCCCTTGGCTAGCACAGGAAACACAATACCACTTTTGTGAACCAAAATCTAATTAACTTGGATCTCCTATTCCTAGTCTCCAGCACATCAAAATCTCTTCAAAAGTTTTTCAGCTCAAAACTTAACAAGAGAAACAACATTTGTTGAAAATACTTAGAACGTTTAGGGACTGAGCCAATGCTTTCAGAAATTAATGGAAGCCTCCATGAATTTCCCAGGAATTAAGCCCTTCCTAAAATGGACTCATGGATCTCTAAAACCCAACAACTTTTCAGGAATAAAGCGGATCCATTTCACAGTTCTCTTCATGATTTTTTTATCCCCCCTTCCTCTCAAAAAAATTTAATTGAGATTTCTGCTTTCCCTAAATTCAGTTGTGCTGCACGAGGAGCAGCCCAGGTTTTCATCAGAGCTTAAGAAAGGACAGCACCTATGACAGGAGGGTAGAGAGGGCACAACCACCATCCCCAGAGCCTGCCCTGGCTGGCAAGATGTCTTCCGATCTGTCAAGAGGGCCTGGAGCAACTGTTGTACTCTGAAAAGCATCAAATTCACATCATTTCAGGATTTAATACAGGGCTTTAGAATAAAGGACATTCTCCATGTCTCTGTCAAACAACTTCCCTATACACTCTGTAACAGATTGCAATTACTGCCTATTTTCACATCATTAAATATGCTTTTAATTTCCTAATTACTTCCTAACTTGTTGGAAGACTTTGGGAGAGCATGTTCTAGGACACACAAGAACTGTCACAGCTCCTTTTTTACACTGTAAATCAGGACCCTAATTTTTGCATTTCGAGTATATGCAGGAGGATTAAGAAAGAAATTTAAAAGCCAGCACACTCTCAAATTAAAAACCAACTTTGTTTAAACAGAAAAGGAAAGCTTCATGTGGCAGTTTTTCTGCCAAAAAAGTGATTCTTCTTATAGATTAAAGATGGTCTTCTCCCATTTGTTTCTAAGAAGATTCAGAGATGAAGAGGAACAAGATGTCAAGAGACTTAGAAAGACCTTAAGAAATAATTGGGCACGTGGGTTATTTATCTGGCCTGATTAGCACAGGGTGGTCTTGGAGGAGGATTATTTGGGGCAGAGAAAGCAGTTAGTCAAATCCTCTGACGGAGGTCATGTTGACAGATTCCAGAGTGAGAAACGAATCCTCCTCCAAAGACTGGGAAACAGAAGATGCCTTTAACCTTCTCCACTCTCAGAAATTACTTGGTTAGAATGACTTTTGAGAATACTGAGGGGCAAACATTAACCATTGCTACTCCCAAGCCCAGCATGAATATTCTCTCATTGCACCCTGTCTGCAAGCTAATAAACTTGCACATTGTGTGTAAAGCTCAAATCAAAGAGGTGCATTGAGCTCCAAAGGGAAGCAAAAGTGAGTCCAACATGACAGACACTTCCTCTAAAAATGCCTGGGTTACATGTTCAGATCTAGAAAATACTAATCCAAGCTGGTTCAATGGTTCATACAGAAGAAAAGTAGATTTTGGATAGTCAGTTACATCTTCTGGCTTGTCAAGCCTCAACCTCAGACCCATTCACACACAGAGGAAAATCCCTATGGAAGACAGACAAAACCTTCCCATCATAGCTGTTCAGTTCTTACCTCACTGATGACCCAGTCCCCAAAGTGCACCCTATGTGGATGCTACAACACTAGATATAAAATACTGATGGCAGTGAAACAGCCCAACATAAAGCTGGTAGTGCCCCAGCTGAACACCTCTTGCCCTAAATCCGAATTGGAGATGCAAACCTGGATTTTCCCAAAGCAAATGTTACTATGAACTTCCTACTTCCAAATGTTATAGTTGAGGTATTCTGCCTGTGCTACTGCACGCTTGAAAATGCTTTTCTTGGGACCTGATCCTTGAGAGAATGCTCTAGACAGAGCAGAGCTATGATGGTACCAGTGCAAAGCCAACACAAGGCTGTGAAGGAAAGCAGAGAGACTATTTATGGAAAGAAGGGAAGTTAAAACAGATCACAGAGCTTTACAGTGGAAAGTTTTTGTACCTTACATGGGAAATTTCTTTGCAGACACACATATGGACAGCAGAGAGAAGGGTGGCCAGCAGAGCATCGAGTTCTGTGGGTCCACAGGGTCGCAGGAAGAACATCCCCAAAATGCAAGAATGCAGAGGGGTTATTTTTATTAATCCAGAATTGTCAGTAAATGACAGTAAGTCTGGGAAGGTCAAACTGTGTCCACCCATGGCTTCAGCAAATGTCTTTCATTCATTTTGTCAGGAGGTGTTTTTTGTACAAACTCAGAAGAGCATTTGGATAGACTTAGACAAACATAAAATAAATATATTTAAAACTGAGCCTAAGGAATTCTGCTCCATTTTGTACTTCAAAAAAAATCCCCACCAGCAATAAGTAGGTCATCATATTGTGTCATTAGAAGAGAGACAGTATTTTTTCCTGATCCAGTCTCATCCAACACAGTCCTTCCAAGGGAAACAAGTGCCAGACAATATTTGAAAGAATATCCTAACAAATAACCATGTTTATCATGCTCTTCTAAAGACACTGAGGTACTTCAGAAAGGTATGTAGCATTACCTGTAACTTTCAGATAATGAAACTCAAGTGATTTAAAGCTAGCCAGTTAAGCCATTCTTGACTTTATGTCTACCAATTATGTCAGTGGTATTTTAACTAAGGGACCTACTGATTTCACAGGTATGCAGGGTACAATAGGGTGGTACTCAGCATCAGCAAGTACGGCAGAGTAAGCGTCCAATGAAAAGAACCAGGAAACTCCAATCACAGCCCAGTCCTGTGCCCCTTTCATGAGACTCGCTCATCACTACTGGAAGACAATACTTTTTTCATTAAAATAGGAGAATGGAGAAAAAAAAAAAAAGGAAAAAGAAAAAAATGGAAAAAACTTTGGAAATCAAAAACCACACAAGGCAGTCTTGATGCCCTCCTCAAGTCAGAAATACTGATAGTACAGGTACAAGCAAGAAATACATCTGGAACTGCTGAAGTTACCAAAATGACAGGGTATCTACAGTCACCATATCACTGGAGAGGATTTAATGTTCTGTAATTCATTCACCCTGAAACATCAAGCATCAGACTGTAAGCAGAACAATAGGATACCCCACGAAGACACAAAAATTATATAGAGGCATCATCACTTTACTTAGTGGCAATCAAACCAGCACGTTTTCTGTGAAGTGCAGATAATCTGATTGCTGTATTTCTGTAATATGCACAGGAAGGAAGGGGAAACATCTGAAGTTATTTTTATTTCCCCAAGTCTTCTGGCTTATACTGTATGAATGCTAGGGTGGGTCTGGCATTGTCTGAAATGTGTCAGGGTCCTTTTGCATAGCCTCATTTCCTTCTTCCTGTTGCTAGGAAGGATAGTTAAGCATGAAAAGCTCCTGTTTACAGTACAGGACCATCCTGTTAAGCACATGAGTTCTCTTCCTCCATCTCCTTTTAACCAGCCATGGGTGCAGTTGTGTTTATGCTTAAGCCAACAGCACGAACGAGGGGAATTGGAAGAGGAGTTTGAATCTCTCAAGAAGCCCAAACATAACATACTGTGGTGTTCTGACCAGGAAAAAAACCCTTTATCATGCAAACTGCATCTCTAAATATTTGCAGAACTCATAAATTCACATGCCTCAAACAAACCATCGTCTAGAATGTAATGAATTAGAAGAACCAGAAAAGTAAAACCAAGTCACCTCTCATCTCCTTCTTCTAGGAATCCTAACATAAATATTCAAGATTAGGGCAAAAGGACAACTGCAGTACCTTTTTCCTGCCCCCACCAGAAGCAAAATATGCAGGGGACTTGGGAGTTTCCATGATTAGCAGCAATCCTTGCCTCTGGCCCAGCAAAGGCAGCTGCAGAATTGGCTGGGAAGACCCTAACTCAATAATTTAAAAAAACTAGACTGAATCTATACAACTGATAAAACCCAAATAAAAGTGTAACAAGATATATTCTTGCTTTTAACTACCATTTAGAAATGAAATTTAACAATAGCTCCATGGTGTTTAAAACAATGTATCTGCACTTCCTTTTGATTAAAAAAAAATAATCAATTAACAAACCAAGTTATTTCAAAAGAAGATAAAGAGATCAGGAAGTCCTAGAGGTTACAAAAGGTATCTCCGAATGCTTTGATTTCTATGAACTTGTAGATGAAAGGAATCTCTTGCACATACTATAGTCCATAATCAGAGAATCTCAGCCCTCATCAGGATCCCACAGGCAAACTGAAGTAGTAACCCAAACCCATCTGCTAGAGACACCGATCCCACTTCCCCGCCTTTCTCTTTCTTGTTGCTTCTGCTGAAGAGGCAGGATAAGGATGCCTACAGGACATCATTAAGGATACCTGGAAGGGAAGATAGCGGGCTACAGTTGCAGAATCAACAGAGGCACCTAACACCAAGCCAGCAGTAGCCTGGGTGCCAGACGGACACCAAATCGCTCTGGCACTGAGCTGCTCAGATCCATACTCCCAGGCTCATATGAAATCTGCTTGTCTATTATTTCTCTAAAGTTCACTACAAGCAGCCTTAAAAGCACTCTGACTCAGAAGATTTGCTACTGGGAATTTCTTGATCAAGGCAGGGCAATTCAAACAGATCACACTTACCCCTGTAAAAAAATAAAAGCATGCATAATTGATGGCTAAAGATAAAATTACATTTCCCAGCCTTTTAATTCACACGTACGACACAGCAGGCAGAACCTTCTGACCTACTTAAATATACTGTTCAAATGTGGTCATTTCTTCAATATTCCAATTATCCCAGAGAGAACAGGGGAATAACAAAAAAAAAGGGTTAAAAAAAAAAGAGATTGTTGTATCACCAGTAAGTGCCCTTGAATGGCAATCGAGCTCATTAGGCTAATGGCAACACATCGCTCAACAACTTCACAGTTACACGGCTCAAGTAAGTCCTGGTTGCAGAAAGAGGAGGGGGACACGGAAGGTAAAACTGCCCGGCTGGAAAACAGCATCGGCTTTCTGTTAGCCTCGAGAAGGGGGCGGGGGGGGGGGGGGCGATCCCGGCTGGCAGGAGGTGCTGCTCCTCCAGCGGGATCAAAGCCTCCGAGGGTGACATCAGGGCTCGCCACCGCCGCACGGGGGGAGCCACCCGGCTCCTGGAGGCCATCGGGCTAATTACGGAGAACTTCAAAAGAGACCCGCCGTTTCCCGTCTCGCAAGGGCTCCCGGAAAAAAAGCCAACAAAACCACCCCCAACCAAAATACCCCAACCCCAACCAAGCCAAAACCCACCCAAAAAAGAGGGACAAGGGATGGCCGCGGTGCCCTGTACAGAGGGAGGCCGTATCCTGCGCGTCGCTCCGCGCTCCCTCCGCAGCTCCGGCAGCTGCTAACCCGTTCGGTCCGACCGGAGCCGCAGCTGACCGCCCTTCACGGCAGTAAAAAGCATTCCGCGCTCCCGCAGCGCTCCATGTCTCACCTGGAGCCCGCAAACACGGCCGGCTGGAGATGCGCACCGCACCGCGGGACGGGGCAGCCGCCGCCCCCGCGGGAAGCCCCCCCGCGCTCCTGCCAGTGCTGCCATTCCGGGCACCGCACGGTGACAAAAGAGGGACCCTGATTCCCCCCAAACCCCACGGCGCTGCTCCCGAAACACCTCCCGGCAACGATATCCACGATGCGCGAAGTCTGCGCCCCCGGGCGCGCAGCTGCCACCAGTTCCCCCCACGGGGCAGAGCCCGAAGCTTACGCGTGAGGATCATGGTCTCCCGCCTGCTGTCGTGCCCCCGCGGGGCTGCCTGCCGGGCCGCCTGCGTCCCTGCCCGTTCGCCTTGCCTGCCTGCCTGCGCGGCGGCGGCTCGCAACTGACGCCCGGCGCGGAGGAGAGGAGCAGTGCGGCCCGCCCGGCCCCTTCAGCCGCCCCCGCCCCCGCCGGCAGGGCCCGCCCTGCCGCCAGCCCCGCTCCGCGCTCCCCCCAGCCGCGTAGGGAAGAACACTTACGCGCAGGCAGGCGCATCCCGCGCAAGGGTTTACCTGGTCACGATCCGTCAATACAAGCGGAAAGCGACACCCATCCCAACTCCCCCCACACCCGTTGCATCGATGGGGGGGTCAAGGGGAACGGCACAAATCGAAGATAATGTGGGCAAAGACTGTTGAATGGCTTCTGTCCCCTTTGCTCCTTCGTGATTTTTTAATAGCTATCAGCTACTGAGGTCCCTTTTTACGCAGTGGTGATGTTCATGAAGAGCAGTCGGCAAAGCTCTAAATACTCTTCCCAAGAAACGTACAGAAGAGCCGAAAGAGAGAAAGCACCACAGCTCCTTGGCATCATACATTAGCCAGTGTTGGGAAGGCCTGAGCAGCCCCAGGCTCTCGGGGTGTTAGTCTAAAGGCAGGATGGCCAGGGGATGGTGGTGCCTCCCTCCTCGGGCAATGTGAAACACTGAAAATGCCTGCACACCATCAAAGTCTCAGTCTTGACCTGGATGGACACAAGTGTTTTCCCCATGGGGACCACAGCATGGCCACAGGAATGGCTTGCAGATAGCAAAGCAAAGCCTGACTTCATACCTCTGTGCTTGAGTGTCACTCCCTATGCCATTTACTCCCCTGTGTAATTTTGCAAAGACCTAATGCTTGTTTCTTGCTTTTAAAGCTCCCATCCAGGGCTTCAAATTGGCACAAAAGAGCTACTTTTCAGCAGCTGCCAAACTACCAGCATGGAAAAGAATACTGTGAAATTTTGAAAACATCTAGGTTCCATCAAAGATTATGATTGGTTCATTTTCTTCCAAGCTAACACTGTATTTTATACTCACCAGTGTTATTCTAAGATTCAGTTGTCATTTCTGCACTATGATCTGTCAGATGCAGAGTATATACAGTGTGGTGCCTGAGCAGGCAATTTGCTGAAGAATAAACATCTCCCCCTTCCATAGGCTGCAAACTGTGGCCAGTTGGCGATTATAGTGTTGTTTCTGGAAACCCCTACACAGCTCCAGGTCATTAATTTACTTTAATAGCCCAGAAGAAGATGGAACTGCACTATGTCTTCAAGCTTGACTTTACATACATTACCCGCTTAATCAATTACTTCTCCATATCTAAACTTGCTCTGGTTCTTTTTGGCACAGCCACAGGTACCTACATTTTTGAATGCTTCTTGTAAAGCACTAGGATATATGTTTACAAGGTAGGCCAGGCCCATAAATCGTGAATTCTTAACTCTAACACAGGGAAGAAAGACATATGCTAAGCCCCAGCTGTCAAACAGACAATTTTGCTCTAATTGGCTTTCTCTCGGCATTGTATATAGCTTTATGCAGTTGGTATACTGGGAAGTGACACGGCAGTCATGACAAGAGATGGAAAACGCTGGTTGCACACTGTGTGTGTGATTTTCAGAGTGAATTCTAGAAAGAGAGGTTGTTTCTGCAGTAAGCATCCTCAAAGGGAAGGTAAAGAAAAAAAATACCCCGAACGTGTGAGAGCATGCTGGCACTAAGGCATTTCCATCACAATGATAATACTGGAACCAGAAGACCACTGTGTGTCATGTTAATACTCTCGGTAAAAAGCAGGTCTTATACTTGCAAAACATGACTGCCTAGGCTGCTTCCTGGACCAAGCCTGCATCTCCGTAGAGGAAGCTTTTGTATAGGACCCACAGGAAGCTTTTGAAGGAGAGAAAGGATTTCTACTCTGTAGAAAAAAAACAAAAACCAAAAACCATCAAAACAGGGAGTGTTGGGAGGCATTATAAAAAGGAATTGAAAAATAAGTTAAGAATGAGATGTTTGGGGCAGGGAAGTAAAATCCAAAGTGAGAAGGCTGCAGGATAGATACGAAACAAGAATTTGAAGTCAGAGAGTTTTTCCTGAGGATTCTGAGAGGGGTGAGTGGTCAGATCCCTGAATACTGGACAAGTGTGGCCCAGACACAGAAGACAGGAAGCTCTCAATAGGTAAATCAAGGCTCATCGTTCTCACCTCCACCACTTTGTAAAATAGCAAATGAATGATGCTGTTGATGATAAAACACTATGTTTGTGCTTTAGGTCAGTGCTCCTGTTCTGTTTGCAAAGCTAATCAGCCCCACCGCGAAGGAGCAATCTCCACCCTCATTCAAGTCTTTGTGGATTCCCTCAGCGATGTCAGAACCAGTGACTTTTGTGATGGAGCAGTCTGTCTGCTGGAATCATCACTAAATAGATGCTGAAGGATTATCACTGACCTGGATTAGATTCTTGCTAGTAATCTGAAAGAGAAAGGCTTTGATTCTAGTTTCTTATCAACCCTTGAAGACATGCAGTCTCTCTGGTTTGCATTTTAACTTGGAATCTATAGAGCTGCTTAAGCAGGCGTATTTTCCAGCTGAAAAGCAAGGCACCAGTCTCACACTGGCCGTAAAACGTGCTCAGAGGAGCATTCCACCTGAGGCATGGGCGTTCAGCAGGCTACAACCACCCTAATCACTCATCCCTCTTTAAAGAGCGTTGTGAAATCAGTAGAGATTTGGCCTTTAATATTTTTATTTCTTTATCTCTCTGGCTCTTCAGGCAGCTGCCTGACAGAGACCCTGGATTTTAGAAGTAGCCTGCCTAAGAGGATTGTTTCTGTGGAGTACTGTTATCCCTAATGCAATCAATGAGCTCTCGCTGGATGGTAAAGTCATTGTAAAGGATTGCCCGACGGGCACAATTATTCACTTTAAAAGGTGAATTCTCCTTCTGTTGTAACTGCATAAGGGAGTGATTCGCAGGATGGGCATCTAATAATAAGGACTTGATTGTCCTCTCTTTTCCCTCCCAGGCTCAAATGCCTTAATGGTTAACTGTACCCTTGTCATCCTTTTTCTTCTCAATAGTGTAGTACACAGAGAAGTCCATATTCTTAATTAGTCAACTGACCTGCCGGTACAAACACAGGATTGTCAGACACATGATTGCAATTCTAAACGATAGTATTAATATCCTCTTAGTAACAGCATGATAGATTATAGAGCAGTTTCAGCCCAAGTTTCCAGGCTTCTGGCTCTGGGCTTGGATTCCTTGTCAACTGGGATATTTGCATGTAGTATTTCCACAGCTCAAAGTACCTTCGTGTTCCAGCCATTGTCAGTGAAATAATTAAGTTTGCATTTTTTAGCACTTGACTTGACTGAAAAGTAATTATTTAAAAGAGTCTGTAATTGTTCAGGCCTCTTGACTATGAGTGTTTGCACTATCACTTCTCAGAGATAAGCGGTATTAAGAGGGCCTTGCTTTTGGAGAAGGGAAGCTATTGTTTCACCTACTAGAGAATCACAAAATGACACATAGCATCTTTCCGAAGTACTTTTTAACAAAATACACAGTAAAAATCTTTATATTGCGTAGGCATAAACTTTACATCTTGTAATTGACAGGCTCTCTGCTCTAGAAATCTTCCTTTAGAAATAAACAGTATTAGAAATATTACTAGCTCATCATGTAAAGGGGACTGTTACTTATATTTGGTTCCAGGCAACGCTTAGGGATTTTCTTTTCTTTCTTTTTAGCAGAAAATAATAAAGAAAAATCACTTTGCCTTTATTCTTGGATGTATATAACTGACTGTTTTAAAAGGAGGGATAAGTGAGCTCTATACTTCTGTCTGCTTTTGAATGCCCTCAAGCATCATGAGTTCAGCAGTTCAGGCTGGAAATGAAATTACCAGGTTCACACTGTATTTAAGAAAGGCTCTATTATACCGATGCACAAAAGGATGAGAAATGAAAATGGATTACATAGTGCAACAATGATACAGTTTGGTAAAACATAAATAGAGAGAAACTGAAATAGGAGAGGGAGAGAAATAAGTATTTCCAGTCCATTTTGAACACAGATGGTATTTTCCTTAGCTTACATGGAAAACCATTGGTTTACAGAAATTGGTGGAGAAATTATATTTAAGATGCTGTCACTGGTGGTGATTCATTTTTTGAAGGCTGTAGAATTTTCTACTGATAATGGTCTGCCTGCCCTTCAATTAAATTACATTAAAAAAAGTGATTGACCTTTGTAAAAACAACCAACTGAATTTAACTTTCAAGAAGGTAAGGAAAGCAGATTTGGGTAAACCAAACTTTATTTAGAGGAAGTGATAGAGGCGGGCAGTTAGAATTTCTAACCTGTGATGAAGCCTCAGAGGTGATCCAGGGTAAGTATATAGCTGGTGGCACATAGAAGTAGTCCTTCCATGTGCTCAAAACATTCAGAATAACTGTTCTTTTACTGATAAAGACAGCACTGCTTCACAGCAAGGAATCTGAACCTGAAATTATCAGGACTAAAACCTCTGCATGTGGGAGTGGTTGTGTCAGTGAGACCTAATGGCTATGCAGGTCACAGGAGGCTGACTTAACACACACCATCAGAGAAAGCAAACGAAGGTTTGGTGCCTCTGCCAAGACACAATCCCTCGGGTCAGCTGTGGTAGCTGCCTTGGTGGCCGTGAGGCAGCAGAGCTCCCTGGTATGAGGTGTCATGCCTGACCCTTCTCCTCTCTTTGTGGGTTATTTGAATGGCAGTGGCCGTGCAGGGATTTGCACCCCTCCTTCTCTTCCTCTGTATTTACAAAGCACGATGTGAAATGAAGTGGGAGAAGATGACAGCACAAAGGATGCTTTTCTTCAAAATATATTTTACAGAATGATCAAAAGATGAACAACTTGATGGTGTGTAACAGAAGCAGGATATATATCTCAGCTTTGTGTTGCTTGGGAAAGAGGAGGGCTTTATCAGACCAATGCTCTGTGTTCTCATGACAACAGCTATATTATTATTAAATCAACCAGCTCTTCCTTCTTCATTTTAAAAAGCAAACAGATTTTACCTTCCACCTTTGAACCCACCAGCTTCCAAGGCATTCCAATTGTAAGATGCTTTTTTTTTTTTTAAACCTCATTCTGTGTTCATGCATGACCTCTGGTCCGATGAAGAAAAGAGGTCAGCTTTCACCGAGAGACAACACTAACCTCCATTAAAACAAGATGTAAGATGCAAGTTGCCCACTAAAGTAGATGAAAACTGAAAGACCAGTGCTTTAAACATGTCAAAACAGTGGTTAAAAATTGGTTTATGAAGCAGCTGTGTTGTTATAATACACATGAGATGTTAAACCTTTCAGCATGACACCCTGGGACAGACCATGTCAGCTATACAGTATCCAGCTGGGATTAAAAGGAGTATAAGGAAAGTCCCTTTTTTTCCTATTATAGTAAGCAAAAAAAAAAAAAAAAAAAAGAACAATGAAAAATTTCCTTTCAAGAACAAAGGTTTTCTTCTATCTTCCATCTTGTGTGATCCAAGGCTTTTTAGTTAAATGAACTCTATATTAATTAAACTTATTTCCTCGGGAGGAAATAGGCACATGCATCCACCTGGTCCAGTTGACCCATTATGTGAAAGACTGCTGGTGTTTTAGCTTTGGGTAATCTTCAGGACTCAGGAAATAATTTTAAACCCGTGGCTCAATAAAACATGATAACTATGGCAACTGGAACATATACACTGATGGCTAACTTCACCTCAGCGGTCATCAGCGTTCACCTTCATACTGTTGTGTGAAGAGTAGCTATTGTTAATGTAATGTGAAGCTACAGATACATGGAAAAAGTAAAACACATATTAATAAGCCCAGTGAGCAAAGTTAGGCCTGGTGTAAGTCAGGATAGTTTCATAATCCTCCTTGGTCTTGTTCTTGACAGCACGCTAGACCGAGACTCGAAATGCCTATCTGCAGTCCCATCCTGTTTTAATATATTGCGCAGCCTTGGTCTATCCATTCCCTTTCTCATACTTCATTTTTCCCTAGATAAAATAGGGAGAATAATACATGCCTCTCTTGCAAAGCCCTTGAGATGTGCTGTGGGAAGTGCTGTGTGAGATTATGATGCTGACACTGAGCCTAATAAAAATCCTCTTGCAGACTGCCAGTTCGACTGCTTCTTTCATTGTCCATGCCCATGCTCTTGCTTATTGTAACTGAAAAACAGCTTGCTGCAGCAATTACCTTGTGTTTTACTGGGAGATGTGTACATGCAGACAGTTACTTAAGAGCACCTTAAGTAACTTGCTGGAGTGTCAACACCCATAATGATGCCTGAGGAAAGATGAGAGAAGTGGAGGGGGAAGCTAGCTGTCTTGCCAGCAAGAACAAACTGAGTTGGAGAAGATTTATTAGGTGTATATTACCCAGATAAATGTGATCCTGTCTTGAATGAGAGCCAGCAATAGCAAGGGGAGAGGGTCAGGCAGAAAGAAGTGGCTGTTTGGCCTTCGTCAACAGATTCTAGGCCTGACAGAGATTAGGAGGAGGAACAGAATCCTTGGGGTGTTCATTCGTCACTCTAAAATTTAGGATTATTAATTCTGAACGGATGGCCAGTTTAGCTGAAAAAATGCCTCATCCTCCTCCGTGCCACATTTCTCTTTATATGCCAGCACGTTGCGGAGAGTGAGAGTACTGCACGATACCATTTGTGAGTGTGATGCAATACACAGCAGTGACTGACAGGTTAATAGGACCTTGCGTGTTTTACAGAGACAGACACATATTCTGTTACATGACCACAAGAAAAAGAAACACGGAAAGCGGTTAGTTTGCTTTCATATTTCAACACTGTCACATTACAAAGGGCTACCTTTTTCACTCTGCTCATTTCTGAAGTTTTACTTTTGCCTTCATATCATTTTACAAAAAAAAAAAAAAAAAAGACATGGCAAATGAGTTTGTTCTTGAGAGAGCAAATCTCTTTTATCTAACCCTAGCCCAGACGGTAGGGTTAAAAAAAAAGATTTTCTTTTATTATTCCTTATTACTGAGAGTATAGAAGAAACAGCATTATTTTTACTAGAGGAAAAAAATAACCAACAAAAAACAGGGCCCTCTCATATTCTGAAATACCTTTTTTTTTTTTCATCAAACTTCAAAATATAAAACAAAGTAGCAGGGATTGGAGAATGCTTTTAGCTAAATCTCTTTATCCAGTACACCTGACAAATTGAGTTTACTTGTCTGTTACATTAAACTTTACAACAGCTCTGACACTAAAGCAACAGAGCAAACCCTTCACTCTCTGTTACTTCAAATAAAAAAAATGCAATGAAGCAGATTCTCTACTCTTGTAGATAGTACATTTTGAAGCCTGTGGTTGCACAGTGACTTTCAAGAGCAAAGGAGCTACCTGTATAACTCAATTTATTCTAGTGTAATGCAGATTCAGATTCCAGATAACAGGCTTACTCATTCTGTAGCAAATGATTCACATTTTTATACAACACCATTAGAATAGCAACAAATGCAACCTGAAGAACCCCTTCCTTTTATCACCCTCAAGTGCTGAACATCCCTGGTAATGTGACGAGCCCTGTGGGGATCTGACAGTGTGCATACATGGAACAGATACAGCTCTGATGTTTTTAAAACCTTTTTGCCATTGGATTCTTTGGGTCTTATGTTTCTGATGGGCTTACTGAAGATTCATTAACATAAATGATGGGTGGCACAAAACAAGAAGCCTTATCTGTTTAAGGAACCTAATCGTTTCTTCAAACCCAGTTAAAATGTGTGAACAACATTATTGATAGAACGTGGTGCCAATGGGGGCTAATGAGAGGGATCTGTTTTGAGAAAAGTAACACACAGAGGAGAAAAAAAAATTAGATTCAGCTAAGCTGCTTTTTGTTTGATCACAACTTCAGAGAGTTCAAGGCAGCCAGCAACATACCTGTGCTAGGATCAATGGGGCGAGTGATTAACAGTGATAGGACGTCCTGCACCTTTCATGCTCAGACCAGAACTTTCTCTCCTTTGAAACAAGAACTCTCATATAAATAGAATTGTATTTCTCACGAACAGCATTAGAATACAGAAATAGTCTCAATTTCCTTTGCTGAGGAATCTTTATTTTTCCCAGATACAGAATTAAACCTGAAGATTAACAGTGCTCCTGGCATCTGATTTTTAGTCAGGAAGTATAAACAATGACTTGAAAGGTGCGTATGCAGAACTTTCCATCTGATTTACCAGTAGCTCTTTAGAATCTGTCATGCATGTCATATTGACCTTACAAACTTAATTACCTAAGCTCTAAGAAACCACGTGCTTGACTCGCAGCTCCTTAATGTAAATCAATGATAGCGCTAAGGAAAATCCCTAACAAAAAACATCCTGAAAACTTAGATTCTCACAGGTCAGAATGTGGATTTTCTCAGCTGTTAAAATGAATTATTTGGAAAGTATTTTAAAATAAAAGACACATTGCACTTGGCCTAGGGAGCAAGAATCCCACATGTCAAAAAATGATGAGCAAGATCTTGCCAAATCATAGACTGCCTCAAAAGTAATTAGTTTTAAACATAGAAACTCTCTGGTTATAGATCAAAGACAAGAATTTTATGGGATTGCCAGTATGTAAAAAAATTAATCAAACCAAAAGACAACGTGTCACTTCTGTGTTGGCCAGGTATCTGATGCTTTTAATAGCTTACCTCCATTACTATTTTTGTTGCATTTCAGAAAGTTAGCTGATGTCATCATGAGTTTTGGGTCACATGGCGAACTTCCTGGCTAACGTACAGAACGAGAACAAGGACAATTCACCCTCAGCTCTGCTTCTGAAGCAAGCTATTGGCCATAAAGGCAAGCTTTTAGCTAACCTAGGATTCTTGGATGGTCATCTGTTTCCAAAGGGCAGAACAGCTTCTGATAACACCTTTTTCCCCCTAAGCCATGTGAAGAACTGTGTACTTGACGTAAGAGTTTCTCATCTTCATGTCTGTAGCACCCACTCGGTATTTCTTTCACCTACTGCCAGTTTCTTCACCGCTTTCTTCCATTTCCTTTCTTTCTATTTCTCTCTTCCTCTTTTCTTCCCTTCTCATTGCTATCTGCTACCAATAGTGATGACAAGTAGACGTGCCCTCCTGAGTTTTTTTCCTCACCTCTGCTTCCTTTGGCCAATGCAAATGAAGAGCAGGTGGAGCACCAGAACCAGGGCTGTTAACCATGTTCCTCAACAAGGTAAAAGCATACAAACCAAGAGAAAAACATATCTAATTTCTAGGAGGAACTAGGAATCTAGAGCTCAAAAGGGAAATGTAGGAAGACTGAGAGACATGAGATGACTGGGAGACTGAGTGAACTGTACCTGAGCAAGCCATGACCGCAGATGCACAGCTAGTGCATATCTAGCAATTACTGTAACAGTTCAGTGGAGCCAGGTGATACCCAGTGCTCAGAACCCTTAGATGTGAACAAACGTAGTAAATGAAAGAGGAAAGAGAATGGTCTTCAAGCACCCCACTGAATTTCTGCTAGAAATGCTTTATATAGCTTTAGGTTATGTTAGGGAGGAAATCATCAGAGTGTGCAGAATATAATGTAAAAAAAAATTGAGAACTGCCTACCATTTCATAGCTACTCTATAACGTAGTGCAGAGCATAAGGGAAAGCTCAGACAGTTATGAAGGGTTGGTCTGCTTGTCTGGATGTAAAATTTGCATCTTGCAGGACCCAGGATCTCCTTCCTTGATTAAAAAAGGGCTTTGCTTATTTCAGCATAAAAAAGGAATTTAAACCTCATTCCTATAAACTTGTGTGTGCAACTCTATTTGGGTTGGAGGGTATATTGAAATTTGAGTGCATAAATGCTTTCAGGATCACAGCCTTCCTTTTTAGATGATGGATTTTCAGGCTCTTTCACAGACCATTTTTGTGATCTCAAACACACTTCATTTGAAACTCTTATGCTCATTCCATTAAGAATAGCTTCTCAAGAATGAAAAGCTGATGCTTTATCCTCTGGCCACTCGTACCTACTATTTCTGATCTGGCTGATAATGCCAGAAATCAAAGTACAGATTCTCAGAACAGCAGGGCTTTTCATAATGGTCTCTCGGCATGAAAAGTCCATGTGTCAGCTAAGAAAATGAATTTCTAATAATACTTGGCACTGAATGACTGGTTTGCCTCAAGGGAGTACACCAAGCTCTGTTTATCTGATCTTTGTAACACTGAAATAGATTTCACCTATTTGAATTATCTTTGCCTTAGCCATCTTTATATCAAGAAGCTTATCCTGGATATAAGCACCTCAAAATCAACACAGGGATTTTTTTTTTTAATAAATAAAAGCACACTTGGGATATTTGCATTGGTGTGCTTAGTTGTGTTTCTTTCTTGGACAGTGAACATAATTTTTGGTGCCTGTTTAAAATTCTGGAGAAGTTTGCTAGTGACAGCAATTAAGAATTACTTTTTTTTAACCCAGCTGATATTATAAAAACTTCCTCTCTGCACAGGTTTAATGTAGTTGCAAAGATGTTACCTATGAGTGTGATGTCTTATTTACTTACTTATATTACTCAAAATAATTTTCAGAACATGCTACTATGCAAACTCTGTGTGTAATGCCACAGATGTGAATGTGACCTGCAGTTTGGTGTTGTAGTAAAGCACAGTAAGTTAAGGCTCTTCGATTTCTTTGTAGTACAACATAGACTGTGTATGCATATACTGTAAGAAACAAATATATATGATTGATTTAGAAAGTAATACCTCTGTTTTGCTTTAGATTTGGAATAGTAATCTGAAAAAAAAAAGTATGCATTAAAAGGCTAATTAGCTATTTTTTGTTCATACAGCAGCAGTTCTAAGGGACAAGCATTGCTTCCCAGGCTAAAGATGAATCAAAGTTCTCCGATTCCTGTAAAAATGCGTGCCTCTGCAGCGGAGTTTGTTCTGGATCGATTCCAGTGCATTGTGACAATGGCAGCTAGAAAGGAAAACTCAGGAGGGTATTTTTAATCACTTTTACCTCTATTAACAATGTGATGCTATTTCCATTGTTCCTGTTGCGAAAATAAGTAGCTGACATGTTACCCAGAATTGATTATTGTGTTTTAGTGAACGGATCAGCCGTCAAGACGTTGCAGCCTATCAGGAAAGGGAGTGGAAAGGAGCAGACAGAGAAACCTCAAAGGAAAGGACAAGACACTGTGTCTTTTGTCCTTTGTTCCAAGATGGAAATAAACCGTCTCCACTTTTGATAAGCTCTTCTTTTGATCTTTGTTTGCAATAATTAGGGTTAGACACTAAGTTGTTTTATGAGCCCTTTTAGGTTTAGTTCCCTCTAAGTTCATATGAATATAAGTTATTTGTTCTCTGCAAACAGCCACATTAATTAACTTTTGTATGATTTATGCAGATTTTGCCTAATATGCAATTGAACTAGATATTTATAGATTTGTGGAAGAAGAAAATTTTTTTTTCTGTAGATTTAATTTAATTTCATGTTTTACAAATACATGCATATTAAATATATGAAGATCTTATTTTCTGTCTGTATTGCAGAAATATATAGACATCTATGTATATATCTTTTTCTGGGGAGTCAGTTTAGGAATACTGTACTCCTATATACTTCAGATGCTTTGGAAAATCTGCCCCCTACACAAGGTTATAGATTAGTGCCCTCATTAAGGAGTATTGGTAAATATGACGTCAAATTCCATTGGCTGCAGAGAGAAGCAGAGCTGTTACTCTAATCCTTACTGAAAGATAAATTGATCCCAGTAAGTAAAGGAAATCCTGTGAGATAAGAATTTGGGATTCAGCTGGACTATGTTAGCAGCATAACTGGAGCGTTACCTGCTTCTGGGGCAAATGTAAGAACAAATTCAGGTGTTAGCTAAAGAACAAACATGTTTTTCTTTGATTGCAAAGCTAGAGCTTGTCCTAGGCAAAAAAACACAGCCCAAACCCAACTCCACAAGTAGGTAAATCAAATTAACTACAATTATCTAAGAAGTTAAAACCATTGTAAATCTAGGTAGTTTTCACATGTATGACCAGGAGCCAGGATACTACTCAGAAAAACAGATGTAATAGACAAAGAATGCAGACAGCAAATGTGTTCATGTATAAACATATTTGTGGTATATAGTAAGTTGTCACTTCAGAAAATGGTCCAGCATTAGAGAGTGCATGTATAGTTTTATGTAACTGTTAAATCATAGCTTTTTAAGCCTCATTGCAACAATCTAAACAATGTATCTTGCTCAGGATTCCTGCTTGAAGCTGTATCTCTGACATTTTATAATGCTTTCCTCAGGAATGCACCTCGATTTTAAGATTTCTGAGTGACAAATAACTTCAAAACTTACACTAGGATGAATTACTGTAGACTTAAACCAAATTTTGATTCTCAGAATCAGTACCTAGTCTTTTGATCTTTTTATGCCTTTTTCTGCCAGTCTAGGATTCTTCTTTTGTTTCCTGATGATCATGATCAAGCTGTGGGGTTGCAAAAAGAACTATGTGATGCAAAGCTGTAACATACCTCCTACCATCAAGGATGAAAAAAAATTGTCTATGCTTTGCTGAGACACATCGTTGTAATGATATACAGTGTCATACTTGCAGATTTAAAAGATGTCATCATCTTTATGTATCTTCCTGAAGCATATAGAGGTATACTCGGTGATTTGAAAATATCGAATGCTCCTTAAGGGATATAAATTGCTGAATCTTTGTATCTCTGGTGGCGTAGAGTCTACTCTTATCAGCTGAATAAGTGATACAGTCTAAACAAAGGGTAATAATGTTCAACTGGAATTCCAGGAAAGGAAGCTTAATGCGAACTTCCTGATTTAATCTTACAAAAATAGAAAGGTTGATAGGATAAATGAATCACTCAGAAGAGCAGATTTTGCTTCAGTTAATTAAAACAGACCATAAAAATGTCAAAGTAACCCTTTGTAACTTTTAACTGCAAAACACGTTTATACTTAGAGTATCATTTTCACGCATGAGACTAAGAAGAATCTCTTCAGAGAGACAACTCAATTTTCTGAAATTTTCTTCTAATTTTTCAGCCTGGAAATTATGGTAACAGCTACATGGTCATTTCTCACACAGTTTCCTTTATCTTCTGCTTTTGGTAGGCCAGGAAATGTCTTCTCAGAAGTAAATTTGGAACTTCTGCTTCTGGAACATATCAGCAAGTCAAAGATGCATGGAAATTAAAGAGAAACAAAACAAATGGACTATTTTGAGCCCTAAGAAAAGGTTCTGTTAGGTTCATTTTGAGTTCACTTTGACTTGCTGACAATGGTAGTCAGCCAAGTGTGGAATAAACCCACGAAGAAAGTGGAAGGAACACTTTTTTGACAAGATATTTAGTAAGTTGCCAGGAAATGAGCAAGATACCTGGTAAGTCACTAGGAAATGAGCAAGACAGGTGGTCCTGAACAGCTGGGAGAATGGGAACAGCAATGTTGTAGGCCTTCTCCATCTCTAATTTCTGCAAAATCGTCACCCGCCAAAGCTTTTATATACAGCCGGTATGAAATGTCTAAAATGCAAGTCAGGCAAGTGACAAGTTGTGATTACAACTTTCTTCTTTCCCCCTACCAAGCCAGCAGGAAAATCTGTAAATAATGTGTGTGTACTACCATAACCCTCACAGAAACAACAAGCAGGATATCCACGGGACTGCCAGGGGCCATTCATATCAGAGGAACATGCTATGCATTTCCTGAGGTCTTGCATATGCTCCACCCATGATTAATCCTTGCCTTGGATGGAAGGTGTTTATTTCACACTTGAGCATGAGATTCTCATCTTTTTAGAAATACCTTTTTCTTCAGCAACCCAATCATTTTCAGATGCTAAACTCTTCCAGGGTGGAGCTCTGTTTGATGGCAAGCTCATGGATGGGAGTCTTTTTGTTCCCTGAGGCAGAGCAGTCATTGGCAGATTTTTCCCTGACCAGGGTTTGATCCCAGGTCTTTTTTTTTTCTTTCTTGGTTTTCATTTTTTATTGCCTTCCAATTTGTTACTCTCTTTTATTTTGTTTGTGGGGTTGCATGTTTTTCAGTTCTTCCTTACTAGCAGATGAAGTTGCTCAGAATGGGTGCTGTGTGCTTTTATGACTTGAGTGCTGCCAGAAGAAAAAAAGAAGAGGTAGACCTGGTGAAATATCACATCTGTAGATGTAAAAGATTTTCTGAAACACACTGAGGGTAGATATGGATGACTGATAGCATCTGCAGTTGGAAGAGGAGCAGCTCCAATTCTATTTTATTAGCCCAGACCTCTATTTTATTCATTCCTGACCCTTTGGACAATTCAAGAACAGGATTAACCAAGTTCATTATAACCACTTTGAATTTTTTTTTTATGCTAGAAGTGAAGAGTAAAGAATCATTTATATATATATATATATATATATATATATATAGATATAGATATAGATATAGATATATAGATATAGATAGATATATATATAGATATTCTATAGATAAAAGACACATGGGAAGAGGAAGAAGAAAGAGGCTAAAGAGTGTTGCAAAGGAATCCTAAACCATGTGGACCTTTTTGCCTTGCCTGGAGACTGATTCCATATATTGAAAGTCAGAGATTATCTCCCACTAGAGATGTAAAATGAATAATGCTGGAAGTCAGGTTGGTGTTTTGTGAAGGCAGGAAGCATGTATCAAAGAAAGCAAATTCACAGCAATCAGCAAGCAATGAAATCACCTCACTCCTTGTTGTGCCTGAGATATCTGGGAGTTTCAGACAGCTGTGAATGATGAGGCACCCATCTGTGATGAGCTAAGGATGGGATGTGAGCCTCAGAGTCAAAATGGAATTGTCTACTTTTGACCAAAATGTACTTTATGGGTGGGTGTACTTTGACTGCCAACTATCTGTTTTGTTTTGGCACTAGAAGTAACAGTCTTGGATACCTCCCTTTGGAGGGTTAGCTGCAATTACAGATACATTTCAGAAGATTCTTCCATTTCATAGAAAAAATTGATGAAAATTAGAAGGAACACGCTCATCATTTGCCAGACTTGCAAGATATATTTTTCCTACATACTTAGTGGTTTGGGTAATTATTTTCTTAATAAGAAGACTTGTCAAAACACATTAGGGTGAGTGATTTCACATCACCACTGTTTTTCCTAGCAATTTCTGATTACTGATTATATGATACAGGAAAACATTCATTTTTAATTACTAGCAGTAATATCTTAGCGATCATCAACAGGCAAACTGCTGCAGCCTACCTAAGTATTGTACAGTTTTCCCAGGAAAAAGAAAAGCAAAAACCAAATGACTTTTCTGGTTTATAGTTATAGTTTGAGTTTAGAAAACAGAGCAGTTCTGTGTTTGTTAGGAACTTAAAAGCAAAAGATGATGAGACTAGGGAGGCTATAATACTGCATGAAGAAACATGCTCATTTGCATTACTGTGACACTTTCAACTGAGGTTTGCAAAACATGCTGCAAACAATATATTTGCTCTCAATTTTGGTGCAAAAACTCTCATTTTACAGTTAGAGAGACTGAAGCACGTGAAAAGGTATGGGTGTTTTCCACAGCTACATTCTGAACTGGCTGAGAAAATAGTGAACAAACCCTGCAAGTCCTTTACGCTTAGGCACCACTCACAGCATCCCATAACCCTCCAGGACACACCTGGCTTGTGTCTCGCTTTTGCATCACTGCAGCAAAAGGAGAAAGCTCAAGTAGTCCCAGACAAGACCCAAAATTGCTGGACATTTCTGTCCTTGTTGTGCATCTGACTACTTCTACCACACTACCAGGGCTACCAGGCCAAGAAACAGAGCATCTTTATCTCAGAGAGAAGAGCTCAGCTGGATGGCTGCACATTGCTCCTAACCTAAGTCAGTGTCTTGAGGGTGCCATCAAGTATAGCAGTTTTATGTGTGATACCATGAAAGAAATTAAATTCTCTGTTGCTTTAGAGGAGAAAATACAGCTTGCATTTGATGTATGGGTGTGGTCATTTGATGAATGGTATGTATTCAGGTAAACAACCCATGCAGTTTACTTTTACCTTATCACTAACATCCACAGTCTGCTTTTGTAGGAATTACCTTTGTGGTTATGTCCTTGATGTAAGGCATATCTTACCTGTGCAGCTATACCCTTCTCTACAGCTTTGGTAAAGCAGTTTTAAGTATACAAGGATATGTATTTCTTGGTCATGTTAATACAACAGTTATCTCCAGCTTGCATTCTCTGCTAACAGATGTTTTGTTACTAGTGTCCAACATTATGCAATAAGACAGTGAGTCCCCAGAACTCCCTGTCAGGAACACAAAGTACTCTAAGATAGATCACTTTCATATTTTCTGGCATTCGGTGATGGGTAAATCTCCAAATGGTTTGTAGGTCCATTTAGTTTAAACTAAATACCCCGAGCTCAGATTCCTAGAGCTCAGTTTGCTCAGACTACAAAACCAGATTAGTTATCTAGTGGAGGTAATGGTATTGGTACGGTAAATGAGAGAGAGAAAAACTTTCTCATATTTTCTAGAACTGTCTGGATTCAACATGAAACCAACAGAAAAAATTCCCTTCTATTTCCTTTTATTTTTTTCTCTTTTTCATTCTCTGCCAAGTTTATCACCTTCTGGATATGCTTCTGGTTCCATATTCAGGATGAAGTCCTGTCTCAGCTACTTTCACATCTCTGCTGCATCTTTCATGTATACCTATATGTGTACTCTGCTGCCATGGACTTGTTTGCAAATAAAATAAGGATTGGCTGAGGCATACTGACTTCAAATTTACCTTGACCATAGTATTTCTCAGGAAGACAATTGCAGAGATGACTTAATTTGAATTAGGGCTGAAGAAGTATTTTAAAGTGCCAGAAAATTTCCTGTTATATACCAATCACCCATGTCATGCAAGAAGAGCACAGGCTGCAAAAGTAGATTTTTTTAGTTCAGTGGTATCAGACATTAGGAAAATGGGAATTGTTTTGCAAGAGTGGGACAGAAAAATAATTTCATGTGTTTGGATTTTATCTCTTTTGAACACACAGTGTAGTACGTTTTCTTGAATGATTAAACATAGGTAGATCTGTTCTCCAGCACAGGTGTATGAATGTGTAACTGACATATTGGCACTTTCACCAAAATAATTCCCTTACTGAGGCAACTGCAGTTGAAATGCTGTGGAGCAGAACGTTTTCTCTTCTAATGGAAGATAATTAAACATAATTAAATTACGATTTCCTCTCAATTTTGCAATGGTGACATTTTAAAGCTCGTGTCATTTGCTTTTTTGCAGCTGTTATTTTGTTCAAGGAGTTGGTGTATGACTTGACTTTTCTGTAAGGTTTCCAAGCAGAACCACTTTTACTTCCTTTAATGTAGCAGTACTTGGCAGGGCCAGTCTCATGTGAATAAACGAGTGAAGAAATTGCATAAATTTGAATGAGAATGCAAATAACTTTTCTCAGACCTAGACTTCTGCTAAAAAGCAGCAAGCACCATGGGCTAATGAGTGAAACTAGGTGTTTAGTGCAGTACCAAAATATAAATAAAGCAGTCATCAGAGCTGATACTGCAGAAGCACTGTAAGGTGCAAGAAAGGGTAAAGAAATGGTGGAAACAACAGGGGGAATTTTAGATGACGGTTTAAAGAACACAAGGAAGCATGCTGAAAGCATTTCCTGCAGCACAAGCAGAGGAAAAGGCTTTCTACCACACTGGCATTGCCTGGGGAGACTGTTTGAGGGTCATCCTTGAGAGCAGTTACGCACGTTGCCTGCACAGCACTTTCTTGGGACAGACACCTGCACTGAGCACACATAGGAGGCATCCACAATAAAAGGCTAGTTGGGATACAAAGGTTGTATCTTTTCTGCTGTCATTGCTATCTGTACTTACTGTAAACACCCATGAAACAAACCCTAGCATGAGTTCAGATAAATCAGAGTTTCTTTGGGAAGCTTTTCAACTTTTACCTTCAAATTACGTAAGAAATAACAAGCTCTGTCTCCATCTTCAGACCCTGGCCTTGAATTTGCTTCAAACTCAAGTGCCTTCCCCTCCAGGAACTGCCTCCCAGCCATGTTTGCCTTCGAAGCTGCGTCTGTCAAGGCTTTTTGCAGCCCAATTGCTGGAAAAATCTCCTCTATTTCAGGACTTCTCTTTTGTCAGAGGGAAAACAGTTTATTCATACTCTGCTTTGTTTTCCAGGCAGATTTTGTTGACAGCTTGCAATTCCCCCAGAGCCCTTGTGGGAGCCTGTAGCAGGGTCCTGTGACCCATGCCGCTGGCTGAGAGGTCTGGGTACTTGCGTGGAAAGAAAGGAGACTGATTTACTGATCCTGGACCTTGGATTTGTACCTCCAGCCTTCGCTCTCCACCCTCCCAAAACTTGGATAGCAGGAGGAATGCCTTTCTCCCTTACTGTGTATGTCCTCAGGGTTATATTTGAAACCACGCAATTTCCATGAAGTCATTTCATGGCACCTAGCTAAATGTTTTTTAAAATGTTGCCTCCTGCGTGAGGAGAGCACAAAACTAAGGTCTCTCTGTTGGGGCTGGTGAACAGCTGGTTTGTGTGGGAGCTGATGCATGAAAATCAATGCAAATATGTCTTTTCTCTAACTGGATTTAGCAGCATAGGATGTAAACATAAGTGAGTGGGAAAAGTCAGAGTGAATAAAATATGTGTGGTTAATATTCTGCTGATTGGGGCAACATGCCAGGTTCAAGCCCTGAACTATCTATTCTGCTCAACCCCCAAATATGATTCGAATTAAAAGGGTGATTTTTTTTATTTTTTTTTTTAAGTGCAAGGAAAGATCATCAAACCCTTGTCACAGGCACAGAGATGGCCACAAGTTAGGAACAGAATGATAACAGGTCAGGGAAGGAGAAGAAATATCCTGTAGCCATTTTTGTTGCTGGATCACACTGCTGTAGGATTCTGAGAGCTATAGAAAAGTGCACATGGGCTTACTAATAATTGTAATTTACACTAATATAGTCCAGAAGTAAGAGATTCAGCTGCATTGCCTCCTATAGCCCATTGGCTTGGGAGAAGATATAGCTCATACTGTTTTACTCACCTCAGAAAGAGAGAATTGAACACATTTGCTAATAGAAAAAGCTTTACTGTAATATTACTCTGTAGCTTAGGCTCTGTTTTACTGTTTTTGCAAGAGCAAACAGAAACCTTTAGTAGGAACAACAAAGAAATTATTTCTGTGTAGTAAAGATGGCAGAAAAGCAAACAAAGGATTTTTGAAATTAAAAACCTGAGATGAGAAATGCTTCAGCACATATCCCTTTTCCACAGCTCTGTTTTCTTATCTTAAAAAACAGGTGCTGGAAAAAGCATACTAAAGGAGTTACTGAAGATTTGTGCCAGCCCATGCCTTGCTCTGTATCAGTAAGTGCTTTAGAGGAAGCAGAGCCTGATTCTCCCAGATTTACATCTAAATTATTCCAGAAAAAACAAGGACTCTGTCCTTTTATACACTGGCAAAAATAAGTAGGCCATGAGTATTTTCTCTGATGAGCTTTAGCCATGAATACATATAATTTAGAGAAGCTGAAACATTATATTTGCAAACACATATGCAAGTTGTCAATATACCCTCTGGAAAATCTGCTACAGCTGGCTGATAGTCTTACAATATTATTAAATGTGGGGTTATTTCACCATGTTTAGGTCACTTTTGGATACAACATACAAGAGAGGGAAGTATTGGCCATATTCTATTAAGCAATGAACTTTCCATATGTTGGAAATAGCGTCATGAAAAGAAACTGCCCAGAGAAAGAAAACTTGGTATTTATGAGAGGGAGTGCTCAGTACATCACCAATGATCCCATCCAGCAGAGATTCTCAGACTCTGCCTGTTACCATGCTGTCTGATCTCAAAAAAGGAGAGGGATGTTATTTCTCTTAAAGAAATAAAAAATAAAAATAGTTAGGCCATCCATCAACTAAAACCAAGACAAGTGTTTGGTTCTCACTGTTGAAATGGGATATTATTATTCCCATCGGGATTAATAAGCCTAGCTGGAGGAGTCTGGCCCTTTGAGAGTTCAATAGAGGAATGCTTATGATTAATGTTGTGGCCCATGGAATATCTCTATACATGTCTATCTTGATCTGGTTAATAAAGCTACATTGTCTTTTACTATCCCTTATTAACACATTAAATTTCTACTAACAATGATGTTGCAGACTGCCTTTGGCTCCATGAAGTAAAATAATACTTTGTGGAAAAGATTTTACTGTACAAATAAGCAGATTTAACATCCCAGTTTGTTCCCAGCTCTCAGATGTCAGCATTGCCTGTAATTAGCTGTGAGCTGGAATGTGTGTTGCCATGCAGTAACCACACCAAGCATCTTCCTTCACATCTTGATTTCCCATTTCAAATATCCCTGTTGAGTTTAGAAATTACTTGTGGAAGCAAAAGAGAGCAAAGGAGAGGAGACTCAGAACCGGAATTTAAGGTGAACCTAAAGCAGGATCAGCCTGTTAAATGTTATTGGTTTTATTTTTAATTTACTTGTTGGCTTCACAATAAACCCCCAAAACATGGTAGGAAAGAATTGGTTAAACAAATGGATGCCTCGAATAAAATAATCATAGGTATTCAGGAGTTAAAAATATATTTCAAGGGACAGTTTCCACTATGAAATTCAAAACTCTAAAAACGAATGACTAGAGATTACAGTACTGTATTTCCAGTTGCTTCTATTTTTTATAATCAAGATTAAGTGTCTGTGAAAGGTGAATTCTTGCAAACTCTGCATGAAGTCCTGTTCTCTCACCTGATAGATCTGGGATGGCTGTGTAAGACTCAAAAAAACCCAGTCCTTGTCAGTCGCTATCATGAGGCTGCTAGAGCAGATTTTCCTACTAAAAGCAAATTTAGTTTTCAGGCTACCATCATTCTCCTGAATTCCACAGAGGGGCTCCATATTTGCACTGCAACTTTACAGCAGACCCAGCCTCCCTTGAGCATTTTGATACGAGCAACAAGAATGTCAGCCACAGCTATCAGTGACCACAAGAAATGTTCTGATTAATTTCCCAGTTTTATTCTGCCACTTGCCAACAGCCTACACAAATAATGTGTTTGTTGCATATAGAGAAATGTAAACAACAGTGTGACATGGGCTTTCATTACTTCCTGGCTGTGTTTTCCAAAAGGGCACAAAGATTTTCTATGAACTTCAACTAGTCTGGAAAGCAGCTCTCGGGTTCCACCATACTTCTCTGTGCAACTGGACGTGCTTGTTGAACTCTTGAAGTTTTAATTGATGACACTGGATATCCCAAACATTAACACTCCTGTTAGATGCAACTGATATTTTTAAAAATATTTAAGGTAGCAACACTAATAGCCATTGCATTTAATCATGTGGGAGGGGTAGGACAAGAGCTTTCTGTAACGTCATCATCTTCTCCTTACTCGACGCAAGGCATCTCTGTGAGGCCTATGGGTTCTTCCAACCTTTCTGAGAGACATTTAAAGAAAGGGGGAAGGGGAAAAGAGGCAGACATATTCCCTGAACTCACTCTTGTACCAGTCTGCTTCTCAGATTGCTAGAAAGTTATATGTATTTATTAAACAGAAATAAATTGTAAAGTCAAGTACTTACTATCTCTTCATTGGCACAGCAAATTCTTAAAATATACTGCTATAAACATCCTGTAACAGGTATCATTTTTTGGGGAAAAGGTAACCAGGAAGCTACCATCAAGATGACAAAATGCCATCATGTTTACAATACAACACCTAACAGTGGGAGTATTGAATACTACATGAAGCATTGACAGCCTCCAATAAAATTTGCAACATTATTCAAAATGTGTTGGAAAAGACATGTGCTTTCAAAACCATTTAGGAATCGGAGGCCAAGCACCCAGCAACTTTCTCAGGAAATAATGGTCATCCGAGGGGCTGCTGCTTTTGCAATCACAATAAACTTCCACACACACAAGCTGCGTTAGCGGTGGGGTGACTGAGCTCAGGATGTAAGTTCACGGCTGCAAATCGTCCCCTAGCCTTCGACAGAGCATTGCTAATCTCTCTGGAATATCATGTTAAAGCAATACTTTGCATTTCCATGCAGATTGCTCTGTCTGACAGCGGTGGTTAGTCCCAAAGTAGCGGTGGAGCTGGGCTAGCCCTCTGTTACAGGCTGGAGCGAGGCCAGCATTTCTCCTCATGCTTCTCAGAGAGTGAGTCAACACACCTGCTGTAGAAATCTGGATGGAGTCAGCAGCCAACGATGTCATCTTTGGCACAGTCACCAGAACTCCATCTGAATTATGTTCTTTAATTTGGGTTTTAACGCTTTTAATACAAGACACTATTGGAATTTTTCACGACCTGAAGTTTTTCTTTTCCCAAAAGATGTGCAATAGGAAAGTAAAACCACTGCTTGCTTTAGCTAAAACTTTCTTGCTTGTAAAAACTGTCATAAATGATACTTTTAAAATACAAATAAACTCATTAGGTTTTTTGGCAAGAAACAGTGTTTTAATTTTTAATTAGCAGTATTTTCTGAACGATAGAAGGAGCACCTTCTGCAAACATGAATTCCTACCAGTAATTCAATAATGTTAAGGAGGTAACTCCTGTGAATAATGGCTTGCAGTGCTAGGCCCATGCTTTTTTGCATGATTTCTTAATATACACAAAGCAGAAAGAGAATTTTAACTGCGGAATTTATTGCAACTCCACAAGGAAGAATCAAAATGGCCACAAAATCACTTCATTTGTCTGACCTTAAAATAAAATGGCTGCAAACCTCTACAGTAGGATAATGATGCAGAGTTTGGTGCAGTGACACCAGCAAAATTATTATACGGGTAACATAAACCCCAATGAGAAACATTTTTGCTAGGGTGTGTAGGAATAGGCAGCATTACGTAGGTGCAAGTAAGCACAGCCCTTTCCACAGCTAAGATCTAGCTACTATCAGCAGATAGTTCTTTTTGCTGGGTAGTTTGGAAATGCTGAGCTCCTTGTTCTTCCACAGCCAACCATAAGCTGAAGCAGCCACTAAACTTTTCTTTTTGTATTGGCAAAGACTGCCAAGTTTTTCCAACTTTCTCCTTGTGCAGTAAGAGGGGTTGCCAAGTAAACTCTGCCCAATGCCTGAAGGAAACTGCTCAACCAATCTCTATGTCTTCCCACTGTTGTATCCTTCTGTTCCAGTGGTCACACTGGGAATTAGACCAATATGCTGATGTTTTGGTCTCCATGTTTCAAAGCCAACAGATGATTTGGAGCTCTTCAATTACCTATTACCTAATGTTGCAAAACAGAACTAATTAAAAACCGGAGTAAACCGATATCACAAGTGCAGAAAGAAATCCCCTACTTACCCAAAATAATACAATGCTGCTCTTTTAAAAATAAAAGTAGAACTTTGCTTGAGATTTCTAGACAAAAAGCCTCTACAGAGTTTCCTCAGATGCAGTATTGGCCGTGTTATTACCTAAGACACATTTCAACCAAAGTGGAACAGACATCTAATTCTCTAAGACTATTACCCATCTGATTTATTACCATATCAAGTGTAGAAAATTGCAATGTGAAAGAACTGTGTGTGAGTGTATTATTGGTTAGACTTGAGTTCAATACACTAGGAGGGGTATGGAGTCTCCAGATAAGTTGAAACTTCAGTCACTATAGTAGCTGTGACTCACACAGGCAGTCTTTCACAAGCTTAAATTTAGCCAGCGCAGGGATTATGAGCTGTGTAGCCATCCAGAACCCAAGAAGAGTTGAAAAACCTCTAAGAAGTCTTATTCAGAGGGAGGTCGAAGATACTTTCTTCCCTTACTTGGTGGACACAACATATGGGGAATGGAAAGTGAGAAAGGAAAGAAAAAATCTAAATAGGAGACTGCAAAAAGGTAGAAGTTGGAGAAAGTGAGTAAAAGAGAGTAGTGTACAGAGCTTCTCTTTCCATCTCACCCTTGGAATAATGCATGACTTGGAGAGTGTAATATCATTGCATTTTATCTCTTTTCCATTGTCTTGCTCAGTGTTAACTCTTTGGAACAAGAGCCATTTTTTAATGTTTGTAAAAAACCTGCCAAACTTGGGGTCACAAGAAGGTGTAGAGGGCTAAAGTAGAGAGACGAGGTATGTCTGACAGCATAAATCAAATATTGTCTTTTTAAATATAGAAAACAAAATGAATGTACACTGTAAGCTTAATATCCTACCAATTAAAACAAAGTCATAAATCTCCTAATGACTGTGCCAATAGTTTTTCATTGTGTCTTGCTTAAAACTTAGTTTTCCTAACAGTAGAGACTCTCCAAGACCTTCCCCTGTGATTGGTTCACTCCTGCACACCAAATCCACATTACACCTTGCAGAGTAGTTCATGTACTGTCAGGAAGCCTTGTGTCCGAATGCTGACCTTAAATCTAAGGATATCCCTGAATGAATGTGCACTGTATAAACAAACAGGCAAGTCATATGAACCTCAGAGTGGAAAATCTTCATCAGTGCTGCACCCAAACTGGCCAAGGAAGAGACCGGGATTCCTTATTCAACCCAGAGTGCTTATTTAGTCAAATTCCTGGTTTATCCCTTCTAACCCTTTGGGCAGACAGCTGTGAAGAAACTGTATACATGTAGACACCATTACAGAAAGAGACAAGGAAGGGAGAGCATGTGAACCAGAACCACTTTCAGGAACTTAATTTTCGAAGGACAACTTTCTTTTCTTTTTTTAATCAATCCTAACTGGTCAAACATGACACCAACACTGAGGTACTTCCATGTCTGCACATCTCATAACCCTCCCGAGAACAGATGGCGCCTATTCTGGCCCGTTCTGTCTTGTGTGTGCTGACTGGCCAGATGCTAAGACAACAGGACTGGCTGCTGAACTGTTCATGCAACAGCTTTTTCATTTGTAAGTAGTAGTTGGAGTCTGCTCCATCTAAGAGCCGTGTTTCACAAGGCTCAAGAGCCTCATCTAACATCTCAGAAATATCTGTCCCATAATCAGATTTAGTTACAGCTAAAGGAATGGTAACAGATAGCCGGATGAAGGGTTAATACTGTCCCATAAGCCACATTTCTTTAAAAAATTGTCTTGAAAAAGCACACTCTTAACATTTCCATTGGCAACCACAACCTTCTGTCCAGATGACAGGTTGATTGAATTTTAATGCTGCTGTTGCAGTTATGACATACTGGAGAATTCATACTCATTTCTGCATTTGGCCAGACTAACTAGTTTCATTTGAGTATATTTTGAATAAGTAGCATGTAGAAAAAAATTGACAACATTTAATGATTGCTATTAATGGTTGAAAGGAATGTATTTAGTATTAAAATCCATGTAATCAAGGCTAAACCTTTTAAAATTTCACCTCAGACTTTTAAGCTACATAATAAACCAATAAATAAATTGAACATAAATCTCAACCACCTGTCTTTTCTTTATTTAACACAGATTAGCAGCTGGCTTGGGCTTTTGTCAAGACTGTGGGAATGAGTTAACATGTTTAAGACAAGCATTTCCACGGCTGACTTGCAGTGCAAGTTGTCTTCCATAATTCAACAGCCACATCAACAAAACGAACACTAGCAAAACAGCATTAGAAAATGCATTCCTCTCAAACTGCTGGAGCAAGGAGTCTTCAGGTCAAGGGTCCTAGGAGAAATGTGGGCCAACTCAACAGTGCTTCCAAGTGAATAATTTCACCAGCCACCTGCATGTGTATCACTGAACTGAAAATCAGGTTTTTCTGTGAGAAAAACAAATGTCACATAAAATTTTTTTCTTGTTTCAGAGCGAGGTATAATATCATGTATCAATAGGAGTTTAATCAGAAAGAAAAGAATGTTACATTACATAAACTGAGTGGAATGGTTTAGAAATCTCAAGCTTCAAATTTAGTCATCCACTCAGGTAACAAACCCTCCCTTTCCTTAATTGTTTTGCAGTGAGTCATTTGGCTAGGACATTAAATCACTTCTGCATCTAGGAGTAGCATGGAGATGTCATGCGTTGTGCACTGTCATCAGGAGCTCACGCTAACTGGAAGATCACTGTAATGAGTGAGGGTTATAGCAGATTATGGATGATTAGAAACAGGAAAATGTACTCTTGAGTTAGGCAACGTGGAGTGCAGAAAAGTTGACTCTGCCGCCAAGAGGCTTATAGAAATGTTAGTGGGACTATGGAAAAGAATAGAAATAGCTATAAATATTGAATGTGCCATAAATTTGTGGTTGTTTATTGCAGATGAAGATGAACAAAGACTGATGCCAGATTTCTGGGGTTTTTTTGCTTCTTTTAAAGAAAGAAAGAAATGTTTTCCTCCCTTTCTGAGTTTGATTTTTCTTTTTTAACTCTGGGACTTTTAGGTGTTATTAATAGTTCAGTATACTGTATAGTAGCTAATTTTTTGCTAGAAAAATGCTCACACAGGAGAAATATTATGCTGTATACATATATCAGGTAAAGAAGCAGTCATGCAGTCCTTGCTGCTTGTGCCCCAGTGCTGAAAACCTTATCCCTTCATCCAGTTGCACAACACTTGCGTATCAACTCCAGCTTGGTCTTTACCAAGGTAACTACCCTTGAGTTTTTCTCTCTTTCAGTCCTTACTAGACTTGGTTGCAAATCTACACTGAATATCATGAACAGCAAGGCGGGATCCAAGGAAAGTTTTGTACTGTTAAGACTGTGGATTGGGTGCTGGCTTCTTCTCCCAGTATCTGTATCCCAGTATCCAATATAAAATGGTCATGGGGCTAGTCAGTAAATCAGCAGCAGAAACAGATGGACAACATGTTCAACATACAGACTTTAAGCAGCACATGATTCCAGGACATCTAAATTCCGCAGCTTTGACTCATTTATGTGCTTTCTCTCTGGTTTTTTGGTGGGTTTTTTTTTGTAATGCACAATTATAATGAAAATATTCCCACAGAAACTAACATGATGCAGAGCTCATGGCTGTATGAGTGGTCTATTAATTAGATGGATTTATTAAAAAAGGCTGTTCTATGCTCAACAGATTAAATGGAGCCCTTGAGATATTTGAAGTTTGTCCTGTCACTATCAGATAAACACAACAGAACATGCCGACCTGCAGAGGTTCATGACTAAACTGTTTGCAAGGTTAAAAAGAAAGGGAGAGGAAAAACCCTGTTAATCTTCTCCATTCCTAATTTTAATAAAAAGTAAATATTTTCGTAAAAACATTTCAAAGGCTTCCACTTTCAGCTATGTAGCAGGTCGAGATTAGGGAAAACCCAAGCACCTCCTAAGGTTAAACACACTATTTGTCTCTGTCTTTCAAACTACATCTGAGTATATTTTGCAGATAAGTTTAGATAGGGTAAAGCTCAAACTCCTTTCCTTTGACTTTTTACCTAGAAATATATGGCCAGAGATGCAGTAAGTTCAGAGCAATATTTTCCTCTCATTACAGATATTCTACTCAGTTCTTAGAACTAATAAAATTTATTACATGAAGGGTACAACAATTTGAAGCTCCTATTCCATTATGGCTAGAATACAAGTAAAATTTCTGGCAAATGTCTTTTTAGACAATTGGAAAGCTTTATAAGTGCTATTAGATATGCTTTGTTTACCACATTCAACCATTCAGATTATTAACTCATTTATTAGCCACACAGAAGAGTGGGATGGTTTGATTTCTAGCAGATAATTTGCCTAATGTACTTTTATTCTGAGATAGGCAAACTACTGTGATGATTTGCATTACATTATAGAAATTCAGGTTTTTAGCTTAAATTTGGAGCATGAGATTGAGGTGGGGGGCGAAGACAACTTCTACAAAGACTGAAGAAAATTGTTTTCACTTCACCAAGTCCTGTGCTTGGATAGCCCCTTTAACACAGGCATGGTGGCAAGAGAATTGCATTAAAAAAAATAATTTTCACTAACAGCATTATTGCTACCCATTGTGTGGGAAAAAACCTCTTAACACCATATTGCAAAAATAGTATTTACGGTCATTACAGAACAATTTCTTCCAGTCAATGGGACAAACTCCCTGCAAGTCGTCTTTCAGGCCTGATTTTTTATATATTCAGACTAATTTTTTATTTTAAAATCTCAGCCTGGGAATAGACCATGTAAACATTTGTATCTGTCCTGAGTAGTAGGCACAAATCTCAGCTGCTGTAAACTGGCAAAGTACCAGCATCATAAAAGAAAACACATTTATTTGTAATGTTTTACATTCTGAGCCAGGAAATCTCTTTGATTTCCTTGACTGATGAGAGTGAGTGAAGCACAGGTGAGGGTGGGCAGATAGACAAGTTTTCCTTAAAGCAATAACAAGGGATTTGCCAGGGGAAGAGGACCCCAGCAAGGGCTTCTTCCATGGGGAATCATAGGACTGATGTCCAGCTGCATCCTCCTGCTGTGGGCCCCGGAGAGCCACCCAGCCAGGGGCACTCCCGGTGTGGTTACCCTAAAACCACATCTGAGTGGGGTTTACACCACAAAAGGGAAAATAACACAAGCTACCAAAGACAGTGCTTTCCTGCGGTGGGAAGGGTAAAAATACCTCATCCTGCCTCACAGCTATAGGTGGCCCAGCAGCAGCAGCAGCAGCATTCCCTTCTTTCTGCAAGGCACAGCCTGCCTGCTCGGGGACCTCAGGAGATGATCTGGCCATATAATAACCTAGGAATGCGGGTAGCAGATGTTGGGGAGCCAAGGACTCTACAGATGGCTCCCACATGTTTTTTTATGCCCATGTTTTGTGGCTGTCTCGCCACTGCGTTATCTCAGCAAATTAAATGGGCAGGGGTTTAAAAGAAGAAACAAAGAAGGAAATATGGCACTCTACAGGTGCAAACCTTACAGCAAGGGTAAGATTTGAGGGGATTACTACAGAAACCGTGTCAGTTGAGGCAGGGCATAGGCTGCCACAGAGACCATTTTCTGCAAGGCTTGTTGCCTAGTCCTGCAATCAATCCATGGTTTGAGAAAGTGATTCCTTCCCTTGAACATTTATCCAGAGAAATGTTCTTACTGACAGTATCTCAGCCTGGAGTTTCCTTGTGAAGAAAACATTTGATTGCTACTAGCTTCTGCCTAAGACAGTCATGTCTTATTTCCAACCTTCATGTAAATCTTTTTTCTTCCTTACTGTACCTCCATCCTTCTGGGAAATGGTATCTTTCTTTTTGCTTTGTGCTTGCAGATGGAAATGGCAGGGAGGTTCAGAACAGCAGTTAACCCCCACTGTAGCAGGATAGTCTGTTTTTTGGAAAGCTGAATTTAGGATGAACTCTTTTTCAAAGCACTTGGTAAAACGATGTGTTTGGTTACCTGCAGATACTGCATGAGGTTCTCAAGTCATAGAACGTAGTTGTTCTATCCTGCCACAGTGTGGTCAGGAAAGATGCCTATTCCTTTCATCAAAAAGTTTAAAATTAAAAGCTATTTGTCACCAACATGACAGCTGTGTTTCTTTCCTGAATGGAAAATAGAAGTTGAGTGTGCATTTTTTAAAACTTCATATAAATCTATATGAACTCCTGGCAAGGAAAATAATCCTGTGTGTATGTCAGCATTCCACAGCAGGGTTTTAACAAAGATCACATGTTGCATGTTGGAAAGCTAAAGCACAGAAACATTGTGCTTGAAAACAAACCCCCTGCATACTGAATAACACAGCCTAAAAACTATTAATCTGAACAGCTGTCCTGTGCATGATGG
The DNA here is from genome assembly GCA_022605575.1 of Laterallus jamaicensis coturniculus. Lineage (NCBI taxonomy): Eukaryota > Metazoa > Chordata > Aves > Gruiformes > Rallidae > Laterallus > Laterallus jamaicensis. The sequence continues at coordinate 66,803,766 of JAKCOX010000004.1, forward strand.
GCAATAAAAGACAAGTTCACTGTAACAAAGCTTAAAAAAGAAAACCTGCTACAAGAATATGCTTAACTAAACAGAATTTCATCCTTTTTTCTGCACAGCATACATTGTTATTTGATCACAACAAACAGATTCTTCCATAACATTTCCTTTCTTGCTTTCTTAAGGTCTAGACTGTAGGAAGAGTTCAATACAGTGCACTCCTAATGCCCATCTTCAGGATTACTTACAGAAAAAGTGAAATAAAAAGCTTTCCAGAGCATAAAATTATCTGATATGCTCCTGTATCACATGACTATGAAACTATATTGTTCATTCATTATGCAAAGGATTTTTTTTTTTACAAAGACTGGACTATGCACTGATGAATTTCACAGAGAGAACAGTAACTAAAACCATATATATTTTTTTTCTTATCAGTTGTGAAATTTATCAAGAGTTTTGGTATTTGAATTTCCATATTTGTTGACAGGAGAGGAAAAGCAGGGACAGTGGCTATGCATGTTTGTTCACAATGCCCTCCAAATATAGCCTTTTACCCTATTTTGATGGGCTGTGGCAGTAATTCAATTTACCGATCCATACCCTCCAGCCTGTTTTAGCAATAGGTGGATGTTGTAACGTGCATACTGAACTGTTAGGATGGGATCTGACAGCATGAACATTAACAAAGAGCAAATTCACAGTGACGCTCTAAATATAATTAATTACATATCCTGGTTTTTCATTTATTACACATTTATCCATATAACACAAAAAGCTGATGAAGGTCAAAATACTTATTCTCTGCCTTCCTCGCACGAAGAGATACAAGTCTGTTTGTACGCTGGATGGTCTGGCAAAACAAGTGACCCACATTCTGGGATCTGGCACATTTATCCCTTGCAGCAGCGAATTTGAAGTTAGTCTAAAGCTCTTGGCTTCAATTTCACTGCTTTTAGGAGTTTGTGACTGCTGCTGGTGCAATGCTATATGAAAGGATAGGATTACAAAACCTAAATTAAAAAAAAAATGCAGCTATGTAAGGAGATGGTTAAATTCTGAAAGCTTTACTCATTGTTTAGCTTCAATTAATTAAGAGAGAGTTCTGACTGAGTAAAATCTGTGTAAGGATTTTGGGATTTAGGTTCTAAGTGTTTTCTCCCAGTATTTTCTGAATATCTTTTATTCATGTTTGGATACTTAGTGAACATCTGTGTTTGGAGGTTTGTTTTGGTCAAAAGAGAAGAATTTTTTTAAAGTGCAGTTAAACGTAAGTAGTTTGGAGATAAATAACATTCCTGCTCAGTTAAAATACTCTTCTATTGCTTCTGTACGTGACTTGGCCCAGGGCTGATTATTATTCTTCCTGCATCACAGAAGTGTGTAGCAGATATTTTATGACCACTTAGAACTGGCAGAAAAAGGCAAAGGGTGGGGAAGAAAAGACCAAAAAATCTTTTGGTGACTTGCCCCCTGAGGGTTTGTCTGGGAAATGAAGGAGACTTGGACATCCTTTGAGGGAGTCCACACACTATGTCCATCTGAAGGAGACGTGTGCTGGTTAATTATTTAGTAGAGTTAGAGCCATACTTAAGCCAACAATAAAAGTAACACCACTCAAAGGAACAATGGCTTTATGAACAGCTGCATTTGGGGTGAGACTTGCTCTAAACAGTTTGTGAGAAGTGGAATAAGCAAACGGGTAGATGACCAGGCTCTGCTTAAAGCCAGATATGAAGTTTGCCTGGTTTTAAGCTACAGAACAAATCTAGAGGTTGCTACTTGCCTGATACCCATTTTCAAAAGAAAAATAGTCAGCCTCAACAGAAGAGAAGAAGGTTATGTCAGTCCCACATGGAATTCCACTGGTCAGTGAAATGATATTATTATTAGCGCACCAAGTAGGATGTCCGTACTATAGCACACTGTTCTGGGCATTGCAGAAATTAAAAAAAAAAAAAAGGGATGTAATCAGCCAGAGGCCAGAGGCAGTATGTGCCCCTTACGTACCCACCCAAACTGTCAAACCAAACTGTCAAACCAAATGCAGTTGCTGCAGCCACTGCAGGTTCCTTGTAAACCCAAGCCATAGCTTCTCTGATGTTACTGGCTTGAGGGCTGTGTTTTAGTCCTCCACATCCCAGGAGAGATACTTGATCAATTTTGTACTGAGATGCACACAATAGGAATACAACCCAGTGCTCTGCACCCGTTGTCACCATTAAAATGAGTGTAGCCCGAATGTGTCTCAGTTTACTCGCTTGTTCTCCCTCTGCCACCTGAAGGGGCCAGGAGGACCCGCAGCTTTCAGGCTCCCACCGGGCAGCTTGGGTTTCTCCTCTGGAGACTGCATGATTTACACAAAACATGTCAAAGCTTGCTGGCTCTGAAATATCGTCACCCATCTGTGCTCTACTCCACAAATTAGGAATGAAGTGTTTTCTCCTTGTGGCTGATGCCTGAAAATGAAGCTTTTCCTAGCATGGCCACAAAAACTATACCGGAAGCAAAACTGTTTCCTGATTCAAAGTGAGAAAAGTCTTTCCATTTTAGCATAAACCAGGCATTTCTGTTTTAGTCAAAATCCATCCTTCTGCTGCTTTGCTGCTTGAAAATTTTACAAGTCTGCAAGTTTGTGGGAAACCCTGAAAAACATCGTATGGAATGATTTCAGGACAGACATGAGAAGAGCAGCATAGGGAGAAAGACTTCACAATGGTGCATGCCACTGTTATTAGCAGTTATTTGGAGGTAGGAGAAAATACCATAATGGATACAGGATGAGTTCCACCTTGGTGCCACTCCCCTACTTGGAAGAAATTAATTTGAGAAATTTTGATTATCATACCTTTTCTACACTTCTGAGTCAGAGCTTCATTTCTAGCCAGAGCATTCAGCTGACATTCTCATCTGAAATCAATTAATACTCCTAAATGTTAGCTAGCAGCCAGCAAGCAAAAACAAATGCTGACATTTAATTTTGGCTCATCTTTTCAGGTAGTTCAAAACCTCAGTATAGCAGCACAGATGAAATCAGGATAATTGTTTATTTAAACTTCTATATATATAAAAACCAGCTTAAACATTGTTACTTACTTCTCTTGGAAACACATGGAAATAGATGGGCAGCAGCTGAAGTTAAACTTTGCTAATAAAAAACTTGGTTCTGCTTTTACCCAACTAAATTAGTGTTAGAGAATAAAGAGACATACTGCAAACTCAATGCAACCTATCCTCCCTTTTCCTGAAATCTGCAGTGCAGTGCTGTGGCTTGCTTATATCTTTTAACCAAAAATATCTTGATAAAGTATCTGTCCATAAGGCAACGGGGCTATGAATATATATACCAAATGCATACAAAACCAAAGATTGGCATTAATGAGTCTTTTATACTTCAGCCTCTGGAATAAATCCTGTTTCTCAGGGTTGCTTTTTTTCTTCACTGAGCTTTAAAGTGAGATATATCCACTCAGAGTGAGATCCTAAATTATCATCTTTATTTCTTATTTCATGACTGTTAGTTCCTAGCCACACAACTGAAGCAATTTCTTTAAAGAGAACAGAAAATTTTGAGGCAAATTCTATCCTAATTTTAAAGTATTCAACTACAACTTTGAGGGCTACAAACCTGGCCAGATTTTTTTTTTTTTTCCTCAAACTTGGAGCTCAAGTACATTTGCCTAAGAACTCTTCAGAGCAGGGGAACAAAGCAGCCATTCATGCCCCAGAAAACCTTTTGTCTGGGTCCCAGGAAGAGACAGACAGACCATACAGACAAATGATGCAGGCATAGTTTGGGCTTGCAGGACAGCAGTAAAATGGTCAAATTTTAGCAGGAAAACAGAAGCCTGCAGAAGGGAGTTGGTTTTCACCCGTCTTAACAGTAATTAGCGGAAGCTCCAAGCTAGTCCTGTCATGATGGGTACAGATGATCTCTCCTGGTTCTTCTGTGCCCACCTACAACATCCATGGAGCCAAAAGTTGTATCGAAGGAATGAATTTGGCCACCAAAATTCAAACCAGTATTGCCAGGAGGGCAATGCAAACACAGGAGGTTGTCTGTGGGCCTTCTGCTCCCTGACGTGGAAGATAGCTCAAAGATTTCTCCAGATAGGACTTACTACCACTTCCAGTGAACTGATCGTCTGTCCCACAAAAAAAACGCCTGTGGCACATTCAGCTGCAGGAGCAGAGAAGAATAAATTGTTTCAGAGGGAGCCTCTGTGGTCTCATGGAGGGGCTGATAAACAAATCCTGTTCCATTCAGAAGCTTGGTGTGCACACATACTTTGTGCATGCCCCGGGCTATGGGATGCATTGTTAATAATCACTTCAAAGTACTCTCTGGGCATTTAAAGTTGCTCTCTGTTTGCGGCCATTTCTTTGGTCTTTTGGTCACTTTTGAAGTTCTGGCCAGTGGTATGCCAGTACTGCCAGCAATACAAACTGCACTATTGTTGCGTGGTGCTGCCGCCGTGTCTCAAATACGCCAGGCCTCCTGTCTTGGCATATCAAATGTGTTTGTGTGTGTGTGTGTGTGTTTATTAAAATCGAAATGCCTTGTGCCATGTCGGGTGCACTGGAAGAACTCTGGCAATATTTGTGTAGCACAGAATTGATTAGCAGCCACTTTTGGGGGGGTGGGGATTGCAATGATGAGTATTTTATTTTGTATTTACTTACATCATGTTTTTGCTTAGCAAATTATCTTAAAAATGGCTTATGAGGAGTCTCAAAGGCCAAGGAGTTATTCGGTTTGATTATCTGAATAAGAAATTTTGAACCATAGATCTTGTAAAAAAACTAATCCTAGGCTCATATGACTGACAGGTCACATAAAGCTGCTTGACAGGTCACATATTACATCACAAAATCCATTGTGAAGATCTTTGCAACAGAACTTCCAACATCTCCTTTGACTGTTTTAGCTGCAAGGCAGTGTAACTGTGGATCAGCTTGCAGAGTAGATTTTATCTTGTGTAATGGATGTGTTAAATATATGGGCAACATAAAGAATGTAGAGGGTGACATCGGCTACAGGAGAACCCCGATCCTTCATTGTAACAAATGCTGCTGCAGATCCTTGCTAGCAGTTAAGTTGGAGATGGGGGGCAGGGGAGGGTGTGTGTGCTTCATTTGCACTTCTAACCATATGTTTTGAAAACTCAATTTTTTTTTTTTTTTAATCTATGCAAAAGCAGATGTGTTTTTATGATCATTTCAAACTGAAATGGGAGCTAGGACCAAAATGTTGCATGCTTCCTCTGCTTTCTATCCTCACCTACGCACTCCCATTCCTGCCTTTGTTCTGCCACAAAAGTTTACAAGGACACACAGTAACTTGGATGAGGAATTGCCATGGCTGAAAGCTAACCTGACCGCAAACAAACCAACCAACCAATCAACCAAATCAACCCTGCCTCCAAAAACCCTCACTGGTTTTCAGCTAGCTCTGTTTCCTGCTCCAGCTTAGCACCTCACAACACAAACACCCAGAGCAGCTCCCATTTTGCTTCCATCAACGCTCTCAATATTTATAAGTCAATGTGTGTTTGTTCCTGACTCTAGTTTCTTTTACATCCTCCTATAGAAGTGGTCATTAAACTGCATCATTGTTTCAAAACCCTGCAATTTTGTAATCTACTAGGCTTGTCAAAAAACCCACACTGAAATACAGCCCAGAATAAAGCATTTTAGGTCTTAGAAGGCTGGCCACCACTATGGCACCAACTAATGTAGATCTAACAAGATAAATGTCTGATGGTAAGGTCAAAGCCAGTGTTAAACATACACCTTTTCATTTTAAGCAACATTTTGCCAGATTAAGTAGTCTGATTTCATACCAGCTGCTTTCACTGGTATCTCCTCTCACCTGCAGATGGGGCCAGGAAGGGCCTTGTCTGCCTTTCAGGCAGATGGTGACTTCCCCTTGCAAAAACATATGTTTGCTGGTGTGCCACGTTCAGCTGCCAGTTCTGATCCCACCGTAACAGGTATCTTAGGAGAAATAATTTCTTATGTATGATTAGGTATGCAGATAAACTAACAGGCTTTTAGAAAGAGAAGACTGAGGATATGTTAGGCAAGACTGCTCATTCTGACCAGCGGGCTGAAAGTGTCACTGTTAATTGAAGGAAATACACAAGGAAAAGTTAAAATCTAGTTATGCTAAGCAAAGCAAAAGCAGCAGAAATAATAGATAGATAGGATAAAACTCTCCTTGAGAGGCTGAGTCTGCCAGATTATATTTGAGGACCTGCCAGAATTTTTTAGTAAACTCTAGTGTGAGATATTCTTCCTGAAATTACAAGGTACAATTCAACAGACAACAATAGCATGATGGTAGTCTATAAGAGGGGATATGAAGAAAAGACCTGCAATTATGCAGCACTAAGGAAAATACTTAAGCAAGGCAGCCACAGTTGTGACAGGAAAAGGTCTTGAAAAGGAAAGTGGGAAGACGCGCTGGGCCTGGGAAGAGACTTGTGACAACTCAGAGTTATTACTAGGATGAAAGAAATATTAGTCTGAAGCTTGTGACCTCTGATTCCTTCTGTTTGTATTAAAATAACCAAATCCATTTAAGGTACAGATGTACAGTTATGCCCTAGTCATTTTTAGGTACCTCCAAAACCAGAAACAATGTCTCTCAGTACTATCACAAATAATTTTTTGAGGTTTCATATTTTTCCCCTTTTTCTCTCCTCATAATATTGTTACAGGAATGGCATTGTACGTTCTTTAAATAAAGCATTAATCTACATGCAATCTGAGTTTCTTATCAGCCTTTCATCGATTATATTACTAAATTTCTTTCTGAAATGCAGAATGGCAAAAAAAAAAAAAAAAGAAAGCCAAACCACTGCCTGCTAGAATTTCACAAGTTGGTCATTGGAGCTGGGACGTGTAAGAAGGCAGCTGCTGACTGATGTGCAAGTGACTGCAAGGAAGGTGTGCTGGGGAGTGTCAGCAAGACCAAAAGGAAGCTGAGTGATGAAATGCAGAAACACAAGGAAAGGTGGTGGCTGATTGCTGCGTAAGCCCTTCAGAGTTCAGGGTCTAAATGACACTGAAGAAAGTACGAAGAATTTTTTTTTTGAGTCCTGCTCATGCACCATACTTACAGTTGAAGACATTTCAAAATAGGTTAAATGTTCAGCAGCCTCATCTTGAGGCACATAAAGAAGGTCCCTTAAAATAAAGATGCCTGAAAGCCATTTATTCTTAGTGTGAGGGTTTGTGAAAAAGAAAATTCAGTGTTTCATAAATGCAGGGAGGGTCAGATGTCATCAAAATGAGTGTGGTGGGAAGGGGACCGGCGTAACGCAGTTACATCCGAGGATTGTACTATCAACTTCTTTTGGATTAAATTAACCTCAACCTAAGCTACAAAAACCAATATAATAATAAATAGCTAAACACATGACCAGTCTATGCTATGAATAGGCTCAGCTTGTTTTCAGGGAAATATATGGAAAATGCTGGAAAGTAATCAGAATTTCTACATGTTAATTTCATACACTAATAATCTTTCATATCTGCAGTAGGGAAGTGCAGGTGTCGGTGAGAAAAAAAAAATAAAGAAGAATTACTAGTCAGGGATTATAAAGGGACCCACCAGACTATATAGTCAGACCTTTTATAAGATGCAGACCAAAATTTTGCCCAGTAATTTTTATATCAGGACTAGCTTCCACTACCTTGTTTAGGCAAAAGTTATTCACTACCCTTTAGAACAGGTGGTTTGTGACTCTAGAAAGCTTGGTCATATTACCCTAGGTATTCTGCAGATCCAGGATGAAAATCTGCATTGCATCCAAAAGGAGTCCTTCAGACTAATTTTTTCATCAATTTGTTTAACTGGGACATCCATGACATATGTTTAAACTTGGTTCTGACTCTCCTAATCAAAACTGGGGAACATTATGCAGCCTGAATGCTTAACTTTTAGCTGAAATACAAAATGAACAATGGAACAGGCTGAATTTTCAGTTCTGAATCACTGTCGCCCTCACTGTTCTCTGGGTCACATTCTTGTTTCAATCTTGAATTTATGGGTTTTTTTCTAATATATGAGAGAGAAGAATAAGAAGTCCATATTATAAATTCAACATACTTGCTTTTGAATTCTCCTTCATCCTTCAGATAATATTCTATCCTTGTCCTTTTGTACTTGTCTTTAGCAGGCAGCTTTTCAGGAAGAATATCAAATACAGTTTCTTTTCCCCTACCTTTTGTGTGCTATACCCTATCAGTTCCTAGCTATGTCTAAACTGTTTTGTTTATATCATTAAATTTTCATTTCAGGTATGAGCATCAGTTTGGACACTGTTCTGTGAGAATTTTGGGTTTGGTTTCAGGCAAAGTTGCCTAAGTTTGCAGATTTAGGACACAGCTTTGCCACTAGCTTAAGATTGTGGGTCAGTGGAAAGATGCTCAGTGGTTTTTAGAAAGCTTTTGAACAAGACTTTACATGATATGGGAAAAAAATATCAAGTATGGCATTGCATAACTGTTGGTGGAGGGTTTCTGAATATATTTCAAGTTTACCACTAAAAATCACAACCATTTGAAGACACAGTAAGAAATACACTTTTGTTGAGATCAAGAACCTCCACTGAGGAACTACTGAAACTTTTGCATTCAGTGATTTGTCAAACCTAATAAAAGGTGCAAAATTAAAGTTTAATTTAAATGACTCAGAACTCCAGTTCTGAACAACTACATAAACTGATGATACCTTGAGTATCCAGTTTGTTCTTTTAGAGCTGTTTGAAAATTTGTATAACTTTAAAATCTCGTTTTATTCTTTACATAAAAATCTGAAGTATTGAAATTGTTGTAATAAACTTAATAGTGTCAATATTGAATGGCAATATCGAATATTTACCAAAAAATGCTCCTCATTATTCAGACTTTGCAAATTTTTTAACATTTCTAATAATTTCAGACTATTTCAGACTACATCTGTTCTTTATTATATAGAAAAACAGACAGAAAATGGAAAGATTTCCTATGATATGTTGAGACTGTCTGGAGAAATCAGCCCTACTGAGAAGATGCCCTTCTTAGAGTATGATCAAGATGTAATTTTTTATTGTCTCTGTTTTTCCTTGAATTTCCATGATCTGATTTGGTACTTTTTTGGATGGGCTTCATGGCTGTGAGGGCTACGAATTATTTGACACATGAAAACCCCTTTATGCTACAAATATCCTGGGGACTGTGAAGTCCATCTATCCAAAGAAACTAATGAAAACATTTCCAGAAATTAAGTCCACTAAAACATAATTGTTACATAAATATATTTTTATAGAGGGATTAAAAAGCTAGAAGACTTTTTGAGTTACAAGACATGAGACTATCTGAATAAATCAGTCTGTTTTGCTCCCTATGGTTTGGCTTTTGTTCTTAGATCTCCTCCTTGTGTTTAGAAAAAAACTGTCCATGAATCAGTCATTACAATCCCAAGTGTATGAAGTACTTTTTATTGGTTGAGGAATGTGACATTCTTTGTGAAGTAGGAACAAATGGTGTGGAATCATCTGCTTAGTAAGCAGAAGAAGAGCGTCTGAGGATGCTTCAAATGCCAGTGCATTTTGGAAATATATTTTTGGTGCAATCTGAGGCATGCTTGGCCTGTACTTTGCTATGCAATATTGGTAGTACGATGGCAACATGATGTGGTCTAGGTTAATGCTATACTCGGTTGGCTTTTTTTGGTTTGTTTTCCGCATTCCCGTGCTTCCTTCCTCAGTGAAGCTATTTCCTTCCAAACAGTGTTTAAATCGGTATAGGCTAGCCAGAGCATAGTCTGGGCTGGTTATCAGCAGCCCTCACAACTGGAACCAGTGTCTCTAGATTTCCTTATCCACCTCCCCAGAAGTTACTGTCATCAAAGCAACTGATCCTAGGACACAGATGAATAGCGGCTCTTAGAATAGAAATCTGCAGCAAGGTCAGTGGTGTTCAAAACAATCTGACCAACAGCAGGAAATTCCCTCCAAGATTGCTAAATCTTGTTTATAAGAGATGTCTTTCTGCAGGATATACCCTACCCAACGCTGTGCTGGGAATGTCATGTGACATAACATATTTCCACGGGTAGTCTCAGAAGGGAGATAGGATGAAGTCCTGGCAAAATTCCCACTTTATCCAGTGCAACAGGGTTTCAAGTGAAGTGTTTTCATTAGAGAAAGCGTAGGAAATTTTTGGTGTCTAAAATCAGTGTTGTCAGGTTGTATCTAGGCTGGCACATGTGCAGAAATAGAAGATGGCATATGGAAGTTTCCTTGCAGAGAATGGATTGTAGCTAAATCACACTGTTAGATATAAAGTAAATCCTGAGCTAAACTATCTTTCAATAACATTTCCCAGAGAAGACTGAGTGAGGACTGGGACACTGGAACAGTCACAGCCCACTACCAAATACTGTCATTAGGTATGCCAACACAGTGGCTAATCACTCATCCTTTGGTTGAAAAAAATTAATCACTTTTTCAAGAGATGTAGGACAAACAAACTTTGTGAATACTTCTGTGAAAGACCTTAAGAAACAGTTACATTTCAGAAAGTAATTATTTGGTTATCTCTATTTTACATATAAAAACAAAGGTGTAAGCTGACAAATGATTTGGCAGTTATATATATATATATCTCCAGTTTGTCATAGATACTCCCACTAATTTTCTCAATTGGGAGAAGTAACTGTGGTTAAAGAGACAGTGAATAAAGCCATTTTTGTATACATTCAGTATATACAATCATACTTTGTCTCTCAAACCCAGTCAATAGTTCAGTTCCCACAGCTCAGGTAAGTCCCCTACAGCTTCTCAAAAGCTGCTGAAATGAATAGCTAGAAGCACTGACATACATACATGCTCTCTAACTACCAACACATACTTTAGCGGGTTGTGAGTGTTTGTCACAATTTTCTTATTGCCTGAGCTTTCAAAATTCTGTCTTTTCACATCCATTTAATGCAAGTATTGACTCTGGACATCAGTCTGATAGCATGGAGAGTGCCTTAGTATTTCCAATAAAACCCCTCTTTTCCATAACCAGCTCATATCCTCTATATTTTTCCTATGTCCTCAGAAAGACCCTGTAGGAGTTGATCTCTGGGAACAGGTACTTTGAGCTTTACCAGATCAAGGAGAGAGGACCATGGGTAATACACTGGAAAACTGACACTTATTCATGATGCCTTCTCAAAATGTTCACAGAATCACCAGATTTATAAGTACATGACCTAAGATCCTGCTCAGATTGTGATTCAGTTCTCTTAAGATCAGAAGAAAAAATGAAACGTCCAAGACAGATGCGCCCAAGCTGTGGCCTAAGTACCAGGACTGGAATGCAAGCTACTTTCTACCAATACCCTGATGCTACCCCCAAAAACTGCATTCCTCTTTTTGCACATGTGGCTCAGCAGCGTGGACCTAGAAACTCTACCGAAGTCATCTCAATGGCATTGGCATTTGAGAAGTCTTACTCTACCATGAACATAGAGACCTCTTTATTTGGAATAACAAGAGACGTAAGGTAGTATTTATAGACTACAGACAGCATCTAACAAAGGTGTCATGGATTGCCAACGGTCAGCCAGACTTCACCTTTTCCTTCTCATGTAGGATTATGTTGATATCCAATACAGTCTGCTAATCTGTCATGAGGATTAGTAGCCTAAATTGTGTGAAAACCAATGACATCACAAGCCTCATGATAATACCTTGCTATTCGTTAGTCTACTCCAAGGACAAAATATCCATTAGCACCATCATTTAAGTTTAAATAAGAATGATCGGTTCTGAAAAGAAAAAGTAGACTAAAGAAATTTTATGGATTTAAAGTAATATTATGGACCTGAAATTAGTTGTTTTTTTGGAGTGATAGAGATAGGTTGTTAAATGTGTACTTTCAACAGGCAAATGATCAGTTTACTTTGTCTTATACATTAAGGTTCTGACTGACAGATTTAAATGCACTGTTTGTGAGCAGCCTTATATATGAAGGGTATGCTTAAATTTAATTGCAGGATGATCTTTGTGCTTGTAAGAGACTACCTTAAATTCTATATTCAGGTTCACACAGCCAAGAAGACCCTTCTGAACTCATTAAGAGACAAGCACATAAAATGAAGTGCAGTTGAAATAACTACTTGCAAAATTTAGGTTGACCTGCTTGTTACATTCAGTGTTTGGCTCATTCTGTGAAGAATAAATCTACAGTTTTCCATTAGGATGGTCTTTCGCTGTCATTTACATCTCCATTTCCATCTTTGGGAAGAAAATTAAGCTTTATGTATCCATATTCCCTTTATTTAAATTTAGTAGTAATAAAAAAAAGTATAGTTTTCTCTTTTAAACAAATAACATGTGAATGTGTGAATAAAGGAAAACTAAATAAACAAACAAACATTCTTCATACAGCCATTTTCCTTGAACATTTTAGGCGTTTATGAAATTTCTAGTTTGCACTTAGAGCACATGATATGTAACATTTACTACTAGTCTAAAGCCCTGGCTAACTTGTTTTGTTAACTTTGTAGGTGAATTGAATGACCTAACCTTCATAAATAAGAATGAATAAGGATAACACTCAAACAAGGATAGGGTGGAGAGCACTTCGGGGAGTGATATGAACAAGAGGAAATAAGGAGACCTATTTAAAGTCACTGCTTGTCCTCTTTAGCTGAAGAATTATGTTAGGTTACAAATAGAAGCACTAGAATTAAAATTATCTGTTTTCCTTCCTGAGAAGGGTTTCTTGACACGTTTTGCATGCAGGATTTGTTTTTCTTGAATTGTTCAGATTTCTCTTGCATTCTTACAAGTAAATAGGAGTCGGTTGGTTTTTTTTTTCCCTGAGTGCTGCAGTCAATCAGAAATAAACACACTGCAAAGCTTGATCGTGAAGTCCTGAACTGGACTTGGTGCAGGGATTTGAGATACTTTATCATCCTGTAAGTACTGCTTCACCTATCTGCCAGAGCAGGAGGAAGGAGTCGGCTGGACTCAACTGGGTGTTGGATCATGCCAACATCAGGCACTGAGCACTGTCTTTAGTCACACATGTGTCGTACTATGCAAAAATACGTGGTGTTTTTCTTTTATTTATTTTTTTTATCAACATCCTCAATTCTGTATGCCAGATGGAAGGAGATGGAACAATTTAAAGGACTCCTCTCAGACAAAATTTTGCTCTAGTGCATTACTAGCTTAGCCAATCTCTCATTCTTTTTGTTGCTATTTGTTACAATTACTGTTCATTGCAGTTAGATTAGTGTCTTACAATTCTCATGCGCCACTCAGCCATACGTATACGGCCACTAAGAGATTTGTCTACAATGCAGCTTCAGATTACTAGACTCCTATGTGGGGCAGTCTGTGTGTACAGAATAGGTGTGATATTCAATAAAAATGATCCACTTCAAAATCTTTGTGGAAAAATATACAGAAAAGAGTAAGAATGGTATTGGGCAGGCAGCAAAACAACTTTTTAAAGGGGCAGATAAAGGCAGGACAATGGGGAGTGGATTAAAGCTAAAGGAGGGAAGGTTTAGATTAGATATTAAGGGGAAGTTTTTTACAGAGAGAGTGGTGAAGCGCTGGAACAGGCTGCCCAGAGAGGTGGTGGATGCCCCATCCCTGGAGGTGTTCAAGGCCAGGTTGGATGGGGCCCTGGGCAACCATGTCTAGATCATGCTTGGAGGTCGGTGGCCCTGTCTGTGGCAGGGGGGTTGGAACTCTATGATCTTTGGGGTCCCTTCCAACCCAGACCACTGTATGATTCTGTGATAGTGTACAGCTTTTCCTATCTGATAAAAGCTCTAAAAAAATTATTTCTTAGAAATTACTGTTAACAATGATTATATTTTGAAAGTATTTCAATATTTAATCTGGTTCTCTTAAATTCCAAAATGGAAAAGACAAATCTGGAACCATACGATACAAGATGATCTTATAGTTTTGAATTTTATTTAAGTTTTCTTAAACTCCACTAATAACATACCATTCCTTCTGTCTCTCTTTCAAAAGTGAGAACACACCTACTGTTATAACAGCAGATCCAGTCTTGGGCTTGTTTGCAGCTGGGTACTGTTGCAAAAAAATAGCAACTTTTGGTGTTATTTTGAAGGAAAGTTAACTTCAGCACAGGGCTGTCTAATCTTTTTATTTACATCTAGTGCAGCCAGATGAGGATCATCCCATTTCTCAATGCCCTAGTTAAACTTAGGAACAGCTTATATCAATCAGACCAATAACTTCATGGTAAAACGCTTAAACATTTTTAGAAAAAAGATGGGTTGAAAACTGAAGTCAGCATATATTAGAAAAACAGTAATAGCAGAAAGCTTTGTTGTTGTGAACCAATAAGCTTAACCACACATTCCGTATAACGAAAACAGATGTGCAGGCACTACTGGAGGAAGTGGGGCACCTTTGATCTGCTGGCTTCTGCTGCTCACTCACAGAGGACAGTTGCTTCCATTAATGAGGCTTTTCTAGTTTATTAGGTTCACTGATTTCATGTGCCCAGAGCAGGAGGGAAATTGCACTACTCTCCACGAAACCACTTTGATATCTTGTAAATAACAGAGCTATAAAGCACTCATGTCACTTATGGCCATAAGTGGGATGTCTTTGTAAACAGTGATGATATTTCAAGAGCGGGAATGGTGAGGACAGAGGTAATGCATTGTTAGATGAGCTGATGTTTGCTTATCTGTAAGGAATGAGCTCAGGTGAGAGAAGAAAGAAATAATTCTTCAGGATGAGACAGAATTCTGAATCCTTTCTGCAGAAAATTAGTCGACCACAGTGAATGTAATTTCTGGCATACTTGGAAATACTTGAGCAAATCAGAACAGATGACTAAATAAACTAATGATATCTTATTTGCATAAGTCAAGGGGGTCCTATTTACTCCAATTACACTTATCAGTATAGTATATTGCATGCATTTAGCTCACCTAGTTACACAATTTAATAGGACCTGTATTGACCACACACAGTGTCTCACATTAATGACAGTCCTGTTGTGGATACAAAACACTTCCTGAAGACAGAATGCCTAAATCCTGCTAATTTTGAAGTTCAGAATTTTAAAGAGGTTTGCAGAGCTTTCGAGGTCATTGTCTCAGGACTGCTATTTACTGTAGAAGCCATTGAGAATCTGTGAACTCTCATGCCAGAGACAGGTAAAATAAGATTCTTCTATGTCACTGTTTGTCTGGTTTACTAGCTGTTCCTGAAATAATGGATTGTTTAGATTCTCAGTTTTACTGCTGTTTCACAAGGCTGTACAGAAAGTAATAAGTTAAACAGAGAGCCTCTTTAATTCGCCTCTGGTGAATATGAATGCTGCATCATTTTTGTTCAAGTCCCTTGTTTTCTCGTGCATGCCATTTTCAAGCTTGTCTCTTTAATTTCCCTTTTTACCCTTGATTTACAAACCTGCATGCTGAATAGAAGTCTCAGTTTATTCTTTTCTGTCTTTATCTCTAGCAACATTTCAATTTACTACAATTTATTTAACACTTCAGTAATACTTTAAAGATGTCTGGAGTTCAAATTAGGCTACAAGTGGCAAAGGGGTTATATAACTCAGAAAACAGATCCTGGTTCTCTGGGAAGTTTATTGTGTTGCCACATAACTGAATTACATTTTGGTTATAAAGCCTGGTTTCAAGCCCTGCTCTTTTTTTTTCTATGCAAGACTATTTCCCACCTTTAATTTCTCACACCCAGTGGAGTGTGAATGCACTTGCATCCAAGAAATTCAGTGGTAAATGCATCTGCTCAGGCTGAGTTCACAGGGAATAAACCAGAAGCCCCAACATTACACTTGCCTGCTTGTAGGCCAAGAGTTTCATTTGCTTGACCCCACAGGGAGAAAAGTAAGGTAAGGCTGAAGTACACTTGCTGACATGTAAGTGCACCAACGCCTGGCTGCGGAGGTTCAGCAGTTAAATTCTCTTCTTAAAGGAAGCTACCCTGCCCAAAATGCTAGCGTATCATTGCTATTTTTACCATCATGTTGTATTTAAAGTGACATCAAAGGATCAGAGTATTCCCAAGGCACTGTTATAAGGGCTTAGGTGTCGGTGAGAATGTTTGAGGCTTTTTACTATCACACACGCAGATATCTATCTATCTATCTATCTATCTATCTATCTATCTATCTATCTATCTATCTATCTATCTATCTATCTATATCTCAGATAAAAAATGCTTCTGAATTAATTTGTGCAACTTACAGTAACAAAAGGACGGAGTTCTAAATAAGCATTAAGAAAATCTGTAACCTCACCTGAGACAGTGAGCTCTCTGGATAAGTGGCTGTAGTCACATCCTGTGCAACTCCGCTGGGAGCTGAGTGAACTGCAGGAATTTCTATGGGATGACGTTAACTGCATATGTGTGTTGCAGGGAAAGCATTAAGAAAGAGATCCTGCTGTCCTACACGTACGGCGTGGCACGTGCAAGCAATGCTTTTCTGGAAAGGGCAGTCTTAGGTTAGCTTTCGAAGGTCAAAATTGCTGAATGTGCAGATTTTTCTCCTTTGCCTTACCTTGGACAGCATTTCAAAGCTGGAATTGTTATTTCTGTGCACATATGTAGGGTACCAGAGTGGCAGCAGAAATGCACATGGAGCTTCAAACAGGAAAGGACTTTATATGTTGTTTCTGAAAGAGAGACTGGGAAAACTTGCCCATCTATTGTGGGCCTTTTTGGAGTGTTATTACCTCTTTGCTAATGAATATTTGGTGCAACTCTATTAAAATTAATGATGCACTTTTTGATGAAAAATCCAGTTCAGGCTCAGCGCGGCATATAGTGAGCTCCAGACAGTTAGTGAGAAAAGCAGAAGATATTTTGGAGTAGGACTTCTTGGCAATATCCTCTATGATATATTAGGACACTCACTGTTTACAACCTCAATTAAATTGTGTATTATAGTAACAATTCCTTAATGCTGAAGAAAATACAAATATGATTGAAATGGGTATCTTGCTAATGAAAACGCTATTTTAAGCTTATTTTCTGCTTACCCTGATCCACCAGTTCCAGGGACGAATTATCCTGTATCCATAAATAAGCACTTTTATATACTGTATCAGGTATTTTGGTAGAAAAATAAATTTAACATAAATTAAACAAATTTAACATCTGAGGGGGGAAGGAGGGAAGTGTGAATCTTTCCAAGTTATGAACTAGTAACACTATACTGCTTGGTTTGTATTGGTCAGAAAAAGCTTTTCCAGGATGTTAAAGACAAATTCCTCTAAGACTGTAGTTTGTCAGGTTTTTTTTTTTCCTGAGAGGTTGCAAATAGTTAATGAAAATTTTTTTTAAAGTTTTGGGCAAATGGGAGATTATGTCTCAGGCAGATGAGATTCAGCTTCAGTATAGGAATTTTACATCCCTTCCCTTTTATTCTAAGACGCTTATCACTCTTCTGTTTTTCTTCTGTCTGTCTTCAAAAAGCTGTGCTAGGGCATCTTTCTGCTAAAAGCACCATGGCATTGCCACACCCCAGGAGGAGTCAGGATGGCTTTTTATAGCTGATGGCATTTACCATGAAATTTGCAAATACAGTTTTATGGGATTGCCCACAGGAGCGATGATGACTGTTCTTGCTTTCTGTTTCAAGAGCCAGCCCTCCAAAATACCTGTTTGATATTGCCTTTAATTTAATTATATATCAGCACTCACACAAATAGGGAGAACAGAAAGAGAACACATTGTCATGAAGACTTGACTTCTGTTGCTTAATGTACAGAGAAACTCTTCCTATTCCCTAGTTCTCATGGTGATTTAGAAACATGGAAAGAATTGAAATGGAAGATAAGCCCCACTCGCTGCGTATAAAACAAAATCCGTCAGAACTGGTATAAACTAGTTTGGTCCCGTTCAAATATTCCTATATTTTTATATTTTCCTCCTACATTTCTGAACAGCATTTTGGTATATTTCTCATGCTTTCTAGTGAGTGTTAATGGTAAAACAGGCAGGTGTACATTCTAACCTTATCTGTTTTGAGAGTACAGGAAAATATCAATGGAAATTCTGGTGTACTCCTACAAACATCTGTGTTGCCCCTCATTTTGACTCAAACCCTTTAAAGTCGACAACTAACAGTCACCTTCCCTGGATGTGTTTAGAAAAAGAGTAGATGAGGTACTTAGGGATATGGTTAAGCTTAGGACGGGTATGGTTGGACTTGATGATCTTTAGAGGTCTTTTCCAACTTTGTATTCTGTGAAAATAATAAAGTATAAAATGTAGAGAACAGTAGGTTTGGTCCTTTTAAATGCGAGACCTTTTTCATAATAAAAGTAATTACATGTATTTTTAAGCACTAAGAAACTGTTGTCAAAAGATGCTTCTGGTCATCTGTGACTTTTTTGGGATTTTTATGCTATGCCTATAGTGATATTTGAGTTGACAGTTAAACAATACTATCTTTAAAATGCAGTCCTGAATCTACGCAGACCATAGTCTTTAACACTTTTATACTTTTTTTTTTAAAAGATAAATTTTCCTGATAGTCTAACTATGTTCTCTCTCTTGCAACACATTGTACAGTATAAAAGATTTCTCCCATTCAGAGAAAAGAAGAGACAGTTTTGCTCATTGCTGTGAGCCTTCTGTCTTCAAGCTAACAGCACCATCATGGTATGGAGAGAGGTATTAGTAAGAGGGCGCTCAGCACCTGTTCCAGGCATCACATGAGCACACGTATGTTGTCTATCCTTGTCTCGAACAATTTTGTGCCTGATATTGTGAACTGGCCTCTGGCAGAAAAATGAAATGATGGTAATGTAATGCACTGAGGACAAAGGAATCAGTGGAGTGAATGGTCTTAAATAATGGGGGCAGAGAAGAGTTAAATCCCTGTGGAGATTTCCCCAGGTGGTGGATACTGAAACCTCATGTTTGAAATTACATCTTGCTGTGGCAGCTCCAAAGAAATGGAACCAGATGTGCTCATCATTACCCATCAGGCCACCATGGCAAGCTAATTTTGCCAAATAGCCCAAATATACACAAAGCTGTAATGACCTTTAATTCCTAACAGCTTCAGTAGATCTTATTAAAAGCAGTGGTGGGCTCAGGGATCAGAAACTACCGGTTTCAACTTTCAAATGGGCTGTCTGAGGACGCTAACCTCAGTGACATTACAATGTAACGTGTCTTATGAGCAAAAGAAGTATTATAAGTATTACTAATTAAAAAACAGAAGAAGAATATGGACTTGTAAGAGAAGTGGAAGAAGTTCCTGGGCAATAATTTTTTGCTTTTTGTGGTCTGAGAAAAAAATAAAAGGGAGGAGATTGTCATTATTTCTATTCTTAAATACATAGAACTGATGGAACGATAGTGAGAACAATACAGGGATTCAGACAGTGAGATACTGGGAAAGGAATTAGGTTTTATGGTCACCCATAAATGCTGCAATGGCAGCTAAGAGCAAAGTTACAAGGTACAAGGTTTTCTATGTAGGCTTGCTGAATTATTTCTGCTTCTCGAGGTACTTGGAAAGTTTGAGAAATGTGGACTATCTTTTTATTGATCTTTGAAATCTCATCAAAATACCTATCTTCAACTTGTTCATATTCTTCTGTTGGACTACATTCTTTCCTTAGTAAAGTTATTTTTGCTTTCACATCAGCAAAATTCCTTGCTCCTAATAAGACACAAGCTATTTAAATTCTCTACGATGAAAAAGTATTTCCATTTGAGATCACCCAACTTTACCACTCCATGTCCAATAACCCATTATATTTACCAAACTTCCCAAGCTATATTCATGTTTGTAATATCTACTATTCAATCAACAAATTTATTTCTAAACTAATCTGGCATTTTCTTAATTTTGTCAGAGTATTATTCCTTTCAACTGTTTTGTGTAAGTTTCAACTCTTTTGTGTTTTGTCCAGTCAAAGAAAAAAAAATCTCCAGAGGATTATACCATAGATATACACTGGGCAGGTTAAAATATTAATGAATATAACTGTGCGTATACTTCACTGCACTTACTTAATTCTTACAGGTACAGGGGAGGTTTCTTTTGAAATGATACAAAATGAACATATGTAATACTTTACTCTGTCACATTGCAGGCCAAACCCTTAAAGCCTACAGATGACAACATATGCCCATAAGAAATGGAACGGATTTTACCAAGTAATTTCAAAGAACAGATTCAAATTGAAAAAGTGAGTTCAAGTTCTCTTAAAAGCTGCCATGTCTGGGAAATAAGCCAAGGAGTCTGTGTTTCTGTAATACTTGTGCTGATGCCAGTGTTAAATATTTGTGCAGTCATTTTCCCTCTTGCTTGAAGTATCTGAGAGCTTGCTTGAGGGTCCTAACAGACCCTCAGATAATTTTACCTTCCAACGAACAAAAGGCTCAAAATCAAATTAAAAAAGTTATTTTAGAGTATGAAAATTCAGAAAATAGATATCTGAGCTCTTTAAATGAAAATATAACATATAGCTGTCTCAAAAAATGTGAACGTTGCCATGTGAGATTTTATGGCATTTATCGTCTAAAAGGTTAGAGCTGTTGCCCATAATAGTCTTTTTTATCTTAGAAAATGAGCCATGGCTAGTCCATATGATCTTGAGATGCAAAAAGATGAGCTCACAATCGACCAGCAAAGAGCCCTTGGGGGACTTTGGACTGACCCCAAAATTAGATCTAAAGGTAGGGAAGAATCATTAGTAGAGAACCATAAGAATTCTGACTACAGGATTGTATTTGCTTAAGAATGCTTCTTATCTCATTCACACTGCCCTTTTAGAGAAATCCAAAAGGTCAATCAACAGAACGAGTCATACATACAACTACGCATGTATGCTCTGTATGTACTAATATACTAGTTAAAATGCCATGGTAACATCATTTTCCTTGATTTCATTGATAGAACTGTGAAAAGAAACTCTAATTCTGGCTACAGGATTGAATGCCAGGATTTTATCAATAATGTAAAAGTCTGTAGGTTCTTAGGTTTCTAAAGTATGTAGTGTGCAGAAGAATATGGTCAGCACTTTTCTATTAAAGAGATGGAATTGTGAACATGTCCGTTCAGCAAATTCTTATAGCAGAAAAACAAACAAATTAATCAACATAAATGTCTGGTTGCAATCCGGTTTCTCCTGGTTCTGCATAATGAGAGATTTTTAGGCAGCACCTTCTCATGTTAGGAGCAAGATTAGAGTTTTACTTCTTCAGATCTGCTACACCGATCTCTCAGCCAGAGACAAAACTGGTGTTCCACTTGATTTATGCAACTCTCCTCAAAAATTTCTGCCCAAGGTTTCTTTGCCTTTGGAAACCTACCAAACTTTTCATTTTTTAATCCGCACACTCTTTCTTCAAGCAAGATCACTCAACTTTTATTTTTTGGTTTGTTTGTTTCTTGGGTTTTTTCTCCCTCAAATTATTGATTACCCTTTAACAACCTAATTGAGAGTAAAGCAAAGCTCTCTTTACCAGGCTGCTCAGGCAAATGCTTTTCATTCGCATAGAAAAACTCTATGTTTGCCCATCAATTTAGCGCAAGGTTGTGTACAGCAGTGCTCCCTTCAAGTTCATCTCTGCGTAGGGTTCAAGAAATACTTGCTGAACTACTGATCAGCAGAAATGTCATGGCAGATGGATTTCACATGCTGGAGCTTTAGTTTGCCATCTTCAAATGAAAGTGCTTGGGGTGAACAGAAGTAGGCATGGTGAGAGCTAGTATATCAAGGGGAAACACAGCACACCAGGAAGCCGTGTACCTACCTGAGGACAAAATAGAGATGTTTGACAAGGGACAGATAGGGAGAGAAAACAAAAACTTGAGGCCAGGCTTCTTTTGCACCAGCCTTCTGGGAACACTTGACAGCCACATCTCTGTCCACTCAACTCTGAATGCTGACTGCAAAGATGTGCAAATGACATTGCAAAGCACATGGGCAGATAAGAAGACATGTTACTCAAAAATCACAGCTGAAAGGAAACTGCTTACTGTCCAGTCTCTCAAAGTGAGACTTCTTTTATATCTTTCAATGATTCAACTGCCTTGAAGGATATCAGGTTAATGAACCAAGTAAAAGCAAACAAGAGCATCTCGTGCATTTAATCTTATGTTAAGTACACACCAGGCACCACAAATTTCCATTTTCCTCAGTCAGATGGGCCAGAGCCATTTTAATGCCCTGAGATTTTCTGCTGTGACTGGCAGGAACAGGCAGAGGCACTTGTCTAACCCTTCTTGTTTGTGGCTCACCAGGGCAGGCCAGTTGTTACTTCAGCTCGGGTGGCAGATAAACTTTGCTACTGTAGGACAGGGGCTGCCAAAATAGAGCTTCACCATCAAGTAGCAAGAGGAACGTGGCAGAAACTCCAAAAGGATGCTGTGAAATTTGAATGTGAGTTTCTCAGAATACTGATAAGAAACTAAAATCCTTTTAGAGCACCAACAGAAAAAGACAATTAACCTAAAGCTGAACATAGTCTCTTGCTGGTTTTGTCTTAGCTGTCTGTGAAATGAAGCTGCATTAGTAGACAAGAGACCTGAAAAAGTGGAAGCACAAGAGAAAAGAAAAATGCAGATTTTCCTTTGTCCTGATGTTTTTTCAGCAATTGGCTTTCTGCTGGGCATGTCCCCTCAGAGAAACCCGCAAAACTTTCATCCCTATTTGTCAGAAACTGCAAAACATAAACCACTCTAATTCAGACTATAGTCCAAAAGTCATGGATGGGGCCTATTCTATTATCACATAAGAGAACATGAGAAATTAAAGATTCAACAAAAGTCAAATCACGCGAGAGACAAGGAATGAAGAAGTAGGATGAAGTCACATAATCATAACTTGCAACCTCTATGCACATTTGGTCACAGTTTTTAAATATATTACACTGAAAATTCCTTCTCAGATCTTACTGCCCACTAGTGCTACACTTGTATTTTTTTCTGCTGTCCAAGTAACTGTCTGACTAGCTGCTATCCATTTCTTATTTTGTTTATTCTTTTTTCTTAATGTGTGATTTACTCCTTGGAAGTAGAATCTGCCTAAGCATTCATATTATTTTACTAGATGCCTCTGTATAAGGTTAACAAAGATATGTACACATCAACCAACCTCAGAGACACCCATAGTCCAAAAATAAACTATACTGGTAATTGACCTTCTCACAGTCTGGAAATAATGATACTAATGAGGAACCGCTAATACTCAGCACCCAGGAACCCAGTACTTCCTGCACTGGGAGAATTTAGGCCATTTTTCCTCTTCCCTATTCCTCCACAGAGCTCCATCTCCCCTTGAGTCCCTGCAAGTTGGTAAATGTGGCACTTCAAGATGTTCCACAGACTGAAGAAGTTCTCTGCCTGTGCCGATCTGAGTGACGGCTGTATATTTTTCTGGGTATGTAATATATTCATATTCCTTCTGAATTTATTTCCTCCCACTGCGCCCTGATAGCGATGGCTTTACAGATTATAATCTCTTCAAAACAGGACATTCTCGATCTCAGTTTCTTACACAGTGCTAAGGATGCTTCATTGTTTATTATAAATCAATCAATTTGTGTTCTGATGTTTCTCTCTTTCGCCCCCTTCCCGAAATTTAACTGCAAAGCTACACAAGATGCAAAACCACAAGATCAATCAGTTTTTGAAAATCCAGCCTCTTACTGGGATGTGCATTGCAAGGGAAGCCGTTCTGCCAGCACTAATTCTATTTCAGTGGGGAAAAAGCCAAAGGAACTGGCCTTTGGAAATGGTTGAAATTCTTGTAAGCAGAATTCTAGCATATAAAATTAGCGAAAATATAAAACATTTATTGTCACAGAGATACTATACAGCTGCTTGGATCTGTAATTTTTTTTTTAAATTCTGTTTATTGCCAACATCTTCCTTAAAAAAAGGATTCAGTTAGTTCCTTATGTGTAGTCTACAATATAACTGGGCTCCCTCCTGTGTCTACTGCAAAAGTGGCATTCCCTCAGAGAGATAAATAATCTCTATATGGCAGTTAAGTTTAGACATAACTGTAAATACTTTGGTTCATGAGGTTGCCATTGGTATTATGTCCTTATTTCCTGTTGTCTTCATAGCTTAATATGCTTACTCTTAAATTAGAACATAATTAGCAAATCATATAGCTCATTTTTACTGAAAATAACAGCTCGGTGAAATGTTTCCTATCATCTGGGGCTGCCCTTCCCACAGGCTGCATATCCTGGAACAGCACATTGTAATAAGAGGAATCAGTTACTTTGGATCCAGGCCAAACACTAATTTCATTTCTCAGGCTGCCCCCCTCTTTTCCAGATCTTCTCCCCTGTAACATTCACATATGTGAGTTGGAGTTAAGAAGTTGCAGTTGGTAAACAAAACAAAGACAAAACTGCTAAGAAGTTAATGAAAACATCAGTAAGTCGTAGCATCTGGATCCCATCATCCACCTCTGACGTAAGGAAGATGTCCAGATGTTAGCAGAACTGTAGCAGTTGAAATATTTTGTGAGCAAGGTTCCTTCCAAACAATCAGACGCAAAGCAGTTCAGCACTTTCAGCAGTTTTTAGGAATGTTTCAAATATATAAAGGTCTTTCAGATGTGCAAAATATCTGCATGGTGCCGAAAGAATATACAGCCTGGGGAGCTGGATCTGGGAATCAGGAGCCCCTGCTTCTGGGAAGAGCACACAAATGTTCAAGGAGCAGGAGAAGACGAGGCCTCCCGGTTGTCTGTCATAAGGGGAGACTTCTAGGAGAGACAGAACGCTACTCATCTTGCAGTATGCAGCATTTAACACTAGAGTTTAACAATATCCACAATGATGAATTATGAAACTGGGCTTGCAGAGAGCAGACTATAATTTTCATCCTTCTCACTCATTTTTAATCCCCATCTGACAACGTGTGCTGCATACAGGCCTTTGCATGCTGAAAAGTATAAATGATGAAGCTGGTTTCCTAACAGGTGGTTGCCAGGTGTATTATTTTCCTTTCCCTCATACCCAAGTTGCCTGATGGAACGGTGATGTTTTTCATGTCCGGGTAGTCATTCTCCATTTGCAGAGCAACACGGCTGCTCAGTTTCTCTCAGACACATTTTCTGGCCTGTTCTGGGTGTGCTCCCTCCCTCCATGGCACATGCTCATAAAGAATCAGTTTGGAGTCCCTAAGAAATCAGCAAAGTTATTTCTAGAAATCCATAATTGCTGAAGTGTTCTGGGACTGAATTCCTCTTGTACACATCCCTAATATCCCAGGCACAGGACAGGACATGAGGTTGCTGGCTGTTTGCTGTTGTCCCAGAACTGGCTACAATGGCTGTGGAAATGCTGGAAAAAGGGTGTATTTCCATAATCCCCTCCAGCTGTTGTAACTTGAATGCATAAGGATTCTGTAGCAACCACTTTTGTAATACGCTTAGCATACTGTTTACTACTTATTGTAAACTTGGACAAAATAGTGCCATTGTTGTAGCCTGATTACAGAAACTATGGTGGAGCTCCATGAAATAAATGTTTTGAATTTCACTCATGGAGGGAAATGTGAAAGTCATAAATAAAACTTCTTGAGTGTCCAGTCCACCAGCATCATAATTTAGTTCTGCCACCTGAAAACATCTGTAACAAATACCCAAGGTGACAGAGTATGCGCGCTTTCTTTTCCCTATGAGTAGTCCAAACACTGTTGAGGTCAGACTTCACATCAGAAGCATGAGGGGTTGGAAACAAGACATTCCAGCAGCTGAAAATAAACAACACTGGAATCACGCTACAAGCAGCTATAATCTTTCTGGCACTTCTCTACATATTCATATGGATAACAAGAAATTAAATAATAGAACATGAAATAAGAACCTAATGATGTATTTAATTCCAAATGCCATTTTAATGGTGATTTTGACTGCAGGACTTTGCCTTAAATAAATTCCAGTCATTCCATGATAAAAACAACGGAGCTATAAAAGGCATGTAGTGGTCTATCTCTCTTACTGGAAATGTAAGGTGAGAACATTTTTAGAAAACAGATGAGCATATGCTGCATATGAAACATTTCTGATTATATTTGATATCTGAATTTGAAAGATCTGAAGAACTATAAGTCACATCAGTGAAACTGATATTTTCTCAAAAAATTTGCTATAAAAGCTTGTTTAGCAAGTCCATGGACAACAAAAAAGTTCTTGAGCACTCTCAAAGGGAGGGAATGTAAACAGGATAAAGTTATTTAAGCATTCAACCAAAAGAAATTACTATTATGTTTTGCACTGGATGTGCCGTACTTGCTTATTATACAAACAGCTTCTCTTGTTATCAAACTGTTGTTTAAGTATAAATTTAGGAATAGGTGAAGTGCAATGCAAACCCATTTACCTTAACTCAGGACAAATTTCCCAAGGATGAAAAAATGAAAATTCCTTTCTTCCTTTACTTCCTCTGAGTGTGTATGCACACAAACACACACACACACCTGGTTGTGTAAGCAATAGCTGGGAATTGTTAAAAAATGAGTAAGACCTATACTCACAAATTTTTGCAATCCATAAAGAGACAGGTATTGAGGCAATGGGAATATAGGGATGCTAATAGTGGAGAACAAAAGCTGAAAGTCTCTCTCAGATGCTCCCAGTGATCCTAGAAAAGTCACGTAAAGATTGATATGGCCTGTAGTAAGAATAACTTAAATAATGATATAATCATCATAAATGAAACAATAAAAGGCCTACTCAAAGGGGGCTGCAAAGAAACTCTTAATAAGTAGATTCCAGATTAGCTTAACCTTTATTAAACACATGAGAACTAGCTTAAAGTGACTGATAGTCTTCTGGAATGAATTAAAATAGAAAATAACTGATAGAATTACTTTTTCTGCAGTCCTAGAATCTTCTTTGTGGCTACATCTTTAGAAATAACTTACAAGGACATATAGAATCTTCCCAGATGATACAAACACTAGCAAAGCAGGCATAATGAGAAATGGTCTGTAACAGGTCTTTGCAAATGAGTAATTCTTCATTTCTTTTGCAATTAACTGAAGACAAAACCAAGGAAAACAAAGATGGCAAAATCCTACTGTAATTTTAGTGGGCCAAAAGGTACCAAGTTAGTTTAATTTTGTGGTGAATGAAATAATGAGAGGTTTTAAAATTATAGATGATAAGTAGGTAAATAAGTGGTAATATAATTTCAAATAGAAAAGCTAAGTAATGTTTTGCCTTGGACTTTCGCTGACTAAGCTACTGCAGCAAAACTGCAATAATTCTCCAAACCTAGACTACTTACACATTCCTTTTTTTGTCTATAATACCAGATATGCCAGAAGACAATTTAGGTTTCTCATCATAAAAATGAGACTGATGCTTGCATGCTCTGGGGAAGCTCATTCTGTGCTGCTGCACCAAACCATGGTCTATATTAGGGGGCTTTTTCCACTGAAAAGCAAGAATTTGCTTTTCCTAGCTGAGGATGTGGCCTGAGATAAGTAACGGGAATAAAGTGGGAATTCCCAAGGAAATGTTTCTATTTCTCCTGAATATAGTTACAGGAAAGGTTACAGTTTCTGTATTGCCCATTCAGGGAATCTGTCAACTCGAGTCTCATTCTGTTCTCCCTTTCTTTGCTGTTTCTTCCATTGCCCCAACTTGTATCCCGTCTCTACTGGGCATTTTTGATGTCCCAGTGACTAAAAATGCCTCCACTGTGTTTAGTGATTCATTTTCCACTTTTTAAGATCACCAGACATGACTATAAACATGCGTCTAGATTTACTTTGTCTGCGTAAACGAAGGCAGAGGAGAAACGAGGCTGAGTGGAAAACCATGAGCTGTGCTGCCATCAAAAGCAGATTAACCATGGTGTGACTACGCTGAGCTGCAACTCACTGCTCCTCAGGAACATATTTATACAATATAACAGATATATATATGATGATAATAATCATATATCATAATACAGTATATTAACACACCACCTGTATAGAACCACGTGTCGCCAGCCAGCTGAACCACAGGCTGTCCTGCCATGTGATGGGACAGCACATGGAGTAACTCAGCCACGGCGTTACAGTTCAAAGGCAATGTGAGGGTGCTGCTGTGCCACACTCCACCATGACCCGGGTAGCACAGCACGTAGATCTGATCTGAGGGGACAGTCCATATTCATTTGCATCCCTTTGCTGCACCCCACTCAAAATCACAGCGGCTTTAGCTACAGTATTTTAGCAACATGTGATTTTAATAGCATTTCAAATACTTCCGATACTTTTTTGTCTAATTCTAATGCTACCTTTCTTTTGTGTCATTAAGACTGCATGATTTAATGGCAAAGAGATTTTCCACAATATTTTCCCAGCGTATTTATAGGAGGTAGATAGTACTGTCTGTTTGATGATTATATCAGATTATATTGCATGCTCTACTATTTCTGTGTGTAGGCTAGCAGGTTTTTTTAAAGGCAAAACATGTTTTTGATTACTTTTTCTTGAACTTGCCATAAAGAATGCATATTTCATGTTTTCTTCTGTCTTTTGCAAATGTCATGTGTTTTTTTTAAAGGTGTGTCCTGATAAGACAAATTGATGATCTAAGTAGATTTCCTATTTCAGTGTCATGACCCTTCCTTACCATTTTTAAGCAGTCAGCAGTTTAAAATGCTGATACTTCAGAGAACAAACAAAACAGCAACAAGTCTTGTTGCTGTTTTGTTTCTCTTCCTGAATCTCTTGTTATTCATGAAGTATTTTCAGGAATACAGCCTGGTACCCCTACTTCATGTTGCACTGCTTATTGGTGGTTTACCCTCATGATTTTCTGACTTTCTGACTGACAGCAGCCCAAATACACTAGTGGACTGACAAGCCCGCATCACCAGCACAGCCTGGAAAATGGAACTGTCACTGCTTTTAAGGGTCCTCTAACATCTAAACCTTGTATTGATAAAAACTGTGATGGCTCGTAACTATCTGCTAAGTAGAATAAAAACATGCCGACCCTTATCAGCACAGCTAAAGAGGCTAAAGGGTTCACGTTTACTCCTTGTTTCTAGGAATGTGACAGAGTCTCAAGAAATATAATTAGCAGTTGTCTATCCCCCAAATATTTGACAATCATATGCAAGGTTAAAGATACACGTTTATCAGGCCTTCCCATATCCTAATAAAACCTGCATATTTTCATATGTAGGTCACATGCAGAAGGTATAAATTACATGCCATTATATGCTTTCCTCTCTGAGCTGATGAGAGGAAAAAAGAATTATAGAAGACAGTTGGTAGTAGTTGTCTTGCATGGATACAGGCCAGAGGCACTTGGAGTCCGTTGATGCAAATGCCATTCTGAACTTTATAAATTAAAAACCTTACTTCAAAGCGTTTACATAAACATCTCTAGCAGGTGGAATAGAAACGAATGCCAGGGTAAACAAGTGTCCAGATGACCAGGCTCATGCAGATTAAACAAAGGCTGACTTGGCCCTACCAACTTCCCTTTTATAGATTTGTGTAAGTAATATCCATGCCTTTTTACTCAGAATTTCTTTCCCTTTTGGTGCTTCTTCCAGTGGAATTTCAGCAACATCCCAAACATCAGGAAGCACATAGTGACTGCTGCTCCATGAACTGCAGTCTTTAAGCTACCAAAGTAGTCCAGTTTTCTAACACACCTATGAGAGAGGAAATGGACTATTTGCCCAGTTCAGTTTGTCATGGAAGAAAGGTTAATGTCTGGCACTTTCACAGCACTGCCATGTTGGTTACTATCTGCTGAGCACTAAAACAAATGTCATGTCCTCTTCTCTAGTGACCATGAGGTTTACTCTAAAACAGTTGTAAGGCTAAGATCCTGTCTGCCCAGGAAACTCATGGGCTGTCCCTTAGCATCCGTGGGAACAGGCACAGAATTTATCCAGCCATTAACACAGTGAACAGAACAAGGTTTTTATGGGTTGCTCTAATTTAAAGCAGGTTTTTGCCCCTGTGTTTCTTTACAGGCCAGGGTCACTCACTGCCTGATTACCTGATGTAATCAAGTTTCGGAATCAGCGCGCCATCACAAATGTCAGTTAAGCACTTAGCTGCTCTTATTTCTCCAAAACATAAGAGCAGGAGAATGATGTAAAAGTTCAGTTTACATTAGTGAGCCATACAGTCTGCTTCTTGGTCATCTCATTCTTGATCTTATCATTATTCACATTTCTCCTCCCCTCCTTGCCTCCCTCTGGGATAAACCGCCCCCACCGTAAGTATACAAACAAACCCAAGTGATCCCTCTGGCATGGCACACCCATTGTGCATTTCTGCTGCCTTTTCTGAAACCTCTGAATGCCACGATAATAAATGTAGCATTCCCGGCAGGGTGAATGAGAAGCATTCAATCTAACAGACAGACAACAACAGAAGAAGAAAATAAAGCGAGCTAAGTTCTCTTCTCCTCTAGCCCTCTGCTTTATGATTTGCCTCAGGTTTTTTGAGTCTTTGCAAATCAAAATAAAAATGTGAACTGTAACCATATAGTTGCTTGGTAATTTATATCTCAGAAGCCTAACTCTGGCATACCTGACACTCACTTGGAGCTCACAGCACTGAGATCCTTGCCAGAGGAAATACCAGTAATCGCTCAGCACACAGCCCAGATATTCCAACTGACACACTCCTTGGCTGCAAAACACTCCGTAACGCAACTCGCTGAAGCACATCACGGCAGTAAAGCACAAGGTCTGACCTAACAGCAAAATAAAATGCTTCAGCACGCTTCAGTCTGAGGAGTTTGCACTGTAATACCAGAACCAAAATTCACTGCCACTTTCCTTTCCACTCATGAGCACACCCAGTCCCACTGCAGGCATAGCACTGAAGTAGCATGACACAGAAACAAAAAGCTGGAGAAATATTTAAGAGGCGACATCGATACATTATGCAAATGAAACCACTAATTACCATTATTACGGTCCCTTACAAATCTTAAAATATGCTTATGTAATGTTCCTTCTCACCTGCCAGTCTTCTGTCTCTCGTGTTTTTCCAGATAACATCCAAGGCTCTAGCAGTGGAGTCCCTGATATGATCACTAAATGATCTTCTCAGAGGGGCTTTCACTGGGTGATGCATAATGCAGATCGATCACACATCCAGAGTCAAATGGCTTTAGCCTAGCCCCCGGAAAAAGGGCATTCTCTGCCCGGGGATCCGTCTGAATTTCCCTTTGCCAGCCAAGCAGGTTGTTACTTTATATAATTTGTCGTCAGCCTTGTGGAGCTTTTCCTTGAAGAGTCAGGCATTGCAGTTCTCACTGCGGATGCAGAAAAGCTCAGACTGCAGCCAGCCTACTGGAAAGCTGCCAAAATCTTACATCTGGAACAGTTTACAAATGAGCTAACGATACAGTCATTTAGATTTGGGGCTTTATTTGTGGATATCTATAGGATTCTAGCTTCCTGTTTAATCAAATAACTTACCAGGCACATACTTGCATGCTCATTTATTAGGATAATATTTCCCTGATTAAACTGATATTTCAGGTAATCTTTCATGTTTTGACATGAAAAAGGTAAGAAATAGAAAAGAGATAAAACAATTTTTAGTATCTGTGGTTCAGGTATATTATTTTGTTACTGTGTTTTTCTTGTGTATCACCCTGTCTATGGCACAGAATAGGGCCTGATTCTGAGTTCCCTGTATGTAGTGCTTTATGCTAATGCAGTAATGAAGGGATGGAAATACAAAAATGAGAAGAAAAGGAGAGAGAAGAAAAATCGAGAGGGAACTAGCCTCCACATCTTTGCTGAACAGAAAGATAAGTTCCCATATGTAAAAAGTTTATGCATGTAACTGAGATTAATAGCCACAGTAAATGAAGACATTTGACCTTCCTTATTTTGACCTTTTTAATGGATTACTGTGCCCTGTGGCTTCCCTGAGAGAGGGAGGAAGGAATAAAGGGGTAGCTGATACGCTTTTTCCCTTCTTAATGTTATGTATGGGAATATCCAAAGATCTGAGAGATCCCAGCCTAAAAATCTAATCCCCTTTGTTATCAGGGAAAGCAAGAACTTTTGAATAAAGTTGTTTTCATGTTAATTCAAGGTGGAGTCCTTTGTGCAACAACTACAGCTGTTAAATTCAGATACCATTATTTCCTTGAGAGGTATTAAGTTATCATTAAAAATGATTAACTTCTCACAAGGTTGGCATGCACAGATCAGATTACAGAATCACAAAATTCAGCCTGTGGATTTACATCCCCTTTGCATTCTCTCCTAAGAACAAAACAGTTTTTCTTTTAATTCTATACTAGATAATTTATTTCACACTTTCTTATTTGCTGTAACTTTTTTTTTTCTCCAGTGCCTACTCAGTTCCCTTCATTTTTCTCTGGTCCTCATTTCCCCTGAGACAAACCATGATCTCAGCATGTCGAGAAGAAATGTATAGGATTTTCAATAATGTAACTGAGGGAAGAATTTGCTCACCATGTCTTTAATGCAGATCAGAACTTCTTCCCATCTTGGCCTTGTTTTTTATCTTTATAGAACACTAGTGTCCCGTGTACATCTTTGAACAAAATGCACAACAGCACTGGATCCCTGGAGTTTGCAATTGCTTCTCCCATTACGCCCCTCCTACTTTTTGAGGCTGGATGGAGAAGGAAGCAGCCAACTTTCTCTAGAAATTCAATATGATTACATACTCTTGAAATGCATTCTATTATTGTCATTATCATTATTATTCTGGCAAAGCCTCCTTGTAGAGCCAGTGACAATGCTTGCATAGACAAATGCTGACACGATGACCAGAGTGTAATCTATCTGCTTAGAAACCTAGAAAGCACGCACATCCTGTTCAGGTGACATTTGGTGTTGTTTCTATTAGTGACCAGCTCATCAGAGCACTGGTCTGTTTTTAAATTAGGATGCAGAAACCAATATCTAAATTTGGAGCTGAATACATATACTTCCGTATTTGAGTTGAACACCACTGTCAGAGGAGAACAGGAAGCAGCGAGGGAGAAGTCAGTCTCAGAAGATTTTTAACTACCAGTGGCTATGTCTACATGACCAAGAACATGGCCCAGAAAGAGTGGGTTTATACTGCAAAATCACAGCTAAAACATCAATAAAGACACACCCACCATTACTCATTTTAGCAGCTAAACAGACTTTTTAAATTTAAAAAGAGCAATATATATACATACTGCTGATCAGGGTTTAATTCTTTGAGGATTATTGTTGGTTCTGTTACATGTATAGGCAGGTCACAGATCAAAATATTTAAAACAATCCATGCAGCCAGTTCAATGAAATGGGCTGGAAAATGTCAGCATGGCCCAAGAAAGAGCAAAGGAGGAGTAAAAATAAACTGTAACAAATCAGAGGAAGATGGCTATGGGAATCTGTTTGTCTGATGTGTTATAACACATATAAATGGATAATCTAAACAAGATTTTGTAAAGAATGTGATTAAATGTCATAAAGTTCTTAATGGACCGTGGACAGAGAAACATTTCTGTATAGATAGGTTAGAAATATGGGTAGGAAATTCAAGGAAGTGGGGGAAGATAGTTAAAAGCAGACACATACAATCAAAGAAAGAAATCCGATATGTGTGGCATTCACTATGGTCATAAAATGAGGTAAGAGTTTGCCATGCAATTTGAAAGCAGAAAATGATTTTAAAATCATGTTAAAAGAAGACATCAGAGACGAGCTGTATTTCAGTCTCTATTCTTGCATTATTTAAATAGTCTCCCTTGAAGAACAGCATACTGCTGGGATACTGGCAGCAGCTTTTAGCTCTGTGCTGGGAAATACCCATGTGTTCGGGAGGAAAGCTGCTGAGCTGCCACAACCATGATGCCACTATCTGATGCTTTTGTTAAAAGCCCTACACTGAATCACAGGCAAGCCCCTCCTGTGTTCCTTATGCTTGGAGGAATGTTACTGCCCTAATGATACCAGCAAAGTAGAGATATTTTCCCTTTCAGCTCAGGCATATTCCCTATCCCTTTGCAGGTAAAGCTGCTTGCAGAGGAACATTTGCCTCAACCACACACCTGCAGATACCTTCAGATTGTTTGTATGGAAAAGCTTTCTCCATTACTCTGGTAAAGTCATACACACGGTATGAACTGGAAGAGGATGCCACTAGTGCCAAGTACATGTGTAGAGACCTCACCTGGCAAATCTCTGATGTTGGTCATGTGAATGTATTAGATTAAATTACGGGGAAAAACATTAAACCAAACAGTTAAACAAGAGCTCTGGGAATGACATTAAAGGAAAAGTCTTTTAATGGTGAGATTTACAGACTGACGAAGAAAATGTTTTCAAAGAAAATGACAAACCATTTTGCTGCTGTATTAAAAAGGTACAGGGAAATCTGAAAACAACTATCTTCCTTTAGCTGGGAAATGACTTATGTATTCTTCTGTACATTTAATCTACGATTCAGCTATCTGTATAAAGGTACTACAGTAAAATGCACACATAACCAACCAAAGTCCTAACCCCCCAACCAGCACCTAGGTAAAATTTATGATGCCCCTCTATCTCTGGGCTGGTCTAGAAACTTAAGGAAGACCACCTGCATGCACAGGATTTGTATCTGAATAGTACTCATGGTGAATCCAGTCCCTGTACAGTCAATATTCCAGCTATCATCCAGAATTATTTTATTTTATTCTATTCCATATTTCCTTTTCAATGGCTGAGATTATAGAAGCCCAAATAAATAGTTATGGTCAAAAGGTAAGCTGGATGGGTCAACAAAGACATGCGCCAGACTAAAAATAATATGACAGGAATCTGAAGGAGAGAGGTCTGTTGCTGACAAGAGAGGAATGCAGCAGCCAGTGTTCGGGGAGAAAGGTGACAGTACACCCTCAGGAAAGAGGCAGCCGCACACACGTGCGGAGCAGCACGTGTATCCAGGGAAGAGTCTCTGCAGAATTCCAGAGGCAAATATTTATAGGGGCCAGATCCCTACCTGCCCACCCAGCCAGCCTGGAGCTAGGCTGAGCCCTGCCCTCTGAGCGCTCTCCCCAGTCAAGACTGGCTCCACCACCGCTGTCCCCAACTGGCATCTTTGTGGTTGCCCAGGCCTAGTCTGCCTCTGGACTGCAGCCACCATCTTCTACCACTTCTCCTTTAAGAAATAGTTTTAGAAATGCCTTGTTAATATAAGCAAAGCTGGGCCTCTCCAATCTTCCACTCAAGGCTGGATCTCCTTACATGTGAAGTGCCACTCATCATTCTTAAACACATTGTTCTTAAAAGATGCAGAAGGCAGAGGCTAATTCCTTACAACCTTCCTGCTCCTCAGCATTTCAGGCTGAGGTAAGCCTGCCAAACAGATCTGCTTTCTGTCTTTTAGTGGTTCTGTCCGTATTTTGGTCTGCAAAGATAAAATTAAAGATTCTTTTTCCTCTTTAAGGCAAAGAGCAGACAGCATGTGTTAAACACTAGGGTGAACATGAACAGTGATCTCATTTTTAGTTCTGGCAACAAGCAGCTTCTAGGAAGTAAACAGTTATGTGAGCCCCACTTTCTTCAGGCTTGCTCAAAACGCATCAACTTCCCTTCTGAGTGTTTACAAATGGGCAAATTCTTATGTTTATCTCTGGTTCATCTGTGTGATTCTGGCCCCTAGAGTCTGGAAGGATGTATGCATCCAAAATATGCATAGTCAGTCAGAGACACATCATTTTTAAAACGTGCTGCCAGTTTGAAATATGCTGTGACTTCCGTGTGGGTTGTGACAAATGGTATCACAAATTCAGATCATCTTTGCTGGGTGGTCTGTGCAGCCTGCCTGATCTGATCATGCAACCATCTTTTCGCTCTTTACAGAACAAGAAATGTAATACTGTAACTCTCCGAAGGTATCACAAAACAAGAGAGTGATTCAGAATCAAAATTACAGGTCTAATAAAAAACGCCTGCTGGGCACATAGTATGTGTCATTGTTTTATGTCTCAGGAGAGGTCTCCAAATGCTGTCTAGGAGACCACACTGGGAAAGGAGTGAATTTTGTCTTTGACACGTGTTGCTTTCCAAAAGAAAATCTGGTACTGCAACATCTGCAGTATCTGAGAAATCTGATACATATGAGATCTTTAGACAAGAAGCAGCCAGCAATCAGAGCAGACTATAAAGGTTTAGAGAAGTTCTGGTATAGAATGCACTTGGTTGAAACAGAAATTTCAATAGAAGCTTGACAATTCTCAACATGCTTCCTTTAGTACATAGGTGTCTGTCCTCTGGACTACTTTCCAGTGCTGAGCTTTCCCCATGCCATGTTGGGGAGAAGCCCTAGGAGCAGGCTGCAGGTGGAAAGACTTTACCTTACCATTGCACCCACTCTCTGTCATCATTATTTCCTCCCTTCCACCACGGAAGGAAGGGGGATGGGTATGTAACACTGGTATTTTTGAAGAGATGCTTTAATGGAAAAAACCTTTTCATGACAAGTTTTGCTTTCTCGTTCCAAATTGAGAATAAAAATTCAGAAGGACATTTTTTTCCTTATTTCTTGCACTAAGAGCAAAAATCAGCACAGTTTGGAATCCCAGTCCTCCAGACTTCGAAGGCAGGCAGGGTAGGGCTTAGAGTGACAAAGACTCTTCCTATGTTTTGGCTTTCTACTTACATGGCACTGAGGGAGAATTTTAGGATTCTTGTGTCAAATGTCACCGTGAGATATAGATAAAAGGAAGTGAATTTAGTCATTGAACAAAGAAAGCGTAAAACAGGTTGGGAGTCTTCCCAGCTTATAGACCGGATTTGTCTGCTGATTTGTGCATGATGCCCTCTCCTCTTCTGCCTCTTCATTTCTTTTTCTCCTTTCCTTTAAAAGTTATTCCTTGCTTCTGGGTTGTTTTTTTTTTTTTTCCTCCTGTACCTTCTAAAAACCATTCCATCATGCTTCGTACAATTTGTTCCTCATCCCTGTCCCAACAACTACGTTATTCTCCATTATCTGACCTTTAGTTCTTACAGCTGACTGCTCTCTCCCACTTTGCTCCCTTGATCCTTCTGTGCTGGGATGGGCAAGGGCTTGTGAGCAGTGGGAGCACTGCTGCACTGGACAAAATTAACTGGAGCAGTTTTGCATCCTGATTTCAGCAGTAGCTGCACATAACAGAATAACAAAAGTTTGGGTGGTGGTTACTGCAAAAGTGCTGACAATGGGAGTGCACAACTCAACCCTATGCTCCTGCATGTCCCACCATATTTTGCTCTGAAAAAGTGTCCCATGAGACACATCAATGCCCTGTAGTTAACCTTTGAACGGCCTAGGAGCTGCCAAGGACAATCGTCCCCTCTCTAGGTGATGGCCATTGCCTCTGTGAACACTGGTTTTGTAAGCCGTGCAGGATTTATATCCTCATGCAGTGGTCCAGATCTGTATTTTTTGAACAAGAGGTGTGTTTAGTATTCAGAAGATGCACAGAATTCACCTTCAGTAGAAGCAGTCCATGATGCAGACCATGACTGTTGTTGCTTTCATGGACTTATGAATGCATAAACATTGTTTCACTGAAAGAGGTCTTCACTGAGAAGATTTTGTCAAAATATCTAATTTACTTACCTACTGATAGGTTTATGTAAACTGAGTAGTCTTCTGTTGCACATTTTTGAGTTTCAAATTAAATATGAACCCAAATAAACACTATCAATATTTAGTAAACTTCACAGTGTGATTATGGCTCTGCTTTGCAAAAAGCCCCATAGCTTAATTGGAGCTCTGTACACTTCAAAGGGAAAGTTTATCTGGCTGTTTCTGAACTGCTGTCTCACCATCACCGTGTGCTCAAAAAAATTTAAAATAAACCAAAACAGGAAAGCAGAAAACATTTCTAATCACAGCCATAAGTATAAAATACTGATTGAATAATATGAAACAAGATACACCTCCAGTTTCAGTTTTACATTGTTCCTATTAACCCATTTTTTTAAAATTCAATGGGTTATAAACTATTCTTAGGTTATCAGGAAATCCAGGCTTTCCCTTGCTGCCAACTGTTTTCTGAAATACTGCATATCAATTAGAAAAAAACCAAGACATTTAGTGAACAGTGGTGCCACCGTTTGAATTTAAAATGAGAGAGGAAGCGTTAAAACTTCATTCTGTTTAGCCATATGTGAGGCACCTGCCTAAAGAACATTATGAAGGTATTAATCTATATGGCTGTCCAAACACTTCCAAATACCTATTGTGAGGTGTAGAACTTTCTCAGTTATACTTTCATACAGAATAGTTGATGTCAATAGGCTGTGAACCAGAATTGTTTTCAGCATTAGCAATCTGTCACGCTTTACCACAGTAAAATATTATTAAACAGCATTATTTCTTCTTCCTTCACAGTGACCCGACATGCAAATGACCCATACTAAGATTTTTTTTTGTCAGCTGAGTCGTACTTTACAGCTCAAGTAGTGCTATCCATGGGCTTAGAGCAGGGTGAAGAAAGTTTCAGAATGAGTTACACGGTCTAAGGTACTTCTTTCTTTCCAAAGAAAATGGAGATGTGGCTTTCAGTGAAACTGCAATAATAGAAAACTGCAGATACCACCAAAAATTAAGAACCCAAACAGCCCGACACTTCCTAAACAAACCACCCCCTATTCAAATTCTGTCTCTTTAATCTTCTTTCATAATTAGCAGTTTTCCTTCCCTGTCTTCTGTTTGTTCTCTCTTGCATTCTCTCTTTCCATCTCCCCTGTTTGTGTCTACTTTGTCATACTAAGATGGCCAGTTCCTTGGATTAAAGGTCTTCCTCTTCAAAATCCCTCTCACGAAATGGCAAATTATAAATACATTAAGACAACACAGTCTGCAATGACCAATATGAACACTGATTGAGAATAAAACTAATTTTCTTGTAAAACATTAATTTAAAATAATCTAGCAGTGGCTGGCTGTGTACATCACAGTGAGCAGAATGGGAGTGTGGGGAGCGTTCTGTGAGCTGGAACCAGCTAAGTCAGGGGCTGAGCAAGCAGATAATTCCGTGTACAGACAGAGATCAATCTCAACAGAGAGATCAAAGAGCAGCAAGAAATTTTAAACTGAAAAAAAAGCCCCAATGCTTGCAGGGTAAGATGGGAAAAAGCTCAGTCCTGAGAAGATTTAGAGAGATTTAGGCTCACATAAGTTGTCTTCATTAGTACTGCCCTATGTAATGTATGTTTTATTAAGTGATATAAAGAGGCTGAGCTGTTCTCCTGCCTTCCTATCCCTGCTGCTGCCTTTGCAGCACTGTGAAACACAATCTCTACAGAGGATTTGTCACGCTGAAGAGAAGCAGGATGCAACCCTCCCTGAACTGCTGGTTTGTGGCTTCAGTGGCAGAGAAAACAGGAGAAAATTTGGAATTTTTGTATGTCATAAGCAATGGATCCAAATAAGTAGGATCAAAACTGAATCTAAACCTTTGGATAGGTACTGTAACAGACCCTTTGGATAGGTACTGTAACAGACCCTCAGCAGATTTCAAGATTTCACTAATTAAAACACTGCTGGACAGTCTGTGAATAGTAATGTGTCCTTGCTCCATTTTTGTGCAAATGTTTATTTGCATAGTTAGATTTGGGATTTATTTTTGACACCACCTAACTTCCTCAAACTCCTGGTTTCAGTTTCTGGTATCTGACATGCTTTAACTGTCCTGAAGTTCTGTGACATAACTTCTTTGAGGTGCTTTGTCCCTGGGCTAATTTTAAATCCTGCTCTTTGGGGAAAATGATTGAAAGGATATGTTATTTTCCTGATGTTGAAATTGTTAACAAGTTTTCCTTAAATACCTGGTTATGATTTGGAGGGGAATTTTCTCTTGTATAGTGAAATTCCTTTTTCCATCTTTCTGTAAGTCCATTTGTTGTAGCCCCTGATGAGCCTCTGAGAAACTATTTCATAGCTGCTCATCAGCACTGGATGTTTGTGGCCAGCAGCCCAGAAGATATTTTCTCACCTGGGCCATGGCCAGCCTGGGAAGTCTTTATAAACACAGCTCAGGGCTGCTGCCTGCCCTGAAATAGGATGTGTGAACAAGAGAATCCATCTCACGTGGGCTTTTACTGACCACACTGCCTCATCTCACAAAAGGGTGGAAGATGGTCGGTCCCTCATCAAATGTAACAAGGGATGAGAAAATTGGAACAGCACGAAAGATGCAAGGGAAGGAGAGAGCATGTGTTATCTGTAATCTACTGTAGTTGTAATTGCATGCCTCCATTCAGCAAACAGAAGTCAGCGCATGAGAACTTATATCCTGCTCTTAATGAATGGAATAAACATTGGACATAATTTTAAATAATTGTCTTCACATTGAACAGATTATTTTTTTTCCAGATCATTGGCTACAACTATATTACTTTTTTTAAAAATAAAAACCCCTGTGATACTTCATTAAGTGTTGCATGCTATTCTGTAGGATGCCTTTCTAATGGAGTTCATTATTTCAACTGAAGTCCTGCAGTAACTGCTGATTACAAATTCTAATTCCTAATCTTTCATAGAGAAATAATCTAATATTTCACTTCACCTTTTGTAAGCTTAATGCATCACAGATGCAAGTTAAATATTTAAGGGGAGTGTCAAACAATTATCTTGAAGATTAAAGCAGTCATCAACTGAAGGATACTTAGTTATCCATAACAAAATCTTTGTGAACAATTAACATACACAGCGTAAGTTTAACACACAGGAAATCTAAACCTCCAGTTTTACTAAATTACTAATCGATATTAATGTTTCATACTTACACTGTGAAGTTAGCAACATTATTAAATGAGCCTTTAATGAGACACTGGTTTGATATTCTAGGAATTGGATTTCTTCATATCTTTATTTAATTTACTTCACAGCTAATCAGCCAAAATTGCTTCTGCATGCATTTTGCTGTTCCTGCTGGTGACTGATTTTAGACACGGTGTATCTGCCCTCGAGCATCATCGCAGTGAGTGGAAAGTCTTCATTTAGAGTCGGTTATTGACACTGGTATTGAGGGCTGCATGGGGAAGAACCATGAGCATGGTTCTGGGACTAGGAGGCTGATCAGATACAGCAGTACTTACCCTAAATTTTAGGTTTGAGACTAGCTCCTGGCTGGCAAGTCCCCCTAATTTATTTTATGAAGACATTTCATTATTGTGTGTTCAGCAAACTTTGCACTTCATAGACTCAAGAGAACAGCAAAAACACAAAACTTGTGTTTTTAAGGCTGAAACCACAATCTGTGTTTTGTTGTGGTTCTATAAGGGATCTACTATTATTTTGAAAGGTAAGAGATATAGTGGAAGCCCCACATTATTTGAAGATGTCCCTGCTTATTTCAGGGGAGTTAAGACTAGATGACGTTTAAAGGTCCCCTCCAATGCGAACTATTATAGGATTCTATGAACTGGTTCTGAAATGAAGAATATCTGCTCTGGGAAAAAAAGGAATATCTACACTAGCAGCAGCAAGGCATACATGGAAAAACTACTTACAAATCTTCATGTACAATAGAAGGAAGATAAGTAAAGATGTTTCTCCACATACTTTTGTAACAGAAGCATGGTAAAAGTGCATATAAATTCTTCTTTACTACTCCTGAGGTTTTAACCATATTTTATATATATATATATAGAGTTAATATTGCATGCCCATATAATAGAAAAAATGACTATTATTCTCAGTATTTGCATGAAGAACAGCTGTATATGCTCTATTTGGTACAAATTAATCCCTTCTTGAATGCAGCATTTAGTTTCATCCTCTCTAGTACCCAAAAGATGTCAACAAGTTTTGAAGGAATTTAGATAATAGCAACATAAATGATTAAGGGGACGGAGAGTTTGATTTATGAGGAAAGATTAAAATATGTTCTACTTAGCCAAATGATGGCTAATAATGCAAGAGTAGAGTAATGACAACATTCTACAAGTATTTAAAGCCTGAGCACACCAAGAAAAGAGTGAAAGTATTTAAGGTGGTACAAGGTTTCAAAACACTGACCTGATACTGAAAAGTGTTGTGTTTGTAGGTTTTTCCTCCAAACTAGGACTAATTAACTAACTGTGGACTTTACGTAAGGACAAATAAAATATGTGAGTACAAAAATCAAGGAGAAAAAAGTGCAGATATAAAACAGAGGGAAGCATATATCAGCCATTGTGCAAGTCCTCAATGTAGTATACATTTAAACATTGAAGTTAGAAAAATCAAATTTGTGATAGCAGTATGACAAATTGGCACAAAATAATATTACCCTAGAGGAAGCAGGCATCAGTCTCATAACTGAAAGGTCATCTTTTGATAGGCAAACTATCTATAGGATTCTGTATTCCTTTCAGTCCAGTCTTAGATGCAGAAGTACTTCAGAAAAGGCTAAGATGATGGAAGCATCAGGAGAGGAGAGATGGGAGGGGTTGGAAGAAGTGTCAAATACACACACACACACTAATGAGCACCCTCAGTGCTAAAACCAATAGTCCTCTACCAAGAAGTTACCTCATTCTTCCAGGCAGGTAGATATTTCTATCATAGAACATCTAACTTGATATCAGAGCTCTTGTCAAGATGCCTGTGACTGTCACAACTGACAGTCCATTCTCAGTACAGAGGAGAGAGCTGGAAGGACCTCCATCAAGCCTCCATCAGGACTCACTGTCAAAACATCTCTTTTCCAAACTCAAGCCAGTGTGGTGCACACATACAAAAAAAAATATGTTAATAATCTGCAAGCTCTAGAAAAAATATCTTGTCAGGTTTGTATTTCCTGTACCTTTCATCAATTATTTTCTGATTATTCAGTGGGAGCAAGAGTCGAAATCCCTTACAAATGCTGCAAATTCCCCTTTAAATTAATGCCTCCAAGCCCCCCTTGCCACGGAGAGTATTTTATCAGGGACTTACTTGTCTCTCCTAGGCTCAATAGAGAGCAGAATCTTTACAAAGTTCATGTCTCAAACACAGAAGTCTATGGTTCAGTTCTCATCCTGATTTAAAAACTGGACTATATATGGGGGTTTAAGACAATGAAACAACCAAGATACAGAAGACAAATGATGCTCAAACATTAACATTGGACTTTTACCTCATCATTTTATATTGACAGATGCAGGTATAATTTCCCTTTCCTCCTATGTGCCTTATATGGGAAGAATTCAAGTGAATTCCCCAAGAAGACAGAGGAACTAGACACCCTCTGTAAATGTTTTGGCAGAAGAATTAATCTATAAGGCTATACCTCACTATCAATATACCTTACTTGCTCTTAAATTAGGGCAGCACACGATCTAAAGCACAGATGAAAGCACAGAAAACATG
The DNA here is from genome assembly GCA_022605575.1 of Laterallus jamaicensis coturniculus. Classification (NCBI taxonomy): domain Eukaryota; kingdom Metazoa; phylum Chordata; class Aves; order Gruiformes; family Rallidae; genus Laterallus; species Laterallus jamaicensis. The sequence goes on from JAKCOX010000004.1 coordinate 66,847,065, forward strand.
ATTCTAGACACGTCATCTTTTAAAGTCCAAACATTTCATGTATGATCACACACATTATTTAAGCAATGCTAAGTGCAGAACGTTCACACATGTGCATCTAATATATGCACTCATATTTCTGTCCCAGGGACCTGATCTCACTCACCAGTCATTATTTGAACAAACAGCACAAACAGCTCTACTAAGCCTTAGTACTTGCATACTCAGAGTGCTTACAGGCTAAACACAGGTATCATTGCTTGTTGTACATAAACCAAAGAAAGAAACTGAAAAAGCAGGCACTCATTGGATGCTTTTTCATGGGCTAAATCAGCTCTGCTGTGTTTACTCGTATTGGCAGTTTTCTGAAGGCACTACGGCATAATGAATGTGTCTTTGGGCGACATTTGCAGGAAAATCAGGAGATTTTTTTCATGCCAGTGATGCTGTTAACGCTTTATGTGTAAGGAACCAAATGAAAGAGAAAAATTGAGGTTCTTTAGAAGAAGATATGAAAGGATGGCATTTTTGCAAGAATGTTGATAAGTTTTGTTTTTTTTAATCCAAACATACTAACCTTTAGTCGAGGACTAGAAAAGATTATATATGTAGACATATATACACTTCTTTAAGTTCAATGAAGACATCCATCATACGTTATAAGATAAAATGTATTTTTCTATGACAAGCAGTACACTCTTTTACTTTTGCACTTTCCTTAAAAGACTGATTCTAGACTGCTTGTTTGAAATTTGGAGTTGATAGCTATCAGTGTACTGGTAACAAACTTGAGCTTGGTTAACTGATCATAAAAGTCATAAATAACACAAAAATATATTTCAAAAGGTCAAAACTTAAATCTATACTGTATATGAAAATGCATAGGCAAAATCAAAGGGGCCATTAAACCCGGTTTATATAGAGTACTCATACCAACCTGTTGAATATTAAACATATATCTCACCGAAATCCACTATATGTTTTGATTCTCAATAGTTACATTTTTTTTCTAAGAAGCAATACAAAGTTGTGGTGAGTTGACTCTGGCTGGAGGCCAGATGCCCTCCAAAGCTGCTCTATCACCCCCCTCCTCAGCTGGGCAGGGGACAGAAGATATAATGAAAGGGTCATGGGTCAAGTTAAGGACAGGGAGAGATTATTCACTGGTTGCTGTCATGGGCAAAACAGAGTCATAAATCCCCAAAACAAACTGTTAACCAATGAAAACAGAGTAGAACAATGAGAAATAAAACCAAATCTTAAACAATACCCCTCCTTCCTTCCCGCCTCCTTTCTTCCTGGGCTCAATTTCACTCCTAATTTCTGTACCTCCTTCCCCTGAGCAACACGCGTCTGGGAATGGAGGTTGGAGTCAGTTCATCACATGTTGTCTCTGCCACACCCTCCTTGGGGGTGGACTCCACATACTCTTCCCCTGCTCCATGGTGGGGTCCCTTCCATGGGTTGCAGTGCCTTAAGACCAGACTTCTCCATCACGGGTCCCCCCCAGGGTCACAAGTCCTGTCAGCAAACCTACTCCAGCCTAGGCTCTTCTCTCCATAGACTGAAGGTCGTCCCAGGAGCTTGTTCCAGCACAGGCTTCCCACAGGCTCACAGCCTTTTCAGTTTTCTCCACCTGCTCTGGCACTGGGTCATCCAGAGGTTGCAGGTGGATACCTGTTCCACCATCATATCCTGCAGAGAGAAAACCTGCTTCACCATGGTCTTCTCCAGGGGGCTGAGGAAGACCTCCTCTCCCCCTTCTTCACTGACCTTGGTGTCTGCAAAGTTTCTTACATCTTCTCACTCCTCTCTCTGGCAGCAAAATGCTGTTGCTTGTGGGTTTTTTTCCCCCTTCTTTAGTATGCTATCACAGAGGTGCTATTACCATCATTGATTGCCTTGGCCAGGTGTGGGTCTGCTTTGGAGCTGGCTGGTATCAGCTCTGTCAGACTTAGGGGCAGCTTCTAGCAGCTCCTCACAGAAACTACCCTGCAGCAACTTCCCCCTCCCCACCCCAACCTCACCATGCAAGCCCAAAACAAAAGGAAATGCAAATATATATCAAATGAAATCTCTATTTTACCAAGGAAGTCTAGGTTATCTCTTAGCTTTCTGAATACTATAATTAGAGTAATTCCACAAATGCTCTGCTCACTTGTTGACTTGTTAACTTCATGCTTGTGGCAAAAATTCATGTTCTGGAGAAGATTAAATATTTCTACACCATTGTAGGGAAAAATGGACTTTTTCCTATTGTGATTTTCACATTGTTGTGCATGTGTGCAACACAGAGTGGATCACGCAAACATTTGCAATTAATATGTTTAATCTCTCAATAACAATTATGCCATGAAAGGAGGTCTCTTAGAAAAGTAATGGGAGACTGGTTGCTAACTCCTAACATCTACCAAGCAAGTAAGCTCAAAAAAAATTTTAGGTAAGCATGAAGCTGAAGCTTGAAACAAAGAACTAAGCTTTGTGTGGTTTTCAGTAAAAAGGCTGCTCTCAGAGAATGGTGTGTAGGAGGGCAGCTGGAATCACGTACATTCGCAAAACCCATTGCGTTAGCAGCAAACACGTGCTGACCTTAGGTCCATGCCACTCCTCCTTGCCTGAGAACCAATGTGCTGGATTCTTTTTGGGTAAAAAATTGCTGACTTGTTCTGAAATGATGTCTGGTGTTACTGTAAACACACACTGCTTTCACAGTTCCCAGCAGAGCGCTCTCTGCATGGAGGTTACATGATCTTTATACTCCTGGCAGGAAATAAAAGATGTTAATGGTGAGGATCTCTGTTAAGAACAGTAGCTGTGAGGAAGAAGAGGAAGGACTAGGGCATGGTTATATATGAACGGTGTAAATACACGCTTTGCACTGTGAAGGTGTGATATACTTTTGGAAATGTTAAAAGATCCACAGAAAATTCAGTCCAGCAGGAACAGATTGGAGGACTAATGCAATGGACACTGTATGAGTGGGAGAGTCCCAAAAGGCAGCAGAACTGGGGCAAGTCATGTATCTTGTACCACGGGGGTCCTGATGAGGATGGCTTTGTAGCTCATATAGGTAGCACATGGCCACATCAGCACAGCAAACACAAGGGTAGAAGGGGGGATGTTTATTCTGCTAATGGACAGTCTGTACCAGTCCAAATCTCATAAGAGAGGCCATAGTTACTATCAAATACCAGAGACTCTTGTAATAGCTTGTGAAAGGCTATGTGGCCACTTCAAGTCCTAAATTCTAGGTCAGTCAGAATTGCATCTTAAATACATTTTCTATGCCAAATTCTCTATGCCTGTCTGCATCTAGTGCAGCCTCTGTAAAGCATTTATTTCCAGAGACACTAGCAGCACAAAGGAAATATCTCATTTCTTTTTTTATAGTTTTTTGTCTGTGTCCCTTATTGCACCAGACCGCTCTCTCATTCAGTACTAGGGCAGCTGTTTCCACAGCTTGCTGGAAGCCAGCTCTCTAAAGCAGCGTAGGTTAAAAAAAAAGACAATGTGAATCATTTCAGTGATTCAGTTTACAGCAAACACTTGAATTCCTGAACTTAGAAGCCACTGAAATATAGTCAGGGAAGCAACACTGTGACTCACCTTCAATACAAAGCTCTCTCAGGCAATTACAACTTTCAATCTGTCTGTCTAAAGGTGAATCACAAGCTGGCCCACAGAATACTTGAAGAAGGATATATATTTTGCAAGCATAGCAGATTCATGCATAATGAAAACAAAGAATTATTGTCTGAACCATAAGCCAGGCTATAAATCATGTTTAAAAATTGACAGCATGCATTTGAACAGAAATTCACAACTAAAGAATTGGTACAACTTTTAGGGATCCACATCCCTCTCTCAACATTTCAGGTAGGAAGATTTCATACAGGTGGGTGAACATACTACAGCTGCCTCTGTAATGCCAAGAGATGAAAAATGAAGTATCGACACAGTTAGAATGGGATGAAAGTGTTCAATTCCCATCAAAGGTCTGCTTTGTTCTGCAATTGGGTAGCTTCAATTAATCATGCTCACCTGGTTACATGTTGAAGGAACACTTAAAAAGAGCAATGAAAAAAATAAATACCTTAAAATCATACAGGAAAGGAAGACAAGGAATACTGTCATATTGAGCTAAGATACACACTTTACAAGAAACATTATACTGTATTGACTAGTATACACGTTAACAGATGAATAAGCACATGGCTTGTGAGACTTTATAGGTGCTACTGAATAAGAAAGTTTCATTCCAGGCTCTGGTTCAGACCCTAACTTTGCTTTTTAGTCAGTTCTTGTGGTGTAAGTAGTTCATGATAAATAGCACTGGGGGAATTAAATTTTTTCCCATTTGTGAGGAAAAGGCTTGAAGGAATGGAAACTTATCAAAGAAATCTGAAGGAAATGTATTGTTGAATAGGTGTCAAGAAAGCTTTAGCGGACGACAGTAGGGATGGACTTAGTTTGACAGTTTGTCATGGACCGAGTCATTGCTTCCTGTTGATTGTGCTAGTGATAGGAAAATGTTCTGGTAACACTCCCCCCTTCAAGTGACATAACACAAACTACAGTAAGATTGTAAACTATTCATGATTATCAGACATATGACAGAATTATATATGACAAAAGTGAGGAAACTGATGCAAGGAAAAGAACAGTAGATTTGATGGGTTTGTGTTTCCATATAATCGAGGAAAAAAAGAACATTATTTAAAAATACCCCACATACTGTGCAAAACTGTTTGGGTTACTTCAAAACTTTAGATGCCTTAGAAGAATTGAGCTTGTGCTTAGAATGAATTCATGAGTTCACATTCAGGGCTCTGGCAAGCTAGCTGGCGTCAGTTCTGGACCTGAAGGTCTGAAGGTCTTCTTTGGGAAAGCCTGGGAAACACACTCAGGAGATATTTGGGGTAGGGCACTGAAGGCAGGAAGGTTTGGATGGACGCAGAGTTGGAGGGCATGCTGTGGTAGAATCTAGCTCAACTCTCATAAACACTGCTGAAACTGAGAATGTACTACCTATTTTTAATAGAACTCATATGAGTCTTAAATCCAGAAAGTTCCATAATGTTGAATAAAAAATAGAAAGGTGCATAGGAAACCTAATTAAGTCTCATTAAAAAGGAATCAGTGACCTATATGTTTGGCACATTTCTTCATGAATTTATGCTGCTCTCAACATGAAGCACAGAAGTCTAAGCTACAGAGTAGTCTGTAGCCTTGCAGGGTTAGATGTGAAGCAGTTTGCTGAGGCCAGTTTGCAAGTTAGGCAGTGTTTCTCTCAAGAGATTCAGAGCAGGCAATGAAGTAAAGAAAAAACAGATCTTGCACCTTAAAAATCAGTTAACTATATTTAGGTATTACAGATATGATTGTAGCTCAGGCATAATGGTATATCTATTTTAGAGCATTACTGGAGAGCAGAATTATGGCTCTTTGTTTTGCTTACCTTAATCTACTTGATGCTTATTAGAATAACACTTCATTTAAATTTTGGCAGCTTGTAAAATTTGGTTGGATAACTGCTCCTCTGAAATGTTTTTTATTGAAGGCCACTTGAAACATGAAGGGTACTAACACTTCATTAATGAAATTACAGCACACCTAAATTCTTACTGTGATTTATAACTGTGCCTTTCTCCAATAATTAAAAAGATTCAGTAGGAAGCAGTAATAGTTAACAAATCAGGTTGTTTAGCACAATAACCTTGTCTCTTGCTGCTGGCTGCACAATTCCTTACAATGCTGAAAACTTAAAATGCTTTGAAAATTGTGAGGGAGGGGTATGTGAAAAAAGGAAGATATCCTAATTCTATGTTAAAACTGTACTCCAACATTTGAGCTATTTACAGCAAAACTAGAGTTGTCAGAGCATGGCATGCTTTTCTTATTTCTTTCAGGGCTATTTTATTAATGGATGAGTGTCTATTTGCTGCAGTCTTAAGGAAAGCAGCATGCATTGAGTTCACTTGGCTGAACCAATGAAATCTGCTGCTCCTTATCAACAAGATCTGCTGTTCAAAGGTCCATCAGGAATAAAAGCAAATCATGACTCCTGCTGCATAAGGAGTAATCATTTGTGGCAAGGCAAAGCGTGCTCACTACTGATAGGGTTGGGATGTTAAATAGGACTGTTTTTCTCCAAAATGAATGTGGAGCCCTGCCCCTGAGCTTTTATTCTGCATCACACAGATGTGAGGTTTTGTATGGTTTCATCAATTAGGTTGCTGACAGAGGGAGCACTGAAGCAGATAATAATTTGGTATTCAGGCTATAATTATGGCTACAGTGACTTCCACTTACCCTTACTAATAACTCAGCATGCTGTCCAAAATACAAGTGGTATTGATACCTGAGCAGCCAGTGCTAAGCCTGTCTTGGCATAATTGCCCATTCTAAAGGCTTGTCCCAAAGGAGGGGGAGCGCTGGGGCAAAACTTCTGGTACAAAGAGCAGCTCTCCAGGGAGCACTCATCGCTGCCTGCCAGAGCAGTGTCCACCACACCTCTTCGCTATAATTATGCCAGGGCTTACTTGGCCTTGGAATTTAAGGAAGCATAAAGGGAGCTGAAGTCATTTGCATCCCACTCTCCAGGTGGGAGAACAGGGCAGTAGGACAGGTAATTTTCTGGCTCACTGATTTTTCTTTTTTTCCCCTCATGAACTAATTACAGTTGGATGATAGCTAAAAAATTAAAAGGCAAAAGTCCAAAATCACCAGGCCCATTTGTCTGTAACCAAAAGAATCTCCTTTTCATTAAATGCTCAGATATAAGATGTTGAAGATAGTCAGAGCAAAAGCAGAGAGAAGAGTTAGGTGAAAGCAGTTATTCAATCCTTATGATAGAATCTCTCTGGGGCATATTTTCCATGCATTACAGGAGGTACTGCCCTTCCCAAACTTTATCTGGGAAGCAGGTGGCTAAAGGTGTTTCCACCAAGTAAGTGGTTTGATCATGAATTGATATTTGAATCCTCTAAGCAAGGACTAAACCCAAAGAAATTAGTGGTAGGCAAAAGATGCCAAAATCAGTGTCTAATTGATCATCTCAATAGGAGGAAGGGTGCATGTCCTACTGTTGCATGTTTCAAACAGTCCCTCATCCATGCTATCTCCCAAGGTGTTCACGGGTCTTGTCTAGAAAAGTGCCAGATGGCATGGGTCAAAACTACAGCAGGGAGCATGATAAGAAGTAAACCAGAGGAATAACTGCGCATCAGCACTTGAACCCATATCCTGTTTAGCTCCTTGTATAGATCTGCAGTGATTGAGTCCTTGAATGAGGTCTGTCCTCAGTGACTGGCTGCTGAATGGGTGTACTGCAAGTTTGATCATCGTTTAACCCTCTGACAGTGCAGATGAAGTAAACACATGTGACTCAGCCCAGAGCTTTTTTAAGAGTGGAAGTCACTAGTTTTGGTAAGTAGTTTGCGGTACTTTGGTTTTGTCATCATTGGATTTCTAAATCCATCTCCTGGATTTCTAAATGAGGAGGGGAAGAGGACTTGGAAGGAATTGTATAGCACTATATTAGAAGCAACTATAAAGGAATATAAAAGTCAACACTTCTGGTTGTCTGCATTGTATTGGTTTAGCTGTTAAAATGCAGATTTTAAGCAGTGCTGCTGTTGCATGGTATGAGGCAGACAGGGAGTTCTAGTGCTGGAGTGTGTCACAGCAAGTAGTGCTGTGCTTGCTAAAGGCAGCTGGAAGTCTACAGTAACAACACATTTACTTGTCTGTTATCTTGAACAACTACCATTTTCCATCCCAATTCAGTCTATTAAAACAATTGTCCATACACCAAAATATTAGAAAGATGCTGATTTGGGTTTTTTTATGTTGCTTTATTTTTAAGGGTTTATTTTGTTCTGTTTAGGAAAAAAGGTAAGGAAGCTTAACTAACAGATTTCAGGAAATGAAATGATCACTACATCTTTAGTTGAACTGGAATGCACTTAAGAAAATGAGAGAGGTTTAAGTTAGAGTCATGGGAACTGGTGAACAAAGGACCAAAAAACATGAAACCCCAACACAGATGTAGCAAAGATTTTCCAGATGTGGAATTCCTCCTATGGATCAGTAGAGTTAGCTTAACTTACTTAAGCTATAATGATTATTTTTGGGTGTGGGGTAAGAGTATGGCTCTATGGCTCATTTCTTATCTCTCAGTCTTTTAATATAACTAAATGCAATTTACTTTGCTGAAGATTTTTATCTATATTTTCTTTATGAAGAGATGTCTGTTTCTTATTCATCTTAGTTTGTCTAATATGGCATACATCGCCATTCTGGGAATGCCTTTGAGATATAGTGCAAAGGTTAATATATGTAGCAACTTCTTAGGCTGTAATCTTTCTTGGTTAATTTTTCAATGTCTAGTTCCTAATTTAAAAACAAAAAAAGTTTTGATTAGAACTGTAACATACATTTCTCTATATCTTTACAGTTTTTAATATGGTTTTTGTTTATGTTTGTGTGTTTATATTCTCATGAGATACATTCGTACTTTTTATTTGCTCTTTATTCAGTAGGAAAATTGCCTTTATTTACAGATCTTTGGTTTATGCAAATTTTATGATCCCTGTAATTATTGCTAGAATTTTTCCTAACACGTAGAGAACTTTTGCTGTTGTGTAAATTATAGAGTATTCTTAATTTGATGATGGATACTTGGCTTCATGGAGAAAATACATGCCTCTCACAAAACAGAAGACTGGCCCATTTAATAAAATGATGTCCAGTGTACATATAAGAGCTGAAATTATTCAATACAATTTTACTAAAAAATATAATTTCTGATACATTACAATTAATTCAGTATTTGAATACTGGAAATGCTGCAATAGTAATTTGACATCTTGGTACATAGAGTATTCTGATTTTTGTAAGATTTACCCAAATCATTGGTAGGAAAATCATTAATTTAAGTGAGGAAAAGGTTATGCTAATCAGTTTTTCTGTCATTAGTTTGTCTAGACTTTATCTGAACTGTGTAAAATTTTAGAATCCAAAATATACTGAGGCAAGGAGCCCAGTAATTCAGTTTAACACGTGTGAAGAAATGACTTACCCTCTGTTTGTTTTGAATCTGCCACCTCCATTTGATGTCCTCTTATTCTTTTATGGGAAGAGACAAGCAGTTGCACATAATGTCAAATGGTAATCAGCACAGAGAAATCAAACATGGGTAACTGTTGTACAAAGAGGTCAAAAAAATGAAAAAAAAAAAAAAGAGGCTCCAAAAATGTTTACTAATGGAAAGAATGGCAGGTATTATTAAATCCCTGACTGAAAAAGCCAGTATTGCTTCCAAGCTAGCAGTGAATCCTACTTTAACTGTGTGTCAGAAACATGGTCTTCTACATGACCTGATTGTCTGATCCTGTGATAACTGAATGGCTGCTAAAAGGCAGTTTTCCTCCAAATCCTAGCCTAGATCCATGGTTCACAACAGAGTCAGACCTAAGTTGTTAGGGTGATTTCTATAAAAAGCACAAGCCTGAGATCTTACTCTAAATGTGTGAAAGAAATTCTAGGAAAGCTAGAGATGAATCTCTTGGCTTTCCAATCATTTTCGAGCCACAAATGCCTTGATAATGATGAAATTATACCTGATAAAATTGATTAACCCTATATACGCTTTAAAGGTTTACCAGAGTGGACATATTAGTTACAGATGCAAAATATAGCCCTGTCAAGGACACACTTGTGCTGACACAAAAGAGTTATTCCACTCAAAGAGTTAGCATGTGCTGAGCCACCAAAAAAAGTCCTTGGCAATCTCCAAATCTTCTGGAGATTCAGCCCTCCTTTGAGGGCCTCTCATGGTAACTACAAGAGCAAACTCTAGCGCAGGCATAGGCATGGTAAACAGGGCTCTATATAAGTTAATTGACAGATAATAACAAATTCTTGACAGAAGTCTCAGTCTTTCTTTTTCTTCCTTGCAACATGAAGAAACATTGATTACAAGATGATAATATAAATTAGGCAACCTTTCTGGAGAAAGTAGTGGGGTGGTTTGTTTAGGGGTTTTTTGCTTGCCTTTTTACAGGGATTTCAACTACTCCAATTTCAAGCCTGTATTTTGATAAGTATTAAAATCCCTGGTTGCTTTCCTCTTTGCCTTTCAGTTCTGCTTAGAGGTGGCTACTGAGCTATGATGTTCCCGGCTAGCACTCAAACTGGTTACCAAATATGTCCTTTTCAGCCAAAATAGAGCAGTGGGTGCAACTGAATCCACTCTAGACTGGACTTTAAATTAATACCTACCAAATGAACTGAAGAGTCTGTTTACTCAGAGAAGGCGTCAGAGAAATAATTTTGAACTTGGATTTAGCATACTTCTTGTTACAAGCTTAGTCCAAACTCATGTGACTGGAGTGATTACCTGCAGGAGTAACTCCTTGCAGGTTTATGTGTCAATAAACTTTCTTTTCTTTATTTATTTTCAACACCTTTGAATTAAGCAACAATTTCAGTTACCTGATTCCCAGTATGTCATGAAGGGGAGGCTCACCAAGAGCCAAAATACAGAGGTAGATTGGAGATAGCAATACAGCAATTGCATGAGGCAACCGACTGACTTTGTACATAGGAATTGTACACTGGCAGCTGCCATATGCTAGAGAACCATCAGGTGGTTTAATTGCCTCTTCCCAGTACGTGCAAAGCAATCTCATTTTACAAGAGTATTTGCGGAAGACATTTGAGACAATGGCTAAACTTGGTGACTAGATACCACAAGGTATTTCAAAATCTTTAAGACAATAACAAACACCTTTTGTCAGATATGGTTAGTATATTTGAGTTTACAGACAATAAAAGTTGTAGTGGCTCAGGCTGAACATACTACAAGCAGCTACAGCAATTCTTTCAAGAGTCTCTTGCTGTATCAGAAATCATTCAGTGCACCAGTCAACAACTCTAACATGGAAAACCCCCAACAAACCAGTCTGAGCGACCTGTGATGCTGCAGTTACATACAGGCCTATCATTGCCCTGCCAAGGATGGTTCCACTTCAGGAAGACACTTTGCCTCCAGGCATACCTAATCCAAAGTGTGCTTGTGGGTGTCTCTCACCTGAGTTTTCAGCATGTCCTTAGAGGAATGTAAATAAGCATGACTTCTCATCAAACATCAAAGAGGTCTCTCTTTTCCCTAAGGATTTGTGAAAAGGAGCTTTTTATTCCAATAAAAGAGAAGTTTAAAGTGTGCATGTAAGTACCTAAAATATATAAACAATAAACCCTGGGGGGGGTTTGTGAAGTAAAGCCCATCTCCCAGGTGATCTGAGACTGAAACCACTTCTTACCCTTTTGTTGCAACAGATGCAGAAAGAGAAGGAAGTCTGTCAGGATAACTTTTAAGTGCCCTAAACTGTTCATATTAAAGATGATTTAAAATTGTTCAGCTCCTTGGTTCATCTTCAACAACTCTGAAAAACAAGTCCTATTTTCAAATATGAACACAGGAGCATAATATGATCTTATAGATGTTTTGAATGTTGTCTAGGAACCCAAAGAAGTAAAGAAAAGCTTATGAAATTTTCCAGAAATTACTAGATACTTGCATAATTCTGTTCCATGTGCAGATTTTACTGCTCAAAGGTAATCTTTGCTGGGAATCAGTGTACAATTAGCAGGTGTCACCACAAGAAAGCCTGGTTTTCATCTTCAGGTACCTAAATAAATATGAAAATGTAGCCAAAAGTTCATTTTAAAATTTGGCTCTGGGAACCTCAGCTTTTCAGAAGCTGACACTATTTCTGGACACTGAAACAGACACTGAAAAAGAAAGCACGTCACCCGATTTCCAAGTCAATAGTCACATTGCTACTTTGGACGCAGTGGTCTAATGATTATGCGTCAGTATCAATCATGACCAAGTGAACTGGTTTATATCTCATCTGAATCAACACAAGCCTTTACCACGAGCCCAGTCTGAACAAAATTAGGCTAGAAATAACTCGATTAACTTGTTATCACTATTCCCTGTTATTCTTGTTATAGCCAAAAAAAGGAAACTAAGAACAACCTGTTCGTGTTTGCTTTGATTTAAAAGCTATTTTTGTTCAGACACTACCTCTTTTAAAACATTTCTGATGTGCAATAAGAGATCACCATTTGTGCTGGGTAATATAAAAGTTTCCAAACCACTGCGTAACTGATAACTAGCTTCATACTGAAAAGCAACTCAATTAAGATTGAATATATAATATTTAATTATAATACGCTGAGTACTAGCATACAGTCTGTATGGTGGTGTTCTGAAATGTGAGCACATGATAATGTAATATTAAATTGAATTCACTGAAAGTATGAAATTCACAAGCTTTCTACTGTATTTTCTACTTTTATTGTTTCCCACAATATTTTTGTTAGCAATTTGGGATTTTTCATTTTGTAAGGGTTGATAAATAAATTATAAAAAACTGTTTGGAGAGCAGCTCTATGGAAAAGGCCCTGGGGTCTTGGCAGACAGTGAGCTGCGCATGAGCCAGCAGTGTGCCCTGGCAGCTGTGAGAGCTGGCAGCATCCTGGGATGTATCAATAAGATGTAGATGGAGGGAAAGTATTATCCCCCTCTGCACTGCTTGTTAGGCTATATCTGCAATAGTGAGTCCAGTTTCAGGATCCTACCAATACAGGAAAGACATCTGTAAAATGGACGAAGTCCAGGGGAGGGCCACCAAGCTGGCCAGGGTCTGGATCACTGGGCCCATGAACTGAGGCTGCAGAGCTTGTTCAACCGGAAGAGATAGATTTTGGGGTGTTGCCAGCAGCTCCTCACCACCTCATGGGAGGGCAACAAGATGGAGCTGAGTTCTTTGTATTGTTCATGTGAGGATGACAGGAGACAACAGGCATAAACCGAAACTAGAAAGGATCAAACTAGTTACAAGGAAAATCATCTCCTCCATGGAAACAGTATAACAGTGAAGCCTACACAGATTGTACAGGCTCCATCCTTGAATGTTTTCAAGACTTGACCACGTACAGTCTTTAGAAACCCGGTTGAAACTCAGAGCTGGTCCTGCTTGAGCAGGAGGTTAGAGAAAGGAAGGGACCTTTGGAGATCCAAGAGAGCTATCCTGAGTTATCCTTTGTTTAACTGTATTTCGCTAATAGGTGATGAAGTCTGTTATGAGACACGTTCTTACAATGTATCAATTCGTGATTAAATTTCTTAATAATAAGTTATAACCTCTTAAGATATTTTGATATTATTAATGTAGGAGGTTTTTGTTTATTGGGGCTTTTTTTAGGGGGGAGGTTTTTTCCTAATCACATAGTTTCTGAAATAAAAAACACTTGCCTTAGTAAGGAACGTATATATTGCCTTAAAAACACATTGGATTAGACAACCTCCCCCCCCAACAGCTAAAGGATTTAGCATTATGGTCAGCAACAGTAATTGCTCAGCTGGCACTATGTACATCTTTATACTTGTAAGGAAAATATCTTGATTAGAATAAGGTAATTCTATTACAGAACTTATGAGAGTAAACAAGTAAAGAAATAAAAATTCAATTGCTCACCACAGGAATATAAAGGACTGAGGTACTGCTTGTTTTCTCTAAAGTGAATAGCATTTGTATATTTGTTGAGGAAATGTTTAAAGTTGTTTCCCCAATTAGCACAATCAAGGAATCTATAAAAATTTCATAGATAAAAAAGGGTATAATATGGATGATTTTCATGTAAAAATAATGGCCTATCCTTATTATTGGACCAAAATAATTCTAAGATTTTTGGTCTGTGGAGACAGGACAAGGGGCAATGGCTGCAAATTGGAGCACAGGAAGTTCCGCACCAACATGCGGAGGTAATTTTTTACAGTGAGCGTGACAGAGCCCTGGAATAGGCTGCCCAGGGAGGTGGTGGAGTCTCCTTCTCTGGAGATATTCAAGACTCGTCTGGATGCCTATCTTTGCAGTATGAGCTGGGGAGCCTGCTTTGGCAGGGGGGTTGGACCCGATGATCTCTCAAGGTCCCTTCCAACCCCTACAATTCTGTGATTCTGTGATTTTCTCTCTCAGTATTTTAAAGATCAAAATAGGTGAGATTAAAGTACTGAAAAAAAAAGTCTCTGAGCATAACAGCAGCACATTCTTATTTAGAAAGCTCTTTCAAAGAGGAAAAACAAAAGCAGGTCCATTCTGATGCAGGTGGAATAGGAAAACTGTAGCTGGCTAAACATTTAAGAAATTGATGCACAAGAGGTTCTGTTAGTTTTTAGGTACTTCAGATGTCCTTTAATATTATGCAATGATTTCATGGAATTTGCTTTAGCCTTCCAGAAAACACCTGTTTTCCTGTTCAAGCAGGTGACCTAAGTGTTTGTTTCCTTCATCAATGGTATATAGCCTTGACTGCTGGCTCCGCCCCCAAGCACATACCCACTACTTGGCCCAACTTGTTTTTTAATATTTAAGAAAATAATACACAACAGACATTCATGAGGAGTTTTAGGGGCCATCTAGCTTGCAGTGTGTTAAGCATGTTTTCATGTGGCCTTTCAGAGGAAAGCTGCAGTCTCTAAACAGGATCTACTGTTTACTCCAAAATCCGCCGAAAGTGGCCACAGATATCTTAAGGTGACAAGACTTGGTTGTGCCAAGTGCTATGTGCATTTTAAAGCTTGTGTGTTGATATTCACACACATGCAGTGAGTACGGTGTGACTTTTAGAAGTGAAGTAATTTATTCAGAAGAACAACTGTGGTAGTGTGTGGTTAATAAGCCACTAAAAATCAAATACGAAAAATCATTACATCAGCTATTTTACTGCCTATAGAAAAAAAAGAAAACCCAACAACTAAACATCATCAGGAATCTTAGCAGGAAATGTCAGCTATTGGTTTCTATTGACATAACAAACTTTTGTCCTTGTAATGAATAAAAATATATCTATTAGCATCTATTAGTGCTTGGCAGACATCTATGCATATTCTGGAAGAGTTTCTAGAACTGTTTTTTAATATGACACACTGAAGTGTGAGTTCTCACCTGACATTTTTATTTAGAAAGGAAACAGCTACAACAAGTTTTATAAAACTGTTGTAACATTAGCAGTAAAAGAAAGATTGCCACGCTAGGAACTTGTACTTCATACTAAGGTCTCACAAAAACACTAACAAGACTATTCTACTAAACCCAGATACAATATTTTTTAAAAAGGAACAACTCATAGTTCATTTTGCCCAGTTTATTCCAGAATACTGGCTAGAGATATTGTAAAGCGGCCAGAAAACTAGTAGATGTGCCAATTAGCTTCCATTTCTTTCCAGTTTATGTGGAAATTGATATCCTGTAGCCAAATTATCCTGTAGCCAAATTTTTTAATGTTTGCTCTAGGTTCAAAATAATTTATGTGTGGATGAAACTTGAATGACTTTATGAAAACAGCATCCAGTGGATACTGCTCATAGAAAAAGACTGATTTCTCTGGATCTGGAATGTGTTTGCAAAATATAGTGGAGATTCTCTTATTTTTTTTTCTTTTTGATTAGAGCTGCAGTTAAAAACACTGAAATTAAAAAACTTCTACCTAGTGTGCCAAGCATTTGGTTTTTCTATGTGCCTTGTTTAATGACAATGAACCTGTCTCTACTGAATTTTCAAGGTTCTCCCACTGCGAGTTCTCACAGATGCCCAACCTGCCTTGTCATCGCTCCATCACCTCCTGTTCTGCAGCTTATCTCGACATGGGGCCAAGCACCAAGTATCCTCTGCTGCCCAAAACCGACAGTTAGAGTCCGTGAGAGGAAATACCCTGCCATTAAGGTCCCTTTTATCATCTGTGTATTTGTCTTCCTTATGAATGAAAGGCAACTGGGGACATTAACATTAAAGGAGATTGAGTCTGTACTTTATTAAATAGTATCTTTACCAGAAATCTGGAGGAGATGCAGAAAATAAACCTGAGACTTGTTCACTGCTAGGCTTGTATTGTAATCCTAACACCAGGGAGCTTTCAAACATTTAACATGTGCCAGCAATCCAATGGGGCTGCTGTCTTTGACTGTGCTTAATACTTTACTGTCTTGTTTGCTTGCTAGTCACCAAAACACAGACAAGAAATGGGCTATCAAATCTGTTCTACTTCACACCAAAGGCTGACACTTTTATTTGTGCTGAATCACAGAATCATTAGGTTGGAAAATACCTTCAAGCTCATTGAGTCCAACTGTACCTGTCTTCTACTGAACCATAACCCTAAGCACCTCATCCACCCATCTTTTAAATAAATCCTGGGATGGTGACTCAGCCACCTCCCTGGCCTCCCTGAAGCAGACCTCTCTAACCTAGTTAAGAGAGAGTACTCAGATTTACTCAAAGACATTGCCCGCTTTTTTAACAGTAGAGCTTCAAAGCAAGAGGGAACATTTTGGTAGAATCATGAAAGTTCTTGAAAGCATGTTCAGCTGTTATTCCCCTATGGAATTTTTACTGCTACAGATGGTTTAAAAAAACCCCAAGTAACAGTACTCAAGTCATGTGTTCTGTGTTTTGGGGGGAGGGTTTAATTTATCAAAGGTTTTACTTAACCAAGATGTAGTACTTACTCAATGACTTAAAACCCCTTATTTTATTTTTAGAGCAGCAACTTTTCTAAATATGTGTTCAGCCAAAACACGACAGGACATTTTTTTATGCAAGGGAAAAATTTATTTCTTACAATGCTGAACATTATGGACCGATGGTGTTAATATTTATTTAGAGCTAGACTAAACCTTCTGCCCTGTTTACATGATATCACATAGTTTCATCACCTCAAGAGAAATAAGCTGTGCTAGTCCCTGACCAGATGTGGATATTCACTCTACCCCTCCCACTGGCTCTGTTGTAGCAATGTTTCTGTCAGAGTTCACTATTCCCTACAAATATTTGAGGATAAATTGGGAAATAATGAAGTAGGTCCACAAAGAGACTTAGGCAATACTTCTAATATTGATTTATCATCATTTCACCTTTGGTTTGGGAACACTGCTCTAGAAACTGAAGTCAGCCCTGAATTAGGTACCTCACAGTAGATTCATTGTACTGAATATTGGTATCTATGTTAGGAGCCGTCTTGACTCTACAGTTAGTGGAGAGTTAACCAGTACCATTCATGAAGTCTCATGTGTGATTCACATTAGCAAACTAAATGCTGACCAGCATTCATATACTGATTACTTTTCAACTATAAGTGAACCTAACACCACTAACTCTGACACAGACTCCTTTATTATTGATAGGTGAGTTGATTCCCTCAAATTTCTTCATAATTCAGGAATAGATTTTGGAATAAAAAAGTCACAATAGTCAACAGTAAATAAAGGCATGGGAATACATAACTTACTCATGTTACATCTGAAAAAACTCTTTTGAAGCTGGTTGCTGGCCTGCATTCATGATTTAGGTGCTGACAGTCCCAACCCTGAGTCATTCATCTCTTGGACTGAGCCATCATTTTTCCTGACTGTGCATGTTGCTTGATCTTAACTTCTATCTTAAAAAAGATTTCTTTCTTTCAAAAATTTCTTTTCTTCATCATTGCCAGAAATATCAACCATATTGAGACTTCTTAAAAACGCATTTCTCAGAAATAGCTGATGCCACAGTACATCATTTGCAACACCCTAATTCACACAACTTGAAGCAATAGTGTACACAGTTAGGCTTGACTGATGTTCTGCTCACTACAGTGATCATTTATAGATTTTTGCCAAAGGGACTCTGCAATTGGAGGTTTTACTGCACTTTCCACTGTAAAAAATATAATTAACTGGTTATGGAACTCTTGAGTTATTGACAAAAGTAGCAATGTTTTCAAATTATGTTTGGCTGTCTAAAAATAGTGTGTATGCTTTTTAGTTTGGGGTTTGTTTTTCTTAAGTACTCTAGCTGAAAGTTTGCATTTGATGTAGTAAAAATTTACTGCATGTTGGAAAAAATATAAAACTGATAAAATATTTAACTTCAAGGATTAACAACTGCTATGAACATAATCAGTAATGTGTGAATTTCTAAGCTGTTTCAACAGCTCAGTCCATTTAAGGATCTAAATATTTGGTTGCCTATAGGAAAATTTGAAAGTATCCAAGTATCTTGAGTCTACAGAATAGAAAGTCTTGTAAAACCAGGGGTTTATTTCTCTGTATTGAATTTGTGATCCAGAAACACTGAAATAATACCCTTTCTACTTTCTTGTCTTTCTCATTCCAGCCCCAAATGAAACCAAATATTAAATAGAAAAAAGTGAGCTACAAGAATTTATTACTTGAAATCCTCAAAATTAAAAAATATATTTGAACAGATATTTTCCGTGCATTTTAATTCAATTTTAATGCTATGCATTTATTTACTTACCATGGCATTAGCACCGTCAATAGTAGAATAAGCAATTTCTAATTTTCTGTAATATATTTTAGTCTGTAGTAATATATAGAGAGTTGCAGTGTTGGTAATTCTGCGTATCACAATTATTATATGTTCTGTTCCGCTACAGCAGACATCAAAATAGGGAATTCTCAAGGTTTTCACGCTTTACAAAAGGCCAGGTCATTCATTAATCTTATGCAAAGTTTTTTATCTAGTGAAGTCTCAGCAGCAACAATCAAATGGCTAGTTAAACTGCAAAACATAAGACCTCAATGTCTGAATAAGATGCAATCGCATTTGAAAAAAATAGCACTAACAACCCCTAGAACATCAGCAACATCAGTCAATAGGTCTGATTTAAAGAATCATCTCCCTAATGCATGCTTAATAATAATAATAAAAATTCATAACCTTCTGAGCTGCAAATTCTTAAACAAAAGCCAAAACCAACTGAAAGGATACCACACTTCCTCAGCAAACTGACTCCACATGGTAATTAGTTCCACCTAATATTCTTAGCACTAAATGCCCTGATTTCCACAAAAAAGACCAACCCTAAACCCACAACATGCATATGTACAGGTTATAAAGTGTATGTCAAAACCAAATTTATTTCATACAGTCACCCACACTGATGTGCTTGGTAGTTTTGACACTGAAGAAGTAAGCATTGAGCTTTGAGATTTATTTCTGGTTTTACAAGCTGTTAGCTATGGCAAACATTTGCTGCAGCTCTATTCCTCTAACATAAAACATCTCTGCGCCCTGGAGACTTTTTAATGATTTTCAGATAGCTACTAATCTTGTATTGTACATAATTGCTAAAGATGTACAAAAACCTATAATGTGTCGTGGCTGCCTGAGAGATTATTTGAAATTAACTGGGAATAGCATCACTTATAATCAGTTTGCATGTTTGGATGCAATTTAAAGGGTTTGGCCAAATATGAACTGCCTCAGAAAAAGAAATAGCAAATAACACCAAGTGTGAAATCTATAAAGAAAATGGTTATTAAATATGGTTCACAGTTGGGGATTTATTTATGAACTTCAGCAGCTAAAAGAACAACATCCTGAACAGACAGTTCCATAGCTTTTACAGCATTGATTAGCACAGTGGCTTTTCTCTCAAAACTTTTTTTCTAACTTATTTCGCCCCCTTAATAACCAAAAGAAAACAAGTAATTCAAACCAAGATAATGCAAGAAAACACCACCAACAAAAAACAGACTTGAATCAGAATGCCAAGTTGCATTTGGATACTTTGAGGCATTTTTCCAAGCTCTATTTGAAGAACAGTAGCAAGCTATCAATTAAAATAAATGATGAAGAAACCAACAGAGATTCTAGAGATCTATACTGCTAGGAATGGAGTGTTGCCTAGCATTTATCACAACAATATATCCATTTGACAGTGTCCAGCAGACAATCACTAATAGATTTCACATACCAACACTAGATTATGTATAATATTCAGAGAATATATAACAGAAAAGTACAGAAAAAACCCAAGCTTTCAAGTATTCTGGCAGTGCTTAGCCACAATAAAAATTATCATCTCTAGTGAAAAAGTCCAGACAATAAAAATTTCCTGCCATACTTAAAAGACAGACAGTAAGGTTCACACTAAGTCATCATTGCACAGACTTGAACAAACCCATTAGCATCCATGTTTGCTAATCGAGACATCAAATAAACCAAAATAGATTGTAACACCAAGTAAAAAGTTAGTATCTAGAGAAATATTGCCAGCTGCAATTCAACAAGATACTTTGTGGGATAATTTCAAATATCTTTATTAGTATCACAAGAAAGCTGGGCTGATTTTCAGAACGAGAAAACATCCTATTCAGGAAACGGCGAGCAATCTTTACACAGACACTTGTCAGGTCTGTAACCCTACACATTCAAAACCCCATAGTTGAAGCCTGTCTTTTGTCACTTAGTTAAGTAACACTCTATTCCACAAAACAAATACAAGGAAATGAGAAAACAAGTAAATATTTACTCACCAGCCTTCTCCTTCTCTGAAATAACTGGCATAGCCTGGAAGACAAAAAAAAAACCCAAACCACTATTTAAAAACTAAGACTCTTAGGGAAGCATTATACAATCTTAAGGTAGGTATTATGAGTGTCCAGAAAGTCTGGTAAGAACTGAGGTCTCACTGTGCTGACCAGAAATATACAGTTCCCATTTGAATTATGAAACTAATTATTGTTATAAAGAAAAAAAGGACTAGGAGAGAAGGGAGGAGATGGAGTTAATAAGGTATTCCAATGATGACATTTTGAAATAATCATCCTAGAATACATGCCCACAAAATTCCACTGGGAAATGACTAAATAATTCTGAAAGAGTGAAGGCTTTTAATTCTGAAAACCATGTGGCTGAACATGAGACTAAAATGTCAAATCTTTCTTCTGCAAATCTCAAGTAGATTTCTGTCATTGACTCCATATTGTTAGGACTTGGGCTTAAATTTGTGTTGTTCTATAACATTTTGCAGCAGTAATGCAAAGAACTCAATAATTTCCATAGTCTGAGGAAAACTATGTCAAAGAAACTAAAAAATCACAGAATGAATCAAGTTATCAGTTGCAAACAAAGAGAAATCATCATCTACAGATTTTTAAAAAAAGAATTGATAGAATTTTGAAAACCAGTATATAATTTTCCTCTTTCCCAGACCTAAATGGTTACAACTGGCTAAGAAAATAGGAACCACCCACCCCTCCCATCCCCTCAGATTCACTGTTATCATTTTTCTGAGAAACAGTAAAAAGAGAAGTTTTTAAAGAAGGGAAGGTGAGAAACAAGCAAACAAACAGGAAAAGAAAATCAAACAGAAGAAGAAAGAACAAGGGCATATCTGTGTAAATCGTATGGAAGCTTCAGGACAAAAGAAGGAAACATGGTAACAGGTTACTATCACATTTTAATTTTCAGGTTTGTTAGCCATTAAAAAAACCAAAACCAAATAAGGTGCAAAGGTATCCGTTAGCATAAGCTTAGAAGACAGCATTGAGATGACCAGACAGTGTCAGCATAGAAATCACAAGCTATGTCATGGAAAAGAAAACAGTTTGATGGGCACTGCCTTTGTAAGACTTAAAATTGAAAGCCAAGATGAGAAATGAGCAGCTGTGACTCAGTGTACTGGAGGAGGGGGGGAGAGGGGAAGCAGTTGCAGGACTCAATGGGGTTATAACTGAATGACAAGTACAGAAGAATTTCTCTGGTGGCATAATGACAGATTTAAATGGACTTTAATAGTGTCCATAACTGCCATATGAGTCACTGGTAGTGACTTTGGCCTGAATGAAGACTTCTTAATCAGCTCCCGTCATCATTCATATCAGCATGCAGATTTTTTTCATATGAGGATACCACATTTTAAAACATTGTTAATCTTGCCATTTGTCATTTCAGGTTATTTCCTGGAAATATATAATAGTTCTAACTTGTGATCACTAAAAGATGTTGATTTACAATCAAACATAAATATTACTAAATTTGTTAGATACTAGTCTGTAAGGTTATTATGAGTTGTTCAGCCCAGGTACAAAGCTGTAGCTTGTAAGTAATGCCTCAGTACAGACATGTAAGTCACAAAATTAGTACTTCTGTTAATTAGGATGAAGAAGCACTGTAAGTTCCAGACAGTTTAAAGGTAGACTGAGGTTTGCAGATAAAAGTACTTCCTATGTTCCCATCTTGTAGTAATTCATTAAGATTGATGTTGGAGTAACCAATATAGATTATATAATCTGCTGAAAGTAAGAATTCTAAAATCAAGTCAGGTGTACAGAGAAAATAAACGCTACTAGAGGATGTAATGAAGTACACAGAAAATGATAGTGCCACAGAGTATAAGTTTTCCTAGTTTAGCTAGGAGGAGGACCTCATACAGAGGTGACTACTGTTACCATTGTTTGCCACTACTCCAGGTCCCACTTAGCGCATTATGTAAATAAAGAGATTCCTTTAATCACCTTGCTTTTTTTCCTGATATCAGAATTAGCTCACTTTTTCAGCAAATGCCTTCATTTGCTTTTATAATTCAAAGACCTAATTTTCTCTTATTTCATCTTAACCGCACAAGAAAAAACTGTAATATATTCAGAGACTGAAATATATTTTCAAATCCATTAATTCAAATAAAAAAAAAGAAACCCAAATCCCTTAAAAAATGCCCTTGGAGTAGCATCAAGTTACTGAAAGTAATTTTTATTTTTAAGAACAAAATACTAAGCATAGTTAAAAAAAATAAATTCTTCTCATTGCAAGGGCTGCATGTTTGAGTCAGAACATAGCACTATGGCATACATATAAATTCAGTACCCTTTCTAACAGTTAGGAAAGACTATTCCCTTAAACTCACACATATCACTAAGCATAATTCTTTATAATTTAAGGAGAACTCTCATCTATCTAATATTTTTAGCCAAAGGTATAAATTTGTCAAGTTTAAGAAAAATTATAAATATTCCTATTTAATTAAAATATTTAATAAGGATAAGGTCCTTGATTTAAAAAACAACCCAAACCAAAAAATGCACCCCCAAAACTATGCTCTTTATCCCCAAAGTATAAAGACATCTTGGATGACATTTTCAAATATGTCTTTTTTTAAGTAGAGTGTAATTCTGCCAAATCAAGATGTAAAACGAGGTAAAAACTCCATCAGAATGTTCTATTGATGTTTAAAAGCTGAGAAAAAAAATCCTAAATGGATATAGCTTTTCTTGAAATCTTAAAGTAAACCACAAGCAAATCTTGTTCAACAAGATCTCAGATAGTCCTACTATCGCTTCAGTCTTTTCTTAATACAGCTACACATACTGCTTACATGCTGCCCGGTGGGAAAACACGATTGTTATGAGAAATGCTCTCATCTCCAATACAGTTTTGAATTCACCGGAGACCTTCAATGAGTTCCATATGTTCCAAATGAATTGCATTCCCAGGAAGTGATTTAACATTTCTGGCAATGGAGCAATTAAACCGGATTTTCCTGCTTGACCAGATGGGTTCACTGTAACTTCACATTATTTCTTACTCTCCCCACAGAACTGAAGAGTTGAGCTAACAATTTCCACATGATTGGGTCACATGCATTAAACGCCCCCTCCCAAAACAGGCACACGCCCTTTTTTACACACCCTCCCTTCCCAAATTTCAACAGACATCCCCCAAGGTCAGGCTCCTCTATATTTTTAATAGCACGTGCTCTTAGGAACACCAAGAAAGAAAGGAAGGGAAGAGGAAATCCCTATCAAACCATTGCTGAAATACACTCAGGATTTTCTTTTAAACCATGGAATATGATTTTTAACCTAAGAAATCCTGACCTGAAATATCATATTGAAAATTTTTGGATCATCCTTGCTGTATTGCAGTTGATTTCCTGTAAACAAATTGTAAAGTGCATTTAGGACACTATATAAATTAAGTTTTTTGCAAAAATTATCAAAGGCATTTTCACAATTTTGACCTAAGTAAAAATATCCTTTTTATTTTTTAAAGTTTTTAAGAATATCTTAACAGGAAAGAGAAGTAAATATGTAAAACAAAGCCTATAAAAAACAGCAACTATTTGTTTGGGGCATGTGCAGTTTGACATAGCCAGCAGACATTCAGTCTTACCTGACTGTGGTGCAAAACTGTATTTTTTCAAATAGTGATTATAATACTGCAGGAAAAGCCATTATGAATAAATTTAAGGTAGCATTTTGCTTCCTTGCATTCTCAAAAGATTAACACCTTTATGATGACTGAGTAATCTGCAAAGGGCTACAACAGATTGCAAAGGAACCTAAGTTCCAATAAGAGGTATGTGACATACAGTTTCATAAATAAGGATCTAGTGGCATGTATTTATTTTTGTAGTATCTGATAACTGGAGTGAGTCTATATTTCAATTCTGCAAATACACTATAGCATTTTTATATTAAGGCCATTAAATAATACACACTTTCTCCCAGAATAATACACCTATGTTTCGCATGGGTTGGCATGGGTTGGTGGGGGTTTTTGTTTGTTTTGAGGAGTTCTTTTTTTTTTAATTACAGAAGATAAAGTGCATTTGGCATTACAGGCATCGCATTTTCAGTGCTGTCATCCAACCATGATGGATATTCTTTAAAACCCTTCCATCATAGAAGGCTGTCAGCTAAACAGCTTTTTTTCAGGTATGCATGTAAATAGACATGCTGGGAAATTTCCTTGCTAATAATCTGATACAGCTTGATTTGCAAACATTCTCTAGAGTTTTGCCTGTGGAGATAAAATCTCCTACTGTCCAGCACAAAAGTAAAGAGGAGTTCTAAGTTCTCATTTTAGTGGATCCTTCTTTTATGCAAAACAGTTTTAGTAACTATCTCACTGAAATAATTTGCTTCCAGACCAAATCCATATTCTTATGCTAAAGAAGTGGAATTACTGGGGAACAAAAACCAACCTCCAAAACTTGCAAACAGAAAAATGAATGTTACACTTTGTTCTTAAATAGAATAATTGCCTGTAAGACCAGAAACATCTATGTATATCAGAATATATCCACATTGTCTTCATTCTACTTAAATGATCAAAATACACGAACTTCTAAAATCCTCTAAAGAAGAGCAATCTACTCAGCTTCTAACAAGAAAGGAAGGAGGTAATATCAACACAATATACAATTACAAAGGAAGGACTAATGAACTGAATGACAGAGAAGTCTATTCTAGTAAACAAGGGCAATCATGTACCTGAAAACTGAGGTCAAAAATGCTCAGACAGATCACAACTTCTAAGCATTATGTAATTTCTCAAACAGTCTATGTTTTGTGTCATCTGGAATCTCTTATTTTATTTAGAAGGCATGCTCTAGTTTTCTTCACTTGAGTAAGTAGTTGTTAAAATTAACTGAGTCATTTTATGGAAGAAAGAATTCCTTAATTTCAAACCACTCAGATGGTTTGAAATTAGGGAAATACTGCAGTCCACAACTGGGAATTTCCTCAGGCCCATCCCTATTAGGACAAAATATTGAATACATATTTCTAATGAATAATTACAATTTTTTGAAGCCAAAGCCTTTAGTGTTGCTGAATCCAATTAAGAGAGTAAACATGTAGAAAATCCTTTTGAAAAAAAAGAAAAAAATCTTTTATTATTAACATTTAACTGAATTGCTATAGCAATGATGCAGAAGAAAGACCAAGAATGATTGATTTATTATTCAGAGGTTTTTTACAAAACATTATTACATTAAACTTCTAATTTTCTAAAGTAGGTTTTCGGTTCTCCACAACTGGATAAGAAAAGAGAAAAAACAAACCCATCAACTTTCAGGACAGACTAGATTTAGAAGGGGAATTTAACCAGGTCTTTCTTCTTTGTGGTCTTTCATTTCACTAAAGATTGCAATTACAAGAACTAGAGCAGATAGCAATCAAAATCCACCCAACAATAAAGCTGCATTAATTAACTCAATTTTAAAAAGAAATCAGTGTCACATTCAGAGGTCTCTGGCTAAGTTTATGGCAACACTATTAATTTAGTTCTAGTGAGAGTACAAAGCTGTGCGCTTGCCTGTGTATGTTCTCCTCCAGTCAGCTGTATGCGTCTACCCAAAAAGTTTGTTTTCTGCCCAGATATTTCTCTTTGCTTAAGCATGTTTATGCCACTGAGGTCATGCACAGAGACCCCTTCTAGTTAGTGCTGGATGGTTGGCAGTTCTCCTTGCAGGAGGCACTTGCCAAAAGCCTGCACTTCGGGTGGTCTGGTAACTTAGTGCATCTTTGTCATTCAGCTGGCAAAGTGTGACTCTTGCTGGATTGGAAGTGCAAAAAAAAGATGTAGAATTGCTGTATTGTGCTCTATTTGGTGTTATTACAGACTTCCCATAGAACATGGTAAGCTCCCAGTGCTCTGAAATCTGTCAGGAATCACATACAGCTGGGTTATACAACAGATAGGACAACAGCTTGTCTGCAGCTTGTCCAGATCATTAAGTAGAATTTGGCCATACTAGAGAGTTAAGTCCTTTCTTTTTAGGGATGTGAAAGTCTTCAGCTGCAAGTTCTTAAATCCCCTGAGACTTACCATCTCACACTATGTGAAACATGATTTTTTAAAAATTAGCAGCTTATTTGCATATCAGGAGTTAACTTAAAGTAAAAACAAATGAGGAAAATAAACTTTTTTACTTCCCAGGAGCTCCCCAATAAAGAACTGTGTTTCTGCAGGAACTGTTCTTGAATTACAGTACTTGAAAGAGCAGTAAGTGAAATTTTAGTTTAATCTTGAGGAACGTTTATATAGCTTTTAGTAGTAACAAAACCTGTGCTTTCTCCAGTTCCACCAAACATATGTACCTCTTCCCTAAAGAAACATGGCTTGAATGTTAACACCCAAGCTGACATGAGACACGCTACCTCTAGAACTAGAGCAGCCCCAAGAGTGCTCATGCTTTTCATCAATCACCAGAGGTTCTATTAGGGTTCATTTACACATAGAGAGCTTTTTCCCAAGCTCAGAAGTCATTTGTTTAGCTAATGTTTATCTTATAAAACCTTTTACAATAGCAAACACATCAATAAACCCTGAAACATTGGCAAAACTGAACTACTTGGGAACCAGAGGGCATCCAGCTCTATAATGTCGCAGTAAAAGATAATTAAAGTCTCATGTTTCCCATTGGTTTCAACATCATGTAACATCTACAAATGTGATTTTGCCTCAAAGCCCTTAAATCTGGGGAATGCTTCTACACAGCTGACAGGAATCCCAGTTGATTTCAGTCTTTCCTCATCTCCTTAAAACTTACAACCTTAAAATAAGTCCATGTTTCATGTAAATAAAAAAATCATGTGATGATAGAAAGCAAAATCAATTTCATGATACACCAAATGCCTTTGAGCACTTACTTGCAGAGCTAAAGGGGAAATTAAAACCAACAAGATCATGCCATTTCTATCTTTCCCAAGCCACCTCAAAGAAAACAAAGGAGCCCTTTACACTTCATCCCAAGAAAAGCAGGTCACTCTAACCAATTTTGAAGGGTGCAAACATAAAACCCAGGAAGCTCATCTCATTTCTGCAAGTGGTAAAGTCTATAGTAATGTGGAAGCTGCACGTTTATGAACTAATTGAGAAAAGCAATACAAACAAACAGATATGTAAATGGACAATCTGATTCTAATGATGTTTCTATGAGGTCAGCCCAAATCCAATGGTTGATTGCTATCTACATTTTTTAATTCGTCTTGATTCAGATCACACAGAGGTTAACAGCAGTAACGTTATCTTTGTATTTCTTCAATACTATAAATGAAAGCTTACTATCTAGGGTGATCAAGGAAGACCTTGCTGTGTTCATCTTTATGTTCTGAAGAAGGAAGTCAGGTGTAGAGCATAACAGCAACTTATTGACACCTAGTGGGATGGGAGCAACTGTTGACATCTACTAATGCTATCAACCTGCATGAATTTGTACTCTCAAATCTCTGCAGGTAATCCCAGCTGGCTACTCTTCCCACTTCAAGCAGCAGCAGGCTGCTTTAAGTGTTTAGAGTTCTCTCTCTAGCTCTCAAAATAAAAAAGCAAACACCAGGAAACTATTTTTTAAAACATGGTATGTATGTTTTGGCACAAATCTTTATGCTTAGTCTCATGTGAATTCAGTCACTGTGATATTACATTTGTTGCACCAGGTGGGAAATGATCAAAAGCAGATCCCCAGGGAGGCTCTTGATCTTGAGACTTATCCAGGCATAGAAGAATAAATTACTACAAAAGTTACATCTCTTCTAGGGTCATGAAACCTTTACTTTCTGCAGAATATCATAGTTCTTTGCTCAGGAAGCTGAAGAGGGTAGCATGTTTGATAGATTCAGTGATAAGTGTGGAAGAGTCAGTGGAATATTTTATTGTGGAAAAAAGGCAGCTAATGTTGGAAATTAGCAGGTGTAATCCCAGGAGAGTAAGTGCCAAATTTCAGTAAGTTATCACCAAGTCAGCTGGAGCCAACCAGTGATAGAACCTGGGGGAAGAGTATGAACTTGAGAGAGGGGAGGTTTAGATTGGGTACTATGAAGAGGTTCTTTAGTGGGAGGGTGGTCAGGCACTAGAACAGGCTCCCAAGGAAGTGGTCACAGCACCCAGCCTGACTGAGTTCAAGAAGCATCGGGACATTGTGCTCAGTCCCATGCTCTGACTTGGCTGGTCCAGTGTGGAGCAAGGAGTTGGACTTGATGATCCTTATGGTCCCTTCCAACTCAGGAGATTCTATGACTCTATGATTCTATGAAATGAGTTCTTTTCAGTACTTTTTGCATATGCAGTGTGCTAACCTTTAAGCAATTGTCAAAGTTCTGGGTGACAGAGGCAGTAAAACAGAAAGACATCTTTGAAAAGCTAAGAAAACTTTTTTACTCCATTCAAGAACTGTTTCTTTCATGATAATTGATTTTTTTAAAAAATATGAAAGATATTGCTTATATGAAAACAGCCCTCTTTTTCCCAAAAGACAGAAAAAAGAAACAAAGATGTGTAATAAGTACAAATGAGGAGTTTCTTTGTCACTGGGAATGTTTTATCTCTTAAAAGGGCCTAAGGAAATGATGCAAAGTACTTTCTAAAATCCAAATATAACAATGAAAGTCCTAAAAAGTACCCGAGGCCTTTGAAAAAAACCTCTTTGGAAAACAAAACATTAATCTGCACAGCTGTTTTATGCTAAAATACTTGTAATCAAATCCCCCTTTTTTGTTTGAGAAAAAAAACCCCAACAACTGTGACCATTTCTATTTTAATATCTAAACTCTGGTCAAACTGAGTATCAAATTTTCTTTGCTCATATAACCAAAGACTTGGTTCCTCTGGTACTGTTAATAAAGCAGAGAAACACATATTTCATAGTTTCCTCAGCTGGAAATATTACCAGTAAGAGGGTTACTCCAGAGTTGTCATATGACCAATTCCTCTTACATTTCTTTAGGATCTTGCAACACCTTGCTTAACTCAGTAATGCCTATGATAACATTTCATACTACACGCCTACACGGACACCCACCAGCTCAGACAATGCACATCTTTCATCTCTGGGCATCAATCCCATTTTATTCCTAGGTACTATCTGTCAAGCAAGAATTTTGATGTCATAAAAATCCAGAAAGCAGTAGAAGCACTCATACATCTGGGAAGTTAAGCTTACGCTGCTGACACATTTTAAAAGCCTGGGAGGAAGAAGCGATGTTCTGCAGTTGACTGCAGGGGACGCTGGGTTCCATTCAGCGCCTTAAGGCTCAGCCATAAATGCTGCAGGTTAAAGTTAGGATGAGTTTACTGCATAGTTAAGACAAACGGCTAGTTATTACTTTTCTTAACCACTGGGGATAGTCATCATGGTCTGGTATTAGAACAAGAATACTAGTTGGACAATCTTTGTGACAGTTACAAATATTACAGACACCTCATTTTTTCTCATCTTTGAAATGTGAATAATAGTTCTTTACCATTAAATGGCATTTTTTGGGCTTTCAAGTACCAGGAGAAAAAATGCTGCAAAATATTCTGATTGTTTCATGACAGACTTTTCTAAGCATTATCTCTACAAGTGTAACATATTACATTAATACATAACAAAACAATCTTAAATTCTGAACATGTACACGTATTTCTTACAACTGCTAAGGTGTTGAATTTTTTTTTAATGTAAACGATCTAGTATGCTATGTATTTCTACACCTTGCATTCCAGGGAGAAGTTCCATATTTTAACCCATTTGTTTCTAAGATTTTGTTTGAATCAGTGGGTGTTAAAATACGATCATAAAAATGATGCTGCATTTTTTATCTTAATAGGTATGATAATTTTCTATTCAAACCATAGCTAACCATAGCTGATGAAGGACATGCTCTGTCTGAAGAACCTTTATTTCATGGGACACTTAAATTTGGCAATATTCAATATTGCCATTCATTTATCTAATGTAAGTTCCAAACATTATTATTTTCTGTAGATGATATCTTTCCAGGTCATAGGAAAAAAAGATTGTTATTGGTACAGAGTACAATCCTGCTAAAGTCAGTAGGAACTTTGCCAGTTACTCTAGTAAGTGAAGGCTCAAGTGGACACTGCCTGACTTCCTGTCTAATCTACCATTTCCTTGTTAAAGACACAGTTTTGTGTGAGCATATATGGATATGCATAAAAGACAGTAATATCTGCTATTGAAAGCCAGGATTTATATCAAACCTTTTATAAATTGCTACATTTACTATAAAGACAGCCATTTTAAGATCCTTCCTTTTCTAGAAGTTCTAAAATAGGTCTCCTTTCAGGATTGTTTTATTTATTTATTTTGTTCTGTATTTTATTTTTTGTTTCTGCAGGCACTAAGCAAAGAAGTATCTCATTGACGTCTGTGTTCCCACGCTATTCCCATGAAAATCTCCCTTAGGCTTGCAGACAGATGAACCACAGATACTGAGAGTAGTAAGTGAGTCCGATTTAGCAAAGTGCTGTGCATTTTCTGTATTTCCCCAGAACCATGCCCTAATAGTACAGTTTCCTTCTGAATTGTTTCAACTTTCCCAAACTTTGTGTGGCATATTACAAAAATGTAGTTCACAGTTTCTAAGCTTTCAAAACTTTCCAGAGGGAAACAGCACACAAAGGTCCAACTATACTCTTGGCTTTCACAGCAATACCAGTCCCCTGAGGAGAGTCTGAATTATTCCATAGTTTTGTTAAGGGGGACAAGTATGAAACATTTTCTGCAAAAACACTTCTGACTGAATCTTACGTTCACAGTCAGCTCTCCTAGATCCAGTATTTCACAAGCATTTAAAAATATTCCTGACTATTAATGATGGTGAAAAGAACCTCAGAAAGTCACAAATGGTTTCACCACATGAGAAGAGTAGGTGTTTTTTTGAAAGCAGATAGTCCAGAGGCTCACAGGGTAGATTTCTGACAAAATAGCTGTGTTTCATATGAAAAAGATTTTTAAAAAAGAATTATACTACTAGGATAAATGTAAAATGTAAAAGTTGAAGTCCACCCACATTAGTCCATAGTTTTAAATTTCGGAATTGCCACAGGAAGGGCAATGCATTTTTTTAAAAAAAAAAAAAGGATTTTGTTTCTTGTGTCTTGGCAGCAAAGTAAGCAGAAATATGGCTTAGTAAAAATAAAACACCCGACCAACAAACAAACCACCAACACTGTACCAATCCTTCTACTAGTGCCTGGTTTTCGTCAGAAAGAATAGAAGAATGCATTACTCTTGACCACCCATGTACTTTAGACCTTCCAGACTCAATGTTTGCATGCTGAACTCAGTGAGGAAGGAATAGGCTGTGTATAAAGAAAGTAGCAAGCACTCGCTATGTCTCTCAAGACAGAAGTATGTAATGAAACTTCCTATTTTCCTGTGTTTCAATTTAAGAATAAATGTGATTACAGTGGAGAGTATGTATCATCTTGCAGCTGCTGAAAGAAAATAAACACCTTTAGTAGTCAGTACCAAAGAGAGTGAAAGAAATAAGCCAGCCTACAGATAAATTAGATGATGATTTTTCATTGTGCCTTTTTTACACTAATTTCCCTATGATTTTCTACTTCTAGTCAAAATCTAGACCATTCTGATTCCCTGATAGGCAAATACCCCTGACATCTGGGTTTAGGATGATTTGAAACAGAAGAACAGCCAGAAGAGCAGACCCAACAGGTTAGGGACTGTTTTTGGAAGCTGGATGTATTTCAACCTGTGAGGCTAAACAAAGTCTACCCAAGCATGCTGAAAGAGATGGATGATGCGATTTCAGGATCTGTGAAAATTCATGACAGGCAGAGACACCATCCACTAGACTAGGTTGCCCAAAGCCCCATCCAACCAGGCTTTCAACACTTTGAGGGATGGCGCATCCTCAACTTCTCTGGGAAATTTCTTCCACTGCCTCATTATCCTTGTAGTGAAGATTTTGTTCCTCGCGTCTAATCCAAATCCACTACCTTTTAGTTTAAACCCATTACCTCTTGTCCTATTACGGCACTTCCCAATGAACAGTTCCTCTCTATCTTTCCTGTAGTCCCCTTTGGGCACTGGAAGGCTGCAAAAAAGATTTTTGTGGAGGTTTTTCTTCCCAAGGCTGAACAAAACCAACTCTTTTAGGCTGTTTTTATAGGGGAGGGGCTTCAGCCCTCTAATCATCATCTATCTGTTAGAATTTTTAGAATGACAGAACTCATTTGTTTTGAGTTCCTAATGGTACCTGGAAGCATCTTTTAGATGCAGGACAAAAACAGTTGAGAAAATTATGTCAAACACTGCTGAACACAGTTCAGCAACTGTGTGAAAAGCAGCTCTGTAATAAGTCTGAGGAAAAAGTTAAATTCTGTGAAAACTGGAATCAGTGGGATTTCAGGGAGTCCCCCAAAATAACAAAGAACTGGGATGCTGACACACAGGGAACTGGTGGAGCTGAAATAGCTCCTGCTATGTGTACTGAGCTTGGTTTATAGAACTACAAAGTGTAAGAATTACTTGTGAAGGCATCAAAGAATGGCATAAATCCAAACTCGAAATCCAAGCAGGAAAAACATGTTAGCTGAAAGCATACCCTTACAGATGATGCGGATATATGACAGATTGTCTTTACTTTCCAGGGACGTCAAGGTAGCAAATAATGGCAGCAGAAGATGGTGTTGCCATAAGTAGTAATAATAAATGTTCATGGTTTTCCAAGTGGTCTGAGATAAAAAGTGCACATAGCTTCAAAGGTACATATTAACAGGACTAAATAATGAGCTTAATAAATACCACACAAAATATTGCATATTTTGGCATTTGGTGTCCTGATTGGTATATTCTTGAATATAATATTATTCAGGTAAATAAACCTGAATATTCCTAACTGACACATAGTAACCCAGTGTAGTCCTGAAATACTGGCACCAGAAGCATCCATTTACCTAGGTCTAGAGAAAAGCAAAATTAATTTGTTTGTACATGGGAGAGAGCCTGACATATGAACAAACACACTGCAGCAAGTTTCCTGATTTTTTTTTCTCCTATGCTGAGAATTCCACAAAGTCATTAGGAAGGTGAGTCTAAGGAAAATATGTAGCAAGACATTGTAATAAAGTGCACTTGCAGATAGCCTCTATGTTCAAGAACACTCTTCTCTCATATGAAGACGTATAAAAGCTTCTGCAGCCACAGATTTCTGGCTGCTGTTGCAAATCTCAGTCTTCTGATAGTAGTTAAATTCTGTTAAGACCATCACTAATAACAAAAAACTGAAATTTATTCCTATTTCTTTTACCAGTTGCTTAACATACCTAAATATTCTAGGAGTTGAAGAATTTCAATAAAGTTATTTTTTTTATTCTGTATTTTCTTTTCTTTTTTTTTTTTTTTTTTTAATAAAACAGCTTTTTTTCCCACTTATTTTCAGCTTTTCTGAGCCTGGATCAAATATCACAGAAATTGCATGAAACAAAGTAGAACAGGGAAAACTAGACCGATCTCTGTGTTTTACAGGCTATTATCTATCATCCAGTTCAAATAAGTAATCTTTAGGAGACTAAAATCTTCAGGAGAGATTCAGGCTGTAGGTCATAAGCCTTTGGCAGTAAGTTAATTTAGTAAATTAACTTCAATAAACCTTTTATTCTTAAACAGAAAAAAAAAAGTTGTACTTCATATAGGACTTTATGTCTTCAGTTGTATCTGTAGAGTTCTCCTGAAGATCGGATTAGTACTGTGAGTATATGCTAAACAGGAGAGAAGAGAGTCTCTGTCACATCACTGGTCCTCTCTGCTCTGTACCCTATCTCCATACTTCAGAGAAAAGTATAGCTGGCCCTTTGTCCTCTAAATGCCTGTGACCAGCTAGGGATAATTATCCTGTTTTGATGCTTAGATGTGATGAAACGAAGTGTGAGGTTTTATTTTAGTTCTTGTTTTGCTGAAAAACTAAAGCAAGAAAGTGTCAGGCACAAATTCACTTTTTGCATAATCTGGGAAAGAAATGATTGTACATGGGAACTATTTGAACAAGAGAGACCTCTGCAACTATGTCATTCCTTCTGAAGATGACTAGGAAGCATGGATCCAGGCTTGTTACATAGGCATTAACCTAATTTCTTTTTTTAAAGACTGAAAACGGTTCAAATTTCTGACCTATTCTAATAAGCTCTATCAACAGTTAATTACCCTTTTGATATGAAAGTGAATGTTATTGCAAGGTTGAACTTTAATTGCATTCTGTAGCAAATGAATCTTCTTGAGCCTTTGCTGGCAAGACTTTAAAGCCATATGCTCTTAGATATCTTTTCCACATTCCTGTAAGCAGTTATCAAACCACTCATTATCCTTTGGGCTGATTCCTAAGTGCTTACCAGGAACTGAAGATATGATATATAAAAGCATTCACCTCTCCTCAAGTGACAAAATTAACCTGAATTCCATGTGTGAATATTTATTTAATTTGAACTACCTGCGGATAGATGAACTTTTCAAGGAGTAATCACTGAGCACAATCCCATGTAAAAACTCTGAAGAATTACAACTCTATCACAGGAATTTTGGTAATTAAATGTAAGAGAAATGAATGGGAAGCCTTCTTCAACATTGTCAAGACCTAAATTGTCCCTTAGATCACTAAAGACTTCTTCCCCTGATGTTTTCTGATTTAAAATGCTGGGGCAATTAATGTTGCTGTCATCAATTCACTCTCATCTTTATTAGATGCTTTACATGTCCAATCAATTTTACAAACTGCTACTAAAATAGTATTTGAGAGAGTTGGTACCTCAGAGCCAGTGGAATGTACCCCTTTAAAATAGGGACATGTGATGTCAGCATCATGTTGTACCCATGGGGAAAGACGGTGGAACTGTTGAGCTGCCTCATGTTCCGAGAGACTTCTACCACCTAGCTCACAAATGCAACAATAAGACAAAGCCCATGTCCTGTTGCCAACTTTAAAAAGGAGTCAGAAAATAATTATCATCCACTTCTGAAGTAAAAATAGTAGATCAAAAAGGGGTAAGAATTTTTATATATCCTGCAGTGTTTAGTTAGAGGAGCTGTGTAAAAAAGGAATCTTGAACCTCTGTTTAAAATGTCTTCTAACATGCTCCAGCCTATGATAACGGAGACACTTGCTATTCAACTCAGCACTGTAATGCAATAATTTTTGCAAAGTGACTTAAGATCTTATTACATCTAATTCTTTAATCTGTGTTATACAGACTGTGATGAACAACCTTCCAACTAGCTATCACTGAAATGACCAAAATCTTTTAAAGAAAAAGTACTTTAAGATAAAATAAGCAGTAGAAGAGGAATATTAGAATGCAATGGTCTGCTAGTCTCCCTCGTTTTGATGAATTCATGTTGTAGGTGAAGAACATAGCTCTTTAACGCAGTGGGACCAGGCCAGTTCTAAGAAATAGTTGACTGGACAAAAGCTTGGAAGAGTCACAACTGGTGTAATTTTCCTCATGTACTGCCTTTTAATGGAAGGGCAACTGCACTGTTTGGGAAAACACTTGCTCATCTTGGGAGAGAGTCAGTTGCAGAGTATCTGACAGTCTGAGCAGATCTGCTTGATGCAGCAGTGGAAATAGAAATGTTTGGTAAACACCAGACCTCCCATGCTGACCAGCACCAATGCTTGCAATGGTGGGAACTTTATACATGCACAGGACACGAGACAAAACATAGTAACAACGTAATTACTAGTTTGAGGAGCTGAGCTATTAGAACCTCAGTGGAAACAGTAAGGAGAGATTGAGTAGCTCATACTGCTTCTGTGGGAACTTCAGATGACCACACAGAACTCAATGGGAATTAGGAAATAATTCTACCAGCATTTTATGGAACAATTTACATGCTCCACATGGCTTCACATGGGATGGTGATTTACTGGTTGGAAGATCTGAATCCATTTCTCATTTTGGAAGGTGATACCAATGGTGTTTTTTGGGTAGAATTGGCTAATAATACTGTCAGACCACAAGACAGCAGGGAATGCAAAATCATGCCAGGTTTATTCCAGTAAATCTTGATGATTATCTGCTAGTAGATGACAATGGCGTGTGGCTTTTGAAGAAGACAGCAATATAATTTATTCACTCAGATTAACAATTAGAAGCCACTCTTGAACAGCTAGCAGAGAATTTTTTAAAAAGAAAAATCAAAGAAAAAATATGTGCAGGCTTTTAAATCTTAAATTTCTCAGCCCATTTTGTATCAATCAAAATGGCATTATATTTAAGCTTCTTATTTCTTCATTTAAACTTTCCTATCATAGTTACACATAGCATGTGTTCCTAGAATGATACTTTTACTATAATCTGTATTTCAAAATGCAAATTACTCATTGTATTTGTTGTCTGAAACTGTTTTCATTTGTAGAGATAGTCAAGACCCACCAACTTCAGATGGAAATTAACATATTTTACATAGCATACCCCAAATCAGTGTCTTCATTGCTATTCCTTCATTGCCTGCTTCTGATCTTTACTCTGACAGAGACTTTGATCCCATTGATTTGTTTCTTTCTCCCAGTATGCCTTCTGACCTGGATGACAAGTATGCACACAGATGCCTTGTCCACTGGTTTGTTCATGTCCTTGTTGGTATAGAATGAATTTTCAGTCCCTGCTTACCAAGAGCAATCATTAATTTATCTGAAATATTATTTCTCCAAAGATGTGTAAACAACCTTTCCTCTGTCAAATGCTGCCCCTAGCCCACTGTCATCTGAAAAGAAGGTGATGAGAAAGTGGTTTAAAAAACATTTTACTTACTAATACTCCTGCAGTTTTTTATGACTAACTCCTAGCATGAACTTTCTTACCTAGGTCTTTAGACCGAAAACTTCTTGAAGTAGGACTGCTACTGAAATTAAATAGCAATCTCGCAGCAATCTAAAACGTAAGAAAAATAGTGATATTGGTAATCTGGTAGTATTTTTGCTTCTGTTCTCATCAAGATCAGACATGCTTACACTTCACAAACCTATTTTTAAGTGGTGACAACATTATTTGTATTACTGAAGCACTCAAAAGCCACAGACATGGACCACAACCACATTGTGCAAGGTCCTGTACAAACAGGGCAGAAGAATTACCCATACACCAGAAGGAATGTAACCAATATAAAGCAAGAATCCTCACGCAGACTGATGTGGGAGTACAAGGAAAATTATCATTTGTATCATATAAATAATTTTTTAAGTAGTCTGGGAACACTGAGATCTTGATATCAAACTTTTTCAGATACCTCAACAAAAAAGTACACTACAGAAAGCATTAGCTAATGAGATAGCTTTGCCGATGGATGTGGGGAAGGTCCTTATGAGGAAAAACATGAAGGAATGCAGTCTTCCATATTACAGATTTACCTGCAATTGTGAATGTTACCCTGTGAGTATTTTCTGAAGCATCTACAAGCTCATAAAAATATACAGAATCTAGACTATTTTCTGATTTAGAATATGTTTCTTTAAAGAGTACAGTAGTTCTTACAGATTCTTTCGAAAGATATGTTTATTTCCTTTTTGATATTGCTACAAGTCATAGTGATGACTAGATTATTTTCTTCATGAACTGTTTTGTCCTTTCATTTGTAGTGAAACATGAACTGTCATTATCCTTTCCTTTTCCCCCACTTCCAGTTTCCTCTCAAAGAGGATCATCCAGGTCTGAAGATTCCCAAACACTCAGTCCCTGCAGCACACAGCTGCTCCAGAGGCCAACGTGACCTTACGCCTCCTCTCTCTTTTGCCTCTTTCATATGTAAGAGGATTACGAAAAACACTGACTATTCCGGAGCTTCTGAAGACAGCGGATGAATTTTCAAAACATGTTTATGTTTTTTATGTGCTGGGTGGACTTTTATATGCTCACATGCCTCTCTGGCTTGTAGGAATATTAGCCATGAAGATGCGTTTTGTCAAAACTCGTGAACTGCCCAAACGTATGATAGAGCCCACAAAAATATGCATTAAAGGTTTTATTATACCATGAATGGTGACATTGTTAAATTGGTTAATATTCCTCAGTAGATACTACTATGTACAAGTCATGGATCACAAGACTGAAACATATTTCTATCAGTGCATGATTACATGCTGAATTTGTGTCAAGGTTAGAGTTTGAAATGCCATTTACTTCCTTACAGCAATATTTCATGCTACTACTTTACAGTATTCTAGCATACTCATTGCAACACGGTCATTAAAGGTAATGCTAATAGTCAAAGGAGACAACAGGAAAAAGGGCATTTTTGGACAATATTATCACCGTGATTTACCAAAAGATTATTTAAAACTTAAGCTGTGTAAGAATGTGCTTACACTAACATCAATTAATTCCAAAACACAGTCCTGAGATCATAAGAGGTATGCTAACTGGAAGGGATCTTCTGCCTGTGCTGTGATTAACTCCACCTACACCATTTGCAAGAGATTAAGGAAGTTTAGAATTAGAAAACACATGCGTTACACAAGGCTGGCAGTCCAAAAGAGCATGCTGACAGGCAGACGCCCATGAAATGCTGGAATTCGTGTATCCCAGCTTTCACTCCACCCAGTAGCCTGGACAGCAGCAGCAGGAGATCTGATCAGACTCACGTTCTGCAGGGCCCTGCAGCAGAACCGCTGATGACCCTGAGCGATTAAGGGTCAACAAACTCCAGCCTGAAGCAACCGTTCTATGAACTTTGGCACATTCTGAGTCGGCTCCTGCTGGTTTGTTGCCTTTGGCCCTTATCTTGCAGTTTAGCAAGGATTGTGAAATTCTGAATAAAATTACAAGACAGAGTCTGTCTCAGTGACTCAAGGTCTTGCTCTTCAAATGTCCTCAGTCTTCAAAATTCCTTTGGCAAATAATCTCATTTACCAACTAAACATTTTCCAATAGGTGTGTCAAAGGACTCAAAAAAAAAAAAAATCCTATAAATACCACGCAGGGCAGGGAAACATCAGAGATTTTTCTATGGTAGCACTTCGGAAAAATTATTTGTATTCTATATGTGCAGAAACTTCAGCTCATACCTGAGAGAACTCGGCTTTGAATCTACCACTGTGTGTTGTTTTCTGATGGATGAAGGGGACAACAACTTCAGAATAGTTAAAATATCTTTGGAACATGAAAAGAAATAGAGGAGAAGACAAGGAGCTGCTCACTTTCAAAAGTACTTACAAGTCTAACCTAATTGACTCCCAAACGTCCCAGTTGTCTACAAAAGACTTTTAATACAGAGTCAATTAGACTTGAAATTTTGCATCAAATGACTTCAAGACAACACTTAGGTTTCTGGAAGAAATTCTAAATTTTTTCTCCTTAGAAGTACAAGGAGGAGAACATATACCTGCCTGGACTCCTTTTTTCCTGGCAATGCTTTTTTTGCCACTGAGGTGACCTCAAGGATATAATGGAATGCTTAATGAAATAAAGATCATCAGTGATACGTAATCATAGGTAGATATGTAAATAAATAAGGGTGCAGAAGTCATAAAATATTAAGCTTGTCTGTATTTCTTGGAAAGAGGAACACACTTCAAATGAGAAAAACTCCCTCTATTTAAATCTTTAACAAGACCTGTTACATCTTTCAGCATACTTTGAGATATAAACCTAATCAGATTCGGCTAAACAGTCCTAGTGCTTCTCTCCTGATCTTTACCTGCAAGAAGGTAGTTCCTACCTGTACTGTGTTTTTTAACATCCATTCTTCCTTCCTTCCCTCCCTACTTTTCCTCTGAGCAATCAGGACCCCCATAGTAAATAATCGTAAGAATTTCAGTCTTTCACATTTCTGCTTCCTTAGGCTGGGTAATGCCTGGAGAACTTCTAGCAAGGAGTTTGAAAGAGCACTCAGGTTAAAGATTGCGGTGTCTCTAGCCAGAGTACTGAATACATAGGGAAGACATTAGCAAGATATTTAAAAAACTAATTCAGAACCATAAAAGTGAAATTTTTTTCAGCTACAGAGGTAACACAACTAGAGCTACAGGATTTCCCTTCCTGGAAATCACCTTTCTCCTGGAGGTTGCATAAGATGCAATTCACAACATACAGTGGCAGGTAGGTCCTTTGTATTTATTCAGTTAAGCAGCTGTCTGCTTCTGCCTTTAGACATCTAAATGTTTTTTAAAAAATCTGTCCTTCTAGTAATTCTCAGAAATTATTGAAGGTTCAATTAAGAAAAAAATTTGGGACAATTACACATCCTCCTGAAATGCAGAATTGCTTCTAGGTACCCAGATTATCTGTGTTTTTAATAATAAAACTTAAATCTGTCTTTTCTTAACATAGAGTATCTGTGCTTTGATTTTCCCTTTTTACAATTTCTATATTTCCAAGAGATTATCCACAGGATGTTCTAAACAATGTGAGAAACCCTCTAAGGACTTTTTTCCCCTCCTAAGAAAACAGAGGTCTCAAAACACTCCCAAATCCCTAAGCAAAACAGCAAAAGAAGAATTAGAAAAACTGCATGGGACTGTGTAGCAAAGCTCAACAGTGAGCCAACATACTTCAGCTTAACAGCTTGGAAGCTGGATATGAACTTGGCTGTATTATCCTTTGTCACCTTTTTGCTTTCTCCTTATGACTATCAACCCACTAATTCTCCAATGAGATACGGAATTGCTGAACCTTTTGTTCATTCAATTTATCAACCATGAGAGTTTATTGTGAAAATAAACTTACTGCTCCTGTTCATCTGAAAGGTCTATATTTAATTTGACTTTTTGTAGATAAACCCACTAATTGCAGCAAACGCTGAAATTTAAATACTATCCTAAAGTTCCTTCAGGCTTTCAAGGAGAGATATATTGGCCAATTATTTGAGATGCTTTGAAACTCACCACATTTTAAAGAAACAGTATATTTAATCCCATGTGTATCTAATCTTGCACTTACTCATAAATAGTCATAAACTCTGTTGAACACTCCTAAGGCTATATATACTACTGCAGTGAAAAATATTCTGGATTGAGAGTTCAGTTTTGTAAAGAGGGTGCTAGCATTCTGCAGGAGCACAGACTATGGAGAAATTAATTCCATCCTCTTCCTTCTCTGAAATGAAACTCTTGCTTTGTTTTCACACTGCAGTTTTAACATTCAGTCTCAATGGCCTATATTTCCTCACTGGCAGCTTCTTGCATGAGGTCTTTGTTCACCTACTAAACTACTATGGAAGAATAAACTTCCCAGTCTAGTGCCATTCTCAAGAAGACAATGTTGCCTTCTCAGAGTGGGAACCCAAAACTTCAGAATGACTAAAACCAAAGGATCTTCCCACTTTTCATCTCAAGCAGTACTCTGCTCACCTTTCTGTATTCTGCATGGCAATACCATACCTATTAATCTTTACATAATGTGGGCAGTATTATTTAATGTACAATAATCATATTTAACTATTTATTGGATTGTAGAATACAGGGAATACCTCAAGTACCATTATAGGTTGTTTGGATTTAACTTATCTCTTAAAATAGGGATGGTACCAAAATACTATAAAGACGGTTTGGTAAGCAAAGGTAAACAGAATAAAATTTCAGAGTGGAAACTACTTTTTAGGGAATAAAACCAGAAAAACTAAAACCTTTTCTAGAACACAGAAAGGTTGAAAGTATGGTAGTTAATCTGAAAAAAAAAAAAAGTGACAACACACTGGAATGTACAACTTCTATTTATAGAAAGCTCAACAAACTAGAAGCCCATTCCATTCAATTAACAATTTACAACACCTTCATTGTACAGTGCAGTGCAGAAAGTGGAAGCCTGTTTCATTTCTGTATTTCCAGACGCGTGTCATTTCCAACCTCATATTTAATAGCGTGTAACTGCCTGAAGGGGAGAGATCAGAATGTGTGGCATGTCTCACTGAGAGGAATTTTGTGCATTAAAAAAACCCAAACCAAGCTCTTTTCAACTATTAAACAGAGATCTAACCAGTTCCCTTGCTCCCACCCTGGCTTTGGGGAAAAAAAGAAAAAAGAAAAAAGGGGGAAGACAGAAAACTAAAGGAAGAAAAAAGAGAAAGAAATCACAAAGTGAGACATCACAGAGAGTCAGAGACCACAAGAACAGGGAAAAAGAGCGCAGGAGAAAGAGAATTCCTTATGAGAGGCATATATAAAGGACAAGCAGGAATGGTTTTCCATGATGTCACTCACAGCATGTCTGTGTCTGGAAAAGTGCTTGAAAAGGCAGACATAGATTTCTTCCATTCCAGTAACGCAAACTATTCATGCCACATTTTCAAACCACGTTCCAGGGGGAAAGAATACTGTGCATGAGGTGTGAAAGAAGAAAATCTAGATATTTATTTAGTATCGACAAGCTTATCGACAAGCTGGTAATATAGGGCTTGTTATTTCCTCTATACCTTTTAGAATCCAGTTTTTCCAGTGTCCTCCTAATGTGAAGTCTGTTACCCCCCACTTCTTTCTCTTTTTCTTCTTTCATCTCTCCCTGCCTTCAAGAACCTAATGCAAGATTTTTCTTTCTTCTTCATGAGCATGTTTCTACTTTCCTGTGTTCTCTATCTACTGGCAGAGAGATTAAACTGTTGTCAGTGTGCTTCTAACTCAAATTCTGTGTCTTTGTCCCCTCATTCTGTGCTCCCTTACTTGTCTTGGACTCAAGCCTGAAATTCTTTCTTAGATAAAACACAGGAAATTGTCACCAAAAAGGCATATTTACATATTACATTGTGTCTTTCCGCTTTAATACAATTTTTCTTCTTGAGGTTTTCCATTCCCTCTTCAACTAGACGCATATTATTTAAAGCACTACCAATCCCCCAAAAAATCACGTAGCTGATGGCACAGTTAAAATAACCATAGCTGCAAGTGGAAGCATGGATTCATGGAGGCTGAATTCAGCACTAAGACTGACAGCATAAACAACAATTAGTGATGTACTTGTCCCCCAAAGGCACTGGTCTTCAGCCCATGGCCTGGAAAGCATCTAATAGCTATGTTTGCCATAGGTGCTGATATTTCTTCTACCTTGTTCAAGTCACAAGCAGACAGGTTATCCAGCTGCATTTAAGAAGAGGAGAAATAATGAAAATTCCTATGGGGATAGGCAAAACTGTGTCTGCACAACCGTGTAAGTGATCTTGCTGGGACTGGTCTGGTGAAAGGCAACCATTGACCAAGAAAGGCAAACGATGCTTTGGATCAGGGTTGTTATGACTTGGTGTTAATAACTGTCCTGATCTTAATGCAAGATGCAAGTCCAGAATAAATGTCAGGAAGGTGGAAAAGTCAAAGAAAATAAAAGAAAAAGGGGAGTAAAGAGAAGAATAAAGATAAAAGGAGAAAGAGAACAAAGAAAGAGGAAGGAGAAAAAGGAAAAAACCCCCACACCCCACATCCCCCCCCCAAAAAAAAAAGAGAAAAGAAGAAACAAAAAAGACCACTTTCAGGAGCATAGCTAAGCTAAAGTAAAGAAGCATCATTTAAAAATTATTCTGCTCTTTCCTGTTTTTATATACACAATTCTGCCAAAAAGCATTCAAATTTCATAACTTCTCAACGTGGGCCAAATTCCAAACAAATACGAAGCTGCTGGATATGAATTGTAGGGGATTAGTTGAAAATAGTTTTATACTAAGTAACGCTACTGTATAATAAATAAAACAATTCCAATCTGTTCAGGACAACATTATTAAAATCAGTTTAAATAGCCTCTAATAGTTATTAGCTCAGTAGATACTCAAAGCAGTAGGTTTCTT
Organism: Laterallus jamaicensis coturniculus; assembly: GCA_022605575.1. Lineage (NCBI taxonomy): Eukaryota > Metazoa > Chordata > Aves > Gruiformes > Rallidae > Laterallus > Laterallus jamaicensis. Next base: position 66,891,192 of record JAKCOX010000004.1, read on the forward strand.
GGTAGTTTTTAAGCAACTCCAATGTGATTACTATACCTGCAATCATAGTGCATCTCACCTGCTCTGCATGACAATACCAGCATGGCACAGCTGGGTGATCTGACTACACTCCGAGTATGAACGTAATGCGAAAGAGAGAAGAAACCCAGTATTAACTGGGCCATAACTGCACCCCTAAACCAGCATTACCTCACAAATGAGGTACTCGGATTTTTCCCCATAAAATCTGCAACCTAGCTTTCTGCAGCAAGTCTCCAAGCATCTCTCTCCCTTTCCTCTCCTTCATACTGTCCAACAAGGGGGCCTCTGACATTTTCTGGAACCCTCTTTTCTTTGTTCTGTAGATTTCGAGATCATATTGAATTATTGCTGAACAGGATGGAAACATTCACAGATCTATGAATATTTCTGTTTCCATGATGTTTATTAAAGGCTTTTACACTGTAAGCATTTCAACACACTAAGATGCTCTTCAACACTATTTTAAGGACTTACATAATTAAAAAACTTTTGCTAGTCTTCTGCGTGTGGTGAAATTTATCCCCCACTTCAATTTATCCTTCCAATTACTTCCTTTCAAAGAGACAGAGTTCTAAATATGGCGAGAGGTACAGACATAAAAACTGATGCAATACATCTCAGCACAATTTTAACGGGAGATTTCAGATTCCTTCTTTTCAACAGAGTTTCCCAGTAATGTTTGGCATTTATGGCTTAATTTGAAATGCTCTATCAGGCATGAAACAGAGAAGGCGTGTGTCACCAGGACAAGTTATATTGAGATAAAATTGCCAGAGAAACTTCTTCTAAGTAAGAGAAATAACCCATGTAAGGGCTTCCACATCCAGCTGTCTATGGTTCAGCGCATGTCTAAGATTGTATTGGATGAAACTAGACTGTTTTTGTGGTCACAAATGCTTTTGGTAATACTGAAGCTATATTGTTTATTTAATTTTATATCAAGATGAATATTCCACATTAAAAAAAAAAAAGCGGTACATTTACCTAAAAGTAATATTCAAATTTCATAGTTCATCCTAAATTATTTTGCTAATGTCTACCTGTTCACAGTGTGAGCCTCAGCTGTTGAATGCATAGCAATAAGTCAGAGGCACAATCATAAATTGGTGGAATGGGTATTTTTCTGGTTATCGTTGTTGTTATTTAACAATTAATATTATTTCCTACAAGTAAGCCTTGAGTATTTAAATTTAAGCTACATAAAAGTATGTTGGTTCTGGGAGCACCATAGTAATATTCATCCAGCCACAGATTTCAGTTTCCATTTCCCAAACAGATACATCAGTACTAATCAATGCAATGTTGATGTGCAAGAACATAATGGATTTGATTCAAAGTATTAGTAACTCTGAATTGCAGTGAAGAAATAGCAGTGCAAAGCATGGGTTACCCCTACTTTCTGAGGGGTTTGGGAATCGCCCTGCCCAGACCCAAAGACAAACAGGATGTCAGAGAGCCTGGACTGCAGTTTTTAGATTCCCTACCACAGTAACATTCCTGTAACCAACCAGGAATGATAATTCCCTCAGTTGTTTTTGCTTATGCAGAAAAGATGCAAGATGTCTTCACAGGTCTGAGCAGATGTTAAAGAATTTTGACCTCTTAGCCTGTTAGATTATAGGTGTATATATAACCATAACACATGAGACAGTAATAATTTAAGTCTTAACACCTTGAAAAATAAATATACCCTTGCTCATACTTTTCTACTGAACCACTTGAACACTGGCAACTTCAGGTATGATAATTAGCTTTATACAAATTTTTCTTAGAGAGAACAAGAAGTTTTCTATTATCAAATGCATGAAGCTTGAATAAAATGAGAGAAATGAAAACCACTTTGGATTTTGCAAAACAGAGACAATCTTCCAGGGAGACTGTGCAGTGTTCAGTATTTTTTTTCCTCCCAGTTGGGTTCACTTGAAGCAATAAGCAACATGCCAAGAGGAACTGTAGCACTCTAACGTAACGGGCTTAATGCACTTGAACCACCTCCTATAACACTACGCATGCAGTTGTGATGTTATGTTGTGTCAGTAATTACAGAGCTGGCTGAAAATGGGATATGGTTTTCCTGAATACCAGAGCTTAATGTGCAAATAAATTATTGTATCTGTGAATAGAAATTGAAGAGTTCCTAACGCAAAACTTACAGTTTAAGGGATTAATCTAAAAAATATTCCAAACATCTTAAATCTATTAAGAGCTGGATTTTTGCTACATATTTGAAAAATCAATTCTTTATAGGACTAAGTGAAAATATTTTAACATCTCTAAAAGTATTCTCATCCACTGTAATTCCCATTAAAGCTTCATTCGCATGAAAAAGTGTCAAGCTTTAGTACATTATACCTTACAAATATTTAGAATACATCTGTACAAGATTAAATGCCTTTTTTAAAAAAAAAATAGATGAAAAGTCTGTGTGTTTGGTTATGAAATGTTTTAATCAGCATGACTGCTGTACTGTAAGTGCCTGATGTCCCCAGCCCAGTGCCCTTCGCTTCCAAGACAGAGGCAGCAGATGGCAGCATACAGTGAAAAAAATGTGCTTAACATCAGAAATGCACAATTGGCAATGTTATTGCTGAAGAAGTCACGAACTTCTGCTTCCATTTATAAAATAAACGGTTATCATACAAAACCATGATCTGACACAGCGTTGAAGACAGTGTCAGCAACCCTAGAGAAAGGAAGAAAACAAAAAAAGCATAGCTGCTAGGGGCTGGTTCCAAGAAGAGACAGAAATGTAGATGTACAACTTGGTGTCTTGAGAGGACTCAGAAATCTTCATGCTTAGCAATTTTATCAGCAAAATTTTGAGAAGTGATTATGAGTACTTTAGTAAATTAGTAAATATAAAATGAAGGTATTATTCAGTAAGACCAAAATCCATCACCTGTCAAGTGGCATGACCCACTGTGAAAAATCTATCTGCACAAATTCACTGATATATAAATGACACGGTGTGTGCTTGCACACCTCACAGTACATTGAATTTACCATAAAAAATAATCCAGTGGGAAATATAAACATTTCAAAAAGTTGCTGCCCTGATTCTTTATTAATAGTCAATTCTGAAATAAAATTTCCTTGTACTTACCATAAATTTAAGCTTTTTTTCATACGTTAAAACCAGTGTAGTAAAGGAGCAAGAAAGTTGAACTCTGAATCTACAACTTTCTATGTTATTCTTTATAGAATGACTTGGCTTCCTCTAAACAGCTGAAATTGTAAAATATAATAGGGATCAAAAGCATATGGGAAAACTGTCATCTAAATAATGCAACCTTTGTCCTGATTCAGTAGTAAGATTTGTGGAAGTAGTGGGCTCCTAAGCTCATCCAGAGCTGCACTGAAATCAGTAGCTGCACCTGAATCCCATCCTAGTGCATAGCCAGGAGGGTTATTCTGTACTCGCAGGCATAACTGGTGCCTAAAATCACTTGGAGAAATGAATGCATTTTAAATGAGTCTTTACAACCTATCTGAAAAACGATCTTCTCCTAGATACCAGCTATTCTGGTGATAATAGATTTCTGATTACCTTTGCACAGCTTGATTAAAGCTAAGTTAGACACCCTTGAAGCACGAGGGATAGCATTGCCAAGAAAAGCAGTAGAAAATAATCATGGCTGGTTTTTTTCACCTGAAAATAGATAGGCTTTGCAGAGCAGATGTTCAAGGACAAAATTTTGGCCATAACATTTAAGCCTTAGTTGCTCTTGTCCTTTAGCCAATTTTTTATATTTAGAATTTAAAAAAAAAAAGAACAATGATAATTGATTCAAGCTTTCCTTAACTACTTAGCTTTTAACTGGGTGCTAGAAAAGGCTATTGTAACTTATCTTTTGCTATTAATATACATTTAAAATTCTGTAGCCACATGTTGTTTTTATAATAATCAAGCCAAATTTTAAAATAAATAGTTTCTGTTCTTCATTGTTGAACAATGTTATAAGTGACCAGATGTGTGGCATTACTTTATAGAAAGCAACGACATGAAGGATATTTACATTCCTTGCTCTCCAAATCCAGAGCTGACACTCCCATTTTCCAGCATTTCTCATGAGTACAGGGGCAAAAGCCCATTGATTTCATACTGTTTTTAAGCTGATTTCAATTCTTGTGCAAGTAGTTCTTGCCAAATGTATATATTTGAGAGTTAATATTTAAAAAAAAAAAAGTCTGTTTTGGAGACTGGTAAATAAAAACCCAGAACGTTGAAATGTGCTAATTATAGAAGCATGACCATTTCTTATTCCATTAACATGAGTCATATAATGATGCCCAAAACATTTCTTACTGTCCAATCCTAAATTATATGGGAAATGTGCCTGTTCAATACTGTGAATCCTTATTTCAGAAGAACTGTCCATTTGAGCACCTTGCCAAACACATACATTCGGAGTTAGTTGTTATACTGTGGATTAAGCACTCTGTTGATCACACTATGCTATTTGACCCTGACCATGAAATATAACGGTGTCAGACTCCTAAATTTAGGATGAAGATTATTCAGCTGTATACTTCTCATAAGCCAAAGTACCCTGTACATCAACGTATCAAAGGTTTTCACACTGCACCCTGCAGAATCACAGGAAAACCTTTCTGTAGAAACACCTTTTTCATAATGCTCCAAGGAGATTCCTGTTTCTTTGTCACGCCTATACTCAGTAAGGACTACTTTGTGTGTGTATACACACACATGTGTGTGTATATATATAAGCATACACATGCATACTGTACACACGTGTTCACACTGACAAGAGATTTGATTAGCCATAAGTGAGTTTTTATGAAACAATAAATCTCTTGTATCTGTAAATACACACCCACACCTAATTATGTTTAAAAGGATATCTACTTTTAATTTGCAAATAAAATGATAATTGATAGTGAATTTTAAATACAATTTTAATATCTCTGCTACTGAAAAGCTTGTTTAATATTTCATAAAAATCTCCCATGAAAATTTTAAGTGTCCTGCTTTTACATAAACCAACGACTGAATCATTTCCACTAGCATTATAGAACCAAATTCTTCTTATGAATACTCCATCATAGTGTGATGTTATTATTGATATTTTTTTAGTAAGGGGCATTTAGCCTCTATTTTTAAATTCATACGAAGCTGAATTAACTCGAATGGTCATAATCTGCCTCTACACAAATGTTCTATCTATAAGATAAGGTCTTGTGTAGTAAAGATCTTTTTCCAAGTTTTTTATTAGACACTAGATTTGAACCGGTATCTCCCTGCCTTATTCCCATCACCCAAGTTTGCACACGCTTGATGCCCTGTTTTAATTGCATGATCTGCTTTAGATGCCATCAACAATTTACTATAGCTTGTTTTAAAATACCACGTATCATTCCATAATGTAGCTAACTGCAGTTGTACTCTTGTTTGCATAATATTAATAAATGTAAGAAAATAAACTGCTTTTGGAGACTAAGCATCTGGAATCCTTGAGGATCTGCTGTTGTAAACACCAGAAGGAAGTAAAATCTTTGAAACAGTCCATTACCATTTAAAAGTAGTTTCCAGGGCAGAATAAAATCATTCCTACACCAGCTACTCTGACAGAAACAAACCAAATCAAAACAAAAACCCAATCCAAACAGCAAAACCTAAAACCCGTATGACAACAGTGTCCCTTACAGATAGAACACCACACTTCGAGGATTTCTGTATATTATCTGTATAGAGACATCCCTGATGTCTGTTCTGGGCAGTGATTCAAGGACATGCCATTCAACATGCTCTTTTAAAAAATTCATCCTGAGTCAAGTCCAAACTTGATGTAGAAAAGAAGTTCCTGTATTCTTCTCTACTATGGATGGCAGTCAACCACCAAGCAGCAGGTTATCTAGCTATGCAGACCAGAAGAGTCACTGGGCTAGATATACAGAAGGGTAAGAACAAAGGCTTATTTTCTCTTAATGTGTTCCAAGAAAACTATGCTTTCGAATAAAGTTTGACTGCAAGTAGGGAGGCAGCTAAGTTTTGAACATTTGAAGGCACAGCACACATCAACATGTGGTTTGGGGATCAGAAGGGCACACAGTCAAAACAATCTGAAAGCCCAAAGCCAAAAGGGATAGAAAATATCTGAGGGGATCTTCCCAGTTTGCAGGAGATTTACACTTGAGCAAAAATGATCCACATTTTAGTAGTTATCAAACTTACTACGATAAAAAGTTTATTTTCTGAATATGGTTATTAAAGAAGATCCCATCCCCAAATCCCACTACAGTGTGTGGAGAATTGCAGCATGCAAAACTTTAGGAAAAAATTTGGAGGAAATTTAGCTTTACTTATCAAACAGGTTAAAAAAAGGTGACTTTGGATTATAGCTCTACACATCAGTAGAGATTTTTTGAATACTCACAGTTACACTACAAAGACAAAAAATAAGAGAAAGTGTCTTTACAAAAGCGTATACATTAGAAATTATATAATAAAGCAATATTCAGAGGTATGCCCATCACAGCAAAAGTCAAATAAATACTTTTTAAAGGTGAATTAACTCATAATATCTAACTGCAAGAGAAGTGACCTACACTGTTGTAAACCAGGTGTTAAGAGTTCCCCAAATAATAAAAGAGAAACCTACATATAAAAGGAATGTTTAATACCTTAGAGAATGTCTCTGCTCTTCTCAGGATCCAGCAAAATGCGATCTCAACTCCTAGCATAACATATGTACTTATTTGAGAATTTGCACTGCATTGTATGCAATGACAGAATGCAGAGCTCTCTATTTGCTATAGTTATGCACTGATGATAAATTACAAGTGAATTTATTTTTGTACAAGTGAACAATCCAAAATGTAAATGTTTATTAGAACTTTTGTTACTGCCTCAATCGAAGGCATTAGTTAACTTGCTATTATTGCAGTCCAGTAAGTGACAGTTGGCCTCTATTTTACTTTTTATAAACTTGTTATAAACATATATATTTATGCTACCCGCACTTTATATTTTAATATTTTTATCCCAGATTTTTCTGCTGGTCCGGTTAGCAGCAACAGTTGAATCTGTGAGCAGATGGAGCAAGAGTTATGCTAAGACTTTTCAGCCTCAGTGAAGTTTAGAAGAGCCTTGATTTCTCTGCTTCATGAGGGAGTGGAAGCATCAAGTGGAAGAGGGAACAGACTGTATGTCAGGACATTGAATCTTTTCTGCATGTGCTGATGGCTGAAGCATTATGAAGGATTCTTCAGTACATGGACAATGGCAAAAGAAAGGACCGTACTCTTGATAAGTAAATGCATATACAAATGGATACAGAAGGATTAGAGCTGCATTGCCTCCAATCTGAGGAGTAAACTATATAGCAGACTGCTTGAGAAACTGGTCTCCCAGAAGTCAGTGGCATAAAATACAGTAACGTCCATCAGATGTGTAGAGAAAATACGTATGAGCAGTGCCACCGTCTGCTTTTGAGCATTTCCCTGAAATGGTGGAAATGCAACCTGGAGGACTTGCCTGTGTGCTGCCTAATAAGGAAAATCTCATGTTGGGTACATTGATCTGAACATTTTTATAACAATTTAACAAGAGCTCCTTGTCATCTCCATGCTCTCAGACGTGCCCTTCCTCACCACCTGGTGTGCACTGGAACCTGTGGGAAGGTATCTGTCTGCTCACAGACTTCCAGATGATCCTCAGTGTGTGAATTTGGCCTTGGAATGGCCTTTTCCTTCAGTAAGGTGATATCTCTGCTTGTAGTACACAGCAGTTTAGCCTCTTAAGAGGATGAGGGTGATTGGGTTTGGGCATCATAGATCAGGATATATAATTCAACCACGTTTTTCCCTGGTTGCACCCTCTATGAGACTTTGGAAATGTTCCAAGTACTACCACTTCAGGAATCCTTATCTTCCAAAGTAAAATGGAATAGCATAATTAATATTTTTTCTCACAAAAAAAATCAGTTTATTATAACCATCAGCTGATAACAGTGTATTTCAAAACAATAAACTTCTAGGATTGCTTACCACTCAAAAGACACCTTCAGACAACCTGTATTGTTAACCTTTACCCTTTTTTTCAGTGTCACATGCATACTGCATACAGCCCATGTAGTAAATAGTATAAAATGTCTTTATTTCACTTCCAAGCCAACATAATGAATGGTTTTAAGAAAAAATACTCTTTGTACTCACCCCAGCCTTTGGTTTAGCTCCAGAGCTGGTTACCAAACAGGGTGATGCTGGGTCAGAAGCATGGATGTTAGGAGACAAGTTTGTTTGTGAGTGACTTACTGAAGCAACATCTACTCCACTTTCAGAACCAGATTCCACATCCTGTAAAAAAAGATGTTGTGGGTCTCTTTAATAAATGTGAATGGGAAATTAAAAAAAAAAAAAACCCACATGTTCTCACTGAAACATTTATGTGCAATTCTGTGTACAAGACTAATTCACCTTATTCTTTTCCGTTACCTACACACTCACTTGCTGTCCTTTTCAATGTGGTGGTTTGCAATAGCTGTTGTTCCAAAATTATAAATCACCACTAACATCAAAGCTATAATTCCCCTCAATGTCAGAAAGCAAGGTAAGAATAATTGCTTTGGGGCTGTAGAAGTCTGACATTTTTCTCTGATGTTCAGTATTTCCTGTGTGCTCCCACCTTCTATTTCCATCAGTGTTGCAAGCTCAGTGAACATCTGTAAACCATTACACAGCTGAAATGACATCACCATTCAGCAGTTTATACAATTTAGAGGTACAGCTCCCAATTTTTGTTTTTTTCTAATCAGTAGACACTTATCAACCAAATGCAACTTCTGGTTAAAATGCCCTTACTTTTAATGACACCAATTACATTCCCTTTTTTTTTTTTTTTTTGAGAATAAAAAGAAGAAGAAATATAGTTTATTTTTGAGGAAGTAAAAATACTACACATGCTTGATTTACTGCACAGAGCAAGGGGCAGGGATTATACTGCTGGCAGATAAATTGTGACACGTATCTGGCAGAGACCTGGCTATGTGTAGAACCAGCCATGATGCAGTCTGCATGATTACAGCTACACAGCACACAGAAAAATACTGAACTATTAACCCCAGTCAACTCTGCAGACAAAACCTCAGTTTCTTAATACTATGTTTCTAGAATCCATGAAATACGGGGCAGATGCATCTCTGGAGTTCTAATGAACGGGACAGAAATGGCAACCCTTTGATTCATTGAATCCAGTTAAGCATCTGGTTTGCCAAACCAAAGCTGCCAAGTGGACAAGTGCCTCTGCACCAAGTATGCAAATACAATGTTTCCTGAAAAGGGTTAAGCATTAGAGACAAAGCTGTGCTCTGGGTAGGACCATGCATTTGCGTCACATATTTCTTGCTGGTGAGTCCTCTGCAACATGAAGCATTGGGAAAGTAGCAGAGCCATGGAAATGCCTCTGTAGAAGTTAGCTTGGTATAGCTGCACTTAGAATCTCCTGCTTAGAAAAGCCATGCTAAGCCACAGCATAGAGACATGTCCCATTGACATACTTTTTTTTTGCATCACATTCAAAGGCTTTGTTACTATAAAATTAATATGAGACTGAACCCAATGCTCAAGTGTCCTGAAAACCAAATATTTTGATCTGCCAATTCATAGTATTCAAAGGCTCAAAAATGCCTAGAAAACCAGTGTATCACAATAGCATAGCTATCATGTTTTAGCAAGCTGTCACACTGGAGAGCTGCTTTGCAGTATAGAAACAGGTACCACCTCTGATTATCATGCAGGCTTACTTATACAGATTGCCCCAACCCCTTTTATTGTTGTAAGAAATTAGCTAAAATGCTGGCAGTCATTGGCAAGATATGGAGAACAGATGTTAGTAGATTTCAGCTTTCCTTTCCCATCAGTACTCAAGGTGATACTGCGAGAACACTGAGATCCAGGGGAAAAAGTTAAAAATGCTTATTAAAAGTTCAATTATGTTGTATCCTTTAAAGATGACATATGATATAATCTCCAGTTGGCCAAACCCACAGAAACTTAAATACAGCTTTTCTCACCTACAGTTGACTTACTTGACTAGACAGCAATAATGAAGTCTGGCTTTGATAGGAAAACCTCATTATTTTTAAAAAAATATTAAAAAATACCACTAATAAAACCAAATGACCTGAATGTTAGCCTAGAGATCTTGGGGCAGTATTTCTCAGGTTTCTTAAACTGAAAACCAGCTGCAGCACATGTGGGTGAAATTAACAGGAAGCCTGTGTGAGAACACCTTGGGTCAGCCACATCATGTTCTTCACAGTTACACGTGTAAACATTTTTCAGAAAAAACGAATGCATCAATCATGTTTCTGAGCCCTCTAGTCTCCCTTTGGACTACACTCAGCAAGGAATTCTTCCATTTAAATGAACAGAATATTTAAAGAAATTTAAAGAATGAAAGTTCTGTCCAAAATCTTATTTTGAATGAGGAGGATTTCCCAAGTGTGTCTCTGCCAAAAAATTTCATGGACTTTCCCACTATCAGTAAAACAAGACCTGTACCTCAGACTTACTTTCAGATCTAACTGTTCAATGTCAAAAGACACATACACGTACGTTCTGAGACTGATGTGATCCTGACTCGGTGCTGACACTACATTTACACTAGGTGATACTTAAAGAGCCAGGCATTTTCTGAATATTGTTGATGTCCTTTTCTTTCACTTGGGAGTTCCAAAATTCTCATTTGTAAAATTACATCAAAAGGAAATAAAGGATGCACTGTTACTGCCTTCAAAACATATGTATACACAAGTAAATATACACATACATATAAACAAATTCTTTACAAAAAGAGCTTTAGTTCTGAAACCACAGACCTGATAAAAGCACAGACTGAAAGAAAAAAAAAAAGTGAGGAAACCCCAGATTCTTCTGAGAATAATAAGACAGATTAAGTGAACTGGCTTACAGGTATATGCCTCCGTTTGTATGTTGGGGTGCTGGATGGGGAAGAGCCTGCACTGAGAGCATTTTCAATATCCTGATCAAGCTGGTCCAGTTTCATAATTAACAGCACCATTGAATCCAGTCGTGATCGATCCCGATCTTCTGTTACTTCCTAAGGAATAGAACATATAATTATTAAATCTGAACTACCATTACTTGAAAAGAGTAAATTCCAATTAAAGAAGCTTCATTTCTTAAATTGGCATGAAAGTGCATTGAATAATAAGCAGAAAAATTTGTTTGCAAAAAAGACTTTATTGTGTAATCAATTCGCTGAGCATTGACTTGCTGCTGGAAAAACATTTTATATTAGTATTTAGTATACATCCATTATAGCAATTACATTTTTTAAAAAGCACAACTGTATGTTCCAAATGAATCATTACAATTTCTTTGATAGATGTAGTCTTTAGAGAGCTACAGATTCTAAATGCTCCTCCAAATATTCAGTCGAGGTTAATTAATTTGATTGTACAAATACAAATGACAAAGGTTAATGTACGATTAAAATGGGACGGAAGGAAGTTCAAAGATGATCTTTTCTAGCTGAGCATAACCACAATTACTTTTCCTTGCAGAACTCATTAAAGTTACTATGTTTTTTTCAGTTGTTGGTATTGATTACTCTCTTGGCTGGAAATTCTTGATATACATTGGCTATGTTAAGGTTATGGTAAACACAGCATTGTAGATCCTCTGAGTGGTAAGAGAGAAGTATGAGGGGTATTCTGTGATTCTGTGATTCACATCAAAACCTTAAACATCTAGTTTATGTGGCTTATTTCCCTATACTCCAACTCCAAATGGAGGCAGAGAAGGTCCTCAGAAGAGCAATTCAAAGCAAGATCTTCAGTTAGATGTATTAAATAATGCTCTCAAGGAATTTCTCCATCTCTTTTCCCTTCATATAGCAAGTTAATGCAAAAGTTACCCAACCAGCCTGCCTCAAAATTCAGGAATATGAAAACCCCCACTGTTTCCTGTATGGAGTTTCACAACAGGAAGTGAGAAAATTTGATGTTCCATTAATCCACTTAAAACAAAGCTTTTAGAAAACATTTTCAAGAAATTAAAACAAAGACATTATAAGTATTTCATTGTTCCCAAGAAAGAGGTAATATAAATGCCAAAATCAGCCTTTTTTGATACTCATTAAACTGTTTTTCAGGCTACACCATGCCTTGCTTAGGTAGTTGGGATACTATTAAGGGCTCTTATAGACTGCTTAAAAAGTAAATTAAATTATTCCTGCTATAATTAAAGGAACTGTGTAGATAAAATAGCCACATAAAATATAGTCTACATGGCCTTTATGTGAGGATAGAGATGACTAGGTTAGTTAGCTAAATCTTAGGAAAGCAGAAATACAAATCTGTCAGTCCTTAGCAGAGTTATGAGCAACGTTCATAGCAAAGGCGAAACCCAGGAAAAACGTGTATTTCATTTCTTATTACAACATGATATTTTAGATAGGTTTGCTGGAAAAGCTGATGAGTTTGCAGGACCTCCTGATGAACCTGAAATGAGTTTAGAATGACCCTGAGAGAATATTACCTCAAAACAATGTCACAATCAGTGAAATGGGTTAAGTTTCACTTTCTGTCAAACTGAAAACACAGTGTCCCAAATGGTTCATTGAAACTCCATGCATCTTCATTTTAACTGATGGTAAATTCATGTCTAAAGTTCACAAATGTCAGAACAGTTACTTCAGCTAATCTGCTTGGCTGCAGAAAGCCCGAAGGGGGACCCATGCTGGAACTGCAGCCTGTGGGAAGGAGTCATACTGGAAAAGTTGGTGGACTGTCTCCTGTGTGAGGGACTCCACGCTGGACCAGGAGTGTAAGAAGTCCTCTCCCTGATGAGGATGGAGCATCGGAGACAACATGTGATGAACATACCACAACCCACATTCCCTGTCCTCCTGTGCCACTGGCAGGGAGGGGGTAAAAAATGTGGGAGTCAAGTTGATCCCAGGAAGAAGGGAGGGGTGAGGGGAGGTGAGTTAAGATTTTGTTTAACTTCTCATTACTCTGTTTTGCTTGCTAATAAAATTAGATGGCATTTTTTTTCCTAAGTTGAGCCAGTTTTGCCTGTGATGGTAATTTGTGAGTGATCTCTCCCTGTCCTTATCTTGACCCATGAGCCTTTTGTTATTTTTTTTCCTCTCCCCTGTCCAGCTGAGGCATCAACCCGCAAATCTTGCTCTGCATATAGCAGATTGAGGGGAAGAATCTGCTGAAATGAAGTGGCAAAATAGTGCTCCAAGTGATATTCAGGCTTGACACAACTGCTTGGTTTTGCAGACAAACACTTCTATCAGAAAACAGTATTATCACCATGAATTTAGCTGTTGTGTTCAGAAGTCCAAGCAATGGTTTGTTCTGACTGCTATTGACATCAGCCTTGTTATGAAAAGTTTTAACATTTTAGCTACAATTTCTAATTTTACAGTTTACCGAATAACACAATAATCACCTTCTGTTTGGCCAGGGCACTATTAAATTGTGTACATGAAAGCCTAAGCATTATACCCAAAATTTAAAACATACAAATAAAAAAGGCTAATCTTGAGTTGGAAATTCAATGCAACACACTAAATAAATATTATTATAAGATTAATTTATGTTTAGACAGTTTAAGCCTAGATATTATCTAATAAATTTCCAAGAGCTTTATAGCCTATTCGTCTTTTTTTCTATCTCCCTTGTGTGTATATTCTGAGATTTTATTAGTGAACTGTGATATGATCTAAAGCCAGCAAGATATTAGCAATTCATTTGCTTCCTTTTGAAAATACAGTATTTCCTTTTCATCCAGTCTCTTACATTTTCCTCTACTGATAGCTAGTTATCTTCCAAATTAGAAAAAACTTAATTTAAATGACATTTTTAGAATTATACTAAAATCCCACCTTTGCCATTTTGATGTCAAAACTTGGGCATTAAAAGGTACCTGGTCAAAGACTGCTCTTACTACTTTAATTTCCGCTGTTAGGCATTTGCATCAGGCAATTCAGAAATGCATCACAAACATATACAGTAGGTCAAACATGAGATGTTATTTGTCTGCAGATTTTATTTTTAACATGTGTCCATACAAAGAGGAAATACTTTAGGTTGTGAACTGGACAAAGTAGTTTTTCTGTTAATTTGTATCCTCGCTGATGTGATAAAGGAGCTAGTTAAATTTGAATATATTCATATGTTTAGATCAGAAAGCATCGTAGCTGTTCCCAAAATGAAGGATGCTTGATTTACTCCTAAAATAAGTATTAAACCCCCAAAGTTAATGCCATAGTAAAAGATAACCAAATGTTTTTTCATAGAAATGGTTCACAGGCTCCATTGCCATCATCAGCACATAACATTAATAAAATGAACATATTTTGGAGGACATTGTTATTTGCACTTGCGTTTAGAAACTGAAGTTGCTTATTAACATGGTATCTCCATAGGACTCTGAATTGAGAACACTTGGCAATTTCTGTATATAATATTCTTTGTGCATAACTTTTTTACTTTTGAACATTTGACAGATAAACAGGAAACAGTGTACAAAGGCATCATTAACCAGAGTATTTCTAAAAAGTATACACCCTCCTCCTTCTTTTAAGGTTGCAACAGTTTAACACCCACGTTATCAGGATGTTATGATGATTTTAACATACTCGAACAAAGGAAACCAGTGAAGGAGCACAACATTAATTAAGTTTGGATTTAAGACATTCATTTTGTCGTACTAGGGCATGGCAAAACAGCTGAAGCAGGTAGCCTTCACTTCTCTCTCTCTTAAGCCCTTTATTTCTCTGTGTGTATTTTTCCCTTTCTCCTGTTTTAATTTTTTAAAACTTTTTACAGAAGTAGTTAGTACAAAAACCTAACATTGTGATCTCTAATAATACCCTCAAGGGGACTGAATTACTCCCACCTTCTGTGTAAGTGCTCATTTTCAAAGCATCTGCTGATTTCCAGACCAGAGCAGATGCCCCATCAATGCCAGTGGGGTTCCCTGTGTTAATAAGGGGAGAGAACATTGCCCCCAGGCAGCCCCCTGTTAGGACCTTCAGGGTACCACCACGCTCACTCCTTCCTGACACTCTAGTGCCGAGATGCTGAAAATTTCTTTGCAAAAGAGACCTTGGTTTTAAGAGGCAAGCTTATTGCATGACCGGCAAGATGAGCTTGATTACCCACAAAAGAAAGGGATCTTTTATGAAAAGAGTTGGCTGAGTTTTGTCTGGTATTCTTGATCTGCAGCCATCTGGACTGACTTAAGATCTTGTATTAATGCTATGTATTTCAGATGGCATTAAATTACTCATTCTTGACTTTTCTTGCTAAAAAATAACCCTTTCTGAAAAACAGAAAGTTATTAAATCACTGATTTTATACTGCAGTTTTCACTGAACTAAAAACAAACACAAATAATAATGCAATAGAAGTTACTTTGGAATTCTCTGCTGATTTTTACTAGTAGGTGTACAAGTCAGATGTGCAATTTGTATCCTTCTACAGTTCACAAACTGAAAAACACGTAGGAATTTTATCTTTCTCTCAGTTTTACACTCCACAGTACCACATTAGAGTCCAGTTCTTCATTATAGTGGAAGAATTGCAGGTGGAGAACATTAAAGCACAATGAAAAAACTAAAGTGCTCCATTCCTTTTTGACACAACACACAAGGACTAGACACCAGCAAAGATTGCTAAGGTCACTATTATAAATCATATTTTGAACTCATATTTAAAATAGACTGAAAATGGAACAAATAACATCAGCATACACTGGTGTACATGTGCAAGTGGGGAGAGATGATCGTGCATGCAGGTATCGCCACATTCATACACCTTTTGGGGAAATTAGCTTTTCTTTTCATAATTCTTATGAGACGACCTTTAAATAGCTGACTCAATTTTTCCAAATATTAAGTATTCCATAGTACTGGTTTATGCACACTTTTTAATTCCTGTTAAACCTATGAATAAGTTAAGTTTGCAAAAGTGAAGATGCCAGAGGCACTCAATTGCTATATATTGTAGTGCTTGTGATTTCCACTACTGTGTCCTGAAGAGAAATGTAATAAATACAACTGGATTGGAAAGATAAACTCTGAATAACATGTTTTTTATACTTCCAGAAAAAAAAAGACATCTCCTTCTATGAAGCATAATGCTTGCAGGGGTGGTGCTGCACTCTGAAGAAAAGAGGAAAATGTTGGAAAAATCCAAATATACTCAAACTGACCATTCCAGGAACTGGAAGATTGCAGGACTTAGAAGTGAGGTGATACTTCTCAATTTCCTTAACTTTTCATAAGATATTTCAAACTTATGTGTTACTCACAGGTAAGGCGTCCTGAATTTAGCAGAAACTTGCTATCTTACACATTCACGGCTAAATTAATCTAAACAAAAGCATTCCTCTTTAGTAACTTCCTTTCTACAGATGTTTTTGCTTAAACACATACTCAACTTGTGGCCTGTAGTCTATTTTAGTTCAGGCAGTTCTGATTGCAGTTTTCCATGTTTCACGTTGGCTAAGTAAACTACCTAGCAGAGATGTTAGTTTAATAATGAAATTTAGCAATTCACTACTGAAGAAATGGAAAATCACTCGAAAACCTTGGGACAAAACGATCTAAGGAATCATTACATGGCTATGTTAACTCAGGGACTGCAGGCAGTAGTCACTCACCAAGTTGTTGGTCTTGTAAAACAACATCTCTGTAGTAAGAAACTAAGTCAATGAGGGTCACTTTCTAGGTAATGGCATATTACCATGGGTAGATACTAAATAGAAAACATAACCTTCTCAAACTGTCATTACTGCATTAACATTATATACATTTTCCTGCAATACTATTGAAAACAGTAGTTGATGGCACTGATTCAGGTAACAAAGAGAAGTAAACCAAAACCTAAAATTAACAACTCTAAATGGCATCTCTCACCCAATATAGAAAATAATTATCTTTGAATATAGTTTGATAAACTACATTGTCCTTCTTTGGACTTACAGTTGCTTACAGTAGCTGGTCTGATGACATCCAACTTCTATTAATCATACCTGATTTAGTATTGTGTCAGGGTTAGGAAAATTTGCCAAAATCAAACCCCATAAAGGCACAGAGCAAAACATGAACATATCATCCATCTCTATGGGGTGGAAAAAAAATAAAAATAGTTAAAATAATTAATCCTGCTCTTTCCAGCATAAGCAACATTCAGTTTCTTTCTTTCTGATTTCATTCCACATGTTTTCTCAACTAGCATTATACATACTCTAAAAAGTCACCTTTTATGACTACACTTTTATGGTTATGACTTGAAAAGTAAGCAAAGTCAAGATTTTACCTTTACTGGACGTAATTTCTGTTTGCTATTAGGGGAAACACTTTTGCTTTGTGGAGAATATTATGACAGTAGTCGGAGCAATAACTGTCAGATTGGAAAAATACTGTGATTAAATAGAATGACAGTGAAAGATGAGTGATGCTGTATTTTTTTATATTAATATAAAACTACCTCAGATCTAGTAATTTTGTCTGAAATCAAGAAGAAAATACTTGAGTGGACTTACAGCTTTCCTATTTTGCTATAAATCAGAATCAGCAGAATGGGAGGACCTTTCCCCTCTATTTGGCCCTGGTAAGAAACACGGGTTCACTTCTGGGTTCAGTCCTGGACTCCAGTACAGGAGAGACATGGATATGCTGGAGCAAGTCCAGTGAAGATGATTAAGGGTTCAGAGCATCTTTCATATGAGGAGAGGCTGAGAAAGCTGGAACTGTTTATCCTGGACAAAAGATGTGTCAGGAGGGATCTATCTGATGAGTAAGAAAGAAGATAGAGCCAGGTGCTTCTTCTTGGTACCCAGACACAGGACTAATATGCCTGCAATGTCATTAAATGAAAAAAAACTTGCAAATCTAAAAGAAACCCCAAACACACAGTACAATTCCCTGGACCATAATGCCTTAATTTGTGTATTATATTTGGGGTGGAAGAGTCTCTGCTTGGTATTTCAAGTCCAGTTAACTTAACCACTTGCAGAAAATTTGCTATGTTTGCTCTTCTTTGCAAGCAAAATATTTGTGACAAGCTAGGAAGCATTATAGAAGAAATGTGATGTCATACAAAAACTGTAACAAGTCCTCATATGGGGGGGCAGGTTTAGCTGGTTATTCAACCTTGTAAATCTTGCCATGAGGGCTTAGCCTGATGACATCCAAGTTATTATTCATCTGGGGTATTTTTTTGGTAAAGATATAAATATTCAACTGCTTCTGCCTTTTATTTCAGTTTTATATTACTCTTTCGAGTCCTGTGGATTTATTTATATTTCTATGAATTTACAAGTTACATAAACACTCACACACATTCTTGCAGCAATTTGTGCAGTGAGAAATACATTGATGATAGGTTTAATTTTGGCATTCTTTGCTGAATGCAGAAGTAAACATTACAAGTTTACCTGGAGAGAATGACAATTAAAAAGTGTGGGTTGGCTCATTACCAAGAGTTGCTTGAGAATTTTTTGTTGAATAACAAAATTTAGGAACATTTTGTAATAGACTGCAACATACTGAAATCAGCCCAGTGTTTATGGCTCCTGAGAAGCTGGTGATTTATTTAGGTATCTAGCTAGAGTCAGAAGAATCTACATTTCTCATTTTGTTTCCAGCAATCTTGCTCAAGTTAGATTCACAAAGCTTGTCTATCAAACACAAACGGTTTCCAATCCTCTCATGTTTGTAGGAGGCCTTTGGAATGCAAAGGGAATGAAGGAAAGCTGAGATAGGTTGCATTCAGAAAAGGGTATTTTCTTGCCCTGTATCCTGAGGCATGTGGAGAGAAGAACTCAAGTTCTTATATGGAAAGTTGTATGTTACAGACGGGTATATACCATCCATAGTGAATCTCAGGGAGTCCAAGCAACTCTACGTGTGGAAGGACACAGAGGACCAAGGCACAAAAGGAGTGAAACCAGATGCATAAGGACCTACTTTAAATGACTCACCAGTTAATCTTCACTGCTAAAATATGGATCTACTTAATTTGTGCAGTAAGGAAAGTATCACAGCATCACATGGGAATCAGAACCTATAAATAACTCTTCAACTTCTTCCAGGTGAGAAGTAGAATTTAGATGATTAAAATATCTAGATATTAAATTGGGAGTTTTCAGGATGCAGATTGAAAAAGGTGAGATGATGTGATTTGGGGTGCTGTATACATAGATATGTCAAGACCTGCTTACAGTCCTGTTGTCAAGAAGGGTAGAATGGAAGACATACTCTGTTGCATTGTTTGTTTTTTTACTTTGTTGTGCTGTCCAGCAGCACTGAAGATCAGATAAGAAGGATTGTAGAAAAATGAAGAAAATAGTATAAAAAGTTAAGACCATGGTTAGCAGAGTGGGAAATATTAATACTCATACAAACAGGATGCTTTTGTGGCACAGAAAACAAAAACATAGAAGCAGAGTTATTTTCTGCAAATGTAGAAGCGAAATTGTCCCATAAATTTGCCCATATGCAAAACTTTCCAGCACTGCTAATATTCTGTCCCTGCATAGACAAACTGTCAGTGTGAAGCTACTTGGAAATCACTTTTGAATATTTTGATGTTGCTTCTGGTTCATTTAATCAGAAACAAATACACTAACTGAATAATTTTCAAGTCATAAAAGTGACCTGAGAGAATTCTTTAAATATTATCTTGTGTTTACTGCAGTGGAAGATATATCAATGGATGATGAAGGCTATTGCAAACTACCAGAATTTGTAGCAGCGTCATTTTTTTCTTGTGCAGACATTTCGTGACAAACAGAGGAGGGAATCTGAGAATTTAAACTCTTCTCTAAGAGGACTACATTTGTTTAGAAACAGTGAACTTCAAAATAGCACTGTGCTCTTCAGAAGCATCATGTTCTCTGCAACAAAAACACTGGAACAGATTCTCAGAATGCTACTTATGTTTGTATGTGACTTGTATGACAGAATTGATTTAGCTGTCAGTATGTAGAGAAAAACATTTGTAAAACTGAATGGCCTTTTTGCTGCAGGGCTTAATCAATGTACCCTCCCCAGATTGTTATAACAGTGATGGGATTTGCATTTACACACAACTCCAAGAACAAGAACTTGAACAGGGAGACCTGTGTCTCTTCCTGCAATTGAGGACAATGTTCAGAAATAGTTGTGGTCAAACATTAAGCTTTAGGACTTTCACAGAATCACAGAACATTAAGGGGTTGGAAGGGACCTTGAAGGATCAGCTAGTCCAATCCCACTACCAGAGCAGAATCACCTAAATTAGGTAATTCAGGAATGTGTCCAGGTGAGTTCTGAATGTCTCCAGAGAAGGAGATTCCACAACCTCTCTGGGTTGTCTGTCCCAGTGCTCCATCAACTCCACAGTGAAAAAGTTTTTCCTTATGTTCACATGGAACTTCCTGTGCTCCAGCTTGCACTGATCGCCCCTTGTCCTATCACTGGCCATCACTGAGCAGAGCCTGGCTCCATCCTCCTGACTCTTGCCCTTTACATATTTATAGACATTGATGATGTCACCTCATTCTCCTCCAGGCTAAAAAGACCCAGCTCCTTCAGCTTTTCTTCATAAGGAAGATGTTCCACTCCCTTAATCATCTTGGTGGCCCTGTGTTGGACTCTTTCAAGTACTTCCCTGTCCTCCTTGAACTGAGGGGCCTAAAACTGGACACAATATTCCAAATGCAGCCTCACCAGAGCAGAGTAGAGAGGGAGAAGAACCTCCCTCAGCCTTCTAACCACACCACTTCTAATGCACCTCAGGATGCCATTGGCCTTCTTGGACATGAGTGAGGGCATATTGCTGGCTCATGGTCATCCTGTTGTCCACCAGGACCCCCAGGCCCCTTTCCCCTAAGGTTCCTTTCCCCTGCTCTCTAACAGGTCCATCCCCAACCTATACTCATGGGGTTGTTCTTCCCCAGATGCAAGACCCTACACTTGCTCTTTTTATATTTCATTGAATTCCTCCCCCCAAACCGTCCAGCCTGTCTAGATCTTACTGGATGGCAGCACAGCCTTCTGGTGTGTCAGCCACCCCTCACAGTTTTGTGTTATCAGCAAACTTGCTGAGGGTGCACTTTATTCCCTCGTCAAGGTTGTTGATAAGTGTATTGAATAGTACCAGTCCCAGTACTGACTCCTGAGGGACTCCACTAGATACAGGCCTCCAGTTAGGCTCTTTCCCAATGACTACAACTCTCTGACTTCTTTCCTTCAACCAGTTCACAATCAACCTCATCACCCGATCTCCCAGACCATACTTCCTTAAGTTTAACCGCAAAGATGCTGTGGGAGATGGTATCAAATGCCTTACTGAAATCAAGGTAAACCACATCCACTTCCCTACTATCATCTATCCACCTGGTTATGTCATCATAAAAGGCTATCAGATTGGTCAAACTTGTCAAATAAAGAACTACTTGCTTGCCTCCCAGTTTTGCCCACCACATTGCTGCAAGACTGGTGATGTAAAGTCCAAGTAGTTTGAATAGCTTCTCTGTATTTATTATCCAAAGACTGATTGTTACCTATCTAAGTGCACTTGATTTTCCCTCTAGCAATGAGCTGGGCTTTTTTGGCTATACCTCTCCATGGACTGTGTAGTCTGCTCTTTCTTACAAAGATTCCTTTCAATACCAAAACAAACTCTAATGAATGCTCACCAATATATAGTAAATATGCTACTAAACCTTGTGGTAGTCAATAATTTAAAATATACTTTCACCTTATATGGTATTAATAACAGTTTAGTATTTCAAGATTCAAGTGTGAGAAAACTCGATTGTTTAGTAACTTTGTACTTACTTCTTTTTATGGTTGTCCTCTAACCTTAGTTTAAAACCCGGGTATTTACATTGTGATCCAATGTAGATCATAGTTTCATGTTTACTCTTAATTTTCCTCAAATTCACAGTTCTACTACAAGTTGCCATTCCCTCATCTACTCTTCCAGTCAACTCCCCACATCTGCCTGTGTCAGCAATATTTTTCCATAGTGAGCCAGTGAGAATCCAGCTGTACATGGTCCCCAGGAAAGGGGTATTGCTGAGCAGGGTCAGTTCCCCATTCAGCTCCATGTAGCCATGCAAATGCCAGCACTGCCCAAGGAAGACCAAAGAAAGACAGGGCAAAAAGCTGTACTGATTTTTTCCCCCAAAAAGCCTGGATTTATGTTGGTACAGTGACCACAGAAGTGGAACCTTGTATTCACAGGCACATTTATACTGATTTTATAGACACCGTATGGCCTAGGGGATTCTCAAAAGTTTTTCTTCAGGACACCATTACAAAGAACTTAAGGGATCCTGCACATTTGATACTTAGTTTGTGAGGGTCTGAAAGAGAGGCACATTGTCAAAAAAGCAATAAACTGCTGTTCCCTGCCCCTCAATGCATCCATGTATCCTTCTTCAGCTTTGCCAATCTGTGCAGCTGATGGAATGCCACAGATTGTTTTTTATGTCACAAGTTTGTAGAACATGATAACATGAGAAAATCTACTGCTAATTTTTTATATTCAGTGAAAGGAGTTTAAGTGCCTTATTTTTTTGGAAGGGAGGACATTCTTTCCCATGTGAAAATTGGATTGTCCTGGTGACAATTACTTTCTTATTAAATTACTTCTGCACAGTAAGATTTAAACTAAGGCTAGTTTTGTATCACAGACCACAGCACACTAATATTTATAAGAACTGTTACTGGTGACTGAGGTGGTGGTGGTAAAAATCTCGATCTCAGATGAGGATAAAATTTGTGTTTGTGAATAGGGCCAAAAGAAAGTTATATAGTTCAGGTTTGGGTTAAAGACCCAGCAACCTTAAGTTTTCAACATCTGCCTCAACAAAGTGTTTCCACAGAAGGGTTACAAAATTAGATGTTCACATCAGACTTCTTAGCTTAACCACATGGAAGCCTAGTCACAGACAAATCAAGCCCTCTGAATTGCAATCAAAGCCAAATATGTTCAGCCACATGAAGAAAGATTCAGATAGCCCAAAAAATCTTCATAGAGAATGCTCTCTCTTTCGCTTTGAATTCTTAGCAAGTAGTAATCAATGGCAATCAGAGGTTTTGAGAAATGACAGAATCAAAGGAAGCTGGATCACTCTTTATATGGCACACAGCATATTTTTCAAATAAGATATTTCCTGGATGCTGCAGTCACGTCAGCTTCTCTGAAATTCTGCTGCAATTGTGAGATGTTCTCCGAAGAGCTGATAATGGCACAAATTGGGTAAAAACTACCAGAAAACCCGTGTTTACCTCTGACACCCCTTAATAGCATCTGTCCTCTGTATACTGTTGTCTGAAATTCATCAAAGCTAAGGGTCTGACCATGTGGAAAGTGGTTGACTGGAATTTTGTAAAAGTCTGTGGTTCAGACAAGGAATTCTGCTTTTCTGTTTAATATATTCAGCTATTTCATGTATGCCTTTGAAATATGTTTATGCATACTGGAATTATTATAGCTATTAAATGTAGCTTAATGGGATTGATCTGGGCACAGTGCACAGCATTGAGGGTTTGCTCAGACACACACACAGAGGCCTGTAAAGTAGCCTTTAGGGGTGACTGTCCATTCACATCTAAGGACATAACCCATATGAGCACTTAATCAAAAGACAAAGTTATTCTGAAAGCCTCAGTCTTCTGCAGCTACCTTTTTAAATCCTTGAATTCATTCTCTCCTAAAAAAACATTTGCTGCTTAGATTTTTCTGTCATTCACCTTAAAATTCATTTTCCTTCAACATTTCTATCATAAATCCTTAGAAATATGCCCAAAGTCGCACCACATTACTATTTCTAAAGTAATTGTTCATAACCATTTAAATGAATGCATTGTGTATACTTCTTTTTAAGCATTCCCTGTTTTTTCAACAGTAAATTCAATTTGGCTAGGCACTATTTTAATCTGAAACCATCGACACTAACTGCTATAGATATTTCACAATATTAAATATTACACATTTATATACACTCTTAATGAGCTAGCAATAGAAAAATAGTAATAGAATAATAAAAAATACAACTAGAAGAGGTCTTGAAATGTCATGTCATCTGTCTCCCTCTCAATGACAGGAATGTCATACTTGATGGATGGCTCTCCGGCTCCTCTTATGAACCTCCAAAACTGCCCCAGGCAAAGAAAGTTTTATTTCCTTAACACTAAAAACCTAATAATAATGTGGAATCACAATCTTACTCTAGCTTGAAATAACTCTTATTTTTGCCAATTTTTGGTCTCCATTACAGAGTTTTTGGCCCTTGGAGATGCTATGATGTTCCCCCACTCCTCCTCCAGGAGTCTATGTTTCATGCTCATTCCTCCCCCTCCACAGCACAATGGCAGGTTCCTTCCATCTCTGACCATTGTCACATCTCCAAGTCCTTTCCTGGACTCTGAGGAGAAACTTGCAATACCCTCTGCCTTCAGTATAAGTGGAATTAATATAAATACTGCATCTCTAGGAACAGAAAGGCACAGCATGCTCAGGGCATTTTTCTGTTGTGACAGCAAATAAATGTCAGATAAAACCATTTGTGAGGTGAAAACGACTGGCAGCTGACTGAGACCTGCAGGCACTAAGCAGCCCTCAGTTAGCAAGGTGAGAAGAAGCAATGGGATGAATGATTGCCAGGAACAGTTTGGGTACAGCTGATTTTTCTTTCAGGCTGTGGGACAGTTGAGGAGCAATCAGTCACTTACCAGTGCCATGCTGCTCCCTGCCCTCCATGGGCAAGAAAAATAGCTTAGAAACTGAGTAGTACTGTATATTATTTTTAAAAATACACATAATTTGTTGCAACTAAAGTGCCAATTCAGCACCAAGAGCATTCCATGGGGATACAGTTATATAACTTTCTTTCACAACATTTCATAACTCAGCTGTGATGTGTATTGTGTGACCTATAACAGGACTATCTGAGGATTTTATAGAACTATTAAGGTTGGAAAAGACCTCTAAGATCATCTAGTCCAACCGTCCCCTTACCACCAATGCCCTTCTCTATCAGCAATAGCAATCAAATATTTTTCAAATTGTGTGCACAGGTATTGGATGGAAAAAAATTGGATTTTATTTACTCCCACTGCTTATTTTTCTACTACCAGACTCTCTGTTACAATTAAGAGATTGTAAAAGTCTCAAAGACTGAAAGAATAAGCTGCTAAAAACCCCTAAGCATTTCTTAATACAAAAATCTGAAAACGTCTTGTATGGATATACCAAAATGAGGAAAAAATTATTAAAGGAAACAGAACACATTAGAAATACTGGTGTGACAGATTATTGTGCACTCTACCCAAATTTTTAAAGCATTTATCTAGAAAACACAGGCTGTGTTTACATTGTCAATCAAGAGACTAATAATGACTAAATAATAAGCAGGAAATGACAGCCTGATCTGAAACTGGAGCCACCAGAGAGAAGGTGACAGCAGTGTGCTAACGGGACTTCAGCCCAGCTGAGACTGGACTGTGGCCGCAGCATTTTCCTTTTCCTTTTCATTTCTGGCTGCAGCAGGTAATGGCATTAATGCTCAGCTCTGACAGTCAGGATGGGGAGGAAGGAAAAGTGATGTGTTCTGCTCTGGTCCCAGCTGGGAGGGAAGCTCCCAGATCAGCCTGCTGCACAACTACACGCTTGCACACCTCCCGCCGTTTTGGGGAGCTGATGACTGACAGTTTCCCTTCACAGCTACTGCCTTATGGGGACAGAAGGGGACGTCTCCCAGAAATGATGTGCTGCTTAAATTCAGTTCAGTCAGTTAGACTGTGGCAACATGTCTGCCCACAAAGGACCCAGTATGCCTATCCAGGAGCTAGGCATAAGTAACTTCAAGTTACTTATGAGTCCTAGTTTTGACTAACACCCAACATATCTATATGCTAAATGTGACCAAAATGATACAGGAAATACATATGTATACAAATATAATTTATGCGTGTATAAAAGGGGGGATAGATGCCGAAGTTAATTTTAACTCCAAGGGTGGCTTTACCAAATGGGAGGTTTGAATTCAAGACTTATCTCCAAGAAGAGATGGAATAAAAAAGACAAACATGACAGAGCTAGGATTAAGTCTATTACTAAGTTAATGTTCAAGAAACTTGGTTTTCATTTGAAACTCTTCCCTAAAAGAGTTATTGGAGTTAATATGGGTTTGTTCTTCCAAAGCAATTTGAAAATACTGTAATGATTTAATTGTAATATAATTCTAATGATTTTCATTTCCTCCCCCCACCTGAATCTGTATTTCTTACTGAAGAAAAGATTTCAGTAACTAGAGAATCTGAAAAATAATGGTTATAAATAGTACAAAATCTAAGAACACACTGGGAAAAAAAAGAAAAAGAAAAAAGAAAAGCAATATGACATTTTGAAATCTATTAGATTTGTGGCAATTTTTTTAAGGACTAATTTTACATGAAAACAGCAAAATAAATACGACAATAGAATGAGTTGAAAAGAAAGATGCAGGAAAAGAAAAATCATTATGAGTAGGAAAAGAGAAAGGTTTGAAACAAAAGAATAAGAAATTCAAAGTTACTCCAGCACGACTGAAACAACACTATTGTCAATCAACACCTTGCTATGAACTTGGCACTACACTCCTGGTGGATTTCAACTGGACAAACAGGCAACTATAAACACTCCAGCAGGATGTTACTAACAATGAACAAGCTGCATTGTAAAAAAACCAGATGGAATAAAATTCACAAATGTCAAAAAGATACGATGCAAAAGGCCTTGAAAAAAGTAGCATTCAGGACAAGGGAAAAAAAAATAAAATCAGTATTTTCAATTGTTCGTTCTTCTTCACAAGCAGCTTGAGGTTTCATGTGGTCAATTAATTGTAAAAAAGTTCAGATATGAATAACAAAAATAGTGAGGTGTGTTTTAAAAATATTGAATGTTACCATTTAAAGAAGCTGTTCAATAAAGCTGTTAGCTTGGATAAGCTTCAGGGAAAATTTATTTATCTAGATTTAAATCAATCTGTTTGGGAAACTCAAGTTGTGTGAAAGTTGTGTGATGACCATTTTTTAATGGCATGGAAGTCACATCAATATTTCAATCTATAAAGCAATTACATAATGTATTCAAGCATTTTCAGAAATGTTAGCTTGCTCGTTGCCCAATTCATCTTGCTGCAGGCCAGTGTAAGAATCTTAATCAACCTTTATTGAAACTGACCTACCTGACATAAACTATGTTAATGATGCATGTGGTTTTGCTGAAGGGCCAGTTGGGCTGGGAATAATATAGATATCAAGAGGCTCTAGGATTAGGAGGCAACAATGACAAACTGTGGCTCTCGTTAAACCTTCCTGTAAATTCTACAACAGCTTTCTAGGGAAGACTTCACAGACATGAGGACTGAGAAAATGAAATTTCCTTTCACTTCCTCAGCTTGAAATATGAAAGCAAATTTTTGCAAAAATAATGCTTCCCATGAAGCGTATCGTTATCTCAGAAAGTTTGGAGAGCATAGTTTTGAGAGTGCCAAAACCTGTTTCTTTTTTCTTGAGTCTGTCTCCCTGACTCATCGAGTTAGGATATGGTGTGCTACTCTGTATTGTGTCATTGAAAATATGAGTGGTTTGTTAATGGTTGAGCTAAGAAAAAAAGATCAGTAGGAAAATCACAGATGCCATGAACAATGAGCATATATTGATGAAGGAAGAAGATAGGAGAGAAGCTGTGGGGCGTGTTAAATCTGGCTTTGTAACTTTGATCCAAAAAAGAGCATTAACATAGACACAAGGAAATCAACAGACTATGAAAGCTGCAAAAACTTCAATAACCAAGTTGTATGAAATGCTTGCAACTGTTAAGCCACAGTTAGAACTAAGTCAACATCCGCTATGACCCATCTGTGGCTGCAGTTTGTGAAGTAACCATAAATGATTGCCTAAACTAGGTAAATTTCTCTTTTTCCAATGATGTCATCCTATTTTGAGGTTGAATTTCTGTGAAAAAATAAAGCAGGAAGTACCCAATGCCCCTGAGATTTCCAGGTCAAAGAGTATAAGGGGTAATTTAGTCTCTGGATAACAGAAAACCCTTGAATTGCACTCAAACAGTCATCAGAGTCTAATTTGTCAAGTTCTGCAAATAGGGTAACATGAAATCCATGCTCAATACTTTTTATCAGATGAAGACTAGTAAGAAAGCCTGGAGAAAGTATCTAATTAATGTCTCATGCTAATAAGCAGTGTCTGTTCAATTGCATATTAATCCAAAGATGGAGAAGAGGTTTAAAGAAGTTACAATGAAACAGTAAAAGTAAACTAAAACAGTAGGTAACATTCAGATCGTGATTTAGACAATAATAATTTAGATAATAATAATTTAGACAATAATAATTTAGATAATAGTTGGCTAATAGCCATGAGCCTAAGATCAAAGGTGGCCTGGCAGTCTCAAGATCCAAAGAGAATGAAGTTTTTGGGATGACCTGAGAAGAGTTGCCGGTCTGTGAAGGCATTCACAGGTTCCAGGGAACACAGACTGTGAGCAGGACAGGTTGGTCAGCATTGTACACAGGTGAGTCAATTGGACTTTTCAGGGGTATAAATGCCGCATGGTGGGCACAGGAGGCAAATTCTTGACTGATCCAATGTGCAAAATGGACCTACTGAATGAATCATAGGTCTTGTGGTCGCAAAGTTAGTGTCTGATTTAAGCCTTCTGCCAAGTAAAGACTTAGTGGAAAGTCAGTGAGTAGAGCAGTGGGAAGGAGTATGGTATGGTTAGGTCGGTGACCAGGATGTTTAGCAAGAGAGTCACAGACTGCTGTAGTGTTACTTCAGTTTCAAATAATTCCACAGATACCATAATCTATAACAACAAAAGGATGGGACAGATTATAGTAAACGATAGAACTGGTACAATTATAAGATGTAAAAAAACCCCCAAACATCTATACTGATAATAAGCCCCTGATAGATCTTTGAAATCCAAAGATATGTTCCAAGCACTCATAATGTTATAGTTTTGGATCAGTTGAAGCATGTTAGTGTTATCATTCAATAACAACGATGGTGGTATCGAAATTCTGTGCATTCAGAGACTGGTACTAAGTGAAAGTGGTGAAAATATTGTAATTCTTGGGTTTACCAACAATACTAAGGATTACGCCTCTTTAACCCTTAATTATTTAAGTCAAGAGTCTGATACTCTAATTGACCTTCTAAGACTAAAGTGTAACCAATTGCAGAATATAATGACAATTTTTTTCCTGTAACTGTGAAGTTAGATTTGAAAGCCCAGCAATTAACCTGACCTCATTTTCACAAATTCTCAGCTTCTGCTTGAGCTGCATTTTCAGTAATTCAGTCTTTCAGGTTAATAGAAATAATTTGCTTGCCATTTCTTCACAATAATTGCTATTAAATTCAATGAGAGTAGTCTCCAAATATATTTAGTGGATTAAACTCAGATTGGTTGAATCTAGCGATTAACAACAGGGAACATACCAGGACTGAACATCTATGACAACTACTTGTAGAACTGAAAAAGGGAACATGTGAAGATTCAGTGTGTTGGTAAAAACAAATTACCAATGAGTAATGAAGTACCACCATGGGGTAGGAAGCAGACTGTGGGCATTAATGGTTTCTACCTACATATCTGCACATTCCAGCTTGGTTGCACTGCAGTAAAGTACACTTTAAATACTAAATCCTTTAAGTAAAATGTTATGCTCATATAAAGCCATAAATCTCAAGTCCTATATACTTGTTTGCACTTATATTTATATGGAAATGTCTGACAATTCTAAGTTTTACAATCTCTTAAAATGCATAAGTACATGCCATTGTATTTATTCACCTTTTGTTTAAATCAAAATGAAAATGAAGTTCGCACACTTCTATGTCAGCTGGGCTAGCTCCACAGTTTCCAGCTGGGCTGGCTTCTTTTCCAGGTGACTCATTCCCCTTTGCAACTATGCAATAGGCAGCCTATGATATGCCACTAAGAGGTGTCCGCTTACATATGCAGAAAAGAAGTTTAATGAATCATGAAGCCATGATACAGTAACAATAGCATGTCCTCAGGCAAAAGGCATGAAACCACCATAGAATGGAGTAGAAACATTTGTTTGAAAATCTGCCCTAAATGGGCATTTATCTATTTCTGAGCTAATTTTCTTTTTTATAAAGTATTGTTGATAAGCTGAAATGACACTCTCCTTTTTAGACATGACCCTCTGCTTTACAGGATTAAAGTCTGACTGGTTTTGCTGTGATTCACATCAGAAATGTGGATCTTCAAAGAGTCTCCTAGTGCAGCACAGTGAATTTTGGTAATGGGATATTTCTTGAACACATCTTTTTTTTCAAAAAAACTATGTATGTATACCCCATGCCCCACATTTAAAAGTACTGCCTTGCTTTCATGCAAACATAGTTTGAGCAGTATGAGCTGTTAGTTGGAAATACAACTACAAAACTGCTGAAGTCCAGTTTATTTATCCTTGCAAAGGCACGTTAAGCGCACTAAACAAAAATAACATTGTATTTTTTGGACTATATAACATTTGGGAAAAGAATGTCTATTTGCTATGGGCCAGCAGTGTGCCCTGGTGGCTAAGAGAGCCAATGGGATCCTGGGGTGCATCAGGAGGAGTGTGGCCAGCAGGTCGAAGGAGGTGATCCTCCCCCTCTACTCTGCCCTGGTCAGGCCCCACCTGGAGTATTGTGTCCAGTTCTGGGCTCCCTGGTATAAAAAGGACAGGGATCTCCTGGAGAGAGTCCAGAGAAGGGCTATGAAGATGATGAAGGGCCTGAAACATCTATCCTATGAGGAAAGACTGAGAGAGCTGGGGCTGTTCAGCCTGGAGAAAAGAAGACTGAGGGGGGACCTAATCAATGTTTATAAATATTTTAAGTATGGCGTGCAGGGGGAATTGGCCAGCCCCTTTTCTTTGGTCTGTGGAGACAGGACAAGGGGCAATGGCTGCAAATTGGAGCACAGGAAGTTCCGCACCAACATGCGGAGGAACTTTTTCACAGTGAAGGTGACAGAGCCTTGGGACAGGCTGCCCAGGGAGGTGGTGGAGTCTCCTTCCCTGGAGATATTCAAGACCCATCTGGAAGCCTGTGTAGTATGAACTAGGGAGCTGCTTTGGCAGGGGGGTTGGACCCAATGATCTCTTGAGGTCCCTCCAACCCCTACAATTCTGTGTTTCTGTGGTTGTGTCTTCAAGAATTGTTAATACAGTAGGGCAACACTGTTTCTATACCTATTATTTCTAGGTGATTCCATAAGATAAACAATAACCATGTTCTTCAGTTAATGAGTAAATGTGGTGAGGAATTACAGGAATGGGTACATTCTTGATTGAAACTTTACTGACTTCTTTAAAAATAATAGTTCAACTTCTGCCATTACTCTATCTTAAAACTTTCTGTATATTCCTATAATAACCATAGAGCTGTATGGTTATTTACCATTCATAAAGACAGAAACAACAAAATACTTTGCTACACTTTTAAAAAGTCTTTTACATGTAGGGTTTCTTGATATTAAAATAAATAAATACTGTCACCACATCTTGTGACAAAAACATAAAACATCTTTAAAGGTCGGCATAACTTTTGCATGAAATAGGTCTGCAGAGAAAAAAATAATGTTGGAGAAGGGAGAATGAGACTTTTGGAATAGTTAACTACAGAGCAGCTGGCACTGATTAGCTTATGTCCTCATACAATCAAAATGTTTCTATTAGAGAACTTGAGATAACTAACTTGAGAGCATATAAGAGTACTCCAGTATTTTTTTTTTGCCATTTAATCAAGCATTATCTCATGAGATATGACTGCATAATCCCAGTAGACTTGAAGAATTACCAACCCTGCATTATTTTTTGTATATATACACACATACATATCTATTTAACATTAGCTTA
The DNA here is from genome assembly GCA_022605575.1 of Laterallus jamaicensis coturniculus. Taxonomy (NCBI): domain Eukaryota; kingdom Metazoa; phylum Chordata; class Aves; order Gruiformes; family Rallidae; genus Laterallus; species Laterallus jamaicensis. The sequence goes on from JAKCOX010000004.1 coordinate 66,923,160, forward strand.
TTGGGCTTGTCTTTTCCTCTGTGGTGTATGCCAATTTTTATTGGCTTAACACAAGATATACCATGGCAAAGTCAGCTTGGGGAAGGAAGAAACATTGTATGAAAACTCTGGCTACTGATTCCCAAGTGAGGCCAAGAGAGTGAAACTACAGTCTCAGAAATACATGTCTGAGGAAAGAGCTCAGGCTACAGCCAGCACCAATGCAAGCTGGAATGAATTCATGGTCACCACTGCTGGCCTACCTGAGGATGAACATCACTGAGGACACTACAGACTTCAAGTGCATTCAAGGCACCTTATAGCGAGTGGTGCTGAACCAGTGATTGCTTAGTTTGTAGAACAGAACATTCAGAATCTAAAATTATTTCTTATTGTATAGAAACGGAATATTAGAATAATTAAAATGTTACTATTACAAAGCATGTCCTTCTACATGTGTCACAGAATGACAGAGTTGTAGGGGTTGGAGGGACCTCAAGAGATCGTCGGGTCCAACCCCCCTGCCAAAGCAGGTTCCCTAGCTCATACTGCACAGATAGGCTTCCAGACAGGTCTTGAATATCTCCAGGGAAGGAGACTCCACCACCTCCCTGGGCAGCCTGTCCCAAGGCTCTGTCACCTTCACTGTGAAAAAGTTCCTCCGCATGTTGGTGCGGAACTTCCTGTGCTCCAATTTGCAGCCATTGCCCCTTGTCCTGTCTCCACAGACCAAAGAAAAGGGGCTGGCCAATTCCTCCTGCACGCCATACTTAAAATATTTATAAACATTGATTAGGTCCCCCCTCAGTCTTCTTTTCTCCAGGCTGAACAGCCCCAGCTCTCTCAGTCTTTCCTCATAGGATAGATGTTTCAGGCCCTTCATCAACTTTGTCGCCCTTCTCTGGACTCTCTCAAGGAGATCCCTGTCCTTTTTATACCAGGGAGCCCAGAACTGGATGCAATACTCCAGGTGGGGCCTGACCAGGGCAGAGTAGAGGGGGAGGATCACCTCCTTCGACCTGCTGGCCACACTCCTCCTGATGCACCCCAGGATCCCGTTGGCTCTCTTAGCCACCAGGGCACACTGCTGGCTCATAGCCAACCTATCATCAACCAGGACTCCCAGGTCCTTCACCACAGAGCTCTTCTCCAGCAGGTCAACCCCCAGCCTGTACTGATACATGCGGTTGTTCCTTCCCAGGTGCAAGACTTTACACTTGCTTTTGTTGAATTTCATCTGGTTTCTCCCTGCCCAGCTCTCCAGCCTGTCCAGGTCTCGCTGGATGGCAGCGCAGTGTTCCTGAGTGTCAGCCACCCCTCCCAGTTTTGTATCATTGGCATACTTGCTGAGGGTGGATGCTATTCCCTCATCAAGGTCATCAATGAAGATATTAAACAGAACTGGACCCAACACTGAGCCCTGGGGAACACCACTAGTCACAGGCCTCCAGTCAGATTCTGCTCCACTGATCACGACCCTCTGAGCTTGGTCCGACAGCCAGTTCTCGACTCACCTCACTGTCCACTCATCTATCCCATACTCTCTCAGCTTTTCTATCAGGATGTCATGGGAGACAGTATCAAAAGCCTTGCTGAAGTCAAGGTAGATGACATCCACTGCTCTCCCTCCATCCACCCAGCCGGTGATGAGATCATAGAAGGCTATGAGATTGGCCAAGCACGATCTTCCCTTGATGAATCCATGCTGACTACTCCTCATGACCTTCTTCTCTTCCAGTTGCTTGGTGATGGCATCCAGAACAAGCTGTTCCATAACTTTTCCAGGGACAGAAGTGAGGCTGACTGGAGTGATATTGGCTATCCTCCAATCCTCAGGCACTTCTCCTGCTCGCCAAGACCTGTTGAAGATGATAAAGAGCGGATCCGCAATCACTTCCACCAGCTCCCTCAGCAAATGTGGATGCAACCCATCTGGGCCCATGGATTTGTGTGCATTAATCCCTTTGAGCCGTTCCTGGACGTCCCCTACCTCAACTACAGGGAAGCTCTTCGGTCCCTGAACACTCCTATTTTCATACAGGATCTGTGGGTCCCGAGGGGCCTTTGGAGTGAAGACCGAGGCAAAGAAGGCATTCAGTATCTCCACCTTCTCATAATCCCCTGTTACCAGGACACCCGCCTTATTCAGCAAGGGACCTACATTATCCCTGGTCATCCTCTTACTACTCACATACTTGAAAAAACTCTTTTTATTGCCCTTTATGTCCCTTGCAAAAGACAAATGTCAAAGACAAATGCATAAGTGTGCTAGAATTTCCAATAAAATATTTATAAACTGCAGTTGCATTAAGTCCCACTTCCTCTGACTCATATCAACATAACACACAAATGCCAATATATCTGTTTCACTAAGTCACTGTGCTTATTAACATGAGCAAAACACCATTTGGCCCTTCATTTTAAAAAAAAGGTGAAATAACGGAGCTTACAATCAGGCCCAGAGAACTAGATGACCATAGCTGAAATCTGAGGCCTTTCAAAGTAACCAAAAATTTGCTAGCAACAAATTAGGATTTCACCAGATGGATCTGCATTCTTTTTCTATACCTATCAGCTAGGGCCAACATGCCCAGGAGAAACCTTTGCATTCTGGGAGTTTGTTTTTCTCTTGTCCAAGGCTGTTTCCTGTGTTAAAGGAATAATTCTGACCCCATTTATGCTACATTCTGCTGCTGCAACAGTTACTTATGCTTAGGAAGATAAGTATCTCTAAACACGCAGTTAAGTTCACTAGTACATACCCTCAAAAAAAGTCCGAGCTTTTGTGCAATTCTGAAGAGAGATGAATAGAGAGGTGAAAGGAATACTTGCTTAAAGAATGGTGGGAAAGGGCATTGGGAAAAGTGTCATCTAGTTTCCTCTAGCTGTTGCACGGAGACCTCAGTAACACACATGCAATTGAGTAAGAGCACACCAACAAGTCATTTCACATGGGACTGAGCGAGAATCAAAATTGCATCTAAATCTGATTTTAAATTATGGGTGCTGCAAAAATGGGAGACTTGTTCTCACCAGGAACAGACTGTGAGTTTCAATACAGAAAGGAAGGGAGTGCAACAAGCAGGGGCAGTGCTACAGCACTGAAAGCTGGTTTTCAAGACTTCTGAGGAACTTCCGTCTATGTATCTCAGGTAACTGTATGACTCCTATTAAAGTAACATTTCAGTGCATATTTAATGCATTTAACCTCACAAGAGGAAGCGACATTAACTCCATTTTAAGGATGTGAAAATGATAGGCAGGATAAGCATTTTTGACAAAGGTTAAAGCAGGATTTGACCTAAGCAGCAGTGCTGGCCACTGGGCCAAGTTCCCTTCTGTTCTTAACCCCGCTTCCCTGATCCGTCGCCGCAGTGGTAGCACTTGGAAGCGTAATTAATGCTCTGGTTAGTGGAGTAATGACTGTGTGCGCTCTGACTGTGTCTGTTGGGGAAAGTTTCATTACTGATTCTCATGTTTCAGGGTCAGTTCTAACAGTGTAATCAAACTGGAAAAAATGTAAATCAGCATTTCCTTGATATTTGTTGAATGCATGTACTGTCTTTCTACATTTAACAAGAGATTTTGGTTTCTAACATTCTTCCTCCACCTCCCTTCATCTCCAGAGATTTCCAAAAGCAGCTCTGTGTAGCTTTATCAGAATTTTTTTTCCTCCTTTTCCTCTCTGAGACAGGAAGCTGAGGGTTTTGACCTCATCTGGATCTTTCCCAGTATCAGGAGGTGGTCTGTTCAAAAAGATTCCATGACACTGATCTCTTCCTGATTTATCAGATAGCTAGGTCAATAAATAAGGTATCTACTGTTTTTTTCCACAGCTGTAAAATAACCGATAGACTCCTCTGAGAGCTAATTATCAAATCTTTTGAGTTTTTCTTTCAAGGAACAAGCATTATCTTTCCAGTTAGGAAATTCCACTGCAGCATAGTTTAACAAAGACTACCTAATTGTAGGATCTCTGGCTCACATGAAGCAATTAATTTAAGTGAAATACTAACACTAAGACCCATTTCTTCTTTTTTTTCTGGTCCTTTCCACATATTTTCTCATAGTCACAAAACCCTTTCACTGCTTCTAAAAAGGTTATAGAGCAATTGTCACGTCAAATGAATCCACCAAGCAGCAAAGAATATGATTCTGCTGAGTAACCTATGTGGATATGGATAGCCAGGGTAAAGCAGTAAGTGATAAATGGGCACTGCTCCAGATTTGTCATTTTTCTGCCTGTATCATCTTTGCCAATTCCCCCAGCCTTTTTGCTGCTATTGTCTCCCCACACTACTGGCCATGTCCTCTCCCAGTTGAGGCGGTTCATTTGACATAGGATAGAACTCCATCACTAAGTGAGAAAGAATCTTTTCTGACATTCAGAAAACAAGGAAATGGGGGAGGCTCGAGTGACTGCCACGACAACTTTCTTTAAACAGCTGGAAGAAGTAGAAATAATCAGAACACTCCTAAAAATTCATATGCCCCAATCTGATCTACTCCAATTTTATTCTATAGGAAGCTTCTAATTGGTTATTTATTAACAGATTTCACTGACAAAAGTTTCTGGTACCAGACATAAGCCTATAGGTTTAAGCTCACAAAAGTCAGCAGAACACAGCCCAACTTGTTTTCTACTCTGTCTTTCTCTTATTTTATGTACTTGATATAAAAGGAATATCCCAGTTGAAATTAGAAGTTACTACTTGATATAATTTCAACCGGGATATTCCTCTTAGAGGTTACATTTTTATCAAGATTCTACTGGCTATTGAAAATGTGCATCATAATAATATGCTCATTTTGCCTGCATGTTATACCCTCAAGATTCAATGAAGTACTGGAATTCAAGGAACTCCCAAATCTTAACATCAGCTCCGCCTTTGGTGAGGATGAATGACTTCTCTGTTTTGATTTATTCATGCTTGCACTGATGTTGTTATCAGTAGGTCTTCTCCCAATGTGCTAAGTTTTGGCTGGAGTTTCTAAACAACAACTCAGAGAGGTAGGGTGTTTGCTGGAGATTACATGATAAACTTTATATACTATTTTTAACAAAAAGCTTCTACAATGCATATTTCTGTAAATTCCCCTACTGTCTTTTAAAACACAAACAATACACAGATGGAGATTGTCTACAGGACAGCCTGAATAAGGACACAAGAACGCTTATTTTATTTCCATACAGAACACGTGAAGTGATATAACCACAAAGCAACTCTTCCAATGCTACCAAAAATGATCAAAACCACTGCCACATAATATATATGCATCCAACATGTGGGCTCTCAGAGAAAGGTAGAAGATTTTATGCTTTGGTCATGGTAAAGGAGACAAATCTCACTGTTTGCTATGGACTAATAGGAACCACTCAGGCACAGAACAACCAACAGTGCAATCACTGATTCCTCACAACACAAAGCCTCCTCATCTGTTTCTGGGTTAATTCACAGTCTGCATTTGCTGTGCCTGCTGGTATTGTGGCGTGGGTGTAAATCCCAGTAGATGTTAAATAAGAGGGCATCTAAACTAGACAGATGGCCAAAATCCAAAATACCCACTATAAACCATGCTTACTATTACACAGTCCTATGCACAACTGAGATTTTTCCCTGTCTGTATAGAATTACATTTCAAATTGAATCCAAGAACTGTATACCACTGAATCAAATGTTAGGCTTCACAATAAACAAAGAAAGAGTCTTAAAATAAACTGCAAATGTTTTCTTTGCATTTCTGATTAGAAATGCCCCCATCCAAAACTTCCTATGAATGAACAGGAGAGAGCAATGATTTCTAGATCTTGAATTTCTCTTTTGCCTAGGGTAATACCATGGGTAAAACTATCACCATTTTCAGCTTTCACTTAGCGTTTAATAATCCCACAGGCCATATTTGGCGAAGAATGGAATTACTAGCTTTTCTGTAGGGTTCTATTATCAAAGGCCTACGGAAAGAAATCAAAGACTTCCCACTTACTACAGGCAGTAATTAAGAAAAGCTAAAGAAATCTAATTTTGTCAAAGAAATATTGCCTGCTATACAAGAGATAGCCTCCCTTTCTATTTCAAACACACATTAAGAGGAGTTTAGTACCTATACTGCTTCATATTTGTTATTTCCTCATTCATCACTTATTCAAACTGAGTTTCATTATGTTTGCATTATGTTCCCTGTCTAGATTCCCAGTGGCGTACAGCTTTGTTTTCAGAAGAGTTTTATGTCAAAGTGGGATGGGACACTAGCTTGTAAAACACTGGGAAATGCGTAGCAGGAGGATGCATTCATGGAGAGCAGAACAGCTGGCAAACAGAATGAACACATTACCACAGGACTACTGGGATTTAGTGAGAGAACTAGAAAGCACAAGTACAAGGGGAAAGATATTCTTCACTAAGTTTCACATTTGATCCATTTCAGGCAGCTGAAACAAAAATCTGTAAAATTCTCAAGACTGGTTTGCTTAGGGGCTAAATTTTAAGCTCAAGTCTGAACCCCATATTCTTTTTTCCAGGGAATATTAATCAAATTCACCTAAAATGAAACCACAATGTACTGATCTCTTTTTAAAACCTGTCTTCAGAAGATTTATTGGCAGTTAGTGTAGTCCAGTCATAACAGTTATGTACCTTGCGGCCAGTTTGCTTGGGGTAGAGGACATAGTCTGACATCTTCACATTACAAGTGACAGTAGTGTATAATGCTGTGACTACATCTGATACCTAATCTTTCAATTCAAGCCTCTTGTACTTTGCAGATAGGAGCCTGCTACCCTCCAAGATCCATTTTTTCCTTCCTTATATCTGAAAAAAATTCCCTAGCTACTGGCAGTCTTAAAATTCACTTTTTCTTTGTGAAGCACGGCATTAACAGCTACCAAATCAGCCATGCAACTATCAAATCATTCACCATGTCACTGATCATGCTTTATATCACATCAACCAGCAAACTCACTTCAAAAGCATGCTCCCAGTCCAAACTAAACCACTGCATCACATATCTGTCTTAAACCATTAGTGCAACCCTAACTAAAAAGAAAGGCAAAAACTTCTGCTTCTCTGGAAATTGCAACTCACACTATAAAATTCTGTTTGTTGGGTAACATGTGCATTGGCATGCTGAGAATATAAAGTATAATTTTCTTATTTTGGGACTGTAGATGATTTAGCAGCAACAGGAAAGAATATTCACATCTGTTCATTTTCACAACTGTACGATTTTGCTCAAGAATAACATAGATTACCTTACCACAGGCAATCAAATACAAAAGTTGCACAGAAATCCAAAAATAGGATGCACTTTAAAACACAAATCAAAATCACTGGATCAAAACGTTCAGTATCATATCTGAAATGATTTCACTAGTTCAAAGACTCAGAATTATGAAAGGAACAGCATCTGTGACAAGACTACATAGGATAAGCCCCTTCAGCCAAACTGAAGCTGGTAGAAAGAGAAGGTAGAAAATGTGCCATAATAAGAACAGCAAATAGTCTTTTTTATTATTTAAGCACATCAGACTTCTGGATTTCAGAGAGGAAAGTTCCAGTGCCTTCCTTTTACACTAAGCTTGTTACTCACACAAGTATTATTTTTGTAGAGGGGATCAAAAGACATCTAAGCATCAAATAAGAATTGGTCCGTAAGGTCCTAGAGAATTCTTGGTGTACAAAAATAATATGTATCCATAGAAAACATGAAAGAAAAAAACCTACCAAATCAAAGAGGCACTGTAAACAAAAGGTATGTACCCTGACATCTCTTTCTGAACTCCTTTCTCTTTTCTTCCTCCGAGGAACTCCTTGTGTTGGTTTCTGGCCTCTGTACTCATAGCAGATTTCAGGGACAATATACTGGTGCAAACAGGTTGCTTTACGTTTTAAAGCACTGGTTACTTCAAGATTCAGGGGGTTTTGGTAGGGGTTTTTTATTGGTTTTGGTTTTGTTTTTTAAACCCTTTTTGTCCTCTTGCAGCTGCAGAGCTATGAAATTAAGGAAGTACATCTGTATTCAAAGAAGAACAAATTAATTTCTCAAGTGACTATTTTTGATTAGGAGTTAGTACTGTAACAGTAATTAAAACAACTGCAACTGTAATTAAAACAAGCTTATATTTTCAGCTACTGAGTCTGTGAACTCCTCCTTTTTCTCCCTCAAGTGACATACTTTCCCAACAATAAGGTGACATCATTAGAAGTCACAACCAGAACTTCAGAGTTTGACAGATGGGCTATAGTTGAGCTATCCCCCTTTAGAAAACACAAAACTTTCAGAAGGTTTTTTACAACAGCACTCCCGTAAAGCAGAGGTCGGTGGAAAGCATAGGGACGGAAAATCTGTTTCTATTTCAGTTGTGTATCTGGTAAGATGGAAAATTTTTCAAGTCTACACAGATGGTAAATAAATTTCTGCTCCATGAGGCAGTTCCTGGAATAAAGAAATTTTCTCAAATAACAAGTGCCAATTTTTTTTTCAGCAAGACTTATTTTTAACTTTCCCAGGGACTTGTTGAGAGAGCTGGAGAAGTGTCCTTTCACCTTCAGAATCCTGGTCTGACTCCAGAAATAGCCTCTAATGTCGTTCTCAGCACAGACGAGTTTTCTTTACATTTTAAAAGGCATTTCAAAGCAAAGATCAAAGCTCCACAATTATGCCTCGCCGCTGGTAAACACTCCCTCTGAACATAGCAGCTAGAAAATGAGAATTTTCTATTTAAACCCTAAGACAATCATCAATGACTAACAGTGCTGATGTTTAAGCTGTCGCTACTATGCTTCATGAGGCAATGCTGTTGACACAAGACAGCCTGTCCTCCATGAACTAAATGTAATGGAAAGGACAGGGAGAGGAAGCACAGAATCAGGGACCAAGTCACTGCAGACCTTAATTGCTAAAGAAGCTTTGAAAAAGACAGTAAAGTTTTTGTCTGGTCGTCTTGTAAGTGGATTTGAGTAGAGATCTTGTGCAACTGTAGAAACAAGTGCTGGGCAAGGAGACTAGGAGCTGTTATCAACACCACAAAATTAGCTCTTGAGGGTGTTTGGGACTGCCCTCTCCCTCATACCAAAGTGGAGTAGGAATCTTGGAAGCGGCTCACCTTTTTCTCCACCAACTTCATGTTCCCTTCGTAATCTGTTCATGTGACCACATGGCTCTGCTTGATTGCTGCAGGAGCCTGAAACCAAACCCTGTGAAATGAAGATGCTTGCAGGGAGTAAAATACACGGTTTTCTCATGCCTCTGAGTGCTCTTCCCCTCACAAACACACACAAGTTCCAAAAGGCTGAAAGGTTTAATACTGCCACACTGCGCTTAGCACATGAAACGGGGTGGGGGCGATAAATCAAAGCCTTTCTGAAGAGGCAGAAATAAGGGGGAAGAATTAGTGATCTTAACATGTTGAGTAAAAGAGCAAGGGTAAGATGAAGAAGGAATTTTTTTTTGGTCTGACAGACTGTGGGTGACCTAGAAAAAAATTAATTGACATTCTGATCTGAGGCTTCTGTTGCCGTTCCCAAAGGAGCAAAATTCAGGAATATTAGTATGATTATCTGACATCTGATTAAAGCTGATTTCTCTTATTAATAGGCTTCAGTCTGCAACAACACAACTGTTTGATTTAAAACATATATTTCAAAAGAACCTACAGTTAAAATTACAATATGACTTTTACAAAAGCTTAGAATCATAGAATGGCCTGGGTTGGAAGGTACCCCAAGGATCACAGAGTTCCAACTTCATGTCACAGGCAGGGCCACCAACCTCCAGGCATGATTTAGGTAAGGTTGCCCAGGGCCCCATTCAACCTGGCCTTGAACACATCCAGGGATGAGGCATAAAATATGTGGAACGCTTCATGAATTTGTGTGTCATCCTTGTGCAGGGGCCATGCTAATCTTCTCTGTATTATTCCAATTTTAGTATATGTGCTGCCGAAGTGAGCACAAGATGTGAGATGTGCTAAATGACAAGCCCCGCAGAATATTTACCCACAAGAATATTAATGAAGGTATACATGGGGAGAAATTCCTCCCCAAATTATCTTTGACTGTTACTAGTGGTATTGAGGAAGGCTTAAAAACAAACAGATCAAGGGGGAGTCATTTTCATGAGCTGAGAAAGTTTCATGCAATTAAGAGTTGAATGATCACTTTACATGGAAAATAATTTCCACCTAATTATTTTCCAGTCTTACCCACCTAAAATACAGTCTCTCAATATCCCTGCTTATTTCTTCTCTTATTCATACTCTATTTTACTTCACATAAAGGTATTAAGCCTAAACAGGATACTGATCATCTACCACTCCATCTTATCATCACCTATCAAGCAGTACAGAATATTTATAAACAGATGAGTTTACCATGCTGGCATAATTTCAGTGGATGTAGTGAGGTGTGATGTACACATACATTCACTACTAAATTTGCCTGAGATACAAAAACAGCTTGGCATTTACTGTAAGTGTACTGTTTCAGAAAACCTGGATGTAGGAAAGTAGTTTAGTTTACATTCCTAAATTTTTGCTTGTGGCCATGCTTTTTCATTTTCAATGTAGTAAAGATGTTAGTTTAAAAAATATTTTGAAGTTAAAATTGCACACAACATAAGCCATGAGCTTTACCACTGCTGAATTTTTTCATGTATTTCATGCTGTCATATCGAACAGCCATGAATCACATGGCTATTAATGCAGGCCAACCATTTATTTACAGAAGTTTGCAGCTGCCACACAAGAGATTTAAACATGTGGTAGTCTGGTACAGAATCAATTAATGGCTACCTTAGATGATACATTTTATGTTAAAGTCAAACTATCCAAATAAATAAGACACTCAGGATATCCAAATATAAAGCTTTGTTTACCTGAACCTGCTGTGTGCAAAACTGTTTGGGAAGGAGGCATCTTACAGGAAAGGATAAGTAAGCTTCCCTTTAGCTTAAATATTTTACACATTGCTTTTTCTGTTCTAACCCTGACATAAGGTGAGGCTGCAAAAACAATGCGAATCTCAAAAGATATGAAAGCTATTGCTGCAATATGGCACATTACCGAAGGACATCCTCATATTACAGTGAGTCAATTTTTCATTAATGCAGTGCGCATAAGCCAAGTTCCTTATCCTCATTGTTGTAAAAGCATTAGATGTCAGCTGTGACAGAGCTATGAAGGAGAGCAAGGATCTGGTTTACATTTGCCATACATTTACCGTAGCGCACACAGACACTCACGCATACATATGGAGAGAAGCTGTAGAGCTGCCTGAATTTTTTTCATAGGAGGAAGAATATCTCTCTAAATTTGAATTCATAACCATTTTAGGCTATAACCTCTGGAGCTTGGAATCGTTTTTTGGCAGCAGAATTGGTATTGTTTCACTATGTAGAGCCATACTCAATACACCCAATCTGTGGCACAGTCCCCCTTGCCTTTATAAACCTCCTATGCTGCCACTGAGAGAGAGCAGTAAAAGGACACAGGCACAAGCAACGCGTTTTAAGGTGTTTCAATCGTATGTACTACCCATGACAGGAAGCAAAAATAAAAAAAACCCCTCAAACCAAACCACCTCGAACAAAAAAAAAATCCACGCGGAAAACACTTTGTGGATGGTTCCTAGTTTGATGCAGGTCACTCCATGGAGGGGCTTCTCTTTACTTGTTTCCTTTTGGCTACTGTGTGGGAGTTGGTCCGATAACTGGATAGACTCACCACCATATTGCTACATCCAAATGGTCCTTGACAGCAGCAGCAAAGACCTTGCTGCTGTAAAGCCTAGACCCCCAGGAGCTGGTGCACGGTGGGCTGCTCTTGTATGCCCACTCCTCAAGCACAGCACCACTAAACCAGAAGATTTTGCTTTTAGCACAGGTCCCACCTGCAGTAGAAGGCTGCACTGGAAAAGTTACGGCTTCAAAGGCCCTTTAATATAGACAGGAGTGCTCCAATACCAGCTTTCCAGGTCAATGCCGTGTTCTCTGGTTTTGATGGAAGCTGTATGGGTGTGCACCTCTCTGATCTCTGTTTTCGCTGAACCATTAATTCAAAGTGAACATTATGCTTGCGAAGGTGAGAGATGGACAGTTCTAGGAAGCAAAATCCTTTTCTATATTTTTTTTCTTTAACCAATGGAAAACTGCTCTGTGGACAGTGATGTGATGCAAACAGGAGGTTTTGCCCAAGTGTTTTAGTCCCACTACACATTTGCTAAACTGCTACATTTTGAGTTTGCTTACTATGCCCATTCATTTCTTTTGAGGCAGCTTGCCTCAAAAATGTGGTGTTAATCACAAATCTGGTGTCATTTTAGGAAGTGGTCATTGGTCCATTTAACATGGTCTACAGCTGAGAATTTCAAGGCTACAAACAGCAAATAATTGGCCCTTACCAATCAGAAACTTTCAAAGATTAATTTAAAAACAAACAAACAAAAAAATGTTTTTAAAGTTGCCTTCCAGCCAATAACTGCAAACTTAGATAAAATTCGGAATTTCTGAGTATAAACTACATGAACATAAAACTCTCTACATTGTTTCCTGGAAGTGTGTAATATCACTTTGGTGAAGCTATAGTGCACGACAACTAACCATGTATAATACAAATACTTTCATGACCATTTTAGGTAGCTGAAATCCAACTAATGCATAACTTGATGTGCAACAGTCTCTTGGTTTGCAGTCTAGACAACACTGGCAGCCTTTAAAATTTATTGCTGAACACTGTCACAAAAATGTGTCAAAGTAAAATTTGCATAAAGGTTATACTGTAATGGCCTGGCAATCATCCCATCCTGTTCTGAGCTTGTTTTAAATACTTTTCAGATTGTTTGAAATACATCATACTTCAGTCCAAACACAAAGGAAGTCTGTGGGAAAGCGTTCTTTAGCTTCCCAGATGGAGATAATATTTATGATACATATTTTTCTGAGAGCAACAGAGAAAATTCATGGTCATTTAACCACAGTAATAGGAGTGCTTTATGACTACTTCTTTCTACTAATTACCATAGGCAATATGCATAATTAAAAAAACTTAGATCCAAGTGGTTTAGTCCGTTTATAGTTTTGAATGACATTTTCATTATTAAATTTTAAATCTTGGAAGCGAGTTTTCAATGAAAAGAAGAAAAACTAATATTCATGAAAGCCAAGAAGGCTTTATTTTTGTGGTTATTTTCTTTTTTTTAAGAAATCATGCTATTTTTTTTGCTTTATGTGCAGCTCTTGCCAGATTCTTCCCAATGCCTTCAAACTTCTGACCATTTAATACCAATTTGCAAATGCAGCAAATTCCTTGTGGTGAAGCAAGTGTGGATCTCAGTAATAGTTGCCCACTGTACTAGTACTACAGACTGTAGCTCTGAGAAATGTGGGTAGCTTCTAAACTTTCAAAAAGCTGTTGTGGCTTAGGAGATGTCATCAATTTTTGACAGTATTCATATTCACTTTATGAGTTTGGTAAAACAGATCCATGCTCTTTCCTGAAACTTTCAGAAAGTTTGAAAAACGTTTAGAAAAATCCCAAAATGACAACAGATTCCCACTGTTTGAATGATCACCTTTAAATATAGATTATCAGATTTCCAATATTTGTGTTTGCCATTGACTTTCTGAAAATAAAAGGAAAAGTGTTCCCTAGGTGCCCAGGTATTATTTATCTCCGTATATGAAAATGAAGCTATTCTGGCAAAAGCATAGGACCAAATTGTTCAGGACCTAGAGAAACACAGGATTTGGAAGCAATTTTGCAGTGACAGTGCTTCCATAATAACTAGCTTCTCTAGTCTCTAAGGTTACAAATTATTTTAACACCCAAGTTCATCAAGGCAACCCACTAAGAACACAGTAGTCCCAGTGACACCCATTGATGATTTTTTGTGTGTGTGTATGTCTGGATTTAAGGAGTGAAGCCCTGGTCTCCCATGACAGTACCGAAGCAGTAAAGCCTTGGTCTCCTACAATCATTGAAGCAACTTTTATTACTTTCCACATTTTCAGAATTTCTAATGACCATTATAATCTGAAAACGTGGATTTTCCTTTTTGTTGGGTTCCTCCACTAGAATATTTATAAGGCAATTATCTTTTAAAAATTCTCATTGGAAAAACGTAAACTGTGGAGGAAATCAATGCCTTTGTACATCGTATTTTGTAAAGCTGCAATTTTATTGACTTTGCAAATCACCAACTTTTAGAGCTGTCATCTTCCTCAGGCTGACACATTTGGTGACTGAATCTCAGAAAAAAATAAATCCAATTCCCTATGACAAAATCAGGACATAGCAAAATGCAGATTTCTAAATTTAATTGATACCTCCTAAACATTCTTGTTATGTTCAATGCTGACATGTCTGAGATTGTTACAATGCAAGACCAACAAGTGTGCATCACTGACAAGCCTACATGTGCCAATGTATTACTACTTATGTAGTAAAAGTTTAGACTGGAACCCTATTAAACCAGCTTCTATTAAAAAAGAACAAAAACACAACACCTAAAAAAAGAGTCTTAAAAGCTAAATTTAAAATTGGCATTTAAAAATAATTAATCATTAAATTCATAGAATCCTAGAATACACTGTGTTGAAAGGGACCCATAAGGATCATCAAGTCCAACCTTTGGCTTCACACAGGGCCAGCCAAGACAGAGCATGAGACTGAGCACATCATCTAGATGTTTCTTAAACTCAGTCAAGCTCAGTGCTGTGACCACTCAGTAAAGAGCCTCTTCCTAATATCCAGCCTAAACCTCCCCTGCGGCAGCTGCATGCCATTCCCTCGGGTTACATCACTGGTCATCAAAGAGAGAAGGTCAGCACCTGCCCCCGTGCTTCCCCTTGTCAGGAAGCCATAGTCCGCAATGAGGTCTCCCCTCAGCCTCCTTTTCTCCAGGCTGAACAAACCAAGGACTTCAGCCTCTCCTAATAAGATGTCCCCTCCAGACCCTTCAACATCCTCATTGGAACTGGTTGAATTATCCCCGTTCAACAAAGCCAGAGTTGAGGTAAAGGGAGATTAAGACTTGAGCAAGACATACTTGTCTGGAAACTTGGTTTCTGATATTTTAAGAGCAGTAAAATAAGAAAAGATTAAAATGTTGGATACCATTGTTCATAACAAGCTTGCATTACTTTTAAAATAAGAATCTAATGCTGACAAGTGGGGGCTCAGTTGAAAAGGATTATATAATGTGAATGGAAGAGATGGCAGGGAAAAGCTTCAAGGAAACCATCTCAGTAAAATAGGTAGCTCTTATGATTTTTTTGGAACCTTTCCTACTATATCTCCCAAGTATCTTACTAGGAGGACTAAGCCAGCAGGCAAGGCTCCATAGGCTTCCCAGGGAGTCAGTTTATACGGTGATATAAGCAGAAGCTCCTGGAAGAACCTAACTTTCTAACTCACCATAACCATCACAGTTTTAGCCTTGTAAACCAGAATTTATTACAAACCATAACAGAAGAGAGCCAGTCTCCACATCTCAAGGGCAAGCATGATACTCAAATAGCTTATATGGGTGGAAAGGCACAAACCCAACTAAGCAATATTTTATTTTCTCACAGTACTATAATTACAATTGATGAAACAATGAAATAAACTTCATTACAACTGTACAGAAAGGCAAAACTATGCTTTAAAAACTCACAGCTTTTGTTTGTGGGACAGGTGCTGCTAGAGACCCCCATGTCATCTCAGGTAAACACCTACCCTGGATTCTTTCTACATTTACTACCATCCTCCTAATCTTAACTTAATTTCCATCTGATTGACTCTGGTGGCTGCTGTCATGCTGACCTTAGCTGTGTCCTTAAGCACACAGCAAACCCCACAGTTTTCAATCTAGAAATCTGGATTAAAATAGTAGCAATAATAGTGAGCATTAGGAAATAGCCTTGACTGTTATAGTCTTTAGTCTTGTAGGAATGACTTTGAGATAACATCAAATATTTGAAACTGGAAAGCATCTAAGCAGGCCACCATGAAGAACTGGAAGTAGTAAATATTAAAAGCAAAAGTCTCATAAAAGAGAGAGAAAGAATTCATACACCAAAACATTTACTTTATTCCTTTTTCAATGACACATAAGCAAAATGCTTCATTGTGACTGAAATGCAGTTTGAGATTACCTATGAAGACAAAATTATCCATATAGTCCAATTAATTTGATACCCCGATTAATCCTTCCTGAAGCAGTATTCTAGGTTCTACATTTTCTTGGAAGGAATACAGCTGACAAGCTTCAAATCACCAAGACATCAAGTACTTTTCCCAAAATATCAATTACTTTTCCCAAAACCAATCGTTACATCTGGATTTCTTATTTCATTGCACTGCATGCAGTAAATTAGCCAGTACTTTATCATATGCAATCTTATAGAATTTATTAATACTTTTAATCAAAAAACTCTGTTGTAAACCAACATTTTCACATTAGAAGAGCACCCCAGATGTTTCAGAATCAACAATTAATTTAGATAACTAACCAGGACTTCAAATGCTGATCCAAAATTTGTCTGAACTATTTTGTATTTGACTTCTAAGCCCAAAAGATTTTATTTTTGGAAGATTGACTGCAAACCTCTTTTTACAAACTTCTCAAAAAATTGCTGTGACATTAGCCTCTCTCCAGTGAGAGAGCAGTTTTGGACCTTGTTTCTTCCACAGGTTAATGAAAACAACAACAGTAGGATGCAGTGCAAAGGAACACTGATTTGAGAAAAAGCCTCCTTTCAGAGCAGCAAAGTTTTCCTTTTTTCTATCACTGCAATCTGGAATACTAAACACAGGAGATAAAAAGTATTGCAACAAATGATAGATTTTTAGTAAACTGTGTTAAAAGACATACAAATGGGTGTACCTTACCCCAAACTAAGACAACAACTGAACCAATTGACTATTTTGATATTTAATTCTTCATTTGTAGATGTTATTTTTTTTTCTTCTGACATTCAGATATTAAACTACATTTTATCATAGCAGCCAAAATGCATGTGAGGAATGCTTCCAGTATTTACTCTGGATCAAATCAGAACATAGTTCTTATAAGTTTGTGGGTTCAGTGAAAAGTCTGTTTAGCTTTTCACAGGTTTTTCCTCCTCAATCTTCTATTTTGCTTAACTAGTTTGTGGATTGAATTTTGGGTTTAAATATTAGCTACAACTTCCTGAGCCTCATTAAAAGCTTGTTAATGTAATTCTATCTTTTTTGCATGCAGAATACTTTTCAATACTCTATCTATTATAATTTATAATTATCTATTACAAACTCCTGTGAATTGAGCCCTGTGCTACTTTCTTTTATGTATAGTGGTTTTGTTGTCTTCCTCCCCACATCCCTCCCCAGTCAAGAGTCAATTTGCATTTTATTAAAATAAATATGTGACATAACATTATGCTACAGTAGGGAGTCACAGCTGGTTCTCTAGTCATTTTCTCCCCATTTATATGGAACAATCATTGGGCACAAAATCTAAGATGGGGGTCAGAACGATGAAATGTAGGGAACAGGTCAAAGTTTCTTTTGGAAGCGGAGTTCACTGTTCCATTTTTGGTTTAAATTTCATGGATTTTTACTCAAACTATTCAGAGTCAAACTTCACTGAATTCACTTCAACTTTCTACACTTTCACTGAGTCATTATGTGAAAGAGCTGTCATAGCAGCAGGGATGTTTCTGTCTAGCCCTAAGCTTGATGAGACTACTAGCTTGGGTACGTGCAAAAATTTGCAAGATCCTTTACAAGGTAATGGCTGCTTTTTCCCATTTTAAATTCAGTGTATAATAATATTTTTCTTTTTTTTGTATTCTCTTAATAACTAATACTCCTCTGGTTTTGAATAATATTGTTCTCTAAAAGCTTTATTACATTACATGTGTGAATATACACACATGTATATACACACATGAGCCCCAGGCATTACAGCTTACATTAGATTAATTCCAAAAATTATTCCAATCTCTGGGAATTCAGTGTGCAACTCTCAAGTGTCTATTTTAAAACCTAAAATTTATTTAACCCAAAAAAGCAGACAGGTGGGTCTAGTTAGTGACGCTATATACAGTTAATCTACTTATGCTCCTAAAACTCTAAACCATCAATAACCATCAACTTATTGTTGGGGATAAACTGAATTGATTATCATTCAACACAGGAACAGGATAGCTTGATTACTGTGAGATCTTTCAATTAGACTTAGCATCATTAACTTCTCACAATTAGATTCAGGTACTTCCTATTTCTGAGCCTTACCAAGTCTTTATAGGAAAGCAAAGGAAAAGAGAATGCTGTATATCAAACCATCTGAACCCTGGTGACTTGAAGGGGCAAAGAATGCTCTAACAGCTGGATCTGTTTGCAAAAAGTATCGTCAGTGTCAGTACATCCATCACGACTAAAGCAATTTACTGATATGGAACTGGTACTGGTCAAAGATGCTAAAATTTAAGCCCTTAAACTCCTCAGACCTGCATTCATGCGCACAGCAATCACAATAGATCCACACTGTCTCACCTCTGCTTCAGACTGAAGACAACAGATCCAAAGATAAGAAGAGAGGTCATGCTCTGTCGCCACAATTAAAACCAGTTTAAAATATGGTAACAAGAAACAGGTTTTCAGAAGAATTTAGTACTAGCAAGAGCAAAGTGGTGTCTCCTCAAAGGTTCCAAGATCTTAACTGTCCTGAAGTACCCTGAAGTTCAGCACCTTTCTATTACGCCCCAAGGTGCCACCTCAAAGTGTGGGTGCCTAAATACCTTCAGCAATTATTCTCCACGTGCCGTTTCCCATGTTCTGACCTCCATGAACACATATTTATGTGGAACTATAATTGACACTGAGCATTAATCAGGCACTGATGTGTTTTAGGCCTTAACTGCACTGTTTGAACTGCTGACCTTGAGAGAAAAGGTTTTATATACCATTCCCAATCCCTTAAGTCTTCCTGTCACTGCAAAGCAAATACCTGACTTTTATGGATGGATTCAGTTTCAAGCCTGTTGTTTTTCTAATGTTTTGTTAAAATTATGAAAGTGGCTTTCAGTGAAAGTTTGTAAACATAGGCACATTTTTCATTACATATTATTACCAGCACAGGCAGGTTTTTTAAAAATAGTGTACAATCAGAGATAACTGATAAAACACTGTGTGCAGGAATACTGACTGTAGAAGTGTCCTGTGAACCTAGAGATAAATAAAGCCAGAAGCAACAGCAGATCACATCTTTTCCCTTTTGCCAAATATTTGACAGTTGTTGTTAAAGGCTATTTTTTTAACCAGAGTGGTACAAGACCACTCCCTTCAGATCTACAGCCTCCATCATCCTCTTTTACAGTGCACACAGCTTCGCAGTTGCTGCAGCCATGTTTATCTTAACCTTCCTTGAAGCTACCCCTTCTTTTGCTCCTTTCTATGCTTAAGTCCTTTCGACATTTTTCTCACCATTGATCTCACTGGAATTTTTATATTCTGTCTTTTAAAATATTTAATGGCACAATCACAAGCCACAAATATATACACAAATACGATTCTCACGAGTGCGCATTCAAAAGATGAGTATGTGACCTCAAAAGAAGATACAAGGAGATACATAGAAACTAGCAATGTCAAAGCTACTAAAATAATAAATCATGGTACACTGGAAGCTAATGTGGGCAGAGTCACAGCATGCTTACTGTAGCTGTACATAATAAGAATAATTTGTATCTGTATTTTCAAGCAATAATTATAGGACTTAGAAACTGCATTATAAAAATTAATTTTAATATAAAAATAAAAGGTAAGTATAAATATTTACAACTATGACAAGTAAAAAAGGAAAGTTAGATGCTTCAGTAGATTAGCTGAGCATATGTTATAATAGTCAATTAGTTCTCAAACATTACATTAATTCAGTTAATATTTTGTTTTAAACTTGACTGTTTCTACAGAAGGGAAAGTTTGGTACTGCTAGTCAGGTTTTTGTTTCTTAATCATAACTCAGAGCCATACTTAACTGCAGGAACAGTTGAACAGTTAGCACGTTAACTGTGTTGTATGAGCTTCCAAAGGAAGACTGTATTTGAGGGCTTCGGAAACCTCTTGCAAAACTTACATACAGCTTCCAGCCTTATCAGTTGAATGTTAATATCAACAATGGGTTTACACAAGGAAGCAATGGGTAGCAGCTCAGGATGCTATGTTAGCGCACAGTACTTTAGGTCTGTGAATTTGTGCTTTAGTGAAATGACAACTGAGGCACTACAGCTGCTAGAAAAAACCCCACACACAATTAACAGAAACCAGATTTAAAAGAAGCAACAAATAAAACAAACAAAAGATGGATGATGTCAAATGAAGAAAGGCAGAGAGAGGAATAAACAACTACAAACTGATCATTAGCAAGAATAAGCTGTGGGAAAGCTAGACTTTAAGATGAATTCTGTAGTGCCACAGCCAGCACATCTCCTCCCATGAAAGCCAATGGGAGTTTTATTGCCAGGGAATCTGTCCATTAAAGTTTTGTAATGGTACTCATCTTTACTCCATGTGGACAGTGAAACTCTCTGGTTGCATTAAAATTACAAAATATTGTTTCAAGCACAGCAATACTTCTTTTGGCAAGAATATATGCTCATGGGGCTGAGCTGAAAACCAAAGAAATACTGCAAAATGTTTCCACTCTTCTTAAGAGGGCTAATGATACCTGATAGCAGCAGAAAACCAAAAATAAAACCAAAGCCACAGAAGATACTCATTTAGCCTTGAACAACACATGTAAAATATATATAATTTTATATATATATAAAGTGAATATAAGCCACTTTCCAAATTCACAGCCCAGCCATTATTCTTTAAAAGAGTTCATGAAACACCACTGTTGTACAGACACATTATTCTCCAGACTATCTGAAGAGAAATGAAACGAGGCTGATAGATACATTTCATCTCCAATGAATTAGTCATGGAATTACTTTCATAAGGGATTGGGAGAAAACATTAGAAAAAACTTCCGTAGTTTATGAGCATCCTACCTTTCTTTTGCGCAGTTTCACTTGACTGTCTGAATATTCTTGTGTGGTCGAATGATCCTTTACATGTAAACACTGAATGTCTTCTGCTGAACTGACATTTGAAAGGCATTTGTTTTCAGAGGCGGTTTGAGGTTCTGTGAAACCACTTTCATCCAGACCGTTTTCCACTGCTGGGAGGAGAGAGCAAGGAGAAGATTGCATAAGGCAGTCGCTGGATCCCACTACTGAACTTAGTTGTCCATCACTGCTGGTGCATGATTCAGAAGAAATCCCGGTCTCTACCACATTACACTCAGACTTTCCAAGCCCATCTTTAAAAGCATCAGATTTCCGGCGCTGTTGTGCAATTACAGCAGTATGAAGCAGCTGCTTCCCAGGCGCAATAATTTCTTTCACATTTGGAGAATTAGAAATACTTTCTTTCTCTACATCTACTACTTCATTTAAGCCTTCATAATTACAAAGCTCTGCGCTTTGGGTAGTACTGCCACGAATGTTGTCTTCTTCCATCTCCTCTACAGGAACTGTGTCACAGCTAGGTTCCTTACTTATCTCTCCGATTATTCCAGATGCTTCAGTCGCCTTGTTACTCTCTGTTATTGGTACCATCTGTGTTAAGGAGCCTACTCCATTCAAATCCTCTTCATCTTTTGGTTCCCTTCCTACAGCAGTGATATGGTAATTAACACTATCCAGGTTGAGTGCTGAATAGTCATCATCATCATCAGACACGTGGACTAGAGTTTCTGTGCTGGCCTCCAGAAAATGCTCCTCATCCTCGTGGTTATCGTTTTCATCCACCTCCTTTGAAATGTTTCCCAGCTGCTTTGACGGGAAACCAATCAGCTCTCCACTATAACAGCACTCTGGAAACGAAGCACATTTTTCTTTCCGGTCCACACTCAAAACCTCATCTTTTTCCATACTTGTCTGCAAGTTATCAGCTACAAGTCCGTGACGACATGCTGTATTATACTCCACAGACTCCAAAGCCAATCCCATCCACTGGGTCACATGCTCTTCCCAGCTTTTCTTCCTGATTGCTAGAGACATGTCATAACAGTTCAGCAGCCGGCTGCAACGTACCTTCTGCAGAGGACCAGAGATGTCATGGCTGCTGTGTACTGTTCCAGAGGGAGAGAGGGTTTCATCATTTTAACATCTGAAAGAAAAGAAAAAAGGACTTAGTTATTGAATCAACTCCAAATAAAAAAAAAAATTAAAAAAAGGAAGGAATAGTTTAAACAAACGCGTAAAAGCAAGATAAGACTGTAAGACTGCAGGACCAGAAGGACAGGAATTTAGAAGACTGTTTTGTTTAAAGTTTTAATACTTTTCATACAAAGCTTGACAGCACCCATAATTCAGTATAACTTTTTTTCTGATTACTCTCCACTATCAAGTAAACAAAAATGTTATAAACAGGCACATGGACAGGACTGTAGCTCTGGAGCCAAATTTTGACAATGTCTCTCTTCACTACATATGTCATAAGATATTGATTTCCATGGGTACAAGTAGCATTAAGTCTTATGATTGCTTAGCACACAAAGTTATTTTGTATTTCCTCTTCATCCAGAGATACCCATGGAGTGCAAAATTATGTCTGTTTCCCAAAGGGGTAGAGCAGAACTTGAGGGATATTCTGAATTTACCAAAGTTATAAACCATTTGTCTTATCAGTAGTTTTGTCCCATACAGTGGCTCTCATTTTTATTGTCATTATTTCCTTCTCTTCAAGGTAAGTTATAATTACAAGTGTTACATGAAACTGCAGAGGAAATCAGCTGTTGTGTGGTAATGAAACATACAACCCCTAGAAAACTAATTTACATTTTTGGCATATTCCTTACCTTAAATACATTATAAAACAACTTGGGTGATTATGTGTGGGAATCTACTATTGTAAGTAAGGGAAGAAACCCTTGTTTAGGATGGGGATTTCCAGAAGGCTAGCTTGTGAGCCAGCTTGGTCAGCTGAACCTGTGCCTCTCACCTGGGGCTCTGACACTGCCCACTGTCCCTGCTTGACTACCTAGGTGGGTATTTTTCAGTGAGTGCTGTATCAGGCCTTCTGGACAATGGCATCTGAGGTGCTTTGCATGTGAGAATTAGGACAGAGAAAATAGCTCATATTAATTTATACATTATGAAGCAAAAAAACCAAGCTCTTTGTCAAAAAACAAAACAAAACTTCTGGCCTGTAAAACGATAGAGGTTCAAGGAGCAGACACCTCTACTTTCCCCTCCCTACACAGGAACTGTCAGCACTTAGCATGGATCTGCTTATTGATTTCAGCAATAAAGAAGATTAAGTAGTGAGTTTGTTCTGGGTCATTTCAGTCCACTAAGGCAAAATCTGATTGCCCACCAGGCCACAAAGCTGTCTTGAGAAATCACATGCCTGAAGGTATAAAAGTATTCAACTTGAAAGAAATGTAGAATTATGTCTGTAAAACTGAACCTCTGTAAATTATGTCTTCACAAACTGACTTTCAGAATAGAATTGTATACACTTATAGATCTTTAACCTTCTTTGAGGATGGCTAGATTAATTTCACATTCAAATTTTCCACCTCTGTGGAGACTGTGCTTAAAAAGAAAATATATTCATAGGGTAACCGAATTCCATGCACAAGTCGTTAACGTGTGGGAGGCTGAGGAAAACGGAAAATAACATACAAAGCCAGGCCAAAAAAATTTATCTGCTTTCAGAGGCAAAATTTGGTACTAAGAAGTTAATAAAACTTTAAGATTCTCTTTTCCTTTGTGTTTGAATATGAGAGCTAGTCTAAATATCAAAATGTAAAATCAAATTATTGTATAAATTTGCAATGTATTTACATTCTTATTCTGATTTCACTTTGTATTTTTGTTCTACTATTTCTAAGTGCCTGTGGTCCAAAATTACCGCAGGATGCACATCAGCAATGATAATACTGTTAACTTCTGTTGAACCTTTTCCTGATGGACCCTAAAGCTCTTCAAAAGTAAATAAATTAGTTTTACAACACTGCTGTGGCTTGTTTTGACCTCTGAAAAAGGGCAGGTTTACTAAAAGGGGCTTTATGTTTTCTGCTGTCCTCCATTAGAAGTGCTTGGAGCTGTACCTGGGTGCAACTCACTTGTAGCTTCCCTTGATCATCCCCCACTTGAACAGTAGCTCCATCTACTTCACAAAAAACTAAACGTTGTTGCTGTAGCCATATAGGGGAATTCCTGACACAAATCAAGGTAAGACACCGGTAATATCATGTGCAAAAAGCTAAAAAATGCAACCTCCTTGTGACAGACATGCATCCATCTACCTACAATTTAAGCTGCTCTTAGTGTGCAGAAGGCAGGCATTCAAGGAGTTAGTGGGTGTGTGTTGATCTTGCTGCTGCTAAATGGAGTTACACGTGTGCAGAAAGGGGAGAACAGATCCCTTACTGTTTTTCATTTTTTCGGATGTGGAGAGTTATATTTCATGGGGGATGAAAACCAAATAAATTTTACTTTAGGAACCCTTCTGTTTTACTTGCGCTATCACTAGTTTTGGCTGCCTCATAGGCTGCAGGGAAAAAAAAATTATTAAACAGGAGAGTATGAAATACTTCACTTGAAATGCAAGACAAATAAATATATGATGGGAGTACTTTCATTGTTCTCTAAAATAGGAGCTTATGTTAGCACTGAGTAGGAAAAATTGACCTTACATATGCCCCCTCTGCAGGCAGCGTCAGCTACCAGTCCCTGAAATCCCCTCATTGCCACAGTAGATGGAGAAGCCCATAGTCTGGTCAAAGCTTACTTTTCTCCTGCTCCCCAGTCTAAATTATCTGCCACAATTCAGTTTAGAAATTCTTTTTTTTCTGCCATAATTACTTGGCCACTATGGGCCAACAAGGAACTTTTTTTCTCTCTTCAACATCTGTGTTCAGAATCACCTATTTGCACTCTCATATGCTGTGCTTTGGAGGACTGACCGCTCCAGACCTCTGCATGAGGATCATAACTGCGCTCCTTTCTCTGCCAGAGAACAAGGTGCACTGCCACTTTGCAGAAGAAAGGGTTCCTGCTTGGATCATCGCTTTTCTGCTACTGCCACTCACTTTTTTCTTTACATGCAGCATCTTTCCTCCTCTGAGAAATGCCCCTCCTCAAGTACTTTTGTACTAGTCACCAAGGGAAGAAGCATCCCTCTTTCTCCCTTCCTATCATTAGCCTTCCACAACTAGAAACATTCATACCTGATTTTTCCAGATTTTTAAGACAAGCAGATGAACTCTTAGTAGTCTGCTGAAAGGTTTTGTAGAGTAAAAAGACCTTTTCTTCTGTTCAAAGCATCTGTCAGTGTGATAAAGTCCACTTGGCTGCTCCCTTAATTAAAACTTCTATTTTTTTAGCTCTTACATTTCAATAGCACTTAGTTTGGTACTGCTTAATACTATTAACTTTCTGAAAAATGAATTTTGAAAGAAAATATAATTGATGGACAGAAAATGCTTGATCCATGGTGTGAGTTAAGGAATACCAGCAATATTTACTCAAGTAGGCAGTTCTTGACCAAAGGAAATGGAAGTGAGCAGTGGCTGACCATGCTGCAGCAGAATCCCCTTCAAGCACCCTCTGTGATGTTTCATGGTGTTTACAAAACAAGATGTCATCTTAGATGGAATTTTTAAATAATTTACTGTCTGTCTCCTTTCACTGTAAAATATAATGAAAAATAGGGCAAGCTTTTATGCTTGTTTATTTTGGGAAGTTTTGCAACAAGCCTCACAGAACTGATAGCTACTTTGCAATGGATAGAACACAGAGTGAAGCTATGTATAAGATGAGCCAGTGGGCTCGCCTATAATTAGATTGTCTAGCATTTTTCTTCAAGGAGGATTCCTGTGTGATATTTTTTTTTTCTGAGAAGCTCAAATTAAACTGTTCCCAGAAGGCTTTTGAAAATCAGAGAGAGAAATGTCCTTTCTTTGTCTCATGAATTTCCATTTAGATTTGGCTGTGTTGCACATTTTTCAAGAAGCGTTTTACCTTCTCTTGCTTCTCTCCTGAAGGAAATGTGCTGGCCTACAGGAAGTATCTTTAAACAAAAGAGCACCCATACCTATGACTGACACCCTGAGAAAGCTGTGCATACCGCAGCAGGAAGACCTCAGGGTTGGAGCTAGAGTGAGAATGGAAAGGAACAGAAGGAGACTTACTCAGACGCCTCTCTGTGACTACCCAGACCTGTCAGAAACCTGTCTTCCCTTCTGGGGCACAGGATAGGACAAGAAAACCCCCAAGTTACAAGAGCAGGGAGGCAGTGGCACACAAGCAGGGCTCTCTAGTCCACCACCTCCTCCCTCAGCTTCCTAGGACACAGGAGTGGTTTTCCTTGGGTGGAAGACAGGGGTGAAGAGAGACATAGAGGCATTCAGCAGCAACAGCCACCTCACAAGTCAGGCTGTGCAGTCCATGACATTGGGATGGAAGTGCTATGACAAAAGTAGGCACAAATAAGACACTGCCATGCAGGGGCACATCTTGGTGGAATCCATGGCTGGCCAAGAGAAGAACAAGAATGAACCCATGTCTGACATCCCTGCTAGTCCCACCAGATCCACCATATGGACAATGCATTACACCACACATGACCTCCTCTGGCTTGCAATACATAGACCAGCTTTGGAACGGAGAAAGTTGCAAAAAACATGGTAAAATTTACTAAATGTGTCACGAGTTTCAGACTGGGCAGCCAAGGCAGGACAGTATGTGCTCCTGTCAGTGGAATTCGGTTTCTGCTACTGCTTTACATGGGATGCAAATCTTTTCTGCAAAAAAGTAAGGCAAAGTGTTAGCTTATGAATTTACACAGAGATGAAAGACAGTTTTGGTACATTTTTTACATAGCAGGCGTACGTAAGCATTGGAGATCAAGCAGAAATATTTATTTTGTTATCATTATTTTATCTTCATTGGTCTGTGACCCCAGTCCACAAACTTTGTTTAAGGAAGTCTGAGTGAACAGGGTCTGTTTCCTATAAACTAATCTCACATCTTCCTGGTCTGGCTTACATTCAGCTCTTTCAGTAACTCCATACCAAGCTCTGAGACAGAATGCTGTTTACAAATAATTTGAGATAAACCATAAGCCTCTAGGTCTTCGCTCAGCTAGTTCTTTTAAAGCATCTCCTGTTTTAGAATTTATAGTCCTTCCTTCTCTTAATTCCTGGACATACACCATCCTGTGGATTTCACTGATATAGAGGCTCACCTTGTCTGCAGTCTCCACATAAACAGGCTTTGCAATGCATAGGTATAGAACATTCCAAACCCTGATGTGTCAGAATATAAATCATGGATTATTTGTAGTCGGGTATTAATCTAGTGAATACCTGATGCATCTTCCCCTAATTTCTTTTATCTAGAAAAGATAATAATGTAGCATGAAATATTTAAAAATTGTTGAACTGATACCTGTTTTGAAAATACTTACAACTTTGTTCTAAAAATCTGAAGAGACACAGCACTTTAAAGACAACCTTGTCTTCAGAATGGAATCACAGTACAGTTGAAATCTTTCATATAAATTTTAATGGTAGGGTTGGCATGTGTATACATGTGATTCCCCTTTATATTATAAGAGCGAACACAGGCCAGTAACATAGCCATTGCTGCTTTCTGTACAGATAAACACAGACATAGCCCAATAGTGTCTTTTTACAATTTAGTTGTCCTTTTCTTTGAGGATATCTCTTGCTGTTTGCCTTCAGTCATCAATTGGAGGACAGAAACAGAAATACAGCCTTTGTGTAGCAGTGACAGTTGGTAAGTAATTCCTACTTGATTGAAATCCATAGCACAAGTCCTTCTGGCTCCAAGAGAAGAGTCAGGGCTACTGATATTCCCATTTTTAAGAAAAACTAAGGAAGCTCTGCCTATACTAAGACAAACAGGAATATTAAAACTGACTTATGTGTCTATATGGTTCTGCTTTAAAAAATATTTTTAAAGGACTCAGATCAATGCAATCCATATACCTATAGAGACAGTACAGCTTACTGGTCAATGCTCACCTAATATCTTTCTCTTCTGTTTCATTCTGCAGGTCTTCCAAGGTAAAAAGTATTAAAAGTGAAGTGAATGACAAAAAAAAAATCCTCACCCCTCTCTCTTTACACTTCGTTGATGAATTTTTACTCTGAGAATGTAATACTCAGAGCAATCTTTGGTACATAAAATTTACAGTCATAGTTTGTCCCTTAAAAGTTGCTGTCACCTGTGAGGTAATCTAATTTTGCTGTTTGACTCAGCTATAACTAAATGGAAATTTTTCAGCGACTTAGTACTCTGGTCGTACAATGCACACAGATAGGGAGAGTTTCTGCAAGTATTTATAATAAAGTCTTTCATGAATAATAACTGAATGATATGTTGTATTATTTAGGATTACTAAAATCCACCAGCTAAAGTTCTGGTGATACTCTAATACAAGTGCCAGTGCTCAAAGTTTTCTAAAATAAGCAGAATGAATACCAGCTATGCACAAAATATAGCCATTTAATTTTACAGAAAACTATGGGGTTTTTTAATCGAAATATTTCTATGCAACATGAGAGTGTGAGTTTCTACCACATGAACCATAATAAAATGTGCTTTCTGGAATTATTCTTGGGTCTCATTTTCAGGTAAAATGCTTTAAAATAATAGGCAATATTAAGAAAACCTTATGAAACACTCTCATACACTAGTATTGGAATGACATTACATTGTGCCTTCAATACACACCAGGAATGCACATTGCATTGTGTGGCTTTGGTATCAGTACTTATTACTCATACCTCTGTATGAGCTGATGCAACAAATGTTTCTCCCAGCACATACAATACAGGATTTAAAAACAGACTGTTTCACTGGACCCCCACAATTGCTTCTTGCCAGCTGTAGATCAATCAAATAAACAAAAATAAGTGCCAACAGATACTAATCCTCAGATAAGTCTGAAGATGTGACTCATACTGAAATGTCAGAAAAGGTTTCAGGACAAGAAAATAAAGTGATCAGGAACCCACCAGTAGAATTGAATAACATTAATCAAATGAGAAATTCCTGAACTTTTAACCTTCAAATGTACCCAAAGTTATACTCTCTCTGTACATAGAAACAAAAAACCTTCAAATGTACCCAAAGTTATTCTCTCTCTGTAAATAGAAACAAAAGGGGACATGGAACAAAAGTGACAGTACAAGAGGCAATGGACAGAAACTTGAATACAGAAGTTCCACCTAAACATGAGGAGAAAATTCTTTACTGTGAGCATGGCAGAGTACTGGGACAGGCTGTCCAGAGAGGCTGTGGAGTCTCCATCTCTGGAGATATTCAAGACCTGTCTGGAATCTGTCCTGTACAGCCTGTTCTGTCAGGGAGGTTGGACTAGGTGGTCTCCAGTGATCCCTTCCAGCCACTATCGTTCTGTGATTCGGTGATTCTGATGCCTGCAAGGCAGAGGGAGGAAATGAAATCTGGTGAGCTGCAAGAGGGATGCTCTTCCAAGCTACTAGCAATTGCATTTGGAGTCAGGCATATGTTTTTCTTGAGAAGGGAGATGCACAAAGACAGAACAATCCTGACCAGAGCTTGGAATGGGTGTTTCTAGGGTAAGAACGAGACACTTTTTCAATCTTTTCCTCTCTGATCATGAAAAGGAAGCAGAAGGACTTTTGGCCCACAAATTCCAATCTCCTCACAGTGCCTTATGGGTTGCATCTCTACACCATGAGAAGGCTGGAGGAACAGAGGGAATCGCTCTGTGCACTTGGCCTTGGGGTGCTGTAGACAATGGTAGGATGCACCAAAAGCTGGTTTTAAAATTGAATCAAATAAAGACCACTTGGTCCTGAACTGTGTACTAGCAAGTCTGACCTCCATATGCAGCAAACTGCTGAAAATCTTATGAAGAATGAAAATAAATTTAAAAACAAAGAAATAGAAAGCCAAAAGGGAGAACCTATGGGGTTTTTTATTATTTTTAGTAAAGAGGGAGATTATAAAATTATTTGCAAATGCAGCTATTAGAACCTCTGTTTAATAGGTTATTCAGGAGAAAAATAATGAAACAAAGTTTGTTAATGAAACACACAGACCCAACTGCAGTGGGGAGCTAGGAGATAAAATTACATATAAAATAACCTGTCAATAAATATAACAGTATGCAGTTATTAAAAAAAAGTCTAAAGGTCTAACTCTAAATGGCTAATAATAATGATATATATATATAAAAATGGGTAATAATAATAAGTGGTGGTCAATGGCTCCAAGTCCAGATGGAAGATGGTGACAAGCATAGTTCCTCAAGGGTCTATACTAGGACCAGTGCAGTTGAATAACTTTGTTAATGGTATTGACAGTGGGAGTGAGTGCACCTTCAGCAAGTTTGCTGATGACACCAAGCTGAGTGGTGAGGCTAATGTGCCAGAGGGATGGGATGCCATCCAGAGAAACCTGGACAGGCTGGAGAAGTGGGCCCAGGTGAACCTCATGAGGTTCAACAAAGCCAAATGTGGGATCCTGCACTTGGGTCTGGACAACCCCAAAATGATCAAAGGGCTGGAGCACCTCTCCTATGAAGACAGACTGAAAGAGTATGGCTTGTTCCCCCTGGAGAAGAGAAGGCTCCAGGGGGCCTTATTACTGCCTTCCAATACCGGAAAGGTTCCTATAAGAAAGCCAGGGAAGAACTGTTCACAAGGACATGTGGCAATAGGATGAGGGGTAATGGTTTTAAACTAAAAAAGGGGAGATTAAGGTTGGATTTTAGGAAAAACTTCTGTGATATCTGCTACCAATCAGGAAAAAAACTCCAAACAAACTAATAATCACTGTGGTTGGTAATCTGGAACTGAATTTCAATCACAGTGAAAATTAGAAAGTATATAGCACAGTAAGCAAAAGAGAAACTGAGCATACAGTGTCATAATGTTTTCTAAGATCTTATGCCATGAGCTGAAAAACGTATGCAGTTATAGTCATTTCATCTCAGAAAGAAAAATGGAGCAGGAAAAGTTATGGCAAAAAAAATTAAAGAGAATGAAAAGTATGGTATGGCATCTGTCTGAAAAGCTGTCAAATAGGCCAAGATTTCCTGTCTGAGAAAGAGAGGATTTAGTTCTGTATGAAAATCAACAGTATCATGAAGAAGGAGAACATTTATTCATTATGCCTCATATTACAGGAACTTGCCGAGGACCAAAGTAAAAATGGAAAGTAGAAATATTAAAACAGAAATAATTGGGATTTTTCTTACACATGTAAAGAAGCAGAACCTATAATGTACAGAACACATAAATTATACACTGCAAAAAGTCTGTGATTTCTGATAGAAGAAAAACCACACAAGACATTAGTCAAGCCACTTGCCTGAAGACATTCTTCTGATTTGATGATTTCCTTTCTTTGAGGGATCAGTGTCATTATCCCTTTAGTTAGCTATTTTCTTTTCTCTTTTATAGATTCTGACATGTCAGATGTGCTCATTATAGTTTACTGCCAGTGAAAATGTGCAATACTCTTAGGGTTGTTAACATCCTTTCTTTAAAAGGCATGTAACATGTTACAGAAATCGTGATACTTTCCAGCAGTTACAAGACCTCACTACATTAGACACCCCAAAATTTAAAGTTAAGTTGGAAAGTTATTCATTCAGAGACATACAAATTTCTGCTTCTCTCATGAAAATATTACCAGTTTCCAAGATATGAGACCAAACTTTGTCAATATGCCTTAATTTATAATTAGAAAACACCAAAGTAAAGCAGCCCGATGCTGTTTCTATTCCTTCTCAAAAAGTAGCTGCATTACTAGTGCTCATCATCATACAAAGAAGGGCTTTTACTTGTTGCCAACATGTGATTACAGTGGGTTTTAGCTTGGTTGCATTAGTATTTGGTTCATTTCCAGCGCTGAGCCTCAGATCAGCTAAGCCTCTTCCTCAAGGATGAGAAAAGGGAAATGACAGGATCCCAACTGATCCACAGTCATCCAGGCTTACTTAAGATCTATATTATTTACATCCAATTTAATTACCAAATCAAAACTAATTTAAATTATAATTTTAAATACCCAACTTCATATTTTTGTACTATTTGGCATAAATGAATAGTCAATAAATCAGAGAAATGCTATTTTTAAAGTATTCATACTATAATTATACTACCTTACTGTAATTTTCTTAATGACATTTTAATACATTAATGATCAGCATTAAATTCTTATTAGTTGTTATGATAACTTTATCCTCACTGTAACAATATTCCAGAGTGACAATAGCCATCAAATTTTAAATGCATGCTAGAAAAAGAGGTTTTTAGCCAAAAAATATTTCTAGAATAGTATTTTAAGAAAATCAGCGATGACATATAGCAATTCTGATCTGTAAGTCTGTTGGTCTTCAAAATTTAGGAGCTTGAAATCACAGAATTACAGAATCACAGAATTGTAGGGGTTGGAAGGGACCTCAAGAGATCATTGGGTCCAACTCCCCTGCCAAAGCAAGCTCCCTAGCTCATACTGCACAGATAGCCATCGAGATGAGTCTTGAGTATCTCCAGAGAAGGAGACTTCACCACCTCCCTGGGCAGCCTGTCCCAAGGCTCTGTCACCCTCACTGTGAAAAAGTTCCTCCGCATGTTGGTGCGGAACTTCCTGTGCTCCAATTTGCAGCCATTGCCCCTTGTACTGTCTCTACAGATCACAGAAAAGGGGCTGGCCAATTCCCCCTGCACGCCATACTTAAAATATTTATAAACATTAATTAGGTCCCCCCTCAGTCTTCTTTTCTCCAGGCTGAACAGCCCCAGCTCTCTCAGCCTTTCCTCATAGGATAGATGTTTCAGGCCCTTCATCATCTTCATAGCCCTTCTCTGGACTCTCTCCAGGAGATCCCTGTCCTTTTTATACCAGGGAGCCCAGAACTGGACACAATACTCCAGGTGGGGCCTGACCAGGGCAGAGTAGAGGGGGAGGTTCACCTCCTTAGACCTGCTGGCCACACTCCTCCACATTATAAGACACATTATAAGATCTTGATTTCTACATAGCATACATTTCTTTGAAATGAGTAAAAATAACCTAAGATTTTTTGAGTTTTCTTTTTGCATAGGTTTTTCTGGCTTGCTTTCTAGAATTTAGGGTTGAGTTTTTTCCATTATCAAAACAGAGGTCTTCTATATGGAAATTTCATGCCCATTCAATCCTCCCCCCAAATAATTTCTGCTCTCCACATTCGTGGACTAGGAAAAATACCATAGTTAGCAGATTCCTTACACCTCCTCACCTCCTTTCCCCTACTCTCTTAGCTGGAAGCATCTTGAAAAGACAACATGAAATGAGAAAAGTCCATCCTGTAAGGCATGGTAACTCAGAAAATTGTGACTATTATCTTTGGTCCTGAGTTAGCATAAGTTTTTCCAAAACCAGTTTTTTTTTCCCCTAGGATGGAAGAAATTCCATCTAGGAATTCCATCTAGGCAACTCCAGTAAAAAACTAATTGTCTAGCAACAGGAGGTCCTTTTGAAAACAATATAAACAGACTGTATTCCTGATGCCTTTTAGATTTAAAGTTTTATTATAATGTTTCCATTTAAAGAAAAGTTGCTGTTGCTCGTTATAGCTATGAAATCTGAGGCACTATGGACAATGACTTTTGGCAACCAGTCTGCTTACTGAATAGTAGGAGGCATGATTTCATTCCTGGTATAGTCAGGTCAAAAAAGTATTTTTGATATTATTATGCATATAGCAAAGAGTTGAAAATTATTTTGTGCCGTTAAAACAGAATTATTGTCATCAAGATTCTAGAGAGAACGATTATTGAGATGGCTGTACTTTTTGGTGGGAATGAACCAACAATATTAGCACTTAGAATCCCATTTTCATGCAATTGTAAAAGAAGTACTGCAAGAAAACTGAGCAAGTATTTCTGGAACATAACCAAAGATGTGAAAAAAAAATAAAAATTAATGAAAATGGCTGCTGCACCAGGTATTTCTTTGAAACTAGGGGGGATTAATAGCATGTAGTGCACTTTGAGTGTTTTGTAAATGTACTGGAGGACCCAGTTAAGCTCACTTATTTTATGGAAGGGAATGTAAAAAATTATTTCCCAGGTTGAACAAATTGAGGGCAAAATTTTGCATCAGAACAAAACTTTGCAATTGAATACTTTTCCTTATAATATTCTTATTTCATGGTTCAGGAAGCTTATCTTTCACAGAACTTGTGTTCAGTGTGTTTGTATCTCTCCTCTTTACCCCCTTTCTCTCAGTCCCTATAACAGTCATAATGACAATATGACTGTTACGGTCATAGTCAGCAGACCTTCTACACAGTATTTTCTTAGAGATACCCAATTCCCAACTCATTAGCTGGTCTCCCAAATGTATAATACTCTCCTATTCAGCATCTGTAGCCTGCCTGGAAAGATATGCCCAACCCTGAGTACATGAGTACAGGAAAAACAAAACAGGTGACCCTTGAGCTCATGCAGATGGCTTCCTTCTATTTGAAGACTAATTCAGCTCTTATTTCCTTTACCAGTTACTTATATTCACATGACATGCAAAAGACTTTAGCTGTAGATCCAATTAAGCAGACAGTGACTCAAGGTTTGGAAGTTGCCAGGAAGGCACTGACATATCCTGCAAACAGATATTTAATGAAAATAAAATGTAGATTTGTCTCTGCATGTGGAATTCTCCAAGTCCAGCTTCTGCTGTGGAGATCATACTTTCAGCAAAACCTTCTCATTCTAGATTTTCCATCTCTATCTGATAAAACAGCATTATACAAAGATAAATAATTCAAGCAAAATGAAAGGTTTATCTGCCCTTCCTTCAGCTGTGGACAAAACAGTGTGCAATGACTCTACTTCAACAACTTTCAGTAAGTTGAGCCTCTCAGGTCTGCTCAGAAGTGGAGGGTCAAAGCCTCCAGACTGAAACAGTGAATCCAAAAGAAATCTTCCTTGCCTGTTACATGCATGTGTCTTGCATAGTGAAAAGAAGAAGACAGCTTCATATTTTGTTACTGTCTTACCAAAGATGCTAATAATACAAAACTAAATTTTTTGGATGCTCTTTAATAAGTTTAATAATCTAATGCCAACTGCTTTGGCTAGGCAAATTTCTCACTGGTTCATCTTGCATCTTCTGCTTTCTCTTAGCTCCCTTAACCAAACAACACTTTGCAACAAGTGTTGAATCATGAGGCAGTCTGTGCAAAAAGTACAGTGATGCTTGAGATGGAACATTTATTTATATTAGGATTAAAAATTATTTCTCATGGTTGAGATCTAGTGCTTCACTGATAAGATCTACCTACCCTAGAAAGCCTAGAGCGGATAAAGCATGAACTAGAGGGTGGAACTTTCCTAAAGTTCAAGACATTTAATCTAAACCTACTGGATTTTGACACAAGATACAATAAAATAACTAATAGGAAATATCACGAATCAGAGTAAGAAAAAGAAGAGCCTAGAGGGAAGTGGAGGCTAGAAGTAGAGGGTACATTATGTGATTTAAACTGGTTTTTATGTAGATCTATACGGTGTAACGCAAACTTCTGAAATCAGTGTACAATGTGCCAGAGATAAGACTCCAGGCATTTTTAATTTCAAAATAAGCAATTCTCCTCATTCAAGAGAAACAAGCAATTGTGGTAATAGTGGATCTGAAATTCTATATCAACAGTAGTTTCTAGAAGTATCAGCAAATATTAGCAATGAAATACAGGCTACAGTCAGCAGCCCAAAAATTTACTCAGATTCAATATCAGTAATTGTTTCCATAAAAATAAAACTCACATTCTAATTATACGTAGGAATTGCATGTGAAATTTCTCTATAAATTTGGTTTGGGATATACATTTTTTATACATAAAAAATACTCCTGTCTATACAGCTGAGCTTGGCAAGCATTTACACTGACCACCATTTTTGAAGGTATTTAAAATCCAAGTGGAAAAGGGTCTGAGCAATACCCTTTAACTAGCTCTACTTTGAGGAGGGTTTCTACTGGAAACCTCCACAGGCTCTTTTCTATTAGGAAAGGAATCAAGATCAAGCTTTTCAGGACACGCTACTTCAATTACTTTTACCCCTGTGTTACTCCTTTTATGTCTTTTTCCTTTTAATTTTATAAAAGAAACAGAAAAAGAACAACATTTAAAAAATCACTTTTTACTTCTTTTTTTCTTCAAACAAACAATGGAAAATGGAACCAGATGACTAAAGCAAAACAGGAGAATACTCTAAAATATGTCTCCTCTCTGAGAAAACTGTTCATAAATTTGCTTCCTCCTTCTGCTACTGCCCTCCTCAGGAAAGCTCTAAACTAAAGATACTTTTCAGCAACAAAATTCATGTTAATAATGAATAACAGAACAGAGCAACATAAGACCAACATAAAAATATTATATGAAATTCAGCTCAACACTTCTGACAATTAAAAAACAATTAACTTTTGAGACTCATGAAAAAGCCAAAATGGGCATCCTTCTATTGTTATACCACCTAACGAATAATTAAAAAATTGATTTAAAAGAATCACTATAAATCTTGACTGTTCAAAAACTATCTACCCAAGCTTTTATCTCTGCTTTTTATTGCCTTTTGGGAGGGACTACCTTTAGAGATTAGGTGCAAATAAACAAACTTTCCTTGTTCAAGCGCTCTGATTATGGAATTTAGCACAGAGATCAACAGGTACAAGGTTGAAAAGAAAACAAGTTGCAGGCACATAAATTCATAGTGAAGTAAAACTATTTTAATAATTTCTATTACATTAATATTACTGCTTGCATTTTTTTCCTTAAGGCTGAAGACATTAATTCATGTTCTTAATTGTTCAGAGGAGCAATCTGATATAACTATTTGGGTTATTTTCTTGTTTTAAATTAAGAACATTAACATTTCCAAAGTAACAAAGTTAAAAACCAGATGCTCAATATTCACTATTGCTATATATATATTAAATATTTTTCTCAAATTTTTTTTAGACAGCAAATTCTGTGAATTTTTTTCTTGACCAACGATATCTTAAGAAACAAAACCAGGATAGCATAACAGAGTATTTAACTAGAACCAGTGATTTATCTTCAGGATTTTAAATAAGTCTCCTAATTCAAAAAGGCAGGCAGCTATCTGTGTTACATTTTCTTATTGCCTATTAGAAATTTCAGCGTTATGAAAAAATATTTTCTGTGCTCCATTCTGTTGTCCACTCTACAGTTCAACCATCTCAGATGTCAAGTATTTTCATCTGCGAGTGAGATCAGATGAGTTCATTATATTCTTTAAAGCCCATAAGATGGTGCTGCCGAAGGCAGTGCCCCTTGATATGCAATAGTTAATTTTATTATTTGGTATTTTCTCTTCAGTTTAAATAGACTACTTGCTGGTACAAAGTATGGACATGCATACTTGCAGGAGCAAGTATGGGGATACAGTGCGGTAAAAAGCACTACTGCTAAATCCCTTGAGACATCACAGTTCCAGGACAAATTTCATGGGAGTGACGCAGAGACTCAGCCATTCAGATTCATCTCAGCTCCTCAGTCTCACCACCTACCTACCTACCACAGATCTCCCACGTCAGGGCACTGAAGCAGAGAAGGCTCTACATAAGCAAAGGAGGAACTGTGACTTTAAAATTCACTCCAGGGTGTACCCAGGGACTACTTCAGTTGTTCTCGGTCCCCTCCACAACCCCAGAGCCACTTCTCACCACCACAAACAACTTTCTTCCACCCAAATGGCTGCATAGCGTACAGTTCTCAACCTATTGCAGAGGAGATATTTGACCCCATTCCAGAGTATTTACTGGTACTCAATGTCTTTTCACACAAGACACAAATTAATTTCATTACTCCCCAGTAATTGTGAAATTAAAATACTCAGCAAATGCACAGTTAAAAACTCCATGAACTATGCAGACAGATGACTCCCGCTTAGTTACCAATCTGGTCAATAAATATATGGATCCTTAATGCACATAAGGAAGTCAGAATCTCTCATGTCACTTAAAAGCAATTGCCCTTTTAGATATTCAGAACAACAAAGTATACTAGATACACTGCTATGAAAAATGCTTCTGACGTCCATAACAAATTATTAATTAAA
Source organism: Laterallus jamaicensis coturniculus (assembly GCA_022605575.1). Lineage (NCBI taxonomy): Eukaryota > Metazoa > Chordata > Aves > Gruiformes > Rallidae > Laterallus > Laterallus jamaicensis. The sequence continues at coordinate 66,961,304 of JAKCOX010000004.1, forward strand.
ACACCACTTTATGTAAAATAGCAGCAGCTCTGTTCACACATCAAATACCCAGAATTTTCCCTAAACTCCTTAACAGCATATTCTTGTTATTTTTAATGGTTAAACATTTACTAGGTGAAGAAAACAACTGTGAAAATTCATACAACTTCATAGAAAATTACAGTCAGATGACATTCACTTAATCTTGCTTTCCCTCTTCTAAATGCTACAACAGCACACCCCAAACTCCGTATCTAATCACAGATTACTAAAAATAACCTAATTTAGCTAATGCCAAGAAATAAACCTTGGGATTTCACACATAGAGCACACAATTAAGAGTACTGTCAGTTATAGCACAAACTTCTGAGACCAAGCTCAGCAGAGGTATAATTGATACATCTACATAAAACACTCCACATCATTACTGCTGGTGGGGAGGAAAAAGAAAGAAAAGGGAAGATGAGGGGAGAGAAAAAAACATAGCCCTAAATGCCCTCCCTGTTGGCAAATGGGTTGAAAAAAGCAAGCATTCACACATCTAGCTTTCCTATCTAATGTCCATGAAAATATGCAAGCAAGACCATGCAGCTCTATCTATATATGAATGCAAATAAACAAAGTTAAGCATATCAAGCACTTATTTTTTAAAAGATTAAGAATACACAAGATCTGGCACATTTTGATAAACAGAATTGGCACAGACTACAAGTAAAGGTACATTCAGTGATTACCTCCAGATTCAGTGCTGAGATCCTGAACGCAGAGAGCTCCAGTGCTGGATACTGATTGTTTCTTTGATGATTTTTTCTTTTCTTGCCCTTTTTTTGTTTGTTTGTTTCAATTTAGTTGCTGATACTTTAAAGCACAGAAAGATTCCAAGACAGCCTTACCTAGACGAAGAGAACCTGGATTTCAGACATAACCGCCCTAAAAATCTTTGGTCAATTTAAAAAAAAAAACAAAAAAGGCCAAAACAAAACGAAGGAGCAAACAAACAAACAAAAGAGCCCAGTCCCAGTTTGCTTCTGCTAGCATAAAACTTCAGATTTCGCTACTGAGATCATTGCTCTATTCTAAGCAGTTTTGCTCAATGTGTGAGTCTAACAAAAACACCCTCTGCAGCTGGAGGGAGCCTTAACTAAGCACGAGCCTGTCAAGCTTTTCCCAGTGACTTCTGTCTACTAAATTCAGACTGATGTTTTGTGAAAGGGGCCTCAACAACCAGGCCCAGATTGCCTGAAAAGTATTTCCTGCCTTTGAGAGAGAGGGAGAAGGAGAGAGAGCCTGAGCGCGAGTCTGCCTGCCTGCGCCAGGGAGAGGAGAGCGCGCAGAGAGGAGGGGGAAGAAAGAAGTTCATAAGACCGAGCATTTCAAGACATTCAGCTTAATACCCCACTGAGCTATTTCTGTCAAACGGGATGATCTGTGCTCTGGTTACATAATGTAAAAATGCTTTCTAACTCCTCCTTCCTTTTTTTACTTTTCTTTTAAAATTAAATATTATATACATCTTGGGTTTTGTGCAAAGATAACAGTCACCCAGAACAATGTGAGAATGTCTTCAAAATGCCTGGTCTTTGGTACCAGGTAGTGAGAAACAGGCAGAGAACAACATGGTCTAAGCTCAAGCAACACATTGCATTGACAAAGGGACTAATGCTATTCTGATGAGCAAATATGCACAGTTAAGATGGACACCGTTTACACACATATGTAAAAATCATATTCCTACTCAAGAGAATAAGCTGGATCTGAGAAAATGAAGACTACAGTTTAAACACAGTCATATTGCAGGCAATAGTATATGTTGCTTTACCTCTTCTGAGAATCCTCCAGAGTCACACAAATCCAGCTCTGCAAAAGCAAAAGGACAGACTCCATCTTGATCATATTAGTATTTTGCTGACATAAAACACTTGTAACTACTTCGTTCCAGTTTGACAGGGTGCCTGAATCACGTCTCCAGAGTAACCCACAGCATCTATATGCTTTGCTTTATACAAATTTAGCAAATATCATCTGTTTATCTTTTCTGCTTTCTTCTGCCTCCTCTGAATGACTTCCTCTTAGCAGTTCCAGCCTGAGAACTTGGATTACCATTTGGTTTTGATTAAAACCAGACGGACAGCTCTGTAAAAGTTTGAGGGTAAGCTAATGGAAATGACTCGTATGGCTTTAATTAGTGTATCTATTAATAATAAATATTAGCTATTCGTATAACAAATTCTACCAATAAACATATGCAAAAAGCATCTTTGGTCGCTGAGCTCATATATAGACAAAATCACTAATTTTTTATTTCATTTAATTCAATGGGAATCATAACAGTAATGACTGTGTATGATTTCCAAACTACAGGGCAAAGCCAACTCTTTTCTCCTCCTTTTCTTTAACAAAAGAAATGAGGTTTCTAAGTTTAATTATCTACCCAGGTGATTTGCTCATACATCATATACCTTCTGATGACCACTTTAGCCAGTGTAAATCTTCTTTAATAATTATCGCCCTGAGTAAATGTTATTGATCGTGTTATTGATTGGTATCTTTGGCTTTTGGCTGGCCTCCATAAGGAATCACAGAGATGCAGATGTAAAGATACCATATAAGCTATGCTATGCAAAATAGTGCCTGGACAGTCAGAGACCAGAAAGTCCCCATTCAGTATGCTGGCCACAACTGGGACAGGATATTTATTCTGAAAGGAGATAGGAAACCTTCATAATTACTAACCGCTGATATATGAGCTTTCTACCAGCCTCCAACAACAGCCTTTTAATTGTTTCTATAAAGTCTTTATTAGCTCAAGTGTGGCATCTCGAGGGCATTTCTTCAGTCAAAGAGAAGCCAGCCCTGTAGGGCTGTCTCTAGCTCCCACTAAGATGGTCATATCTGGAGCTAATTTGTTAAGCTTTAGTCCTTCAGCACATGGAACTTTGTGCTCAAGTCTGCTAAATTTGCCGAGTGTGGTCTTCATTGGTGTACGGGTAATTTTATATATGCATTTTTCAGCCTTAAAATTACAGTATTAAATATAAAAGCTAGTTGCAAAATTATGCAGGCCCAAATGGAAGTGGGTTTGAAATTTTTCCCAGTAGCTTTCATGTACATGGATAGTGGAGGTAGGCAGCCTTAAGTGGAATGACTTACCAGCCTAACCTCTTGCATCTTCAAAGACGGAGGTCTTTGAAGCCCTTAAAAGGAAATGGCATATGTGGTGGTAAACTCTGAACAGTTAGAAGTGCAGCCCTAGAGGTAAATAACTTTTCATAAATATTTTTATTTTTAACTATATTTGGCTAGCCTGAGATCTGAATGCATAACTTTTACTCTCCTGTAAAGTGTGACTTATACTATTTTCCTGAAAGATTTCCAGTTTGGAATTCACTGAATAAATTACAGGCTGTGAAGGGACACCTTTTATTTGCAATTATGCAATTAAAAAAATTATTTTTATGGGAAACAAAAAGCCTTTAGTTTTCTTACAGGTAAAATTTACTAAGTATGTTGGTTTCCATAATACCAAAAAAAGTGACAAAAAAATTTGGAACATACCATTCCAACCTTTCTTTCCCCCCACCCTCTTTCCAGATATTTTAAGGTAGAATTTTAATTTTTTTTTAAATTGTTTTTCTTGAGCTAAACTTCCTTAGTTTTCCATGAGGTAGCTTTGATTTCAATAAAATAGTTTGGGGGGGGAGGTGTCTGTGTGTGTTTGTATTGGGTTTTGGGGGATTTTTTTCAGAACCTGATCACAGGAATAAGATACAATACAAAAATGCACGAGGACATATTTAAAAGTTATGAAATTATTAGGGCATATTCCACTCAGTTTCACAAAGACTTCTTTTCAAATATTTTAACACTTGATGAGTAGCTAAAAAAGAGAAAAATTATGCTATTGCATCTACAGAAAGGAGGAGAATAAACAGTTTGAACACTTGTTCTAAGCTGTTTTAATAAAACTTTATAATGATAACAATCAAGAAAAGCATATAGCAGTATCAGTAATTCCATTGTGTCTTGGACAATCAAAAAACCTGAAAACAGGAATGGAGGAATAAGAAGCAACAAGATAATTTACTAATGAGACAAGTCAATAACACTGCTGTAGTTCATAGAGATTTGCTCCTAGTTACTTCTGAGTTTTAATCAAACAAAAAGATGGTCCTTTTTGTTGGTACCTCTGCATCATGATTTAACCCAAGCCAGCAGCTAAATACCACACAGCTTCTTGCTCACTCTCCCCTGACTGGAGTGGGATGGGGGGAGAGACCCGGAAGTATGAAAGTGAGAAAACTTGTAGGTTGAGCTCAGAACAGTTTAATAATGAATGATAATAACAACAACAATCAAGAGGAAGAGGAGGAATAAGAAGAAAGAAGAAGAAAATGAAGTAACAGAAAGAGAAATAAACACCAAGAAAAACAAGTGATGAAATGAAAACCAATTGCTCACCACTTGCTGACCAATATCCAGCCAGTCCCCAAGCAGTGATCACCACCCCCCAGCCAACTGCCCCCAGTTATATATGGAGCATGACGTCATACAGTATGGAATATCCCTTTGGTCCATTTGGATATCCTTTTGTCCTGGCTCCCAGCTTCTTGTACACCCCTAGCCTTCTCACTGGCAGGGCATGAGAAGATGAAATGTCCTTGATTTAGTGTAAACACTGCGTAGTAACAACTAATACTACAGTGTGTTATCCACATTATTCTCATAAAAAATCCAAAACACAGTGCTCTACCAGCTGCTATGAAGAATATTAACTATCCCAGCAACAACCAGGATACTTTGTATCTCAGAACACAATATAGCTCAAACCTAGGCCATTTAAATCATGTATTCAGACAACTCCAGTTTCTATTTAGGTAATGTTAGATGAAGAATGCTGATATTCTACTCTCATTATAATTATATCTTATTTCTAAAATAATTATAAAATTATAATAATGTAGAAAACCCACAGCATCTATAACATTATTAATGCATATATAATTTTTTAATACTACTTTAAGCTGAGTACCCTCCATGACATATTATGGAAAGAGCAACTAATAGACACTTTATATGATACTGTGTAAAATGAACTACTGATATTCAAGAAATTTCTGTTGTAGCTGTATGTAAATTTTAGTAGAAAGCAGATATGGGTACTTCCAGCCACTCTTCAATTATTTGAAGATGTGACTGATTGTTCTTTCTAAATCTAGAACTATGCATGGTGACAGTGCTCCTCCAGATCTAGGTTCTTACTCAAAAAGTCAAGGAGAATTTGTCCAAATCATACAGCTGGTTTATTGAAATGCATTAACTCACAGTATAGCTATGATTTATTCCAAGTGAAATTGAAGCTTCTTGAGTGAAACAGAATTGACAGAGTTTGCGGACTCAGCCAGTGTTTTCATGCTTAAAGAGCAATCCAGCTGAGAAAGTAATGTGTACTAACACCCACCCCCCAATCAAATCAAACCAAAAAACCAGAAACAGAAAGAACAGCACCTGATGTCTAGCTTTTATTTGTATTAATAGAAGTTACCACATGAAAAATATGAAAGCTCTTACTGACATATTTTTTTTAACTAGTGCATATTGTTAAGCCTAAGATATTTCCCCTAATGACTGAAGTCATTAAACTTCAGGACACTGCTGAAAATAAAGCAAGACAGAGGCAGACAGCACTATTTTTTAGCCATTTTCATGTTTCAACATTTCCTTTTGCTTCACAGTAGAATCACCCGATTTCATTAAAAATTTCATACTTTTGCATTTTAAATATATCAAATGAGTTACTTCATTCGTGCCAAGATGGCACTTTATGGATGAAACACAAGAGGGAGCCAAGGGAAGAAAGGGAAAGCAGCGTTCAGCAGGCATTCACAGAATGGCACAACAGAGAGGCTGGGTCAGTGGCCAGGTATGAGAGAGCCCCAGATATCATGTACTTGTACTCCTCAGGGACATGAGCATGTCTGCTGTATCCTGCAGTAAAAATACATTGCACAAAGTAGTCTAAAAAAGGCTCTTTACAATTTGCCAATTACAAGGAATTTATAAAGGTTTATTTCAGCAAAATGGCACTCATTTGACACATAAGGCTACATTTATATGCAAAACTCCTTACTGCTAGGAAACTAACTGAACCAGCTGTAACTGGCACTGCTTAAGAAATGTCCTCATCAACCTTTAGGTAGACGCTTTTCAGGACTCAAACTCACTAGGACAAGCAACAATATCTGTGTGTATCACTAAGAGAAATAATGTAGCATTTAATACATAAAACCGTTTCGTTTGGAATTTGCTAATTACAGTTCTGCAGTTTGGATTATTGAATTCTAATTGTCAGAACCCCTTAACTTCTCAATAATTTAGACAGAAACACTTATATAATTGTTTAAATGCCTTGAGTCTTCAAAGTGCTTATATACCTTCTTGTTCCCACTGACGTGGTAACAAAAATTGCTATGCCATCAAAGGGAAAGAACAAAGTTAAAACCATTTATTCAAAGATCTTAATTGTTCCACAAAAGATAAACTCTTGAAATCTAAAGCTGCTCTTAAGGCAGGCAGGAACACCAAAATAATATTCCAAATGAAGATTAACATTGATTGAAAGGATGAAATGACTTCCAAAATTCATAGATGATAACCCTTATGAAGATTACCAATTTTCCCATTTTTACTAGTGTTTGTTCTACTTCCTGTTTCTGACTTTTTGGTCATTCAAATTCGGGATTGAATGATAAAAAGAAGGAATTTGTTTATAAAACATTAGACTATTTAAAGAGTATTTGTCAGAGTTGGTTACATTTTCCCTGACATGGACTGTTAGCCATTGTTCCAAGAAAATCTCACTCTTAAAAGTTTCAAATATTGATAGCATTAAAAAAACCTTCTCTTCATCAATTTTCATATGAAATCCATTCAGGTTACTCTATTTTAGTAGGGTGAAGCATTATAGAAACAACAAAGGTGGGATGCAATTAAAAGTCCTGCAGGCAATGGAACCTTCCTCAAATTAGATCCCAAGTGTATCTGTTAGTGGACATGCTGGCCCATGAACACACATTTTTTTCTTGTTTTGGCAAGCTGATAGTAGAACCTGTAAGAGTACAATTACTGCAATCTGTAATTTTGAGATTTCTAGATAAATAACACTAAAGTTCAGCAAGACATTGCAAAGCTATTTGGTCAATACTGTTACACAATGAGGTAAACTCAAGTTAACCGCAGTTTCAAGAGCTAATCGAAGAATAAGTGGTTCCAGTCTCACTGGAATATACTATCCAGATTTTGGCCTTGCATCTACCTTTTAGTAATCAATCAGTGTATCTGTCATAACTTGGCAAGAAACTCTGAAAGCTGTGTATTGCTGAACTGTATTTTACATTTCCTGTTGTGAAGACTCTGTATCTTCTATTCTGGGGATGTCTTTCAAGCGATTAGTAATTTTTAAATCAAGCCCTTGTGAAGAAACTTTTTATTTTAAAGATCACAAATTTCAAGCAAAATTAAAGCATGATGAAGTAACTGCCCTCTGTTTTTGAGCACTGTACAAAGGTATTGTGGCCACAAGATGAGTTAAAAATAATTGCATGGGTGCGGGATGGTATATTTTATTCTCACAGAGCTGACAAGCACTGATAAAGGAGGAGGCATGCTTACAGATGGTAAATATTAAGGATAGTGCCATTAAATGTTGGGTATGAGTAGACAATATGCAGTCAGGTTCTTCAACAGTCTTCAGCTCTCAGTGAAGACAATTCTTTCCTTAAATCTCATTTGTAATAATGTTCTTGGAAGGACACGGTATTACATTTAAGTGAAAAGTCACGTTTTGTTACTGTTATTGTTCTTGTGATAGGATTGAAATAGTTGCACTAATCTCAGGGGAGAGACTTCAATTTACAGCAATTTCGGATGTGGTCCATTTGTTCCAGAATTTTGCAAGCTTTTTGGATTCTTCCTTTCTAATTGCTTTCAGACCTATCGAACAACACAGGATCTCAATGGCTTTGTATTTTCATCATAAACAACAGGAGACCTTTTAGACCTACAATCATAGAATCATTTAGGTTGGAACAGACCTTTAAGATCACTGAGTCCAACTGTTAACCAAGCACTGCCAAGTCCACCACTAAGCCACATCCCTAAGTGCCACATCTACACGTCTTTTAAATACCTACAGGGATAGTGACAACCACTTCAGTAGGCAGATGGTTCCAATGCTTGATAACTATTTGGTTAACAAATTTTTCCTAATATCCAATCTAAACCTGTCCTGGCACAACTTGAGGCCATTTCCTCTTGTCCTGTCACTTCTCACTAGGGAGGTCAGCCCTCACCTCTCTGTAACCTCTCTTTAGGTAACTGTAGAGAGCACTTAGGTCTCTGGGATCTTTCTCTTCTCAAGACTAAACAGCCCCAGTTCCCTCAGACACATAACATTCGTCTTCCAGTCCCTTCACCAGTCTAGTTGCCCTTCTCTGTAGGGCGGGGTGCAAAGCTGAACACAACACTCAAGATGGGGCCTCACCAGTGCTCAGTACAGGGAAATAATTTCTTCCCTAGTCCTGCTCACTGCACTGTTCTTGATACAGACCAGGATGCTGTTGTCTACCTTGGCCACCTGGGCACACTGCTGGCTCATAAAGCTGTTGATCCAGTTCCTAAACCCTCTTTCTGTGGTTCGATGCACAAGAGCATTCAATAACAGCCAAGTGGTTATCATTCTCTCTCATTGCAATTCCCAGTAAGTTTACACTAGTTGAATAGAGAAACAGAGCCCTCCGCCCAACTCCTGGGAATGCTTGCAGTAAGAAACTATGGTAGTGGACTTCTCCCTAGGATTTAATCTTAAAAAATTACCTGAGTACCAAAAGAATTTTACAAATACAGGATATGCTCAGTCTTACAAACCACTAAGTCAAATCCAGTTCAAACAGGTATATTTCAGCAGTGCTATGCAGTTCTAGGAGACAAAAACCTACATTAGTGAAATTATCACCATGGCTACATCTAGAAGTAATGGACACGAAAACTGAACTCTTCATCAACCTGTGAGCTGCTTGGAAAAGAATGGATTATGAACGCAAAGGTAAAACCACTGTCTATTAAATTGTTCTTGGGGGGTGATAATTATATGCAAGAGACTATGGCTAAGTAGTCATAGTCCATTAATTTTATTAATTTTGTATCAGAGCTTAAAATCAGAAAATTAAAATCAAAAAGGGATAAAAAAATCAGTTCAAAGTTTACATTTCAAGTCTCCTGCATATAACTCTCTGCAACCACTTATTGACTTTGTTGGTCACAGTCATTCCAAACCACTTGGCAGACTAAGGGACAGAAAACTGAGAGCTATGCAAATTAAGCTTAAGATCACTTCTTTGTATATCCTAACTCAAAGGATGTCCAGTTAGGTTAGATTATGTCAAAAATGGCCAGTGGACTCCATCTTGCAAAATGCAAAATCATAAAATATTTAATACTTCAGTACTGCTGTTCCAGAGAACATTACAACTTCATATATGCCTGGGTAAATGTACATCTTGTCTGAATGTCTGAGAAGTACTTTTCAGTAGTCAACATTGTGCCAAATATCCCATTAAAAGAAAAAAAACCCAAAAAAACCCCCAAACCAACCCAAACCAAAAATGCATTGTACTAGTTTATCTATGTCTTCAGGAATGTTAATCTACTTTTCAGATTAATTCTCCATCCACTGAAGCTCAAAATTTTAAGATGCACACCTAGCTTAATATGTGGTGCTACTGTCAGTTTTTATCCTCTACAACACAAAACGACAAGGCCCTGTTTGTTTTGCAGTTGGATATGTACATACTGTTTAACATTTCTACAAAAGCTATAAAGTTCGTGCAAAATCTGCTTTTATTTTGCTTTTTGGCAAAATACTCCAAGATTTTAGGTTTTCAGCATCACATTTCATTCCATTAGTAATCCATTTCATCATCAGAGGCAATAATAAAATACTTATAGTGGTGCTGTGTTCTTAAAACAAACTAAGCAAGGCTGTTTGTCTGTTTCCTGAGAAAATACTTGGGAGACATAAATATAATTATCACTGTTTTCTTGTAGAAACCACCGATTACTCAAAATAAACTTAGACTTCCCAAACAATAGGGAATTTTATTGGATTACTTCAGACAAATTCCTTCCTGGTGTCATTTTATTTAGTGTCATTAACCTTAGCTGTGCTGTCTTAAAGCAGTTTGTGTAATCATTAAAAGAAATATGTTATTTGATAATGCTCATTTAAGTGACAATATAAGCCATCATATGTGATGACTGAACAATCAGTCTATACAAAACATAGCATTCATTCAGATCAAAATTATATGTTTTGAATACAGCAAGAAGTTCATGGGTACAACCAGTGAGAGATCGAGGCCTTCAAAAGGATAAACTTAGGCAAATTACATTTATAGCTTTTAATGCTGTCCTTATGTAATCAAATTTAGGAGTTACTGCCTCAAAGATGAAGATTTCTGTGGTTTTTAGAGAAAGACCATGGGGGGAAATTAAACCAAACCAGTTTTAAAGATATTTTTGACAAAAAATTCCTTCTATAATTTGTATTTTACATAACAGGAATTTTTCTACAAAAGGGGGGAAAGGAGCTTTTTAACAAAATAATCAAGCACCAGAGACATTCTATTTAGGTAGGAACTGAGAATAGCCTTATAACTTCAAACTACATGTAATATTGGTATGCAAATAATGGTAAGTTATATTTTTATAGGGTAATCACTTACTCAGAGTAGCTGGATTTATTCAGATGTGTTTGCATACTGAAGCTTGTACCAAACTCTATCAGCAGCAACTGATAAATATAAATTACATAAAGAGCAAAAAGTAGCCGTTTTCTTTCCATTGAAGACCATAGTAAAAAGTAGAAGGATCATCAGAGCAATTATTATTTACAGTAGTAAGTACTATGCTTACATCTACAGACGAAAGTTTTCTTTGACAGAGAGGTAGTCATTCTTTTTCTGAATTACAAGCACATATCTGGGCTTTATTTTTCCAGTAAGTGTGGACAGTCTAATTCTTTATGCCAACAAAAAACTTTGGAAAAAAGCTAAGATGCCATACTTCTCTAACAGATAGGTATTACAAAAGTATGCTTTCTTAACTTCCTTGGTTTTATGAAACTTATTATTAATCAAAGGCAGCAGCTCCTCAAAATCCAGCACAATATGAAAAATCTGTTATACCACTGTTATACTGAAATTTAATCTGAATTTGATACAAAGTGACTAGAGTCTGTGAACAACTATACATATTCTCAGGGTTTTACACAAGAGAAAGAACTGTGGTGTTTTTAGTAGTTCTGAAAAGGCTCTGAAAAGTGGTAAGGATAAAAAGGTCCCATATCCACCCAATATCAAAAGCTTTCAAAGACATACATAGAATGTGCTTATCCTTAGTCCCAAAGGAGAGAATGTTTGTCTGGAATGCTCTTTAGATATTTCAGCTAAAATAGAAGTTTCCCAGAAAAATAAAAAAATGGTAGCATGGCTGCAGTTACAACCATCATGCAGAGCACTTCACAGCATTTAGACATAAGGTTATTAGCTATGACAATTTAAAAACTCCTTAATATCTATTAATTAAATAAATAATTACTAATTTACTAATAGCCATAAATAATTAATAAACAAATTAAGCATCTCTTTAATCCCAAGAGCATACTGACACTAAGAAATGGGCCTGAATCTGCTTTTAAACTTGAAATGATGGGGTATGCAAGATATGGATGAAATTTGTATATCAGTACAGGTTTGGTGCATGTCAACCCACAGAACCACAGAATCACAAAGTTGGAAAATACCTTTAAGATCATCGAGTCCAACTGTTCCTGTCTTATGCTAAACCATATCCCGAAGTACCCGATCAACCCTTTTTTAAACACATGGAGTTGAAAGACTTAAACCAATTCTGGAGTTAAGACTAAGGTTGTTAGTGTTTTACTTATGCATGTAGCGTTAGGCATTGTCTCAGGCTGTGTTTTAGTTATGGAGTCAAAAAGAAATTGTTTGCTCATAGTCCAGATCCCGACACCATATGGATCAGAACCCCCCCATCCCCATGCTTAAAGTAAAGGCTCATCATCCCACCCTGTCCTGGACCTGTGGCCCATGGCTTCCTAAAAACCTTAATGTTCTTCTGCAACTTGGTTTGCAGTCTAGATCAGAATTTAAAGGAATCAAGTTGGCCAGCTTGGTCTACTTATGGCAGCAAACAAAAATAATTATTATGTTTCAGACATCAAAATGGATAATATTTCAAACTCTACAGCACATGTTTTTTCTACTCTTTAAGCTGCTCTCAACTATGACACTCTGAGGACAAATCATCCCTTCCCTTCTAACACAGAATTTTATTTTCAGATACAGCTTTTCCTTACATAAAGAGAGGCAAAAGTATTTGTTTATAGAACTTGCTTTAACATGAAGCTCCTGTAAACCTATAAATATAGAAATTTTAATTACATATACAATAATCTCAGACATGCCATTAAATTCCCTACTGGTGACCTTTGTATTTCTTTTTATGAATATTTTTGCAGCATTCCAAAAATTACTACTTATGTTTTCCAAAAAAGAAAACTCAAACCAACAACCAGATAAATCAGCACAGGTTTGGCTCCAAGAACTGCTTTTTATTTATAGACTAGATTTTCCCATCTGTGTATAAAATTACTTTTAGCCCTATAGTTAGTATTGAGATCATACAAATTAGAAAAGATGGAGAGAGATTGACATGCTAAAAGACATTGGCTAGCTTTCAGATAGGAAATGGGATCTGAGATATGTCATCTGAGAAAGAATTACTGGAAAACTAAGTGGGATGTAGATGTATGTTTTTAATTTTTGTTAGGAATTCTATGGGTGAAGATTTTAAAAATACTTAGGAAATAGTAACCATAAAGATAAATGAGATTTTATGGGAGGGAATGACTTTATAACGCTTTACTAATCCTACAGATATAAAAAGCCTCCAGGGTGCAAAGAAATGCATTTAAGCAAAATATAAATATAATAAAAATACTTAGGAAATTAAAGTTGCTCTTGAATCTTAATACAATTTCATTCAGAATTTTTATGAATTAAGAATGGTCTCAATTCATGATTCACATCATCTAAGGCAACACACTGCAGACAACGTTTCCTCCATTTGTAATTAGATATATCAAGGCCTGTTAAAGATGCAAATTCTGGCTTGAGTTTCTGAGCTAAATGGATGACTTCGGAGGAAATTGGAGGGCTAAAGAGAAGAACTACCAGGAAAATCCTTTTTTTGAGGTGATCCTGTTCTTAAATTCTCTCATGACTTTCAACTACTAGGAATCTGCTCCTGGCCACTGTGAGAGATGGGATATTGGGCCAGATGTACTACTTTTAGTCTGACTTAGTCTTGTTAGACAGTACCGCTATTCTCATATTATGCTTCCTTATGGCTATGTCTTCCTTGTACAGAATACCTAATTACAAATTCTAGAAAATCCAACATTTCTGGCAACCCTTTTCCTGTTTTTATTCCCCCCTTAAAGAGATAAAAGGCTGAAGCTTACAATATTGCAACATTTTAGTTGACTATTGGTTTTGTCCGCTTACTGACTTAATAAAAACTGAAAAAAACTAATATTTTTATGAACAAACTTTTTTCCTAACCAAACTTTATGAAAATTTGAATACAGTAAGGACTGGGTCTGCTTGAACTCAAAAAGATGAGCTTTCATGATTTATCAGGCAAACTGCGCACACTGTGTAATGATCTGTGGATGAGGTTTAAGTGGCCACTCCAACATTTAGGCTGGTGTTGAGAAGTCTGCCTGTTGATGCATCCTAAATGAGAGATCCCTTCACTCACCACAGATGCATGGTAAGTCAAGTGATCTCCTCCTGCCTCTTTCGAGAGGGGGAATAAAGTTCTTCATTCCCTCCAAGGAATTCGCCACACTTTCCAGGGAAAGACTTCTTCCAGACACTTCTGCATGAAGGGCACAGAACACAGAGAAAGATGATTCTGGGAAAAAAAATATATTGTGCTTTTTTTTTAAACCTTCCTCTCCTTCCCCTAAATCCAGCACGAAACTAACTATAGAAATATCTCCATTCATCTCAATTGGCTGCTAGTACTGAAACCTCAGAATGATAGACATCAAAACCTTTTTGTTCTCTAGACCCCACTACCTCTCTACAGCACACTTTGAGATAAGCTATAAAGACCAGTAAAAGAGACCAGTAAAAGAGAAGTTTCAAAACACAAATGCACACATATTAAGCCAAAGGAAAAAAGACAAAAATATGAGAAAAATTTTACTCTAGTCCTTCTAGTTGCTAGGTGGTAATTACAAGGATGCTGTGATGAAAACAAGGAAGCCACCAATAGCTGCAGTAGGTTTTTCAAACGTGGCTTCCATCCAGGACTCTATAAGGACAGTTTAATCACTTAATGCAGATTTTGTTAGTGGATCATGGCATAAGCTTACTTTTTTATAAATATGAGCATATCTGTAACATGCACACTAAGTGTGTTAGTAGATTCCAGTCATACACTACACACCATGCAACCATATTGTATACATCTCAGTTATGCTGAGCTATGTATTTCTTAGAGTAGCTTTTTTCCAGGAAATAAAACCCAACAAAACACAAATTCCCCCAACATTTAAAAGAATACTGGTAGGTTTGGTGGTTTCCACATTAATCTACCCCCAGAACTCATAAGGAAAATAAAATGCAAATAATGTCTCCATGAGCTGAAATGAAGTATCTGGTAAATCAATGATGAAGAAAAAGATGTTGATTATTAAGAGTTAAATATATAATTTCTGCATAACATTGAGCTAGTTCACTATTTCACACAAATGGCAAGTTACTCCAGGAATGTCAGGGATAATTCAATTCTGATTTCTCACAGTATTGTCTTTTATACTTAGATCCTCAGCGTCTAAAAGGATTTGAGCTATCACAGAATACTCATTCTCAGTAGCTTTCACTCTGCTTGAACTCTGAGTTTAGCATCCTTAAACTGGCAGTAACCAGCCAATAGGTTCAAAAGTTAAAGGAAAGACAGACACACTGTGTTGCATACATCCCACTAAGAAACTGACCTCAAAAATAAATGAGTTTGAAGAAAGGGCTGGGCCTAAACTATTTGCCTTTGAAAAACAAAGAAGAATAAACAGTCGCAATACATCAAAACTATTAGTAAACAAACAAGCAAAACATCAAAACAAAAAAAAACCCAGGAAGAAACAGCTGAAAAACATTTCATCTGTGCTTTTCTACAATGGAAATTTTAACTTCCTTCAATCCAAATGGCTTTATTTTTAAGACATCCTTCCTTATTACTTGTCTTTAGCAACTAATATTGTGAAAAACTATCAAGACATGTTTTGATTCCTTTCACATAAAATTTTATGTCCACACAAGTGTTCTTCCATTTTTTCAAAAATGCCAGTGAGACAGGACTATCAGCTATTCACAGAGCTTTTCACACAGCATTTGCAATACCAGTGTCTGCATGATCTTTTCTATTTAGTCTGGTCTTGTATTATGGTGCTTCTGTCTATATTTTTAAGTAGTGTTGACCAGTAAAATTAAACCATTAAAGAAAAATAGCTGGGGAATGAGATCTATATTACATGAATCATAGATCAGAAAATCTTCTGAATTTGAAGGGATCATGCAGTCCACAAGGATCATTGATTCCTACTCCTGGCTCCACACAGGGCCAGTTAAGTCAGAGCATGGAACTGAGCACATCATCCAGATGCTTCTTGAACTCAGTCAAACCCTGTGCTGTGACCACTTGCCTGGGGAGCCCTGTTCTAGTGCTCAACCACCCACTCAGTAAAGAACCTCTTTCTGATATCCAGTCTAAACATCCCCTGTTGTAGCTTCATACCTTTCCCTTGGGTTCTATCACTGGTCATAAAAGAGAGGAGATCAGTGCCTGCTGCTTTGCTCCCCTGCATCAGGAAGCCATGGACTTTTATGAGGTCTCCCCTCAGCCTCCTCTTCTCCAGGCTAAACAAACCAGGGGACTGGTCCTCATAGGACATCCCCTCCAGACTCATCACTTCATGTATTTCAGAAGTTTAGGGTTTTTTAATTAATAGTAGTTGGCTGTCCTGGGATGAATGTATTGTGTGCTCCATGTGATGCAGTTTAGTTTCAAACCTAAGGGGGTAGTAATACTCCTTGAGCCTGCTTTGGAAATGCAATGCAAAACATAATAAATAGGAATGACAGAGATTTGCTTCAAAACATGCTCCTGATTTGCACTTACCCGCTATCAGAGACCTATTGGGAACCTGGAAGAAAAAAAAAAAAAGAGACCTCAGTAAGGGGGTTTCTGAAACAACCTGTCTTCTGGCACATTTTGTTGGTTTTACCCTTATTGATCTTGATTAGACATTTGGGTGATTTGCTAATCTATCTTTAAAGACACAATTTATTGAATTCATTATAATTACCACTATAATATTTTTTCACTAAAAATGCTGATTTTTAGTGGAAAATAAGATGACATACAGCTTTCATCTTTGAAGGGTTTCCGTTTTCCTTTTTGCAGAATAAATATTCTATTCATCCCTTGCTGATGCTTTCTTCCTCTTTCCATTCTTGATATTTTCATTGGCAATATTTGGTTCTTGCATGGTATTTTAAAATAGAGTACATTTCTCCAAATTTAGCTTAGAAAGACTTTTTCTTCCTCGCTCTCATATTTCCTACTTTTCTTAGTCTGACTACCATGATTGTTCAGAGCTTCCCAGCTGCCAGTCCTAGAAATGGCAAAACTGACAATAATAAAGACTGTTTTCACAGCTATTTTTCAAGACTGCATGTTTAACTTCAGCAAAATCAGAATAAGCACAACAGTAGGCTCTAAGTTTTTATAATATCTGAGAAACAATGATTGTTCCTCAGAGAGTACCAATCTCAAAGTACAAGGGACAAAGTAAATAAAACATACCGGAGTAAATAACAGCATTGCATCCAATTTGTTTCTCATTATGAGAATAAGACAATGGAAAGATTTGAAAGCAATAGAAACTGAAGATACATAGAAACAAACTCTGTTTCATTCCCATACTCCATTATTTATAAGAGCAACTCCAATTAGTGTTTCTATACCAACATAAATGTTTAAGTTGCAAGGAAGCTCCCTGCTGAGCTAGTAAAGATAACTGTGGAATTTGATCTTTTGAACAAAAGTTTATACTGATAAAACAATCCAGATTCAGAATTAAAGGAACATTGGCACACAGTGTAACTCAGCACTGCTTGTAAAATTCTATATTATTTCATATCATTACTGAATTTACTAATTAGATTTCTCTAAAGGACAAAGGAATAAAGAGTCTCTAGCAAAGGAAAATACATCATGGTATGAAAGTGAGGGAAACTAATAAAAGAGTATTTTATCAAGTGACTTTTAAATTGTAAGTTTCTCCCTCTATTCACATGTTTAGTTACATACACATACAAATACATATCCAAGTACATCAAACGCTTTCATATCCACTGAATTCCACAATGAGGTTTTGGGTTTTTTTGCTGTTGCCTTTAATAAATCAAAATTTTAATTAGAAAATTCCAGTCTTTGCATACTAGACATGAACTCTCATCATACCAAGATAATTGGTTGACTTGTGAACTTATCCTTTCTATACCTATCAGCATGGTTTTAAAGAACATATTATGGTAAATTCTCACTGACTCAGTTTCCTTTATGTTTTAAGGAGAGATGGTATTTCCTTTCCTTCCTTAAAATTGAAGATAGTTGGCAGTGATTCAGCGCTGCCTGCCATAATTTCTTAGAAGATAGCTAAAAACAAAAATAAAACACCTAACAGAAGTTCAAATTTGTTACAATAATCTAAGGGAGGTTCAAAGCAGAGTGGGAATGGAAACAGTCGAGTATGCTTTCCTGTATGTCTCGGTAACCCACAGAGTCCATTAGGTGTATAATTTGCAAAGATCAAAGGGATTTTCTAAATCCTTTTCCCATATTGCAGTTAGAAAGAACATGTAGTTACTACTAGCTCTCTCACAAAACTTTGTCTTTTGGAGAGAAAGTGTTCTTGATACACAGTGATCCCTGTAATTAAAATAGTATGATAAAACTCACCAAGACAAATTCTTCATCAGTGTGTTAGCTCTGTTTTATACCACAGAACCACCAAACATGAAGAAAGGAAGAGGAAAAAGGAAAAGCAGAGGAAAATGGAAAAAAAAACATATGTCTGTATGATTGTATGATGCAGTCAGTATGATGTGCTAGAAATGCTAAAAATATATTTTTATACAATTGGTATAATTCTTGATGTGATTTATAAAGTAATTGGTCTTGCAAATAACTAGTTTTACCATCCTGAAAGAGTGATAATAAGGAACTATTCACTTTACTCAGCTATATTGTCTTGGGTATACTTCCTATTTTCCCATGCTTCCTAGTTGAACTTCAAGGAGCAAGAGGAAAAAAACCCTAATTCCAAACAACTGAAGGAAAGATCTGCAAATTGTTATATAGCCAAGTCTGCTACAGCACTTTGTTACTGAAGCAGGGTTCCTAATGGTTGAGCAACTAGAAAAGTACTTAAGAATGGCATATAAAGGAAAGACAGACAAGCTCCTTCTGAAAAGGAAGTATAGTCTTCCAAAATAAGGTCCACTCCAACTCAACTGGAACTGGACTACTTGAAATATTGCAGCATCTCAGTAACAGCCTTGTTAAATGCAACCTATACTTAATGTTTTACATTTCCCGTTGTCACTGACTCCAGTTTTATAATCAAAAGCTCAACTCCTTAAATCATTGGGATAAATACGGGGGGTTTATTTTATTTTTAGGTTAAGCCAGAGAAAACTGAAAAATCTGTAATGCTTTTGGTTTTTTTGGATAGGTAAACCTCCCAAGTAACACAAATCCCAAGATTTGTGAATCTTAGAACTTTAAGCTACATTCTTCAGTAAGAGAGAAACCCTCTTACAAGTCTGTTTAGCAGTGGTCACCAAGGACTGTGATGCCTGGATGACTCTCCTCAGACAGGTGTAATTCCATTGTTATTTCTGAGGACACAACAGATGATACTAAAATTTAGGAAGAGGAACTCAGTTTTATTCTCTAATTTATTTATGTCATAGTTATATGCATGAAGTGACTTACAGTGACTAATACTTAAGAAAATAAAAGTTTCAAATACATTTTTCTCTTTTAAGTAGACCTATTCAGTTAGCAACATGCATAACAATTTCTCCTTCTACACTTACTCAGAGCTAAGAAATTTAACCTCATAAACAGATGGAAGCAATCATATATCATATGTGGTCTGAGACAACTGGAAAAATGAGCTAGTCCGCCGGATGAAAAATCTTGAGAACAACTGATTTGCTACAAGCTCAGCATTCAAGGCCAAACAGTTTCTCAGCTCATGAGATTTTACTCACATTGCAATGAGTTTTCCCATTCCAGCAAAAGTCAAAGTAGAATTCAGCACATTTAAAACCCTTTTAAAATGGAAAACTTCTGGAAGATTTGGAGGTTTATCCTGACAGATATAATGAACTACCAACACTTTCCCTTGAATAACTGCAATTTTTTTAGGGGCACTTCCATCCTGAAGTTTCTTTCCCACCTCTGTCTCTCTTTTTTGTTGGTTCCATATAATACTATTCACAATTCAGAAGATTTAATGTCTGCTTCTTTGAAGCATTAGTTTTGTTCATGAAATACTTTGCAACTTGCTTCTTTTATCCAGTTGTAAGAAGCCTTTAAACTCTCCTACCTATGATAAGGGTCAGATAAGGTTGTTCAAGGACCCTGGGTATGTTTTCTCTTGCTGTCCGACCTGCATACTCAGGCCATGTGAGTTCAGAATAGATGGAGATTTTCATTCTCCATCAGTGATTTGACTTTTGCAGCCTGACTAAAAGGGAGAAGCTGAGTCAGCGTAAAGATTAAGTGAACCAAGGGAACAGTATAGGAATGGTAAGGAAGCTTCCCAAATCCTCAGGACTGATTAGCAATGAAGTGGCAGTGATGGAAACTTTGCTTTTTGCAGACTCCGAGGATTAATGAAATACACTGTAGAGTACAAGGCATAGAATCCATCACCTATCAGATGAGTCTGAGATTATAGTTTCTTCTAGTCACTGCACTGCAAAGCACAATAAACTAATGCATATCCCCTTAGCACCTACTACTTGCTGGGGAGGAAAAATAAAAAAAATACCTGTGGGAGGAAAAATAATGATTCCTGTATACTTAATTCATAAATTTTCTTCGTACAGGATTTCTTGCACATGGCAAAAGATGATCAAGAGTGATTCACTGACATCAATCATACTTTAGAGGTGAAGTTTATTAATTTTTTTCAGTAATCATTTCCTGTTTGGCATGCACATGCAGCAAAGATGATCTGTCTGGGTAACATTCCATGGGAATGAAGCTACATTACTTTAAAAAGGTGTTTAGTCAAAAGACAGCAATGCAACAATGGAAATGTAATACATATTATGTACATTAATACATAGCTTGCACATGTCATAGCTGAAAATATATTTTCATAACATTTTCACAAATGTAGTGTTCAGAAAACAAGATTAGGAATGTAAGTTAGTTTAGAGAGTAAGACACTATTACCAGTGTTATGGGTGATAAAATCATTCTACAGAGTTCAGTGACGGCACAGTATTTAGTGTCATGTCTTCCTTCATAGTTTGTTGCATTACTGGAGCTTTTGGAGAGATAAGAACAAGAAGCGAGTCACCTCATATGCTATTAGTAATTGCTTAGTCCTAATGAAGTGATTTCAAAGGAAACATTTTACTGTTATAAAGCTTAAGCAGTTTGAAGATATACAACATGCATTTTCCTTATTTAACCAAAATTGTCGGTGGGCAGCATGTTCTTGTGCCACTCACAGAGTCAACAGTTACTGCAGCATTTTAAGGTGGCATGAGAGTCTGACAATGAAATCATTTGATGAGTGAGGGTGCCAGAAGAAAGCAGCAGAATCAATGCAAGCTGTCTCAAGAATGAAAGTTTTTAATTATGCAGAAGGAAAACCGAGTGAACACTACTGGCAGTGTTTGTTCCTGAGCTGAAAGCAAGGTCTCTTTAGCTAGATGTAAGATTGTCTTCTGTTGTGGACTTTCCTGTTAATCAATGACATTTGTCTGAAGAAATGAGAGCCAAAGACACAAATTGCATACGTAACAAAGGCATACTTCCATCCATCCTTGTTTGCTAACTGAAGCAATCTCTGGAACAA
Organism: Laterallus jamaicensis coturniculus; assembly: GCA_022605575.1. Taxonomy (NCBI): domain Eukaryota; kingdom Metazoa; phylum Chordata; class Aves; order Gruiformes; family Rallidae; genus Laterallus; species Laterallus jamaicensis. The sequence goes on from JAKCOX010000004.1 coordinate 66,982,599, forward strand.
CTCCAGATACTAAGAATGGTACCAATTAATACCAACTGAATCTGGTAGGTTACTATTTTTCTAGGTTGTTCAAAAGAATGAATTATAAATAATAATCATATCCAATATTTTTGCAAATAATCACAGAATAGTACCTTTTAAATTTTCTGCATTAAGCTCCACTGATGAATGAGAAAGTGTTTTTGATGCATTGCCACCTTTAAAACTGCCATGACATTCGGATACTATTTTGTAATTTTGTCTGTTATAATTAAACATTTTAGTTGTTGTACGCAACCAGTGTTAGATTTTAATGCTGAAAAGTAGTTAATACCAGGCATGCACAGTTGCAGGGGAAAAAAACCCCTAAAACATGCAAAACAAAAAACCACACACAGAAATTCCCCCAAACACATCTATTCCAGGACCATAATGTTAAATGCTCACCCTTTAACTGTGCCAGTGTGGTTTTGTGGTTTAATATACTATAGCATGTGAAAGGTGAAATAGAGCTATAGCAAATATTTGTCTCTATGCTCACAAAAACTTAAACATACCTAAATATAACTGCTTCAGTAAATCTTTCCAAAACCCATCATCAAAAAATACTAGATGAGTTCACAAGTGAACTGTGTATATATATATACATACATCTCTATATATCTACATACATACACACACATGCTTCTCCCCCTCCCCATTTGGACTACAGAAACCCAAAAATTTCACGTGAAAGCAATGTGTGGACAGTGCCCGCACTCACTGTTAAGCAGCACATACATCTGTGACTAATATCCAGATCATTCCATTTGTAGGACCCAACACAATAAAAACGGTGGATGAAGTTTAAAGAATTTTGTCAAGAATTTGTGGGTGGCCAGTCAGTATGACTAAGACACAGGCACTTTCTAGCTGCTTCAAATAGAGTTCAGGCTGACTGGGCAGAGTCCCACATGGCCAGTATGGAAAAAGTAGAAACCACAAAAAACCCCCACCCCATCAACAAAAAAAAAAACCAACAAAACATTGAATTTTAAGCATGTTCCTGCATAGCTTACTCTTGATAACCCTTCTTCTCAAAGTCACACAGCCAAAGTAGTGGAGAGGGGAACTATTTTACATTTTTGTAAAAAGATTGTTAGGAAATTGAAGGGAATTCAGAGAGAAAAGGCAAAAATTGCAAAGGAGACTGGAAATATGAATAGAAAGTTAGAGAAAAGCATGTATCTTTGTTACCTGACAAATGCATGAGTAATGTGGAGTTCTCAAAATATTAGCTACAAAAAACCAAGAAAGCATATGGTAACTATTCCAAAATTCGTTAGGCATTAATTTATTAATGAGGATGAGTAACTCCAGAAAGATAGAATCCAAAAACATGAGGGGAATTATCTACAACATATTGTTTAAAAAAAAAATTAAAATATTAAAGAACCATCCTGAACCAAGATAGCTCATCCATATGACATATCGCACTCAAAAGCGTTCTAATGATGTGGTCAGCACTTGAAGTTGAGTTGAGATCAACGGAAAGCTCAAATTTATTTTCCACATGTACCGCATAACTTTTCAGCTGCTCTGCCACTACATCCCACAGGTATGTATGAAATCATACAGGAAAACCAATGTAAATATATTTTAATTATTTTAAATTTACATGAAGACATAGATGGTCAGGAATGTGCAACCCAGATTACTCTAAGTTCAGATGTTGAACAGTTCTAATATCCATTACCAGGTTGATTCTGTGTCTGAAAGTAGATAAAACTCATTGCATATGAAATTAGTGATTACTGATACTTGCGCAACCTGCGGCTGTCATTCAATAGTCTTTCTTATGCCTGTGGAATGGACTAATCTACCTACCAGCATAGTCTCTGGTCTTTGGGAATCATGATAATCAGATGACACCTGCCTCGCTACATGTTGGTCTACAGCCAAGAGCAGAGTATGGGGGATACCTGCTCTAAAAGTAAACATTAGGCTACAGATTATTCTTGACTGAGTTTATAACCTGAAAAACAGACAGATTCAATAAGCTACCAAAATGAAACAAAACAACACAAACAGGAAAGATTTAAGAGAACTGCTAAAGGATGGGGTCATAACCAGGATGTTATTTATTGCCAAATCAGAAGCAATGATTTGAACAAGGATGAGAATCTAGCCTTATGAACATTCACACAATCCACCCACATTAAGCAGATTTTGCTGCGAGACACACTAAAGATTGAGGTTTGGGCAGATATGACCAATTTAGGCAAAGGAAGAAAAGATGAAAACAGCTTCTGCTGACTCTGAAAAGAAAAACTTGACTAAAGGCCAGGACTTCCCTGCTATGCAAGAGGCTGTACCATAGAATGAAAGTGGACATAACTACCCACTTCACTGGATGTGTCAGCTGGTAGCTATTTATCTTTCAATTTAATAGACTTTATTATAAGTAAGTAGCCTTTTGCTATGTGAATGCCTCATTTGTTTTTTCAGATTATACTCTAAATATGCTCTGAACTGGCTGGCCCCGTGTGGAGCCAGGAGTTGGACTTGATGATCCTTATGGGTCCTTTCCAACTCAGGATATTCTAGGATTCTATGAATATTACCATAGCAGATTCCACATCATAAAAGTGTTAAAAATAGCAGCTAGATTATAGGATTTATAGAGAATCGTGTTTTCCTTGTGCAGACTAAGTTCATTGACTAAACTAAGCAATAGCTTCATAAAGTGGTCCTATCTGTCCTTACCTGTTTTCCTGTCATTCTTTCTGCAGCTACTCACAGCTGCTCTCTTACTTTCTCAGATTGATGAGCGTCACAGTAATAATTTACTACCATGTTGTACATCCTACCCATCTTTTTCTCTTAATCATCAAGCAGATAGCTGTTGACAGTACCTTTTTTTTTGTATCTACTCAAAATCAAAAGATCCCCTTCAAGGAGAATGCAAACCAATTTTTTGAAATGTGGTTGAGGATTAAAGTCATATAATACATGAAATGTACAGCATAGAATCTCTCTTTAAAGTATTTTCTCTGCATGTTTTAACTGCGAAGTTTCAGCTGTAAGATATTCTCCACTAGTATAGAACTTGCATGATATTAATAATAAAACTCTCTCTAAGAAATGTGCTTACAACAGTATACTCCTCCGATTACACTGAACTCCAGTGGCCCAAGTAATGTAGTTCACTTACTGCTCTCTGATTTCACTGGTGTAATTTCACACTTTCATAAGAGAGAGAAATTCAACATCCATGGGACCTGGAAAATATCAGTACATGGAGAAACTCTGATCAGCTTTCCATGTGTGCAACATTTTCAAGTTATCTCAACATCAACTCTCGAAGACTTCTGTCTTCAGGTCATGCTGAAGAGTCTTTTAACCCAAATTTGCCTATCAGTATTCAAAATCCACTCATTGTTCTCCCTTGCTCAAAATTCTCACCAAGGAGCTATTAGGATTTTCAGACAGCCTGACCTACACTGTAACAATAACCCACAAGAGACAGCCAGAACTCAGTCTTCTAGGGGTTACCTTCATGATTTACTACATTGAAGATCAAGAAGATTTACTGCTTTTAGTTTCTTGCTTCACTGGGAAATGGCTGTGTGAGTTTCTAAGGATTAAGAGAAAAGTGGTAATCAAAGTAATTCTTGTTGGTTATTTTCTTTCTTTACCTAAAATGCACACCTGAGGAGTTGATACCCTGCCGTGGTTTGTGTCTTTGGTGTTGTATAGCAGCTTCCCATAATTAGATATTAGAGAATTACCCCATCAAGGGGTAGCCATCCATCATATCCACTACTGCTTCCTGCATATAAAGGAGCAGAGAACTCCCTGTCCATTTGACATTAGGAAACACAGTAGCTTCTGTGGCCCATCTGCTGAATAGCATTACTCCATAGCATCCTAACAACTTCTATTCACAAATTTACATTAAAAAGAGAGGGGAAAAAAAAATAAATCACAAAACCCAACCCCAAATAAAACCCATGTACTGTGTCAGTCTGAGCTGGTGGTATTTCTTTGTAGCATCCTCTATGATGTGTTTTGGATTTGTAACTAAAACTATGTTGATAATTCACCAATGGCTGTTGCTGAACAGTGCTTTCACAGCCTTGATGTTTTCTCTTTTTCTCCCACTCTTTCCTCTCCCGCCTCCAGTGCGTAGGCTGGAGGGTTGCAAGAGTTGAGAGTGGACAGCTGACTAACTGGCCAAAGGGACATTCCATACCATATGACATAATGCTCAGAAATATAAAACTCAGGGAAAGGAGGAGGAAGGGAGTAAGTTCATGGCTGGTGCATTCATTTGCATGGCAGTTTGCATGGAAGGGCATTCAGGAAGGGCAATATAGCTCTACCATCTTGACCAGGGAGCAATGGTATCCACCTGGCACAAAGCCATGGCCTCTCTAAGTAGCACACCCACTATGACTGATGCAATTTCCCAGACAGAGATCCAGTGGGAAGATGCTGTCACCCGCATAGCAGGCTGCAGGGTATGCCCTACTCTTAGCAGGGCAGTAGTGAGCACTCCTGTGGGACTTGTGCCCAGGTAGAGGAACTCCTTTGCTTACTGACAGAGCTTTGGGAGGTGAGTAGCTTGGGGAATATAATGGAGTGCAAGAGAGAGACTACTGTAATTGCACCTTGTCTTCCTTGGGACAGACCCAACGGGCAGACAGGACACAAGATACAGAGCATTCCCTATCCTCTCTATGCCTGGCTGAACAGTGACTTACAGGAGAGGGGGCAATGGCAACAAGTTCCTAACTTGCATACTAGCCCAACTTCCCGGGTGCTTTTGCATAATAGATATTGATCTGCAAGTGGAACTGAACAATAACCAGTGTTAAGATGGCTCATTTAGCTTGGAGGTAACACTGAAGTTACAACCACATGCAATTATTGTCATCTGTGACCTGAAAGTGGTCACATAGGAATTAGAGCTTTCCCCCCACCAAAAAAAGGTGGCAAGATCAATAGCCCAGCTGAGATCCATCTACACCCATGCATGCAGCATGGGTAAAAAACAGGAAGAGATGGAAGCCACTGTGCAGTCTGTAAACACTTCAGGAGAGATAAGCAAAGAAAGAGAGAAGATGGGATAGCCCTGTATGTTAGGGAGTGCTTTGATTGTGCAGAATTTGACAATGGTGCCAATAAGGTTGAGTGTTTATGGGTAAGAATTGGAAGGTCAAAGTAGATCTCACGGTAGGGGTCTCCTATAGACCACCCAACCAGGATGAATACAATGACAAAAATATTCTATAAGCACATGGTAGAAGTCACACAATCCCTGGCCCTTGTTCTTGTGGGGAACTTCAACCTACTAAATTTCTGCTGGAAATACAATAAAGCAGAGAGGAAACATCTAGGAGGTTCCTGGAGCATGTGTACATTTAAGATAGCTTCCTAGCACAGCTGGTGAGACAACTAGGGAAGGTGAGTCACTGGACCCATTGCTTGAAAACAGAGAAGAACTTGTATCTGATGTGACAGTTGGAGGCTGTCTTGGGCATAGAAATTATCAAATGAGAGAGTTTTCAATTCATAGAGGAGTTAAGAAGGAGCAAGAACTGCTACCTTGGATTTCCAGACTTTTGCCTGTTTAGGAGTCTGGAGAGTCCCTTGGGAGACAGTCCTAAAGTATGCAGATGACACCAAGTTGTGTAGGAATGTTAAGCTACTTGAGGCAAGGAAGGCTCTACAGAGGGCTTTGGACAGGCTGGGTTGATGGGCTGAGGACAATTGTAGGAGGTTCAGCAAGGCTCAGTGCTGGGTCCTGCACTTGGGTCACAACAACCCCATGCAACGCTACAGGCTGGAGTGGCTGGAAAGCTGCCTGGCAGAAAAGGACCCGGGGTATTGGTTGACAAGCTGCTCAATAAGAGCCAGCAGTGTATCCAGGTGGCCAAGAAGGCCAACAGCATCCTGGCTTGTATCAGAAATAGTGTGGCCATCAGGACTAGGACAGTGACTGTCCCCCTGTTCTCAGCACTGGTGAGGCCACACTTCAAGTGCTGTGTTCAGTTTTGGGTCCCTAACATTGAGGACCCGGAGTGTGTCCAGAGAAGGGCAACAAAGCTGTGGAAGATGACAAGTCTTATGAGGAGCAGCTGAGGGAACTGAAGATGTTTAGCCTGGAGGAGCTGAGGGAAGACCATATCACACTCTGCTACCTGAAAGGGGGTTTCAGTGAGGTGGGTGTCAGTCTCTTCTCCCAAGTAACAAGTAATATGACAAAAGGAAATGGTCTCAGGTTGTTTCAAGGGAGATTTAGATCTGATATTAGGAAAAAATTCCTAAGGAAGTGGTTGTCACCATCCCTGCAGGTATTTAAAAGACATGTAGATGTGGCACTTCTGGACTTAGTTTAATGGTGGACTTGGCAGTGCTGGGGTAACAGTTGGACTCAATGATCTTAAAGGTCTTTTCCAACCTAAATGATTCTATGATTGTAGGTCTGAAAAGGTCTCCTGATCTTTAGATCACCACCATCCCACTCCACACTTCTCCCAACACTCCCCCATCCTCATCCTGTGTCTATCCTTTCTTGATCTTAGCACAGCAGGTGTAGATGGTAGGAATTAATTTCAGCACTCCAGGAACAGAAGATAGGTATCCTCAGATCCAAGGGCAGAGGAAAGTAGCCTCTCAGCTGGCTAAGTAACTCTTACCAGCTTTGGAAAACAGATTCAAGAATACTTTTGGTACAATTTGTTCCATGCTTTTTTGGGAATCTGCGAAGGAGAGAAATTAAAACAGAAGATGCAAAATGCCCTTAAAAAATATTTCCTTCAATTTTCTACTTAGCATCTAAGTTCCATGCAAATAGACAAGCAATAATAAGGTAAGAAATGCATTCCTTATTTCCGTATATAACATGTGCTAATGCTTAAGTGTCTTGGGTCAGCCACAGCTTCTCTCTCAGGACAGGTGGAAGTACATTCAGAACTCCAGCATGTCAGATGTTCCACAGAATAATGCAGCCCACGCATAAAAAGCACAGCACAAATATGCATGGAGCATTATTTAAAGCACTTTTCTTTCTCCTGCATTAATTCCTCTAGCTTATTATACCAATCACCTGGAGCATATATCTGTCATCTTTACCATCTGTTCTTTCTTCTGAAGCAGCTCCCCATTGCCCTTGACTGTTGTTCTTGTATACAGTTCTTTATCAAACTTAATTTGAAACAGCATCGAAATGAACACTTGCCATCTTCCCAGGCATGCTGCTTAACCCTTCTGCATCCAGAACATCATTGTACATTGCACACAAGGATGCAATCCTTTGTAAAGCAAAGGATTATCTCTCCCCTGCTGAAGCAGAGGAGCCCTCCTCACCATTAGGGCTACAGGGTTATTTAGATGCCCCATGGAGAAAACAAGTTTAGAATTTCAAGGCTGCCAGGTATGAACAGAGACTGAAAGATCTGACCATGTGTGGTCTTAAAGAGCTGACGAGAAAACAGAATTTGGTCCCTTATGCCCCTTGTATCTATCACAGTCACCTACTATTGCAGGTTTGGGGGTTATGGGAAGAACATTAAGGTACACCTCAGGAAAAAAAAATGGGTTAAGCCAGTAGAACTCAGAGGTCCTCCTCCTATTTTAAGTCTAGCATTAGATATGGCAGTGTCACAGGGAAAAAACAAAGTGTGTTGTTGCTGGTTTAGTTTAAAACAAGTAAAAACATACTAAGAGAATATCTTTTACAAAAAAAAATAATCTTGGGTCAGTGCTTGGGAAGAGAATAATTCACAGGGTACACCACAGGACACACAGGGCACAAAGCCTTTCATTTCCAGGCATTACTGGTTTGCTTTCATTTGTGCTCCATGATTATATACCTAAATCTTTGAAAATTTAGACTTTTAACAGCTGACACATTAAACACAGTATTTAGAGAAGTTTCACATGCCTTTGAAGCAGATGTTTCATGGTAGAAGTGGAATAAGGTAGGGTTTTGCACAAAACATACTTGTGTTTATGCAGATGAAATTACACGAACCTTTTAATTCCTTGTCTGGTTTAAAGGTGTGACTGTATATCATTGTTATGCCTTACTTCATTTGGAGGGTATTTGACTTTCAAATACATAGAAATACAGCGTTCCTAATTTTAAAATTTCAAAATGAGATATTTTGAGGCTACATATTATATCAACATCTGTAATAGTAAATAGCTTATTTGCTAAAGCAAGCAGATATAGTCAATAAAAGTCTAATTCACTTCTATATGATTATGAAGTGCCTTAAAAGTGACTCATAGAAACCAACTGGCTTTACAAAGTCAACATTAGATGTATTCCTAAACCACAAGTGTGGATAAGCCTATGACAATATCCTCCAGCAATTTATAATTTTCCTCAATTCATGTATTACATCAGCCCTAAGATATTCCTATATGAGTTTAAAGTGCAGCTAATGACAGAAAACTTTATTCACTTTCTGCAAATCACATACTTTTCCTCAAGTCCAAAATGCCAGATATTCTGAATGGCAAATTTTTTTTTTCCGTCAAAGCAAATATACTGAAATTAAAGCTGCTGTGGGCCCAGCTTCCTACAGTATCTTCAGTTTAGACCCTTTCCTTTTTGATGGAGATATGAACACTATTATAGAGGCCAAGGTTAAAACCTTCTATAATGTCTCTGATCAACAGAATAAACAGCCATGTAAATCCTGAAAAAAAAGTAAGTACTGAGGGGTATTGAGAGCTTCAAATGTTCTAGGTATTTAATATTCTGCTGCTTGAAATGAGATAGAGAAGTGAACGTTGCACAAATACCTGATTATTTATTTTAGTGATCTAATGATTAAGTTGTTCTTTAAAAAGAGTGACATAATACAATCACTTTATTTTTAATAGCATTTTTCACATTTCTTCTTCAGTGTGGGAGCTGTTTAGATTAAAAGCACAACATTTATGCCCATTTCCTAGTTAAAACTTGCTATAACACTTTTAAAACTTGATAAATAATTCATAGCAAAGCAAGCTTATGGTGGGTGAATATTAATGGCAGGAATTAGAGCACAGCAGCTAATCTATAGTCAGAGAACACTAAAGCACAGAGTACTAAGTGACATAAGTAGGCCAATTGGGTGCTTCTTACAGGAACTTCTTTTCTGCAAACATTAGATTCACCTGACAGAGATTTACTTGATGACTCTTGGCATGAAAAAGAAAGAAAATGCTTCTCATTTTTATCAAAGTAACAGATCTCTGTCTTAACATAAATGGGGAAAAAACCCACAAACACACACAAATAGGAAAGATGTACCCAACAGAATCTGAGATAATAACTATAGAACTTTCTCCAAATTATTCTGCTTTACAGTATCTTGATTAATGTTTGCACATGCTCTTGTCCTAGTTCAAGAGCAGTATCACTGCCCTCCTATCCAAAAGCCAGAATTAGCTTTAAACTTGTGGTTTTTTAATTTGGGTTTGGTTTTTCTTTTTTTTAAGATGATTGCTATAAAACTTTCACAGTCCAAGGCACTACAGAAGTGTAGATCAGTGCTAGAAAGTAGCCCAGTTTACAAATACCTATCACAATCTGAGTGTATCTCTGTTCTGTGAGCAATAACCTGGGTAGAGCACTCAAATCCCACCCAGCATAGCTTTGTAGCTTCATACTTTGCAATGTTTTCATGGTAATTGTTAGACCTCAGATAACACACTCTCAATATATACATGAGTGTTTGCACTATATCAATGGTTTTATCGTTTATATCTTTTTGGGTGATAAATACTTCATTATTATGTATTCAAACTGATCAACTGAAATTAGTTTATGCCAGAACAATGATAGTAGAGTGAAAAGAGGTGCCTGCTTTATAGAGACTAGTTATGAAGGATGAAATTTAGTCAAGCCCCATTTGTCTTCTTTCCACTGCTGCCTCCTTCCGTTATGGCTCTATGTGTAGTACTCAACTACTGGAACATCTCACTTGTATTTGATTGCAAATTTCTACTTTCAAAAGAGGAATATTTCCCCCAAATATGCTTTAGCTATATATTACATTGCTATTCCACACTCTTTTACATAGCTACAAGTCTTTTGGCATTATGGGATGGTTTTCTATGTAAAAATAGCCATTGCATTTCAAAGGTCATTCATTTAAAACACTTAGACAACTAGGCATGGGGAAAACTGTCCCACACTGAAACAAGTAATAGAGAAAATGCAACTGGTGCACATCTACTTGCTATTAGCTACTGGATAGCTGGAGATTTCCAGACCAATCATTGTATTAAGAAATAATTTTGGCTCTAATATTTGCAATTGCATTATTTTCTCCCTAATGGTGAATCAAATGAAGGACAGAAATAAGATGAAAAGAAAATGGATGAAGATTCTCCAGGATGGTTTATTTCAACTAGGCATCTTAATTTCATCATGATTTATTAACAAGAAAGGATCATACCAAAATTTTGGAAATAGAAATTGAAATCAGAATACTCAGCATAATAAACAAATTTTTCCTGGTGGTCTGCAGTAAGTATTTATAAGGCCAAGAACAAGCATGAAAATTCCCTCATTCATTTAGATGTGCCTTTATCAAAGACAGACTTATTTGCCATCAGCTACTAGCTAATTTGGTATGAGCAGATGTGAGTTATTAAGAAGATACTGTCAGTATACTCTATGAAGACTGCTTGCCCTCAAGTCTCTGCACATAAGTTACCCAAGATTATCATAAAATCTCTATTCCTGTAAACATTTTTTTCTACAGTTTCACCATTCCTTGGTAGAGATAGAAGTTGAGGGGAAAAAAAATCCCACACCATCATGTACCAATTCTGGCCTATATGGTAATTCTACCACAGTCAGCATGGACTTGTCTGAGAAACCCAGCATGCAAGAACATTAAGAGCTCAAAGTTGCTTTGCTAATATAAAAGTGAGGTGCTTCTGAAGCAAATATTACCTACAGTGTGCCAACATTTCTGCTGTTAATTCTACTTATAACTTATGGTGACATAGCTAAAGCAGCTTTTACTGGAATCTGGATTTTAAGAAACCAAACCAACAAACAAAATAACCCAGAAAAGCCAAACAACCAAAATAAACCAAACCAATCCTATCCCTTCTCTTCACTATGCACTATGTAGTGCACTCTAGGGTTTTTTCTATTATTATTTAGTATCAAAAGTGCAAAAGAATGGATTGCTGAAGGTGATTTTATCATGAGGATGTCACTTTTGACAAACTTACTCTTTACCCCACTGTAAAGCTTGTGTAGTAGGAGTGGGATAACATTTCACTCTGGAGTAAACAGAAGCAGTGACACAGGTTCTTTCCTTGCCAGGCACAGGAAGGATGGAAACATTTCTCCATCTCTCCCACCCTCTCCACAATATGTTTGCATTGTGCATACCTCCATGAACGTCCAATGTAAGGAACTTATTTTTTTCCTCTACTCAGTGAGATTGTTCTTTGGCCAGAGCAATGGATATGGAAAGATTCAGGAGCTCCTTTTCTTTGTATTTTATCAACAACTACAAAGTACTGAACAGTAAGTATGCAGGGGAATTATTTGTAGATGCACATTTTGGACAGGGGAAGGATCTTCTGCTCCCCTTCCCCTCCTTTCTCTTTTTTCCTCACTCTGGAAATCCACATTTATTCCAAAGCATACCAGACACTGGTGTTTTGTGCTTTGTTTCAGAAGGGGAGGGAGGAAAAAAAACCAACCTAAGAGAATAAGACAAACAACATGGATTTTTTTTCACACAATTTGTGATTCAAGCGTGGCAAACAAAAAGTTACTGTTCATTGTCAAGTCTCCAAGGAAACACTTCTCAGTTCTGAGATACCATTCCCAAAGCTTTTTTCCAAGTTCCAGGAATGAAAATGTAGGGAACCTGCTCAATTTACAAATTTTCAAGCACAGGAGTACAGAGAAATGCTAAGGTTAGCAGGCATTATTATCAGTGTTGAATATGTCCAAAAATATATAAATCAAGAAACAAAAGAACTATTTGCTCACATATGCTCAGGTACAGCTTTGTTATTATCAGCTACCAGTGGAGAACACTGTTCATACTGCACAGCACCTCTCTGAATCCAAGTAACTGAAAGGTAATACTCAAGAACCCAGAAGGTGAGAACTAGACCCAGCAACAGGAGAATCAAGTTGTTAATCTAAAATTTTTAACCCCCCAAAGCACGCTCAAAATTACTGTCTGATGTTCCAAAACTAACCTGGGCGTTAAGGAACTAGAGATGGTTTCGCATCAATGCTGTTTCCTATTTAAACTTTAAACTGATAAACAATTTGCTCTGTCAAATAGCTGTAGTATAGAAAAACCTTCAGTAAGTACAGTGATATGGATGAACTGTTGTTTTCTGGATTTAGCATAACCGAGCCCCAAAAAGTACAGGCAACAAAGCTAATGTGACTGTCATGCTATTTGTCACATTTGTATGCCACTGCACATGCAACCACAATGTGTTTTGGTCAATCCAGAGAAGGCGACAAGCTTGAAAGGTGAAACTAGGGCTGTAAAGCTGCACAACAGCAGTAATTTTTGAAGTACAGGCTTGCCACTGAAATACCCCTCTCCCTCACCAACTTTGAAGTTTTAAAATTTTATCCTGGGTTTTGGGCACAGTTTCACACCTATGACTGATGATGACATCTGCTTCAGTTCATGAACCCCTCCTGAATTAAAGGATATGATGATGCTGTTACATCATGCCAAACTCATATCCAGCTTGCCATAACATAGACAGGTGGCTGGACCACCAGAGGCAAAGCCCTTTCTCCCTCCCATTGTTTTAGCATTTCACTGGGCCTGATAGTGACCCCATTTGAATGTAAGTTAATGACTCCACTTATGCTTCTGCAGCTGAACAGCATTTTTTCCTGAGTATCTTCCTAGTCTGAGAAGCTATTAAGCCCAGACTTTCAGCGTGGTTGCTGTTGAAAGACCAGGGACAAGATATGGCATGTGCCAGAACTGACTGACAGATACAGGATCCCATCAAGCACAAGTGAATGGGCAGGGTTATCTGTCAAAAATGAAGTGAATTCTGATCACTGTGACCACAAAGATGGAATCAGTTGGAGGAAGTGCAGGAAAAGCAGCTGGCTTTCATAATTTTTTGGGGGTGGATGATCACACTAACTGAATCCTAGTTAGATAATTAGCTTATAGGAGACTAGATTCCATTATATAGTCTTCTTGACCTAGCTGTCAATGGAGTAATTTATGATCTATGTTATGCAAATAAATAAAACTCTATTTCTCCAACAAAATTAAACTGTTATATTTCCTCAGACAGTAATGGGGAGAAGAAACAGTATCTGAAACAATGGAATATATTTCACAGATTGAAATATTTCCCAGCAGTCACTCAGCTTTTAGAATCTGTGAGTAGTGAAACATTTTAAGTGCAGGTTAAAATAATTTCTAGTCACTTACAGTTACAAGTAGGTGTTCTATACATCATATTGACAACTTAAATCTCCAAAGTATAAATGTCAAAGACACTTGCCCTACCTAAAAGCAACTTGCTGGATAAAACGGGAATTTCAATTAAGGATGAATGCACAATTACTTTAAGGAAGAATAAATCCAAGTTCTCCATTAGGAATATACGAGCAGCTGTTTAAAAAAAACCCCAAAATTGTCCATTCATTCAATTAACTCCTAACCTTGAAGGCCACAGATCACTTCATTTGTCACCACATCGATTAGGCAGCTCTACATTTCAAGAGCACTTCTATGCCATTAGGTTATTAGATCTGGCTAATTTGTTTTTCTAGAATTACATGAATACATTTGACACATTAGCTAATTGAGTTAGAAGATTTGTATCAAAGCCTTTCCATAACTATAATAAAGTACTATTATTAAAACACTACTTCAAAGAGAAAACATTCTGAGAGCATTGTTTTCAAGATATAGAATATTTTGAAGCTAAAATTGTCATTTCTGTGCTGCTATAAAATTACAAGATATGAGGAAACAACGTCAAGCAACAAATAAATCCTGATTATCATATCTCAAAATCATAAGTAGTTCAATACATTAAGTACAAAGCCCTCCTTTCACTATTTTTCAAGGTTTTTAAACCATATTTCTTCTCCAAACAGTAAAGTAATCTTCACATCTATTGGTTGTTAGAATGGGAATATACCAACCTTAACAACATATTTTTACAAAGCCAGGTTTAAAGTACTTAGGAGATCACATTTTTCAAACTGAAGAGATATTGCAGTATCTAGACATTTTATCTACAGAAAATAAACTAGAAATCCTTCCTTATTTTGTCATGTGGTGTATAAGAGAAAGTGTTCTCCTACCTTACTCAAAAGACGCTTGCTTCTGACTGACTGGAGCAATTTTACTTGCATCCTAGTAAACTCTTGAGCAGTAATCCTGTTATGTGTCTACAGCAGTTTCATGGGGGTGGGACTTCTGTGTAATAATGAATTCTTCAGGGAATCTTCCCTTTCAAAGAATGCTGCTGCAGACAAGCAAACCACTCCACACTTACTGTCACAAGCTTTTGGATGATTAGTTTAAGATGCAGGGAGTAAGTATGTGTACTTACATACAAAGATGTGGATTCAAATATTTCCTATATGCTGAAGCTCTGACAAAAAGCTGAAAACTGCTGTATGCTTTACAGGGAAAGTGTGTGCATATATGCACTTTTTGTTTATAGGAAAAGGAGAATCACAAGAGGTAAATATAAGAAAATTGCTTATTTAGCCTGTATGGGCGTGGCAAAATAGTGAGTCTGAGTTCAGTGATTCTAAACATTTGATCTGAAAAGCAGAAACTCAGAGTCAAGCATGCCAAACCTTAGGTTAAAAAAAAATAATTATTAAAGTGTTTCTTAATCCTAAACGATAAACTGCATAAAAAGCAGACGCACATCCGCCCCACTGGCAAATCACTAATTTCCCCTGTACAGTGGCAGCACAGATCTAATGAAGAAGCTCTGTAATACGTTAACCCAATAACGTCAAAAATAGCTTCCTAGAAACTCTCTGACAAAGAGCGGTGATGTTTATAGTGATTATTATTAAGATTTATGAGCAAAAACCCCTTGGAGAATATGCACGTTCACTTAAAATAATAGACAACAAGTGTGAGAGCAAATTGATATAAATGCTTAAGAAGATACATATCTGGTAAAGTTATGGCAGTGAATGTGACAAAGTGTCACATGTGAAGAAGTGTCTCAATATTCAACCAACCACTTAAGTGGAGCTGCAAGAAGAATGGTCATACAACACTGGACTAAATGAGCACATCAGCCTTTATTAAATCATCCAGCAAGTCCCTTATCTCATTTCCAGAAAAAGAGCAAAACAAATGAAAACTCACATCAAAATCTAAAAACAGTGCAAGAACTGCAAGTTAGAAATAGGATTTAGATACATTTTAGATACCCAAATTAAAAAACACTCCTTCCAAGCTTTAGCAAATACCTCTAAAGAACCTCTAAAGGAATCAACAGAATAAGTAAAAATAAATTCCCCCACATACCTGTAGATTAATTTCTGTACATATTCAGGAATGGTCAGTTGATAGCATGGTTGAGAATTTTGGCAGCTAGTTCTTTCAAAATGTTAAAGTGAACCAGAAAATAAAGGATCCTTTCCCCAAATCCTTCAAGTGACCCCATTTGTCCCAGCACTCTTACAGCTTTCTTCTGAACTACCTTACAACAGGTACAAATTAACAGACATTTCTTCTGTATAAATTCCAGCATGCATTCAGGGTGCAAAAGACAAACCCAAGTCCCTTACCTTCAAACGTTACCCTGCATTTGCCAACTCCAGACAAGTGCCCTAGCCATGAAGTGGTCCATTTGCTTGCCACACCTTTTTTTGAAACTGTCCGAAATGGGATACAACACTCAAGAATCTGAACTACTTAAGACCAACCAAAAGAATAAACATCATCCTAGAAAGTTCAAATATGAACATAACCTGAATAGCGGGTAATGACCTTATCTATAGTATAACTTCGAGGGTTCTATTTCAAGAGAAATGAAAAGAATTTACAGTTGCTCAACTCAAAGGGCAGAAGGTGAAGGAGCAGGAGCAAGGGATAAGAATGATAATATTTAACTATGTCAAAAGCAAGAACAGATATGTTCCCCATGTTTACAGCAGATAGTATACCAAGAAATCAGTTTAAATTGCAGGAAGAAAGATTTTTCAATGCCTACCATGGACCTACTAGTGAAGATAGAGACCCTGCAGTCTTCCAGCTTAGCTGGGAGGCTTTAAAAAAACCCAAACAACCAACCCTTAAATAATCTAGGGAGATTTGATTTTTGTATTGGCTTCATGAGGTGATCCATACATATTCACGCAAGTTTTTTTCAGTGCAAGATCTGCATATTGAGCATGTAGATGTGGAATATGTCAGAAATAGTTTTATCCAAAGCACAAATATACTTTAAATTTTTTGAACCATTTTAAAATGCAATTTTAATAGGAATTATGTCAACAGAAATATTAATTTCATCCTGCGGATGAGAAGCTTAATTTTGAATATGTTTGCCTCATTCATTCAAATTCCCTTACCTTCCCTTTATAACCACTAAAAGAACACAGGCTATTTATCTAAATTAAGCTTGTTTCTTTCCCAACTCAATAGAAATTTGGAGCATTTAAGACTGTTTTTCATAGCTGTAAGAACAAAAACTGTGTCAGGTGCACTAGACTTCAATTACTATGGTTCTGCTCTTTATATGAGGTAATTGCACCCTGGTAGATCTTAGAACTTAATTATTCTGACCTAACAGACTATTTTTACTTAAGACCTTCTTTTATTGATCTACTATACAGTTGAAATGCTATCTCCTGACTTTTGCATTGCTTGTATTAAATTACTGTCCAACTCATTTTCATCTACTTTAAAGATTACTTTTGTGGAAAAGTGACACCAGACAGCAAAGGTATTGTCTTTTAAGTAAATAAATTGCATGCAGCCCCCTTAGCTACAGTAAAATACCCAAACTTACAGCTACCTTTTTGCCATTTGATAGCTGTTGGTAGTCAATAACAAGTAAAGGTCCCCTATACAACTGTTCTTTAATCACACTAAAATGTAACATTTTGTTAGTGGAAAGTGTCCTTTGATAAAGAAAATTGAATTTCATAGAATGCCATTTTTCTTCAAACACTAATTTGATTTAGTGGTATTGTGTTGAACTGTAACCAGAGTTTAGCAATACCTGCACGTCTAACCAACGAACGCTTCAGTGAAAGGCACAAAGCACTTCAGTTATTGGAAAGTGCATTTCATCTACAAGCTGTAAACAGAGACTCCAGCTGTCAAGAGCAAATCTGAGCAGAATCATAGTTCAGTGGCATTTAACACAAATAGGTTATAAATCTTCTCCAATCAGTTTATTCTTTTCCCCTTCTAGTCAGAAGAACCATATCTAAAGGTGGCTTTGAGAAAGCCTATTAAAAAAAAAGCAGACATACTTTACCATATCATAAATCCTTGAAAAAAATACTTTCACTGTAGTAATTTGGCTACACAGGATGCCTAACCTAACCAATAAAACCTGGAGAGGCAAGGCTAACACATTTGTCATAAACATAATTCCCATAAAACCAATAATTTCACTAAGTCGTATAATTGTGGGGAAGATAATGAAAAAAGTGCAAGATGGACCTATGCATGACAAGGAGACCGCAATACATCAAACAATATTACACTAGGAAACAGCTAATAAATATACCATGTGAGCATTTGCAGCATCAGTTCTTGCTAGCTCCAAAAGTATTGTGCTGGCATCCTATTCATACTGCAAACAAAAATAGTTACATCTCTTCTCTTCTGAAAACTAGGCACTGAAATGGAAGGATGAGTTTAGCTTCCTGTGTCATTATGGGAAATTCAAAACAGCTTTCCCTACGTCTTGATTAAAAGCTGTGATATTGTTTAGGGATTTTTAAAATGAAGAGGACAGCTTGCCTTCTTTCAAGCATCAATTGCCTTGGAAATGTTCCTTTCTTACCAACCCAAAGGACAGCTTCTTAGGTGTCAGATTGGTAGAGAAATAAGTGAAACACCACTGTATCTTAAGTACCACCCAACAATAATGAATTAGGTAAACCACTGAAGAGTGAAAATGTCTTCACTTATTTATTCATAACAGTATTTTGCACATTAAGTTACCTATGGTATTTGCACAAAGATGACAGTTACTCCAGTCGTATTTTCTTTGAGTGTATCACATAACACAGCATTTCAACATAGTTAAAATTTCAAGAGTGACATGCTTCATTTCTCACAGCACTGAGGAAGAAAACCATCATGCTCAAAAGACTGTTAAAGCATCCTCACTACCTTACTCTGCACAGTACATAGTATTGAATGAGTTAGTAAAGGAAAAATTATAAGGGCATTGTAAATCTCTCATTTTTACATTTTTCTTTTTTTTTTTTTGGAAGCTATTTATTCATTAGGACATGAATCAGGATGCTGCTGAAAACTGCCAGATTCAGATAAGAAGAAATAATTTCTACATATTAAATTATTATGCAATTATTTTACACAAAACCCTAATGTTG
The DNA here is from genome assembly GCA_022605575.1 of Laterallus jamaicensis coturniculus. NCBI lineage: Eukaryota > Metazoa > Chordata > Aves > Gruiformes > Rallidae > Laterallus > Laterallus jamaicensis. The sequence continues at coordinate 67,001,155 of JAKCOX010000004.1, forward strand.
TTACAAAGATCAAACTCATTTCCGAATGTTTACAAGTCTGGATGTTGAAACATTTAGTGGTGGAAACCAAAGTTCAAAAGACCTAGTTTGGATAGGCATCAGAGCCTAGGTTCCATGGTTTCCCCTTCACCTGTGCTGACCAGCATAGACATTAAGAACTTTTGTGGGCAAGAGACACCAAATATAGGAAGGTCCTGTCATAGCCAAAAAATTGAGGTTTGGGAGATTCTAGCTGGCATTTAGATACATCTTGTTCCTTCAAGAGGATGATGAAACACTCACAAGGACATTGCAGACATTGTGCAGTCTCCCTCCTTGAGGTTTTCAAGACCCTGATGGACAAAGAATTCAATTTTAAGCAGCATGTTCAACTTTGGTTTTTATTCTTTTGCTGTCTGATCTTATATGTAGCTTCATTCTTCACTTAAAAGGTGAGAGAAACTGAACTCAAATGGGTTCAAGAAATAAAGCTCTAGTTGTCATATTCCTATAAGCCGTACAAGTAAAGAATGAAGAACTCTATTTGTTAGATAAAATCATGAGTCCACAATACTGAGGGCTTTATCATACATTTGAATAGGTCCAGGTTTTCAGCCATCATGCTGTGCTACCGAGTATTTGTTCTTAAAGAAACTAAAACCACCATCCACAAAAACCAAATGGAAACAAAACCCAGCACAACCCCACCAAAACCCACAATTGATCCCCCCCACCTCTCCCCCCCAAAAACCAAACCAAACCAAACAACCCCAAACAAACCCAGAAAACCCAAACGACCAAACAGTAAACAGAAAACAAAGCAACCTCGAGATACAAGTAAGTTGAGCAATTATGGAATCATTCTAAACCCATATTTCAGAAGTAGTAATTGACTACAGTTTTGCTGTCTTGCTTCAAAATGCTGGAAAGTGTTGCTCATAGCTCTTGATACTGCAGAAGTTACTGCATTTCTCATGAATAACTAAACAGATTATAAATACTTTCACTTTGATATTCATAGACCGATATCAAAATATTATAACATTCCCCAAGTTTCCTGTTTCCCATGACTTCCATCTGAAATCTTTCTTGGTGACCTTTGAGAAGGGGATTTTTTTCTCTCCTAGTTTCTGTGAAAAATGAATGTAGCCAAAACCAGAATTAAGACCAATATTTAGAGAATATTTTGTTGTTCTGCCATCCTTTTTTTCTTCCCATGCTTTCTTTTTTGTTCATGTTCTGACATTGGGGTTTGTTTGCTTTGCTTATAAGTTCAAGCATTAACATCATTTGCAAATTATGACATAGTTTACTTGCTGTCAATCGTTACGTCTTCATGCATTATGCTAACAAGATTTTGTTTGTATGCATACGCTTTAAAATACATATCTTAAAAAGTACCTTCAAAAAATTCAATTCACACTGGTATTCTGAGAACTGGAGGATACTGAACTGAATTAAGTCATAGTAGGTTAACACAGAACATTAAATCCTTAAAATTAGTTAAATGGCACATTAAAATTAATTTTAATCAGTAAACCAATATTTTTATGGTGTGCTATAGCAATCTTCCAAATATCAGTAAGAGATAAGAAAATATAAAAATTTACACAATTCACAGACAATGCAAAAACTGCTAAAGCTATAACAGATGGTGGCGCCTTTTTAGGGGTTCTTTTAGATTCAATTACTGTTTAAAAAAATCACATAACACAAAACAAGCACACGCTGTGGATCTTAACTAAGACAACACGAAGCAGACTGGAAAGTGAACCAGGGATCAAAGAGACAAGCAGGAACACTGCGCTGCCATCCAGCGAGACCTGGACAGGCTGGAAAGCTGGGCAGGGAGAAACCAGATGAAATTCAACAAGTGCAAGTCTTGCACCTGGGGAGGAACAACTGCATGTATCAGTACAGGCTGGGGGTTGACCTGATGGAGAAGAGCTCTGTGGAGAAGGACCTGGGGGTCCTGGTTGACGACAGGTTGGCTATGAGCCAGCAGTGTGCCCTGGGGGCCAAGAGGCCCAATGGGATCCTGGGATGTATCAGGAAGAGTGTGTCCAGAGGGTCAAGGGAGGTGATCCTCCCCCTCTACTCTGCGTTGGTCAGGCCCCACCTGGAGTACTGTGTCCAGTTCTGGGCTCCCCGGTATAAAAAAGACAGGGACCTTCTGGAGAGAGTCCAGAGAAGGGTGACAAAGTTGATTAAGGGCCTGGAACATCTATCCTATGAGGAAAGGCTGAGAGAGCTGGGGCTATTCAGCCTGGAGAAAAGAAGACTGAGGGGGGACCTAATCAATGTTTATAAATATTTTAAGTATGGCGTGCAGGGGGAATTGGCCAGCCCCTTTTCTTTGGTCTGTGGAGACAGGACAAGGGGCAATGGCTGCAAATTGGAGCACAGGAAGTTCCGCACCAACATGCGGAGGAACTTTTTCACAGTGAGGGTGACAGAGCCCTGGGACAGGCTGCCCAGGGAGGTGGTGGAGTCTCCTTCTCTGGAGATATTCAAGACTCGTCTGGACACCTATCTGTGCAATATGAGCTAGGGAGCCTGCCTTGGCAGGGGGTTGGACCTGATGATCTCTCGAGGTCCCTTCCAACCCCTACAATTCTGTGATTCTGTAACTAAAATGGGCTGTTCAATATAATGACTGAGTGAAAATAGACTTTTCAGATGTATGATTTGCTGGCATGACATTCTGCAGAAACAAATTCGACCTAAGAGTTTATCTGCTTCTTGGAAATAGCCTGAATGGCTTGCATGAGGAGACAGCAGTTTGGAATTACAGCTGCATATAAGTGACACTCCCTGGAGATGATTCTGGATTTACCATAAAATTAAGACAATGCAGAAGACAGAGTAATCAAGCTCAGCGTGAGAAGGTTCTTGGAACACTGAAAGGACAGTGGGGCTGCTGCTTGGAGGAACCCAAGTACACTGGAGTATCAAGCTAATAGCAGTGTCAGGCAATTCAAAGACAAATGAGACACCCTGCACCTGGTAAAGACCAACTTCGTGCTTTGCAAACTAAAGGTCAGGCACAGACTAATCAGGTAGCCAAAGAGAACCCAAGAGCCCTGGTGAGCCCTTGCTGCAATTGTAGCTACTGCTTTTTGTGCTGTAAAGAAAGAGCATGGACCAAGGGAATGTTTTATTCCTTTCCACCTAATGCTAGTGAAGCTGCATCCAAAGTATACACTGCTGGGTTTTTGCCTGACCATAGAAGAAATAGTTTCTCAGCAGAAATATTGGCAAACAGGAGAGTGCTGTGATGTCAGTCCTGATGGTCATTAAGATGATAGTTGGAGTGTGTCGTGTATGAGGAGAAGGTGAGGGAATTGAGCTTGTTGAGGCTAGAAAAGAAATGGCTAAGAAAAAACTGGTTGCAGTCTGACTATCAAGGGGACAGATCCAGAAGAGATGGCAAAATTCTGCTCAGACAAGTAGCAGAGATGGTCAAGGTAGCAGTCGTAAAGTAGCACCAAGAGACATTACATTGGATATAAAGAAAAATCTTCATAATTAAAGAACTGAAGTGAGAGTCCAGAGGAGCTGTGGATTCTCCATCCTTGAAGATTTCCAAGAAAACTATAAAAACCTGATCTACCTTTAAAGTTAGCCTTTCTTTGAGAAGGAGTTTCTAGTTGATAGGCCCAGAAGTCACAGTCACTGATTCCAGGATCATACTACAGAATTGCTTTAACACCACAGCACAGAAGACACTCAGGGTTTCATTGATGTGGATAAACTCCACACACACACAGAGGTTTATAATTTAGTCATAGAAAATCCACCAAAAAATTATGTCAGGTTTACCCCTTGACTGTATTATCTGTTTGTTGGACACAAAGTGCAACCAAAATACTGTGGCTATATGAAAACACTGCTCCTAGGTAAACAGCCTACATTAAAGGAAGCCTGCCTCCATAACTTCCACCACCTCTTCAAAAGCTGACTTAGTTTTTTCCAAAATATATTTTACTCTTCCATCAACTATGTTAAGGGGTATAATGTAAGCTAAAGTAACAGGAGTGAGTAGGTTGATGTTTTTCAGAAGTAGTAACTTTATGCTAAGTTTAGCATACATTAGCAAGAGTTATAAATCATTAGGCAATTGCTTCTGCATTGTTTTGTGTCTATTCAAAACTCAACATGAGCCAGTGTGTGCACTTGCAGCCCAGAAAACCAGTCACATTCCGAGTTGCATCAAAAGTATGACCAGTGGGATCATAGAATCATAGAATGGCATGGGTTGGAAGGGACCCCAAGGATCATAAAGCTCCAACCCCCATGCCACAGGAAGGGGCACCAACCTCAGGCCTGGAGCTACACAAGGTTGCCCAGGGCCCCACCCAACTTGGCCTTGAACACTTCCAGGGATGGAGCATCCATTATTTCTCTGGGCAGCCTGTTCCAGGACCTCACCACTCTCTGTAAAAAACTTCCCCCTAATATCTAATCTAAACCTTCCCTCCTTTAGCTTTAAACCATTCCCCCTTGTCCTGCCACTATCTGCCCTTTTAAAAAGTTGATTCCCCTCCTGTTTATAATCTCCCTTCAGGCACTGGAAGGCTGCAATGAGGTCCCCCCACAGCCTTCTCTTCTCCTGGCTGAACAAGCCCAGTTCCTTCAGCCTCTCTTTGTAGGGCAGGTGCTCCAGCCCTCTAATCATCTTTGTGGCCCTCCTCTGAACCCTCTCCAACAGTTCCACATCTTTTTTGTATTGGGGGCCCCAGATCTGGACACAGTACTCCAGGTGGGGCCTCACAAGGGCAGAGCAGAGAGGGACAATCCCCTCCCTTTCCCTGCTGGCCACCCCTCTTCTGATGGAGCCCAGGATACTATTGGCCTTGCGAGCTGCAAGAGCACACTGCTGGCTCATGTTAAGTTCCTCATCCACTATGACACTCAGGTACTTCTCAGCAGGGCTCCTCTCAAGAAGCTCTTCTCCCAGTCTGTATCTATGTCAAGGGAGGCAATTCTACTCCACTCTCACAAGACCCCACCTGGAGTGCTGCATCCAGCTCCAAGGTCCTCAGAACTAGTGAGCCTGCATGAGGGCCACAAGGATGACCAGAGGGCTGGAGCGCCTCTGCTACAAAGACACGCTGAGAAAGTTCAGTTTGGAGAAGAGAAGACTCTGGGGAGACCTTGTAGCAGCATTCCAGTACCTAAAGGGGCCTACAGGAAAAGTGAGGACTAAGGACATGTAACAATAGGGTGTGGGCAATGGTTTTAAATTAGAGCAGGTGAGATTTAGGTTAGAAGACTATATGACCTTTAATGGTCTCTTCCAACCTAACACAGTCTACATTCTATGATACTAGATCCTGCCTGTGGTAGGGGGGTTGGAGGTCTATGATCCTTTGGGTCCTCTCCAACCCATGCCATTCTATGATTACTCAGATAGAGATATTGACAAAATATCTCATGTCTCTGATTTTGGGGGAGGGGAAAATGGTAGAAGTTGATAATACATTTCAGTCCAATCTCAGTAAGATTTTTATTTTTTTTAAAACTGAGATATCAATTTTCAGAGAAAAACCCACAGAAAAAAATGGGGGGAGGAATGCATCTACAAAGAGAAAAGTTACAAGCCTCCATCATGTATGAGACAACAAGAATGACGTTAAACTGAGTGTTTGTTTATTGTTTTTATTTTCCTCTACTTTCCCCACCCCCACTTCCTTGCAAGCATGGGAGTTATTTTCTTATTTATTGTTTTTAAAATTATGTCCGAGACTTTTTTTTTGATAATAGAGTCAATCTGAAATCAATGTTACTTTTTGGATGCCAAAATAAACAATGCAGAAAAATTTCAAGTAATAACCTTACATTTAGGATCACATAAATATTTCATATTTCTGATCTTTTCAACAAAGCATCAAAATAGCTGCTTGTGTTGAGGTTTTGAGGTAGGTGGGGTTTATTGTTTGTCTGTTTTTATGTGGAGAGCTCCCAAACTCTCACAATTATGAGAGTACAGCACTAGGGGAGAAATTAACAAACCCAAAAGTTCCAACCATTAATCTACATAAATTCACTGCCAGGGAAGCTGCGGAGAGAGGCTGAAAAGAGGCTCTGTGCCTTTGTATGAAGGGATATGAGAAATCCAAGCAGATTTTCTCCAGTGGCAGAGTTGCAAAGTGCTCATAGGGCAGAACATGCAGTAGTATGGAAGGAAATACGGCCACGATCCCATGTTAGTTACAGCTCATTGCAAGTAGATCCCCACTTAAGAGTCAGATGTTATATATTTAAACACCAATGAAAAAATACAGGTAAGTATATCTGTATAACAAAAAACCCCAATCAGCCAAAGACTCACAGAAAAGTTAGGTTTCTTTCACTTGCTATGAAGCCAGGCTTGGAACTAAAAATGTCTGGTGTTTTCTCCCTCTCTCCTCTCTATTTCTTGACCCCAGAATTCAGCAATTTCTCAACAGTGCACAGAAGAATTATTGTATCTTTTAAAAAAATAAATAGACAATTTCAGGTGCCCTAAGGTGAACTCCATGGTAACATGACATCCAGTAAATTCAGAGCTTACGAGACCAAGATAATAGATGAAGCAAGCAAGATAAAGAACATAAGCAGATCTGTAGAAAAAAAGTAAACATTTTTATTCAATGCCAAGGACCATAATGTTTTATTCTCCCTGCATTTGGACTGCATATTCTAATTATCATTTACTCAGATATTTGTGTTTCAAATGCACATCTGGACTTTGTCCATTCAGCTGCATTGTTACTTGCTCTGCTGTTTATTCCAAATTTATTTTCACAGAGCTCTGTACAGTGCTTCCTTCTCTCAAGGGAGTTGTTCCTACCAGATGGTATTTACATGTGCACTTCATGCCTTTATTTCTGTAGTTTTTCCAGAACTCTATTTTCAAGTGTCAGAAACAAAGTTAAAGCATATCACCACACACAGTTATGTTTGCATTACAGGATTCTGAATCAGAAGGGGAAATATGAAGTTACTATGGTTTACAAATAAGAAAAATACACTATGAATCAATGCTGGAATGAAAAGAAATTTTCTAACATTTCATATGTTTTTCATGATGATGCTTTCAGGGGTTTTTAGCTTATATAACAGGACATTGTATCCTATTTCTTCTTACTTAAAAAGATCTTGCAGTCTAATCAGAAAATACCTTCTGCAATCCCAAGGCTAAAGAGATCATCAAGCACACAGTGTTGTTTTGAGACTAAACACCTTGGCACATTGTCCAAAAGAATCTGTATTTTTATAAAGCTTTAGAAAAGTCACAACAGATTTTTAAAAAATCAACAACTAATTAATGCTGTTGAGACATCTCAAAGCTTAGGTTTCTTGCCAGCAAAATTTAAGGCAAATATTTTTTAAGATAGCTATTCGGAATCCTTCCAAGTGTACAGCTGTATGTAGCCCTGGAGAAGGACAGGAGCTTGTTCAGAAGAGAAATGCAAAAATCAATTTCAGCAATAATTTTTGAGAAGATTCAGCTGTTGGCATTTGTTTGGTTTTTCTTAGTCGTAAAGCTTGTTATACACATTCTGCTAAATATCTATGTTGCATCTCTTTTATGTAGCAATTCAAGGATATAAGTTTATAGGTACATTGGAAATGAAAAACGTACATATTGGAGTGCAATTTAATAGGATCCAAATCTCCAGGTCTTAGTAAAGCAGAATATTCCAACAGAAAACATTTTCTATACTTTATCTTGATGCTTGCACTTCTTTCATCCAATCAGCTTCCTTCTCAAGTGTCAGTCATGCAAGATACAAGAGATTCCCTGTTGTTTTACTCATATTTGGTAAATACCAGACAGACAGAAGTATTTTCCAGAGGAGTTTTAAATATGTGTCAACCAGTATGTTATGAGAATGCAGTCAAAACGTTAACCACTTTAGATTAAATGTCTTGGAAAGCCACTCAAGAATATTGGATGTAAAAAGTAATCTGTATAAGCTGTAACAAGAAGCATCAAACACACTGGGAAAGGCTCCAGCAGCATTTAAAAAAAAAATTTAAAAAAACATGCTGAGACATTAAAATATCCTCTTATAATTTTAAGACAGGGTTTAATAATCAAGCCAAGATGATTTATTCTTATGCCCAGTCTTACTGTGTCCCTTATCTGCCTTTCCATAGAACAGCTTAAATCCTCCAGTCCTGTATGTAATGGAAAAAAAATAAAAAATTATACCTAGTGCTTAGGCAGCACTCTGTAACCACTGTATGTTGTGTCAGGACACAAAGAGCATTTCCAAGACACCCACTGACACCTAATAGATAACAATAACTGGAGTAAATGTTAGACAGTACCTGACACTCCAGCTCCCAGAAATAGATTGTGACTGCTGTAACTCTTGTATGAGTAGTGTTACTTCTAATCACACTGTATGCATTTTTACTGTTTCCCTTTTTAAAGCAGCTATCTGCAGCTATTGAAAACAAACACCATTGCAGAAGCTGTGTTAGCTTAGCATCTCGTCTACATTAGCAATGCCCAACATGCTCTGATCATGTAAACCTTTTGATATTGGATAGGCAGGTTTATTTGCATGCCAATCTAACCATCCTTTGCCAGTCAACTACAACAGGTACGTTAAACCAAAATCAGCAATTCTACAAGTGATAAACAACAGGTAACCAGGCAATTACTACTGCTCTGGAAAATTTTTAGGAAAATACATATTTTATAAATTCTGAAGGAACATCTAGATCAAGTTCTTTTCAGCATCCTCCAAACCCTGAAAGTTTCTTGTTTCTGGCCAACACTGCAGAACACCTAGTAGAAATCAAATCTGAGATGTGATTCTTCTTCTCCAGCAGCACGCCAAAGTACCATAACTACCAGGCAAGAAAGTCCGTCCTCTTTTGCACAGCCATTCTATTATTTCATTCCCTTAGTAGTGCTTTCATGGGCAGGCAGAGGCTGCTAACCATACAGATGTAATTATAGGTCACCTCCCTTCCCTTAAAATGCACTACCTGCATTTGCCACTAACTGAAGATCAGGTTTAAACAAGAATGGTTATAACCAAAGTAAAAAAACCAACAACCAACAACAAAAAAAAAACCCACTGTATTTTCCATCTACATCAGAAACAAGAGAATTGGCTTTCATGAAGAACAGTTTCATTGTCTTTTATCATTTCTCTCTAAAGACTAAGTCATGAATGACTTAAAATGATTTTTTTTCCTTCTGACAATGCAATACTTGTTCCTTGCATTTCAACTGGCATCCCTTCACACTGTTGTGCTCTGCAGAACAATCAAGCCAGTTGTAGAAATAAAATGAGTCACAAACAACACGTGACTTAGGGCATGTAAGGCAGAACTGACTATATCACTTGTCTCAGCTGCCAAAGGGTGTAACAAAATCATGTTTGTTTACTGCTTGAATTAAAAATTTTGCTGTTGATCTGAACATACTTTTTCTTATTGAAGGAAGACATTGTATAACATGCAAAGTTGTTCATAAATTGTCAGTACTAACATACGGTTTGGTTAGCCCTAATGCCCACATGATACAAGACGTTCATGTATTGATTAATCATCTTGTAAGAGTAACAAATGTACCTGCTAGAGCAGCAGGTAAAGATTAGTTCCTTCATGTAAAACTAGGTTGACTGTTATGGCAACATAATTTTGTGGTTCAAGATATGTTAATCAAACTGGAATTGCATTAGTTCTTCTCTCCTAGAGCTCCAAAAATTACATCCCTACATAGGTGGGCAAGTAGCTGAAAATCCAGTTTTTATTGCATTTCCTTCCTTGCTGACCTCCTTCCTGCTTTTTCAATATGTCATCCTGGAAATCAAATTTGCAACTAAACAATTGGAGTATTTTTTTCTCATCTGTTGTGGTTAAAAGTTTAACTATCATCATTCAAATCTTTCCAGGCTTCCTCCCCTTAAATGTCAGAGCACATGCCAACTTATACATTGCCCATTACACAGTGGCAGCCTGAGGCATTCCTACTCACATTAGCTACTGGATTAAAAAAAACAAACCAAAACAAATAAACATGAAATATTGTGTTTAACTAGTAAAATGGAAACTAAGTGGTCTAGATAAGGAGAAAGGAAGAACATAACCTCAGCAGAAATTAAATATCCGAAGGGAAATTTATGCTTTCTGTCAATCCATGCCTATATGAAGTTTTCACTGATCCCAGAGACAAGATTTTTATCCTGACTTCAAAAAACTGGGAGCAACAACATGCATGATTGTTCCTCTCAGTACTACTCAGTTAAAATTTTATATTAAAATCCTTCTGAGATTGACTCTAAAGAGCTGAGCATGAGTTCTTTTAAATGAACTACAAAATAAGGCTATTCTTTTTCCTCAAAGAATTCCAGCACGGTGCTTCTCTGACAAAGCGGCAAGGCACAGATGGTCTCGCACGAAAGCTTTTGAAGAGCAGCTCTGTCAGTGAAGGTTCACCTGAATGTTAAGTTATGTTTGTACACATATTTCCCCAAGTTGTTTTTTTCCTGTTCAGTTTTTTGTGGGGTTTTGTTGTTGTTGTTCTGGTTTTGGTTTTTTTGAAGGAAGAGTATGTTGAAAATGTGAATCCTTATGAAGCCGTAACAGACTTCTGGAAATCATTCATCATCATTGTCATTTTACCACACTGACAGTATGAGACATTACTACTCTTGTTGCTCCCTTGTCCTCAAGTTATATTTCTAACTTCATAATCTTTCCTTGGCCAAAATAAGCAAGATTTGGAAGTTAACATAAGTCTCAAGGCTCAGATATAACCATGGAGTACTGCAAAAAAGAATTCTCCAGGATTCAAATATGAATACAAACAGAATGATCTTTGGTTCAAGCTGCAGAAATTCCAATAGAGAAGAGATTACTTTCTACACTCCCATAACTAGTTACATGCATGCTCTTTGCCACCTCCTACAGTTAAATACAATAGCAGGACACTGAGCTGATGTGTCACATTTTGCAGGCTGGGTGGTCTGGGAGCTCCACAGCCCAGATGGTAAGCACTTACGAAATTGCATTAATCCACTTCTGTAAGACTGCGTGATCATCCAAGCTGTTATATCCAGCTCTTTATGACAGTTATTATTTCAAGTTATATGATTTTTATATTACCAGCCAGGCATGTACATGGATTTTGGGTTTTTGTATCTTTGTGGACTTTGGGTTTTTGGTGTGTTTTTTTTGTGGAGGTTTTTGTTGTGTTTTAGGTTTGTTTTTACACAAATATTTGCATTTATTACTACAAGCCTTACCTTCAGGAAATTTTACATGTAACTAAATGACTAAAGTGGCTCATACATAAATACGTAAGGTCTGAGAGATCAATGAAAAGGATTATTTCTGCTGAAAACTGTTTCAACATCACTTTCAGCAGATAGAGGTACAAGCACATGACTTGAATGTATTCAAAGGAAACAAATACTTCCAAGGTGCTCCTGCATATTGGTGCTTAAGAAAGTAGTAGTCAGGATTTTTTGCAGAAGGGCATTAAAAACCACTTAAGCTGCATCTAAAGCCTTAAGAAACAGCAGAATGTGTGTGCCAGCCTTATGTCCTCTGTCTGGGAACAGTTAGAGGCAAAAAAAAAAAAGATATACCATTTCAGAAGAGACCTATACTTTTGCTCTGGCTTGGGGAAGAGTGAATTGCTTCATACCACAGGATGATTCAGTAATAGCTCCTGACTCCACAATGGGAGAGTGCAAAAGAAACCCCTTCCCCACCCCTTTCCGATTTACCTGCCCCAACCTTTCTTATATCTTGCAGATTTTATTTTTTTAAAAAAAGTTTACTGTTACTGACATGGAAGTAACGTTGTTACTGTCAGAATGATCGTTAATGGTAAGAGCCTAACACTAGAAAGTAGAACAGTGACATCGAGTGGCAAGATTCCTGCAATACACCTCTGAAAGTCCCTGTTCCAAACTTCAGCACCCTGGTTTTAAAACCCATGAAATTTTTTCATCTTTTGTTCTAACCTATTAATATTTAAAGCAGGGTGCATAAAGTGGAAACACTTTTTGTCTAATTTGTGTTTGAACTTCCGATGTTTCATTGGAAAGGACTCTTAAATGAAATTAAGAAAAATAAAAATAGAAAACACACACAGAACCACAGTCCACACTAGAAACAAGTTTAACTAACAACTTTACAAAGATGAAGACTAGAATCTAGCCAGTGTTGAAGTGTTTATAAGGCTTTCCTTACTGCACATGGCTCTAGAAAAGTCACATGTACTTTTTTTACCACTGCATGTAAGCCACTTGTAGATTCTATCAAATCCTCCTTCCCTCTTAAGAAGCTACCAATAAGTTCAGGAGATTTTTATTATTCTATTTAAGTGTCTCTTCCTTTCAGTCCTGGAGGAGAGTCATCTTTGATTAAAAATTACATTACTATTAATAGAACTCTAAAGTTTGTGAACAATGTTTATCACTGCTGTAAGCTTGGTCTTAAAACATACACACTGAACTAATTTATAAAGTATGCCTTGTTTTTTAAACAGTTTTGTCTATAAAATGGGATACATGGTTACTATTTCTGTCTTCCCCCTCTCCCCCCCAAAGTGTTCCATAGAATTAACTGCTTCTAGACTTCTGTCAGATACATAGCCAGTGTGACCAGGGCCATATTTATGGCTTGAAACCTCCTAGGACATTATAACACTCAGATAACACCCAGGTGGGTAGTTAGTGACAGAAGACAGACAGCTCATACTTCCTAGGACTGCAGCATCATACTGTGTGCAAGGAATGGTAACATATAAGGGAGTTTTATTACTTGACAGCATAGGAGATGAAAGGGGTTTATTCATTAAGTTCACAAGTCCTGAGCAAGATATTTTCTGGGTAGTTCACAGGAGGCACACAGCATGATTGAGTGCTGAGAAAACCCTATTTGCTAGTGAGGACTCTTCTCTCCCCAGAATCACCACTGGCTGCAAACTAAAAATTAATATGTGCCTTCTGGTGGGTATGTACTCAAGCCGTTTTAAGGAAAGAACAAAAACCAGGCTTATAAAATGTTTCACTTAAACCTTTTTGAACAGCAACTGGAACTGGGGAGAATAAGTGAAAGTTGAAATAGATTAATGAGAAAGTGACATTGAGACATGTGACATGCCTTTGACTTCACCCTGGAAAGGTTATTTCATTCACTGCCTTATGGGATGCTATTTGTCAGTATAATCCCAACAAAAAATTATCTTTAGAGAACTCATATACCACATGAAACAAACAGAACTTTCATGCATCCCAAACAGCTATAGTCTGTGTGTGTGTATACATATAAATACACGATACAGAGTGATACTTCCTCTCTACAGTGCTATTTTCTCCTAAGGATAAGAAAGTAATTATTGCATATAGTCACCCATGTTTTTCACATCCCTGTAATTTTCCATGGAAATTCTAGTCAGTACTTCCCCTATCTCACTGCTGAGTAAAGAAGGCTCCTGAGACAAAGACAAGCTTCATTTAATTTCCTAATTATTCCATCAAATTAATCAGAAGATAGACAAAGAAAAGACTCTTACTTTGCCCTGCTTTTTCTAGTTTTCTGTAGCCTAAGAAACCTGCACAGAAAAAGCCTTAACTAATTCAGGCAATACAACCTTTATTTAATTTTCTCTTGTCAGCTCATCTTGTCACACTAGGGAGCTGCCAAGACAGATAGCACATGCAGAATGAACATGACTCTTGTTCAAAAATTAAAATAATCTCTAAGAATAAAGTAAAAACAACCAAATAAAAGTAACAACTTTTTGCTTGGTGAAGGACTATATGCTGCTTCTTAACTTCAGAGGTATTTGTCTTGTACACTTAACAAAAATCCTTCGGCTTTCAAAATAGCATCTACTTGAAAATGAACATCAGATACTCGTGCTAGCAACAGTATTTCAAAACAGTTGTTAAACAGGTTGCTTTCCATAGTATTTGTGATAGAGAAGCATAGAAAGAAGTTAGCATTTCTAACAAGTTACAATCTAAAATGAGCTAGATGTGCTCTACACAAAAGAAGCTTGAGCAGTCTTGTATATATTAAGAAAATTTTATGTTCAAACAAGAGTAGAAAAAAACCCCACTGAAAGCTTTCTTAACTTATTTTATAGATGCTTTCCTAAATAAAGTTAAAGGTTCCAGAGTAAGAGTTCTTCACAAAACGAAAACTTCTCTACTTCTTCTTAGGTGTTTCAGTGTCTAAAGGTACAATTCACTTCTCACCAAATTTCACGCCATAAAACCTCTGAGGATTTTGTTATTAAAAAGTCAGCATCACAGGGTCTGTACAAAGGATAGGACAACCATTTTACACTGACCGTTAGATTTTGCAAAGCAGATACCAAATGTTAGATGTGTCATATGGTCCAGATGTTTCCTATCTGTATTCCAACATGAAGTATCGCATTTGCATGGCAAGACTTGTGCGTACTACAAATACAGTGTTCTATTTTGTCCCAGTCTTCATCCTTCTTGGAGCTTTTCCCACAGCAGCCTACACAGTGGGAAGACAGCTGGAAGCAACCGGAATTAAGTTTGACCTTCCAGCCCCTTACAGATTTCCCATGACTTCTCTGCTCTACAAAAGTTTTCTTCCTTGATACAAATGAGCATCACTTTTGGATGACTATCAGCAGTACAGCACTGAAACATGGATCATAGAGAGTCAATAACAAGGAGCTGATAGAAATGTATTAAATATCTCACCTTCAGGAAGGGATAACCTCTTACAATCAGATACCTTTAAAACCTCAAATAGCAACTGAAATACTTTAAAAAATACTGACATCTGCTTTTATAATAGCGTTTATTAAATAACTAATTTTATTTCTTATAACAGCCAGAAAGAGCATAGAGGGGTGGAAAGGGACTAGATGTAGTTCAGGGCTGGTAGTTTTTTACTATGGCAAAAGCCAAAGCAGAAGCAGAATTCAACCCCCCAGCTACAGGCCTTAAGATTCAATTTTGATGGACACATCTCCTTTTAATAAAGGGTTGCAGGAAAAGAAGTGCATTTCACATATGGAATACCTTAACTTACTTTTGCTATAGAACAGCAATATTATTTTGAATTTTGTTAATTTACATTGAGCAATATGTAGCTCTCAAACTAAGAAGACTGATCTTGCAAATATAAACCAAATATATACCCAAGTATCCCCAATAAATAGTTAGCTTTTCATTTTAGCAGTTTACTGTGTTAAAAATATGAACAGAATATGGAGTACAAGGATTGTATAACACGAACTTATTTCTCGTCTGTCAGGCAATTGCCACACTTTTTGTGAATTGCTTCTGTTTCCTAGGATTAGATCCTTTCAACAGGAGTTGCTTCTGTCTACCCAGATTACACATATCCCAATATCATAGCAAGAATTTGTGTTATCAGTTACTGCTTCTCATCCCAAGAGCAACTTCCCTCTCCTGCCTTCATCTCTACACACTCTCTGCCACAAATAGGGTGCTGCTTTAGTCAAGTACTTACTGCTTACTACCTAGTTAAGTGGCAGTTTAGCAGTGAAAGAGAAGAAAACTTGAATTTCTGTTTCTCCCCACCAAGTAGGGTGTTTACAGTCCCTCAAATTTCTTGCAGGTTGATAATTTCACTAGTTTTCAGGAATAAAGATCAGCTTTCTGCTGACTTTCCCCTGACAGGCAGTAGAATCAGATGAATGCCACGTTACCCAGGAGAATAACAGTTCTGCTGTAGTTTGATCTTGTCTCAGCACTTCCCAGATGACTGAAAACTCAGGGGTGCCATAAAAGGAGGCATCCATAGAGCCAAAATCTTAGTATTTTTGCTGAAATTATGGGGAAATGTATGAACAAGTACACTTCTCTGAAGGCACATGATAATAGTTTGGGTTATTATTTCCATAATCTCTTCACATTTACATATATACATAGGACAAGTAAGTGTATCAGCAGCCTCAAATAGATTTCTTGTAATAACAAATCTACCCAACACATAATCCGCAGTAGTTTAACAACTAGCACATGTAGATTGGTGGAAAGAGAACTCACCATAAGGCACATCTCATGACAGCTGGTCACCACATGGCCAAACACTCCCCTTAGCCGCCAGTCTTCAGCAACAGTTTTCCTCACCTTGAACCATAGCTGACTTCTGACATTGTGGCTTTCACACATAGAAAGTTTAAAGCTTGACACCAGGTCCTCGTTTCATTCTCCTCAGCCTCCTCAAAAAGGCCTTTCTATAAGTTCCAAATATTTAACACCAGGAAAATCTAGGTTTTTGTTCAAACTCAGACGTGCTTTCACAGGCAAGATGTAACCTCCCATAGGCCTTATAGTTTCCCTTGAACAAAATCCAGGAAGTATACCAGCTCAGAAATACCACTCTACATAACCTTATCACAAACATTATTACCATTCCTGAATCTTACTGTAACAATATTGCTAAAAACAACTATAGAGACAAAAAACAAACCCTCTCATCTTTCTTTGACACTTTTATCTCCAAAGGAGACAAAAAGCTTTGCTTACTCCCCAAACCCTTTATTAGTGACTGCTCATGGCTGGGAGCCATCTTTAATTGGATATGGAACTTTTCCAGGTGCAAGGACTTCACTAATTGTTTAATGGTTTTGGGGTGTGGTTAACTCTTCCAAGGTCAGGGATGTTCACATCCTCCTCCCCCAAGTCTTTAGAGCAAATTCTCTTCTGTTGCTTTCAGCCTGGATAGGTGAAAATTACTGTGTAGAGAATGTATTTGCAAAAGTTTCACAGTATAATTATGGAAACTTAAACCAGAAAGTATTAAGGAGCCACTATTCTGCAGAATATGGGAGAGTAGGCATGGAGGAAAGTCCCTAATGTTGTAATATTAAATGTGTTGAAAAACAATGACTAGCAGACTAGTCTGTAATTTATATCAATATGTTCCAGAATTCAAGCATGGTTTAAAAAACAAACAAGCAAATAATGAAAAACATTTATGAAACAATATCTAAATATATATATGGAAAGTTTCAAAATTTTAAATCATGGAAATTATAATAAGGTTACTTTTTTTTTAAAAGTGCCACAAAATTACTCACTGCAGGTTATTCACATGAAATATGTTACTGTGTTAATACTTGTTTTGCTTTGGCTTGTGTGTAACAAGTTCTTTATGACCTCTTTTGTACTGCATAATTTTATACATTCCAGAAGAACTATTTTGTTTTCCTCTATTCTAAATGTAGGCAGAATCATGCTTTTTTTCTCTTCACTCAGTATTACACTTGTCCTTTGTTGCTTTCTACTTCTCAGCCCATTAGATCAGACATCTATTCTCACTCAGAAAAAAGAAAAACATCTGTTTAGTGGTTGGTTTTCTCATTGGCAATTTAATAACTGCTGCATCTGCATCTTTCTTGATGTAAGATAAGGAATGGTTATTCTTTTTTGCTTACTTTTCTTTTGTATATCTTCTCTTTTCCTTGCTGAATTTTACAGCACTCCATTATCAATGCAATACTTATATTAAGTTTTGGTAACTGCCCAAGGTAAATTGTGTGTCCTTATTTTTACTGTTTTTTTGAGCTTTGGCTAATGATTTCATTAATGATTAATTGCCACAGTACAAGCTTTAGTGTTATGGTTTATGCATAGCCTAGATCCAGTAAAACAAGTAAAATGAAAGCTCTAGACACCTGCTCACAGGCACAGTGAAATAACTGAAAACATTTGATCTGTTCTGTCATTCATCATCATCCACCAGCCTGTCTGGAATACTACAAATAAGGTTGCTGCCTCTTGCATTGATTTTTGTTTCTTTTTTTCCCCCTAACTGCAGCATATTTCCTCCTGTTCTGTGTAGGAAAACCAGCTAAACATCCTGCTGCACCTTATCTGACTTCCTGAGGCCTAGGTCCTTGATCGTCTTCTAAGATACATTTAGAGCTCTGTAACACTTCTCTTTGCTTAGGTTAATGTGCTACATCTACACTGCCACTATTATCCTGAGCTCCATCATCAACTCTGTTAGTTCTGCAGCTTCACATGAACGTGAATTTGCCTACTAGGGGGACCTTCCTTGTTCTTGTCAAGAACATTTATTACCTTCCTGCATACTGTTTCAGCAAATGCAGCCTGCAATGTCAGGGACCATTAGGTTTGTACTTAAAATTTGATGACATAAAAGAATGAAAACTTCAACATATTAATCTTTTCACTGTACTGGGAAAGACTATAGGACCAAAAGGATAATAATAAAAAACACTGAATTATTATTAATGAAGTCTAGACTTCACAATCAGGAGTCTTGGATTTCTGCATTCTTTGAAGGAAAACTGAAGTAATCCACTCAACCTGGGATAAAGTCATGTTTAGATCAGGTGATGCGATTCATCTTGGGACTGACTGCTCTTCAGAAGCCTGTGGGAATAATTTCAGCCAACTGTCTGCAGCAGCAGTTCTTCGTCTTGTAGGGAAAAAAAAAATAAAATTCCTTTTTCCTCTTTCTCCTCAGGGAATTCTAAGAATTTCCCCAGGTATTTCCAACAGATGTCACAAATATTAACAATTCTTAAGTCAAAAGAAAGAAAAAGACAACTACAAATATACACTAAAATCACTCATGCATTTTCTTTTATAGAAAAAAACTACAATTCACTTTGATGAAATTCTTATTTATTGAAAGAAATTAAAAGAATGTTGTAAGGTCTTATTTATCTGTTCCAGAACATTTCAGATTTAATTTTTGAAAAAAAAATTTTCTCTCTGAGAAATGCATGCTACTTCATACAACTGTGAAAGATAAAACTGGCCACGCCACATATGTACTGATGCCTAAGCTCTTCTCTCTAATATATTGTCTCTACATCACTGCATTTCTGATTATGTAAGGAAATTTGATACAGCTATCTGACCAATGTCACAGGCATTACCTTCACACTTGACTAGAAGTAAGCATCAAGGAGTTTGGTGGTACTGAGGAGCAGGAGGAAGCATACAAGTGGGTAATGAAACACTCGTTCTGTATCTTTTAGCTAATTTTCATTGTCTTTTTGTTCCATATAATTCTCTCTTCTTCCTGTGCAGAAGCAGAAAAGATTAAGCTGTAGAGCAAATATTGCTGAAACAAAGTTATTTGTGAGCACGTATCTTTACCATTGAGGTATGTCTTTTGGTCTCCTCTGAGTGTACTTCACAGGTAGTTACATTAGTTTCTAGGTGAAACTCTGCAATTCAACAACTCAAATGTGAGATACCAAAAATGCAGCCCCTTTTTTTGTCGATCCACTTTCACAGGTATTTGTACTTACCTGCCATATGTGTTAAGAAGGCTGTGATCAGGCTGTTGATTAAAATCACTCACAAGAGACCTCTTTTAAATGGGTAGAAATGCGTTTCTACTCAAGATAGCTCTTTCTGTGCTGGTTTGTTCCTTCTGTCTCTCCCATGGACTCAAGAACTCTGCCTGTTCAGTAGCTCATTTTCTTTTCATGTGGTCTTGTAAAAACTAAACCTTCATTCTGGGAGAATGCCTTCTCTAGGTGACATTTCCAGTTCGGGATCACCTGGTGATAACCTATAACCTGATCTCTCTTCCTCTTTCACGAGACTAGTAAACTTCAAGTTTGCTTCCCCCCAGTGTTTAGGCTATCATCTTTGGGAAGGGTGAACCTTGAAAGATTACAGAGAGCAAAGGCTTGTCTACCCTTCTCAGTGGATGTAAGCCATTGTAACTGATTCTTTTGAAGCTGTTGATCTGACTTTGCTGTGTATCCATCTCTCTGACTTTCTCTGGATGCTTGTTTTCCATTAGTTGCTGCCTTTGACTTGTATTCTGACAGCCTTACTTGTTTGTAGCAAACAGATAAACTGACTGGGAGCAGAACATTTATAAAAATAGGATCCATAGCTACTGCATTCTTCAAACTCTCCTACGAATTTTTTTCAGTAATTACAACTCAAGGCTTCTTTGCTTTTTCATTTCTTTTATAAGGCAAGGGATACAATGATGTACTTTTTTTTTTTTTAAATTCTATTGGTTGATGTTCCTTCTGTTACCTTTATTTCTCAAATTCTTCATAATTTTCCTTTGCACAGAGTGGGAAATATCTTTTTGTTTCCTACTAGTGCCTGAGGTTTCTGAGGTACTGTTTGTTATTCTACTGAGTTCACTTGTTCTTTCAGGCTGTTATATTTAAGACTGATGAGGCATTCATTCTCAGTCAAGAAGCTTTTTAAAAGTACACTGAGTTGTATAGATAAATTAATTACTACAATTAAATGCTTGTATATGTTTAGGAATGATTGTTGACTTTCCCCCCTAAGCACATTGTCTTTAATCAAAGACTGCAGAGGTGAAAATAATCAATTACTTGCTGCCTACTTCTACTAAAAATATCCTCTTTTCTCAGATGGGTTAGCTGACTGACTACAAGATAATTTACTGTGCACACAATAGGTAAGCAGAGAAGAACCACAAACTCACACTGGGAGAGGAGTTCTATGGTAATTTCAGATAATGTTTCCTCAAATATAAAAATAGAGCTTATAAAGTAAGAAATTCATAGAATTAAAGTTTGTTTACACTCCTAGATTGCTAGGTGCTTTAATTTGAAGCAAGCATAACTATGTACCTGAATGTGACTACCATCACAACTCACAAGGCATGTCTCACTTTAGCAGGCTTTTAAATACAATTAGAACATCAAGCTATTTTAATAATAGCCTGAAAGGTAGATTTTCTTAGGACCTACTCTGTGCTGCTGCTGTTAGGTTGTCTGAAAGTAGAGTGGAAATTTCTGCTCTTAACTGCAGCGTGGACTTGTCTTTAGTCTGGAAAACACTATCTGCAAAGGATGTCAAAGAGAAAAAAGTCCTTTAAATATATTTAACACATAAATCATCGCTAAGTGAGGCATATAGATAATTAATGGCAGTTCTAATGATACTGCTGGTGCCATTTTACATATGAATATTTTCCCTGTCACCAATCTTTTTAAAAGGTCTGCAGTTTTATGGAGGAGTAGGCTTAAAATTTAAAAGCAGATGCATTTTACAAAAACAAAACCAACAAGCAGGGATACATGAAAGGATTTGCTGAAATATTATTACAGTTGTAAATTCAAGGATAAAATGTGGTACTACATCATACATCTTTGGAATAAAGCTGCATTTGTGCCTGATGAGTGCAAGAAGTTATAACAACTCTTAAGCTGACAACTCCACAAATCTTACTTCTACGTTTTTTCTCTCTCTTTTTTTTTATTTTTGGGGTATTACTCATCAGTATAGTACAACCCTGTTATGTGACATTGCACTAGGGACATGTAGTTAATATATGTCACCTTTGCCTAGCAGATAAGAGTGTATATCAGGACACATGACAAAGACTATAGAGAAAGGCTGCTGAAGGGAACTGATATGGTGTTACAGTACCCTTGGAAGGGAAGTCCTAGTAGCATGCTGCAAAGACTGAAGTAATGAATATTCACTCTGGTCCCAGGAGTACTCTTTCTGAAGTGAGCGTTAGGAAGGTAGATAGGTGAAGGGAGAGGACAAAAGTGAAAAGGACAGGAAGAGATGGAACTATAGGGTAGAAAATGTACACTTCTGCATGGCCCACCCCCCGTGGCAAATCAGTGAAGGAGCTGGTTCTGAGTAATCTGGCATATCTGCACAACGCAGGCAAGAAGCATGAGTTTGGTTTCTGCAGGACAGATTTTCTGCAGAGCTCACACCTTGACAACTATGTGCTTACCACCCAGACTGGTGGTGTGCAGTGCCAACAAGGAGATTTCTGCCCAGTGGGTCGCTGCCTGTGGTGTTAATTGCAAGACATACCAGTGACACTCTCAACATACTCTCTCAGTTACACATGATAATGCACTCTGCTCACAGGGTAAGACACAGACTGATGTGCTCATCTGTTCCCAAAGTATGTACTAACAGCTTGAGGTGTGTTAGATTTGAACTGAACAGTAGGAGGGGCAATTAGTGCATTCAAATCTAGGTTTTGCTCCAACATGAGCTGTCTAAATATTCACTGTCCTTAATTCTTAACATCTTAAGATGTTCTGACAGTAGCATAAGGGATTTTTTTTTAACATCAGTAATACTATTTTTTTCAAAAGATTCATAATATTTTCTTTTGCATTCAGAAAACATTCTGCATTGGGGACTGTATTGGAGATAAGAAGCTTAAACACACAATTAGTTAAATTGGTAGAATTATTACCTAAACTTCCCTGGCACAAAGAGTTCATGGTTTTACTAAGTATTTTCACTGTTTTTAGTAACACAATCAGATTTTTACACATAAACCAAAACAATCCTTGATAGTGTTTAGTCTTATCTGTATTTTGAGCCAAACACACTTAGATAACTCCTGCTCCTAAGAAACTGGAAAAATCTCTTTTCACTCTTTGTGTAAATCTAGTTAAAGGAGGTATGTAGCAGTTGTATGCTAATTATTAGTTACAGCTTAGCTAGCAGCATTACTTCTGAAGAACTTCTGTGTCCACTACATCTAATGCAGTTTGAAATAAGAGTTCCTCTTGGTACTCAAACAAATCTTCTGTTGCAATTCCAAGGCAAACTGTAGAAAAGGAGGATTAGATGAGGTTCCTACATAGGATGGTCTTCCTCTAGAATGGAGCCAAGGTGCTGCTAGAACGAAGCCCTACACTTGGAGGCTAAACTCAGGTAATCTAGGCATATAGAAAACAAATTTACTTTTCTCTTTAAGAGTTTAAAGCAATTTCAAACTTTATGATCTGGATGTGTCTTGATCAATCAGGAGAAAGGCAAGGTACATAACTTCTTAATATCTTCGTTCTCTTCATTGAGCAGATCTTTAACTACTTTATCTGATATTTATTTCACTTTTTGAGGGCTATCTTCACATACTAAGAGATTTCACTGTGCCCTGTAGTTAATCCAAGCCTACAGTTTAAGAGCCCGATTCTCACCTCTCTGTTGAGGATGACTTTTTGTCATCCTGTGAAGAGCTACTAAAAGCAGGTTGAATAAACCAATTGTCTGCAATCAACTTTAATACTCTAATTTAGCTTTTCTGACAGTGACACTGGTGGTGTGTCTGTTATAACTGAAGACCGAAAGCAGGCAATGGTAGGGTAGGGTGGGTTAAATGAGATAGATGAGTTTATCTTTAAAAAAACCAATAATAATAATTACATAGGTTTGGAAGTGGTTTAAGATTTCTGTTCCTCCTACTGTAACAGCAGACTGCAAAAGGGGTCCCATAGGAGTAGGACAAGTTGGATTTCACACTGGCATGGCAAACTGAAGGAATATTAGACAATTGCCTTCATACAATAAAAAATAGTTCCTTTTCAATAGTTTTGGTCAAGAGTCTATAAAGGGCCAAGCACATGATAGTTTCCAGAATGCATCAGGTACCATTTTCCAAAAAGCAGTAGCTCTTTACAATACATAGTGTATTCTCTCTTCATTAACTGCTGGTAGATGCTCTTAGGTAAAGTTCTTGCAGTGTCATTATAATGCGGGGCTTTTGTAGTTGTTCAATTAAATTGTATTGAATAATAGATGGTTTTATATATAGTTTTTTCATGCTGATAAAAGGAAAGGAGTGTTTGGCAGTTTTACATTGCCTTTAGGGGACATTATTCAGTAGATTCAACCCACCCCTCCACCCCCTGAATTCAGTGAATAACAGACCCACATATGACAAACAGCTGAGAGAATTTTTTTTATTTCCCTTTAAATATACTTCAACAGAAAGATATCTGTACTTTCTGTTTTCAAGTCAGTTATTCCTAACGTCATACATTTAGGCACCTGCAGTTTATATTGCCACCTTTAAGAATTTAAAACACAAACCCAACCTCCCCTAGCCCCTCCTAACTGCCTTAAAAAAGAAACAAGACCAAAATCCCAGCAGGTGGCAGCCAACTCTAAAATATGTCAAAATTAGCACACCAGTGTATGAATAAACAAATCTCAGGCATAGATGCAGAAATAAGCAAGTAGTGCTTTAAGAAGCAATTTCACTTGCTTATTGTCCTAACTTTAGGTTCTGAATCTTATAACCTTTAGAATTCCTTCATAAAACAGATGACTGCTTTGGTTTTAGGTGACAAAGTTGCACTTCTTTAACCAATAGCAGTTTAATGTTGTATTATCAGAAGAACTATTGATCCTCTTCTGAGGAAACAATAACTTACATTTCCCCTGAAAAATGCTTTTAAATGAAATTTATTATTACCTGTATAGATCAGATATAAACATAAATACTCCTTTTTAAAAATAAAAAGCATTAAAATAATCAAAAAAAACAATACTTTAAATACATATATCTCCAAAAGCAATCTGAGTGTAACTACTACTGAAAAAAATTCTTCTGAAGCTTGAGCAAGTATCCTTATACATATACAAAATGAATACTAGTAGCAAGTCCCATCTAAGCAAGGATGATTTTTGCAGTGTGTTCTTTACTACACTGGCCAATATCTGTTTTGCTGTTCATTTATTTGTGTTACTATTTAAAAAATAAATAAATCCGTGACATTATCATAGGACACAAAAATGAACCGATGATTCCATTCTGTAATAAGTACTACAAATCGCAAGCATTATATTACATGAAAAGACAATCCACATCAAAGTGCTTACATTTGGCTAATCTGTTACTGAGACATAGCAAAATTTCTTTTTTTGTGGCTAAGATATAGCCACTCAGTCATATAGTCGTCACTATAGACCACTATAGACCACTATAATCATCAGAAAGGCTGAAATTTGCCCTCATCATGATGCTGACTTCCCAGTTAAGGCTACCAGCCATAGGGCTGTTGTCACGGGCAAGAGAAAATATTCCCAAAGGCTGGAGAGTAGCATATTT
This sequence comes from Laterallus jamaicensis coturniculus, assembly GCA_022605575.1. Taxonomy (NCBI): domain Eukaryota; kingdom Metazoa; phylum Chordata; class Aves; order Gruiformes; family Rallidae; genus Laterallus; species Laterallus jamaicensis. Next base: position 67,025,980 of record JAKCOX010000004.1, read on the forward strand.
CCAGCCTACTCTATAAAGACTGCTTCTGGGTCTGGTCAAAAAGTAGCTTTCAACCTTCACTACTTCTTGTCCTTGTCCGTATTCCAACTTCATCCTGCTAGGCAGGGCACTTGGGGATAAACTGTGTGAAAAGATAGCTTATAATAAGAGCCAGTTATGCAAGAGCATGATTTGGGTATAGTTGATGAGTGAAAATACATATGCTTGAGCAGGCTCTTACTGCAAAATTCTAATTGATTTCTTTAGGAGACTTGCTGCTTCCCCTCCAGCTAGAATAATGTTGGTATATCAGGGTGTGAATGCCACTGCTTAGCTAGCAAGGTGCATTGCATGTAGCGCCTGTTATTGAGACTCCCTGCAGTACTTCACTCAGGGTTTGAAGATTTCCCAAGTGCATATTCAAACCCAAATCTTTGGGTTTTATTCTATTCTAGTTCTTCAGCAATGTTATTTTATAAAACAAAATTGAATCACATCTTGTTCTTCACACGGGGGTGGGGTGGTATGTGTGTGCTTCAAGAGGCAAGCAAACCAATCTCAGATTTGAAAGCAGAATTAAAACTAGGTGCTGTATCTAATCTAATTAATTTTATTTAACCCAGAAGTAAACCTCAATATAGACCTGACGAAAAAAATGAGAGTCTTATGTTTTGGGTCTCCAGTTTAATATGCCATAATTTTAATGCTACTCTTTTGCTTATTTTCCAAGAAGCAGCTAGCTGCACCTTTCAAACAAGCATCACTTAGGAATTTTCTCATGTTTTTTAAAATTATTTTGGATCTTATACTTCCTTAGCATTACAGTTCACTTCAAAAACTACGAAGTGCTCTTCAACTAATTGAAAGAATTCAGAGTCCCATGAACTTTATTAATGATCCTGCCTTTCTTTACCTTTGGAAGTATTTTGGCATATAAAACATCACATTACAATTAGCTGTTGATTTTTCAAATGTTATCTTGGGTTTGGGCTTGTTTCCTACAAGAAAAAAATTCCTCAGTATGCATGTCTATATATCTGCTTCAGTACAGATATATATAGATGTATACATATATTGATGTACTTGTGCAAACACTATAGCGTTGAACAGACATAGCAATATAAATTATTTTTTCCAATTATGTATGTGCATTGTGTAATTTAATCTAATTTTTCCCCCCCTTTTTTTTTCCCCCACAGAAATCATCTGTGTGAGACTCAGTTATGTGTGACTCCCAGTTGTCAAATTTAAGCACATCCAAAATCATTCTTTCTTTAGAGCTGATCCTATTTCTCCATTATGCCATTGACAAAGATGAAGAAAGAAGTATTCATTAAAGAAAAATTATGTTCGGGTGAAAAATCAATTAAAAATTAAGAAATTGAAGGCAGAAGAATACAACTAAGAGCTATTGCTTCTGTTTTAGTAAGAATGAATATTTCATTAAAATATATTTCTCTTTCTGTGTGTAAAAACAGAATATCACACTCCAAATTTGGAAACATACCTGGAAAATGTGATAGAGACATAGGAATAGAAGTCTGCATGTAGCAAGAGGCCTAGCTACTTGCTTGGGTGGCAGTGGAGACTTAGGTGACTGTGAGGAAGTTCTCTGTGATTCAGACCTTGCATTTTGAGGGTATAGAGATTATATAATGCTATAAAAAAGAGCTATACCCCAAGAAACCTACCAACAGAGCTGCAGTCCCTGAAGGTAACCCTCTCACTGGTGCAAATTTTCAGCTCTTCCAGCCTGCAGTTGTGCTATGCTGATAATCACTAATTATCACACATCTAAATCACTCAGCACAATCCAGTACAGAGAATAGTGAAATAGGGTTGATAAAACTCATATACGCCCGAAGTACAATGAATAAAACCCTGGTCTATATTTGAAAACCACAGTGACTGAGTTAGCACAGGACCATCAGTAATCTTCCCACTTGTCTCTAAACAAAACTTTGGGATCTAGCAATGATGTGCTTGGTATAAGCTGTTAAGGACTTGGTTTCATTTTGCAATGTAATCAGAAGTTTGTTTTTCACAGAATCACAGAACATTAGGAGTTGGAAGAGACCTTGAAAGATCATCTAGTCCAAGCCCCCTGTGAGAGCGGGATCACCCAGACTAAATCACACAGGAACGCATGCTGTGGGTTTTGGATGTCTCCAAAGAAGGAGACTCCACAGCCTCTCTGGGCAGCCTGTTCCAGTGCTCTGTCACCCTCACAGCGGAAATGTTTCTCCTTATATCCACATGGAACTTCCTATGCTCCAGCTTGTACCTTGTCCTATCACTGGCCATCACTGAGAAGAGCCTGGCTCCATCCTCCTGACACTCGCCCTTTACATACTTATAGACATTAATAAGGTCACCCTTCAGTCTCCTCCAGGCTAAAGAGGCCCAGTTCCCTCAGCCTTTTCTCATAAGGAAAGTGTTCCACTCCCTTAATCATTTTAGTGGCCCTGAGCTGGACTCTTTCAAGGAGTTCTATGTCCTTCTTGAACTGAGGGGCCCAGAACTGGACACAATATTCCAGGTGCGCTCTCATATTTTGCAGATGCCCACTTTTGTCCATGACAGATTAGGATTTGTCCAGGATAGATTAGGACAAATTTATTGACTTTCAAAAGTGTGTTTTCATGCTGGCATTTTGGAAAATTCATGATTTCTATTGCAATCTTTTAAAATGCATTTCCATGTTTTTAAATGGATAAGGACTTCAACTGCAGAAATCTTGGAAACTGTTATTGTCATAACCATGAGAGAAGTGCTAATTTCCATTTGTCGTTTATATGCATAAACAGATTGCTGGTTTATGTGTAACTCAAGTGTTACTTATCAAATCAACATATAGATTTGGTTCATAACAAATCCATTACTTCCTCAAACAAACCGTTGCTCTTTTCTCTTTAGAAACTTATGTTGCTTTTATTAATTTTAATCATAGGAGTTGCTTGGTTTTACAAAGCCATTAGGATAAAATTAGAAAATAAGTTTGTTCATTGAAAAATTCCTAAAGAAATTACTTTCCTGCACTTTTCTAAGTGTATTCATTCTGTATTCCTATAACCAGAGTGACCACAAGAAAATTTTATTAAACACATCTGAATAATTTTCTTCCAAATTCTACCTTAATTCTCCTCATCTCTCCCATTACTATTCATGATAAAAAAAGAGGAAAAGTAGAATGGAAACATACAGATGGTTTAATTACGTGCTGCTGGAAAATCTCCCCCAAACTACATGGATGCCTGCATGTAAAATGTAAATAACCCAAAATTGAAACAGAGGGAAACAAAACATTCAAAGGCATATTTTAACCCCCCCATATGTCAAACCTGGGTTTGTTTGGGGTTTTTTTTCTTCATTCATGGATTCTGGACTGAATGGCAGATATGAAAGAAAAAAAAAAAGGCAAGTGAAGGTCCTGTCATGCTATTTCTACCTTAACAAGAACAAAATGTGATACAGATATTAAGATGTTTTGTTTCCATTCAGGTGCTTTTTAGCAGTTCTCTCATCTAGCAAAATACTTAAATTCACATTTTACAGTAGAAATTATAGAAAAACAGGGAAAGATCTGTCAGGAACATCCAGTCCATATTTTTTCTTTGGTGCATGGTAAAATGTACCTACATCATTCACTGGCTATTTTTCTACTATACTTCTTAAAACCACCATGGAAAGGAATCGCACATCCACTGGCTATTTTTCTACTATACTTCTTAAAACCACCATGGAAAGGAATCGCACATCAGAGGAAGAGGCCTGTTGGAATTCAAAAGCTTTCCTTTAAAAAACTAAACAATAATTTAGTATGTGTTTTCTTTACATTAAATAAGCATTTTTTCCCCTTATAATTACAACTCAGGACCAAGAACAGTAATTCATGTAAATTTCATTTACTGCAGTCATTACAGTTATTTTACAGGCTGAAGTCTTATATTCCAGGTCCTTTCTCGGGATTCTCTATTAAAACTAGAATTGAGAGAAGTGCTCTTCTTGGTACCGAGTCTGATCTTTGCCACGTTTAAACAAATTGTCACTTTATCAAGATAATTTTGATTTCTTATTCTGTCCTCCAAAGAGCCTGTAAATATTCCTACCTTGGTATTATAATAACATTTCATAAGTGTATTCTCCATTCACTGATCCAGGTTGTTAACACTAATCTTACAAACATGTTTTTCGGAACAGTGTCAAAAGCCTTATTGATGTCAAGGTATAACATAACCTCAGAATCACTTTTATCCATTAGGTCATTTGCCTTGTCACAGAAAGAAATTAGAGTAGCTTGACATGATTTATTCTTGATAGATCTACATGACTGTAACATTGTCTTGCTGTTTCCTAGTTATTTGTAAATGGGTTTATGATCTCCTGCAGTTTTCTTCCAAAAATGAAGCTGGGATAGCTGGAAAAGATTTCTCCATAACATCCTCCTTTCACGGTTCTTTAGGGAGCACTGCTGTATTTCTCTGCTACTTCTCTTGCCTTCTTCCTTTGCTGCTAATGGTGATTGTCTTAACCACAGAACAGCTGAACAGGTGTTACTAGGTGAATACATCAGGCCTTCCAAAGTTAAGCAACCCTAATTAATCTAATTTAACCTCCCATTTCCTTTTTTTTTAATCCACACTACTGTTTTGAAAATGTTTCATTTTAGTGACTAATAGTTTTCATGAAATGACGAAAAGACATTGACTGTTTAGCTCTATCATTTCTATGCATAAATATCATATCTTTGCATAAATACAGGATTGATACTTTTTTCTTTCTCTTCTAATGCAGTTATTTACATTCGTGTGTGGAAAGACCAGTACCATTTCTTGTTTCTTTATATGTTTTTTTTGTAAATTACCTTGCAGCTTCACCTTTCTGACTTGTCTCTCTGTATTTTATGTGCTATTTCCATTGTTGAGTTCCTTATTTGGAGGTCATTAAAGGCCTTATGATATAGATGTATTTGCCTATTTCTAAACTTTTCCTGTATATTCTGCATGTTAGCATTTCATATGTAATGTCTCCTTTACAAACCATTAGGTTCCTGAGTCTGTTGAACTGGATTTTGAAGTCTGTTGTATCATAATGCTTCTCTTTATGTAGAACTTTTTCTTCATAATTCATGCAGGCTGTTTACAAACTTCAAATTTTCACCTTCCTCTTTAATATTCATTAAAATAAAATTTCTGACTCCTTTCCAATGTGCCAGGGATACTTCGAGAAGTTTTGGACTGCTCTGTTCTATCACTCTGTATAAATTTCAGAACAAATAGCCATCATTACCACGTGAAATCCTCTGGGAGTTTTATTTGCTTTCAAACATCCTTATCTAAATTCTCTTTGTAACAGGAGGCCTACAGTAAATCCTTAGTATGTTATAATTTTCTCTCTGATTCTTTCATAGACATAATGGAATTTTCTTCCATTTATTCCTTCCCCCAAATTCCAGTCCAGACTTCAATTGTACAACATTGTTGTGGTTTTGAGTGGCTAGGTTCTGGTAGGGATGAGGAGGAGGGGGTGCTGCAGGGGTGGCTTCTGCAAGAAGCAGCTAGAAGCTTTCTGTAGGCCCAAAAGAGTAAACACCACCCCCCTCCACCCACAGAAAGAGAAATCATGAATAAAGTAATAAAGTTGAGTCTGTGAAAAAGGGAGGGGTGGGGAGAGGTGCTTTAAGGTCTGGTTTTACTTCTCAGTATTCTACTCTGGTTTCACTCTGTGTGTGTATGTATAACAAATTAGATTTTTTTTTTCTTTTTAGTCTGTGTTGAGTCTGTTTTGCCCCTGAGTTACCTGTGGAATGATCTCTCCCTGTCCTTATCTTGACTCCTAAGCCTCACAATATTATATTTTCTCCCCCATCCAGTTGAAAACGGAGTGGTAGAGTGAATTCAGTGGGCATCTGGCTTCCAGCCAGGGTCAAACCACAACAAACATGAATGGATTTATATTAAAAAAAAATAAAAAAATTGAATCAGAATGTAGATTCCACAAATTAAGCCACATTGTTCGTAGAAAAAAGTTTATAAAGGATTATGCTTTGCTTATTCTAGGATTTGCACAGAAGCTAGATGATACAGCAGAATGATAGGTAAGGAGTTAAAGTCTGACACAATAAAGCAGAGAAGAGTCAAATGAAAATGTCAATCTCTACAAGGCAAAGGAAGGATGAAAGAAAAATCCAGATAGGAGACTTAACATCAGAGACCTGGAATTTCTTAAACCATATGATTATGAATATGTGAGTCAAGCTACAAATATTATGGTGGGGTTTTTTTCTACGTTTTGGTTATAACAATGGACATAATTACTACATTACACATTTCTCAGTCTCCTAGGGATGACAGAATTTCTTGCACCAAATTATTACTTATTATCAGGTTTTAAGAAGATTAAGAAACTTGGAAGTGGAAAAAAGAATAAATGCATCACAGAAAAGAGCAAGAAAATATCTATTTTGGGCAATTCTACCCCAGTCTTCAAATTTCATTCATAAAACATGTGTTTGTGTTTTGCCTGTGATTTCCAGAAGCGATTTTTAAAGTGGTCCCATGGCACTCTACCTAATGAAAACCATGGGTTTATATTAGAAAACAGCAAGATACTTCTGTGATTTAATTCTACACTGGAGCAGGGGGATTATTTACCTTTTCTGAGTGACCTTTATCTATATGCCAAGTTACAGTCGTGTGGTTGTAATAATCCCCACAAGAGCTTTCCTTTCTCAAATTTGTTAGCCATGCTGGAGTACAGACTTAAGGGTACCCTCAGAGAATAGCTACCAAAAAGCTCTCCCACGCACCTTGTTAGAGTGGAGCATGAATTTGATGTGCAACATGCATTGTGTAGTCCATAACTTCTTGTTTACAGAGTCATGGGTGGACAATTTTTACTTTGTTCCCCCCTGTTTCTATATTTCTTGTTGACAACCAAGAGATGTATGGCATGGGCTCCTGCTCACTCCATTGTTTTTTTTCCCCATCTCCAAGTTTTTCTCACTTTTCATATGGTTTCTTTGGTGGCTTCTCCCTAACAAAGATTATCGCATTGCATCATGAATGGAATTGGAATTTCCTTCCCATACATATGGTGTGAAACTGATCAGACACCAATTTAATGCTTCGTGGAGTCCTTTGGGTATCATTTCTGGTGCATGTCTGTTGTGGAGCTAAGCTCTAGTTTTCTCAGAAAGGAGCCTAAATAGTGAGCATCAAAACTGTTTTGCCAATGCAGCCAGTGCAGAGTAACTGAGGATACCAAACATGGACTACTTCTCAAAACTTAAACCAAAAGGTAGGTGCAGCTAGTGTTGAGTCCAATAACAGTACAAAAATAATTCATTGCTCGATTTTACTGGCAATTTAGAAGGTACTCCAGATCTCATAGTTCTGACACCACCAGATCTCATAGCTCTAACACCACCAGATGTTTTAAATCTATGCAAAGCAAGGCTCCAAAATAAGATAGCATCAGAATATACTGACAAGGAACTCTACTTCTTTACACACATCAGAATATGTGTATGAGGTCTAAAAATACTGTCATAAGCTTTTGTCTTCGCCAGGGGTATGGCAAAAGGAATCAACAGATTCATATTGATCTGACATATTATTAACTACCTGCAACAAGCAATATATGTTTTATATTATGTGTTACTGGTTCTTTCCTACGAGACCCCACACTATATATAACTTTATTGTTTTGTTTTCCAATCTTGGAATCAGGTAGGGATTTTTACTTGTTTAAATGAGTAAACCAGAAGAACAGATGTACAAAGATAGATTCTAAGAAAAGGTAAGGGAAATACAAAAGTACTGTGATCTTAATACTCATAGGCAGCCTTTGAGTCTAGCAGTGGGTTGTAAAGAACATTAAGCAGCCAGCTTTTGACAGGCTGTCTTAATGTACTGATCTAGTCTTACCAGATATGGAAGCATTTCAGTAAACCACATGATTAATGCTGGGGGAAAATTGTCTTCTCAATCACTGTTACACAGCCACTGCATTTTGTAGAATTATAGGACATTCAGAGGACATAGGTTTCTATCTAATCTGTAGCTGATAAAGACAAAATTCCCTAGACTTCTGCTGATACACTACTCATCTAAGCTGGCAAAGCCAATGAGCTATGCTTCTGAATGCTCTATTGAAATCTCTGACAAAGACTTTCATCTTATCGAGGGTTTAGTTACATTGCTTTGAAGAGGGATCTGCAATATTCAAACTGTAGCCATTAGAGGGAGCTGATTTATGACACTATATGAACACATTAAAGCCCCTTGTATAATTAACTATCTCTGATCAAAAGTGTGATTTATTGCTAGAATTAGTATTAAAAATAATGTTAAATTTGCTCAGATTTCTTTATCTCAAAAAACATAGAAGATTTTGGGAAACACACAAAATTATGAAAGAACTTGAGAGCACAAGAAAGTCCTTAAAAGGCACAGCAAATGTGAGTCTTCAAATAATATACACAAGAAAAGCTGAGACAGACCAAATCATGTTTCATATTCATTAAATGCAAAACATAAAAGACTGATACTCAGTAGCAGCCACATCTGCCTTCCAATTTGCAGAAGTCTTAGGAAAAGAGGATGGCAAGTTTAATATGTTTGCCTTGTCTAATTCCCTGCTTATCATGGGAAATTTAAACAATTAAATGAAGACATTAAGGAAATGTCTAACTGTGTGTAAAACAAATTCTAAAAAATAAATGGGAATTGTTGATTTCTGTATATAACAAGGAATTAAAAAACATTAGAAATGAAAATGTCAAATTCTGCATATAGTAGCTATTATCCAAATATTGAGATCACAGACAAGTCACGGTAGTGACAGGATCTCACATATAACATAGCAGTGATAAGAAGTCATCAAAGTTAGTGGTACACTTGCAGCTCAAAGTTTTTCTATTTTATTTATTGAATAAAAACCAGATGGAGTTATCGCTACTGAGATCAATTAAGAACTGTATTCTATTCCCTAGGCACTAATTCATCATTGTACTCTAACACATTGAATGTAAACTATTGCACTTTAGATATTTAATTTTGATTATTTATTTGTATGTACTTAATTTCTAAGTAAAAATCCTATAATGTACTAGATGTACACTATATAAACTAGAAATATTTTTGTTAATTTTTAATATTATATATAAAGTATTATTTTTTATTTATACAGTATATGTATAAATACTGTCTATATATTTATATATACAGTATATATTTAGAGGTGTATGTATATATATACACACACATATATATATATACTTTTTTTCAGAAAAAATGGGAAAGAAACAAAACTTGTAGGGCTGGTCAATTTTGTTCTTTTCTGTTGCATCTGCTTAGAAATTATTTGAAGATTTACAGATTTAAAATAAAGAAAGCAAAAATAGAGAAATTTAAAGGAAAAGATAACTAAACCAAGGCTTTAAGAATGAAAAACAAAGTGGAAAAGGAAGGAAAATATGCAAACGTTTACACAAAAAATAAGGCATTTTAAAAAATCTAATTCAAAAGAAATAAGCCAATCAAGAAACAGATTGAAAGAAATGAAATTGATACTTACTGATTTCATCATGATGAGCTTAATGAAGCACCTGGCTGTTGCATTTAAAAAATAACTACATTATGAAAGGAGAGAACAGTGTAGCAAATTGAAAGACTGAATTGAAAAAAAACAACAACTACTTTGAAAATGAGAACCCTTCAAACAAGGTGAGATGGAAAAATAAGCAAAGAAAGGAAGTTGAAAACTGTTGGGAACCATTGCCCGTGTAAGCCAGTAAAACTGTAGTGGTGAATGGCAGAAATAGGGAGCAAGGGCCAAAAATAAGAGGGAGTAATGCTGGGGAAACAGCTGAATTTTGGTATTCTGCTCAAAGACCAAACTATGTGGAAACTAATTCGACTTGGCATTCAATAGCAGATTAAGTATATGAATAAATAAACACACACTATATAATAAATATAATAGATAAATATGAATATAGAAACAAAACATATGCCATTCAATATAATCATATCAAGAGATCATTTCATAAAACATATACAGATATAAAAATATTAATGCATGCATGTATTGAATATACGAATTTATTATCATACACATACACAAAATTCATAACTATATAAAATATGATGATTTAGAATTTACTATGGCTGTAACAGCTGATTCCACAAGGCTTTTGTATTGTCAGAAAAGAGAAACTTAGGTAGATTATGCATTTCCAATTTTTATTTATACAATGTTTCCAGTACATCTACTCTTGGTGCTAAATTATTCATGTATGGTTCATGAAAAGGCTCCTGGCTCAAGAGTAATTTAACATCTTCTAACTGTTTCCCAACAGAAACCTGGCAGTGTGCACACAGCTGGATATTACTGTCTCTGTGGGGTATTCATATTCATAACATCATTTATGGACCACCCACACTTTCACATGTACATACCCCAGAGTGCCGAAGCTTTTAGAATCATTTCCATTCAACAGCAATAACCATGGATGCCTCCAGATGCTCCAGTGGCAGATTTGTTCACTACAGTGACCAGCTGGAAACAGAGGAGACTCTTTGCCATTTGTTCTCCTTCTGCTTGGACTGAAATGCTGAACCTCTCCGGTCTGCTAGAGAAGAGTGAAGGAAGCACCAAACAGCCAACAGCTACTTCTGTAAATGGGTGTGAGATCAACAAGGTGAGATCAGGACCCATCTCTCTGAATTTTCCTGGCAGCCAATGGTTGTTCTTCCTACATGGAGACTTCACTGATAATGAAGCAGAGGTAGGGTCCATCTAGATACCAAAGGGACAGGAAGGGGAAGAAAAGGAGGTAAAAAAATGTATGATGGAGAACAGATAACTCTTAAAATACCTAATCTGGTTAGAAAAATATACCAGAAGACAAAATAATGAAGTACATGATAAATAGAAAAAGCACATTCCTTAAAGTATCCCCCTGTCGGAGAAGGGAGACTTCGACCACCATATGGTTCATCAGCAAGTCCCAATTTTTATTCAAGCAACCCTTGGTTAAATACACTGCTTAATTAGCTCATACATATTGCAGAAGTCAAGCTCAATATTGGTCAAGCAGATAGATGCTGGCCCGTCCCCTCTTTGTTCTGTTTCCACTTTCCTGAAGTTTAAACATCCTTTTATTGCATCCAGCAGGTGTCCGAGCACCAGCAATATCCAGTTACAGCTAGCTACTGGGTCAAGCCGACCTAGAGCTAACACTTACCCTACTTACACCATCTCAAGCAAATCCAGGCTGCTGTGTCCCTTCTCTGATAGCCAGCACTGAACCAGGCTCTCCACATCCCCCCCCAAAAATCTTAATTAGTATGTGAAACTAATTGAAATGGTGTGGCTGTTTTGGGTTTTTTTCCCCTTTGTTTTCTATAATTCCTTAATTCCTTAAAAGTCATTGGAAAGAGACTATCTCAAAAGCCTATCTTTTTGAGATAATTTTTACTCTTTAGCCTGGCATGGATGGTAAGGCCATAAATTTTGTAGTTCTCCAGGTCCCACTTGAAACTCTTATATTTGTGCCACATATACAATCTTTCAATTTTCAGTTACTGAAGAGACTTTCAAATAAGATGTTACAAACCCCTTATAGTAACTTTGCTATTTCATCCCTCAGTCCATTTACTGGTTGAATTCTACATGCTCCTGGTGATTTCTAGTTGTTCTTTGTGTCAATAAATTCCATAATCTGTTCTACATTCACTTCAATTTTGGTAAAGCCTTCAACAAGTCCCTCATAAAAAAATCATTGGAATTTTCCTAATTTTTGCTGCTACTTCTAGCAAATTACAAATGTAGAGAAATTTAAGAGAAATTTAAAGTCACATGGAATGTTATCAGATAATGAAGTTTTATCCACTTGTGAAGGTAACTATGTAGTTAGCACATGAAAATGCAGAATAAATGAAGCTGTGCTCACCTCAATGTAAAATAAAATTCATCAGCTTTACCCAAGGTTCGGTAGTCCTTGGTTTCTGAGAGCAATGTAATTGAAATAATTTAAAAGGAAAGTATTTTTTGTACATTTTTTTCTGTATTAGGTTATCACCTAAACCTAAAACTTAAATATCTGGCTTGCTTTCACGGAAAAAAATAAATCAGAATGCACTTTTTTTATTCTGGAATGTAAAAATATTTTTTTTATAATTTCTATGAGGAAGTAAATTTAAACACTTATATTATCATAGTAAAATAGTTAATATTCTACTTCTTTTCCCAGTCTTATTTCAAAATATGCATGTTTTACAACAACATGTAGTTGTCTTTATCTTACTTTACATCTCAACTTCAGAGAACAAGCTGGTCATAATACTGAGGCTTGTCCTCTCTCCATCTCAAAATGTTTGCTTTCAGAAGTGCCATTTGTCTTTGGTTGAACTCCCTTGGATGACACCTCACTGCTGACCTTGTGGATTCATCTTCGATGTTGTGATGTATTTCAAACACTCTCAGAAACCAGGTATTATAAATTTACTCTCGTCAGCGTTATTTTCAATCCCTTTAAAGAAAAAAAGCCTAGCATGTTTCTTAGGACATGGTATTTCTTTCAAAGTCATACAGAATATCTTTTAGCTCTGCTCTGTCCATGCTGCCTTCTTTTTGATTCGGCAACTTATTCCTCCCTTCCCACTTTTCCAGTTGGAAAGACAATAGCTCTCTCTTCGATGAGGTCAGGTTATGTGATCCCTTTCTTCATAACTTCTATCTTTCTCTTGATGAAAATCTTTGAACATAAAGGTTTTAGCTCAGGGAAATCTCCCTATTTCTGCTGGTCCTTGTGCTCACAACAGTGGCAACTGCTAGTGTCTCTGGGGCTTCCTTTACACATCTTCCTTTGATTGAGATTCCATCTCAGCTATTGCTTCTGCTCTTAGGCCATGATGTTGTTTTAAACACGTGGGAGAACTCTAAGGTAGTAAGGAGCAGAAAAAGACTGTGGGATGTGCTCAGTTTGAAGCTTGTATTAATGATTTGGAATTTAAGTGAAAATATCAGCACTTGTTGGAGTATCATGCAACTTAGAATATTAACTTTAACACTTTTTCCCTATCAGAATTATTTTTCTCATATTGTAAACATTTTAAAGTAAAATTTTAATAGTTATAATTTTTTAATTTTTACCTATATTTAACCTAAATTAAAACCTAGAACAAAATTATCTTTTCTATGGATGACATGAGAACCCATGCAAACCTGCTGGGAGAAAATTTACAATCCTATTACCTTAGCACTATATTACTATGTGATACTTAATATACTGTTCTTTTTTCTCTGGGGTGGGTTTTTTTGGTCTCTGTTTAATGCTAGAAATATTTATATAACCTGATTTATTGATTTAGCTTTACATCAACTGTTTCCTTTTATTTGAAAAGGGGGGAATGTCTGCTTTGTATTTGATCATTTTGTTATTTATTTTTACCTTTTTATCCTCAATAAGTCAAATGACTAGACAGAAATGAAAACTGAAAATCAGCAATATTTTAAGAATGTTTTTACCAGCCAAAACCAAGGATTCCACATTCAGTAAAGGAGACTATTTCAACAACAAGACCACTCCTAGTATAGGAGAGAAAGACTTAAAAAAATTAAGGAAACAGTTTCAACAGGCAGCAAGATATAGAATTTAAGAGTTACAAAGTACAGAGAATTGGCTCTCAAATAAGGTCCATGGCTCAAAGACAAATGTTTAAAGAGAGGAATGTGTTTAACTTCTGAAGTGAGGACTGAAATGAGATCTACTTACAGCATATCCCTTCAGAGGAAGAAAGAAGAGTCTAAATTAAGTACTAATTTCTGTTTCTAAGGAACAATAAGAACAAATTGCTGAAATACGAAGCTGAAGAAATTCAGGGACTTTTTTCCAGGATTTTAGAACAGGCTTCCAATAAATTTGGTTTCTTCATCTCTTTGGCTGGGCTGCTCTTCTGAAAGATCATTTTGGTCAAGTACAAACAAATTTTTGGGCTTTAAAAGATCTTGTGAAATTTGATCAGTCTAAGATACACAAATCCAGACTGGTCGACTTAATGAACACTTCCAGTCTTAATCTCCCTGTACCTGTGATTGTAATGTTGGAACAACAATGTGGCAGGATGGAGGGAAAAATCTAAACCAGTTTGCCTTGAAGCTTAACCATGGGAAAAATCATGTAACAGTGTAGTCAGAACATGGTCACGGGCACACCATCAAAGTGAAATTATTTGGCTCAGGGGAGGTTATTGGAAGTCTTGCCCACACTTTCCCTCTCAGTTACCCAGCACTGATCTTCCCACCTCCTGGCATTGGATTCCCAGTTTTGGGGCTGATATTCTGCTTTCTAGTGCAATTGCTTTGTTTCCCTGATGAATTTTAAAACTGCTTACACTTTGAGCAAAGCATCCTTGTCTTAATGACCTTGTACTGCACTGTCCTTCCTTTTCCAAGTCATCCCTGCTTGTTAAGTCAAATGAGATAAAACAAGTTTTCCTCCTTTTTCCCAGCAGATTAATTTATCTTCTTTTTCTTTCCTCCTCTTTGTGCATGTGGGATTAGATCTCTTTTGGCACAGAGTTGTGTGACACATGGGACAGAGCATGTGAATACAACTACCCAAGCACTCCTCTGGTTGCAGTGGAAAAAAATGCTTCAGTTTAAGTTGCCCAGGAATTTCGAGGGATCCAGCACTACTACTTTACATAATAAAATATACAAATGTGAACTTAAAGTTACAAAAGTAACTCTCAGGAGATATTCCATTCATAGCAGAAATAAAAAAGCATATTAGCCTAATTATATTCTACAAAATCCAAAATTAATGCTCTAATACAAGCCAGGGTAACAGCATCTCACACTCATACTATTTTTTTGGAGCAAAAATAGAAATATTGCATTCTGAGTCCACTTTTCTAATACATGAGACAAGGTTCTCTGACAGCAGCAACTCAAAGCTTGAGTCATGACTCCTCCTTTCTATCCTGTTTTACCATGTTGAACCACTTCTGCTATTACTAAAAACCTTTTGAACTGATTTTTAGTTGTACTGTCTCCTGTTTCATACAGAAAATCTCTTTTTAGTAACATTCAAAATCCATTGCCAGAAGTTTCATGTGAAATTTAGCAAGCGTCAAAATTGTGGTCCCTTTATTGCCATTTAAGACATCAAGTTTGTTTTTCCTTTGACCAGGTGAATCATAATAATTTTAGTTTAAAATGTATTCCTTTTTGTTCATACAATGATTTTACCAAATATTTATTGTAGCACAGATTTTAGAGTTAGGGATTTTTCCAGTCCATCCCCTTTTTCAACTCCCTTTGCATAACAGAATTTCAAAGAAACACTTCAAAGCTTTTTACTTAGCATTTTTACATGCCATAAGATCTATTATCCTATTGATTGTTTAATCCCCTCAGGAAATTGTTTGCTACCCACACCTGTGGTTAGACAGTGTGTAACTACTTGTCATCTATAATTTTTAAAATACCTATATTTCTCAACAGTTACCCTCAATAGAAAATATGATTTTATCTCAGGCTCTGCCCAGTGTACCCTAAGTTTACTGAAGGGTTTCTCTCTGAACTAAAAATCAGACTGTCTTATACACACATGAAAATAAAGAATGGTATGGAAATAAAAGAATGAGAGTAAGATACCACACAATGAGGTTTCTCCAACCTTAGTCCTTTTGCATGTTCTGCAAAATTCCATCTCTCAGTACAAACGCTACCTGTCTCATTGTGCAGTACAGTGAGAAGATGCAAAGCTCCCATAGACATCTTCATAAAACAACTTCTTAAAAGGTTCTCCCAAGTGTAGTGCAGAAGTTGTCACAGATGTTCTGTGGGAATAAAAAGGCTTGTTATGGTGGGATTAGTTACGTAGCCTTGCAAGCATGTTCTCTCTGGTACACAGCAATATGGAACTGTATTTTTAATATTCTGTTCTGATTATTGCCGTGCAGCATTTACAGTCATTACAAGGAAGAAGTGATTCTACAAAGTATCTCTACCATACAGAGAATACACTGTAGAGAATAAATTATTAAATGGACTTAATTGCTCTATACACAAATGTAGCCTGCCTACAAAGTTTTGATTTGTTTTGCAGAGGGATATGGGTAACTATACTCGAATCTTCTACATTTCTATGGCTGCTACAATCTTGGTCATAAGGTGTTCACCTTATTTGAAACATATGATTTAATTGGCAATTGATATGTCACCTAGTTGAATGATTAACAAAACCTGAAAGAAAGCAGAAGACTCTTACCCATCTTATTTCCTACCAGTGGTCCTATAGCACTTCACCTGAGTATTACAGCGGGATGAAATACCATCAGTAATAAACTGGTGGCTAACACAAGTGCTGATTGATGCTTAAAAATTCTTGTTCGCTCTTATTAGTCTTTTCAGATATATGAGACCATTGTAAAGTTGCCTCTCAGTTTTATTTTAAGCATTTTTTTATTTAATAGCATGTGAATTGAATTTAATTTGATTTGATTTCACTTGCATACAATTTCTGGGTATGTGTTTCAATTATGGACTGAAAAGAGCCTCACAGATGATGCAGACAGGCAGAAGCAATGACATCTCAACTCTTCAGGAAACTGAACTAGTATCGAAAATCTCAAAGTAGGAGACTTCCAGCATTTACTCACCTTTAAACGAGTAGTTACCACCACTGTGAAACACAATTTTAAATCACTTATAATTTTTCTTGTAGCCTCAACTTGTCAGATCTGTAGATAAATTTCTGTTATGTTTCTTTTGAGACTCTAGCACTGTAAGTACAATACTTGCAGAAGTGTTAAACTCTGCTGGTCTGTCTAGGGAATATTAGATCTGCAGATTTTTTCTTGATAAAACCATGATTCACTCTGTGAATTTCTGCTATTTCAAATGTGTGTCAGCATTTTTAGGACAGTAAATGAGTCCAAAACTATGTGTCATATCTGTGTGGGACCTCTCAAAAAAGGGCTGCCCTCTCCCAAGAAATCTCCTTACTCACATCCCCTGTTTGAGCATTGTCTTTACTTTAAGCTGCTCTTTCCCAGGCTATTTCTCTCAACAAATGGGTGTCAAGCGTGTTTGTTCCCCACTTTGGCCCGCATTCATGAGGACCCCTCTCCAGTGTTTAGAATTGTGTATGACCTTTAAATTAACTGTATTCTTTTTATTTTATTTAATTGTCCAAACACAGACATATAGTTATTTAGGGATGGTCCTATAGTAATAGAATAATTGTCACAGATTGCAAATAAAAAAGAATCTTTCCAAAACCGTCATATTAAATTGGCATTTCTATATGCATATGATTTTTTAAACATTGAAGAATGAATTATTTCTGCTTTTTTTTTCATATCATTAAGGAACAATTTAAGATTAAGCCAAAAGTAGCAGTAAAAACGCATTACAAGATTTACACATCGTACCTAAGTACACTGGTATTTGTCTTTAGTTGCCCAACAATTTCAAATTCCACTGCTCTCAAAATGAGTACAGAATCCATCCTTGCTGCATAAAAAAAACCAAGCTTTGTGTTTAAAAATACCAGATTTCTGTTACTTTTTATTTGTTGATATAATTACTCCTATAACATGGAAATCAGAATGCTGCTTTCAGCCCTGTATTTCTTTTTAGCCCAAGGCAGAAAAGCTAACTAAAGCTTTTATTTTGTATAGTTATGAAGTGAAAAAATGAATGAGAAAGTGCTTCTGATAAAATATGCTAT
The DNA here is from genome assembly GCA_022605575.1 of Laterallus jamaicensis coturniculus. Lineage (NCBI taxonomy): Eukaryota > Metazoa > Chordata > Aves > Gruiformes > Rallidae > Laterallus > Laterallus jamaicensis. Next base: position 67,043,708 of record JAKCOX010000004.1, read on the forward strand.
TTAATTTGGTATTCTGTGACGGAAGTTGTAATAGCTTGAACACGTTTTTCTGATTTATATGCAAATGACTCAAATGCATTTTCCAAAACCTTAACAGTAGTATGTCATTTAAATGTACCCATGAGATATACCACTGTCATTATGCAATATCATATTTTATGCAGTAGTCTGAATCCTAAAAGTTAAGATTACCTCCATTAAAAAACTATTATTGATTATTGATCTCCTTTTGATTGTTGGAAAACAGCTTTCATTTCAATTGTTGATGTCACCCTCCTTCTGTAAAAAATTTGTTTCCCCTTAAAGCCAAGACCTTGTCAATAGTCATTAAAGATATGCTCAAGCTAGAAAAATTGTAGAATATTTGTCTGATTTATCTAAATCCAGCATTTAGCCTCATCCCCAGAGTTCTTTGAAAGTTTATTGAACTCATTGAGTTTTTAAAAAAATATTTTTATCTATTATTCTGTTCCTTCCTTCCTTCCATTAATTGCAAAGGCTATTTGCTTCTACTGAATACTTCTTTGCACTGCAAACCTATATCACTACATAACACAAAAGAATTAGTTACGTTTCTGCAATCACTCTATAGAATAATTCTTCGTTGTACTGACAGAAAAGTTGATGTATGACATCCCCTGTCATTATCTGTCAGTATTCTTCATGCTGTCGTTGACTTTGGAGAAAAGTTTTTGAAGAAATACAATTGTACACAAGCACGTGCACATGAACATGTAGGAGTCTCTTTTATTCAAACCAAAGCTTACATTAAATATAGACTAATTTTACAAAAAGTGTTTCAGATTAAATGTTAAAATGTTCTGTACCTCTAAAAATATTCAGTGTTTTCCTTGAAGCTGCAACTATTATATTGAATAGATAGTTTGACTCTTGCAAACTCGGGTGATGTGAAATGCTATATTTGGTCTGCTCCCACCTCCAAACAGTTTTATTAAAATGCTCTAACTTGTCTCCAACAAAGGAAAACTAAAACTACAGTACTGTTGATTTTATATGAATATTCTTAATTTGCAGCAAGCTAATCAAGGCTAATTGTTAGAATCTTTTTTTTTTACACACTTTTTCTCTTGACCATTTAATGCAAATGTGTGTTAAATTGTCTTTATAAGCTTGCAAGGGATGGTTCAAGTTATCATAGCCAGTTAACAAAATATTTAATTATTTTATTCTGTGTTGGACAACAGTCATTCATCTGCTTTAAAAGAGAATGAATCTCTCAATTTACCCATACTTAGTAATGTTCTTAGGTCTTCTCGCTTTTGTTGTTGTTTAAATAACCCCACCTCACTCAAAAAATCTACTTATTTTAGTAAAATGCAGTTTCCTGGGTAATCTTGACTTAATCTTGGAGGATTCTTTTTATTCTCTTTTTAAATAACAGTTGAATCAGAAATAAAAGCACCCTAATTTCACTTTGCTGTGTCCCCTATGTAGCCATCAAGCCTACTGTAAAGCGGATATAATGAATTGCTTCTCATTTTGGACAATGCAGAAGCCAGAGCAAAGGTGTTTTTTTCTTCTTGGTAATATATGAAAAATGATACCAACTTATGTTGGAAAACTTTAACTTCCCCAAATAGTACTGATTAAATTATCAAGTCTTCTTGCCTAACATCAGTCTGTAAAATTTATGTGCTCTTGGCTGATGACAGACATAAGGCTTGCACTTAAATATTACTTGAACAAGGACTGCAGCCCTAACTTTGGATTCCAAATACACACAAACATTTTCAAATCCTGAGGTGCCTATCTGGACTGACCAATTTTTAGCCTAGAGATTTGCCATCATTGGCTTTGGCAGAACGACCTGCCCTTGCTCTACCTTCCCTTCCATCTGGCTGGGTCCCCACCAGCTCAAATCCAAACCTCCTGTTCTCCCAGCAGAGATTATGGTATTAGCCTGGGCATACTGCCTCCAGATCAGTGATGGCATTCATCCGTTTTCCACAGAGACCAGGAAGAGTAAGCGTGGGTCAGTCTTCAAAGAACATGTGGATACACGGTAGGTTGTAAGAAGATGCAAGCATCCCAGTCTGGCAGAGAAAGAGAAATTTTAAAAATATATATTCTGAGGATAATGGCACCCAGTTGCAACTGAGTACCTATCATCTGCCTTTGCTTATGCATGGATGAATGTACATATTTTGCAATGGAACATGAACACTCAGTTTTGAAAGCAGCTCATCCTGTCCCTCTGGAACATGAAACGCTTAAATATTGTGCTTGTTTTATTGTCAAGCTGTCAGGCATGATGTTTAGAAGTACCTGCTGCAACCTATATTGTACTTCACTAGACACGATGCATCCCTGAGGGGACCACCAAACTGCACTTAAGAAGTATTATAAATAATGGTAGTTAGTAGATTTCATCAAGAACCTCTTTAAAAGCAACACCACAGCATCTGTTAAAAGGCTTTTTGGGAATACCTAATACTAAAAGACTGTTTTGCTGTCTTATTATACCTGCATTACACCCATGCAACCCCACTGCTTTTATTTTCAATTAAGTTATAACTGTATAAAGTCCAAGAAAGACAGAAGTGAAATTGAGTCCACAATATTTATATAGGACAGACCTTGACTGGTGCATTCTGTCATCAGAGACTACTGAATAATTAAAAGAAAAATCCATCAGTTTCAGATATAGATGTATGATTCTTACATGTGCTCTGGCTTTAAGTGGGAACTAATCATAGTTTAATGAATGATAAGGATCTACAACAGGAAAAAAATCAGTCTGACTCTGATTTAAATAAAACTAGAGGGCACTCCCTTTGTCCATTTAAAGCTCATTAAGTAAAACCCCTATCTCTAAAAAGATGAGTGAGGGTATTACTGATAAAAAGGTCAGGGACTCTGATGTTACAGAGAGGGGAGACTATTGTGTGAGGTTTGTAACACAGAATTGAAAGTAAAAAAAGAAATGGCTCCACAGAACCTATGTTCACAGTCGTTCAGTGTAACGATGGCATGGCATAGTCCACTACTGCCAAGCTAACAATGACCAAGGCAGTCTGGAAAACTTGAAGCAATATAGATATATTAGCTCCATGCTTTGTCTACTAATTAGTTTTGCTTTTTCAAGTTTTTTGAGTAGGACTAATTAGTCCCTGTTCTTTTACCTCCAAATTAAGCTAGTGAAGTTCTCTGAGGCCACAGCAGTGTAGGTCTCCTGGGAAGGAATACTTGTTATGTGACCTTGTCCCATCTATCTGCTCAGCCTTTACATTGTCAGGGAGACTTTATGCTCTATTTACACCTTGCTTACACTAAATTTCTGTTAATTACTCAAATTAAAAAGGAACATTAGGCAGTGAAGGCAAGCACTTAGAGGTTATAAAATATCAGTATTATGATACCCATGGTCCACCACAGTTTTGCCTTATTGCATGTCTATCCTGTGCAATCATGTAAGTGAAACCATGTTGAAATAATGCTAGCTCACAAATAATTTTCTGTCAACCCCTCACAGACTATCAAACTGCTGTACAAATTCATTAGGATTTAAAAAAGTTATTTCTTAGGTTTTTTTCTTGGGGGGTGGGGGTGTTATCCAGAAAGCTGTTTATTCTTCCCAATCAAAATTTCTGAGGACATAATTATTTTTTATTTAGAATCCCATATTTTTTCACACAGCAATTTCTCCATTAAAAGTAAGCACGTATGTCCATGAATGTAAAACCCAATTTTAGTGATATCTCTTGTATCACTATGCAGCAGGTTAGCCAGTGAATTAGATTATGAAGCTACCTGAGAAACTGGCATATCATTTCAATTTAACAATCTGTCAAAAACTAGAATTATTTTTATTTTTCCTCTTTTCTTCTTATTCATATCCTCTTATTCATATTTATTCAGTAGAGGTTGGAATTGCAGGAAACAAAGATACTATTTACAGTATAATTTCTGATTTAGTAACATCTCCTTTACTGACACTATCAGATTATTGCCTTATTTGGTTTTGAATGCATTCTCTGTCATCTCTTATCTGTTTTAAGATTGTCTCTCATTCAGCCTGACCTTGGATGCAGTCAAGTGGCAAAAAAATAAAGTTAAAAAGCTGGTGGAAACAAAGGGAATAGAAAAGGAGGAAAATAAATAAGCAAAACTGTTTTGGTTTTTCTTTTCTTTTCCTAAAAAAATCCTGCACTATAATTTACAGCATCCATAAATGATCCTTCTGTAATTACTTACATCTCACCACCAATCATTTAAATAATCTATAACCAAGGTCAGTTTTAACATGTAGCAAAACAATCTAAGGCTGTTAGTCATCAAATGTTTATGTGCCCCTTAAAAGAAATTGTACGTTGTACGTCAGAAAAACAGTTTGTGTTGCAGGTTTTTTTTTTACTTCAAGCTGTCCTTGTTTTATTTAACAAAAACTTTAGAAGTTTAGAAACAAAAGGAAAACTGGAACATTCAGCTTACTGATAGTTACTATAATACTGGTCTTACTCTAATTACACATGTTGTGTTGCTTTTAGTGGCATAAAAAGGTAATTAAGGTTATTTCTGACATACCTGCAACACCATGCTACGTAAAGGACTCAGGAAAAAGACAGAAACTGAAGAAACAAAACCACACAGAAAATTAAATATAAGGTAAAGAGACTTTGACATCTGCCCTATGGAAAAGATGTCTATTATGTGACAACCATCCCACATAGTGTCAGCCAATATGTCAGCCTGTGGTGGAAGTGAACAATTTGAGAGGTCCTTTTCCCCCTCTAGTTTGCCCGGGTGAGAACCTATCTGGAATATTGTGTCCAGTTCTGGGCCCCTCAGTTCAAGAAGGACATAGAAGTCCTCAAAAGAATACAGTGAAGGGCCACCAAGATGATTACGGGAGCGGAACACCTTCCTTACAAGGAAAGGCTGAGGGAGCTGGGCCTCTTTAGCTTGGAGGAGAATGAGGAGTGACCTTATTAATGTTTATAAGTATGTAAAGGGTGAGAGTCAGGAGGATGGAGCCAGGCTCTTCTCAATGATGGCCAGCCATAGAACAAAGGGTAATGGGTGCAAGCTGGAGCATAAGAAGTTCCATGTGGATATAAGGAGAAACTTTTCTGCTGTGAGGGTGACAGAGCACTGGAACAGGCTGCTCAGAGGCTGTGGAGTCTCCTTCTCTGGAGACATCCACATACCCACAGTATGCGTTCCTGTGTGATTTAGTCTGGGTGATCCTGCTCTAGCAGGGGGCTTGGACTAGATGATTTTTTGAAGTCCCTTCCAACTCCTAATGTTCTGTGATTGTGTGAATAGCAACTTACCGAGAAGCACTGAACTTGCCAGGTTATTCTTTCTCCAAGAGCTGAGCACTTGGAGTGCCATGGAAGCATTTCCCACCCAGGGTACAGAAACCATTGCCCTTAATGCATGCTAGAAGGTGGCAGCAACAGCGTATTGTCAATGTATCCATCAGAAATACCAGCCACGCACCAGTCACTGGAGTGACTTATAGTGGTTTTATGAAATGCTCAGGAGAGCTTTATATTCAGTACTAGTACACAAAGCTTTCAGATATTTTACATATTTGAAACATATGAAATGAATAGTGGGTTTTGTGATAATCAGAAAGAATACAAATACTGTTACAGAAAGGAAGCTTTTTCCTGTTTGTGGATTTTAAATTTTTTAAATAAAAATTGAAATCTAACTGTATTTAAAAAACAGACTGAATAATCTTTAGAAAGAGGCAGTAAAATACTGAAATGGGGCCGGTTTTTCATTTCTGTATGTCTTTTTAGACATCACAATGCTCCAGTAACCTCAAAAATAAACATTACTTCTCCACTTTGCTGCAAAGAAGATCTGAAAAACTCTTGAGAGGTTATCCAGTACATATGCAATAAGGCAACAAGTATAAAACCAACTACTCAAGATATAAAATTCTAATATATAGCATTTGTAGTTGCATTAGGTACTGTATGCAAGTGTTTAATTTAACATAACCTACTTGGAAAACCAGAACACAGCTTCATTTTCACTATCCTGTTTTTTGGCACAGTTTTATATTACTACCCTTCAAATCTCAAGGCATGAAGCATTATATTCCTGACATGTAATTATTGTGCTATAACTAACAAAATAGTGACCCTCTCATTGGTGTAAGAATAATATGGAAGTACACTCAGGGCTTCCTACTGATTTAAAAAAAAAGATAAATTACCATTACTACATGACAAAACAAATGCTACATTTTAGAAACTGCAGTCATTTGATGCTTTATACACCATCTTATCAGCTTCAGTAGAACTCACTGTTTGAAGATAAATGATAAAATAGTACTATTGCAACCTTAACAAGACAACTCTCTGGAGATAAGCTACATTGACAAAAATTGATAACTTCAGACCTGAATTTACTCTCCTTAAGAAAAACCCCAAAACCTAACTTTGATTTGACTATGAATTTTCCTGAGTGCACTTTCACAACTTGATACATTAATTTTTAGTTCAGTAGGCACTACCAGTACCTAAAGTATCTTTACACGTGATGTAAAAAAATTGTGTATTTACATATGGTAAAGGATAGTAACCTTTAGCCATAACCTGTCTCAAGGTGTGTACTGGTTTCAGCTGAGATAATTTTCTTCACAGCATCTAGTAGGGGGCTGTGTTTCGGATTTCCGCTGAAAACAGCGTTGATGGTATAGAGGTGCTTTTGTTGCATAGGGATGTTTTTGTTATTGTTGAGCAGTACTGATGCAGAGTCAAGGCTTTTGCTTTACTTACTAAACTGTCTATCGGAACCCGTGTGTTCTCTCACTTTCCCTCTTCCTTTACTCTCCTCTCATCCCACTGGAGGATAGCAAGCATGCAGCTGCATGGTGGTTAGCTGCCAGCTGGGGTTAAACCACCACATCATACTGCAGAGAGTCACTTTTTCTGAATATAAACATCTCCAGATGTTTTCAGGTGATTCACCTAGTTCTGAATAAATGCCTTGATGAGTAAGTAGGAGCACCCACTGTTTTCAGTGATGTAAGTTATGTTGTCCACTGATACCAGACTATTTCTGTGGCAATTACAGCAATTGCTTTCTGGGGAAACAAGCAAACAAAAAGTGCTTAGTCCATATTAATTGAAGCACAGCCTAGTTTGTGTTGGAAGGGTCCTCAAAGCCCATCTAACCCCAACCCCCTGCCATAGACAGGGATATCCTCCACTAGGTCGGGTTGCCCAAAGCCCCATCCAACCTGGCCTTGAACCCTGCCAGGGAGGGGGCAGCCACAGCTTCTTTGGGCATTTGATACACTTCAGTGCAGCATGACAATAAGCAACCAGCTCTCTGCATATATGAACTCAGGATTACCTCTGAATGTAACTTGGATGCAAATTCAAAGTAAATAGCTAAAACAAACTGTCCTAAATATATGTGGTGGTTTAGCCCCAACCAGTGGCTGAGCACCACATGCCATTTGCTCACTCCAGGAGGAGAAAGAGACAGAGCCTCCCTGGGTTGGGATAAGAACAGTTTACTGACAAAAGCACAGTGAATGTAGAACAGTAACAGCCAATTACACTCACACCCAGTGATAACCTAGTATACTTTAGCAACCCAAAAATTACAGAGCACTGCCAGACACAAGGATGGACCAACATAACACCCAAGCTGCACTCAGACTGTCCCAGAGGCACCAAACCCCTGCCCTTCCCCAGCCAGCCCCTTTTATGGAGGAGTGATGTCAGGTGGTATGCAAACAGCCTGGGCTAACAGCTCACCTGGGCTGGCTGCTTGGGGAGGTTACCCCTGTCTTGGCCAGAATCAGGACAATATAAAATAAAAAAAAAAAAAATCTTTGGTTTCATGTAAACAAATTCCCTTTAAAATGCTTTATGCAATGTAGGTAACCCTTAAACATCTGGACATAAATATTAGCCACCCAATTCACTAAGTAGTGCATTGATAAGCCCACTTATAGAAATACTAAAATCTTTTTACAAGCTTACCAAGTGCCATCTTAGTATTTTTGTCTTTTTTACCACCATGTATAGACTGTAGATTGGAAGTGGTAGATATACATGAAGACAGCATTTTGCCTGTATTTTTTTTTACCCCATACAAGCCTGCTTTGGCAAAATACAGACTATCCAGAGCTGCAAAAAGCTGAATTTCAAAAGCTATTTTTAGTTAATTATATCCAGGTGTCCTGAACAGTTTTAGGCTTTGATTGAAATGAGAATTTTGAGTGGCATTCTGAAAAATGAAGCATCTTATTTGGAACCTTAAGCATAGCTTTTCTTTACAAATTTAAGATGTAAAGAAAAGAATATTCCATAGGAATTTTTCAGATGTGAAAGGTGCCTAACCTTTGGACATCAAAGACTGCTCTCATGAATTTTGACTATTGCTGACAAGATATTTTCATTCCACTTTCACTTTAGTTTTTAGCTAAATTTTCTCAGGTTCTTTATGCACTCCTAAATAGATGTCTCTTTATGGCTACAATCATTTGGTTGCATCACAAAAAATATAGTTTTATTGTTATTACTATTTTTATTGTCTAGTGTCATTGGTGAAATGATGAACTTCATTAATAAAAGAGAAACAGCAATATGATTATTGATATAAAACAGCAGTTCAGCAAAGTTTGATAGTAAAAGCAACAGTGGTTTAACAAGATTCAGTCCAAGGTACACTTGATTATTTACTGCATAGAGGAGAGAATGTCAGAAGCATTGGGGACACCCTTCCATTAATGCATAAGATTCAGAGAGGACCCCTTTACTTTCTAAACTTCTACTCAGAGGTGTCTGGCTGTGGTTGGACCCAGTCCTAGTCCCTGATGTGGTCAACGGTTTGTATCTAAAGGGTTATGCATACGCAAAGATATATTCTTAGTGAAGTTTAAGAAGGTAAGCAAGCCATTAGCTACTTAGCAAGGATCTGTTGTGCCAAAAAATCTCTCAATAACAAGGCGTAAGGGATCTCCACAGCAGGCGTAACCTACTCAGTGAAAGAATAAAATGCACATAGAACACTGGATTGCTTTTAATAACAGAGAAATAGAAATAAGACTAAATTCGACAACTTTGAAATAATGTGTTTAAGAAATAATATGGAAAGGAATGATGAGACACCGTCTCATCAGCTGAAAACAGCAAAGGAGTAAAAGATATGTATATTATTTCTGTGAGTCAGTTTGAGCTGTGACATTTATTTGGTCCTTGACTTTGGTTTTCAGTACAAAGTGACTGCATACAGGCAAGGAACAGACAGTTTCAATGTTGTGACAGTAAAATACAAAGGAACATTTGTTACCTACAGAAAGGTTTTATTATTCGTGCTATTTTGGAGGGGATACAGCTCCAGTGATTTTTCTGTAGTGTTAATTGAAGACTACTGTGTCAATCTTCTGTATATATCAAGTTTGAGATTATGATTTGCAGCTTTCAAATTTCTTGAGATTGCTCATCAAGAAAAATGTTATGCATTATATTTAATACCACTGTGAGATTTGATACTTGGTTTCCTTTAAGAATTTATGTATAGTTCTTCCTTTTTCAGTGTAATTCTCTATTTTCTAGTAATTTTTTGCAAATTAGATGAAAATATATAAAATACATTTTGGGTGAATAGTAGCCTGATTAGAAAAATAGGGCTGGAAGATAATTCTTGGCTACAATTGTTAATGAAATATAAAAAAGATGTTTGAGCTCCATTTAAGAGTTATTAGATTTCTTTAATGATGCTCCTCATGTTCAGGGCTGTTTAATCAATTGCTTTGCTCTGTTGGTTGCATGTCTTTTTTCAATCATTTTTCCAACCTTCTTGACCAGATGGTTATTGGCAAGATTAAAAAAAAAATAATTAGGAAAGTTGTTTATCTTCACTGCTAAAAATTTAAGCCTGAAGTGGACACCAACATTTTCTAGTATTATTCTTGCACGTATGTTGGCAACTTGCAAAATTGAGAATTCAGGCAAGGATTTAGACAAATAACCCCAGTTCACAAGTTACTTCTCATGATTACACAGTTACATATCATTTTGTTGTTTAAGGCCTGTACCTTTGGGTTTGTTTTGCAGTGTCTATAGAGTATTTTTCTGACTGTGAGAGTTAGAATATCTTCTGGAACATAAAGAAGAAAATTAATGCACCAAAGCACCATGTTGTAAGGTAATACTTTGGTGTGTGCATGAGACATGCCATATGATGTGAACCAGGTAGTAATTGTCAACTATATCATCCTAGTGCAGTCGTGCATTTAACGTTTTCATTAATAGAAGGTTTCTTGAACAACTGACTACACAGATATTTAGCCATAATGTTTAGGAAAACATGGCTTCATTACAATATTAGAATGAAATATACAAAATAGATAACTATTAAGGTTATCTATTTTAAAAAATAGAATTATGGTAGGACTTAACTACCTAAGAGAGACAACTCAGACTAGACTTATTTTTTTAGTGATGAAAACTAAAGCTTAATTTAAAAAAAAAGAAAACAAAAACCCCCATTAGGCTGGAAACTTTATCTGTGTGATTTTCCATTTTAAGTAATTTTGGGATGGAACATGCAGATTAAAAGCATCCATACCTTTTCTCTCTGGAGTAAAAATCTGAGGCTGAAAGAATTAATCTTTCTCTCTTCTCTCGTGTGAGGAATAGGGAGACCTGATTTTTTAAAATTTATTTATGGCGTGGTGGGGGCAGAAGAGATGTGGAGATATTAATTTTTAAAATATATAATCTTGATTGCAAGTAAGCTTTTATATTCCAAACCCTAGTACATTATGCAAATTCTGGAAGAGAGAAAGAAATTTTTCATCTCAGCACCCACAAAACAAGGTGTTTTATGCATATAGAGCTTTGATGTAGGAGGAAAAAGGGTGGTAAAATACAGTTTCTACATCATATTATTTTTGATTAAATTGTAAAAATTCTTGCAATTATCTTGGAGAATGAAAAATTTTATTGCTGTATATAAAATGATTATGATGAGCTTCTCATATGTTGCATAAATCAGTTAAACATGAGTTCAGACATGTTAAAAATGAATAACCTTACATTATTTTGTTTCAAATATATGTATCTATTGCCATATATATATATATATACCCCCAATATATTTTTTTTTGTGGACAGACACGCATTTTGTTATGTTGATTTAAGTTAAAGCAAGATCCATTTCAGAATTTGGCAATTATAGATGTAGACTGTTCTTTGCAATACTTACATGTTTTCAAATACAAATAAGTCTGAACAATAAATGCCTCCAAGACTGTGACAGCTCCTGATGTAAATCAAGGTGCAAGATCAAAGTCGTAAACCAAGTGAAATATTGAGTTGTCTGAGCTTTTACTGTTAGGATGTTAATAACCTTTCATCTTTAGTGCCTTTTTGCTTGAAATATTTATCTCCATTTCCACTCAGTAATGTTTGCAATCTTAAAGTTTTTGGTTTGTTTTTGTTGTGTTGTTGTTGGGTTTTTTAAATAATATGTTACCAGTGAAGAGAGGAATTGTTTCTCTGATGGGAAAGTTGCAGAAAATGAACTATGAACGTAGTATGACTTTACCTTATGGAGCCTGCTGACAGTGAGAAGTAAAATTTACTTGAAAAGGTATAAAATACTACTGAAGAGCAAAACATGTTCTAAAAGTAGGTTGTGGTTTAGCCAGAGCTAGCAGCTGAGCACCACACAGCTACTCATTTCCATCTCTTCCTCCTGCAGTATAGGCAGGAGAATGAGAACATGATGATAAACCTTAAAGGTTGGGATAAGGACAGTTTACGTATGGTATGGAATGCTCCTTTGGCTAGTTTGGCTCACCTGCCCTGGCTGTGTCCTGTCCCAGATCCTTGTAAAAAGTGACTATCCTAGCCAAAACCAGGACAAACCCATAGCAAGGTAATTCACAAGATATATGGTTAATGAAAGGGCTTGTTGCAAAACAATTAATTAGAAATAATTATCTGCAAAGCTTTTATACTGATTGAAGTCAGTGTTTCAAAGTGTGGGAGCTGGATTAGCCTGCTTTCAAGTCAAGTATAGTACAAAACTTGGAGTGAGGAAAAGTTGGGAAAGTTGCAGAAAATGAACTATGAACGTATGACTTTACTGTATGGAGCCTGCTGACACTGGGAAGTAAAATTTACTTGAAAACGTATAAAATCCTGAAACATAGGTACTGAAGTTTAGGACTGCTGTCTGCAAGTGCATTAATGGTGTTTTTTCATTGTGTATTATTTATCTAAAGAAGTAAGAACTGATATAAAGTGAAAAACACAGACATCAAGCACTCAAGGACAAACAGAATTTCTACTGTGAATGGAGTTACCCCAATGGAAAGATAACGATAGATATGTATATCTTAATCAATAAAAGGGAATATTTGAAAGACTAACAGAAGTCAGATGAGAGACATATAACTGGCTAAGGCAAAATAGATGCATAGAACAAAGCTTACAATTTCAGGTAGGAGAGCTGTGTGATATGGATTTGGAAAAAGATAAAAAGCACTTTTTTTGAATAGGCGATCTACCTCAGAATGGAAGGCTAACATATACTTATTTTGGTTACTCCAGCAAAATGAAGATCAAGAGGGAAGATCTTAATCAAAAGATATATCTTCTTTAAATACATAGCATTAAGCACTAGACTAAGGTAAGTACTATTTAAATTTAGAGATAATCATAACAGAAAAAAAGTATCTTTTGGCAAAGAGTACATACAAAACTGTCAGGAAATTTCTAAGAGAGCTTTAAATATTATAAATATTTCCAAACAGCTGAGCTGGACTGATCTAAGAGTCATTATTTCCAGTAAGAGCTAGCTTTATATAGTCTAAGGGGTTAGAAAATTAGATCTGACTATTCAAGGGGTTCCTTACTGGTTTTAAGAAACTCTCATAGTACTAAAGGGTCTCCCCAATGCACCTGACTTATCCCATCAATTTGACAGCCACATGAAACAACTCAGTTCCCATGTTTATGAAGATCTGTGTTGAAATTGGAAATGATGCCAGCAATAACATGCCAAACGTCCTGTACCATCACTGGTTTTGGAGTTTATGTTGACATCCACATAGTCTTCAAGGAAAAGGCAGCTTGCACAGATTATATTACAAATGTCACAGCTTGAGACCTAAAAATGGATCTCCTTGGACCTACCTTTGGTGCTTTGTATGCTGCCTTTATCAACAGCTACAAAGTCATCTGAGCTGCTTTATAATCACAAACACAGACATGAATCAGTGATAACTGTCCGATTCCTCTAATCACAGAAACTTCCATATATAAGTAACTTTGTTGTTTCCAGGGTAGAATGAAAAGTGTTTACCCAGCAAACACATGCATATTCCTTTTGCTACTCCATTAAGTTATTTAAATTTCAGAATTTTTTATATATATTAGAAAAACAATAGGCATATAGTTTTCTGAAAAAGTATCTTTCTGGAAAAGATTTGCACAATTAACAAGAAAATTAGTTATATACTCTGAAATAAATCTTAAGCATCTACCTCAAGATGTATAAAGTGCTTCATTACCACTGTGGAAGCAATCACAAGGATTTACTATGTTGTTAGACTGCCATTTTTTTTTCTGTATATAGTGTGGTAAGTGTACACTTGAAATTTGGGAAAGGTTTGGTAGTATACAGAATAAGATATTGCAGAGAGTGTCATATCTTTGCTCTTGTGGGTGTAGGAAAGGGAAACATTTCACTATAAATGATTAAGACTGCTTCCATATGCTTCCATTTAAAGTCTAAAAGCTTCTTTTAATGAACTGCTGTGCTTCACTTTGAGACAGTAAATCTCCATTGTATGATTTTGTTTTCTTCAACACAACACGTGGCTAACGCTTGGAGAACTAGAGCATAACAAAAACCACCTTCGGTATAATCCAGAGTCCCAGGGTAAATTTGCATCACAGACTTCTTTGGAGACAATCGTCAGTAGAGATATAACCTTTCTAACAGAGAGCAGCATTCAAGAATCATAGAATAATCTTGGTTGGAAAGGACCCCCTTTAGACTGTCAAGTTCAACACTCTCCCTAACCTGCCAGTCACAACTAAATTGTGTGCCTAAGCACCACATCTAAAGGAGTCAATTATATGGAAGAATGAGACTTTCTAAGGCCATTTATTCCTTTGTTGGAAGGAGGGAGAAGTGTAAACACATTGTAGATGAACTTTGTAGGTATGTCTGAACTTCTCCACAGTTAGCCAAGGAAGACTTTGGTATTCTGGAATTTAGGAATACAAGCACATGCACTTTACCTAATCATAGAATCATAGAATCATAGAATGGCAAGGGTTGGAAGGGACCCCGAGGATCATAAAGCTCCACCCCCCCTGCCACAGGGGAGGTTGATAATAGTTTCTGTTATTTCTTCCTTCTTCCCTTTGATGTCAATAAGCACGTTTTAATTCTCTAAGACTGGGATTATGACACAATACAGTTTCTTACTATCCAGGATGCTTGATTTCAAATAGCAAAGTACTCAAGTGACAGCTCTAATCAGTACCAAAAATAAAAGTGGATTTCCTAGCTTCCAGGCAGAGTAATTTATACCTATAAAATGAAGACAGCCATCCTTTTACCTACTCACATACATTTATCTGCTAGTGAGGTAGACTTATTCTGTAAAAATTTCAGGGACAAACAATGTGAGTACAAAATCAGTACATTATCAGTATAAATAAAAAATAAATACCATCACAGATAAAGAAATGAGCTAGTAATTAGAGAAAGGTAGAAGGGATAGAAATAAGCATAATTTTATTGTTTATATGTGACTCATCTCGTTATACTCCCCTCCCCACCTTGCATACAATACCATTTAGCTTCATGCATACATACGTATTTTCAAAATATGGATTGAATTTTATTTTCTGTCTAGTTTAAGAGATCCTAGGAAGCTTCACTTTTGAGCATAAAGGGATGTTTTAAGGGTGTTCTTTGTTATTTTTGGGTGGCTTGTATTTTTTAACAGATAGTGGTTCCCTAGAGTTAAGGGGAAGTTCAGCATTAACTGACAAGGTATTCTAGTAATGCCTTTCAGTACTTTCAGGAATAAAACATGCCTTTTTTCTTCTTCCTTCCATATATTTGTAGCTTTGAAACTTTTTTCTGATTTTCCTAGTTTCAATGTTTGACTTACATTTAAGAGCCTTTTTTTTTCCTTTTAAACAAAAAATGGATGGAGGAATGTCTGCTATACCAGTAGGCCTCGTTCTGACAGCACAGTATTTTCATTTCCTTTCTGGGAAGCATTTTTCCACTGACATAGCACCAGCACTGTTACATGTCTACCTGACAGTTATAGTTTTGTTCACAAATTATTAGTATTTTCCACTTTCATCTAAATTTTTTCAAGAATTTGTATACCTATGGGAAAATACATTTATATACACCAATAATAATTCAAATTTTTAATAGCTAACATATACAAATATCTCTATAAACCAACTGCAAAACAGGAATAAGACTAGCAGACTGTAGTTACATCTTGGTAATAAGAACAATTACTATAACATTTTGTGCTGGAATATTATTGCCTCATGATGAGGAGTATGAGAAAGTAATTTAAACCTTCAATAGAGAAATCGACGCTGAAATGGTAGCCACAGCCCACAAACATGACTGTCATCACACTCTTGGTTTTGCAGGTGAACAGCTTCCTATGGCTTTATTTTACATTTTAACAGAAATGTACTCAGAGTTGCTAGTTAGATCACTTGTCAAACCTCTACCTGGATCATAGTAACCTTTAATTCTCTTTCTTACTTGGTTATAAATTATTTTTCTAATATCTTTTGTTTAATTCTTTGCAATCAATTCAGAAGAATGCAGCAGTTCAATAAATTGTAGGTTTATGTAAATTTTTACTGTAAACCAAGTATCTCCTCAAGTAGTTTTCTCCTCAAGGGATTTGTAGTGCCTCCAAATTTCAGAGTCTTGAGAAATGTGCAGCAGTTTATAAAACTTCTCCCAGGAAAGTATAAACAATTGATTAACTATGCTTCATAGCAATCCACTTCGAATTATTTTAGTTGACTTCAATTTTTAATTCCCCCCCCCCCTTTCTGCCATGGTAAATGTGGCAGCAGGAAAACCGTAAGAGAATTTGACAGCTTCTGTGAAAGATAATGCTGAAGTCCTATAATCCCACTCTCCTCTGGGGTTGGTACCACCAGCCATAGCATATATCCATCAGGTATTGCAGATACATAGAGAACTTTAGAGCATCAAATTGTCACAAAGAATATGTTTATGGACCTCTTATAAATGCTATAATTTCCTAATCAAAGTATTTGCCATATCAATTTTTAATCTTAAATAAGGGTATTTATTGGTTTTCAAAAGGTTTCCACAGCTCTCACCAGACCAGTTCTCTCAACACAAAAGGTTATCTTCATTGACGACCTTGATGAGGGAATAGCATCCACCCTCAGCAAGCATACCGATGATGGGAGGGATGACTGACACGCAGGAACACTGCGCTGCCATCCAGCAAGACCTGGACAGGCTGGAAAGCTGGGCAGGGAGAAACCCAATGAAGTTCAACAAAAGCAAGTGTAAAGTCTTGCACCTGGGGAGCAACAACTGTTCGTTTCAGTATAGGCTGAGGGATGTCCTACTGGAGAAGAGCACTATGGAGAAGGACCTGGGGGTCCTGGTGGATGACAGGTTGGCTATGAGCCAGCAGTGTGCCCTGGTGGCAAAGAGAGCCAATGGGATCAGGAGGAGTGTGGCCAGCAGGTCGAAGGAGGTGATCCTCCCCCTCTACTCTGCCCTGGTCAGGCCCCACCTGGAGTATTGTGTCCAGCTCTGGGCTCCCTGGTGCAAAAAGGACAGGGATCTCCTTGAGAGACTCCAGAGAAGGGCTACAAAGATGATTAAGGGCCTGGAACATCTCCCCTATGAGGAGAGGCTGAATAAGTTGGGACTCTTCAGCCTTGAGAAGAGAAGATTAAGGGGAGACCTAATTGGCGTTTACAATTATCTTAAGCACTGGATGCAGGGGGTATTAGCCAGCCCCTTTTCAGTGGTTAGTGAAGACAGGACAAGGGGCAATGGCTGCAAGTTAGAACACAGGAAGTTCTGCACCAACATGCGGATAAGCTTTTTCGCAGTAAGGGTGACAGAGCACTGGAATAGGCTGCCCTGGGAGGTGGTGGAGTTTCCTTCCCTGCAGATATTCAAGACCCGTCTGGATGCCTATCTGTGTAATATGAGCAAGGGAGCTGCTTTGGCAGGGGGGTTGGACCTGATGATCTCTTGAGGTCCCTTCCAACCCCTACAATTCTGTGATTCTGTGATTCTGTATCACCTCACTTAAGAAGAGAGGATGATAGAACTGGGCTTGTTCAGGCTAGAGAAGAGAAGGCTGCGGGGGGACCTCATTGCAGCCTTCCAGTACCTGAAGGGAGATTATAAACAGGAGGGGAATCAACTTTTTAAAAGGGTAGATAATGGCAGGACACGGGGGAATGGATCACAGCTAAAGGCGGGAAGGTTTAGATTAGGTATTAGGGGGAAGTTTTTTTACAGAGAGAGGTGCTGGAACAGTCTGCCCAGAGAGGTGGTGGATGCCCCATCCCTGGAGGTGTTCAAGGCCAGGTTGGATGGGGACCTTGGCGACCTTGTATAGATCCAGGCCTGGAGGTTGGTGGCCCTGCCTGTGGCAGGGGGGTTGGTGCTCTATGATCCTTGGAGTCCCTTCCAACCCAGACCATTCTATAAATGGTTGGGATAAATTAATGACTCCTCATTTTGCTTTGTTTCTCCATCTGGAAGTATGGCAATGAATGATATTGACTTTACTGACCAACTGCATTAAAATAAGTATCTCAGAACTTGACCAAAGGCTTGGCTGCTAGTGAACCTAAAAGGTTCATAAGGCTAGCACATGGACAATAGATAGATTCAGATGCTATTTACTGCTATTATGAAAGTTTAGTAGACTAGTGCAGGGATGAGTCAGACTCAAACCATTATGTGAAATGCCATTGTTTTTGTCAAGCCTGTTTTGAAGATATTTATCAGGGTAAAATCATAGCTCTATGAGTGATACTATATTTTTATTACTACTTCCTAATTGTGATGTAGTTTAAATTACAACAACAATTTTTTGGCAAAAGCCTTATTTTCTTCACACTAGCCCAATACATTTTTTCTGTCACTATCCACTTATTAATCACTGCTCAAATATTTCCCCAACATCTACTTCAGGAAATAAAAAAAACACATTGTAATAATCTGGAATTAATATTAGTGTTGCAAATAAATTTTATTTATGAATTTTTTGTGAAATTAAATTTAAAAGTGTCTCGTATACAGATAAAAAGGATGAAAAGGGGACTTCCATTTTTTCATCTCAAGACTCGTAGAGCCTCTCTGGAAGATGGGATTCAGATTATATTTGATTAAAAAATACTGGCAGACAAAACAATTTTCATATGTCAACAAAACATAATTATTTCAAAAACTTTTTATTGAAATAGACATTAAACACCAATGACTTAAAGCAAATTTCTAGTTAATGGTTTTCCTGTAAATCCAACATGCAATGAGTAGCCTATGTCACATTAAATGATCTGGCTTCTCCTAAGTGCCCATACTTCCCATGTAATTAAACAGGAGAACTTAAAAGACATAAGAACTATAAATAGTCTGGCTTGTAATCATTTTAAATGTCTATTCTCTCCCTTTTATGAGCTTGATGAAGGACTGATGATCTGAAAAAGCATTAATTTAAATTGGATGGAGGGAATGATGAAGCAAACTCTGAAAAGTTAATAGGTTTTTACATGCTTTACTGAGAACAGAACTTGAAGGTAAGAGGTATAAACTAAGGGCACACCTCCTCAGAGAGCCAGAGCTGTCAGGAGTAAGAGAGAAAGCTAAATTATTCTGCTAGATTAATTTAATCTTCTAATTCACAAATTTGATGCTGCCCAGAAATATGATTATTAATGGTCCTACTTTGAAAGAAGCTATTTTTTGAGTAGGACTGTACATCTGACGGAGGACCAAAGTAAGAACACCAGATAGTTAAAGGGAGCTGATGACAAATAGGATAAAGAAAAATAATGGTATCCTATAGAGATCCAGTTATGAGAGAGTTTATGGACCCAAGTTGTAATAGAATATATGGCCAAGTGACAGAATACACTCCAAAGGGCTGTGATGAAATTTCTTCTAAACATCTGTGCAGCATAGCTCTGGCATATCAGTAAGATATATAAAGCAACAGATGTGGCTCACAATAAATCCACATCACTGCAAAGAGAATCCACAAAGAAACCTGTTCCCTTCTTCCTCTTCCAGCTGAAAGGGACAGCTTTTATCTGCTTTTTCATAGATTTTACAGAATTTCTGCAAGATGAGAACTCCTACTTCTTTGCTTCTTTTTCTATTATTTTTTCTAAAGCATATTGACACAAAACATCCTTACAGAGCATAGAGATGGAGTTCAGAAGTGCAAACATACTTTTGATCTATTTTGAGACTTATATTCTTCCCCTTCATTTTCTATTTTAGGATTTCCAATTCTTTCAGTCTTTTCTCAAGGAGTCTAAAATCCAAGAACTTTGATTATTCTCTTTCCCCAAGACCTTCTCCAGCTGGTTCATATCTGCGGTGAAAGTGTAGTGCTCTGGACAGAGTATGCTAGCAGAAGCCTCACAAGTAGTAAGAGAAGAAAGGATTATATGATATAGTTTGCAACAGCTCTGATCTATTTTGTCTGTTTTATCCCAGTATGCCTGCTGATTGGAGGGCATTTTTTCCCCCCTACACATATATTGTACATAAGCCTTTTCCTTATGCAGCCTATTGTCTTGCCTATATTGATTTGGGGACAAACAAAATTACTATGTCCAACCAAGTTAATGACTCTAATTTGAACAGACAAAACTACAAAAATGGCATTTTATTACAGGAAAAATAAAATGTCTATACCAAACAAGTATTGGAAGCTTATTTTCTATTGGTCTTCCCTCTCCCAGCCCCCACTCCCCTTTTCTTTCTTTCTTTCAGCTATACCTACTTAGTCAAAATGAAATCCAATTATATTTTAAAATTAATCACTTATTAAGCTTATACACAAAGTAATAAAAATTGTAGATAGATATTATGAAATCTTGCTACTACTCTGTAATGTTCTGCAAAGTTTTTTATTCTTGTAAAGCTGGTGTATCACATCATGTTGTCTTCAGTAATTCTGGTGATACGGATGACAGCAGCGAATTTACAGTATTGACAAGAGCTAAGTTCAGAGTGTTAATAAGACTGCTGGGATATAGGAAAAAGAAGAATATGTCTCTTGACATTATCTATCTTGACCCACACTTTCAATATTTCTATTTGAATATGACTATAGGCCTGTTCTTTTATGAAAGGCAGCACACAATAATTGTTTCAGATTCAGTTTATTGTTTTAGAAAATTATAAGAGGCAAATGCAAGCCAACAGCAAAGCCTTGCAAGATATGAAAATTAATGGTTTGATGAAGAAAGGTGCCTTGGGAGTGGAAAGGAAAAACAAAAGTATAAAAAAAACAGCAGCAGGACATTTTACTGATATGAAAGTTATTGCAGTCCTGTGATGCTGGCATTATTGCTGTGTCAAAGTTCTTTTAATGTGAGGTTTCAAAGCCATCAAAATGGAGATATTTTATTCCTTCCCCCAAAATCATCACATATTTTAAGACCCTTACAGCATTTTGGAACAAAATTCAACTGTGGGCAAAAATGTGTCTTGAATGTCTGCTTTCAGAATAATTAAAAAAAAAAAAAAAGAAGCTTTGCTGGTCACTGAAACTGTTACTGCCTCAGTCTTGCCGTCTGAGGTATTAAGTTAAATGAAGCATGTATATCCTTCTAAAGCACTTAGAAATCTCCTAATGGAAAAAAGCTTTGTGAAAAAGCAACACTGCTATACAAATATTATCAACTAAACAGAGAGAAGTCCTCCCCAAGAACAACCTGTTAATGTACCTAGATTCCTAGGAAATGTGTAAGAAGTTTGAGTGTACTTCCAGTTTCTGATAACTTTGCTTAGCCCCTACTAGTCTTTGCCAGGAACTTGAGACTGTCCAGATGCTCAGTCCTTAAGGGTGACCCCACCCAGGCCTCACATTTTCTTTTCAAAAAGTCTCAATGACATCTATAGCAAATAGTATTCCTAAACACAGTGATGCATTACATTACTGGGTTAGGTTATTTTTGGAAGTCAGAAACAGAATTTAAAATAAATAAATGAATTTAACATGTCTATTTAAACCTCAAATAGCTCTGATTTTTTTTCTTTGCTTTTTTCAGCTTTCTGAAATGATCACTGATGGGCCCATTGGTCCGGATGGCCAGCACCTGCATGACTACCAATGTTTACTGTTGTCCTTTAGATGAACCCTTGTTGCATCTCCAGATTATTGGTTTGTATTTGGGGAAATGCCTCATATCCCATAGCTGGTTATAGCTATAAGGCTCTGCAGTCCCTCGGAGTTATACTCTCCCTGTGATTTTTGCTGACAAAGAGCTTCTCCCAAACATAACTTATCTGATTGAGAAACAGAGCACCAAATATCCTGACCAAAACTCCAAAGGGAAGAGTTATATGAATCCAGCCCATTGTCCAGGTGGACAAGGTACAATTAAAAGCCAGTTGAAGATTTTGTTTTGTTGGCTTTGGGGTTTTATTTTGTTGTGTTTTGGTTGCTTTTTAATAGGAATACATGAAAACAACTGTCTTGCACCAGGTAAAAGCCTGAACTCTCGTGCCAGCAAAAACTGGTACTGAATATCTCTGTTGGAGTAAAAATTTTGTAGCTGAACAACTCTTCTGCAAGCAATGTTTCACCCATTAAAAAGATCTGTCTGTACACACAGTCAGTGAATACTTCATATTTGTCATTCTGAGAACATATTAAAAATGCGACTAAACTCTATATGGAAATTTCATGTAAATAAAAGTCATTGTATTGTAGTTACACATGTACAGCTGGGATCTCAGCTAAGAACTTGATTATATCTTGTCAAACTTCACTGCAGTCTCCAATGTTATTTAATTGTTGATGTGTCCTATAATTGAACGTCAGCGAAAGCCTGACATTTTACAATTTATCATTAAAAAAAGCCTTGGGAAAAAAATCATGAATTAAAGCAGAACCAAGAAAACATCTATACTTTTTCTAAGAAAATATGTAGCTTTTTTTTTTTTTAACCGTTTGGAGTTTAAAACATATCAAGAAAACAATGATATAAGAAATTAAGTTTCCCATAAAAGACCTTTCTTTCAATTTTAAACAGATATTACTAGGATGAACAAAAACATAGCAGCAATTGTGAACATGCATAATGCACTAAATTTGTTGTATACGCATAGGTCAATCTGTGTAATAAATCCACTAATAACTAAAAGTAAAGAGGTTAACAGTTTAATTCAAGAAATCAAAATATTTTACTCTCCCTGTCCTATGTTTTGACAGTACTAAAACACCTATCACCCAGCCTTTGTATTAACATAGAAGTCAGATATAACTTCATTTGCATGGAATTTCTTATTTCCATCTTCATTCATTACCTTTTAATCTCTTGAACAAAAGTAATCCTTATACCACAATACCCAGCCCATCAATCTTTTTTCCAACTAAATAACTACTGTACTCTTAAGTAGTTTGATAGTTAAAATAGGCAATCAAAGTAAAAAGCTACAGAAGAGAAAACTTAGCTGATCTTAGAATAAGTTAGGGCTTCTTCGGGGAAGGAGTTGGCGTAGAGAGCAAGGTATGATGAAATGAATACCTCAAAACTGTGAATAATACAATATGAAGCACTAATAGCATGGTAACATTAAGAAGTCAAAGCAGCCAGTAGCTTAAATTCATTCAAAACAGTGTCATGGAGAGGATTTAGCTGCTTGACAATTCCTTATTACTGTGGCACTTTGCATTCCCCCGTTCTCTAACGCCCATCTACAGAAAACTGCAACACTATGTAACAGTATTATCTTTCATCAGCTTATACCAAATTGTAAACAGAAAATCAGACATGATGCATAGCATTGTTTCCTATTCTTTCACCAAAAACACAAAAGCAAACTGCCCATTTCAAATAGCAGAGGGTATAGCCCTATGAGAGACCAAGTACTTTGCAGGAGTTGCTGATTGCATTCTGCCAACACTGGAAGATGCTCAGTACCTCATAGACAAAGGTAACAAATGGTATCCCTGTGTAAAGTGTAGAAAGGATACTGTACTTCCACTACCTTCCACCTCTGTCCCATCTTCTTAAAAATGGATCCGAATGTATATAAAAAAATACAAAAAAACAGACAATATTTTCAATGTTCACAAGGAACAGGAAAGAACTCACACCACTTGGCTAAGTAAAATAGAAGTACCCAACATACTTCAAAACTACTCACTAAGAGTAAATAAATGATATGGTGTGTTACAAAGACAGTAATATGGCAGATCACATACTAAGCAGCATATGGTATTTGGTATTTTGATAAAAATCTTAAAATAAACATGAACAGAAATCTGTAGAACAAAGAGCAGTGATTTCCCTTGGGGAAAATGGCAGAAAACTACCATGTTATATTTAACATTATGTGCCAGGGGTCAGAGTTTATTAGCTGTCTGTTGTGGTATGTACAGTTCATCAGTGTCTGTAAATAGGTTAGGGACACAGTCAAATTAAATAAAATTTTCTTATATGGTTAAAAAAAATCTAAAAATAAAGAGGAAAAATGTAGAAAAGTCATAATGAGAGAAAATGTTTGCTAAGGAAAGTATTATCTGTCAAGTTACTAAAAGAATTACCACACAGATTAATAGCCATCAAAAAGCTCCACCAAAACCCAAAACTACACATCAACAACAAAAAATAAATCCCAAAACACCACCAAAACCAAAATTAAATCACATTCTTACTGACAACAAAAGGAATGTATGTTCTTGTAATCAAGAGCAACAATTAAAGATTTTAGTCAGGTAACTTCAGATTTATGGGAAGTAGTGCTACCTCACTGAACTAGTCACGCCAACTATAGAGAAATGAAACACAAGATGTGGAAGTGCACTGTGAATTTGTAATGCCTATGTATTATTGTCATGAGATACCTAATAGAACGTGCCGAAGTTGTTTTCTTGTCTCTAGTAAAGTCATAGCATGTGAACCTATGATTACTTTACTTTCTTTCACAAAAGTGAAATGGTAGAGAAGAAACAGGTTTTGTAACATTTGTGCAATATTTGAAACAAATATTGAAGTGCTATTAAAAAAAATTGGAAAAAAATTTTCTCATGCTTTAGAGCTATTTCTCAGATGCCTGTAGAACAACATTCCTCAGTCTGAAAGGTCACAACTACAAATAAATCAAGACTGTCAACAGCTAGACCATCCTGGTGATAAAAGAAATAAAACAATCTATGGAGTTACACTTCTTACACCAAACCTTTGTCAGCCTGTCATCTATCTTTTTCAAACACTTTGTTGTAGAACATCATTTTATTTGGCTTCTGTTGTGAAGTTACCTTTAAGTGTCTTATGAACTTTCCAGTTATTGAAAAAAAGAAATCATATTGAGGGCATCTTTGATCAACATAGTCTTTTATGTTGGTTATTCATGTATTTTATTGCCTTTTCAACACTGAAATGCCAGGCAAAAACCCCCCAAAATTACTGCTTTAATTACTTGTATAGGTATATGTAGTTGCTAGATGCTAGCAGATGTTTATAACTGAGATTTTGTTTCCAGTGATTCTGAGAAAGGGGCTGTCAGAAAAAAAATGTCTGGCTATGACCAATGTCAGTAAATACAGAACTCTTACTCTTTTTTCACCTTATGCATTAGCATAACACAGTTATTCTTAGTTTCTCAGTTTCTAATACTTGACTTCCTCCCATCTGTCTTTACTTCTATGTATGAATGTAGGTTTTCCTGTAAAGTGAAATTTTATTACTAAAATTTTCTATATATTTCTAAAATATTTCCACAAATAAAAAGTTATGCCAATGCAAGAGCTCTGCTTAACAAGACAATTATACATTGACTCTCTAATGTATCTTTTTCTGATGTTAATTATAAAAACTGCATTTTTAGTAATGCCTCCCTTAAGGGAGAATTTATTATAAAATTTTTCACTGAGCATGTTGTAGCAGTTTGGGTTTTATAGTTTTATTTTTTACTATAAATTGCATTATATATTGTGGTATGTTATCATCAAATCAATTATTCAGGGAAGTTCATAAAGTCAGAATGAATAGATGCTTTCTGGATTTAGACTAAAATGAAGTATAAAACTTAATAAAGTTGTCTTAATAAAGAATTTCTACTCACAGTGACAATAACTGCAGTGGCATGCTATGCTGAGATGCCATTCTTTTCTTTGGAGCACAATTTTACTACATCTTAAGAGGTGCCATTATTAAGTCTTCCAGACAGGACAATCAGAAATCCATTAGAAAACCCTTCACAATATGCTCCCCATAACAGTTCTGTTTGGTTTTGAGTTTTATAACAATGACCAGTCATAGCATGAAACATTTTGCAAAATTTTAGATTAATTTGACTTCTAATTCTATACTATTGACAAGCTGTCTTTGTAGGTGTAATTAACATCTAGGAAACATAAGCAAAATAAACACTTGTGAATCTGAATTTAATTAGTTAAAAGGAAAAATGTATTATTGCTTTATATGTCTAGACAAAAAAGGAAACATATTCCACAATTCTTTTAATAACCCCCATAATTTATTAAAAAACCCAAAACTCCAGTCTCACCTAATATTTCATTCAAACTTATCTCAGTTTCATCCTTTATTTTATAAAGCTGTAATTGAACATGAGCGTATGTTTTTGGTTTATTACTTATGGGCAGGGAAAGAGGGCATTTGAGGGAAGATAATCATCCACATTCAATGCTATGAAAGTTAGAATTATTCGAGTGTGACTAAAATTTGGGCTTGGGGGCTGGAATCTGTGATATCCACATGGAACTGGTGGGACAAGCAAAATATCTTCTGCCATAAGGATCTTCAAGATCCAGTGAGTGGTCTGATCCCTGAGAGATCAGCAAGGGTACAGAAATATCTTAAGAGAAATGAAGAGCAAATACCTACTTTTACATTATATGTCCAAAAAATCATGTGTGATTTTTAAATCCGTCTTGACTGGATAAAGAGATACAATTATCTAAATGAAACTAATGTATGCATCAAAATATATACAATATTAATTTAGAATATTAATGACATTAATGCATGTATCAAGAATAAGGCATAATACAAAATAGGAGACTGAATTTCACTTCATAGTGGTATAAATACGCTTCCCACCATATGTAAGGGATAGAAGTAGCTGTTTTGCTTGAGTGGAGAAGCTGTTCCTAGGCTAGTCAAATATTGGGCAGGTTTTGTCCATTATCAGATGTTAGAGGCTGATAAAACCTGCAGCTCTAGAAAATAGCAACTTTTGACAGGAGAACTGTCAGAGGCATTTGCTAAGTAAGGTGTTGATAAGCTGGGACAGCATGAAAAAAATTCAATTTAAATGGAATCCCTGCAGGACTCCAGGAAATGGATTTGCTGCAAACACAAGTATGCTTTAGCAGAAGCGGAGTCTGCCTTATGACTACACCCGGAGAGAAGACACATTCAGACATCAGAAACTCTGACGAAGTGAATGATCCAAATGCCCACAGCAAGTCAGATGAATACAGGGCAAGATGTCTTTTGGAGCCGATCTTGGGGAAAAGTCAGCAAGCACAGTTTTCTTTCTTTTGTAACTGGGCTTTCGCATTTTCCTGTTGCCAAAACTGAAGATAATAAATGTTTTTAACCTGACTTGAACTAAGCACAATTTCACACTTAGTAGCACTGAGATCTATGAACCTTGGTAAAGTGCCCAGGAGTACCAGCAGGCCCTGCAGAAGCTGTGCATTACTAGTCTGTGAGATTGCAACACTAAGATTTACAGAGATAAAAAATTTTGTTTTGGTGTCTTGGGATAGCTAGGAAAACTCATGTGCATAGGGTTGCAAGAAGCATGTCTAAACTTTGACAGCTTTGAGGAACTATGACACAAGACAAAGAAATACTGCCAAGAAATACTATTTTTCCTCAAGTTTTTCCTTAACAAATATTATTTAATTAACACATGACCATGAGAGACAGTTCCCACTTTAGAACAGCTAGGTGATATCACTAGGAATTCAAGAAAGGCAAAGTCAGGCTGAATGATGCTGGTCCTATTTGGGATTCTGATTAGGAGCTGCATTTTGTTGGCTTTACAAACACTTGTTTCAACATCTATGAAGTAGAGTTCTTCACTTCTTGATTTTTGAGTGAATGCTCTTATCAAGCACATTTGACTTACTTGTGTTGGGTTTTTTCCTCTGGAATAATTTCAGCATATAAACTGGATAAATTACAATGACTGTACCTTTAGAAATAAATATTTTTCTTTAGGAAGGCAAACAGCCATACTACCAACTGCTGAATAAACTTTATGTTTTGGGCAACCCTGTTGAGTCATGCTGAACTACTGTCTGATGCCCTGCGGAGACAAAAGGAAACTTGTTATCACTTGCCACCTTTGCCTGCCTTGAAAAGGGACTCTAAGAGTAGAGGAAAAATAATTCAACGTGTTGGTTCACTTCTGTGCATCTTGGAATTTATATTTTCAAGCTTCCAAACAAGTGTAGTATGGGAACAGATGTTCCATAGAAACTTTCAGATGTGAAGCACTCAAGACAGATAACGTTTCTTGATATAATTTGTAATTAATTTAAAATAATTTACACTTTATATTAAAAACGTCAGTTTCTGAACACTTCTTTTGAACCTATTTCATCAGAAATATTGGCAATGTTGGCAAGGAATTTCATTGCAGCCTTTAGCCTTATTTTGCTGAATATGCTATAGTCTATAAGGCCTTATAGGGCTATAACTCAGAGTATTCTTTCAGATACTATTAATGATTAACCAGGCCATTAACAACAGAGCTAGGTTATCCATAAAAGAGAAGGTAAAAGAAGGAAGCACTACTTTATTAAGTATTAATTGTAAGTTACCTTACCATGTTTTTTAATTATTTTGGCTTGATCAGACTTCTAAGGAAAAAAATAGTATAATGTAGTAAAAGTGTGTATATTTTCCTTTGTCTTTCTTTTTTCCTTTACATAAATCAGTTAAGTTCATGGAACACATACTGTTAAAAGAGAATTTTATACTCTATAGCCTGGTTAACCAGATATTAATACATTCTGCAAGAGCTATAAAAATCATCCTATAAAGTATGGCTGAGTCCTACCATTTAAATTGAATTGCATTACTCTGAAAATTACTGGTACTCACAATGTAGATTTTAATGCATATTTTAGAAACAGCAATCATTTCAGCAATTTTAAAGATATGATCTTGTTACTTTTTTTTATTCGATGAAACAACTACTGAGCTTTTAACATCATACTACAGAGCTTATGTAGCTTTATCAGGGAAGAAAGTCATTACGATACTGTAGATAAAGATTTAATGTACTAATCTAAATTAAATAAGTAAAGCATTTTATGAGCGATTCACAGAGCTTCTGTTTAACTGAGATCTTTAACGACTTTTCAGGAATTGAACTCATTTTGACATGGGGATTCTCCAAGATTAAGACTACATTAACAGTTACTGAATATCACAACATAGTATGTCTTGTATAAGTTACTACATTTGTCTGTCCTCCTCCATTAATCTTGTGAACATCTGAGTGGGGGAGTGCATTGCTTATGATGTATTTCTGAAAATGCACTACTAGTATATCCACAATCTTCTGCAGTGTGTGCATTTCAAATATGGTCAGGATAAGCATTTATGTGAGGTCATGTTTTAAGATCATTTGTAAAGTCTTATGCAAATACTCACATATTTGATTAATCGCACCCTTGAGTTGTAGGTAAACATAACAGACTTCTCTGCCTTTCTCTTGCTACAGACTTCTCAGCAAATAAATGACACACACTTTTGAGAAGAGATACAAGACCATTTCTGGTTCAGGTACACAGTTTCTATGCACCTGTCCTATCTGCCTTCTTTCTCCAGGAACCAAGTTTCTGTTGACAAATTTCTTCCAGTAGAGAGTAAGTTTTGTCAAGTAAAAAACCCCAAACAATTATTTTCAAGCATGAAGAATGCTTTTACCTAAAAGCAAGATAAGGAGTCCTATGGAAAATTCAATGACACAGAAGTGTCTCTCTGGATGTTCTATACCTTCCTGGCTTATATTTTAATAAAACAAGTTGATTCACTTGGAACAGTTGTTACTTAGACAAAAAAAAAACCCAAAAAACAACACAAGCTTATTATGTAAAACCAAGATTTGCAGTAATTATGTTTCAGCAGTTCTAAATGGGTTTAGGAAAATAGGGCTATTTTTTTCCATACAAAACTAATAGATCTACAAGATACAAATTAGGTTTGAAGATTGGTGCTCACCAACGTGGAGGAGATCATTAAAGGTGTTAAGGTTGGAGAAAGCCTGGGCTGCAGCGACCATGCCCTAGTTGAGTTTGTGATCTCAAGGGATGTGGGCCTGGCGAAGAGTGGGATCAAGACACTGAACTTTAAGAGAGCAAACTTTAGGCTGTTTAAGGACCTGTTGACCAAGATCTCCTGGGAGGTGGTCCTTAGAGACAGAAATGTTGAGGACAGCTGGCTACTCTTTAAGGATGCCTTTCTGAGAGCTCAGGGGCTCTCTGTCCCTCTGAATAAGAAAGTGAGCAGGAGGGGCAGGAAGCCAGCATGGCTAAGTAAGGACCTGCTGGTCAAACTGAGAGAAAAGAAAGGCAAACACAGGCTCTGTAAGCAAGGGTGTGTAGCCTGGAAAGAATACAGGGATGCTGTTTGGATTTGAAGAGACGGGGTCAGGAAAGCCAAGGCGCAGATGGAACTGAACTTGGCAAGGGATGTTAAAAACAACAAGAAGGGATTTTACAGGTACATTGGCCAGAAGAGACAGGTCAAAGAGAACGTACCTCCCTTGGTAAATGAGAAAGGAGAACTGGCTGCAACTGATGAGGAGAAGGCTGAGGTACTCAATGAGTTCTTTGCCTCAGTCTACTCAGGCAGCCAGGATTCTCATAATTCTCAAATCCCAGAACCTTGCATCCCTGGACCTCTAGGTGGGAACTGGGGGAGTAAATCCCCCCCTACTGTAAGAGCAGAGCAAGTCCGAGACCGCCTCATGAGACTGAATGTCTACAAGTCTATGGGGCTGGACGACATGCATCCCAGGGTCCTGAAGGAGCTGGCTGATGTGGTTGCTGAGCCGCTCTCCATCATATTTGAAAAGGCATGGCTGTCAGGAGAGGTCCTTGGGGACTGGAAAAAAGGTCATGTCACTCCCATTTATAGGAAAGGGAGCAAGGAAGACCCAGGGAACTACAGGCCGGTGAGTCTCACCTCTGTGCCTGGGAAGATCATGGAACAGATCCTCCTGGATGAAATGCTGGAGCACATGAGGGAAGAGCACGTGATCCGGGACAGCCAGCACAGCTTCACCAAGGGAAGGTCGTGCCTCACCAATCTGGTGACTTTCTATGATGGAGTAACAGCATCAGTAGATAAAGGGAAGGCGACCGATGTCATCTACCTGGACTTGTGCAAGGCCTTTGACACAGTCCCCCACCACATCCTTATCTCTAAACTGGAGAGATGTGGATTTGATGTGTGGACCATCCAGTGGATAAGAAACTGGTTAACAGACCGTAGCCAAAGGGTGGTGGTCAATGGGTCTATGTCCAGGTGGAGGCCGGTGACAAGCGGTGTCCGCCAGGGGTCTGTCTTGGGACCGGTTCTCTTTAACATCTTTATCAATGACATCGATGATGGGATTGAGTGCACCCTCAGCAAGTTTGCTGATGACACCAAGCTGAGTGGTGTGGTTGACACCCTAGAAGGAAAGGAAGCCATCCAGAGGGATCTTGACAGTCTGGAAAAATGGGCCCAGGTGAACCTTATGAGGTTCAACACTGCCAAGTGTAAGGTGCTGCACTTGGGCCGGAAGAATCCCAGACATAGATACAGACTGGGAGAAGAGCTTCTTGAGAGCAGCCCTGCTGAGAAGGACCTGGGTGTCACCGTGGATGAGAAACTTAACATGAGCCAGCAGTGTGCTCTTGCAGCTCGCAAGGCCAATGGTATCCTGGGCTCCATCAGAAGAGGGGTGGCCAGCAGGGACAGGGAGGGGATTGTCCCTCTCTACTCTGCCCTCGTGAGGCCCCACCTGGAGTACTGTGTCCAGATCTGGGGCCCCCAATACAAGAAGGATGTAGAACTGTTGGAGAGGGTTCAAAGGAGGGTCACAAAGATGATTAGAGTGCTGGAGCAACTGCCCTACAAAGAGAGGCTGAGGGAGCTGGGCTTGTTCAGCCAGGAGAAGAGAAGGCTGTGGGGGGACCTCATTGCAGCCTTCCAGTGCCTGAAGGGAGCATACAAACAGGAGGGAAATCAACTATTTAAAGGGCAGATAATGGCAGGACAAGGGGGAATGGTTTAAAGCTAAAGGAGGGAAGGTTTAGATTGAATATTAGGGGGAAGTTTTTTACGGAAAGAGTGGTGAGGTCCTGGAACAGGCTGCCCAGATTGGTGGTGGATGCCCCATCCCTGGAAGTGTTCAAGGCCAGGTTGGATGGGGCCCTGGGCAACCTTGTGTAGCTCCAGGCCTGAGGTTGGTGGCCCTGCCTGTGGCAGGGGGGTTGGAGCTTTATGATCCTTGGGGTCCCTTCCAACCCTTGCCATTCTATGATTCTATATGCAATAGATTTTTTTCAGATAAGAATGTCTAGTGAAAAAAGTAACAGTACAGAAGCTTGACTTAGCAAGAAAATAGCAATCATAAGTGATACAGATTTAGTTTTAAAATCAACAGCTTTCTGTTAGCAAATGTTAACAAAGAAGAAACCTGATTTCTATTTTTTAGCAACTCTCTCTGATACGGTACCAGATTCAAAGAAAGGTTTATGCTGCTTCTCGCAGCAAATGCATTTCTCTTCAAACAAATCCTCCTCCAAGGAAAAGCCAGTGAAGTTTGGCGACAAATAGAAAGCTCCAAGGTATCTTGCTTTTACTCAGCTACTGTTTTATTAATTTACTACAGATATTAAGAGCGGAGTGGGTAGGCATAATCATTTCACTTTCTGGAATGTAAATTTTTGAAAGGATGCCAATATATTTGCCTTTTATACTTCTCCCTTCGCCCCAATTTAAATAGCATATTATCATTCCAATAAAGAAACTTGAACAGGTCTATGAAGAAGCCAAGTTTTTTTATCTTAATAGCACAGTGGCTGGCTTTTACCTCTCTGAAAGCCAGAAGTAAACAAGTGGTACGGAATACTCCAAGCTCCCAAAAAACCCAGCAATTTCACAGTTTCCTAGTGCAACTCTGGACCAGGCTGTCTGATTTTAGATGAATATGAATTACTCTTCCTGCCAGGGATTTGTTATCTGGCTTCACACGTGCAATTTTTTCCACAAAATCTGTCTTCAAGGATGGCCTAGCATCAGTAAAATCTGTATTTTAAAGTTTAAAACACACTTTTCTTCACAGTCTGAATAGAACATTATTTTACCAGGTACACAATCAATTGCTTACAGTTTTATCAAATACATACTAGCCCTTATTAAATTACCACAACTAAGTTACTACTGCAACATGAACTTTCTATGCGACTTACTAATCAAAGAGACTAATTTCATAGATGTACTGTATCTTTACTTTCCAGTCAAGTCAACAAATTACATTACTAGAGCTTTCCTGTACAATAAGTCTTGCAGTTCACTTACTCTAAACAAGCGATATAAATGTTAATTGAAAAGTGTATGGACTAGAAGACAGAGCCTTGAATTGGAATTCAATGTACCTAAATTAAATTCAGTTTGCTTTTACCAAAGAATTTAATCTTTCCTTACAAGCTTTCAAATTTTTTTTCAAACAAGCCTTGCAAATCATACCCAATTTCAGCAGTGAGCTTTAAACCACACCATCATAAATAGAAAGGCATTTGCTCACCGTATGATCTTTATAAAATTCCCTTTTTTTTTGTAAAGCACCTTTCCCAGTAAAAACAAAATTAACACCTGTTTCAGGACAGAAGCAAAGTGAGGTCATAGCTCAAAAAAATCAAGGACAAATACAGCAAGAAAGAGCTAGTATCTCAAAAACGTGTGAAAACCTCTGCTTAATTCTTCCCCCTCCTGTTTTACCAGCTTTTGCTAGTAAGGACTCCCAAATCTGATAAATGAAGAAGACAAACACTTGCTCCCTCTGCCAGCCTGATTTACAAATAGAGTTTAAATGTGTCAGCTATTTCCTGAAAATTGGAAGCTATTGGGCCCCAAGCAAGGCCAGCTGTAGCTAATTTAAGGAGTCACGAGAGCACAAAGAAGGAACTGCTGCTGTGAATGGTGGACATATGGAATATCAACAAGCTAGAGGTTTTGCTGCATAAGCAGATGCACCCTCACTCACTTCAGAACTATTTTTGCTCTCTCCTCTAAAGAATTTGTCCCAGGCT
This sequence comes from Laterallus jamaicensis coturniculus, assembly GCA_022605575.1. Lineage (NCBI taxonomy): Eukaryota > Metazoa > Chordata > Aves > Gruiformes > Rallidae > Laterallus > Laterallus jamaicensis. The sequence continues at coordinate 67,077,264 of JAKCOX010000004.1, forward strand.
GCCTCATTGCACCTGAGCTCTGGGATGCCCTAAGGTATGCTGGGGTATTTTTTTCTATGTATGTTGATAAGCTGTTGTTTATGCCTCCTGCCTCCTTATATCCTAACTCATCATTTTGCATCCTACCTCAGTTGGTCAGCAACATACTACAAATAAGGCATTTCCCAACAGTCTCATCGTCATTGTAACAGATTAGCTTTTCAAATTAATTGCAACTTCTGCTACGTGAGCAATTCAACTTTGTGCTGTGCTTCGATATCAAACTTTAACTGAATATAGCATCCTGGCAGGTCTGGGGTAGACAAATAGACAAAGTTTGTATTTGAAACTATCCAACTACCTTTTTCTCTTTCACCTCGCATTGATCAGGCTGACCTCACCCCAAATTCTTCAGCTTCTGCATTTTTTTAAATAACCTGTGATTTATAAAAAGGGCTTTCTGATGAATATACTCATTCCTTTGTAAAGTTTTTTCAGATTTATTGTAAATCAGATCTAAGCTTTGTGAACCCTTTCTTTCCTTGCAACCCTCAGTATAAAATGGATATTTTATTTTTTTAAAACTTTGTAAGAAGCTTTCAGTCTGAATGACACCTTATTCTAGTCTCTGACCTGCAGCAAGAAAGCCTTCCTCGTAGTTCTCAGATGTCTGACATTTAATCCTTTCACTGCCTGCTTTCTACTGACAAGTTGCTAAATGCACAAAACTACACCCCAGCCAAATAAAGCTAGTGTGCCTATAATGATGCTAAGTCATAGATCAGAAGGTCAGAATCTATTCTGAATTTTAGTCATGAAATGACAGTGATGAATTATTAGCTACTCAAAAATGAATATCATTGGGATCCTCAAAGGTAACCCTGACTTCAAATGACATTATTATCAATGTTCTGCTTGTGGAAGCTTGCCTGAAAAAACATGACCCAATAAATAAATCCTTTGTGTAATTGCTAGAGTGCACTGATGGGTGAGTATATGCTAATTTATTTTTATAACATTGATTCATACATTTCTGAAGTCATATAGCTAGAGAAAACACATTCAACAATTTTCAGAAAAAATATTTGAGCAACCATGTGAAAGAAAACTACTTTTTGTTGTCTAATGGCTTACTCATAATATTATCCATATTTGAATTTATTTCTATAGTAGACCAGAATGGAAGATTGGAAGAATAATACATTGCAGTTAATTCAGTTAACATTTATTTGACATTACAAGGCTGAAATAATTGTTTATATATGCCTTGAATCTGAATAATTCAACCTGAAAAACTGCATACGGTCAGTAGTCAGAAACTTGGTTTGAAGAATTCAGACTTCTGGACATTTCCAGATGAATGTGAAGATGGTTCTAAATAGCTTGAGATATATATACAAGATGCAGTGCATCGACATGCAGAGATACTATCAGCACACTTCTTAGCACACTCATAAAAGAGATGTACCCTGACTTGCAGGGACTGTCTGCAGTACCACATCGGTGAAGCTCACTTGCTTTCGAGTCCACATCTGGAAAACAACCAGCTGTCTTGTATATCTCTCTACAGATTGTTCTGGAGCAGGACTAGTGTCAGATTCCTATGAAACAATTTTTCCATCTTGATCATTGCCTACCTTAAGTCACATATTGGGGATTACCTGGGTGAGAGATTGAATTTAATGAAAATATAAGGAAGTTTACTATGAAAAAGAAAAACAACCCATAATTTCTATTAAAAAAAGCGTCTTTGGTTAATCAATCATTTTTTTCCTGGGCTAACTCCTGCTTTCTCAGACAATACCTGATCACAATTTAGGAATTAACATGGGGTAGGGTGTTCCTTCCCAACAATGAGTTTTGGAAAGTGAGAGATGGATATGACAAAATAGTGCCAACTTGTCTCTTGGCTAGTAAAATCTTCCTACTACCCAATAGCTCATATAGATGTGGTTACTGCATCCTGTGTAATAGTCATTTTCTTGTCAACCTTTTCCATTTACATTAATATATAAATGTATAGCACAAATTCTCTGGAGCATATGGCTCTCCTAGCTGGTTTCTAAATGCACATTAAGGTATTTACTATAACACTGTGCATAGCTGGTACCATAAGGTGTTCACAGACAGCATCTATTCATCAGAGTTAGAAAACTATCTGAGATCAGCTGGAAACTTGTCTGTGGTCTCAGAGTTAACATGTAAAATAACCACATGATTTCATTGAGCCCCATTCCTCATCTCTATAGCATATGAAAGGTATAGACTTCTCTTATGTCAGAGTGGAGCTAGAGGGTGGTTTGTGTTCACCAGTTAGAACTGCTCAATTGATTGGATAGTTATTTTATTGAAAATTTAAGTTCTTCTACAGGAAACAGCACTCGTAACTGTATGGTCTAGATTTACCTGCTGCCAGCTTCATCCCAATAAACTCATGTGACAGCATTCTGCTTAGAGATGCTCTGACATTTTAACAGCAGTTTTCCATACACATCTCCCATTATAATAACAAAACCAGTCACCTACTACTTAATTTTTGTGAGCTCATGAACTGACAGGTCATGGTAACATAGTTATAGCAATTTAAGGACTCATAAATTTAAAGATTTCGATGTGCACATACTCTGCATTCTAGGACCAAACATTGCCAACGGAAGACTTTTAAACTGAGATAATGTACTATTATCTCTCATGTTCCTCTGTAGTTAAATATCAAAAGAAGTGACCTACACTTACCTAATCTAATCAATATCAGGAAAGTTGGAGAGGGTCTGCTTAGTAAGAAAAGCAGAAAGAAAGGACAAAGTTGATTTTATTTTCACAATGGAAAAAAAAAATCTGTGAAATTCTCTACTGCAATCAGTTGGAAGTGGTAATCAAAATGTTATGGGAAAGCTTCTGCAGATACTTTTTTATTCAATGTTTATGTAATCAAATATACACATTGTAGTTCTTAATTGTGAAAACAAGCTATTTCAGTTCTATTTTTTAACTAAAACACAAACTTCTAATTTTGTCAACACTATAAAATATCTTTAATGAAGTTTAAGCTTAGGAATGTGATAATCAGATGAAGCAGAGTTACAGAACACCATTTTAACTGACACCAATACTTGTATGTGTGATTTACCAAAAAATAGTTTGTTTACTGTGATTGCCACAGTTTAGGAAGGATTTCAGTGCATCCAAAAGAAATGCAGACAGGTATCCACAGACAGTAAGCTTAGATCATTCATTAATACTTTCCTGGGTTTGAGATACAATTCTGTAACTGCTTGGTATCCTGATTTTGGCTGGGATAGAGGTAATTTGTGGGAGAGGACATAACCAAGACAGGTGACTCAAACTAGCCACAGGGATACATGATATCATTTGATCTTCTGGTACATAAAAGGGGGAGGCCTCACTGGGGAGGGGGGATTGCAGCTTGGGAACAGGTTAGATGTTGCTTTCTGGGTGGTAAGCAAATCACATTGTTTGTCACCTTCTTTGTATATTCTTTTATTAGTAATGTTGTTATTTTCCTCTTCCTTTGCTGTCCTATTAACCTGCCCTTATCCAAACCCTTACCTTTTTCTTCTCTTCTCCTTCCCACCTTTGAGAGAGGGGTAAACAAGTGTCCCCGTGGTGCTTAACTGCCAGCTGGGGCTAAACCATGACACATGTTTTTCTTGGGTTTATTATGTATTGCTGAAAGTCATGTTCTGTTTAAAAAGGATGTTTCTGAGCAGTGGAAGGGAAAATTTCCTCCTTGCAGGCTTGACTGCAACAAGTCAGGAAAAGAGGGAGAGTCCATGCCTGAAGGTTGGAGCAGGCTCTTTTTAAAATCTGGTCAGAGATGTAGGGATAAGTATGAGGCAAAGGGTGACTATGAGTAAGAAAGAAGGATGCCTTTGGCAGGGAATAGATCCCTAACCCAGCAACAGCAGTGGGCAAATTTCCCTGTGTACTCAGAGGAAATACAGCAGGAGTTCAGATCCAGGAATGCACTGAAACCTCCAGGACATACTGGGCAGAGAAAAAACTTGTTTAAAAAAACCCATCTAAAATTGCATTGTCTTTTAGCAGATCTGTTTTTTCCCTCTCTGCTTTCAGGGCTCCTTTGTTTTCTATTAAAAATGAACTTGTAAAATTTTGGTGGTGTCAATTTGAAAGAAGATGGTGCAGTCTCTTCAGATCTCTGACCAACACAAGGATTTGTCAGACATTAAAAATCAAACTAGTGTCTAAAACTGAGTTAGATGCTCTTAGTGACCTCTAGAAAGAATGTTAATTAAAATGTTCATTTGAAAATTGTCAGTAGGTTCAATCTGGGTTTTTTCAAGCTAGCACAAATGACTTTTAGATGTTATGTTTCTCTTGTTTGATGGATATCAAGAAGCCACTAACTTTGTAATCACAGAAAAAGAAATGTCTTGAATTGCTGTTCAATTACTGTATCTTAAATTTGGATTAATTCTCATATCTCATTTGTAGGAAAACTAGTGCTATGGTATTGCTGGGGTTGCCCTGGTTGTACAGTGTTTGCTTTATACTGCTACCAAGTCTAGTTGTCTTAACCAGTAACAGATTAATTCTAAAAACTAACAGAAAAAGATAAAGCTATCATATGAAAATGTCAAGGAACACATGCTTTGCTTAGGGCACTAAAATAACTCTGTGTGTGATACAAGTTGTAGATGCTCTCTGGAACAGAGTGCTACATGTCCTACTCTTTGAGAGCCCTGTCCTGCAGCAGTCTGAGATGCTGAGTGGCGATCATTATGTTTTCCAAACCTGGAATTAAATAAGTAACTATCCATCAAAGCTATCATGTCTCAATCTAATTGAAGTCTGCTCTATGAGGATCAAAGGCCTTCTAAAATCCTTTAAAAAAGCACAACAAACAAAATCATTGAATAGAGATTTTCACTACATAGACTAAATAAAAATCCTTAGAGTAACTGTTTTCAAAATATATGGGACCATATTTTTATTTATCTAAGCAGGATTTTTGAGTACTGTCTGCAGACACCAAAAGAAAGAAATAGGCCATGTTCATAACCTTCTGTGATATGTAAGACCAACACAACATTTTGATTCACCGCAAAATGTTTTTGGAGACAATGCTGGTCGTCTGGCGGGGGGGGGAATTAAAAAAAAAAAAAAGAAAAAAATCCTAAAACAATCAAGCAATAAAAAAAACCCCTAAACACCCCCCCTTCCGCCCCCCCCGAAACCCAACAGATGCTTGTTTATTTCCCTCCAGACCAAAGCATTCAGCATGCTTTGGTTTTTATCTGCAGATTTTAATTAGAGATCAATGAAGTTCATAAGCCTCTGCTTGCCTTCTCCAGAAGTCCAGCCACAGAGCAGGCTAAGCCTGGACTCCTTATCTCTGGTTACTCGTGGTGAGAAAGAAGTGTCTTGTTCTAGTCAATGGTGGGAACATCTCTTAAACTGACCTAGCACTGTTGCTGGGAGTGCTCCTGGTGTTTTCTCTCCTTGCTTGGCACCCCCTGCTACCTCCAGGGAGAAGAGACACTCTTTAGTATTGCTCTGGGAGAGAAAAAGAAATTCAAAGAAACTTCTCAGATTTTTTTTTTTTTTAAACACTGCTAATCTCTGATTGAGGAGCGAAGGGCACTTTTTCTCATTTCTGTAACAAACAGCTAGCCTGATAGGGCAGATTATGGCCGAGATGACTAAAACTGAGCATGTATAAGTTAATAAGGTGAGTCTGTACTTTTGCATCGACCAGTGAAGCCTGAATTTATAGCCATACAGAAGGAGTAACAGAGAAGCAGTGTACGTCTGAGAAATAGTAGCTCGTCATGGCCACTCCCTGTTGTTATGTTTATGTGCTGGGTTTTGTCAAAACGAATCCTGAAGACCTTCAAACCAAAACCAATAATCCTTCTTTGTAACTTTATGATATAGTGATGACTGGCACAGAACAGAGAACTATGTAGTGCTAAAACAGGATCCCACAGTGTCAGAATGAATGAAAAAGAAGTAAGCGAAGCTTGCCAGACATGTTTTAAGTTAAACTAGACCAAGACAGGTAGGGTCAACACTTGTACTCCAGAAAAAAAATGCACGTTAATGTCCTATCTTAAAATACCACAGTAAAACCTGTGTCTTGCCCTGTTCAGGTTAGTGTAGTGGAGCTCTCTTTACAGGCTGAACTTTATCTACCAAATCAGCAGTGCAGCTTCTTGATGCAATCTGGGTTCTTTCTTGCAGGTCTCATGTCTTACCCTGTTAAGTGTGTGAGATGTAACCATAGAGCACCTGAGGTAGCTGAGGCAGCAGTTACTTGGTCACCTGCTTGAAACAGAAATCAACTAAGTGGAAGAAACAAAAATATCAGTATTTATTTTACTATGGACTAGGATGATACATGAATGCCAGTAATACAAAAGAGATGTGGTTTCTAAGTGTACACACCATACATATACTTAAATAATGTTTTTGTGTAAATATCAGCACATCATATTCTGCTGTATTTGTCCATTGTAGAGGAAAATAAGAGTCATCAGAATAGAGAAGTCACTGCAATACAAAAGTAATATGCAGAATCCATATGGGATTCCGAAAATATCTTATGCAAATGTACAGTCAAAAATCTTTCACAATACATCAACCAGCATCGTGGTCATGCTGCTTTTTACAGGACAGTACCTGTGAACTACTGAAAATCTTACAGCCTTGAAAATAATATTTCATTCTCCCAACTGATTTTGATCATCACAAACGTCTTGAATATTTCTAAAGCAGCTAGGTTCTTCCTCTTCATTTCTTACTCTGGTTCTTTCAGACCCTTTTCCTGAAAAGCAGTCTCATTAGTATGGGCAAGAAATTGTGAAGCTCTATATCACGTTCCAGCCTGTGTTCAAATTGAGTATCACTTGTGTCTTTGAAAGGCTAAACACACTATTTGCAACTGGTTGACCCAGAACAGAAAACTGCATCTCTACTGACTCATTAAAATAAAGGATGATAGAATTTCAGCGCTGCTGCAGTGCCTAACAACTTTCTACGTGACTTACCTGAGATGTAACGCACATTATAGTTGATGCCAGCATAGCCTGAGAATACTGTGCATTTAGCCCTCCCTCATGCACCTTGCACAATATAGTCCTTGGTTTGGTCACAGCCACACCACCTTCATATGCACTTGTCAGATGCATTCAAATTTCATTGACTAATCAAAAGTCGATTCAAAAACATTCTCAATGACTTCTGCAACACAGCCTCTACTTTTATAAAGAAGAGAGATGGGAAGCAAAGAGTGAAAGCCTTTTCCCAAGAAGATGTTGCCTCCTGGCACAGCTTTTTAGAATCTCCCTGCCCTGTAAAATAGACAGTTTTTAAATCTCTCTTTCTTTCTTCCCCACCCCACTGAAGTCTTAGAGAAATACCTGCCTCGATTCACTCAGCACAAAATGTCTATAAATCTATATAATTTATCCCATAGAGTATGCAGCCACACACTGGAGAAGTTACTGTACAAAATGCAGTTCCATAGTATAAATAATATCACTTCTGGATAAAAAATGTCATTGTTACAGGTAGAATAAGTGACTACCTTGAATTTCTGCAGTGGTTTGTGTAGTCTAAGACTCCCTCTTTATCCAGAATATCAAAGACTTGTATTTTTTCTTGTACCATGTCTACGCAATTGCAACATCTCCTGCAGAATCTTAGAGCTTTTATCCAGCTTTCATATTTGTACTCATTTTTAACCTGACACCTTGAACTGTTAGCTGTCTTTCGAGATCCAGTCAGTTCCCACAGGACCATTCACTGATGAGTAAAAAGCTGAACTTGGACATGACCTCTAGGCCTCTCCTTCATTTTCCAGCTTGTTAGCAGATTGTTCGTGTGCAGATTGATACCAGGCAGAAACTACTGCTGTAGATCTATTTTATACCTTACTTTTCTTCCTATGCAGTACCATTTATCTATTATTTCTTTCCTTTTGTAACAGAATGTTCAAGGGTCAAGATAAGGACAGGGAGAGATTGCTCACCAATTACTGTCATGAGCAAAACAGACTCAACTTGGGTAAAATTAATTGATTTTATTGCCAATTAAATCAGAGTAGAATAACAAGAAATAAAAAACAAATCTGGGGAACTGGGGTTGTGATCAGTTCATCACAGTGTCTCTGCAGCCCCTTACTCCTCAAGGGAGGACTCACACTATTCCCCAGCTCTGCCATGGGCTCCCTCCCATAGGAGACAGTGACTTAGAAGGAAGAAAATCTAGCAAAATAGATAGTTAATAGAGATAGCCAGGAAAAAAAGCACCAAGATATACACATGTTTTTTTCTGAAATGCTAAAAGTCTTTTTTTTTTGGTATAGACCTCCTTTATCATTGATACATCCCAAGTAAATTGCAGCCATTATTTTTCAAAACTTTCTAACATATTTATTTAACATATCTTTTTTTAAAAACACAATTATAAAATATCCATAGACTAAGCCACGCAAATACAGAAAAATATAATTTTTTTTTAAAACTTTGCAGCATAAAAATTGTTGAAGATTCCATAAATTTGTGGAATTTGTAGCATCTGAATTTGCCTTTTTTTTTTTTTTACCCCATTATAAATATTTCTTAATAGGAGCTAATTTTTTAAACTTTCATATCTAGGCATTTAAAGTCTGACAAAATACAAGCTGAAAACAATTCATAAACCTATTTTATAGAAATATTCCTCCAAACTTTCAAGCCAGTAAACTGGTTTTTTTACTAGAAAATGAAGTTAAATCAGTTAAATTTTGTTCTGGACCTTTGCTAGGGTCCATGTTTATTCATATATGTCCTCTAACTGGCAAGCAAGAACAGCTACAGTCCCTCCCTTGACAAACTCCTCACAGGAGGTTCAATGCTATAGCAAAGGGTTAACTTATTTGGCCAGCAAGGAAGGGAACCTGAGCAGGAGGAAAAGGAATCAAATATTTAATGAATTCTCTGAGCAGCTTCCCATAAAGATCAAGCTCCCATAAAGAACAGATCATTATTTACAGCAACTCCACTGCTGCAAAATCCTCTTGGGAGAAAGGAAACTACCCAAACTCCCTCAGGGTGTCTTACTCCTGTAATTTCACTGCTATGCACAAGCTGAAATTTCTTAATGTAATACATTTGCCCTCTTACACGTATCTGGACATCATTAATTTTTCTTTGTTAGCTTTGTTTTGTTTTTAAATGTTCCAGGTGATTGAAGACTGCATTGGTCTCTTAAATATCTCATTTTCATAAAGATTGGTAGATCTCAGCAGTTAACTGGGCATCACTGTGCTTTCCTACCTTGTACACTTCCAGGGTCTTGTCCATTTTGATAATAATCCAAGAAATCTTGTCTGCAATGTTTGTTTTTTTCTTCTTTCCAGTGGTTTATTGCAGACTCCAGATTGCAAGTGGAAAGATGTAGGGAACACTGACAGCATCATGCTTTAAGCATTTTAAGCACATACATTAGGAGCCCATGTTTACACTCTAGTTTGTGAAGAAAAAAAATACCACCTATATCAGGTCTTCGTAATCGCTTTTTTTTGTGGCAGTGACCAGAACTCAGAAAAGTCATCAAAACTATTCACAATCTAAAATAGTGGGGGAAAAGTAAAGGAAAAATGAAAGGCTAAAGTGACAGTCAGCCTACTAAAAGAAAAGAGGAAAAGTAATTTACTACTTACTTTCATGGAATTGATAGACAATGCAATAGAGACTAGTCAGAATTTTACTTTAGAAGCTACCATGAAAACAGTGAACCACCCAAGCCAAGGCCAAACTAGGTTAAAGCAAACAAATATTTTTTTTTAAAAATTGAGTTAATACTAAAAGGAAAGATACTTAAGGCTATAGTCACTTTTCTATCTTTAGCATTCTTTACATCTAGATTAATATAATTTGATAAATAGTAGTTGTAAGCAAAGAGCACAAAAGTTATCACAATGGTGACTTCTAACCTCTAGTTCTGTTCATAGGTACAATATTTCATTCTGAAAACATTTGAATCACCTGTCTTGGCTGAATTATTTATTTTTTTGTCTACATTAAAATTGAAAATGAAAATTAATAGTAATAGAGTTGTTATAAACTAAATCAAAGGTTAATATGTAATCACTTTCAAACCAACCCACTGAGTTTCACAGAGCTTTAATAGTCTTAAAATAAGTTTGTTTTTTTTCTTTGCACATTTCATTTCAGCTAGGCTGCCTTATATAGAGGCACTAATCTCAGAGGAGATCATTCACCTGCCTTTCCTGTCAAATTACATTGCAGAGTCAACAGTAGCCAGTGAAGTGTGATATTTCATGCTAGATTTTAGTTCCAAATAAATCTGGTCAGTGGAGTACCTTCTGTAATTCAAAATGTTTTAGACAATTAAATATTTAAATACTACAAAATGAGATTAAAGATGTGAACTTAATGTGGACAAGATGTCAGTCTGTTGATACATTAAGCAAGAGTATTTCAAGATGAGATTTTAAGAACAACAGTGGTGGACTTTCATCAGAAAAATATGGTGCTCAGTCCCGTGTCTCCTGAAATCAGTGGGGTAGTTCCTTTTGTTGATCTACTATTACTCCTATAGGGTAGTTCATGTTACCGTATACATACTAGACTTAACTGCCCCAAACTAGATACAGCACTCTATTTTAGGTTTCCAACTGGTGCCCGAGCAAGTCTGACGGTCAGGGAGAGAAGACCATACCTATCCTGTCCCCAGATACTGTTCCTCTCCAGAATTACTCTGTTCCAAGCCTTGTGCTACTTCCCAACTAGTATATACAGTTCCTTCATCCATCCGTTTAGTATAAAGACTGTATATATATAATATCCATCCATGATCAGTGCAACTCCGATGCTCTAGATTTTTGTTCCCTGCTCACAATTTTGTAAATACAGTAACATTGGTCAAATTATTGCCTTTGGCATATACTAGAAAATATGATCATGGGACTTCATAATTAGTCAAAAGTGGCAATGATGTTCTGCATCAGGTGCATTTGTTTAGACTTAACTCTTGTAATGACATGTATTTCTTTGCAAAGAAATCAGTCACCCAAATTCAAACCATGAAACATCTGACATTAATGAAAATTAATTCTGAGCGTTAGTCAGGATAGAGTTGGATATTTGCATGTTTGCACCGCAAATCAACAGATACTTGTGTCCTGAACCCAGGCAAGTAACTGGTCAGCCACATAACTTTTGTTGGGTTGCTTTGTTATGTGTATGTTTAAAAAGAATAAAAGAATATCCACTCCTGTAAACTGTAACAACCTACATACTCAATTTTATACTGGAAGATACTTCAAAAGATATTCCTAAAAATGTGATACTGCATTTCTATTTGGGGATTTTTTTAAATTATTAGAACAAGGAATGGATTGCACAGCATTTTAAAAAATCCTAAACCAAGCAAACCAACAAAACCCCCTTAATTTTTCTGAGAACTATCATTCCTCTCAGACAACTTGGCAGTATTTCTTAGTACTTCAAGATTTTATTTTTTGATTGAAAGAGGACATGTTTAAGGTTTCTCTAGAAGGTTGGAACCTTTCATTAATATTTTGTTTTGGAGGAAAAATTCAACCTGTCCTATAAATAAATAATTACCAGACTGTACAGAATGAATTTCAAAATGTATAGCAAAAGCAATGACTTGGAAATGAAGCAGTTGAAATTAGAATATATCTGTCTACAAGCACAAAACGGCCAAGAAATTGGAAATTCCTAAGGAACATCACAATCACTTCAGATGACATCTACATATATTAGCCTAAATAACAACCCAAAACCATTGTGAGATCAGCTTTGAACAGATCTTTTAATGCACATATTCAGGCATATTAATAGCTTCACAATTTAGAATACTATCATGGAGTGTATTTGATCTGTGTGTAGGTAATTTGATCTCAAAGAGAAGCTCAGGCTCTTCATATTCAAAGAATGCTAACAATGTTTGTAAAATAAACTGCATTTCTTTTAAAAACAAGTATTATTGACAATTGTCTGAATAATGTTGCAAATCTATTTTTAGAGCTAAGTAGTGTGATACTTGCACAGCTACAAGTAGATTAGTTTTCAAATACTTAACTATATAATTTAATTCTGTAGCAAAGCGCTTTTTTTTTTGGTGATCAGGTTATATTTTGTGAACTGACAGCTGAGTACTAAGGAGACCAATCAGGCATGTTAACAGATGTGTGCAGCAGCAGAAAATTAGAAGAAAATAATTTGAAAGGTAGAGGGTTTGAAAGAGCCTAGCCTTAAGCTAGTCAAGTCAAACACACTGCAGAGCAAATAAATTCAAGATTGAATTCACTTACTCATGCTGACTTGAGAAGGTCCTGTGGGTTTCAAAAGCAGCAGGTTTGACAGGTTCAGCCACTTCTTTTTTCCAGGACTTAAATTTAAGTTTCCAGAATACAATCCCTGTATTACCTGCATGCACCCTAATTTAATTTGTCTACTAATCTCTGACTTTTATCTTAGATTTGGAAGTGAGGAGATAACCTGCAATCAATAAACATTGATGCATTAAATCTTACATTTAGAATACACTTACATATTTTCTAATATCTCTTCTTTCAAGATCTCAGCTTCTTGAAGAATAAGTTGTTTCATCTGTTCTCTGCAAAGTTCTTGATCTGTGGAGAAATGTAGCAGGCAAACATAAGGAAACAGATGAATGATAAGTTGTAATTTAAAAATGAATGGCAAACATCACTAACTGGAAAATCTAAAAGATCAAAATATTCTGAGGGTCCTTCTGACTTATTTGCCAATAGCAGTGAAAACAAAGAAACAGAGGCTAGAAGTCTTGGACACGAAACACAATTATCTCTGATTATCTGGGAATCCAATTGGGGAAGAACTTGTATGCCTCTGACTGTTCGTTACAGGATAGTTCAGTGGATTCAAGCTAGGAGAATGCTCACTTTTCAAAAGAGCTTCAGCAAGGTACTCTAGCATTTTGTAGTTTAACTATATGGCTCTTAGTAAATAGCTGTTTGTCAACTGTTTTTTTAACCTTTTTCCTATGAGGTACATAATAGTTTAAACTGCAGCCCCCTGAGAATGTGATTTTGCAATATACAACATGGATCAGGATTAAGTAATAAAGAATATGAGAGTGAATAGTAATGCGTACCCTACTACAGATGTATCTGCGTGTACTTGTACATTTGAAAAATACTTCCTCTTTATGGAAAAGCCTTGCAGAGGTTTGGGTTTTTTTCTCAGAACACCTGCTAACATGAAGAGATAGATGACACTAGTACTACAGCCATAGTAATTGCAGTGGGTGGTCAGATTAGAAGCCTTACAGTGTAATGACTCTAATTCAGTGAGGAAACATGTTAAATGTTGTAAATTATAAAGATAAGAGAAGAACCATGACAGAATAAAAAAATAGACAGGAAAAAGGTCACATTTCAGATGAAAGAGCAGAAAAGTCAGAGGCATGCTGTCCTAGTTAACAGCAGACTTTTACTAAAAAGGAAGAAAATGAAAGATTATGCTATTGTGAGGTACTAGGTGAGAAAAAAAATTGCAAGATAACTTTCTAATCATGATAAAGATGTTCCAGGATAGAAAAATAATGTTAAAACCAAACAGAAACTCTTAGCGCCTTAGCTACTGTGAAAAGAAATGAGTAATAAGAATAAAACATGGTATGGTTTGGGTTCAAAGGGACCTTAAAATATCATCTAGCCCAACCCCAAATAAGGAAGCTGTGTTTCTAAAACATAGAAGCATATATAGATGAAGAGAGGGTTCACCACAGAACTTCAGAGGGAAAAAAAATGCATTTCCATACCAGCAAGAAGGGATGATTACATCATACAAAGGTGGTAAATATTTAGAATCATTTTTTCCTGTTGCAATCTATATACAGAACATGACCAGAAGGTTCATAGTCAGTGACGCTATTTTATAAAGCAGACATTTCAAAGTAATTCATATAATCAACCCAGAACTATCCAAGTTATGTTATTCACCATGAAGCATAAAAAAAATAAACAAACTAGCTTCTGCATAGCATGTCTTCAGATTGCTCAAATGCAAGAATAAGCAAGAATAAGAGAAGCGTTCTCTCTACAGCTGTTTGAGGATGGGCACTTTGAAGGGGTCTTGCTTTCAGTAACATCTGTTAGTTTATTTCTGTCTCAGCTGATTCATCCAGCCCCCTGGTACTAATGATACTCTTGAGCTAGACTTATGGGACAGCACTGAACTAAACCCATGCTGATGGAGGTTACGCCAAACAGCTGCCATGGGTTCACAACTTGTGTAGATCCAAGAAAAGGGCAGCTGCAGAGAAAGGCAGCATGTGGCAATATGCAATTGGAAGTGACAAGTAAATAGAGAAAGTTGTTATCTCCCACCAGCTCTGTCCAGAGAGCTGTGAGGAGATCCTGGACAGGAAAGAGTCCTTATGCCTTGAATGGTAGAAAAATTAACAGGCATTGCTTGAGGCTGTTTGAATATAAACTCACATTTAGTGGCAAGAGGCATTGGAAGAGAAATCTATTTGATAAAATTTGAAATAACAAGTATATTGACTGAGTGGTCAAAAGACTTCCTGAAACATAATGATAAATATTCTCACCACCACATAATGCAGGTTATATTCTCTACTAGTGAAACACAAGTGGGGACAGATGATTTATATTAAGTTCATTTGGATGAGAAACCTATGCAAACCCGAGATTTTGAAATTTTAGTGTTAATTTGGGGGTGGGGGGGGGAGTGGTGGTGGTGGTAGCAGAGCAAGGGGAAATCAGAAGCTTAATATTGTAAATGACCTAAACTGACAATGTTTTTAGCCTCAGTACAGCAGAAAACTTTATATATAAAGGATATTGAAATTTCATATTTTATTAGAAGCCTTGTTTATGAAGGCTACATACCCTGTATTTAAATTGAAAATAGTTTTGAAGACATTTATTTTAGCCTAGAAAATGTTGGCATGTCTTACTTAAGCATGTTTGAAAAACAATTAAGGCAGAGAAATATGCCAGAACTTTCACTTTTCTGGAAAACTGCCTATTATGATAATGTGATGCTATTTTCATGTTTGAATGAAGACTATCAAATCAATTCAAATGTCAAACAACAGGCTTAATATGAGACAAATCATCTGATCCTGAAATATTTTTTGAATTATAAAGGGAGAAATTAAATGGAGCAAATTGAATTCTATTGCTTTCTAAAGAAATTATGAGACAAAAACCAAGTGTGGCTTCCAGGTAGTTTGGGTGTTTCTGAACTAATGGAACCAGGGAAATTAATCACATTCAAAATTAAGAAAGGAAAATTTTAGCAAAGGCTACCTATAACAAACTGACTATCAAAGAGAGCTGTAGAGCTGGATTACTTATGGGTAAAACCTTAGCATGTCTTGTAAGTTTATAAGACATCAGAGGCAAATCAGATCAAAAAAAAAGAAAGAAAAAGGTTAAGCGTAAGGAGATATGCCGAGTTTCAGTGTTGAACATATTGTGGAATTTTGGAGGCAAAAGAGATAACTTTGTTATGTGCTTTGGGAAAATAACCTGAATGGGCAAACTATGGTTGCCACGGCAACCATTGGTATGCAAGGGATCCCACAGAAAACATTTATTGAAAAAGTCTAATGAATTTGGACTTGATTACAAGGGATGGTGCAGGCTTACTTCTCCAGGGGAAGAATTAAATTTGAGGTTTGTTATTGGTGCAAAATAATTGAGGCTAAGATAAAGGTATCTTTTATGTCCTTTTCACATTTTACTGGTTTTTCGTTGTGCTTTGGCATGGGCATAGCAACAGGAACTTTTGCAAAGTTTTCTACATAGCAAAATTTGTGTGGAAAAAACCAAGAAATATCTAGCTGGTGAAGGATATTAGAGCAAGGATAACATCTTTAAAAAAAATGAAAGCACTAAAGATGGACAGAAAGGTCCTGTAATTAAAACAAACTGGGTTTTAATAGCTGTTAATGAAGAGTTCCTGACTATAGATTACCATTCCCTGAAGACCATGAAAGCTCTGTCAGCGGTCACACCAGTCAAAGAAGCAGGTGGTATAGCCTGGAAATATCCCATTCCTTTTGAGCAGACTTCAAATTATCTTATTTCTATATTTTAAGACAGAAAATTTGACATCTGTGTATGATGGTGAGCACATTACTTCTTCTCTCCTAATACAACATGCAGTAAGGTCTCCCTCCCCAGGCACAGAAAAATTAAACTGCACTATGTTTTAGAGCTAAATGGAAAGCTTCTTGTGCCAGATATGACAGCCTGTGAAAAACAACCACTCAGTACATTCTCCCAGTACATAGGGTACTCTAGTTTTTAATTGATAAAACAGAGTATGTGAGGAAAATTGATAACATTATGAATCGACATGAGAGAATATCTATTTTGTTAATTATGGACTGGAATTTAACTCCTGAAAAAAGAAAGTTACCGTCACGTGAGCTGGGATGCATTGTGGTGCCTGAGGATGGGACATAAGGACTCAGAGTGTTGGAGGAAGAGGAAGGAATAAATGTGTTCTTCCTGAGGAGATGCCACCTAGACTGAAACAGCACCAGGGCGCTCTTCTGTGTCCCCTGCACTAATATTAGGATAGAGGTTCTTATTTCAGCTATTATCTACTCACATCCTCAATCAGCATTAGGTGCTTTGACAAGCATGGTTAGTTTAGCAACGTTCAGACACACACTAGCTCATATGTCTGTGCTGTAATCTAAACGACTATGTCATTTCTTTGTCATGCCTAAATTCCACCACTTGCTCTAACACATTCAGTTTTTAAACAAATTCATCCTGCTTATATAGCAGTTACAAGATCAGGATGTTTAAACGTTTCATATGGTAAGTATCACAAGAAGATGATGTACTCCAGAAACAGCAGTACTGCAACTCACTGTCAAATGAATTCAGATATTTAGAGTGCATGTTGGAGTAAGGATGGTTGTTCATCTTCCTGACTTCACAGCTGAGGCATGGATAAAAGAAGTAAAAGCAGGAATTTCAGTGCTAGAAAGAAGATGCAAACTGTTAGCAGCTTTCAGGTGAAGCACAGTAGATCTAAGTATGCCATCTCTTAGAGTTAATTGCCTCTGGCTGGTAGTATTCCACCTGTTCAGCTTGCCTAACTGCAGCATGCTCGCCACCAGACAGCAGGAAAGCGAAATAAGTTCATGAGACCTCTCTCAGAGAAAGCTCGAAGGATCAGTTTGATGGGAAGCTCACACAAGGTACTGGTTTTGTAGTGGAAGGTTATAAACCAACACAGAACCTCCTTTGCTCTTGTATGAGAGAACTCTTAAGTAAACAGAATGCTTTAATCAGTATGAAACCAATGAAGTTGCATTCTCCCAGTTCAGTCCTCTACTTAATATTTATCATTCACTACATTCCCTACTTAAGCTGTAACGGTTTCTTTTAAAGTAAGCAGTTCTAGAAAAAGAGGCTTCTGATTCTTCTAAATAACATTGGCACTGGCATTAAAACAGCATGGCATGTGTTTCCACTTGTAATTTATATGAATAGCACCTGAGTATTAAATATTAGGGCAGAAATAATCAGCTATTTCATGCAAATCAGATGTACTTCTGCTCCTCGTGAGATAGATACCAGCCTGACTCCTTCATTAGGAAAGAAGTGCTCAGACTTTGCTCACTGTATAATCAAGTGTTAAAAGTCAACCACAAATAAGGCTTCCCAGCTAGAAAAAAAACAAAAACAATACAGAAAGAGGAAAAAAAATTCTTTTGAAGCAAAGGAAGTTCTGAGGAGAAGCGTGCAGCTAGAAAGTTCAAACAGGCCAATTATTTTCCAGGACAAACTGTGTTATAGTAACAATTTAAAGCAAAACCCCAAGATAGGATCCTGTGAAACTATGCTGTGAGTGTGTGTCCTTTTTTATGAAATAGAAAAGGGGTTAAGAAGGAAACAAAGCTGAACAAACAGACATTACCAGAATGCCACCACTAATGGCAATAACACTTTTTTTTTTTCTTCAGGTTTCCCAAATTAGGGAATTTCTTGATTAAAACAGGACTAGTGCTGCAGCCAGTAATTTGGCTGCTTAGACCATGGGACTTGCTTTGCAAAAACTGGTATACTGGGGGTTGATGAGGTCCTTCTGTCAAAGAAGGGGAAGAGCATCTTTGCTTATGGGCTTGCCAAGCTGGTGAAAAGGGCTTTAAACTAAAGTTTCCAGGGAAGGGGAACCTCAATCTATCCCTCTCTGTTCTCATGGGACGCCACCTGGAGTACTGCATCCAGCTCTGGGGTCCCCAGTACACAAAGGACATGGACCTGTTCATGTTAGTCCAGAGGAGGACCACAAGGAGGATTAGAGGTCTGGAGTACCTCTTCTATGAAGATAGGCTGAGAGAGTTGGGCTTGCTCAGCCTGGAGAAGGAGAACCTTATAGCAGCCTTCCAGTAACTCAGTGGGGCCTACAAGAAAGCAGAGAGGTGACTTTTTACAAGGGTGTAGCGATAGGACACGGGGTAATGGCTTTAAGCTGAAGGAAGATGGATTTAGATCGATCTTTAGATAAAGAAAGTCTTTGCAGAGGTGGTGAGGCACTGGAACAGGTTATCCAGAGTGGTTGTGAATGCCTTCTCCCTGGAAGTGTGTTTAGGGCTGCTTAGATGGGGCTTTGGGCAACCTGGTCTAATAGAGGGTGTTCCTACCCATGGCAGGACGATTGGAACTGTATGACCTTATAGGTCTCTTCCAACCTAAACCATTCTATGATTTTAAAATTACAGAATTTCTCATTAGTCAGGCATCTCAAAATTCCTTTAGCTGCTACAGTACAACATTAGAAGACAGGAAAGTCCAAATGTTTGTGTTAGACTTCTGGCTTAACTGGATTTTTTGCATTTTATTAGCATAATCCCTAAAGCTATTAGAACTGGCTCAGAAGAAAATGTAACAATTTAGAAAACTACTGTCAGATTTGCTACTCTAAGTAACGTATATTTAAAGCTGATAACCATTAAGCAGCATCTTGCTCCATGGAAGTAATAATTTTAAATAATAAATTTGAAAATGTTACCCAGCTATTACATTTATATGTATTTTTGTATTATAATTTTAGCCATAAAAATGCCAGTCTGATGATTGATCCTCACATACGCAGCAGCAAATCAAAGTGCACACTGAGAAATTTACAGCACATTATCTGAAAAAGGAGAAACATCTGAGACCAAACCGAGGGAAAGCTTACATACATATGGATTCAAGTAAGGATCTGCAGAAGGTAACAAGATGAGGAAAAAAACTATTACATGGGTGCTTTCAGCAGTATACACTGTTTGCCACTTATTGTTACAGGAAAAATGATCTTGCCTTGGAGAATATTTACTTTGCCAATTAAAAAGAAAAAAAAATTTCCTAGAAACCTTAGTCACTGATTCAGGTATTGGTAAAAAGAGAACATAAATAATTAAACAAACTTATAATACGCCTTTCCACAAAGACCAAATAAAAAAAGTGGCTTGGTCAACACTGCCACAAATAGTTTAAATAATTAATAGACAGATAGGCCTTCTTATCTCTCAGATCCTAAAAATATTCCTTTAATTCAGGGAAAGACTGAAGTTACTGGATTTGAACTGAACCAAAGCAGTAACCTAAACTTCAAGAGGACTGAAAAAAATTTAAAAAATGCAGATAACCAAATTTTGCAGTCTCATTCTTATTACAACTTACCAAAATTAAAAAAACAAAACAAACAAACAAACAAGCAAAAAATATATAGCTTAACCTGAGAATGAATCAGTAGACTTTGTCAGAATGCTCATCAGTCTCCTCTGGCCTTGAATACTGGATTCATTCACAGAAAAGAGACACAAAACAAAATGTTTCTCCTTTTGAATATATTGTCCTTCTAAAATAAGACAACATGATCTCTTAACAGAAGGAAAATTTTACAAAATGTAATCTATTAGTTGTTCCTTGTTCAAATTTCTGAATCTTCACAATACCTCTAATTAAAGACATGATGCTGTTGGCCTTCTGGAGGCTTTTAACAGGTACGTATCCCAAATTAATTTTGAATCAGGCCAAAAAACAAAGACCTCTCACACAATTTTCAGGGTTGTCCCCACTGTGCAGTTTAGATCTCTGTAGGATTTGTAAAATCCTCTCCCCTACTGTCCACAGAAGTTTCCTCTGACATAGGAAACAGAGCAAAGCTGCTCCCACCATGAACAGAGCAGAATAAGGATTAGTTGAGATAAAGAGAACGATAAAACTATTATCCTATAATGTACACAGCATATTTTGAGAACCACACAACTCATTAATCCAATCAGTCCTGAATCGTGTGGATACAAGAATGCCAGTATATATATATTTGGGTTTTCAAAGCAGATTTCACAAAGCCGAATATCAATATTTGCCGGGAGAAAAATTACTTTCTGTTGACAGCCATATCAGGAGTATGGTAGACCGGCTAAATTTCTAGTCCCCAAAAGCTAGTCTAGTATAACTAACGAATTGACTGAGTCAGTCACAGCTACAGATCACATATGGAGTGACTTTAAAAAATAAGTTAGGTAATGTCAGTCACCTCTCTATATAATTATGAAGATGGAAGCTCCACTGGATCATTGGATAATAAATACATAATAAAATTTGAACAAACAAAGCTATGTTTTTCAATGTATGCTGAATAAGCCCAAATGAGTCAAAATGATCTGGAAAAAAAAAAAGGAGGCTACTCATTAATAATACAGCTAAGCCTTTCAATTGTTTGTACCTGCAGATTAATACAAAAAAGATGCTTAACACTAGAGCTATGATACAGTATGCTATTTCTAAAATTCCCTTACCTGAAACATATATTACACAAAATATAAATAAAACTCAATGATTAAGGTTTGTCTTAAAATGCAGTCAACTCTTTCCACTGTTTGTTCATAAATTATTCATAATCTCTGTGAAATTGAAAATCTCCATGGTGCCCTCTGTGAAGTCTCAATAATTCTGCTTGAAAAAACAGAAAAGAGATTTTCAACATTTTTTTGAGCATCATGCAGAATCACTTATTCCCTTAGATCATAAAAATCTTTGCTGCATGCCAATAAAACAAGGTGCTGAATACCAAGAGCAAGGAGACTTTAAAGAACCAATACAGATCATTTCCCACCACTACACTGAGCTCGATTCATATGTAATGGTGGTGTGGGGATGGAGTGCAGAGTGAGAAAAGAATGATGTATAGGCTAATTCTTAAAAATTTGTGTTAGTTTATCTAACAGCATGAAGGGCTAATTCATAGAATCTTCAAGGTCAGAAAAGATGTCTAAGATCATCGAGTCCAGCCATCCATGCAATGCCACCATTTCAACTAAACTATGTCCTGGAGTGCCACATCTACATAGTTTTTGAACACGTCCAGGGATGGTGACTCCACCACCTCTCTGGGCAGCTTGTTCCAGTGCCTGACCACTCTTTCAGTGAATAAATTTTTCCTAAATATCCAATCTAAACCTCTCTTGACATTAATTCAAAGCTTGTTGTATTGCTAGTTACTTGGGAGAAGGGAACAACACCTACCTCAATGTAGCTTTCTTTCAGGAAGCTGTAGAGAGAGATAAGGTCCCCCCTCAGCCTCCTTTTCTCCGGGCTAAACATTCCCTGTTCCTTTAGCCACTCCTCAGAAGACTTGTGTAATTATTTGGACACATATACATCCTTTAGGGAATTTCCCATCCCTCTCCTTATAAAGTTGTCAGTAGTTAAGGACCAGTTGGACTGATGATGTGGAGAGAGTATAATACGTTCTGAAAGAACGAACACTGTAAAAATTATTCATTACTGGTTTTGTACATGTTTTGTTCCAGTGAATTTTTCCAGCTATGTTTAAATTACAAACTATTCATAAATAGCACAACAGTGGGTGACTTTACAGCGCAACATGTTCTCTAGCTGCAACATTCAAGCTCTTCTGTCATTTGACCTGCTGCTGTGACTAACATGATCTTTAAATAGACCAAAGAAAAAAAATTTCAGGAGCTTTGCCTTGGTTTTTGGAGTTTTTTTCTTTTGAAAGTTCATCATTATGTAGAATAAGAAAGGTGGAAAAGTTGGATATTTCCAGCTGATATTATTGCCCTTGTGCTCCTCAGAAAAAGAAACAATTTTTATATTGTGAAATAACAGATAAGAACTAGAAAAAAATTTTGGAGAGAGTTTTAACGTGGTATACTGTCAAAGGCTAAGCCCTTTGGGCACTACAGAAAACTGATTTTCAGTCTGTTTTAGTGACTATAGTGTAGTTTCTTTTCTACTTACATAGCCATAAAAAACACACCTTGTTTGAACATCCTGTAGCACACTGGAAGGTCAGAGCATCTGTTTTATTTGTATCGTAATACTTCAGCATTAATATCAGGCAAACTCAGACCAACAACAGTAGAAAGGGTCAAATACTCAAAGAAAATTGGTTGCAGCCTGCTCCACAGAGTAAATTTATCCTCCCCAGCATGTCTCTGTTAAAGGAAATCTGCCACATACAAACAATTGCATGAACTATGATCACTTTGTCTTCTACTTTGTTTGCCTAACTTCTTTTTAAGCAGTTCCAGTATTAGGTTGAAAATATACCCACGCAATTTTTTTTTCCACAAAGAGTGCAGAGAATATTTATTTTCTTCTTTTAGAGATTTTCATGGAGACCATTATCTGTTCTCACTTCATTCTCAGACAGACTTCTGCACTAAACAACCATGTGTTTTTAGGCCTTTTCTTACAAGTTATGTTTTCTAGAAATCTAATTGCCACAGTCCTATCTGCATTGCACTCCCCACTGTTGAATTAAGCTCATTTTTTTTACAACATAAAACTATTTTCACTTCTAGTTCTGCCGCCTTCTGTGCTCTTAGCCTTTTCCTACTTGAAGTCTTGTAACTTCTTCTTTTATCAAATATTGAATGATGATACTGGACCTTCTTCTTTTGCGCCCTTCATCCATCAGAGCCCCAGCACTTTGCTGGCCCTGGACTTAGCACAAATTTTCAGTGGGCAATGAGACAGAAGAAATGTTACAGAGCACAGTACGACAGGGCAAGACTTGATCAACACTACCCTCAGGAAGAAATACAGAGCAGTCTGAGAAATCTGCAAAGCAGAGTGCACTGCCCAGCACCTGGCAAAGAAGTTAAATCTCCTCAGTGTTAACACAAACTGATGCCTACATTTGTTGTATTGCATTAACACCACTTCTAGCTTATAACATCACTAAAGAGAGAAAGGGAGAGGCAGCTCCTTTCTTTGTTTCAGTGTTGTTGTAGTGATGTATTATTAAGTGGGACTTCAGATGATACTAGAAGCTATGAAATTTTTAGAAATATTAATAGGGGTTTAGAAAACATGGAAAAGGCGTTATGGGATAACTTACACTCTTGTCTGCTATTTAACATGCTAAAATTACATTATTTATCACAAACCCTGTTTTCTTTTTGTGGAGAAGCACTTAATTATATGGCAAATGTGGAATTACTTGGCAATTTATAGGAGCAGGGAGTTACTCGGGTAAGACAGCCACCCACCCTCCTATTCCCAGCACTGCCTATTCAAATTTTATGAAATTTCTTCCTCACTTTTTTTAGTTATTAGGACTCCTGAAACCTGTCCCAACATACAGCAGATTCATAATTACAAAAAACAACCAACAACATAAAAAGTATTTGTTTCCTGGCTAGACATTTCCTCAGCGAGATCAGCTTTTTTCTCTACACAAGCTGTTCTGTCAGAAAATTCCCTGGTATAAAAGGCTTCATCTGTGACCTGCTGCTTTGTTATAGAATATTTTTTCAACAAAAAATAAAGTCTTACAGAAACATTTCTGAAATGAAGAGAAATATGTCTTTTCCTTTACAGTTGTGATGAGGACTGCAAAATCATATTTGTGGTTTGGGCACGATTTTCCTCATGTAGGTGGACCAAAATTTACTTACTTAAAGTGTTGCAGTTGCCATTTACTGAAGTTGCTCAAGTGTATCATCACAATGCACTAGAAAACGGTGAATGGCTCCCATGTGCAGGTGCTTCTCATCCAGTGGTAAAAATTATCAATAAGAGCAAGGAAGTTCAGAGACACTGGGGCCTGCCAGCCAGAGCACTGACCATCCAGGGAGGGAGAAGTAAAACCTGGAATCAAAACAGAAGTAGCTATTTGAGAATTAGAACATTTAGGATGATTACAACCCCAAACAAATTGTGGTGTTTTGTTTGTTTCTATTATTAGAGACAATCTGGTATAATGAACTTCTCCAGTCAAGGAAAATCTTCAAATGAACACCCTGTACCTTTACCTTTTTAAGTGTTTCTATTTATTTACACGCACCTTCTGTAGTCTTAACAATAGAGCATCCAAGACATATAAAGAACTTCTAACTCAAGCTGTTCTCCAAAGAAATGAGATGAGAAATCCTCGAAATGCACTCTATCAGTAGAGGTACAGTATCTGCAAAGATTAAATACCCAGAAATCAGCATGGAAATGGTCAAAAGTAAAGCTGTCTCATTGAACATTTGCTACTAGCTAATAAAAATAGGCTTTTGTCATGGTTTAATGTGGTGGCTTTAATGACTGAAGTTTGAAATTAAAAAGGTTGGAAATTCAAGAAAGAGGAAAGGGAAAAGTAGAAGAAAAATATATTTACAATGACATTTTTTCTGACTTTATCTCTTTCTTTCCAAATTTCTCTGGCTGCTTCTTCCTGTGTTACTATAAACAACCTGTCTTCACACAGAAGGCACTAAGTCCCTTCAATCTACAAAATACAGCACTCTAGCAGTGATTGTCTCTTGTTTTTAATTTTTTTTTTTATTATAGTGGTTTAAAACTCATGTATCAATACTAATTGCATGAAAGACTCTCAAAAATATATGGCTTTGGAAACTCACAAAGTAAAATTAATTTCTCTCCATGACTAAACAGCAATCACCAAGATCCTACCTTCAGTCAGAAAAAAAGCTGGTTTGTCCTAGGTATAGAAGTTACTAAGAAAATAATTCATATTTTTCCCCACCTCTTAAGAGCAAATGTATAAGTATCTATGTAGATAGTATTGGTGAATTCATGCAGAAACTAGTCCTAAGAAAATAAACTTGCTGAAGATACAAAAATCAACCAAACATTTTGTGAGGATAAGCAGATCAATTCTGAGAAATAATAGCAAGTGCTTACTGATATATTTGTGACATTTTTTAGAAACCAACAAATTGAAGGTATATTGTTTAGTGTAGCATGGTTATAAATTCTCATAGCACAGTAGAAAAAATATTAGGGCTTCGAACTGAAGTTGGCTGTTTGAGCAAGTATTTTGAGAGTTCTGAGAGAAGTAATTGATGCAAGCTCCAAGTTCAGGTGACCAGGTAAGTTCAATAACATTGGTATGCATCAAGATTTTCAGCAGTACATTTACCATTTGTTTACATAACACATATATAAAACAAATATTTGTCTCAATGAGACACCCAAAAATTCTCTTTGCTGAGATGGTTGCAAATCTAAAAATATTTCTACTGATGTTGTCTACTTTACAGTATAAAAAAAGCATACCTGTTCTCCTCCACTCCTGAGGATGAGGCTTGTATTTTACTTAGTCCGTACTGCATTATGATATTATGAAACACAGCCAAAATTTTCTCATAATGCTTTTTGCTCAGTATCATCTCTGAAACACAGTAATAAAGATATTTAAAGAAGAATTTGGGCTAATGATTAAGTTTTCAGATCAAGAAGTCAGTTTTCTTAGCCATGATCATTCATCTAGAGGAATGAAGAAAAATTCAGACCAATTATTATGTGTTTTAAAAGGTCACAATATCCAGCTCTTCACAAGAAAGGAATCGGTACTCAGGTACTTTTTTTTTTTTAATATAGTAAAGGGAATTTCTTTAGGTTAACTTACTGTGTACATTAATTATTCACGTTCAGTGCAGAAAACCAGTGCAGTTTGAGAAATGCAGTGTCATCTTGTAGTGCGGACAACTGTATTCTTGTTTTCATCAGTATTCAATATGGATGTAGCTGTAATTCTGAATCCTTGTAGTTTGGTTGTATGGAAATCAATACCAGCACCACCATGTCTACTGGGACAAATAATGTGAGACCAATTTTCCATTATTCATAAAGTCTAGTTATTGTTGTTATTGTTAAGTAGTTGTTTAGCTATTTAGTTTGTGGGCAGAGAGATGAGTTAGTTATGAACATCTTTAATTACTTTTTCTGTCACTTGACAAAACTGATTGTTATCAAGATAGATTAGACTTTCAAAAGCAATAAAAGGAGGAATTCGCTATGTCAGAAGTCTCCCAAACAAGAATAAGTGAAAGGACTTAGCAGTGGGTTTCTAATTGAGTCTGATGGGAATAAAAGATACAATACTTTTCAATAAAAGATGCGCATGCTTTAAGCGTATCTCCTGTTGGTTTTTTTTTCCCATCACGTTGTTGAGACATTGATTTTATCCCATTGCCCACTAACTATGGGGCATAGGAATACCATTTCACTGAAATCATCTTTATTTTTTAATCCTTTACGTTTCTGAAGTGAGCCAAATACCACCATGAAGGAATAAAATCTTAGATTCAGCTTCAGATATGTTAGCTAGATCCAAAGTGATTAGGTGCCTTGCTCAGACTTCATGAAAAATATATTCATGAAAGTAAAATCGCCATTGTTTCTTAGCAACAGTTTCATGACCAGCAGAGAAGAAATGCAGACTCTGCTTAGCAAACTGTTTCCTCCTTGTTCATAGCCAAAAAAGGAATTTGTCTATCAGTAGTGAAGCAACTTTGCCAGGATCCTAAAAATATATATAGCTGACAGTTGAATAAACTCATTACAAATCTAGCAAGGAACGAAATATTACAGGTGACTGAAATTTGTACATGGTCAGTTAACTGGGCCTCACTTGATTCAAGCCAGAATTAATTCAACCTTGGATT
This sequence comes from Laterallus jamaicensis coturniculus, assembly GCA_022605575.1. NCBI lineage: Eukaryota > Metazoa > Chordata > Aves > Gruiformes > Rallidae > Laterallus > Laterallus jamaicensis. Next base: position 67,104,222 of record JAKCOX010000004.1, read on the forward strand.
TTTTGGGTTTTAATTTAATATTTGTTTACTATGGGCAGTGGTTTAGCACTATTTTTAAGGAGGGAACAGGAATGGGTGGGAGGAAAAAGTGCTGAAGTGCAAAAACAAAACACTGGATTGCTGAAAAATAGTAATAATTAAAAGAAAAACCCTGAATATTTTCTCCTCTATAATATACCCTTCTTTTTATTTGCAGTTATTTCTCAGGCCCAGGATGGAATTTAAGCATTTTCTTCACATTCACACTGGCACTTTCTATGGGAAAACGGATTAACAAAGCTGTTGAAAGACACAGATTTCTGGTAAAGAGCTGGTTGATAGCAACAGCAAGTTGCGTGTCATAATAATGTGTCAGTATGTAATGTGCTGGCATCCCATTCAAAAAGAAAGGAGAGGTCTCAAAATATCATAATGATAGCTCTAAATGTTTACAGACAGGACTGTAATACTAGCTTCTTCTTAAAGCTTTTAGGCCAAAGACCGGTAATACAATGATTATACTTCTACTGAGAGAATAAACAAACAATAAACCAAACGTATTTTTAAACAAATTAAAAAGATCAACAAATTATTGACTGAAAAAGACACACGGTTTTGAGCACTACAACCTGGTAAAGCAGTGTGTGCAGTATTATAGAACATACAAAAACATTATGTCTGGTATGAAAGAAAAGACTCAATGGAACAACACTTAATTGAGAGACAATATTTAAGTGGTAATACATAAAGCAGTCAAGGTTTACTTAGAGAACACCTGAAAACAGTCTGCCTAATCTAATCTGAACTGACAACAATAATTAAGATTATATAGCAAAGTAATATGAAACTAGGAATGGAGGAACACTGCCAATATTTTGTCACATGAAATAGTACATATTAAAATTGCCAAATTTAAATGAATTAGACTAATTGTATGGCACAGGTGAATAGTTTTAGGTTGCCTAAAAAGAGTGACTTTGAGTCTTCTATTACAGAAATTTTGAAGTATAAAATTCTTCTAAACATATTAAAGCTATCAAACATGGATGGTGTTAGAATAATATTGTCAAAATTGGTATTGGTTCTCTGTTAATTATTACAACGTGGACCAAAACTATATCACTCTTCTTTCCCTCAGACTGGCTTTTATTATTTTGAGGGTTTTGATAGCCTTATAATTATATAGAAGAATATTTGTTTTTGAGGTTACTACAATTTATTTTTTAAAATGGTGTGGAAGAGGGTCACAAGAAAACTGGAGGAAAGACAGGAAACAGGAGATAAAATTTGCTGTACTAGAACACAGAAATACATCATAGCATAAATAAGGGAAAAAAGTTTAATCCATTTTCTCATCTAGGACTTTGAAATACTGTTTTTCGTTAACATACATTTATCCAAGGATTGTGTGAAAAATTGTAATAGCTTCTATTATAAATAGTTAACTCTTGGTTTTATACCACATCTGTATGGTACTTATAAACCATAGATACCTTATATATTCATTATCACTGTTTTGAGCACTTTTATTCTTCTTCTGAAAACATGACAAATTATATTTAAAAAAATATCCTGTTTAAATAAAAAAATGGCAAGAAAAAAAAAAGAATTTAAGCCAGCCTTGAGAAAGATAAATCCTAAATAAGTAACTGGGTTACCAGTAACTTATATTACCTAATAACTGCATCTATACAAATTTCAAGTTAATGTAGAAATAAACATCCCAAAAGTTTTGAGCTACATCTGCCATTCTTTCAAAGAAAACTCTGCCAACAATTGTTGGAAAAAGCTATACAGTATTTAGTCCTAAAGAAACAAGTGTTCTTTCTTGCCCTAGTTTTCAAGAAATACTTCAGAATACACCTCTTCCATATACCAAATCTCATAGCCCTGGGATGCAGGAACAAAGCAGAGCAGGAATTTGTCTAACAGATGAAATTTCCTTCCTTACAGGAGTTGTCAGAGGAACTCAGGAAGAGCCTCTGACTCCCAGTCAGTCCTCTTCCTGACTTTGCTCTTCGCTGCCTGCAAGCAGTACATTTTGAGTTAGCTTGTGCTAAATACAATAAATACAACCCCAGAAAACTGATTTTGCCATTGACACAGTTCACAGATCAGCATGATCTTTGAAGTTGGATTTGTTGAGTAGGCTTGGACTGCCAGAGGTCCTTTCCAACTGAAATGATCACACAGAAAACCTATGAAGTACTGATTTAAAAGAAACAAAATCTCCCATGCATCCCCACAACAATGTAGTTCACTCATGGAAGTTCTGGACAGGTATTTCCCTGATGTATTCTTTGAATCCACTATGCCTCATGTTGTACAATGTCACTCGGGGTAAGTTCTGATTTCATTAAATGCTTTACTGCTAATAAGCCTATCTGAAAGAGTCATTAGGATTTCATGCATAACAGGGGAAAAGTCTCCCAGATTCTCTCCCTGCTTAATGCAGCCACTTGGATAGAGTTTTTTCTTTGGGTAACTTGTCCCATGGCAGGGGCAGCAGCTCAAGAAAGTGTTGGCATCCCCTTTGTGTTTCTCAGCCTTTTGATATCAAAATCCTTGCTCTACAGCTCCTCCTTCCACAATCTTACTCCTCAACCCTTGTCCTGGGATCAAATACTACTAGAGAAAGATTTAATTTGACATTAGAATATCCAAATTTGAGCATACCTGAACTCCTGTAATAGTCACAGAAGCTGTAGTAAACACAGGCAGAGGCAACATAGCCACTGAAATCAATGGAGTCCAGAATTCAATATTGATCAGTTTTCTTCAAGCAAATAGTCAGAGAAACCTTTGACACAAGTACTCCAACCTCCATTGACTGTAGCTTGCTACTGACTGCAGTGGGAGACAGCCAGACCCTGATTTGTAGACACACTAGTTCAAGTGCTTTAATTAGGAGCTGAATCGCACCCCTGCTGACTTCAAATGTGAGGTAGCTTACTGTGCCCTTCATAAACTAAGGGAAGGAAGGCAACACATAGGGAGAGAGAAAGGGGTGTCTTCACTCATGAGCTGAGGAGCCATACAAGTAACACCACCCCAACACTACAAAAGTGAGGACAGGAGGAGGGGAGGGGACTGGAGGGACACATAGGCAGGGAAGAACAAAACCACACAAGCTTGGGCAGCACAACAGAGCAACACAAAGCCAGACATAAAGCCCCTGGTGACAACACTGACACCCACTAAGTTCAATATTAACCTGTGCTTAAATCCACTACATTATCATGGTACCATTTCCTGCCCTTTGGTAATGAGAGCATACTAGGCTTTATGCTGCTACAATATTTTTGTCACACTTTGCTTTTGGCATCTTTCTTAATATGATATAGAATAATATTTCATGTTCAGCTATGTCATCTTATCAGGCACCCTTTACACTGACAAAGTAGATACAGGTTTGCTTTGATCTGAGGCATTTTCTACTGATGCCTGTAGACATTAAGATGTTGTTTCTAATGTCAGCTTGAATATTCTCCAGATGGAAACATCCACACACAGTGCTACAACCATATAATTAAATGCACAACACCAAAATTATCTTTTACATCTAATTTTAGCAACAAAACCTTTCTAACTTGATTCCATATAAAAATACTGAGCCCTATTTTCATCAGAGATTATTTTAATATGCATAGACGTTTGCCGCCTTTTATTTTTCTTTTAATATTGTACATCTCTCTCCCAATCCACTTCTGTAAAAAAGATAACTAGGCTGCAGACATAATTTCTCACTGAGGTATTTATCAGGAGTAGGAGAATTGTCATAGTAATTTAAATTCTTTACTGTTGAAAGTACAATGAGCAGTAGATATAGATACATAGCAATACATTTAAAAATGCATTTCCCTGTCTGAAAGTAATGGTGTTTTCCCTTTTAAGGCCACTTATACAGCAAGTCTTGCAATTGCTATGGTAATTGTATTTCTAAGACTATATAACTGCATATTCAACTACAAATTAATTTGGAAAAAAGGGCATATGAAGTCTGACTAAAGATAATGCAGAGAGTGAAAAACTGGCTAAATATAAAAAACAATTCATTGAGAGGCAAAATTCCAAAGTGTGATTTGTGTGTCCCAGGCAAGCCTGTGGAATCCTGAGTAAAAGAGTAATGAGAATGTATAGGAAAAAAAAATTCCATTTAATGCTACTACACACAGAACTTGGTTGAATATTGATAAGATTCAAGAGCACTGGAATAGTAATGGCAAATAAGAATTTTCAGTTTAGAGTCAGCTCCTTCTAGACCATTTGGAAGGTACAGTTTTAGCAAAGTTTCTTTTAAAATCCAGGATTTACATTCCATTTCTTCAGGAGGGACAGAGGAGTCCTATGCAAATAAAGCAGCAATTATTTGCCTTGTGGCTGCTGATGTAAAATAAAGCAAATTAAGGAAAATCTTAGATATACACCAGCCATCCCTCCACCTTCCTATCATGTATGCAATTACAAAGTACAATACAATCTCTTAAACTGAACTAGGAAAAGATCCTGTGAGAAATATGGTTAACAATTGTGTGCTCTGGGAGATAGACTGGGTAAACTGGCCTTCCATGACATTATGCTCATATATAAGAGTAAATTAATGTTGGCACTGCTTTTGGATCTCTGCGTTCACACTCAGTACTGTAGAATTCATTTAACTGGATGAATTTCAAGTAATACTGGAAGCTTCAGCCAATGACCAAATTGAATCTTCCCAGAATTAGAAAGACACTGACCGTTCCTGCAGAGAAGTGTCAAAAGGTTTGACAGCCAATTGCTGACCTGTGCTAGAACAAATATATGTTTTGGATTGAAATGCAGAGCTGCTCAACAGATCAATTAATAAGATCTCCACAATTCTTTTTTTTATTACATGTGCCTAACTAAAGAAGTGTCTCCCTTGTGATTTATACTAGCATGACTAGCATCATAGAACTGTTTCTATACCGAAAGAATGTTAAATTTAACCATGACAATGGTTTCCTGTTGCATTACCAACGTTGCATCTTTTTGGTTTATGTCAGTCATTCAGAATAATCTTATCAGTAGCAAAAAGTGGTCACTATCTATCACTCTGAAGTGATAGATTACTTATATACCCTGTTTTTTACACTATTTCCCACTAAACTGAATTGAGATAACTTATAAAATGCGTAATGTGTATTTTTTAAAATCACCATCTGATTAAATTAATCTCAGATGAGCCAGGTTAATTTGCCACATATACTACTAATTCTAGAAACAGTGATATAATCTTCATCTTAGCTTCTCAATTGACAACACATTAGTGCAATATTCTTATTGATTATCCTTCACTCTTTCTCTTTTTAATTCCTTTTTTTGTGTGTCAGACTCATTCACATGGCTGAGTGGCAAGAGAGAGAAAACAAGATGCAATGCAAGCAGCCAGAACTTAGTTAACATACTGCTTCAAACACCTCACCTGGCAGATTCAGTCTGCTCTTGCCTATACACAGAAACGCGATACATTATTTATAGTAATTTCCACACCATGATCATTCTTCTGTAACTAAAGCAAAGCAAAATAATATTAAAAAGACTGTACTGAAAGAACATATTCAGCAGATGCTTACACCTGCATTGTAATGAAATCAAACCAAGTTCTTTTCTGTATAGTTTTTTCCTTAATATGAATTACTGTAGATAGGTCAAACCATGGAAACTATTTACGGTGCATGTAGTTGGCATATTAGGAAGGATAAGAGGAGATTGTTGCAATCCTTCAAGGTCATGTCACATAACACATTTACAGTACAATGTTACCAAGAATGATCAACTATTCTTTTACCCTTCTCCCTTCTTCACTACATATCCTCAAACTATTCTGAATTTTATTGATTTGCTTACGTCTATCAGTTCCAATGTCGATCAGAATTCTACTTCACTCTAGTTACAGAAAGGGAAAATTTAAACAGACAGTACTTGTCACAAAGCATTTTCACCACTATTTAGATACAAGTTACCAGAATAGCAGTGAATATTGACTTATGCATTTGACAAAATAAAATAAAATAGAATGTGTTTAGCTGTATTTGGCACACCACTACACCACATGCAATGTGTTTGAAATCAACAGTATCAAATAGGGAATAAACCTGAGCAGGTTGGCATACTCTGTACATTTCATAGGCAGTGTCAAATTAAGATCATCTCAAGCTATCTACTCTGCCTCAACAGCAGCAGACTTTTCATTTGCACACGTTTTTCTTGTAGTTTTTTATCTCCCTTGGGAGTCCCATTTTCCTGATATCTATTATCATCATAACTCCCTATGGTGGCTCTTATTTTTTTTGTAGCTATTTTCTGTGAAACAAAAAGGTACAAAACCCAGTCAGATCATCACTCCCTATTCTCCCTACTTCTCCCCACTTCTCCCCAAACACCAGTACTTACAGAATAGCCTTTCTTTTCTTAATACAGGACTATCTGTCCTACGGACATTTCAGGTTCAGAATAATTTTAGACTTCAGGCCATGTAGGCTGGGGAATATAGGTCAGTTGATGATCTTATTCATAAAGACAGATGCATGAGTCTCTGTAAAGGTTTTTCTGTCTTTTCTTGCTAGACTAACACCTTTGAAAGTTTTGATGTTTAAGGGAAGAGGAAATCCAGCATCTATTATCGCATTCAAAATGCTCTAATGTATATTAGCTCTATACATATATATGCATGTGTATTTTAAGATTGCAGAAGTATGACCAAAATTTTGGAAGATTCATTGTGCTATGTGAACACAAGAAGGTGACTGTGACAAGCTCTAAATATGGGAAAGCCTGTATTTTCCAGTGCACCGCCACAGAGGAATACAATTTCTTCTTCTTTTGCAAAACAGCAGCAACAAACAAATCCAACAAAACTCCTGCTCAGCAATATGTTAAAAATAGCTAGTTAAAGAAAAAAAAAATCCACTTAAAGATCTGCAGAATTTCTCATTCAAATTTCTATTATCAATAAAAAACACGGACATTATTTTTGTAAGCAGATATATTTGTAGCTATGCTCTGTTAATTCAACATATACATAAAATGATAGCAAGAAAAAATTAATCCACTGGCATTCATGTTGAGAACAGTGATCTAGCTTTGCAAAACAGTGATTAATATGCAAAACCAACACTTTTATGAAAGTGAACCAAGATTGTTCAGGGAGGAACTGCAGTGGGAAGAAGCACAGGATGCTCCCTGTCTTCACTTGTTGAACAAAATAGAGAGAGCTGACGAATGAGCTTTCAGTAACCAGCAAAATAAGAGGAAACATATGGGCAAGGGAAGTTTGAAGAAAATATTTCCAGGGAGCTTGCTCAGTTTGTAATCACAGTAATAAGCCACCGCTTCATAGCGTGAAGAAACACATGCAAAAAGTTATTTTTCAGATTAGCATTGTGGGGTTTTGTGGCAAGGTTTTGGTGGGAAGGGGGGCTGCAGGGGTGGCTTCTGCAAGAAGCAGTCAGAAGCTCTCTGCAGGCCCGACAGAGTAAACACCAGCCAGCTCAAGGTGAGAGTCGTTGCTGACCAAGGCCGAGCCCATCAGTGACGGTCACAGTGCCTCTGAGAATCACATTTAGGAGAAAAAAAACCCCACAAGCAGCTGCTTTTTGCCACCAGAGAAGGGAGTGAGCTATAAAAACTTTTTCAGATACTAAGGAAAAAAGGAGGGATGAGGCACTTTAGGCGCCTGAAAGATTCCCCTGCAGCCCATGGAGAACACCTTGGTGGAGCAGGTTGTCAACCTGCAAATCATGGAAGATGATGGGGGGGGGGGGGGGGGGGAGGTGGGCAGAGACCCCACTTGCAGCCCATGGAGGACCCCATACTGGAGCAACTAAGAAGTGTTAATGCACTTCAGCTATTTTCTAATGGAAGGCCCTACCATCATAATGCAACACTCATGATTTCTGCTTTGAGCATTTCACTAGGAAGAAAATATAACTATTATTCCTTTGCTCATAAATTATTTTTTTTCCCTACTGTTCAGTGATATTTTTCCTTTGGTATAATTCTACAGGAGATGTGAAACAATTAGAGTGATACCTTCTGCTTGTGTCTCTTCACTGACAAAGATGAAAGAGGTTTGGCTTTCTTCACTTTTTTTTGGCAGAAAATTTTACTAGAGCTTGCTTTTTTTTTAAGTTAAAGGATTAAAGGATTGTAGCTCTGCCTCAATAAAATAAATGGAGCCAAGAATTTCTTTTCACTGTGTTTTTCTAAGTACTTTATTCGCTCACACAGATTACAGCCTTCAGAGTAAGGTTACTCAGATACTTCCATCTGGTGAATTTTTGGAAGCCAGAAGATTTTAACCGAAATTTAAAAACCAGGCAGCAGTGTTTAGCTTCAGTGGTCCTGGGTCTACCAGATGTTACTTGCTCCCTTCACTTCTATGAGCTGTGGCACACATAAAAATACAAAATCACTAAAGGAAAGCATGCAATATCACATTTGGTTCAAATAAAATTTACCATTCGACAGCAGTTTACTGTAAAACTACCCCTGCTCTAAACAGTGCCAAGGCCATATAGGATTATTCCTTACTCACTGACCAGAGACAAAATGTTGTCACATACAGGACACTTCTGTGTTTATATAGAAACACTACAAAAAGTAGGGCATACACAGAGAATTTATTGCTGTCCAAAATCATAAACTTAATCCAGACCTGGTTACTTGTGTGGGAAATGCACAGAGCACAGGATAGCATAACTGGGAACCTGATCCTCTTGGCAGACTATACTTATTTCAGTGACCAAGGACTTAAGCTTGTTTCTTGTTTGCATTCACATCAGTCTGTGTAGTGGTTTATCAGTGTCATGGTTTTGCCCCAGCTGACAGCCAAGCACGACACAGCTGCTTGTTCTTTAAAAGGGAGTGGGGGGAGAGGGGAGAAGTTGAGGGAGGGGGAAGAGGAAAGGAAAAGGGGAGGAAAAAAACCAAAACCAAAAACAAGGAATCAAAACATCATGGGTTGGGATAAGGATAGTTTACTGGGATAGCAGAAAATAGATATAACAATAGTAACAGGACTTTATAGCAAAATATATGAAACTGGTGATACACAATGTAGTTTCTCACTAAACTGCATAAACTCAGGCCGTACAGGCCAGTGCCATCCCGAAAAACTGGACCATCCCCCAAACTGCATGTCCTGGAGCTGCCTGCTCCTGCCCCCCCAGCCCAACCCCCTCTCCCTTTATGCTGAGCATGATGTAATGGCATGGAATACTCCCTTTGGCCAGTTCGGGTCATCTGTCTTGGCTGTGACCCCTCCCTTCTTCTTAGTGGGGAAATATGAACAACTGAAAAGTCCTTGATTGCTTGGCAACAACTAGAAACATCCGTGTGTTATCAGCACTGCTCTCATCCAAACTCCCAAACTCGGCATTCCATCCGCTACTAGAAAAGAAATTATCTCCATCCCAGCTGAAACCAGGACAATCAGGCAGTACTACCCACCCATGTTTTGACAGCTGAAGAGCTGAGGAGAAAAAGCTGAAGAAAGACCAAGGGACTGTGCAGTGACAGCACTGCCGGCTCTATGCAGGTAGATTAATGAGTATACAGAGATAGGTATGAAGGATCCCTATTAAAGATATCTCCTCAGGTTGAAGGTGGGGACAAGGAAACCCTAGTCGGCAATTTACCTTACCTGGTAAAAGCAGGTCCAACCATTAAAACTCAGATCTGACCATTAAAAAAAAAGAAGTTGTAACCTAGTATTTTCTTGGTATCTGGGCAATACTGAGTATTTTAGGACATAACCTTTTTCCTTCTACTGTGGTGATTAATAACACCAGCTTCGTAATCTTAATGTGGGATGGAAGCCAAGACAGCCTTTGCAAAGAAGAAATTGATGTAGAGGGTAGAACAGTATGGGAAAAGTTCAGTTCTCACCCAACCATTTGTCCCTCCTGAGATACCACAGTACATGAAATGCAACCTGCTTTCAATCATATGTGGTCAAAACAGCTGACATGTCAAATGTCACCTATGCTGGACACCCAGGAATGGCCCAGCTTTTGTAACCAAATAAGTATATTTGGGAAAGGCATCTATAAAACTGCCTGTACCATTAAGTAGTGTGAGAATTGGGTGAGTCCTCATCCTAACTTGTTCATTGAGCACATTAATTTTGCTCCAAAATCCTGTATTTTATATAAACTATTTTAATGGCTTACACATACATGTGTATGACATGGAAAATGATTGCCATATTCTCAAGACCCAGAAAAACTATTCCCAGGCATCCTGTTCCTTGTGATGAGAATAGAAGATTGAATTATATTTCCAGAATACATTCTAATTTTATATGAAAGTTTTCTAACTCTTTCTTCTGGGTGGTGAAAAGGAAGAAAAAGATCCCACAGAGATATTAATCAGATATCACCCACTGTAATGGAATATAAAATATGTAATAAATAAGACAAATTCTTTTGTTAAGGAATCTTTTAACTGCTTATTTGTGTAAGCATGGATAAAGACATGACATTTCCCTTAGCAATGTTAAAGCCAGTGCAGTATTAACCTTTGTAAAAAAAATCAAATTCTTATAAGTCACTCCTGACTTTCTTCCAGGAGTTAAACTGACTACATTCACCAATTACAGGTGCAATGATGAAATGCAGAAGCTGGAGATAATTATATATACTGTTTCATTCTGCTGTTTTATCTGTGAGAACATTCAGACAAAAGAATGGAAGAGTGATATTGAAGAGTGTCCAAATAAACCTCAGATTTTTCTGCTTCGTTTATAATCCCTAGTGTTTTGCTGAACTGCAGGAGATTTTAGGACATTAGAGAACATACTGTTTTCCTTCTCAGATTGTTTTTGTCCCCCTTATCCTTGAAGTAATTAAATAAATAAAATTCACTTTAAATACATTATATTTTCACAAATTATATTATATTTATTTCTAAAGCAAAATTTAAAAAATGTTCATTTTGGTTGGATTCCATCACAAATACTAAAATCAACTATTCAGGTTAGGATCAATCTTGTTCTTGTTAGGATCAATCAATTGTTTTTCCACAATGCTTTTTGCCTAATATTTGAATTTCCATATCGGTTCTTTTGCAGAAAAGGCCTGTACCAGCAACATTTCACATTTTTAAAGTAGAGAGCCTGGAGGCAACTGAAGGAAAAAAAAAAAAAAAGAAAAGATACTCAGAGGTACCTATACTTACAAGATAGTACCTCTAAGACTAAGAACTTAAAATAAGTAGCATCGTGCCATTTTGGGGGGTTGGACCAGATGATCTCTCAAGGTCCATTCCAACCCCTATGATTCTATGATTTTTCTTTAATTTTTGCTGTAGTAACAGATGGAAACAACAAAGTAAAAGCACCCCAGCTCTTGTAAAGAGCTGGTAACAAACTACACCAGTTGCTTACGAACAATTGGGTAGGCTTTTTTCTCCTTTTTCTTCCCCGTGCCCCACCTACAATATAGCCACCTTTTTATGGTTATTTGAAAAATTCCCAGAAGATAGCTGCAAGTGACCCAGTGACAAAATCTGTTTAAATTAGATATGAAAGACTTGAGCATTCATTTTAATCCATGTAGCATAACAGATCTAACGAAGATGTGACCACTATTATATTCTTAATGAAAACTTATTTCAAAATTTAGTGGAGAGTTCAAGATATATAAAACTAATACTTTATGTAAGAAAGTAATAAAGATTTACCTGTTTCCAGCATAGTGTCTCGAACCCTGAAGAAAAAGTTAGAAAACCAACATCTAAGAACAGATTAAGCTATTTCTGCGTCAGCTTTAATTTTAAAGCAGTTGATGAAATAGTGAACTAATTGGAACTGCTGAAGCAACGCTATTTTTTATTCAAAGTTTTAATAACTTTAGTTTGCAAAAGAACAATACAAACAAAAAGACAGAAGCCTCTTATTCTGAATGGGTTTATTTTTTGCTAATCCAAAGGGACCAGAAATATTATGGCAGACTTCTAAAGGGCTAATGTACCTGAAAAGATGAACTGTCATATATTACTGCATTAGGTTCACTGAACAGAGCTAGGCTAACTGTCTAATTTGAAAAAGCCTAGTATAGCAAGACTTGCACTCAAAAACCTCTTCCCTGAGGACAGCTAACATTCCCTGGATGCTTTGCAGTTTCATGGTGTTATCCTGTATAATTTCCCCTTCACTTTCAGTTTCTCTAGACTCTGTACAGAATTCTGTTAACAACACCTCTTTATTATTATTTGTTAGCAATAAAAACCTGATTCTCTCTGAAGGTTTTATGGTCTAGACGATCCATAGAAAGAGGACTGGATATAGCATGAGGAACAGGGTATGTTTATATTTGTACCAACACACACAAAATAAAAAAAAACACCCCCAAAAAAATCGATGACACTGTTCTTAACATGCCCACAAAGAAAAGGTGGCAGGGATTTTTGGTAGTCTAACCATTCTGCAGGATATGCAACAAAGCTGGCCCCGACATATTTTGCATGCATATGCCTCGCTGTTTGATTCTTTGCTTAGGAACCCTGGAGCCATTACACTTGCACATCCCAGTGAGGCCAAGATCAAGGCTCTGTTTTCCACAGCCTGGAGTGTCCAGGCAGTGAGCCAAAAGTATTTACTCTTTTCCCTTGCACTTCAACTGCCATCACAGATCCTCAGCTGTGGCTGAGGAGAATGAGGTGACTTGAAATGTGTGTGTCAATATTACCTTCGTTCTCTACTTTCACCCTCAGCATCTCAATACCCATCCCCCTGACAGCTCCACACTGCGCCAATGAAGTGCCACATCTTACACCCTGTCTCTCATAACACTTTGTATCACACTCCTTGGGCTAGCAGCAGGAAGGTAAGCACTTCAGAAGGGCTGCTCAGATGGCTTCATTCCAGTGAGTCTCTCCCATTCCTGCCTCAAAAGTGGAACATTTCTTCCAAATGCTGATTAGGTAGTGCAGTGCCATTTTTCTCCAACAAACAAACCACCAGTACTGGTAATAACTCTCTAAACAAATATTCACAAACTGAATGCCTAATGGCAAGTCATGCTGCACTGTTCTCACTGGATAAGGGAAAATTCATACAAAAGTTTCTTGAGGAGCAATTCCAAAGAATCACTCGTGTCTCTGAGGAATCTTGTGATAATACTATTTGTTGGAGTTAAAAATGCCTGATTCATTGCATGTTTTCATCATCATCTGTGAGAACAACGACATTTTAATTTTCTAACATTTTGTACAGGATCATCTATCCACTGGTTTTAAGTTATTTTGAAGCATAAATAGGTATGGACACTCCCTAACCTGCTCAAGTCACATATGGAAGAGAAAATTAGGGAAATTTTTAAAATGCTATATTGTAGATCTCCATTAATTTTTTATACACACTTGGTGACTCATTCCAAATGCATACTATTTTTACTTTAAATGCAGCACCCAAAACTGATTACAGAATTACAATCAATATATGGTTGGTGTATGGCCCAGACAACAAATGAGACAAGAAAGTATTGAAAATTGTTTGACCATTCATAATTTAAAATGTTTAATAAATTGCTTATTTTGATTCACATATGACCCAAATAATTAACATTTGCATACACTCAATGCAGTTAATTGATTCTGAGAATAAATGAAACAACTACGCAATGGGTAGATTTAATAATTATAGTCTTCAATAATCATGGAATATTGACAAATTCTGTATTATGGTAATATTTTGAAAGTCTGACTGGTTGGTTTCTCCTTTTGGAACCAAATAATTTAAGGACTAGACATTACAGGCTGCATACTAAACTCAGGCCTGCCCAAGAAAACTTTAAATTGTCCTGAAATTTCGGTAACCCAGATAGAAGTTGGTATGAATAAAATTAAGATCAGATATTGTGTGCTTTTACAAAGACAAATAAATTGAAACTGGAATGTCTCACCATAACTTCAGAGTGTTTATAATACTTTTAATTGTATGGAAACACTAAAATGATTTGGTTTATCAACTGGCTTGGTATGAGTTAAAAATCTCCTCTGTAACTTAAAGAAAATCTCCCAGAAGTGTGCAAAATGCAAAAACGTCCAGATTAAAAAAAAGAAAACAACAAACATACATAAAACCCCGCAGAGTAAGAGATCCAGAAATATTTTGTAAGTTTTCATATATTGTAACAATTAATTACAGAAAAATGAATGATTGGGTGGGTTAAGGCATTTATCTTGAATTCAGATGAAGATAGTTTTAACTTAAGTTTCAGGTGTGTTTGCTTATTTCCCTTATTCAGGGCAAAAAAGTTATTTGGCAACACTGGAAAGCAGAAAATTAGGTTCTTTGAAGAAATACGGCTATTATTAATTAATTAAATTTTTGCTGTACTATTTTCATTAATATCCATCTCAGTCATACACACCGGAGAAATATCACACATCACTATTAACAGGACATAAAAGAGTCTCAGAGCTCATGATTTAGAAGCTCTGCAGAGACTGACCCAGATCTTTCATGAAGGTTCCCTGTTGTGAGAATAAAAGGGGTTCCAGCCTCACCCAGGATTCTTAGCTAACCCTGCAAGTAATAAATAGTGAAAAATAAGTTATATTTTATGTACTGTTCATTTAAGAAGGAACAAAGAGGCATGAGAATCTATTAAAAAAAAATAATTCTTTCTAACTATGGGGACTCATTGAGTACTCAGCCTCCCACCCTCTTAAGCCAATTGTAAAATGGAGGGGAAGAGTAATATACAAGGGAACTATTTAGAAGGCAAACAGTTAAAACAGCTGGTACGGCAGTACTAAAGCAGTCCTGCATCGGTGTGGCACAAATCTGCTTTTGAGAGCTTTTTAGTCTCCACGCTCCTGCTGCTCCAGTCTGAACAGAAGTGGCTAAAAAAATACTGATTGAGGCCACCAGCCTTCCCTCCCCCCCACTCCTGTCTACCCAGAGCAACTGTGATTCTTTAGTCTGCATCAACATGTTTTCTACTTGCAACTACAATGTTGTGAATATTCTCAAATTTCTTAATGACAGGTACAGTTAGGAAAGGAGAATAATAAAAGAAGTTACAAGCTAATAATTAAAAACTAATAATTAGAAACAAAATCCCATCAACTACTGCTTACTCCATCTACAGTCATAGCATAAGAATGTTTGGTAGCTACGTAGTGATAGTTTTCCCTTCTAAACTTAAATTAAAACACTGTAGATTAAAACATCAGATTAGAAAATATAAGAGCAGAAACCTTACTTTCTGCTATCAGTTTCTAAAGATATCCAAGCACAATTGACAGTTCGACTTAAACATTTACAGTTTATGATTTGCAACAGTTAAATACATGATTATTTGTGTACCTTTGATTTCCTAAATATCTGGAGATTCACAAATGTAAAGTTACAACTTCTTAACCATAATTTTGCTAAGAATTAATAGGAAGTGCATTTTCTTCCAATACTTTCATATTTCAGATACTTGCAGAACTATACACATTTTTATAATGACTTTTTTACCTGCTCATCATAAGCATAGCAAAATAAATATCACTCAATAAACTGTATCACAAAGAGCAAAACAAGTAGAATCATTTTTGCTAGCAGAGGAAAAAAAAAAAAGTCCTTTTATCTAGAGCAGTCTGGTCTGTTCACATAGTCTTGCCATAAGAACAATATGAAGATACCTGGTTTTTATTTGCACTGGGGCACTTTTTTTCATTTGTAACCGGCATTGAAGGTCAAAGCTAAAATATAGCTTTCAGCATCACTTCCAATGTTATGCACACAATGGTGGAAATACAAAACATATAGACCTTAATGAGGTACCTGTGCAAAACAATTACCATTTTGTCAGATCAGCAGAGAGATAGAGTCATTTGAATATTTACTTATGAATAAGCACAGAAAAGCATTAGAAAGTGGTATGCCCAGAGAGCTCATGCATTAAGCATACACTGCATTAGTTATTTAAACCCAAGTTTTTGAGCCAGGTCCTTAGCAAGCAGCTGTTTGGGCTTAAAGTCCACCAGCTTGGTAGCTACCAGCTGGGCTGCCTGGGTTTCTGGGTAGCTCCAAAGAAGTTGCAACAGATGGAGCCAGCAAACACATTTTTGACCCCTGACAGACAGGTCTGGGAGGTCAGCAGCTTGCAAATCACTCCAACCTTTTTCTCACAACCAAAGGAGTCAGCCAGTGGCAGAGCTGTCTGCCTGAGGCAGTAGGCAACACCATAAAGAGCAGAGAGCAGCCTATCAGGCGGGTTATTTCAGTGATCCAAATAGCTCATTGTTCAACCAGCTAAGAAGCCAGGGAGCCCAGGGACAGTAATTCAGGCTGATGGACACCACCAGTGTCCAATTTGGAAGGGAAATGGGTAGGAACTCCCTAACAGTGGTGATCAACAGAGGAAAATTATCTTTTTGCAAATTGTTTGGCAAGGTCAAAAAAGGAAGCCCCTGACCTGCAAATGTTATTGGGACTTTACACAATTAAAAACATCTGCAAAGTGTGGATAAACCCAGGCAAGGGATAGGAGACTGTTTAGGAGGCACAAGATTAATGCCTTCTATAAATGACAAAGCTCTACTGGGAAATATTGTGCCAGCAAACTGCCCTGAAAGAGCTGTGCCAAGTAGTCTGCATCCACACTGATCTGCCAGCACCTAAACAATGCTCCTGACAATTTCAGTACGATGCAAGGTACTGTGGCCTCAGGTTCAGTGAAAGCCCTGTGATCCATACGCACTGGTCTGTGCAGAGTGGTGGTCTCTCCATACGTGTGACATCTTGTCATTGATGGCAGAAATGGGGTGTCATATTACCTTTCCTCCACCCCAATCTCTTGTGGGTTTTTTTGGTGTCCTGTGTTCACTTTCGAAACCTTGCACTCTGAAAATAATGGCTTCAGCTCAGACAAAATACACTGCATTTGAAGGCCCGCTCAACAGACAGACAAATAGCTGGGGACAGCAAGGAGCAGGATGACAGTGTGTGAAGACCAAGAGTTCCGTAAATGATTTCTGGAAAATCTTGTCACAGTGAACTTAATGCCTTGCTATGTGCACAGATCTGCGATGTCAATCTCAGAACCTTAAAAAAAGCATTTTCCTGCAGTTGTGTGACAAACTCCCTTCAGCCCCTCAGCAGGTATTCTCTGGGACATAAGCAGGTCCGACAGCAGAGAACTGGTTGGTTGAGCAGCATGTAGCAAATGCTCATGATCTCAGCAAGGAAAAAATAGTCTTGTGGATGCTACTATGTGCACTGCTGAAAGGGATATGCTGCTGCTTGCATAAGATGGACAGGGTGCTTTTGAATATCCTACATAAAACTGATGCAGGCAGCACACCACTAATGAAAGTTTGCTGTTATACAGCAAGCCATCTCCAATTAATAACTTCTGTGAAGAGGTTCGTCTGCTCTGGGGATCTGCACTGCTGTTTTGCCATATGATGAATACACTTGCATTTTAAGTGCAGACTGTCAAACATAATTAAGAATAGTAAAAAAAAATTGTTTAATGCAAATAAATCAGCACATGGTGCATCCTATTTAGAAGTGAATTGAGTATTTCCAGGCAGAAGAATGGTTCTTTCTGTGCTGCTTCAATTTTTACTTTCTTGGTTTATTATTAAATCACACTCTGGTCACTATTCAGTTTTTCTGACTTTCAAAAAAATTCTTAGTCATTTATTCTAATCCAAGATCTGAAATTATATGCACAAGATTTTACATAAATCAGTCTTGGACTTCTGCACAAGTCTAACATTTTTCTTTCTAACATTTAAATAGGCTTCTATAAATGTATAAACACATTACCAGTGTCTGTTGTTTTCACCTGTATTCTGCAATGGCAGAGCCCACAAACTGTATTCTTTTTGTGCATGTGACAGAAGGTGGCTTAAGAGAAATACATTAAAAGCTCTTCCTCCTTTTATGCCATCCATTTAATTGTAGCATTCCCTTGTCCACCGATACACTGGATACGTTTGCCTGTCCACTGACATAGCCTTTGCTTTTTCATGGTTCACTAGTACTCGTACCTCTATTCTCAGTGATGACAACTTATGTCTTTAAAAAAATGTCTTCTGTTGATTTCCAGATGGCCATGGGAACCCAACTAACCATGGCTTAGAGTTAAGCCTAGTGAGAGACTTGGGATGAGAGTCTGTTCTATTTCCTCTCCTGGTAAGCCTGTTGCAATCCTTTCTTTCTCTTTCCCACATGTCTTAATCTCGCCAACCTCAGATCTTTCCTGATCTTTGCAAATATGGGGTGCACATCTTCAGAGACTTCTCCATTCTCCACACACGGGAGGCTTTTTCAAGTAAAACTAGAATTTCTCCCTGAATAATACTAAAGCTTGAGGTCTATCTTTAACTTGTTTCAACCTTCCTTGTACAGGT
Source organism: Laterallus jamaicensis coturniculus (assembly GCA_022605575.1). NCBI lineage: Eukaryota > Metazoa > Chordata > Aves > Gruiformes > Rallidae > Laterallus > Laterallus jamaicensis. The sequence goes on from JAKCOX010000004.1 coordinate 67,122,582, forward strand.
GAAAACAGAATTTTAAACCAGGTTTATTTCCAATTCTAGTGATCCCTGAGCTGCCGCATATAGAAACTTAACTAAAATATTCACAATTTGCTGCAGGAATCATTGCATGTGGGGTTGGCATTGAAGGTAGAGATATTATCACATGCACACAAGAACTTTGACAGACTATGCTGTTCAAAAGCCTAAAGTGCAGAAGTATGGAATAAAATATCCAGAAGCACTGCTTGCTATGAAATTTTGTTGTGTACAGAACATCAAGAATCTCAGATTTCATCTAGAAAAAAGCCTGCATCAAATGCCAAAGGTCACGTTACACTACTGCGACTTCCCTTAAAAAAATCCAACCTGTTTAAGTGGCCTACTTAGCACATTTTGTCAATGCACGGTGTGGCTCTCTGACTTGAACATTTCCAGAAAAGCTGAATGCAGCCCACTTTGTATTTCGATGAATCTGTCCTTGTCAAAAGCCCTTCTCTGCACTTTCTCATTTATTTTCGTTTCCTCCAAAAGTTTATTCAAGATATGAACTTTCCACAAAGGTTACTAAGGCCAGAGGTTTCCTGTATTTGCTGATACTTAACAAGCAGTTCTATCAATTGCTCTGTCCACCAAAAACGATTGACAGTCTCTCTCATTGTCACCCAGCTGTGAAAGGCAAACCTGGGGTAATAGAGACTGATTATTTTCTTATGTGTATCTGTATTCACTGAAAAGGGACCTTTTGAATGCCCCATTGAATTTTTAAGGGACGTTTTGCAGGTTTTAACCTCCATGTTAGAGGGGATTGGCAGTTTAGCTAAAAAGAACCTTCCATGCAATAAAGTTTGCCTGCTGCCATAGAAAAGCCTTTGATTTCCTTTACACTTGACCTTACAGCTTGGCAAGCAAAAAGGAAAATATTACCCTGTGAACTAATAATTTCAGATAAATCTTACACCCTTTTATTATTTATACAATATTAGAGGCAAGCATGAGGCTTTAAACATAAATTAAGACAACCTCTTGTTTTGAAAGCATGCATTCAAATTGGACTTTTTAAAAAAATAAATATAGTAATTCAAGTATGAATGCTGGGCATGAAGACTGGAAAACATACAAAATGTACTAAGAGTAAAAAGTAACTTAATGATGGTCCATCACAAACATGTATGTAGCCTAACCCGCTTTTCTCAAAAGGACCTCATCCTCATGAGGGCATCTCCATCACAGGAACAGTTTATCTATAGTGCTGTGACAGACCTGACACTCTCTGATTTGAGATATGAATAATATATCAGCAAATACTTTGGGATATTCACAGTGTGAATACATTGAGATACCTCAGCTGATATGTCTGCAAAATAGGTGTGCAGGTACAAAACCAAACAAAATCCCCCCAGGAACTATTAAAAGAGAAAGCCAGAACAGTTGGCTGAGAGTAGTATGGTTCAACCTCTTCATTATACATACCCACAATAAGTGTAAACCAACTCTATAAAACAGGCTTGAAAGATTTCTGGTTCCTATCTCAAGAGAAAGTTATGTGAGCTACCAAGCACGAGCATGGGGTATAGTCTGCAGAAGCAATGGAAATGCAATAAAAGAGACAATGAGATAAATATTTTCATAGTGTATAGAGGCTTTTTTTTATTTGCCATTATACAGCTTTAAATCTTTCCTTCTACTTCTGACAAGTAAATAAATGTACTTGCAGTGCAAAATAAGAAGATCCACAAGGAATGACATGGAATCATTTGTCTTCAAGAACTACTCTGTGCAAGTGATTTTGAACTTCTCCCTTATGAGGGCATGCCTAGGAGCAGAAGAACAACACATTTGTCTCTCAACATATGATGGCACATCTCTGCTATCTAAAGTTTTTTCTTTCAAACCTCAGGAGTCAATTAAACAACCACCAGACTCATTTGGAAACTTGAAGCCAGGCAAACACTATATATATTTTATATAGAAAATGCAAAGTATACCTTTAACGACAAAAAAGGGAAAGGAGCAGTGAATCTGAACGGGATATGGACATTAGGATTTATAATCCTGAACACTGAATATCCTTAGATGTAAAAATCAGATGTAAAAATGCTAAACACAGAAAAAAAACAGTGGTGTGTTGTTGTGCCAAGAATCCACGTACATATCTATCTCACAAAAAAAGCCATCTTAGACCTTCCAGAAAGGTCTCACCCATCCTGAGTAAAAACCTGAAATCTTACACCACCCTTTTAGTTTGCGACAGAACATCAACTTTCCACAATTAAAGGTATGATAGAGAAATCTTTAGATAGACAGGAATGAATGCAGGGTTGGTGGCAAAACCAGACATATTTCAATGTACTTAGGTAGTTTTGACAAAAAAAGAAGGCAGAACAATGACTAACCACATTTTTGACAACATATTTCTTGAAACTGAAAATTGATCAAAAGAATGCTTTTTACTAGCAGTTGAGATTCAAAGAAAATCCGTAGAACTAAAATTCAGACTAGAAATGTTACATTTTCAAAAGAAATCTTTGTTAAGCACTGGTAAAATTTGCTAGGCATAGTGATGGCAATGGAGATTTGAAATCAGGATGGCATTTTCCCTTAAAAGATAGAGCCTACTGGAACATTCAAAGTTGAAGAGCCCTGAAAGGATCTGGAGAAATTAGGGAGTAATGAAACAATCAGAAAGGTTCTTGAGGAAGATAATCACAGGAAAATAAAACATTTTAGATAGATTTGAGGTGATATGAATAAAGAGGAGGCATTAATTTTTTCCCTTTCCAGACACAGAAAATTTAGCAGGAATGTAAATAACTGGAAGAAAAAATAGACAACTGTGCTTTTTTCTATAATGTACAAGTCTTAAATGTGCTCCCTGGTAGGTGAAGAGTAGTAATGCTAAATAATTGCTGGAAGAGATATGACAAGTATTAAGGTTAACATTCACATTAAGAAGTTCATTTCGCTGAGTTTCCAACTCTACACTGGCAGAGAGATGGATAGGCAAATGTTTTAATTCTAGAAAGAAATGAAAGGTCTTAGAGGAGTCACTTGTGCAGAGGCTATAGGTTTTAGAGAAGGTAAAGTTAATTAGGGAAAAACACTGGCACATGGAAAAAAATGATATAGGAAGTTTCAGTGCTACTCATTATCAAGCAATGCCCATGATAGATTTATATCACCAAAATGTGCATATTAATGCAGAGATTAAAACCCACACATTTGGATGCAGAACTAATTCTTATTTGCAGAGTATATACACTGAGCATTACAGAGAGTAAATACAGAGTATTTACACTGTGTTAACTGTGGAAGAAAATCAAATACAATGGCATAAAGGGAGAGATCAAATACGGCTCAGATGCTGTACTATCCACTATCTGTCTCAACAGTTTTGGATACCATTCTGATGCTTTCCTGCCAGTGCAAATGACATTGTATGAGGCAGACAAATTCTGACCATGACCAGCAGTCTATCTTGTGTATTTTGACAGTAGTTGAGTTTGACATTAACAAACAACTATGCTATTAAACAGATGATCCTGTTCAGAGTTATCAGTTCAGGCCTACATGTGCCATCTCAGAAGTGAAGGGTAGGCATTTTTACAAGGAGATGCATTGCCTGATGTACAGAATAATACTAAAAGCTTAGTACAAAGGTATTTATAGCACATTTCTGCCACGACAGGGCATTAAGGCTACTACAAGGTAACAGTCTTGTGCTTATACAGTTCCTAGAGATGGTAACTGAAGATACGCAGTCATGTCAGGTATCAGGAACTCTTTTGCCTAACCCCCTGAGTGGCAGCTTGATTTGAGTGATATGGCTTGAATCCCCTTTACAGCTAAGAATGTCAGGTTGCAATCAACTCTGTACACAGTTGATAATGCTCTTTATGTAGTTCTGTTAAGATAAAACTGAAGTATTGAGACTTTCTATCACATAAAAATTAATATGTAGAATCTGAATATTTCACTTGCTTGTTATTGTTAAGATAAAACACAATGAGAGCAAAGCAAACCGAGTGACTGAGAACAATGCAGTACACACTGAAGACTTTCTGTGCACTTAGGAATCTTATATTAAGCACAAAGAACCAACTGCAAAATTTCACCCAAGTTAAAAACAATGGTAAGAACAGATTTAAGTCAAGGAGCAGAGAATTCACCTTTTTTGACTATTTGAAATCGGATCTCCCATAGACAGATTCTTTGCATCATGTGTAGAGAAATACAAATATACACACATTTAAATGATACATATTCCATGTGTTGGTGCATTATGTTGTTGCATTATCTATGCAATGTAATCTAAACATGTATGTTTAGCACCTCTTTCCCCCCATTATTAGTAAATTCAGTATTTTGATCCTTGTAAGTACTACATCTGTTCTACAGAAGACTCCTTGACCTTTATAATGAACAAGATACAAAGACCTGTGACTTGATAAGATTTCAACTTTATTAACATAGATCATCTGAGAATTCACACAGTGCAGGCCATGATCTTATAACTAATCACTCTCTCCATTTGGAAGACCTTTATCAGTCTTCAGTAGCTTACTTCCAAAAACCCGCTGCTTTGTTATCACTTTATCAGCTGACATTAAAAGTCTTACCTCTGTCCCATACTTTTATTTTAAGGGAATGCCTTAACCTGTCTCTTAGAATCAGGAAACCAAACTCACTGGCATGGCATGAGGTCTATCATGAACACCTATTTGAAGCAGCTGCAAAGAATTACCTTATAGCTTATCTGCCATGGGTTACAAAATCAAATTACTCAAGTATCAAATATGACAATTTAATTACTTATTAGTTCAGACTGTTTTGACCTCATAAACTCAAGATGATTATGTTCTTTTCCTTCCAAAACTTCCAGTGCAGTACTTTAGAGACAAAAAAAAAAAGTTTGAGAATTATTTTTTTTTCTGTTCCCAAACCTCATCCAGACTCATCTTCTGGAAAACTTTGGATTCTAGTGCTCTTTTTTGCATTAAATCAGTCAGTGCATCATGTACCATCATAGGGTCTTTGTTTCCCTGGACACAAGATACACTTTGAAAGAGATAACAAAGTTAGACTTAATAGTAAAAATATAGGTTTTTCTCTTATCATTTTCTTTTTTTGTTATTCTTCTTTCCCCCTCCTTCCCTTCCTCCCTCTGAACTCTCCATACAAAAGACCTGGGAAATGAGTGCCGTTCAAATGTGGTCATGCTGCAAAGAACTTTGTGTGAACTTTGCAGGAAAAAGACCTTTATATACAAATCCATACAGGTATCAGGAGTGCAGTTTCCTGGAATGATCAGCTAATGATGTGCCAGCCAGATAGTAGTGGAATTACCCATAGAGATTAGAGGACACTCCATTCTCTGTGTAAAGACTTCTTGCCAAGGCTGCTGTTTCCACCCACTGTAGTTTATTTTTGACATGTGGACACTAGTTCATTAAGGTCAATGATTCATTTTACACAGTCCAGTAAAGAGCCTTCTTAATGAAAAAATTTGGCTGATGGTCTATTATAGCTGGCATAATAAACAGCTGACTAAAGTATTCTAATGTTCAGTGAACAATGATAAAAGTGTCTATTAAGGGTATGCATCTATGCCAAATACAATCATATATAATCAGCTGCACCAGAAAAGACCGTCGACACATTGGAGAACATCGTCAGTCAGATGATGCATCTGCTACAAGTGGCAGCTGTTGTGCTTTGAAGTGTAGACAATTAGACACAAATATACTCCTTGGGCTATTTGCAGCACTCAAGCATGGTATTAGCTGACACCTGTTAAAGCTGCAGTCCCTGTATTTTTGATACCTACCGATTATAATTATTGAAAATACAATTTAAGATATCTAAAGACATTTGGTTTCATAAATCATGGTGAGCATAGCTGCAATACTGTGTGTATTTCTGAACTTTATTTTAAGACAAGCCCTTTAAATAGTTCAGAAATGGTCAAGCTATATAAAATTATAAGCCTCTTACTAAATTCAGAAATGCCAAGCACCAAATATATTTACATGCAATGTACTATGCACTACAGTGTAAATTTTATATCTAATTATTGAAGTAGGAATTAGTCATATTACAAATAAGGGCATGTACATTTTATGCAGAAGAAATATCAATTATGTGAACAGGAGAATCAGAGAAAAAGCCCTGCATGGAAGATTATGAAGAAATTGAGCATAAATCTTTTGCCTTCCTGTAAAAATTTATGCATGCAATGAGCTTATTATTGAATTTTTCTTTATTTGACTAGCTCTGGATTTTCTTTCATATCACTAGATCTGGTGATAATTTTTATTAGATTATCACCCCTCTGATTTTCACTGAGCAACAATTTTTTCTTGTAACGAGGAAATAATCCAGAGGTTTATTGAATTATTTTATGTGTGTGTATATATATACAAGAAAAATGGACTACTGCAGATGTCCCTTCAAAATACTAGTAATAAGTTGTTATTAAAAAAGTATTTTCTATTAAAGTCTTCCTCAATCTAGAAAAGTAACATACCCATATAAGTCAGGATAAGTTATGAAAGTATACCTAAATGATAGGGGTCTTACATATCAAACACAAATTCTTAAGCTCTTGAAGTGTGTTCATCATTAATTGAAAACAATTAATGCCAATCATTCTTGTATAAAATATGTCAGACATAGGAAAAACACACACACTTTAAAAATAAATACCAGACTTAAAAATCATGATAAAAAGTGTCTGACCATATTTTTCCCTCCTCTTTGGTTATTATTCTTTCCAAGCATGAAAAGAAGAACCTTTGCGTAAATCTAGCTCACAAGATATTAAAAACATGGGTCCCAAGGTACTATGGACATGTAATGCCGTACCTAATTTAAGAACTGTAAGAACAGCTGATTTGCAAATGGAAAATTTACTATCTCTTGGTTTTCTATTTTTAAAGTACAATGGGAGGCATCAGGTTGACACCACTAGGAAAACAATGTTCTGTGCTTTTAAGGTAGTGATGCTTCAATATTCTGAAGATTTTTTTTTAGTTCCCTCTAATTTCCTTGAATTCTTCTTGAAAATAATTCAGAATAGCTCTTAAGACTCAATTTAAGGGGTTAAAAAGAAAATTGGTCTTAACCACTGCACCTTATTTTAGTTCTCTGAATTAAGGTGAAATTCCTAGAGTAGGCAATGAATATTGGTCACTTAGCTGTGAACCCTGTGAATGGTCTCATAAAACTTAATGAAGATTGTCAACTACTAGCAGTTAAAGGTTTAAATATTTGTTTGTATGTCTGGAACCTTAGTAAAATGCTAAGTAGAAATTCAACTTTAAAATGAAAACTAAACAAAACATTTTTTCATGGAAAATGGGCAGATGTTTTTTCTCAGACTCTAGACTTTAATACTCTAGACTGCTGCAGAGAGGTTTTTTTCAGCTCTGGAGAGCTCTCACCCTGAGAAGATATCAACCACAGGTTATGTACTGATAGACAATTCCCTTCACTCCAATGGCGGCTACCTCACTGCTCTATGCATAACACAGGAGGAAGGAATCACCATTTGCAACAGCTCCAAACACTGATTACCAAACAAGCACCCGGCAGGACCCCCTGGAACCTTATACAGCCTTTTAAGCCCCTTTTTGACCTTGATGGGGCAAGAAGATAGACTGGACTGGTAAAAGCTGTAAACCTATGCTGGTGAGACACTGGGTTAGGGAGAGAAACCTTCCATGAGACTGATGCAGCTGGAAAACACAGGGGATCAACCAGAATATTAAACTTAGGCACTTGGAAAGCGAAAAATTCAGCAAGCTGCCCAAAATACAATGTTTCCTTTAATATTCCCTAAGTGTCCCTCAATATTCTTCAAAGGTAGCATTTTTTTAAGAGTCCCTTTTCCCCTACAGTTTTTGTGTCTTAACTCGCTGAATGTCCAGAAAGAAACATAATTTATATGCCAGCTGAACACATGGGGCAACTTTTATGATTTTATTTTTATTGTAATAATTTATGAATATGAGGATATGCAAACTACAATTAGAAAAAATATTACTAGAAAAGGAAGAACTATGAATAGAAATTATTTTAAACCAGATGGTCAAACAAAACTAAAAATCCTGCTACAGCAGTCTGTTTTTAATAATTTTGGAAAAGGAAAGGTCCAGACAATGGTCTAAGACCATGGGTTTTTTTGGTTTCTAGCAAAGCCTGTTTCCTGTGCTATGAGAAGGGTGGTTACATGCATCTGTAGAGCCTCTGGGACCTTGGAGTGTGCATGAACCTTGCTGTCAGGAGGGATGAACAATGCCAGAGGAACATGTGTACCCTCTGCCACAACTCTTTGAGGGTAATAGATTTAAGAAAAACCCTCAGTGGTCCTATTAAGACTGCACTTTAATTGAAATGGAGCCAGTCTGCTGGCACTAAAAATTAAAAATATTGTAGAGGAGTATTTATGCTGGGAGCTGGGTGAAAGCCAACAGGCACATAAGAGCACCTGGTTTGGACTGATGTGACCCCTGAGAGGATGTGGTTAATGTTCAATGTGTCTCTGAAAGGCCAGGAGGAAATAAACATCACAATAAATAGAGTAGACAAACCAGACTGCTAGCCGGGCCAGCTGATTGGCATGTGCAATGTCAAACAGTGGAGCTAGGGCACAATTCACAAGTGCTTCTGTGCTAGGACTACAAGCCCAACATGAAGGATGGGGAAAGTAAGCTCTTTACTGCTGATGGCACTGGGGATATTCCCACACTCAATGCATTCTCTGAAGAAGGATCAGATCACTAGAGAAATACATGTAGAAGTATTAGACCAAATAAACTAGGTTCTAGTATGTGACCATAACTGGATGGGATTGATCAGAGAGTTCTGGAAAATTGTAACAAGAAACTGAAGAGCAGACTGGGACTCTTCAGTTTGAAGAGCCTTTGGAAAAAGTTGAAGGGGGTACATTTAACATTTACAGTAGTGGATAAGGTGGCTGCAGAGCTATTATTCATCAGCTATTATTAGTTGCATCAGGGAAAGGTTCAGTCTTGACATTAGGAGGCATTTTTTTACTGAGAGGTTAATCAAATACTGGAAGAGGTTTCTTAGAAAGGCGGTCGATGCCCCAGGCCTGCCAGTGTTTAAGAAGCATTTGGGCAATGCCCTTAGCAACATACTTTAACTTCTGGTCAGCTCTGAAGTGGTCAGACAGTTACACTAGGTAGTTGTTGTAGGTCCCTTCCAAATAAACATTCTATTCTGCTCTACTGTCAAGGATAAGTACGTCAGTGGCATAAGTGCATTGATTGGGTGTTTTCTCCAGAGGCCCTGGAAGTTCAATGGGAATGCTAACAAAAGTGATACCTAAGATGTTTTATTCAAAGGATGATTAGGACAATTTGATTTGGAATTGTGAGAAGATCTTTGTATTTGGCTTATAAAATGAAGTGTTACTTCCATGTGTTATTTTATTAAACTTGAGAACTTAACTACATTAACCTGGAGAACTTTCACAATATTAGCATTTACTGCAGACTTACAGGAAGTGTCCTAAGGAGTCAGAAGACTAATGGGTAGAAAGAGGAAAAGCATGAGCTGAGTAATCACTATGATTGAAAACACACAACTAAATTATCTAATTTTTTTTTCCAGAAAATTATTCTCTCCAGTGTGCAACTTACAGTGAATTCTTATACGTCTGATAGACAGATCTTCCCATACAAAATCTTCTACTACAGGGCTGACATTTTCATGGGGCTGTTTTTTGCTTCCTCTTCTCTCTTCCTCCACACCATGATTACTGATTATTACAGGTGTGAAGAAAACTCCATTCTCCATTTCTCTTAGTCCTGTGTCCCATGATAATAAACGGTATTCATGCACCTCAGTAACTTGCTACAATTTACAAACCAATTTCTTGTTTGTTTTTTAAATCCCTCTCCAAGACTCCAGTGCTATGGAACAGCTGGCAATATACAGTGGCCATCTGCACTACCTTTATCTTTTGAGAATTCAAATTGATTTTCTTCAGCCTAACATGTGGAGTTAAGGAGTGCTCATTGCCTGATGATGTGCATTCACACCATGCAACATATCTAGGAAGATAATTTTAGTACAAGACCATCAGGATGAGCAAACTGCACTGTGGCAGATAAACTGTGGAATAAAGCTGCTTTTGCCCCTTATGTGCAGGGTAAAGATTTTACCCATGTGTCAAGGCTTCAAATATAGATCATTTCTAGAGCTGGATATGTGAAACACAGCCAAATGCCACCGATTTGCTTTGCTGCTTGATGGCACTTGTCCTCAAAGACACAATAGAGTATGTTCATATAAAGTCATCAGTGCTTTTTTTGACTTGCACAAGGCACTTTCAACACCACAGACGCCAATAGAATTTAAACCAGAAGTAAAAATGATCATGATGCAGTCAGACAGTGGTGCATAGAAGCCACACACAAACCTGAAAAGGGAAATATTGATTAACGTATCTTCTCAAGTGTGGCTTTACTCAATTAAGCCAGATAAAAGTGAAGCACTGTGGAACATTCAGAAGGGTCTTTCCTCTTTATTATTTTAAGGTAATAATTTTTAAATCAGTAGGGTATTGCCCTACTTGTCTTGATTTAGGAAGAATGATTCAGAAATATATTTCATCATGCTCCTAACTTCAAACTTCAGAAGTTCCATTAAGTTTACTGGAATGACTCACATTGTTCAGAGCTTTGGAGGAGCTTAACCTAAATGTTAACTGGAGTGACAAAACTGCATTCAGGATAAATAGATCCAAAGGACAAGCTCATATGCTTTAAATAAAAGAGCAAAATATACGAACTCTGCACAAATAAAAAAGTTCCAAACATCAAAAAGTATATCCCACTCATACAAAGGATATGCAAGACAGTGGAAAACAACATAAAAAACTAAAAACATGGAAAACAACATAAAACACAAAAAACATGAAGAAACTAGCATGCAACTTATTTTCCAGGTTAATTATGCTAATAGAAAAGTTCAATAAATAAAAGGTGCACATTTCACAGAAGTTTATACTAAAGAATTTTATTTACATTTATTTAAAAGTTGATATAACTTAACTTGTCATACTTCACAACATGATAATACATTATATACTTCTAAAAGGGAATAATACACCATTTAGAAATTTTTCTTTGGAATGTAAATACTTGTCATCACAATAATCTAACTGAAGTGATATTTGTTAGGCAAACTGTACAGTGTCAAATTTAATTAAATGTTTGCTTGATAAGTTTCCTAAAAATAGATAGGAAAATTGCCTAAATCAACTGAAATTATACTGTTCTGTAAAATGTGAGAAAATGTGATTTAAATGTATTTTTCCCTTTCAGTTCTCAGAAACATATGGCCATTAATAGTTTTGTGGTTTAGATATATAATTTAAATCTCTTAAAAAGTACAGAATGTACTATAGTTAAACAAAAAGATAAACCCCACATTATTGTAAAGTCATGCAAGATTTTGGAAACTGGACATAAATAAACAAATCATTTTAGGAAGCAGCTCCAGGAATCTGGTTAATTGTGTGGTGACTTGCTCACAAATATGTGTGACGTGCATGAGAAGAGGTGCTTATTATCACAGCAGTGTAGAAAGGACTGGGATGGTGCCCTAGACTTTCCCAAAGAAAAGTGGAAGTGTCAATAGTTTAACATCAGAATTCTAGTATGTCTACCATGGTCCAGCAGTTTTTTGCTAGAAAACATAAAGATGAGATGGCATTAGTGACCATAGAGAATAAATACCTTTATGTAAAATTTGCACTGCATATGATCAATCTAGTTCGTAAGTAGAGATATAAACTATTTCTTTACAAGGTGATATAAGAAGAGGATTCATCTGGGCTCTAAAACTGAAATGTGATGTGGGTAGACAAAAACATATTATGTGTTTAAAAATCCAAAAATATATCACACGCTTAAAAAAAGAAAGGCTTTCACTATTCCAGTCCTTTAGCTGGTGGATCTATCTTTCATAACACAAGAAAGCTGCTGTTGTTTCTGAAATGTAGCCCTGCTTTCTTATACATATATTTTTATATATATGTGTATATATATATATATACACACTTTTTGTGTGCTGTGAAACAAATCACAGTAGAAGTCAATGCTTTCTCCCAGATGTGTGGGGGAAAAAAAGATAGGAAAAAAAAATAAATAAGAAAATACCTAACAGTCCAGACTCTTGCCTCACAGAAGCCCCTAAAGCTCAAAGCAAAAAAACCCACCAACTTGTAGACTATTATCAATTTCCTAACTCTTGCTACAGCTGTTATCTAGTCACACTGCTATAGGATAATGTAAGCCTCAGTAACTCCCTTCTTCTTCCATGAATGTCCTTTTGTATATGTAATCTCTGTCTTCAATATAGTTTCCATAATTGCCAGCTTCCACAGCTGTCCCTCTCATCACAGCCAGAGTAGCAACAGAGGTTTTTTGATATTACCTATACCAACTCTTTCTTATGAACAGTACATTTCTGGTCTTGGAAACCATTTCTGAATCAATGGCATCTTGAAGCTTTGCCTCTGCTTCCTCTGCTTTCCTGTGCATCATATTTCACAGAATCACAGAATCACAGAATCTTAGGGGTTGGAAGGGACCTCAAGAGATCATCAGGTCCAACCCCCCTGCCAAAGCAGACTCCCTATCTCATATTACATAGATAGGCGTCCAGACGAGACTTGAATATCTCCAGAGAAGGAGACTCCACCACCTCCCTGGGCAGCCTATTCCACTGCTCCATCACCCTCACTGATGAAGTAAAGAGAAATTTTAACACCAAATAACTGTCTATTCCTTTAAACTGTAAACCTCTTCTAATACCACTGCCTCTTTTCCACATGCCTTGATTCTGTTTCATGCTCTTTCTCTGTTTACTGTTTCAGTTGTATGCTCTCTTTCTCTCTACTCCTCACTCCACTGTAGCAGTAACGATCATCTTGAGCAATAGCCCAATCCCTGCAGCAAGGAATAATGTCATCTACTATCAGATTTTTCTCTCCCCTTTACACTTAAAAATAAGGATAACAGAAAGTCTGAAGATAGTCTGCACAATGAAACTCTAGCCCAAATCCCAACGGAAAGGATTCATTTTCCTACTTTAACTCCCCCTCTGGAGGAGGGAAGGGAAGCACAGCATGGTCTGCTCAGCTTCTCTAGAAGTGACTGGGATGATCAGGGATATCAAATCTATTGCTTACAGACTTAGTGCAAGTCCTCCACCATGAGGAAGATACCGTGCTGAAATATGAAAAGCCAGTGGCAGTAGATTTTTTTTACCATTTCCTTTTATGGCTTATCTTGGAAATCTTGTAATTTTTTAATTTGGTTTTGACAAATGACTGAAGACTGCACAATACATTTATAGCTCTCCATGTGTGGGAGTCAAAGTGGTACCTGTAGTTAGAAGTGGGAACAATGTTCAGAGGGAAAATTATACCAATGTTAATGATGCCTTTTAGAAATACAGACCATGGCATATTTTTTTGCACAAACTTCTAATGAACATTTAAAACTTAATCTGAAGACATCACATTTGTCAGTGTTTCCTATTGTCTTTGCCAGTGTCTTAATCCCCCCAAGTGTACTGAACTATTTACAGATCTTTCTTCCATAAACAGACATACATGTGTAAAAAAAGGGTTCAATGTCACCTTCTATTTGAGAAATATAAAATTTATACCTAGGTTACCACTTTTCTCCTTTTTTTAAAAAAAAGCCAGGAATAGAATGGGAAAATAAATTCTATGGATATAAAGACACGAAAAATTATTCCTTTCCACCTGACTTTCTGTCCATTTATCTGAGTTACTATTATGCATATGGAAAAGTGTAGGGACTTTTTCACTTAAAAAAACCCAACAAAACCAACCATCCTTCAACTATATTTCTGTTGTGTTCTGTTGCAACATGGCTGGTTTGGAATTAATACCTATGGACTACTGTCCTACCCATTCCTCTGCAGATCAAAACTGCCGCTGCCTTTCTGTCTATCTGTCCATGCAGACCGTGCTTGCAATACCATCTTATAAACCTTGGGAAGCACAGAGCTGGAAGGTATCCTGACTGTTGTCTTCACAAAGCCAAATGGCTGTAAGAGACCCTCCACCCTCACATAAGTACATGCCTCTACATCTTGGTCAGTTTTACAACAGTGTGGGAGATGCTACCACAGTTGCTGCCTCTCCTCAGTGATTACTTTTTTATTTTCAATAAATGAAAACTGTCACAAGACAGGATAGTTTGCATAAGTGTCATTTGGTATGCTAAATACATTCATTGAATGACAAAACTTACAAGAAACTAAAAGATGTTAAGAAGTTTATAGTCCAAAACATTTCTCTGCTCATTCTAGTAAGTCAGACTAAAATTTGTATTTACCTGTGTTTGTTTTTCCTTCTTATATAACGTCTTCGACTTTGGCAGAACCTTCCCCTTTGATACAGTTCCAGTAAATTACACAGGAAGGAGCCTGCTAAACAGACTTAGCTAAATCATTTCTATTGCCTGTTCTTCTGTTTTTTGGGAAGAAAGGATGAGGCTAAGAGGGCCAACTGAAGCTCAGGTGAGGTAAGAGTGAGTGGAAGTTAAGGGGAAGAATTTTACATTCACTATTTGCTGTGGGGTTTGGGATAAGAAAACTGAGTAAACATCATGTAAAAAGAAAAACACGTCTTTCTTTTTTTTCCAGAACAGTTCTGAAACATATACGTAGAAATAGCTTATTGTGCTAGAAAGCAGATCTCTCAGTGGTGAAGAATGAGTTTATTCAAGCTCTCAACATACAATAAAGCACAGAAACAAAATGTCTTGCCTTTAGGAATGATTCTCTAATGCTTCCTGCTCTTTAATATGCTCTAGATGATGCTGGAAGCTGAACTTCCCTCTCACAGGTCATACAAACAAGGAGGTATACAAGTGGTTTAAAGGCACCTTTACTTTTGAGATCAAGTCGTGCATTAAATGAACTTGAGTAAGTCAAAGCCCAAAATTTTTTAATATAAATTACTCTCAGTGCTTAAACATGTAAGAATTTGAGACATCAGAAGAGCTGGACACTCCTTAAAAAGGTCAACTGCCTTTAAAGGTTTAAGTTTTCCCAAAACTGAGGGAAACGTTCTAATTGCAATTTTTTTTTTTTTCTTAGGCAATTAAGCTAGCCTTAACTGGAGTATATGTAATACTGACACTAAAGCAGACACACAATGTATGCTTTTGCTTTGGCTCATCTGAAACATTTCCTGGTCCTGGCCTGTATGAGAAATGTACTGGCTAAAGATCAAATAATATTTTTGAATTCAAATATAATGTGGTCACTTAAAAGTTTCAGAGACCCTGTTTTACACAGAGAACTTATAGTCCTGGTATGGACTGTGTTGAAACAAATCAAAGTTCATGATGGATTTTTTTCACTATACCTTTGAATTAATTTTCAGTGTCACTAGGTTTTGCTGGAAAGGACTAGTCCAAGCCTGAATAAAATGGCTAAGAGTAATTTTTCTTACTGGATCAGCTATTGTGTTTCAGTAACTTGAGACTTATCAGGACCTACGTTACTGATAGTTCTATACAATTGTTGCTTTTATACCGAAATTACGATATTTTTTAAGCATTATGCAGCTAGCTACTGTCTGGCTACTGTAGAAATTGTATCATGGCATCAAGGAGCTCAGCACAAACAAACTACCCAAAGGCTCACCCTGCTTTTTGCCAGAGCTCTGTGCAAGGCTGCGTTGTAAGCAGAACTGGCACTATCCTATTTGAACATAGACATGATTTGTTCACATTCATGACATCACCATAAGACCTTTTACATGAGTGTATAAATGTCAAGTGGCTTGTGAATTGCTGCAGTTTAAACATAAACATACCGTTTATGCTTATTCTGGCAAGATCCAAAGGAACTTGAGTAGCATAATATGCTTTTAGAGTAGATGAGATGCAGCACTGTATTTTTAACTTTACTAATGCCGATGTCAAAATAAAACCTATACTTCTTGAAAACTTCTTTAATGTAAGTACTACATTTAAATGCAGTCTGTTGTTTTCCAAAACATTTTTAAAATAAAGCTCTAGTATATTGTGTATGAGGACAAAAAATTGAAAAACAAATGGAAGATATTACCATACAGCTAATGTAGACAGAAGTAAGGAAATACATACTATAACACACACACACAAATTCAAATAAATATATATAAAAACCATAAAAAATTATAATTTGTAATCCTACTTCTTCCCCTCACCCTTAGAAAGTTTCCCACTTATTTATCCTTGAAATGAATTCTGATATGTTTTCTATTTTAAGTATCACATTTATTTACGGTTATATAATAGCACCAGATGAAAATGCTAAGACCAAATGAAAGAAGTACAGGAGAAACTTCAAACTGTCTCTGTTAATTACATGCCATAAAAGTTCTAGATTTCCAGGAAAAAGCAATTTCCAACTTCCAAAACCTTGCTATTATTTTCATAAAACAAAAATCCGAGGAAAATAAAACCTCAAAGTTTCAGTGTACTGCTTTTGAATAATATTATCCACAATTATAAGACAGACAGTCCATTAAATAGAAAAAAGATTTGTTTTACATAAAGCAAGAGAGTACAAAAGCACAGCTTTTGTCATTTGGTAATATTGCAGTTTTACAAACATATTGCATAGTATGTGTAAGAAAATAGTTCCCATCTTTTTATATATTTATATACACAAGAAAAATCATTACCATGAAGATTACAAAACAAAAACGGTTAGCATATCTTTACTAAGTACTTATTGAAACAATATGACACTCAAACTTTGATCCAAGTTACATATGCACTACAGTGAATCAGCTGATAACCATTCCATAGTCTAAGGTTTGGGCTTTTTATTTTGTTTATTTAGAAAATGGTTTAGAATTTTGAAAAAACCAAAAAAATGATAAAAAGCATACATGGTGTTGTCAACTTAGTCTCTTAGACATCCTTCATTAAATCCTTCTAGACATTTATGGCTGTATCATCAACACAGATTTAACAGCCCTCTGCGTCTAAAATGGTTTAAAGTGAACTCCTTTACCCAGTCAAGCCACTGTTTTGAACACAAAACAGTATAACTTCAGTTGAAACAAGCAACATCTTGGCATGTTTTGGAATACATACTCTCTTGTTTTCTTAGGAACTCCAAAAGATCGTCATACGCATGAACAGTAATGCAGTTGCACCATACTAACAAAAATTTTAAACCCTGGAAAAAAGTGAACAATCTACAGCTCAAAATGCTGCACAAATCTAAACTATGTTACAGTTTCATGTTGTAATTACAACTTGTCATCTCTTCATTCCAACAGAATTAGTAGAAGCAGCAGTGTCATAGTGTTAGATATAATAGAAGTGTCAGTCTTTGGTCTTATCACTTAACCAATGAATGAACTGCAATACAAAACCATACAGCTAACAGCACTCAGAGAGGTTGGCTGATGCTTTTATTTTTATATTTTTCTTTTTTAAACAAGAAAGAGACAGTATCCTATAATACCATGACACAGATATTTTTACAGAAGATAAATCTATTGTATATATTAAATACATGTAGCTAATAAGGTCTTTTCGTGTATTTCGTTGTTCTCATCGGGATAGCCCTGAAGAAGTCAAACAGCTGCAATACCATCTTAGTGGTTCCCAAATAAACATGCTGGTAGAAAAAGAAGCTTTATTTGATACATGTATTCATATAATATAAAAAAAAAAACTTGGAGGGCTATTTTAGTGTCTGTTTTTTTCTTTAAATTGCACTAATATTAATACTTAAAACTATCCTAAGGTCTTCAATCCTTTCCTACAATTGTCACAACAGAATAGGCTGTTAGTGGGGAACTTGCCTTAATCAGAGTAAGAAGTCATATCTCTTTTCTAAAATACACGATCCAAATATTCAGGCAGATAAGCACTCTATCTAGAGAAACATTAGCCTCATCATAACCTGAATGTTACATATCATAAATGGCCAACAAAGACTGAAGTAATCTGGAGACAGGGCCAGGAACCTATGAGGAGGGCAACAAAAAGAATCTGAAAATTTCCTATGGCCTCGCACACAATGACCTCAGCAATATAAACCCAGCACTGAAATAGCACAGATGTGGCTCCATGTTTGAATATGATATTTGCACTGAGATTTTCTAGTTTCCTTCCATCTGAAAAGACATTGTGGGATCATGCCATTTTTCATTATTTTTTTTGGTGCACTATAAGTGGATGAGTTCTGCTATTGAGGTTTCCACTATTGCTAGCTCCAAACATTCAAAACCAGTGGATCCATTTCCCCTTCCACTTGGGAATGATGAAGCTGTATACAGATTATTGGTGGTTACATTTTTCAGTTGTACAAATGTGTTGAAATCACATTTCCAATACTCTCTGAAATCATGTGGGCTAGAATATTTTTTTAAAATAAAAACTGAGATGTTCTCCTTCAATAAGGTTTCAATGGATTTAAAGTAAAAACATCAATACTATGAAACTCACCAGAATATGAAGGTATTATGAGAACTTATTACGCTATCTAATGGGTTGCTGAATCTCTCAAATACTTTTGGCTTCAGACTAAAAGGAACACAAGCAAGAAAATCCCAACAGTGCAGAGCTATGTGGGCTTACTGGCTGGGCTGTCTTGAGTTCAATGTGCCACTCAAACTCTGTGCTAAGCTTTCTTCACACAAAGTGATAAATTATTCCAGACATGCTATTAGAATGAATTTTGTAACCAAAGATTTTCTTTTTTCTTTCTGCTCATTCCCAAATAAATTTGTGTAAATTTTATAAAGGTTGGGTCTTTCCATCCAATGGGCAGAAAACTTTTTGTATGTATGACAGGTAAATAATCTTATAAGGCAAAGAGCAAACCAATAAGCAATTCTTAATGAAATCAAGAGAAAGAATCTGTAAGCCATCCTGTGGACTTATTTAAAGTGAAAAAAAAAATATCTTAGTCTACTTGCGTGCAATTTGTAAGAAGCCACAATTTAATTCACCAAAATGATTAGTCATTATCATGTGTTCATCTTTTAAGCAACCAGTGCATGCATATGTGCACACATACATATAGATGTTTCCTCATACAGATCTGTATGCCTTTCCTCCTGAAATACCATTTATTCACATCATTGTCACAGTACCATTCTATTACTTGTGTGCGAGCAAGAGAGACATCTATTTCCCTACAGTTTTAAAGGTACATTGTATGGCTACAGTTTCTAATGTTTTATTATAACTTCCTTTGTCATTTGTATCTCTTTCTATCCCTCTTACTAAAAAATCCTCAGGCTTCTCATATATTTTCTTGCAATATTTTCTTTTTTTTTTTTCCAACTGAAAGAAATAATAAATCAGCTGCTAACAGCCTTCTTTTAAAGAGATAAAATAACCAATTCAATATCTTTGTTTAAGTGGTGGAAACAGCAAAAATAGAATTTTTGCTATGGGGTGAAATTCACCCCTCTGGAGAGGACTATTAGAAAGGGAAGCAGCAGTCAAGCTGTGGGCACGTCTTGTGCTGGTCTTCTGCACAGGAGCGAATTTCACCTGAAGTGAAATCATAATCAGCTGTATTAGGTGCTAATAAAATACAAAGGTAATCACAGTATTAGTTTGCTCTTTTTAATTTGTTTTTCTCTAAGAAAACAATAATTGTGTAGGAATACCCACCTTGCACTGTCTGCCCTGACCTTAGCATTACCTTGCAAAAGCCATCCTTGCATTGGTGATCATACCTTCAGAAGCCTCTACAGCTACATGCTAGGTGATGTAATTTAAAAGATAGAATTAAAAAGGACACTTACCTCATGTAATCAAGCCATCTTCCACAATAGGAAACATTTTTATACTGTTTTACATTCCTGGATTCTGAAAGTTTCAAGATACTCTTGTTAATCAATGTTGATAATTTACCAAAGTATTTTTTTATAAGATTTGAATTACCAACCAAGCCAAACAAGTATGAACATTGATACAATAAAAAAATCCCATGTCAAACTTGTCAAAAAAGCGAGTTAGTAGTGAGATCTGAGTGCAAATGGGGCTGCATAATTTAAGCACAGACCTGATAAAGTCAATGTAATAGCAATGTACTTTTTAATATTGAATGACATTTAAAATGTGGGGGGCTTATATACTTCTATTGCTTTGAAAACCTTAGCAGCAGATGTTAAACAAAAGAGAATAATAAATGTGAATGTCATACCAGTTTTTAGTGCATTGCTGCTGAGCTTTACACGTTACATTAGTACTAATGTTTATACTGTGTTCAAATGGCAGCAGCTAGACATAGCTGGAAAATGGACAAGATGCACCTTTGAACATTTTCTCTTGGTTTTGCATTTGCCAATTATAAACACAATGTTAAGAGCAATACACTGATCATCTAACATATCACCAGTATTTCCTTCTTTATCTTGCTTGTCTATTCAAAAAACTGTACGTTCTACTTAAAGCAATCACTTTGCATGCAGTAACCATGAAAATAATATATAAGGCCATTCAGATCTGACAAACAAGAGCAGATGTCTTATTAACTTTGTAAAGTAATATTGCTGAGTGCTTCCAAAATTTACCTAGTGTACAAAACCCTAGATTTAGTAGACAAAGAGTAACAACACACTTTTAAAGAAACCAAACTCAAGGAGGGATTCTGTCTCTTCGTGTTAAAAACCATTTATGGAATTTAATTGTTTAGTAAAGCAAGCATCACACAATGCTTCAAAATTTTAAAATTCAGGGATAAAAGTTTACATCCAAAAAGATGAATGGAAAATTGTGCTTTCAGACAGTAAAGTTATTTATCATACAGGGGGAACCAATTCATCTCACCATATGATTCTGGGCAAATTTGTTTATGTACTTTATATATAGATGTGCAGTTCATATCCAGGTCCTGCAAAAATCTAAAACTATGTGCTTCACTTGATGTAGCAAAGGCACCTGTGTTATTCTCCCTTTTGGATAAAAGGTGATATTATGTTCCAGGTTTCCTGATGAAGAATACTTTGATTTCTGAATTATCTCACTCCCATCTCTACGTTGAGTGGCAACACAAACCACGAGAGAAGGCAGCGTTGTATTCCTGCTTACACTGGAAGAAGTTGCTCTGCAGGCCGTTTGAAGCGTCGAAGTTGTCACAAGGGAAACCGAGCAGAACTGTGAAGCAGAGGGATAGTAACAAAAGGCTATTCTGGTGTGAGGATAAATTGGAGTCTTTCTAGCTCCACAAGCAGATGTTGCTACTGGATTGACATGTGGAGCTTGCTCCTGCTGGGGACAGGTAAAGTTTACCATTGGGACAGACGCAGAGCTCATAGATAGTCTGGCGAGGAGCTGAAGAGCTGGGTGAGGAGGAGGAGGAGGAGGAGGAGGAAGAGGAGGAAGAGGAGGAAAAAGAACCCACTGGTAGATTTCCCAGGCGGATTGTATCTGCGTTTAAAAATATCTACAAGAGGGGAGAAAAAAAAAAGAGTAAGTCAGTTTCTTTCAGCATCGAGACATATTTTAAGGTGTTTTGAGGGGGCCATGAAATTATAGAAGTATTGAAAAAATAAAATATTTTGTTAGAATTATATGGAAGATTATTAGAACTACAAATTAGAAATATGTGCTTTTATAAATAAAATACCTGTCAAGATTTCTTGGTTTTCAACTCTGTGTAGTTATATACACATGAATACACATTACTACACTATATGCAAATGCTTCACCCAACATGTTTGCTTAGATAGAAGCAGTGTCATACAAAAACATTTTGACAATATTCTTGAATAGACTGAATTTTCTTTGTACATGTTCTGATTAAAATTTATTCATTCAGGGCTGCAGTATATACTTGCTCTGGAAGAATTTATATTTTAGTAAGTGTGAAGTGATATTAAAACACATTCCCCAGTGTGTTCTGTAAGCAGCTGGAAATATGTGCCGAACTGTGCTAAATTGTAGGGGCTTAACAATAGCTACATCCACAGAATAATTAAGTAAAGGCACACAGTCGTACACACAAAATAAAGAATTTATTTGACCTAAATTAAAAGGAGAAAAGATTTCAGATTAAGGTCTTATTAAGAAGGTAATCAGGCTATTCCCATCTGTTTCTGAACATTGAATATGATTTAAAAAAATACAGTGGTTTGGTTTTGGGGTTTTTTTTAATCTCCTTACATTGGAAATAACATGAGTCAGGACAAAGCTGTAGATATCGGTAATGTTCACGAATCTGTATCAAGTTCTGCAATACTTACAGTCCATTTTCAGGGTGTTGAATAAACAATGTAATGAAATTAGGTAACTAGAGCAGGAAAAAATATGTCTTCCACTAGCACAGACAAATTTCCAGCTGGTCAGAATTTGTTTTTATTTATGTAAGGAGTAAATGAGAGCCAAAGTGAGGTCAGTCATTACCTCAGGTGCAGACTAGGAACTTCTAGAAGACAGGTAACAAATCAAAATGGCTTAAAGCCCTGCAGATACTGGTATGAAGCTCGCTAAAAGGCAAGTTCCTTAAATACTTGCTAGTGTCTTTTATAAGGTATTGAAAATCAACAGAGCCAACTTGACGCTGTTATATCACAATATTGGCAGTACATGTAAAAAACCTGGGGATATATGGCAAGCACTGTTTTTTCTACAGGAGACAGATCAAGTATTTTATGATAAAATCAACTACATATGACAGAAAGCCAGCACAGAACACTACCAAACTGTTGCTTGAGTAATGGAGAGCAGGCTGGGAAAAAAAAAATTAAGGCAGGTGGATAAAATCTCATAGTCCACAGTCATGTTACCATTCACAGCTGAAGCATTATAAATGACTGGGATCATTGAAGGAAATACAATACAATACAATACAACTCCCCCATCTCTGTGAGTTCTCTGGTTCCCAGAGTAAAATAGTGTCATCACTGGGAATGTACACTGAAAAGGACAAAAAAGGAGAATCTCAGAGTCACAGGTGCCAACTACATGGCACGATGCCTGTTTTAATTCACATCCTGACTGACTGAGGAATTGATTACAAAATTCAAATGCAGCAAATTACTATCTTTTTTCTGTAATTTATATGACAAAGGAATGATGTATTTACACACACATACATGCATTGCTGCTTTAAAAGTCCAGTACCATAGACCTGAAACAATTAGTACTCAAAATCCCGCGAGAAATAGTTTAGATAGAAGAACTGTGGATGGTGTTGGGAACAATTTTTAAAAGTTCTGCTAGACTTACGACTGAAAAAAAAAATAACACATGTAAAAAAATTCATCTCAGCTAGGAGTAAATGTGAAAGTAACTATAGCAAGCATAATAAGAATAAAATAACAATGAAGGGAGAAAGCACTTGATACAAACTAAGAGCTAGGAATTGGTAAAACGTAGAAAGGAAACAAAGGACATAATCATTAATCAGTGGAATGATGGGTAATAAAAAGCACACTTTCACATCTCATATCAAGAATAAAAGAAATGTTAATGATTAAGCTATTAATGTTGCAATGGTGGAGTTATCAATAGTATTGCATAAAAATCCAGTAGCATTCAACAGTGAAAGCTCTGTGTGAGTAGAAGGGTATCTTTTATATTCAATAGTGCTCAGCATAGTTCTCTACTTGGAGAAAGATCAAGTATTGATGTCAGAACATGACTGATAAAATACTTTCAATTTCAGAAGTAACACAACAGGATATTAAACAGGAGCAAGTAATGTCATAAACATTTAATCAGCAACTCTTGATAACAACAAATAGATCAGAAAAAAAATCTGAGTAGCCTTTTGGACATTCAATACTGAATTTCAGTAAGCCTTGATATATTGGGAATATCAAAGAAGAAAATTACTATTTCTATGCTTTTGTTTAAAACAATTGATAAGGAGATATTAGAATATTACATATGTGAAAATAAAAGGCACTTCAGTGTAGAAGACATACATGTAAGAAAATCCAACAATAGAAGATGAGTTATTTATACTTTTACCAGAGTATATGAGTGGCCATTTTAACAGTTTAGGTGCTGTGGCGATGGGGAAGCATCATGACAAATCTGTAAATGTAAATTAAATGGGTTGCAAAAGATATGTCTTGATTCAAATTGGAATCATAGAATGGTTTGTGTTGGAAGGGCCCTTAAAGAACATCAATTTCCAACCCCCAGCCACGGGCAAGGACCCCTCTCACTAGATCAGGCTGCTCAAGGCCTCATCCAACCTGGCTTTCTGGGGAACGGGCAGCCACCACTGCCCTGGACAACCTGTTCCAGTGTCTCACCACCCTCATAGTGAAGAATTTCCTCTTAAAATCCTATCTAAATCTATCCCCCTCCAATTTAAAACCATTCCCCCTCATCTGATTGCTACACACCCTTCTAAAAAGTCCCTCCCCAGCTTCCTTGTAGGTAGTGGAAGGCCACTACAAGGTCTCCCCTGAGCCTTCTCCAGGCTGAACAACCCCAAATCTCTCAGCCTGTCTTCATAGCAAAGGGTGCTCTAGCCCTCTGATCATCTTCATGGCCCTCCTTGGGACACGTTTCAAAATTTCCATGTGCATGGGGACTCTGGAACAGGATAGAGTACTCCACATGGGGTCTTATGAGAGCAGAGTGGGGGAGGCAGAATCACCTCCCTAGACCTGTTGACCACGCTCCTTTTGATGCAGCCCAGGATATGACTGGCCTTCTGGGCTGCAGGTGCACATTGTCAGCTCATATCAAACTTCTCATCCACTTAGCACCCCCAAGTCCTCTGCAGGGCTTCATCACTTCATCTCCCAGCCTGTATTGACGATGAGGATTGCCCCAATCCAGGTGCAGGAACTTGCACTTCTCCTTGTTGAACCTCATGAGGTTCACATAGGCCTACGTCTCCCTTGTCCAGCACAGGATAAGAGGGCATATGTGTCAGAGATTGGACTCCATTAAAATCTCTTGAATTTTATGACCTTTTTTTTTGAGAGGAGCTCGATAGTTTTATGTTTGTTTACACCAGGACAGCTACACTTCTGCAACATCTCATTGCAGATGTTCTGTAGTGAGCTGCTCTAAGACTGTAACCCCGGTGTGCCTTGTAATACAGTGTAGCTTGGTTATTCTGTTTATGAAGTTAAATGATCTTTCTAAGTATAGCTGTGCAGGCTTTTCCACTGGTACTTACAATTTTCACACTGTGATGCAGACCAGTCCAGATTTTTCTGTATGGTGTCTGAGAAAAACTGAAGTGGCTTCTTGTGAGGGTGTATCTGCTGTGGTGAGTTTAACAAGCTCTATGCTAAATTTACAGATGCAACATTGCTATCTATTATTTAGGTAGGGTACCAAACATATTGTAATAGCCCAATA
The DNA here is from genome assembly GCA_022605575.1 of Laterallus jamaicensis coturniculus. NCBI lineage: Eukaryota > Metazoa > Chordata > Aves > Gruiformes > Rallidae > Laterallus > Laterallus jamaicensis. The sequence continues at coordinate 67,147,934 of JAKCOX010000004.1, forward strand.
CGTATGGAATTTCAGAGGAACATAGTCCATGTTTGAGGATCTATCACCCTCACCCATATCTCCTTCTAAAAACTGAAATTCTTGGCCAAAATGTCCTCCAACATCAATAAAATTTAAATTTCTTTCTGTTTCATGCCTGCTGTTATGAGGTGCTTAAAGAGAAGGGAAGAAGTAGCAGGATAAAAAAAATGAAGAGCATTATGTTATGACAGTAGCTGATGGAAGTACCTGCATACAGTCTTTCTCAAATCCTTTGTGCTGTGAAAAATACATGATAAACCATTTAATACTTCATATGCATCACGGCCAGGCAAGCCAGTCATGCTCTGAGAGACTCACACCTCGGCAGATAAATAGGCAAGGAAAAACACCAAAAATTTTATCCATTCTTGAAACATTCTAGGAGACTGAACTAGAGATGACAAAATGGAAAAGGCAGCAGCTACTCAGAGAAATGCTGTTTCACATCAGAGAGCACAGTATTGAGCAGCATCATTCCCTCAAAATACTTAAAGTTTAGAAATATGAGATCAGTGCTCTGTCTTTCAGTGTCCAGAGAAATGTTGACCCTTTAATACTTCAAAATAGACCGAATTTCTAACTAATTAAAATTGCAAACTGTATCAGCCTGTAAAGTGTGTGATAGAACTGGAAAAATTGTACTCTGTTTTTTTGCTAGTGGAGATCTGCAAGTCATCTGCTTATCAGACAGATGTTCTTAATCTGAATAGTGAGAGGGTAAAGGAGAGGAAGGCAAGCCCAAAAATTTTATATTATCCCCAAACCAAAGCACTGAGCTGAAGGAGAGAACTTTGAGTGAGCAAGATGTAGGCATAACGTAAAAACCTAATTATTCCTACATACCAGTTCATACAGAGATCTAAGCCTGCCGTGTAGAAAAGTGCTCACTGGGTCCTTGATAAGTCCTCTCAAGAGAGGAAATGATAAACTAAATTGATAAAGCCAAATGAAAAAGTTAAGATTTATAAATATTGAAGAATTTTCTATATTCACATACAGTTTGATTAGACAGGTAATTCTACAGAGCTGTAAAAGCATATATCAGTCCTACTGTAAGAAATGACAGGGAAGCAGAGGAAATGTGGAAGAAGGAAAGCTGAAACTCCTTGACTAATAGGAGAGGGTGTAGTGACATCTCAGTATACAAATCTTTCAGATTGCCTTAGGATCTTCAGAATTAATCTGAATTATAACAATACAAGATTTTGTCTAGACTTTCTGCTATTCTGCATACGTTGTCAGAAGTATACATACAAATAGGATTATACAGATTGGGTTACCAGACTTAACTATATAATTTTAATGTGCCAGTGCGTTTCAATATTCAAGGTTAAGATGGAGTACAGGATAAATTGCAGTACTTCAGTTCACATGGGCAATTTTCTCTAATACTTATCTGTGTTCACCTAGACTAACTTTCAGTACATCTGAAAGATAGCTCTGAGAAAAAGGAAAAAAAATCATAATGGAAAATTAAAATATTAACTTGACAGCATATATACTATAAAATCTAAACATGATAGTACAATATCTGGAACAATATCTGAATTACTGACAACTGAAAGTGATTTTAGAAAGAACATATATATATATATTTGTTACATGTAACATTAATGAAATGTACAACTCCTGTTTGAATGGAAGAATTTATGTTTTTACTCTTCAGCACTGAAGTGGTGTTTATGAGAGTCATGCTTCATTTTAAGTACACAGTCTTGTAAATTCATGTTAAATAAGCACAAGCATTCATTATAACTTCTGAGTTATAACCCCAGTGCAATATATATGGGTGGCTACCGAAGCAAAAACTTTCTGGTGTATTTATTCTTTGCATTAAGAAAATAATTTTCAGGGATGATCAAATGGGGTTGCTGTGAATGTTGACAAGGAGAAGTTGTACAAGTTCCAAGCCAATGGTAGTCTCACACACAAGAATTCCCAGAATCAAAATCTAGATGATATTAGAAGTCTTTGCAAATTCATTCAATCAGGGGACGGATGTGACTTCTTTGTGATTTATGTACCCAACCCAGAAAGGGAAATGTATTTGGAACATTTGTGCTTAGTCTACCGAATACAGAAATTAATTAATTACCATTCAAAACAGGATTAGATAAAATGTGATATTAATGGAAAAAATGTTTTATTTATGAAATAAATTATTCATTGTGACTTCTCTTTCTAATAAAATGGTTTCTGGTGTTGGTCTTCAAAATTTGCTCATGAACACAAAGTTGAAATATGGGTGATGTCAGAACACTTTGTTTTTGTAGTTTGGGGACACTATTTCAGTTAAAGACTTCTACATAAAAGTGGGGGTTTTAACTGTAAATTAACTTACACATTAAAAACTGTTTTAAGTTGAAAATTAGATGTCATGTTTAAAAAAATGGCATTTTAATAAATTTAAATATCTCTCAAAACTTTGCAATGGAATTCTTGAAAGCAATCATTTAAAAAAACCCAACAAAACCCAGAAAAACTTCCCTTCATTTACACTAATCTATTTACTCCCACACACCAGTGACAAGTCAACTGGTTATTACCAGAAAATAAGGCTTTGAAAACAAAATGGAGTATGCAAAATTTTTGGTGAAAAAACAGTAGATCTTTGAGCTCTTGAGTCTGCCATTGTTTATTTTTTATTGAACTCACTTCATCCTTATCAAACATTTATAAGGTTGGGTTTTTTCAAGCATTTAATTTCAGAGAAACATTACTCGGCTGAATTGAAATAATCTAAGGAATGTGTCTGCCTTTGATCATCTATTCCTCCATAGTCAGGCAAGTAGCTTGCTGAACAAGGTAATGCCATTGCATTGTATTTAAATAATTACGTGGGCCCCCTCCTTTTTTTTTTTCTTTTCTGTTTCAGAACATAAAAACCATCAACAAGAAGCCCACTAAACCCAAAGCATTAAAATGGCACTGCTGATTTGGTTCACACATGGAGATTACTCCAGTTTTCTTCAGCATTAATCTCTGTGTTAAATACATGTCCTTAGAGAGAGACACAGATAGGATCACAGGTCAGATGTTATGATTTTTTAGTCTCTACAAAATAATCTTTTGTGTCGGCTTCATAAACTGTCTTGTTCTCAAATGGTAAATAGAAATTTGGCCTCTGCTAGACTGCTTTTGAGTAAACTTTGTCTATTAAAGAGTATTGCTTATTTTTAATGCGACAGCTCTAAATCTCAACAAGAATCAGCCTCATTATGCCAGAAACAGACAAATATAGTATACAAATGATACTATGAATGAGTATAATTTGACAAGGAAATACAAGGACATAAAGAAGTCCACAAATAGCGTGACTAATATGAATGTGTTTGTTAAAAATGAGAAGTTTCTGTGCACCTTTCTCCTTTTATTTACTTGGTCTTTGATAGTCTTACAATAGAAGCTTCTTGCAAAAACACATAGCAGCTGCACAAGCCTCACAAGAGCTGAGGCTAGTTAGGAGCCTTCTCCTTCAAAGGGTGATGCATTGTCAAAACCATTAAAATTAATTGTTAGACCAACGTGTGGACAACATCAAATAACACTTAATGCTTGTTGTCATTATATGATAATGTATTTCAGGTTCAATTCTAACTGATTTTTACACTTAGCAAAATCTAATGTCTAGAGAATTCAAAATTGATCTGTACTTGCATCATATTTATATGTGAAAGCAGAAGGAGTCAACTTGGAGTCATTGTGCTGAATTTTCAGATAAGAAATGTTCTTTTTGCAAACCAAAAGCTTCAGCTAGAGCCTGGAGCTTCACATTTCATTTTCCTTGTAAACTGTTGTTACTTTAAACCATTGGTTATGGTTTATTTATAGAATAATACATAGTTCACAATTAAATGCCAGGCTATAATTGAATCAAAGGATTCTGCTGATGCCTCGATACACAGGGGTACAGCTCAAAAGCTTTATATAGGGCAGCAGAATCAGAGTCTAAATTACAGCCCCCAGTATTCAATCTGGAATCATGCATTATAATTTCTGATAGGGCTAAAAGGATTATTATAATACTGCAGTAAATAAAGAGAAAATGTAACAAACAGCAGAATTCAGAATGCTTGCAGAGGCTTTCAGTTTATGATGCAGGAGGCTAAAGATTATACTGCATGAGGAATGAGGCTAGAGGAAAAGGATTTCACACACACATTTATTTTCTTTTAAACAATCTGAAGTTATTCTTAAATAAAAGGAAAATAGGTGTTGCATAGATTAATTCATAATGTTCTGCTATATGGCTTTGACTGGTTGATCGCAGATGCCACACAGCTATTTTCTGCCATAATTGGGCAATAATTATGTTGTAGAAGTAAAATATTAATTCACATATCTTTTATGATTTTTAAATAAGATTACAAACATTAAAAACTTAAATTTAGTTAACCAGTATAAGAATAATACAAAAAACTTGTATTTTCTAGTACAAAAATGTCTTATTCTAAAAAAGTTTCACAGTTCCAATTCACAAAGACAACAAAGATACCTGACTGATAAAGCATATATTTTTAAGCTAAAATTAAGATTATTTTTTACATAGAAATTTTGTTTAGTTTTAGAATGTGTTTTCTTATAAATATGTGATGATAAATCCTTAACACTTTCTTTCTGCTAATCTGTGGTGTATCTGTTGGGCTGCAAGTCGGGACAGCATTTTATTGCACAGATATTTTATCTATTGGATGTTTACCCTGGTTCCTCAGACCAGGCTGTAATTAGTCCAGCAATTTCCTAATGTGGCTGTGATTAACTTTGTGCAACAAAAAAACCCAAAGAAAAACAACCCACAGAAAGGACAAAAAGGACAAGGGTGAGGGAGGACAATATTTGCTACTAAAAGAGGATTAGACTTCCATTCCTGCTACCTCACAAACTTCAGGAAACAGTAACAATTATAGTAACTTCATATTTAGTAAGGTGGTAAATAAAGATGAGAGATTGTGGGAAGAGCTAGCTTTTGGAGAAACTCAGAAATAAAATGGGCATGTGTTATATAAACATTTCAGGCTTTGAATTCAGAATATTGTGTTTTAATTATGCAGGACAGATACTTGCATCAATAGCAAAATGTTATCAGAGTAGGCCTTCATACAGTATATTGGCCAAAAATGTTCCTATTTGCATTGAAATGAAAAGACTATGTATTGCAGAGGATTATCTGTTACAGAGGTGAATGCTGGTTTTGTTTGTTAGTGCTTATTTGGATAGTTTGTAAAGTATCTGTGAACATTTGGTAGAAAATATAAAATACAAACACAAAAGACAAAAAAATTCAGAAGAGCTCCATTTCCATTTAGATACTTGCATTAAACAACTGTTTTTCCAAAAATGTTGTAACCTCGTGAGTCCCACCAAGGACAATTTGAAAATCTATCAATTTCTCCAAAATGCCTAAGAGGAATCTGACAGACCTTGATACCCTTGCACAAATTTTTTTTTCATGTTATATCATTTTAAGGATTGAAGATGAAAGGAATCTCATATCAGTAATCTTTCATGTATTTCAGCAATACATGGATTGCCAGCCAAACCAGTGACCCCATTTGAAAATGTTTTCATGCGTTCACACAGGTTTACACATGAAGAATCTATACCAAAATCTTTTTATATCAAGCCAGTCACTGAAACAAGACATGGATGAACAGTACAGTGACCATACCACTGAAGCACTCTATCTCTCTTACAGAGATAGCAAAAGTTCAAGGAAATAAACCACATGTGGAGCAAATCTGTTCAACCTCTTCATAGCTTAATGAAGTATTAATACAAACTTCTCCCTTAAGTTTGTCAGATTCATCCAAGGTAATTTTTTTACTACTATTACTTTGCTTTCTCTGTCCCACAGATATGCTAAAGGACTGGGTAGATTTTTCTTGACTCTTAGATAGATAAGAATTCTTACCTATACTAATTTAACAGATTTTTTTCAGTGTGAATGAAATTTCCTTATTCAAATATTTGCAAAATCAAATAAGTATTAATTATTTAGAAAGCTAAACCAAAATGACTTTAATGTAGGCAAATGCAGAACAGTTCCTGTGATGTTTACATTGCTAATGAACAAACTACCCTTACATTGTTTGCATTATGCTGGGCAGGGCTGAAGAACATTTCTCTACCATCTGAACTTACCTCCCCTTCTGTGGACTGTAAGTGCAGTTCTTTCCTACATGTAGCCTTTAAATCTCCTGCAGCTGCATTGACTTGTACTCCTCTGGGTGCTTCCATCACCAAAGATCTAGTAGGAGATTCAAGTCTGAAAGACAAAAACAACTACTGAACCAAACCACTAAAAAACCACCCAGTCCCAAAACCCCAAATCCATCTAGATACAAGTATATTTCTAAAGGTAAAGTAGTAAAAATTAGTTATACCCGTGACACACTCACCATTCTCTATGCCAGAGAAAGAGAGAAAAAACATTATGTGTTAAAATCTGTATCTATTTGAGATATTTAAGGCATTTACACTGGTAACGACTGATAAAAGCTTGTGTGCTTAGTGATGCTTTCTGACATTAGTAACTAATTTACTCGACTGTACCAATACTGAAATACAGGTATGTAACATTCCAAACATCTCTGTGAGTGCTTTTGTAATGACAGGTTAGTATGTGTGCTTAGTGACCAATGACAAACGTTCATCAAAATAAAAACTTTAAAAAACCCAAAGAAACAAAATAATAAAACTTTATAAGCCTTAAACAATTATGTAAAACTGATTTGAAAGTCCTAGCCTACATAGACTCACTCTTATTTCAGCTAGGTGTAGTAGATTTATGTATGAAGAAGAGAGGAAAAGAAAATCTGTTATGTCTCTAATATTGTGCTGGCTTGTATGCTATTTTTCGTTCTGCAAAATACTCAGTATGTTCTTTAACCTGCTGTAACATGGTTAAGATGTGTATCCCTGAGTCTTGGTACCTTTCTTCAAAGAAGTTAATGTTCTACTCACTCTGTCAGTGTTTCCTTTTCTCTCTACTCTGTACTCAAATCCTCCATCAACCTTAATGCAGAACTATGATTCTTTAATGGCTATGTTATCTCACAGTATCGGACAGGTTTCTCTTGAAGAGGAAGTACTAATGCAAGGATTTCATAGCAGTCATGCTCAAACAATGACTAGGAATGATGATCGATTGAAAACTGTATTGAACTAGGAGACAAATTTTGGATTCTGATTGTGTTCAGCTGTAGACTTATTGCAGAGCCTCATTAAGAGCGAGACAAACCTTTTAATCTATTTATATCCCGATAATAAATATAATGACAGAACAGTTTCACTTTATCCGAACAAAGGCTTTTTGTAAGATGAAATATATTAATGATAGAAATTTCTAGAATCAGTAGTTTGAGGAAAACATTGCATTTCCTTCTTCAACAAATTGTATTTTGAGTGTTAGGTCACATCCATCCAAAAATATAATGAGATACTAGATGTATAGAGGAAAGAACAGTTTGACAAAGAATTTGCTACAAAAAAGCCAAATGAAAGATCTATTGAACAATGGAACAAGAGAATTTCAGTGTATTTCAAATATTGAATGCTTTAAGTGTACAGGATAGTGATGGATTAGCATTGTGAAAGTAAAATACCACATTTGCATGCAAAATAAGTCACTGAGATGGTGTCTGTGAAATACTTCTGTTTGTCACTGACACTCAATGGGGAAGGAAAACAAAAAAAAGGAAAGCAATTACTTGGCAACACAAAATGAAACTATTAAAAGCAGGTGTCCAGATAGAGGGAAAAAACCACTATTTGTCACCACCTATATTAAAAAATCATGCATGGAATACATATAGATACAAGCAGTAGAAAAAATCTAGTAGTGTTAAGCAATATGCTGCCTTTTTTCTGGTTGGATTTTTTTGGGGTTGGTTGTTTTTTGGATGTTTGGGGGTGTTTTGGTTTTGGTTTTGGTTTGGTTTTTTGATGCTGTAGGGAGAAGTTAATAGAAGGTTCTGCAGTTCTTTCTACCAAGGAAAAATCTAAATATTTAATTATTTATTCATGCATATCCTTCTCAAATGGTGGTTTGTGAATTTTGAGGACAACAGAAAAATGTGCTTCCAAGACATTTTAGAAACCATGTGAAGTTTAGAAATGAAATTTTTTAAAATACTCTGTTGTCTTAATGAGGTTTTACCTTGAATTTAAAAGGAAATCAAATTGTAGAAATGTTCAATGACTGGATATTCCATTCCATATTTTTCAGCAGCATATTTTTGCACATTATAGCCTACTTTCCAGGAATACTAACATTTCTCAGTGGTTTCAGCTGCCATCTCATAATCATGAAGACAAAAGTACTCTTAACTATATTTATAGCATTGATTGATGGGCATTAGCAAAGTCAGAAATATTTCTGGTTTCAGAACATCAAAACCCCTCTGAGAACTGACTGACATTTTTCAGCAGGTGGACAGTCAAAATCTATTTAGGAATATCTTTCAATAAACTATGATTTTCTTTGAAGAACAAAACACATAACAGTGTATAGCCGAGACTTGTTTTGCTAATTTCATCACTGCTTTTCATGAAGAGCTAACATAAATGACTTCCAGTTCGTCCAAAATTCAGACATTTGGGCAATTAATTTCTAAACTTGAGAAGAAGTTAATATCAGCCTATTATAAATGGTTGAGAAGACATTTCTTTTCCAGACAACAGATTTTTTTTATCAGCATAAAATCATGTGGTAGAAATTTCAATGAATCAATGATGATCAGCAGAGTAGTTTCCAAAACACTACCCATCTATTAGCAAAACTGAATTGCTAAATCTGATTTACAGTTACTAATTTACTTTTCTTATTATGGTTCTTCAGATGATCTACATCTGAAAAGTGACTTAGCTGTGCAATCCACAGCATGATACTCGAAATGCAAACATCTATACACAGAGAGATTATTTCCTCAAAATTTTAAGATAAATTACATTTGATATGTAGCCACTTTATAATATTTTTTCTTGTCATATTTCTGAAAGCATTTATCTCTATCATAAACTTATAGTAACACTCCGCATTGTAATATTTATCCCTCCAAGGAAAAGTGCATTATTACAGTAGAATATAAAGATTTTTCTTTCCTTTCAGAATTGCTGATGGCCTGTCACAATGATATTTACTTCTATGACTGAATCCTATTCAAATAATTTAATTTTTCTTTCCCAAAAAACAAACAACTATGATGGAGAAGGTAACTACAGTTGTTATTTGACAGAAACTCCAATGCTGTAAGAAAGACAAAGAGGCTTTTTAAGAAGGGTTTTCTAAATAATATGATCTGTCAATTCACTATATGTGGTGCAGACAGATGATCTATCTAGAGCAGAGAAGGTTTTTTCTTTTTAATTATCAATGGTTAATTTTTGAAAACAGATAAATTTCAGTGGATCAAAGTCATATGAATTTGAGTTGAATTCATTAAAGAATTATTGCTAAAAAAGGAAACTTTTCAAATATCTTGGAAATGTTCTTTTGAAGGTATTAAAATATTTCTCATCAGAAATGCAGAAGCATTTATTTTTCATTTAGCATTTTCTGTTTACAAGATGACCTAGATTGTATTAGAAAAAAATAATTTAAAAAATTAACCCAAAGGTTTAATTTTGGGTTTTAAGAAATATTTTAGATTTACCTCTTGCATATCGCTCATACTCACATGGGATATAATTTATCTATGTTAATTTTGTTCTGTTGGCTGGCAGATGGTATTAAAGTAGAAAGAAATAGAAGTTTCCCTTGTGCAAATGTGAATAATTTATTTGCTTTGTGTCTATTTAAGCAGCGGATCCAACCCATGCTTAATAAAATGACTCATATGAACCACTACTAAATTGGAATTTGCATTCAATACAGGGGATTAAAAATATGTTGTCAACTAGAGATCACACATGTAAAGCAAATACTCATTTCCCCTTTACTGGCATCATTACACGTGGGGGTCAAGAAATACTTCCATACTTTTAAGTATTCAACTTCTATATAAGATAGTCTTGCCAGCACACATTATTGTGGCTTTTTTTCAGCTAGCATAAGAATCCTGCTATTTAAAAAAAAAATAAAATTGCACGTATAAAGCCAACTGAAAATCTACACATTGATTTGGTAACCTTTTTGTAGATTTCTGTATGTTATAATTATTGGGACATTGATCTCGCTGTCTTTTGCTAAAGAGTTGTGGCAGACCATGGCTACAGAGAGGTAAGATACACAAAGATGAGAAGGGACGGCAAATGGATGGGCCAAGTTTCTATCCGTTTTCCTTCTTCCTTTTAAACAAACACTTCCAACCATGAAAACCCATGGAATGGAGGGCCTTCCTCTTCCACAAGTGACACTATTTTGTTTCAAATTATAATTAACATTTAAAAAAAAAATAAATCTTGTTTTTCCATTAACCTCAAACAATTTTAAGTATATATTCTTTCCTTTTCTTAAAGGAGTCCACTGAATGCTAATGGTGCTAGATAAAATTAGCGTTTCCATTTAGACCATTTCCTGCAAGTCAGGCTGCAAATTCCGGTAATATCCATAAAGAATAACCAGGGACATTTATGATAATGGTGACAAAAACCTGGAATACCTTTTTTAACATACGGGAACTACTGGAACAGAGAATTCTTGGTTAGCTATTTTTGACATCACAGCGGGAATGTTATGAAAATAAAATTACTGTTCTCTCACTTCAATCTCACTTATTATACTATTTACAATATTATATACACACTATTAAATATAGAGAAAAGGGACTAAAATATTTTTTGGAGACATTTGAATGTATCAAAATGTGCACCTCTGTAAGATGCATATGAATCATTGCTTGAATTGTTAACTTTACTGAAACTTGTTGTATTCTGATGTTTTGAACAAAATGCTTACATTCTCAGGATGGAATAACTGGGTTTACTGAAATCGAAGGGTAATTGCACAGCATTCGAGGATCCTTAAAATTGTTCACAGATCATGAGCTTCATCAAGAAGCAAAATTCTTGGATGCTCATGTAAAACTCTGATTGATGTGGGAATGTAACATTTAAGAGCACAATTTGATTCTCTATTCTGTGACCTCACAATATGAATCGTAAAAGAAAAATAAATGTTCTACACAGTTCATAATGGCCTAAACCAGCAAATATCAGCATTACTTATTTTCCCTATAACCAATTTCAGAACCCATAGACAATAAACTTAAATAAAGAGGAAACACATTTAACTTTACTTACATTTCCACAGCAGTGGAATGGCATTCAGTATGGCATTTCTTGCTATAGCCACGCTCTGTATGTCACTGATTTTGGCATGTGTCAGCATGCCCTTATTATAACTCATGAAATTCTTATTAACCCAGAGATCAACTCACTGGGCTCAAATCTGAGCTCTAATTGCCCTGTACATGCCACTGGTTTCAGTCATCTGCATTATCACATCAAGACTTGAAACAACTGAATATTTTAATGTTATTTGACATAGATGATAAATCAGAAAAACAATTTTTCCACATAGAGAAATAAAAGGTCTCTTTTGAAAATATAAAAAGTATTAGTGAGGAGGAAAAGTGAGGAGGAAAAGGAAGGAATAAAATGTCATGAAGAGATTTTCAGTTATATTATTAAAGGACTAGAAAAAATGAAGCAGCATCAAGGAAAGGTGAGAAGAGCTAGAGAGAGCAAATGTTTAAAGCAAGAGCTTGACAAAATAAAAAGAAGATGTGAGGAAGGTTAAAGGGAACTTAATGCATGACTGTTTCTTAGAGTGTGTGAGGGCATAGCCAGAACAGCTAAAGACTGGGAAACTATCAAAATCAGAAATAATATTAAGAACATAACAAACCTAAAACCCAACTGGAAGCTCTGGTAGTAAAAAGTCATGCATTCTAGAATGCTTTGAATGTCTAAAACTCAAACCTTTGAAAAATCAAGAAAATGAGTAACATTTAGAACGTGAGCTTTCCATTTCTTAGAGAAATACCACAGCATGCTTGAAAGTCCAAACTTTCAGGCTGTGAGACAAAGATCTGCAAATGAGACAATACAAAATGGTCCCATAAAAAAAGGTATGGGAAAAGGATTCCTCCCAGCCCTGACATCTCAGAGCTCTCCTTATTTCACCCAAAACATTCCCATTCCAATAATCTTCCTTACTTTTGTCCTGACCTGAAAGCACTTCTGTACATGCCCTGCCACTCTGCTAAACATCCGTACATGGTATCTGTTTTCTTTCCAGAAGTAGTTCCATTAACTGAGTTGTCTTTCAGAATATATTTTCTTAAACTAGAAATCTATCTTGTCAGAAAGAGATTGAAGCAACATGCCCATAGATAATGCTCAAGTGGCTGTCAAGAGTAAGATCTGAACAGAAAGTGCCTGAGGGAGCCTGAAGAGCTGAAATGGGCTCTTTGAAAACTGGAAACACATGAGAACTGGTTGACATTACATCTCCTCAGTTTTGAAAACCATTAGCTTCCTCTGATTAGGAAGTGACAGTCTAGACCACCTCTAAATTTCGAGTATTTTCAATATTGTTTCTTCAAAAGGCCTTAAGATGATATAAAGGGGTATATTTTAGCTGAGATAAACTGTGACATGGTTTTGATCCACATCTTGATGAAACTAAATCTCATTTGGAAAATTGTTCCACTGAAATTCCTTTGACAGGTCTGCTTCAGCCTCTACAGACTAAGCATAGCAGAATGCATAGAATACACTCTCCAGTCGCTCATACTTGGACTGCATCTAAAAAAGTCCAAGAATAAAAAAAAACATTAAAAAAAAAACAAAACCAGAAAAGGTTCAGAGACTTTACTTTCAGTCAGTTTTTTAGAGCAAGCACCATTTTTGGAAAGAACTAAATAGAGATTTTTCTATGTTCTGCAACACAAAATAGAGAGGAAGACTATGAAGAAGCCACATAACTTTTTTCTTTCTTTTTGGCAGTGAATTCTCTCTTGAAATACCACTGAGGATGGAAGGAAAACTGCAGAGTAAGACATGTAAAAACATTCTTTCTTCTCTACTGCTACCTCTGGAGTTCCCTGTATAATTGCACATATAATAAATGCAAGCCGTTTTAAGAACTGCAGAACTAATGTACTCCCTGTACCTACCCACCACACAACTCCCCATCCTATGAACCTCATTTTTCTTAAACATCACCTGTATGAGCTGCAAATCCTTTGCTTGTCTCTAACCTGGTTCTAGGACAAGAACCCAAACCTCTCCATCCGCAACCACAACACCACTGCTAGAAACCCCACATCCTTGGCATATTACAACCATGACCTGACCACGTGTTGTGGTTTAGCCCCAGCCTGCAGCTAAGGACCAAGCATTTGCTCCCTCACTTCTTCCTCCCTCCCCAGTGGGATGGGAAGGAGAATAAGAAGGTAAAACTTGTGGGTTGGGATAAGGAGAGTTTAATAGGACAGAGATGGAAAAAGAAAATAACGACAGTGCTAATAGAATATACAAAGTGGGTGATACACAATGAAATTTGGTCATTGCCTAGAAACCAACATCCAACTTGTCCATGCGCAGCAATCCCTCCTCCCCGGCCAGATCCTCCCTGTTATATAGAGTGTGATGTAATAAAGTATAGAATGTCCCTTTGGCTATTTTGAATCAGCTGTCCTAACTGTGCCCCCTCCAATCTTCTTGTTAAAATTAACTCTATCCCAGCCAGAAAACAGGTCACCATGAACCAAGATATGTCAGAAGCTGAGAGTGGTCTGAAGCTTAATATATATAAATGGGTAAAATAACAGAAGCAAATCCTAATGCTACCGCCTGATTTTCTTATTAAAGCATGTTAGTATCATTAGCTAGGCACTGCTTTGCAGAAAGCACTTAGAAATTTAAGGATCTTTAACTTTTCTATCAAACATGGATGCAACTACCCTTCTGCTACACAAATTATCAGGGAGGTAGACAGCAGAATTAAGCCCTTTTTTGGGGGGAAAGTGACAGAAGAGTGGCATTGAAAATGTAGATATTCCCAAAAAGGGGAAAAAGAATAACTAAAGTGAAAATAATCTTTGTGGAGAAATTTAGTATAAGGAATGACTATGGAAATTAAATGCTGCTCAAATGAAAAAGTGTAAATATCCCTTTTATTATTGCAGTAGTAAGACTATTCACTTAAAAATCATAAGAAAGACAGGAAATGAAAAATCTATGGCTGCGACAGTGGCATTATTTGGCCTTAATGAAGTATAGTACAATGTGTGAAATCACATTTAATCAGAAAAACAATTGTAAAAAGGGGTACATGGGTATGGAGGAACAATACCGTAATTTGAGTTAAAAGCATTTCAGAAATAAATTTTGACATCACTAGCATTAACTTCCATTTGAACATCTGTGAAAACAAAATACTTGAACAAAGCATGTGTTTTTCTATGAAGTCCTAGGCTGGAATTGTGTGGAGCTAGAATATCTGGAATGTGCAGAAGCAGCAGCTTGGATCTGGAAGTGGTGTAACAGCCCTGGGGCAACCTCAGATGCAGTGAGCCTTACTGGAACAGTGAGTATGCAGCAGGGTGCTACTGAAACCCTGAGCATCCCTCGCTGGGACTCTGGGTGCCTCTTCTGGTCACAGCTGCTGCTGGACCTGAGATGGCTTCATAGAAGAATGATACTCTGCTGCCTTCGCACTAACATAAAGACTATGAAATGACTTTGTCTTTCCTTAACTCCACACTGCACAAATGCTTTCTTTTGCTCCAAGCTTTATATGTGTTTTGAGATTGGATTCATAGTGAATTATATTTACATTAATAAACCTATTAGCCTGAGACAGCTATGCTCAGAGCCCACTCTGTGTTCCTGAAGCCATGGCATGGCATAATCTTAAAGCAAACATAATCCAGTCACTAATAATAAAGAATTCTAATTGTCCCCATTGTTCCCTTTGAAAGGCCATCCAGAACCTCTCGCATCTGAGTGACAGAATGCTGATTTCTATCTAATATTTAATCTAATATTCACTGTCATAGTAGTGAGTTTTATTATATTCTTATTCTGGTGCTCAAGATCTCCCCCCAGGCTTAAGAAAGTATTTGAACAATACGTGTCTATTATATACTACTTAAAGGATCTTTAAATACACTATTTTCTGCCCTGCCTTTTTATTTCTCATTAGGTATAGATCTTAAACTTCAGATGGGAGATCTACCTATTTTGTGTTTTCTAGAAGATCAAATATCAAGGGAAAAAAATATCTTTTTGATTTGCCAGAATCTACCTGCCTTCTATTCCATCCCAATTTTTAGTTAACTTCAATCTCTTAATAATTATTTTCTTTAAAAATAATATCATAAAGCATTGCTTACCAGTGAGTTCAGACTAGAAGGTCTAACAAATTAGTTGACCTTTTCAAACCGTTTTTCCCATTCATTTCAGAGGAAATTCTATCCTTACCAATCCACCAGTTACATTTTTTTTCCAGTCTGAAAGTGTTATACGTTTTGGCTATTTGGCCTTATTTTCACATTTAGTTCAGTCACTGATCAGATACAGATCATAGAGCATCCTAAATTAATCACGCGAAGCTCAATAATTTTTGCTATCTATTGTGATAGTAATACTTTATTCCTTCATATCCCAGTTCCCTTGAGAGCCTTTTCCATTCTCAAATGTCAAATATAATAATTGTCAGTGAACACTAAAGCAAATTATGCTTTCAATTTGTTTCTACTGCATCCTATCTGCAAAGTAATTATAACCTTTTATTAATGTCTTTCTTTTTTATTTAGTTCAATTTCTTTTGGTTTTGCTTTTATTTTAATATATAGAATCATAGAATCACAAGGTTGGAAAAGACCTTTGAGAACATTGAGTCCAACCATAGATAAGCATATATATAGGTAAAAAGAATCTTAGCTTTTGGCAATTTTTCAAATGTTTATTACATCCATCTCTATTTTTCTATGAGCATATATGTGGAAAAAAAAATAATGTTTTCAACAGTTAGGGATAAGACTAGGATAGCAAGTTTCTGTCAGTACACATGTGCAAACTATTTAAACAGCAAACACAAATTCTGAAAACATAAATAGTAATTATTTCCACTGTATTAAAAAAAATACTGCAAATGTAACTAGAACTTGACATCATTAAAAGAGGAAGGAAGTTGCAGTCTTTTTACTCTGCTACATCATCTCCCTTTTGATCAGGCTCGGTTTATTATTTGATTTCTGGGTAAAATTCATGAAGAGTATTCCCAGTGTTTTTGTAGGGCAGAGTATCCCTGCTCACACAACTAACAAGCTGATGTCAGAATTCCTTTCTGATATCTTCCTTGGCTCGATGTATTTATAGATAGATACTTCACCCTATTAGAAAACTACCCCCTTTAGTGCCAGAAAAGATGGATCTTACAAGCCATCAGGTAACTCTGAGTGAAACAGACTCCTTGTGCAAGACCCCTTGTGTATTTTTAATTCTTATCACAGGTAAAGTAGGTTCCTACTAGCTTGGGTGGTTCCTTGCTGCTTGATCAATTTTCATCTCATTATGCCCAGCATTAGCTTGCAGGATTAGCTGATAGTCAATGGTGTACGAGGCTTGACATAGAAGAGAAAAAAAACCTATTAAATTTGATCCTACAGTTATCCCCAGAGAACGACAACAAAGTAATTTACCCCCTTATTAAGGAGGTTATTGAGGGCAAAGCTATCTGCATTTAACTACTGTCTGCCTCTTTTGTGCATGGATATTACCTATTAGTGCACAATGTTTTAATGCATTATTAGCCTAAAACCAATATTTGTGGACCTATTATATTGGCAGTTTAGTTTTCATAACTGTGTTCCTGTGAGAAAGAGTGTTGAGAGAAATATGAAGATTAAATTATTAAGATATTATTAATTTTCCTGATTCTAAGGCATGATTCTTTTATGCTGCTTATCCCAGCTAATGAAAGTCAGATTAAATTAGTTTTGGGGATTTGACACAAAAGGACTTTCCAGCTTTCAGAAAGGATTGTAAAAAAAAATTTTCTGAAAGCAAAACCTCACTAGCTATTATTTGAAAATGTAAGACAGGAGAAAGACGTACCAAAGTGGTTAAGCACATAGAAAGGTATTTTAAATCTCAACTGAATTTTATTTTTACACACCATATTTTTAACAGCAATTATTACAGATGTTTCTCTGTCTGAAGATTTCAAAATCTGGCTACAGAATGAGAAGATAAGGCAAAATTTAGGTATGTCAAAATAATATGAACCTTTTCTTTTTGGGTCCCCATCCAGAACAGATTGAAGTAAAACCCCAAGACTTTTGGGTCAAACACTTTTAGCTCTGTGGGTATCAAAACCTTAATCCAAATTTTATAGTTCAATTTAATTCTCAGTAATGAATGTGGGCATTTTTAATTCAATTGTGATTTGGTTTATGTATTCAAGGTTATGAATATTTCTTCATTACCTTTAAAAAAATTAAAAGTACCATTTAAATATACTCGTATCTTGATGGGGTTTATTACTTGACCTCAACTCTATATTCCAACATGAAAAAGTAGGGTACTTTTATATTTTAATTAACATGCTAATGAAATTTTTTTTCTCTTTCACCCCTATATACAAGTATCCTCATACATTTGTATGTATGCACAGCAATTTGCTACCAAACTGCAATCAGTTGTGTCTACTGGGGAAAAAAAGAACTTTAAAAAGTCAATTCATCAAACTCTCTACTCTCCAATGCCACTGTTAATTTCAAAAGTCCCAAGGTGCAGGGATGAGGCATTTGGAAAAACACGCTACAACATTTTAGGACTGCCAGTATGGTCTACTGGACATCTTGTTTATATTAAATACTAAAAAGTGCTAGGACCCAGGCCAGAGCACTGGAACTCAGTCATCTATGCAGCTACATAATTACAGGCATATCTGAAAGTGAGTTGAGAGTCAGTTATGACTCCCCCAAACGCTTTGCAGGCACTATTTTCAGGGCAGGAAAGACTACTTCCACTCAGCATTTAGGATGCAACTATTCTGTTTAAGTGGATAACATGATTTTACTGTAGCAAAGTCGTTATATGAATTGGGCCTGAGACCAGAAAATGGGTTCTTGTATTGTTTTCATCCTGTGGTAGATGCAGTTTCTGAGCCCACTGGGAAATGTCAGGGTGGTGACATATTTGTTTGTGTGTCTTTGACAAGGAATAATCAAAATGCTAAATCACTGTTTTCTGACAAATGTTTTTTAAATAAAAGAAAAAAAACCCACAATATTTTATTTTTTTGGAAAATGCATGTAGGACTTGAACTTAAACAGTGGTCCTTTTTATTTTAAATAATTTGAAATAAGATTAAAAGGCATATGGTAACTGGAATTTTCAAGGCGATATGTATGATATGAGTGTCAAACAGTATTTTGCTGTCGCAAAAAAATCGCACAAAACCAAAATTATTTATAGTTCTTTCAAGCTACGTGGTTAAAAGGGCTCTGCAGGCTACCTTCTAGAAAGATTCACACCAAAGCCTGTCCTGACTGTAGTTGACATAATTTTTAAATGATTAAAATTATTTGAGAGATTTAAAAAAGGAATATCACTGTATCCTAATATTTAGGAGCACATATGCACAAAATCTCACAGAATGAAATTTAGAATTAATATATTACGAATAAAATCACTTACACATAAGCTAATGCTGCTTGACTAGGCAATCAAGATGGCTTCCATTTCATCTTCTTCTTAAAATAAAAAGGCTGCTTAAGGTCATTACTAAGGAGAGGACAGAAAGTTGAATGGAAAATGCAGAAGAAATCTTGCTAAGTCCACTTTGGAAAAATTAACTGAAGGAATGGTGGAGTTGGGAAAGTGTTCTGCAACAATGGGCATCATGGCAATGAATAAAGTCAAAAGACCGGAAGCAGCATAAGGTAATTTTAACTCTAATGAAATTATTCTGTTTTACCATATATGCACACTCTGTTATTATTATTTAATTATTAGAGATAAGTTGATAAAGCAGTGTCTCCATACTATTTTGAGCAGGACAAGTTACAACCTTTCACTCACATTTTTGCGCCCGTGGAAAAAAGAAAAGCTTGTTCTGTTTCCACTTTGATTTCTGCTGAACTCCCTTTGATGATAGATTATACCACCTTGGTGGCCATCACTAGTAAATGACTTTACAACTATGCTCAACAAAGGACTGTCAGGAGTCTTGCTAGGGGATACGGATTTTCAAGATAAAAATCCAATGAGTAGGATCAGCTGCAAGACCCCAAACCATCACATTACCTTAAAATATTTAATGCAGATAATAAAACACAATCATTTATTTCTTACACACCTCATACAACAGTCAAATCTCCACATGAGCAGCTTTCTGCACACGATTTCTGCAACATCATTACCCGCTGATGATCCTAAATACCTTTGCAAATATAGTGAAGGGCATTTAACAATGCTTTTTTGTAGCAATTAATTTCAAAACACTGCTGGGCAGGTAAAGCTACAGATATATAATGTTTAGGAATCAGTGGAATTTAAACAATGTCTATACTGTTGGAACAAAAAGGACATTTGATTTTCTGCTACTGTTACATATTCTTATTAGTTATCCATATAAATTACAGATCAGGACCTAGCAGTGCATGCACATGCACTTCAAGAAAAAGATTTCACTATAAACTCTTCTAAATTTTCTCTTTCCTGGTCTATAGATGCTTTAAAAAATTAATAAATTGCACTGCACCAAATATGCTGTGCACTGTTAGTCCCGAACAGCAGCTACCCAGGTCCTAGCAGTATTGAGAGACAATTTATAAACCCCCCTGATGTCGCTCATTTCATCTCCACAAAGTGATCTTTACTATTATTTAATAATATTTAAAATAATTACTTTATGATAGACTGCATTTCAGAACAAATAAAATTCGGTTGTTTTGTTGGGCTTTTTAAAACTTTGTATTGTTTTATTTATAAAAAAAATGCTTTAAGGGAAAAATAACACTATGCTCATTTGCGTGATTTTTTTTAACTATGTAGAACTTAATTTTAAAATTAAAACTTGTATGTTTTAGACTTCATCTTTTACTATTTACTTATTTCTCCACTTTAGTGAACATGTACAGAAAACTTTGGATTTCTTACATTTATAAATGTAGCCTCACTTCGTAATGAATTTTTTGGGGGAGGTGTATGTAACATTCAAAAAACTCAACAACCTGGAAAGATCACTTGAAGAAAAAATCTGGGACTGTTTACTTTAACTTGACCTATACATTCTGTAATGGCTCATAAAAAAATCAAAGTCCCTGCCTGACACTATTAAACAGCACTGTACTCAATTGACCTTAAAAATGTCTGACTAGTCTAAACTCTGGGGAAAATGTACTTCTCAAGTATTTCACTACAGGAGGAAAGTCATTTATAAAAAGTAACATATTTTACATTTTGTGTGATAAGAATTTTGTGGTGATTTTATTTGACTATTTAGAACAAACTGGAGTCGACCAGTGTTTCGGATATGTATGAGTCAGTAAGTAGGCAGGATATACAGATATTTGCTTTTAATCTAGACTTAATGATTTCTGAGAATACTTGATTTTAAAACAACTTTTTGAACACCTACTTGAGGTCTTGGGAAGGTTCTGCTCTGATATGGGGTGTCTCCACAGAGTGCCCAAACACTGCCCCTTCCGTGCCTAAAATACATAAATAAAATACAGTACAATTACTTTGGAAAATAAAACCACATTGAAATGTATGACCACAAATTGACATTTTTAGGAAAAAAATATCCGACTGACTACTTTATTAATGATTCTCAATGTTTTTTCATATTTATGTTTGCATTTCTATATCAAAATCTGGACCAACATCATGTGTAAACTTAGACTTCCGTTTATCAGTAGGTGATACAAATCTGAAGACATTTATAGATCTACGGTTTTCAGCACTGACTTGCATGAATGCTCATCCAAACACTTTGGAGTTGGAGCATTTTACAGATAAGGAAGAGTTCCCTTCCATCAGACCTTTCTCATTGCAAACTTTTGTTCTCAAATAAAGAGATTTATTTGGAATGTCCTTTAGGTTTAGTTTTGATAGTGGATACAAGTGTATCTCCTGCTGGGCCCTCCAAAGCAAAGAATACGAGTAACTATTTACTAAAATTGAATTGTTTCTCTATTGCATTTGGGTTTCCATAACTAGATCCAAGTTGCATATGGTAATTCTAAATTTTTAATTACATGACCAATATTTTTCATTTAAAAACATTTCAATGAAAAAAAATTAAGTGTTCTGAGAAATACTCCTTGACGTTATGTGAAAATAGAGAAATATTTTTTAAGAGCAATTAATTTTTAAGGACAATGAGAAAAACAAACAAAAAAGATCTGATCACAGCAAGTTGCTTAAACAATTGAAAACTCAAGAAAATGACACGTATTGAACAGTAGCAATAAAGCAATATTTCTCTTAACTCTTAGATACAAGGACTGAATATGTAACAGTCATTTATAGCACTCTACATTTACTAGAAAGCAATAATATATTGTTAGGCATTCAAAAGCTACTCTCTTTTTTTTCTGAACCTTATTCTCATGTGTATTTTTGTTTACTGATTTGTCCAATGCCATAATTTTTGTTTTCCACATATAAATTTACTCTAGATTTTTTCTTTTTTAAAATAAATAATATCCATGTGCCTGTAAGCTTTTGCTTTCCCTCTCTGAAGATGGCGTATTTTACATTGTGTAATGAAAATAGCCTAGAACTATTGTGTGAAAGACTTTCCAAAAGAGAACAAACACTAAAGATGAAAGAACTGAATAAAACCACATGTGAAACAGGTAATGCATTTACCTTCTATCACTACAAATAAGATAAAGCAAACTGTTGGGGATAACTATATTTGATTACTAAATATTCTACAATTAATAGCTGTGTTTTAACAACAGAAATTTTCTTCTGCTCTGCGCACTGAATTCTAAGCAAACTTAAAAATATACCAACAATATCTCACAGTAGCTCAAAAAACAGACATCGCTCTAATTCTTACAATATTTTAAATACAAGAAAGCTTTTTCAATTATTTAACTATATTATTTAAATATTTCACAAATATTTTCAGAAATTTGGACTCTTCATTTCAATGGATATTTGGATATTTTTTGCAGTTAAATGATAACATTTGGTAAGTGGATTTTACCAGGATTTGAAAGCAGAACAAGGCTATAGAATGTGCAACTGATAATACTATTTTACAGTGTTAAACAGAAAATGTCCTGAGCAAAAATATCTAATTAAAGCATAAACTAAATTGCTATTAGAACAACATTGTTAGTCATCTTCTAAACTCCATTTTTATTAAAAAAGAAGAAAATCAACATAAAAAACAACCCAGGAAAAAACCCCACCCTTCATTGTAAAATAAAAAACCCAACTGGTATGGAGCATGCAAGAGAAGGAGGGGTTTCTCAGAGTAATGAAGTCCTACGTTTTTATCTCGAAAAATTGATAAGCTTTATAAATATCTTGGCAAAGCACACACACAAAAAAAAAAAGATCACAACTGCTGCTTTGATAATCTCACAAGAAAACAACCAAATTTTGCTGAGTGTTTCAGAGAGGTGTTTCAGAGGTGCTGCACAGGATCTGCTTTTTGAACCTGATGCTGCCTTGAAATTCCACTACCTTTAAGAGAGAGGAATAGCATGTCTGTACAACGAGGCTTTCTGCCACTCAAAATAAATCTCAGTCCCATCTATAATGCCATGGAAGAAATTCTATGGGAGCTGAATACCAGAAATCAAAGAGCGTGCTTCCAGGTCACATTCCCCTTTTCATCAGTAAAATTAAATACTTTTAAGGCCAAGGGCTTTTTGTATTTTTGAAGATGGCAATAGGACATGAATATGTAAATAGCTGGGCAACATGCAGAATTGTCACTCTTTACTTTTGAGAAGACCACAGCTGTAATGTTTGGAAGAGCAGAATTAATGCAAAGTTGTACCAAACAACACTGTAATATGGGTCAGATATTGAATCAACCAGAAGTGGCATAGATAATATTAGGTAAAGACTGATAACAAAAGATAAATGGTGGTTCTAAGCCAGCATTAGTATTTAATTACATTCAGCAGGATTTGTTTAAAATTGAGAAGTTGTTTCTCCTCTAACATAACAGAAATTTGGAAAGAAATCTAAGTTGCCCAAGTTAACGGAAAATCCAGGCAGGCAGAGTTAAAGATAAACTGACATAATTACATTAAATTAAAACTCAAATCAAACCAAAAATGTTCCTTTTTCTTTTCTAAGATATAATCCCACATATGCTAAGTGTAACAGTTCTTGTGGTAAATGCTTTATCCTCAGAAAATGTGCTATCAGCAAGTTCAAAAATATTTGCCATCCCTTTTATTCTATTCTAGAAGAAAAACTGCCACTTATAATTATCTTGGTTTTGGTAAGAAAAGTGTAAAAAATCAGACAGCCATAATTTACTGATGTGTTTCCAGCAGTTAAACAACAGGATTAAGAAAAATGGAAAATAAATTACATGGATCAGCATTACTTAAAAATACAGAAAAAAAAACCAAGCACATTTATAGAAAGGTATTCTTTATTTTTAAATTTATTTTATGTAAACCTGTAATGCTTTGATGGGAAGTTAGATCATGTAGATCAGTACTGCTTAAGAAACTATACCTTTCTATGAATAATAAAATATAACAATATAAAACAGGATTCAAATTGAAGAGCTGATTTTTTTATTAAAAAAATATAGTTTAGGTATTTAATAATTTCCAGTGTTAAAAAAATTACTTATACAGAAATAAGACAATGATCTGTTAATTGTATCCCTGGACTAACAGAATCATACCCAAGACCTACTTTGAGATGAGTGAAATTCTAGAGAGAGGTGAATGAATACCAAAAAAAGGATAAAAAGAAAAGTCTTGAACCTTCAAGCCCTTTCAAGTACAGCTCAAAAGGAAGTAGTTAGGGAACTGAATTCAAAGGAACATGAGTTAGAATGGATAGCTATAAAAAGTGAACCTTTCAGAGGAAATAAAACAGCAAGGGCATGGAGTATGTGCAAAGGATGTAAAATCAAAAATCTAAGTGTAACTGAATAAAATTACTCCTACCTCCAGCTTCCAGTGGAAGAGAATGAGTTAAGTAAAGACTTCACTAAGAAAGAAGTATCTGTGAAGGCAAACTACTGGTCAAAGAATACCAGGCGCTATAGAGATTGTTAGAGAAAACTCAGTAAGTAGCATGCATCAGGCAAAAAGTCCAGTTGTATACTTATTGAGAAACCTCTTTATACGTAGCACACTTATAAACACCAGACCTTTGAAACATATGTGTTTAACACAGAGAAAATCAAAGCGACCCTTTCTCAAAAAGGGAAACTAGTCACACATTCCTGCTGAAACTGGATATTTAGAATTCAGAGAGACCAGTATAAATTACTGATTTCTCCTCAATTTGCTGGTTACTGAAATTCAGCCTTTGGGAAATTACAAGTTTCGGTGGAGGTACAATGTTGGTATTTGGTACCAGATTATATTTGATTATGTGTGTGCTCACTGAGGAAATTTTATCATTTATTTAACCAGCAAATGATCCTTTCTTAATTTGTGAGTTAGCTCACAAAATAACACTGGTGACTTTCAGTGACTTAATAACTAACATGAAAAGACCAGCACATGAACATATTGACTGGTAGAGCTAATTTTTTTCTTTTTATTTTTTTCCAAGAAGAATGTAATCTAAAAAGTTGATGAGCCAAGAATAAAAAAACTAATCAATTATTCTGCCATATGAGGCATATATTATCATTATCCCACTCCTACACATCATTCTTGTAAAGGAAATAACCACAAATGTACTGAGAATGGAATTGTATAGCATCTTGATGTGTACAAATTATATGGCATCGCAGCGTCACAGACATAGCTGAAACTTGTTACCTTGATCTTTCTCTAGGTTTTTCAGAAATGTCAAGTAACGATATGAAGAAGTACTAAGATTATGCAAGTATTAGAATGTAATGCCAATTCTTCCTCTAAGTTACAGAGTTTAAAGAATGTTCATCATTTTTGAAATTTGCAATTTTACTTGTTGCATGCTCATTAAGTTAAAGCATTCACAGGTTTCACAGATGAATAATTAATCAAGATTGCTTTATCATTGAAGAGACCTTGAAAAGATAGACTGTGCATTAAAAGTTTAATTACAAAAAAAACCAACCTTAAACATTTAACCATATGTACATAGCAAAAATTTAAATGTGCATTTGTGAGATTAGCTAGAGGTTGTTCAGCACTAACTTCTTGGAAGAGCTGATCATTGCTAGACTGAAAATAACTCCAAAAGTATAGAATTATAGAATGTTTTGGCTTGGAAGAGACTTAAAGATCATCTAGTTCCAACCCCCCTAACATGAGCAGGGACACCTTTCACTAGGTCAGGTTGCCCAAAGCCCCATCCAACTTGGCCTTGAACACCTCTCTGGAGAACCTGTTCCAGTGCCTCACTCCCTTCACAGTGAAGAATTTCTTCTTTATATCAAACCAAGAAATATTTAACTAGACAGATCAGTGAACATAATAAGACCACAGTTATCATTATTTATCTTGGGCTGATGAAAAACCCAAAGGAATCAGAATGCAGCTTCTGCACAGCATGTTGCTCATGCAGCTTTTCAAGGCTTAATTTTAATAAATGGCTTGAAACGTAATTTAGCCAGGTACTTGTATTAAAAAAGCATGATGAAATTGGATTGTTGCTATTACGGTGTACATAACTAAAATGAATGTAGGTTATTTTATGAAAACGTGATTGGCATGGTTGCTGGGATTTCAATCTTGTATAGTTCCTCAGCAGCAAAAATGACTAATCTTAGATAGTGAAGGTTTCAGGTATGATACTAATGTGGAGGCATATTAAAGGTAGGAAACTGTAGTAGGGCAGCTGGTTTCTTGTAAACTAAAGCATAAACACTGAAGTCTTTAGAGGTAACGTACTAATAAAAAGAAAATTCTAAAATTAATTATTTAAATTCATTACTTAAAGCCCTTGAACCAAACTAATGTTTGATGTATATTTTCTGCATAGCAACCTTACTAAAGAAGACTTGTCCTAAGCTTTTCATTTAGGAAAGAAGAATGAGTTCCCCAATAAATCAAAATCCAGTATCCTCATTGTGATAAATTTTGATCAAAGTAAATTACAACTCCAGGAAATACTTGCAAAGTTGCAATAGTCTGCACTTATCTTCTTAAATATCGCCTTAACTTACTACAGAGTACAAACATTTAAAACATTGCTTTCTAATAGTGGGCAGTTAAGACAATTCTTCTTGTGCAATACAAATGAAACTGTCTTATGCCTATGTGTTCAGTTGTTCACACACATACTTCCTTGAAGGTTCGCCTTCAAAATCTAAGTTTGGCCACCACATCATTTACTCTGCTGAAAAAAAGTGAAACTGTTTTTGAATAAAATTTATACTGAGCATAGGAGTAACACAATTCAGTTAATAATAGAAAATGGCTGTTCTAAGTACTTCTGGGATGAAAAGTCAATATAATTAAATGAAACTGCTGAGAAGTCACATTGAAATTGAACATGAAAAAAATTCAAATTTCAAAAATTGAAAAACATAAAGGGTTTACAAAGAGCAAGATTTAAAAAAAAAGTAACATATTTTACTTTTTTCCTCTATGATGTGTGACAGATGGAGATACACGTGAAAATAAAAATGATTAAGTACAACCATTTTCTGCTTGAATTGATACAGTCTCCTTGAAAAATTATACCAGATAGATATATGAATAGATTTAAAGCTTACATTTAGATTTCACAGTAAACAATTCCTAAAAAGCAAAAAACCATGATCTCTTTCTAGACACTAAATTATTAGAATCTGGATTTACATTTTTCTTAAAATGGTGTAAATTATTCTGGGTTCACAGTAGTGGAACACAGAACAAAAATTGTCCTTGTCTACTTACAAAAACCCAGAATTTTAATGGGATTATTTTTGTATTTAATAGATCAAAAAGACTGTATTTTCACTTTGTTGTAGAAGATAACCCTAGGATTTGGAACAGTCAGGCTTATGCTCTAATGAATAGTTAATCAGTTACAAAACAGAATTATCATCTCCTTAATGAAAAAATTAATGAATCAATGAATGAGAGGGCTATCAAACAACAGTCAATAGCTTCATAACCAGCGAGCTCACCTGGGATGTAAAAAGAATGGGACATGAAGTCGGATATCCCAAGTATGAAATTCAGGCTTTAACTTCAAGACTAATTAAATTAACCTTCTAATTTAAGCTTGATTTTTACCAAAGCCAAGTGGCATGCATTTTTAAAGACTACTATGGAAAAATGTTAGAATCTGAACCAGTAATAATTTCCCATTTCAAAGCATTCTGAAAATTCTGTAAGGTACTGCTGCCGAGTTACAAAACCTATTCAGGAATGTCTATCTGCTCTCCTTCAAAAAATCTCTTAAAAAATATAAATTAATGATTAGCTTTTGATAAAAGAAAAGTGTGTTTGCCCTTCAGTTAAAATATTCCATAAATGAAAGGTTTGATTTTGATGAGTCATAAGCTCAGAGGAATTTACCAGGAGTTTCTCCATTAGGCCTAGACATCTCATTAGTTACCTAAGAGTACAGATAATTTATATTCAGTGTTTTATTTCTATTTATAAATCAATAGCCAAAAAAAAGAGATAAATTGGCATCTCTACAGGTTAGTTAACTACTGATACTGGACTGAGACTAGAGCAACAATGCATACAACCTCAACACCTTGAAGTCAGCAGTTTACACATCTGAATTTTACCTAAATTGGGAAAGCTTGTTTGGAAATCTCACTCTAATATATTAAAGAAATCTAATAAGTTGCTATTACCATTAAAAATCATCCATAGGATGTCTTACACAGGTTTTACTGGCTGGTTCTTTATGTCATATGCAAATGTGCATTTATTTAGGTTCTCTACTTTGCCATAACTGCAACATACTGAAAAATTGCTATGATTATGTGATAATTACTGCTGCATTCTCACTATTCCATTAATTGTTTTTATTTGTGCAGAAGGAAGTCGCAAAGCAGCAGGGCAATTATCCAGACTTTTGAAATAGCTCTAGTATAGTATTTTTACTGTATGGGAATGAGCATGCCATTATCAAAGAAGTATTTGGGTATGTGCATTTTTGCACCCTGTAGAGGGCACTAATACACATTGTAAAAGTCCCTCATATGGAAGTATATAGTATGTATTTAAAATGCCACTGTAAAAATGCCTTCAAATACTTTTGAATACATGAAAAAATGAAAATACAAGAAGAATCCTCACATGTATTTCTACAAAACTGAAACGGAGCTATGACGATATAATGCATATTAGAGCCTATTAGACCAAAATGAAACAGAAATGTTAGTATCTCCAATTACTGAAAGTAGTATTTTTTCCAGAAATAAAATGAAGCCATAATATTGTTCCTTACGAGGTTGTTAAAAAGTTTCTATTTGATATTACTACTAGTTACATTGATTATCATCTATTACAACTGACTTAATGTTCTGGTTTTCTCTCCAGCAGTAAATGACACAGATGAATACAGCAGATTTGAACCTGGAATTACAGTAATGCAAAAGGGCAAGTGACTTAACTTACAAGTCTTTATTGCAGTTTTAAGTGGAGATTCTGCAGCTGCAGCAGAGAGTGAATGTACAATGGTAATTTTGTCACTTAATATTCTCACCTTTAAGTCAGCATAGCAATGAAGCAAGTCTTTTAATTTAGAAAAAAAAATGGAAGTAGGTGCATTTTGAATTAGTTAACTGTAATGACTGTTAACCACAACAGTCATGTCAGCAAATGCATGCTTATGTGTGACCTGTAGTAGTCGCAGGAATAAGAGTATTACCTTCAGGAAAGGAGAAGATCCTAAACACACTGTAATATGCAATCGTTGTCCAAAATACACATCTTTTGCCAAAGATTCAGATGTTTTTGCAGGCAAGAACCACAAGAGAGTTGCCACATACCTTGCAGAGGCTGTGGGAAGAGGGTTTATGGTAGTAATTTACCGCTAGATTTACAACTCCATTTTCAAGATGGGACTGAACTGGTCACAGAGTAATTTATCAGTGCATGTCTCAATACTCCCCTCCGTGTCACCAAGGAGCAGTATTAGTACTCAGATTACAACCACAATTCAGATTACCTGGCAAACCTTGTAACAGCCCTGCTCTGCTGTGAGTCTCGTGGTATAACCCTAGTCTAGTCTTTGCTCTTTTACTGCTTGTGAGTCCAGAGAGACTCAAAAATCACACTTTTGTCACTGCCTCAATGCACCTAGCATAAATTCTCAGTAAGACTTTCAAGGCTTAAGCACTTTTCATTGCCTTGATACATACACAAGGCATGTCTGGCTAAAATTCCAGATCAATTCTTTTGCTCTATGACTTTTAACTTGAAATTACAGAAAGAATATATTTCCTATGTCCAGCTATCGACAAAAGACCTTACTAGGTTCAGAGATTGGTTAAGAGACAAAAAAGAACAGATCAACTCTAATAACTATTTCTTTAGCATAATTTCTTTACTATTTCAGTAAACAAAACTATTGTGAGGCTTATCAATCCAGCCTTTCATCTTTTGCTGAACTGAATCTCACTTGGAAAGAGCCCTATTCTTATATTCTTAAACCTTCCAAAGGAATTTACTTCTTTTAGATTCAATCTTCTCATCCTTTAGTCTCCCTCTCCCTTCAAGACATCTTAGCACTGTAGGTTTTTTCAGTGGAATACTTCATCTGCTCCTTTCCTTGTTTTGTATTCAAAGTTCCTTTTAATAACTGTACTATTTTTTCACATTAATGCTTTGCCAAAATGAAATTCTTTGTTAGTTTTGCTGTCACGAAAAAAAGAAAAAAAGGGTATTTTCATTAAAACTTCAAATTCAGAAACTCTAATTGGTCTTTTGCTTTCATCCTAAATCTAAATATAAACTGGGGAGGCATGGCCAAGAATGACAGTGAGAAGAAAAAAAATTGCAACTATAAAAAGCTTGAAAACAGTCCTGACAACTAAAACATGAAACAAACTTGTTGATAAATACTCTTTCTGCACAGT
Organism: Laterallus jamaicensis coturniculus; assembly: GCA_022605575.1. Taxonomy (NCBI): domain Eukaryota; kingdom Metazoa; phylum Chordata; class Aves; order Gruiformes; family Rallidae; genus Laterallus; species Laterallus jamaicensis. Next base: position 67,178,106 of record JAKCOX010000004.1, read on the forward strand.
ATGCTTAATCTATTGTGTTTTCGCTGCTTAATAGTGAGAGTGTTAAAAACAGATTAAAAATGTAGTCCATCATTTGGTAATGCTGCTAAAATAAAAATAGGAAAAAATAATACAGCTGATTTGCTTGATATGAAAAGAAATTTTTTTAAAAAAAGTATTTCCCTTCGATGTTTAATGAGAAAAGTCTTTCACATGTAACTACCGACCCCACCTCATGCTTTTGATGATAAACTGAGAGAGGAATTTTTCAGGTAAATCTAGCAGTCGGCTACCACCAGTATTTTTCTTTGTTGATTCTGGCTACATCTTGTGTCTTAGCACGATATCCAGGTACTTTGAAAGCTTTACGTGCTGCTGTAGCTAGACCTCTGACCACCATAACATACTTGCTTTGCAGAAAGCGATGCAGAAAAAGGACATGAAAGAGCACTATTCCTAGTTACACCGTAAGTGGTGTAACCTGTAGCACTTGCTGTCACTTCTATCACACTTTATGCATCAGATTGGTTTAGAACGACGATGACTTAAGGGCAAAGTCTCCACTTGAGCTAAATGACATTTTGGCATTTGCAAAGGAATATGCTGCCTGGAAGAACTGGAAGGGGTGTGTGTGTGTGGGGGTGTGTGTGTGTGTGTGTGTGTGTGTGTGTAGACACTTAGATCTGTGGTCTGGCAGTCTTTTTCTAGCATGCTCACAAAAGATTTCAAATGTTTAAATGTGCTAAAGAACAGTTAACATAAAACAGGCTAATGCTTTCTAAGTAGGAACAGCTAGATGAACATACCTCACTCACCCATTACTGACATTAGTGTTGACAGGTTCAATACAAGTGCTTTTCATATATCAAAAGATCAAAATTTATAGTATGCATATTCACTATGAATGTAATATATGCCATCAGGAAACCCTAACATGTAGGTTTTAGTGTGGGCTACCAACTACAGTACAGTGATTTCTGAAAGGAGACATTTTTAACTTACTCTGCTAAGCTAATTCATTCTATCCGTTCTTGTAACAAAGTGTGCTTATTCATGCAGCTTTCTCATCTTCCCCTTACTGTACAGTATCTAGCTTATAAGTGAATGCAACAATACATACCAAAAGCAACAAACTTCTAATGCAGAAGTTTAGGAAAAACGCTATGCAAAGAGCAACTGTACACAAAAGGAAATAATGAAAAAGAGAATGGTCTCTCTTTATCGACAAAGCCAAATTATTTTCATTTTTCTCCCCAGAATGACAAAAAGGGTAGTCGGATAATGTTATTTTAGAATATCAACATGGTTAACCATGGATACTTTAGCTTGCCAAAGTACGATTAAAACCTGCCACTTTTGTTGTCTGTATTTTCATTCAACCATTCTAATTGTGAATTAATCTGGTGAAATGACAGTTTTGTAGTGTTGCTCTTTATTTCAAAGCACTGAAGTTGGCATTAACTTTGCTCAGTATCTTACCTAGGAATGCCCACATCATAAGAGCATGCAGTTTGGGCAGAATACTTTATTTTTGATAGCATTTATTCAAACTGGAAGCAAAAAGACTGTGTTCCTAAATTGGCACTGATCTCCTGCGTTTGGAATGGCGTATCCCCAAACTTGTTGCCTTGGTCCAATGAAAAAAAAATAAAATACTTAAGAAAAAACATTTAATAAAAACTGACAGAATATCACTCAAAAATATATAATATTCATTGCACACTGTGTTATGCACATCTGTATAGTATGAAATAATAATGTAAAACAGAATGAAGATCTAAAACTTTTGTAAAAAATAATACAAAATAGAAAAGGCAATCAATGAAACTAATGAGAACTACTTTTAGAAATATATCTTGCATAAAGTATATGCTAGCGAAAGTAGATTAATTGAAAACAGAGAAGGAAAGTGAAAAGATTCATTTTGACCAAGGAATTTAAGTACAAAATAGGAAGAGGTGCTTGTAAAAATACTTCTAAGTTAATAAATGGGAATGCTAATTACTGATGAAGGAAAACCAAGTCAGTCAATAAAATCTCAGCCCTGGTCCAAGGTCCTAAGAACCACTTATGGCTTCAGTCCTCATTATATGCTTTAGCTTCAGTGGTAAAATTCACAGGACCACAATTCAAGCACCCATTTAATTTTTTTGTGGAATTACAGCTGGAATGCTTAGCTATTGACCATGAAAATTCAAACCCAAGCGATGGGCAAAAGAGCTCTGAAAAATGTAAACGTCTACAAACTAATGAGGCAACTAAAATGACAGACCATGAGAAAAATGTATATTTTAACAATCTATAAAATTCATAAATGCTTTTACAATTTTTTGGTGAACTTAAACATCAATTTAGTTTATTTATTCAGGGCTCATTCTTGCTCTATACTATTAGAAAAACAAATCTTAGACTGATTTCAAGCTCCAGGGTACTAGCTTCTGCTGATCAGGACAGAGATGCAGGATCATCTATTTTACTTTTGCTTTAAGCAAATTTTCTATAGAATTAATTTGCTGATAAGTATGTTTACTATCACAATGTCTTGAAAATAACTATGGCAAAATAAATCTTGGCATTTTAGCTACACGTTTGCATAGGCAACTAAATTCCAAGGATTAAGCTTATCCTATAATAAAACATATATACCTCTGATGTATGCCAAAAAATACTTGGATTTAAAATCCTAACAAGTCACCAAAAAAGTGATCATGATCAAATCACCATCACAAATTATTTACTGAAATTCAAAAAGTTATATACATGAGAAATGCAATTTGTTCACAGATGTTTCACAGCTGGAAACACCCATTTCTACAGTGGAACTGTTTAACACAACTTTTAAAGCATTAGGTCTATTCTTAAAAATTTGTCTGAACCTGGTTATATTCATACATTTAGAGAAGCTAGGCTGTCAGGGGCCCTTAGATCAGACTACAAAATTACTATCCCTGTTGCATTCGCATTATCTGGACCTAAATTACAAGCTGACTCTGACGATTAGCAATTCTAAGAAAGAAGGAGAACAATTAATTCCCCAAAGAAAGAGACCATCTTTAGTCTGAAGAAGTTGTGAAGGATGTCCCAAGAAGGCTACTCACTATGACTTGGAAAGCCCATTTGTAAAGCTTCAGGGATTGCTTACAATTGAGGACAAAGTAGGAGAAGATCGTCTGTGGCGGATATGTTTCTGAACTAGGAATATATGACCAGGCATAAACACAGTATCCAAATAAAATCTAATAAACTGCTGAGAGCCAGGGCAAATTCAGTCAGGCTAATTACTGCATCAATGCAACTAGAAGTTTCAAGAGCATTCATGCTTGATTATGTCTAGTTAGATTTCAAGAAAGGGGAAAACTTGTCTGCATCCACACACAATTCGCTGTTTAGATTCACCTTGAGATTCTCGTCCTATGATCACATCTGAGAAAAAAGAGGCTTCTCCCTGGAGAAGTGCCTGCTGTGAAAAACTAGTTTGGCTGGTAGATGGAGGAATTTAAAATAGGAGTAGTAGTACATGATGAAGTTCTTAACTTTATCCAAAAGACTTGTGCTCATCTTGATGAAAGGTCTCCCAAGAAAGAAAAGCATTCACAGGGTAAAGAATTAAATTGTTGACCAGTTACTGGTTAACAGAAATGGTCAACTGGAGACAGGTCAACAGCCATGTGGAAGGGATGAAAACTCTGAAGAACTTTCCTGCAACAAGCAAGAGCAACATTTGCAAGTGTATATGAAGAAATGCAGACAGTAGACCTGGTGAATGGCTTGCCTGTCTCTGAAATCACATGCTGAAAGGTAGCAGAAAAAGCCAAAAAATTATGTACTGGTTCTATGACTGCACAAACACTACTTGCTGGGCCTTGGTTGAGGATGCATGCCCTTCCTTCTGTAGTAGAGGCATATTCCACCTCTCTCATAATGCCCCATCATGCTATGACTTGCTCAGGATTTATAGAGAGACTTGAGTGTTCACCTACTGAATGAAAAAGAAAATTTTAAGAAAGGAATAAAATTATTTCCTTTTGTTTTTCTTTTACTTCATAAAAGAGACAAAAGGAAGATTATACTTAGCATGAACAGAAACATCTTTATGCAAAACTCAAAATGACAGTTTTTTAATTGACATTTTTCATGAGTTGTTAGAGATATAAATAGGGAGCTAGGTGAAAATGCATATACTGATCTCTTTTCTTGATCATGTTACCCACATGCTTTTTTCATACTGAACACTCTACTATAGTCAAATAAACCCTTGAGGAATATAAGTAAAACTACAATGAAGAGGACTGTATCTAAAACATCTTAGTAAGAATTATTCTGGTGTAAATTCTTGCCAGAATTCTGATTCTTCTATCAGTGTTGCATATAGAACAACAATGTATTATTATACTGGGACCTCGTAAACTTTACTGAAACCCAACTGACTTTGTTAACACCTGCATTCTCCATCTAGTTTTTACTAAGTTTTTCATATTAAAACTCCAAATAATCTTCTAATTTCACTTTTTTCATAAGGTCTTAGTAAATAACATGCACATTATATTTACTATTTATACACAGTTCTCCCAGAAGATTTTATTTTCTTTCTATGGAAGGAAAGGCTGTTTTTTTTAAATTTCCGGTATAAATTCAAGTGTGAGTTAGGGTTCATTTAGTGAATGTTCCAATAATAAAAAGGTCCAAAAAACCCAAAATACAACTCTTTTCTAAAGTATTAAAATGAAATAATAACGTATATGAAGCATTTAAAATTATTTAAAATTATAAACAATTCTATGTGAACAATACAGCTAAAGCAGTACTTAATACGAAGAAGGCTTCTTTTAAACAAGAAGAAACTTACAAGGTGTGCCTGCCTAACATAGTGACAGCTGCAAAGAGTAGGACATCACTCCTAAGGTAAGAAAGAACAAAGTTTATTGAATTTAGACTAGTTGGCTTATGACTAGAGATAAAGAGAAGATATCTGATCTCCTCTAAGGGTTATTCTTTGCTGTGATCACTAAGTTCAAGCCAAAACAAAGAAAAAAATTCATTCTCTACAGCCAAACTATTCCAGTATTTCACAATCCTTTCTTGACCTTTTTTTTTCTTTTTTAAGAAAAAAGAAAACTAATAGAGAACATCCCTGTTTTTTCCAACACGCTCAAGATCTCAAGACTGGTATCATATTGCCTGTGAGTTTTTTTCTTTGAAGTAAATGGCAACATTGTTATCACTCTTCCCTCAGAGATCATGTTTTCAGTCAACTAAAAAATCTCCTGGCTCTGGATTCTATCCAGTTGTTTACTGAACAATGCTGCACCAAGCTGGGCTGAGCACTTTGGAGAGAACCTTACCAGTGTTGAATCTGAAGAATCTCAGGCTCCTCTCCAATTTACACATTCTAGCTTCCTATTTGGCTTTCTTGCATCACCTGACGCTCTTCAGCTTGTGATCCAAAATCAGAGAATCATAGAATCATAGAATTGTAGGGGTTGGAAGGGACCTCGAGAGATCATCGGGTCTAAACCCCCTGCCAAAGCAGGTTCCCTAGGACATATCACTCAGATAGGCGTCCAGACGGGTCTTGAATATCTCCAGAGAAGGAGACTCCACCACCTCCCTGGGCAGCCTATTCCAGTGCTCTGTCGTCCTCACTGTGAAAAAGTTCTTCCGCATGTTGGAGCGGAACTTCCTATGCTCCAACTTACAGTCATTGCCCCTTGTACTATCCCCACAGACCACTGAAAAGGGGCTGGCTGATTCCCCCTGCATCCCCTGCTTCAGATAATTATAGACATTAATTAGGTCCCCCCTTAGTCTTCTCTTCTTAAGGCTGAAGAGTCCCAACTTACTCAGCCTATCCTCATAGGGGAGATGCTCCAGGCCCCAATCATCTTTGCAGCCCTTCTTTGGACTCTCTCCAGGAGATCCCTATCCTTTTTAAACCATGGAGCCCAGAACTGGACACAATACTCCAGGTGGGGCCTGACCAGGGCAGAGTAGAGGGGGACGATCACCTCCTTTGACCTGCTGGCTACACTCCTCCGGATGCACCCCAGGATCCCATTGGCTCTCTTAGCCACCAGGGCACACTGCTGGCTCATGGCCAACCTGTCATCAACCAGGACCCCCAGGTCCTTCTCCACAGGGCTCTTTTCCAACAGGTCATCCCCCAGCCTGTACTGATACAGTCGGTTGTTCCTCCACAGGTGCAAGACTTTACACTTGCTTTTGTTGAATTTCATCTGGTTTCTCCCTGCCCAGCTTTCCAGCCTGTCCAGGTCTTGCTGGATGGCAGCGCAGTGTTCCTGCGTGTCAGCCACCCCTCCCAGCTTTGTATCATCGGCGTACTTGCTGAGGGTGGATGCTATTCCCTCATCAAGGTCATCAATGAAGATACTGAACAGGACTGGACCCAACACCAAGCCCTGGGGAACACCGCTAGTCACAGGCCTCCAGTCAGATTCTGCTCCTCGAATCACAACCCTCTGGGCTCGGTCCGACAGCCAATTCTCAACCCACCTCTCTGTCCACTCATCTACCCCATGCTTTCTCAGATTGCTATCAGGATGTCATGGGAGACAGTATCAAAAGCCTTGCTGAAGTCAAGGTAGATGACATCCACTGCTCTCCCTCCATCCACCCAGCCTGTTATGAGATCGTAGAAGGCTATGAGATTGGTCAACCACGATTTCCCCTTGGTGAATCCATGCTGACTACTCCTCATGACCTTCTTCCCTTCCAATTGCTTGGAGATGGCATCCAGAACAAGCTGTTCCATTACCTTTCCCGGGACAGAGGTAAGGCTGACTGGCCTATAGTTACTAGGTTCCTCTTTCTTGCCCTTTTTAAAGACTGGAGTGACATTGGCTATCCTCCAGTCTTCAGGCACTTCACCTGTCCTCCAAGACCTGTTGAAGATGATAGAGAGCGGCTCAGCAATCACCTCCGCCAGCTCCCTCAGCACATGTGGCTGTAACCCATCCGGGCCCAAGGATTTGTGTGCATTAATCCCATTGAGCCGCTCCTGGACCTCCCCTACCTCAACCAGAGGGAAATTCTTCGTTTCCCAAACACTCCAACTTTCACACAGGATCTGTGGGTCCCAAGGGGCCTTTGAAGTGAAGACCGAAGCAAAGGCAGCATTCAGTATCTCCACCTTCTCAGCATCCCCCGTTACCAGGACACCCTCCTCATTCAGTAAGGGACCTACATTATCCCTGGTCATCCTCTTACTATTCACATATCTAAAAAAGCCTTTTTATTAATCCTTTATGTCCCTTGCCAGCTTCATTTCCAAGAGGGCTTTAGCCTTCCTAGTTGCATCCCTACAGGCCCTGACCACATTCCTGTATTCTCCCTAGGTGCTCAGACCCTTTTTCCACAATTCATAGATCTTCTGCTTCTCTTTATAGCTCTGTGTTCATCCATGCAGGTCTTCTGCTTCTCTTTCCTGATTTTTTACTCAAAGGGATGCATTGTTCCTGTGCTTGGAAGAAGTGCTGTTTAAATGTTAGCCAGCTCTCACAGGCTCCCATTCCTTCAAACAGCGTAGACCACGGGATAGCCCCTATTAAGTTGCAGAGGAGCTCAAAGTTAGCTCTTCCAAAATTCAGGGTAGCTATCCTACTTTTTGGCTTGTTTCTTCCACCCAGGATCTTGAACTCAACCATTTCATGGTTGCTTTGTCCTAAGCTGCCCCTGACCTTCACTTTCCTAACGAGCCCGTCCTTGTTAGTGAAAACAAGGTCCAGCACCCGCCCTCCCCTTGTAGGCTCCTGCACCATCTGTAGCAGGAAATTGTCTTCAACACACTGCAGAAATTGCCTGGACTGCATACGACTGGCCGTGTTGCTTGCCCAGCAAATATCTGGATAGTTGAAGTCCCCCAAAAGGATCAGTGCCCGGGACCTTGAGGCTGTTTCTAACTGCTTATAGAACGCACTATCAACCTGCTCCTCTTGATCGGGGGGGCTATAGTACACTCCCACAACAATGTCACACATAGCAGTTTGCCCAAAATCCTAACTTTTTCTAAGGACTCCTTGGAGTCCTACTTATGAATTCTCTGAAGTTCTAGGACTGACCTCCGGAAGTCAATTTGATTTTGTTTTACTGTTGCCTTCCCCTGTAACTTTCAAATAGGAGATATTCTCATTACATGGTGGTTGCTCTCTCTCAGATTTCCTTCCACCTTCACATTCTCAGTTCCTCCCCACTGATCAGCAAGACTCCATATGTTACTTTTTCAACATTGTGTCATCCTTATAACCTATAAATCTTTTGTGCAGTCTTTGTCTTGAACATTTTTTTCCTAACAGATGTCTCTCTGTAGTTAGCAGAAACAAGAGGCCCACAAATATTTCAAAATGCTGTCACCAAGCCCTGTGCATTAGATGATTCTTTTTGTTTATAAAAAGCTTCCTCTCTATAGTCTTTTTGGTTTGGTGGTCCACATAGGTTCTTTGATCTTTCGTCAGTATCCATGAAGTATAAAACCATTTGCATTTTGAATCTCAGTGCAATTATACATTCTTCATATGCATCTATTTCTGCCTGGATATTGAAGTTTTTTGCTTTGTTCTCTTTTTATGAGATGATCTACCACATACAATTTAATTGCTTTTCTTTAATATATGCTGATTTTTGCCACTCTTCCGTATGGAATTTACATTACCCATTCTGCATACCTACATATTTTTGTCTACACTTTATCTTCATACACACACATACATACTTCTGTACTTTCTGAATGTTGTTGCTTTTAATTCATATACCAAAATCTATATACATTGATAATACTTTTCTAGAGCCAAAATGATGACTTATTATGTTTGTGTCTTGGTGTGCTGAATTTAATGCTGTCAGACACTGTGAAATGTAAACTCATCATTAGCCACAATGAGGACAGGAATTTAAATTCATAATGTAGGCTGAAAGCTGCAGGCCATATTTTTGTGGGCGATACAATTTTTTCTCTGGAGTTGCTTCCTGTGGGTGAAAGTCTTCCTAGCTTATAGAAGTCTGCTATGAATAAGCTTTGAGATGTCTTGCAGAGCAGAAATTATTTGAAATCTATGTTTTTCACAGCTTTGACTGCATACCTGCTTTATAAATAGATCTACAGATAACAGTGGAGTCCAAGATGTTACCGGTGGAAATCTGCTAACTTTCCCTCTAAGCCTTTTTTACAAACTGGGTGCCATGGACTAAAACAGTACCTCCCTGCAATGATTTCTGTATTTCCTATTTCTGCTACCTTCTACCTATATTTAGAGTCAAGTTCTTCCTGTTCACCATGCAGTTTACAGCTACTAAATACATCAGCTTCTACCGAAAGCTGGGTAAAAATATTGCCTTAAGTTCAGATTTAAAAAAAAGAAAAAAAAGCCACTTTGTAGTGGTTTCAGAGGGAACAAAGTGCAGTTCTGATGTGTATTACACGGCTCACAGTAAGAGCTACATCTGTGTATTGTTTGGGAAAAGTCAAATGCATCCAATATTTCCTAAAAAACTAATAGCATTCCTCTATTCAGAAGGCTTTATAAATTGAAATCCAAGTGATCTCATCTTCTAGTGTTTAATGAGAATACTGTTCCAGGACAAAGCAAGATATTTTTGGTCTGTAGTATCATCATTACAGAGTGATTATTTGGAGTCAAATACTCTTTTCATTGAACCTAAATCCTATAGTGCTTTGCAGCCTGACCCTTATCTCTAACCATAGAATTTTGTTTCCAGGCAGAAATAAATCACAAGCAAGTATTTTAAGGAAAAAAGAGAAAATGGGAATGCTGGAGCTCCTTTATGATTCACCTTTCCCTCCTGTGAGTAGCTGTATCTTAAAAATAGAGATGGGTCTGATGGGTCCGACTGCTATAATTTAAATGTGCATTTTCAAAACTACCACAGCCTGAGGGCATGTGAATGTCAGGCTTAGCTCAGGTTTTAACAGTTAGAAATTCACTACAAAACCTGAATTCAATTCAAACCTAGTTCTTGCATCAAAACCTTCTGAATGTTTAGTGTATTTTCCAAACAAGCTGGTTTGTTTTGATTTAAGTTATTTCAGTTTACTCACAGTGGGGCGATTTTCCAACAGACTTTAACCCTTACATAGGCCATGTGGATTTGCCTGGTATCATGCAATTCAGACCCTTCAAAACTAGGACTATTTTAAATTGCATCTCTGGACTCTGCACTGTCTTTAACAGGGAATGTGGAATGTGATGCAGATAATAGCCTTTTTGTCCTAAAAATTCTTGTATTGGTCACAAACATGCAATAACTTAATGTTGGTGTCAGAGGTTTAACCTGAAAACCATATTCAATCTGGAAGTTAGAATCAGTCTCTAGATCAGTGCTCTCCTGCAACAAAACAGAGCAAATAGACTCTTCACTATCTTTGGGAAGGTACGGACTGTGCTCTGCAAAGGAAGAGCTCAGGCAAGTACAGAATCAGCACAAGAACAAAAGCCCGATTTAATAGAATTAAATATATTATTACCCAGAAGGAGAGGAAATTATTTAAATCTATCTTCTCTTAAAACTGATGTTATTGAGAAAAAAGGGAGGGGAATGGTTGAACATGGAAGGAGAGGCATTCAGAAAGCATGGACTACAGAAAGGTTGACTCTAATTTTCCTTCACCTAAACATGAAAGAAGTGTGATTTTCCTGGGTTTTTTCCTTCCTTATCTGTTCTCGTGCCTGACTATATGCTGGCTCCTTCTATGTCTCTGTCTATAGAACAGCAGCCTTGTTGAGTTTCTTTCAGTGGAGATGCTGTAAGAAATTGAACATATTTTCCTGAGCTGGCAAAACTGCTTGCACATTTGCTTGCTTTTTAGGTCTATTCCCTTTTCAGAAAAAAACCTTTCTTTTATCAAGGCTTCTCTCTCTTTACATACATTCCTGAAACCAATCATTCTGGTCCTTGGCATGGTTTTGTTCAAGAGCCAAAAATCAAAATCTTTCTTTTGCAAACAAGCTGGTGTTATTCTTTGGCCAACATAGCAATCCAGCAACCTATAAAGTCACCTGTGGTCTGATGTAAGACCACGCTGGTTGTAATGTGAGCTGGCTGGATGCATTCTATCCTTAACTAGAAGATATAGATCTTTATTTATTTAGTCTCACCTCTTTTAGCCGGCCTCTAAAACTTCCATTTCATAGACAGCTTGGAACTCACATGTATATGCTTGCAGTCAGCTCTACAGCTGATTCCTCAGGAGGAATGCTCTGACAGGTTGCTCTGTTGCCAAGTGGTTATACTCCTGAGATAATGTTATCTTTCAATCGGAGCTCTCCTACAGATAAGTCTGAACATTAAGTGCTTCCTTGAGATCTTAAACAAGCTTATCAGAAACCTTATTCATCCAGTATGTTTTTGGTGTATATCTTACTGTAGTCATTACTCAGGAAACAGAGAAATTCGATATATGTAATGCATTTTTGTTACTGACAGATGATGATAAAAGAATCCTGATGTTCAGGGTACTGCGAGTCTGGCATATTTACTTAAAATTTTAATTTTCTATTAGAACATCAAATACACTAGTTTTACCAGTGTGGTCACACAATTTGGCTGCATAAACCAGCTTAAAGTGATTAAATGCTTCCCTTCATCTTGTGCCACTTCACTCTCCAAACTCCATCTGTCCTGAATGACAATCCAACTGAACATGGCAAATCCAAGATCTTTCCCATTCATACTGAAATTCCTATTCAGTCTCTGAAGGCACCAGATATATGCCTACTCTAATGACAACATATATCAAATAATCATTTATTTTTCTAAATTTCGGTACTTGTTATAAATATTTTATTTCTACTCTTCCAACCTAATTTGCAATTCACATATATTTCCTCATATTTCTGTCATGTTTCCTTTTTATAGCCATAAGCCATATTTCTATTTTATCATTTCAGCTTAACTACTCTGGAAGACCATCTGTATCTCAATTACCTGCAGACTGAAAGTCCTATAGAATAATTTTTAAATCATATATTAAAAAAAAGAGGTGCTGATGCACTGCTCTTTGTGATAATTTTGGATATTATTAGAATACTATTAGAATATAAGTATGTAGGCATCTTCCGAAGTTTTCTTGATGCATCAAGGCTCTTATCTTTCATCCACTGAATTAGTTTTGATCAAAGCCATGCTGAACTCACTATAAGCATGTATCTTAGTGTAATGAAAAGATACTTGCAGCCCTTTACAGATGTTTCCTTGACACTGCTCTGGTGTCAAAGTAGATTTGACCTATATCAATCCTGATATTAATCTCAGAAAAACTCTATTAAAACAGAAGTATCCCTTCTTTCTCCAACTTCTGTCTTTCCACAGAACTTTGCTACTTGACAAGAAAGAAGGTTCGTAATGGTCAGCAAAGTTCGTATGCTTCTTCTTTGTTTCTCCTCCTCCTACTAGCAACAATATACAAGTATTCCTACAATTGCAATTCCCGTTATGAGATCTATTATTACATTTGAAATATGAAAACAAAGTGATCTTCATCTAATTATATCAGCTCACACAATACAGACATGGAGTTCCACATATCTGAAAAGTTCTCCATTTCAATAAATTATGGCAGCATAATTGAGGTCCATAGAACTACTACTAAAATCTTGATAAAGCATTGTGACAGGTTTTTAATTAACCTCTTATTTTTACAGGGAATATATTACTGCTAACATATTAATTATCACCATAACAAAATTCACTCTTATCCAGAAAGAACTTCAGGTCCTGTGCTAAAACAGATCACACCACTCAGATGTGCAGCAATAAGGGAAAGACAGCAAGGCAGAAGTTAAGAAAGTAATAGAAAATAAAACCATAAAGGTGAGTAATATTTTCCAAACAAGCTAGACTGGGTTATTTAGAAAAAGTGATACAGCTTATATGTTGCATCTAGAAAACATAAATGGATTTTGCTTCCAAAGAACAGTGGCTTCTGACGGAAGACCTACATGGTTGACTTTCCAAAACCATTTTTGCCTTATCTATTCTTAAAAAGGTTAAATAAAACATCCAGATGTTCAAGTACAACTCATTTAGAAGAAGGCATGTAAACCTGTAAAAAATCAAATTACATTATTGTTTAACATAACTAAATGACCTTTTGCTTTGCTCAGTGCTTCTTATGCAGCTGCTAACTACCAGTTGGGTTTAAGAAAGCACAGGAAGCCAAACTATTCTAACAGACATACAGTGAACGTCTTTATGGAAATAATTGCAATCTTTTTTGTAGCAGCATCTCAGAAAAATGCGTATTGAGCTAGGTCTTCTTAATTAGTTTAATCTTGAGGACTCTGACAGGCAAAAAGCTGAGTTGCAATACGTGCTTGTAATCCCACATACAAGAGTCACCGAGTCAGTGCTTTCAAGTTCTGCTGCACTCTTACAGAGATCATATTGAAATTAAAATAAATACAAAATAAAAGCATACGGCAGAAAACTTTGCTTGCAGATCAACAGACAAAAAGCAAGCAGACACCTGCTCTGTAGCTGCAGAGTGATTGAAGATATTCCATGATGCTATGGACACTGTCCCTGCATTGGGACAGGGTAAATATAAGGGATGGAAAAAGATTTAACAATTTGCAGAAAGGAACCTGTGAGTCCACGAGAAACTCAGCTGCTGCTTCTTGCTTGTTTCCCATCTTTTTGGCAATATGTTTACCTCACCATGCCTTTCTACTCCCTCCCTACAAAGCTCCATGATACATGCTAAGTTTAGTAGTAGTAGTAGGCATTTCTGCACAAAGGGGCATAAGCAGTTGCAATTCAAACAGCTCTAACAAAAAAAAGTTTGTCTCTTTTTTCTTTCCTTGAATTATAAAGTAGAAAAAAAAAACCCTAAAATGGTTAAAAGGCAAAAGTAACAACAGAAGGAAGAATAAGGAACCTAAATTAAATTAGCTGATAGCTGCAGTACTAGCCTGTTTCTACTATACATTTTTCCCTGTAATACACTGCTTGTGTAAAAATTTATAAATAAAAATGCTATAAAAATAAACAATGAGAAGTTGGAATGTCAATCTTTCAAGTTTTTATTAATCAAGAATTTCTTTTATGGCCTTATGATAGATTGTTTTTTAAAGCTGTGCATTAAAAAAACATTCTTTTGAATTGAGAAAAAAATCATATTAAAAAAATCCCACATTGCCATACTGATTTATAAATGCCTATGAAATGGGACTGCTTTAGAAAAATTAACTATCAGAATGCATTGTTTATTGTACCCATTCGCAGAGAAGTGTTTCTAAAGAGAACTATTCACAAATAAGCAGGAAAATAAAATCAGGTTTCATTGCACTACCACATTTAAATAACTTCATGTGAGTGTTTAATCTATAAATAAACACAACTTATTTTTTATATTAATTTTTTGTTTTCTCTGTTCTTCCATAACCCCTTTCCTATAGTCACTCCAAGGCACAAGCTTGAGAAAAATATACTAAAAACAATTCTGGTTGATGTTTGACATTATGATGCCTTGCCAGGTTTCATCAGTCATATCATACCGTCAAGAGTAATGCAATCTGATTGATACAACTCACAGGGACTCATCACCTTTCATGTGTTTGCTGAAGAATTTAAAGGTATCACACAACGTTCGGACAGAATTCAAAGATCTGATATACGAAAGAAAGGTTTTGTTGTTTTATTCTTCCACGAAGACAGAATTTTTTTTATTTTTACCTCTGGGATTTTATTTTATTTTTTAATACTTTTCTTGAGATTGCATGGATCATACAACTTTTAGTCTCCATTGGGAAATCTATGTTAAATAATTTCAGCATTTGACTGAAGTCAACAAAAAAGCTTAGATGTCTCATTATAGCTTCATTATTCGTCTGCAGATTAGCAGTTATGCTGCAAAAAAACTTTTAAGGATACCAAAATTAGGAGATGAGGTTATTCTTGTCTAAGTCTTTCACAAATGCTCATACATTTAGAAATCTAAAAATCTTCCCTTCGTTCTCTGGGATAGTATTTTTTCTTCTCTAACAAGATGATGGAAGTGTAAACCTAAAGCTGCCCCTAGGTTTTTAAAGCATGAAATGCTGAAGCTAGCCTCCAATCACCTCATTATAAAATAGTTTACTAATGAAATCTGATTTCAAGGTTATTATCCAGAGATTAGAAATAATGATCCCAACTTTATTAAATTACTTTTGAATAAACACAAAAGAAGACAAACATTTTGAAGATTATTTTAAAATAAATTACTCTTTCAAATTGCAATTACAAAACACCTTAACATTTTTCTAAAGAAAAAACTCATAAAGTTGGACATGGGCTATTTATTGGAATGTAATTTGTATTTGATTTGATGACTTAAATGACAACATTTAGAACCTGATAAATCCTCCAATATGCATTTTTTTCTTTGTGACACTTAAATACCGCCTAAACCTTTCTTTTGTACGTGTTCAAGTAATTAAAATTAGTGTTTTTATAGTTTCAACATTAAAATAACTTCTCTAGTTAAATGAAAGAATTTCTTTAAAAATTCAATCCTAAATATTATTTCTTTTTCATTTTAGCTACAGAAGGGAAATCAGTTACTTATACAAACAACTCGCATAGTGAGATTCTCTGGTAGGAGTCTACAGTATACAGTAATCTCCTAAACTCAGATGAATATATTAAAGCAGCATGAATATAGTTTTTCCAAGCCTGAAGAGTTTCTTTTTGTTAATTTGGTGTCTAATTTTGTATTGTTTTTTGCGTGTTTGTTTTTTAATTTGTGGAGGGGGCGCTTAACACATTCAGGTGTATTTTTAGAATCCCCTTCTTTTCAGAAGGAAAGTTACTTTGAAGTTATAGACAGTTGAGCTGTGCTTTATTTTTGAAGTCTGAATAAAAAAAACCCATCACAACACCTACAATTTAGTATTACATTCCTTAATGGGAGGACATCTAATTTTTGGTGCCATTTGTAAGATGCTGTATTTTTTAACTTATGATAGATGCTTTGAAATCTCCTGTGTCAATTTTATGTTTAAGATTCACTTTCTCAGTATTTAATATTCTGATCAAGTTTGAAGCCTACCAGGATTTATCAGGATCCCCCCTTTTCTCTTCTCATGTTACTCCAGTTACTGTCTTCGGTTTTACTATGGTAAAATATTTGTCAACTACTACATATAAAGAACACTGCTGAGACAACAAAACACTGATGTCTCCCTCTCCTAACCCCAAATTTGGTAAACCTATACAATTTAGTTTATTATATTAGATACATCACTAACCTGCCTGCTTGTAAAAGCCTTTACTTTTGGTTTAGCAGTATTAAGACAGATTGCTTGGCTAGAGAAATTACAGATAACATACAAGTGAAAGGGGAAGAAAAGTTATCTCAGATACACTGTCAAGCATCAGTCCTGAGGCTTATGAACAAAGTACAGTCATAGCTTGACCCTCGACTACCAGGATCCATTTTAATGCTGTAATCAGCATTACATGGAAGTAGAACGACTTACTATTTTTTAAAGCCTTAAAGTGTCTAGTAATGCATCTTTTAGTTTTACAGACCATAAAGGGCTATTTTGTCATAATCATCATAAACCAGAACCATCTTACACTTTCTACGCAATTGAACTTTCAAACTAGTATGTCGCTTTCAAACCCTGTAACTCAAGATACCCAGATACAGACTAAACTAAAGCTAAACACACCTGACTGGTGAAGCAACTGAAGTTCTTTATAACAAGGGAGTGCTCAAATCCAGCCCAAGTTCAAATAAGATTTCATTAAGAAGTCAAAGTCAAAGTATTCTCACTACAAGAAGTATGTTGAGATGCTGGAGCGTGTCCAGAGAAGGGCATCGAAACTGGTGAAGGGTTTGGAGCACAGGTCCTTTGAGGAATGGCTGAGGGAACTGGGGCTTTTTTTGTCTTAAGGAGGCTGAGGGGAGACCTTATCGTTCTCTACAACTACCTGCAAGGAGGGTGTAGAGAGGTGCAGGCCGATCTCATCTCTCAGGTAATAAGCAATAGAATGAGAAGAAATAGTTTCAAATTGCATCAGGGGAGACATAGGTTAGATATTAGGAAGAATTTCTTTACTGAAAGGGCAGTCAAGTATTAGAACAGGCTGCCCAGGGAGCTGGTGGAGCCACCATCCCTGGAGGTATTTAAAAGAAATTTAGATTTTGTGCTTGGGGACATGGTCAAGAGGTGGACTAGGCAGGGTTAGGCTGTGATTGGACTTCGTGATCTTAAAGGTCTCTTCCAACCCAAGTGATTCTATGATTCTATCTAAAACAAACTTAGAAAACTTTTTGTGGTTTTTTTTGCTATAAGCTAACACGTTGCTAACATCAAATTGGTTACTGATATATATTGTCATTGAGTATATTTATATTTTTATATAGATATACATCTATATATAAATATAGATATGTAATAAATATACACTCAATGACAATATCTATCTATCTAAATATATATATTAAAAAGTATAGTCGATGACAATAAAATACAAATGAGAATTATTTTTCTTATTCTATTGAGCGAATTTTCAAGTCAGGACAATGTTTCTACTTACTACACTTCAGCTGAACCTCCAAAAGTTAAGTAGACTACAAACCCTCAATTCATGTGGAAGTCACATCTTGATACTTTGTATACAGAAATAACAAAAGTCATAATATATAATGATAGTTTGTATCATTGTGAAGATCATTATCTATATAAATGGCATAGAGATATCCATTTAGAAACTTTATTATTACCATACCTGTTACTTTCAGTCTGTCAGCTCCTATGACAATCTCATCTTCATCTGCAGAAAACAATACTTTTCCACCTTCACTTGCCCTCACTTCAAATCTCTTACACTGAGCCTCCACAGCATCAGCTCCTGAAATCAAGAAAGTGAATGTTTCATCTCAGATATTATGTAAGAATAAAAGTAATCACCAGCTTATTACCCAAAAGATGTAAGAGTACATGAGGCTTTTATAAAACAGTTTACTTTCTGTAAGCCCAATACGTAATTTGCATTCTAACACAGTTAAACAAATTTACTGAGTAATTATTTAAAATAATAATAAAAAACATCTGTTTCGGTGTCTTGTGTAGAAGTCAACACAAGAATTTTGAATATACTTAAACTCTGAGATCGTGAAATGCCAATTCAGCCAGAGCTTTCTGGTGTTTGCTCAGCTTAAATTGCAATTTCTTGCAAATAGAAAAAAAAAAGATAACATATGAGTTTATTCCATAAAGAAGAAGAAATAAACACAGCAGAAAAGGGTATTTTTCATTGAGTTCTTTGGCAAACTTGAACAGCAGAGTGACAAAGCAAGAACACCCAACAATACAAACAAAAAAGATTAACTGAGATACAAGGATTTATCTCACATTCTATGAAACAAAACTCCTGAATGTATCAAAGCTCAAAAAACCTAAAAATAATTCTGAAATTAAATGGACCTATGGAATTACATCTAACATTGCAATAAAAAAAAAGTTTACAGATATCGAAACTATGATAAATTTCCTATACTTCTCAATTTACAGGTCTTATCCTTATTCTTCAGTGTTTTGTCTGCTAAACTGTTCCTGAAAGTTGTTACTTTTATTTTAATAATCAACGAAAGTAAAACTTTACTTCTGGAAATGTGTTGAAAAGCTGTAAACTGCATGTAGCACAACCAACTGCATGGTAATCACAAGATTTCAGGGAGTAATTTTCTGTTAAGTTTCTTATTGATCCGTAGAGTTCTAATGTATACGTGGAATGACCCATCAATCTATATGGCTAAAAATTATGGTGAAGTCATTATGGAGAAGTTACTCTATGAAACTGGAATGACCACATGATCCAGATTAATGTAAGAACTGTTATAAAACAGATTATATCACTATTTCATTCATTTGAAGGAAGATTGAAATATAATAAATTATAAACTGGGTTGAAATATATTTACAGAGATGAACTTTTATTGATGACTATTGAAGGTTGTATAATCCACTTATAATTTACACGCAGCCATGATTCGGGCCTGAAAATAATATATGATATTCATGAGCAGTGTTCATGGTAGCTCTTGAACTGTTCAACAGTATTTATTCTAGAGTGTTTCTCATCGTTCAGACTTGTAGAGGCTAAAAGGATCAATGCTTTCTTGATGAATATAAGTGCTTCCAGAAACCCTGTGGTTTGAAGGGAGATGTCTGAGATAACATCAAAGTTGCTGCTGAAATTACTCATAACAAAATAAATGGTATCTTCATGTTTGAAATAACAATGCATGCTGCTATTTAACCATTTCATTATAGTGTGAAGAACAGTTGTGCCCTCTCTGCATACCACTGATATTTTGCCATTGTGTTCTCTGAAAGGAAAAAAACCCACAGTTCCTCAGATGTTTAGGCTTCCCTAATAAAATCAGTACACTGAAAAGTTGAAAATCAGCCTTACTATGGTAGACAGATACACAGTTTACATTTTACATAAGCTTTTTACAATGTCTAGCTTTTATTCGTTGGTACATGTTTTCTTATTGTTTCTGTTGAATTTTTTTTCAGAATTGAAAAGAAATTCTGTTGCAATCAAAATATTCCATTTTTATACACTTTTGGAATAGTGTTTACTTTTGGGTTGGAAACATTTGGAAATATTTTAAAGATATTCAAGGTAAAGGCATTCATTTAATGTAAAATTTACAAAATCAGTATAAAATATATTATTTGAGGAAAATGGAAGCCAGCATTTTTCCTGTTTTAGTCAAGTTTGATTTCAAAATCTCAAAGCCCTTCTGGAATTGCATGTTTACTTTTCTACAAAAGGCTTGTTTTAATTTATTTTGTAATGCTTAAAATAGAACATATTGCAACTAGAGCTGCATTCTGAATCATTATTGGAAAACACAGATGAAGAATTCTGTTGTAGAAGTAAATTTCAGTTAACAAGAAATATGAATTGTATTTTAAAACAATGAGCTCAAGTTATCAGGTTGCTTAACAACTACCAGAATGTTCTATGTGAAACTCTTGCATACCTAAACATATTACCAAATATAGTGGCTGACAGGCTATCATGATAAAGAAGATGATCACACGATTTAAAGTCTTTAAACACAGCTGTACACAAAACATGATATTATTTCCCTCATTTACAGAAGGAAAAGACATTGCACAAGACATAAGGATACCATCAGTCCCTAAAATACAGTCAGTTCCTCACAGTACGTGGGTTCATTGTGCTTAGCATCTGGTCCCCCTGCATGTGCCTCACTGGTGTGGCGTCACCTGGACTGGTGTCCCTGCTGGGCACGCTGCCCAAGTGCTTGCATTTCCTTTGGAGGGAAACTGCAGCAAAAAGGAGGAGGGAGAGCCCTCGAGTCTCACTTCAGCAGTCACAGAGTGTACTTCAGTCAACTTCTGAGGAAACAATCTGAGGATAAAACACTTAAAATCCCTCCTACAACATCTATCTAAAGGTCAGACAGGATATTTGTGCCACAACAGGTAAACCCAGGTGGACTGAATCTGTTTTATGTGAAGCACTGTCAGGAGAACTGTTTGTAAGAATACCATGCTCATTTATGGAGACAGATAACAAGAAGAAAAAGAAAAATAAAACACTCCACTCGCCTGATTAGAAAAAAAAAATGCAATACAACCAATGTTTATTGTCATGGCGCAGGAGACTTGCTTTTTAATTGCAATGGCTTGTAAAGCAAGGAGTCCACCACAGTGTGCTGTCTGCCTGAAAACAGCAGCAGTGTCCTGCAGGGACAGGAAAGCAAGGCTGAAAAAGGACCTGTCATTTCATAGAATCATAGAATGCTGTGTGGGTTGGAAGTGACCTCAAATATCATCTAGTTCCGATCTCCCATGGTTGTCCTGCAACCATAGTCATGAATCAGGAAACCAAAGTATAATCACAAATAACTTGATACTAACTTGTTTCAACTTTATTTGAGGACTGATGATTGCTTAGCTGCCTAAGTGGCACTACAAGCACTGTCACACAGTTAATTTAGAGACATGAAAGTTGTTAGTTCTGTAAAAAAGAAGAATTAACAGACAATGTGAGAGAAATCAAAGTGAAAAAAGACCTGCCAAATTCTTATTGTACAGCACTGAAAGTGACAGCCCATGTTTCAATAACTGCCTTTTAAAGCCTGTGATGTATTTAGGATAATACAGCTTTTCATGAAGTACGACTTACAGAACAATGATCTGTAGCTCCTACAAAGAAACGCCTATCTTTCAGATGCTCAGCATTTGTGGTTCTTCACCATCACTTTGTATAAAACTACACAGAGAATTCAGCTACTCCAAAATATCATTACAGGATGTAACTCTACTTTTTTATGCTAAAAGAAATGGGATTTTACACTATGTTGCACTCAGGACTTAACTGAGCATCACTTCCTATGGCTCACTTATTGCTGAAACAGTGGTTAGTGTATTGAAGCCACTTGAGAGGTTACTAACAAAACATAATACATGTTAAGTTTGTCTCTTTGACATAGAACCAGATGTGAATGAAAATGGCTTTGGAAAGTTAAACTGCCCACTGAGTAATCAATGCCATCAGCATGGAATACTGTTTCATTACTTTTTGATTTCCCAGTTGCATGTGCAATGTATTAAGTGTATTATCTTCTTAGCTGTAATGTAAATTGCTGTGTTCCAAAACCACTCTACAAACATACATGTCTCATAAAATGTCTAAATCTTTGATAGCATTGCTAACAAAAATGATGAGAGCATCACCTTTTAGAATATTGTGCCTGAACAAAACCAATCTTTTTAAACGTTTAGATCAAACTTGTAGAATGATCACACTATCCACTGGTCTTATTTTACACAAATCATATCTGCTTCAGTCCAGGTACAGAGAATTACACTACTGTAATCCAGATTAACACTGATAAAGGTTATATTTCAAGACAGGAACTGTGTGTATTTTGAATTTTTACAGTGTCTTGTCTGACTTATTAAGTAATACCATAATAACAATCATGAAGAATTAATTCTTTTAATGTTTTGGGGTTTTTTAAGTCAATGATGTCTTATATCACTTTATTCAGAAAAACAAATTACAACCACTATTTGTAATTATCATAAATACTACTGAGAACTGACCAGTCTTCTGAGGTTTAGATATGATTGTAACAATTGGATTTTAAAGATAGAAGGGTAAACACTCCATTTACTAAATAAAATTTCATGCTGATCAGGCAGAAGCTTTGATTAGCCTAATACTGTAATCACATGATAAAAGTGTAAACTGTTGGAAGTTGTTATTAAGAGATGAGATCAAATTTTCCATATGTGGTAAGTGGTAAGTGTGCGTAGGTAGTTGGGAGAGGGTTTGGCATTACCACAAAGCTTACTGCTGTGGAAATTGCTGCTCATCCTGGGTAGGTTTTTTCACTGCTTAGGGAGCATCCACAGTCATTACAGTTTGCTGGCTAGTTCAGGTTTCCCCTACCAGCAGACTGAACCTCTTCTCAACTCATTCTGTGGTTAAGCATATTTTGCTTTATAATGCACTGCATTTTTTTGCTGTGGGAAAGGATATTCAGGTTTGAGGTTCAGGATGTTGTTTGCTTTTGGGTTTTTTTCTTCCTGAATATTTTCCACAAAGTTCATCTCCTTTTCAATTTTCCATAATATTATATATTAGAGGTAATAGTGCCTGTATGATACTTATGAACATAAGAAATTACGTGGAAAGTCATTAGTGTGAAAGCAAGATAGATAAATTGAAAGTCATAATTTCCCTAATTACAACAGTTTCTACCCAGACATTACTTAGTTTTTAGATTTACATGGACTTACTCAAACACACTTTAGGTATTAAAGAATAATTAATATTGTTCATTACTCATTTAGCTCACAAAATATGTTTGGCCCTTTAACCCTGCACACTAAGAAGATCATATGTGCTTTCTTTATCAACAAAACCTTAAAAACAGGGTGAAGGCAACTTTGTTTTTTCCCTTCACTCTCAATTTCCTGAAACAAGTTGAAACAGACGTGAGGAATAATAACTATCACAATACTGAATCCACAAGAAGTTATACTTTTTCTATGCTGTTGATAAAGATATTTTGTGTGCTTGTATCAGACGTAGATGAACACTAGCAGTTGTCTCTGGTTTCTAAATCACCTTCCTTGTCTACAGGACAAGGCAGACAACAAATCCAGACACAGAAAAAGCTAAGAAATCAATCACTTTAAATATAGGGCCTAGAATTCAAAGGGAATTACCACAAAGTTATGATCTTCATAAATGCAAAACATAATTATATTCAATATACTGTCTTCTGATTCTTCGATGAAAAATGGGTTATTTAAACATTTATTAAATGCAGAGTATTTTTGGATGACAAAGAAAGTTACTTTTATGAGAATGTGTTGATGCTTCTGAGATTGGAGATAAAAGAGATAAAGCATTTTTAATAAAGATTCAACCCCAGATAGGTCTAAAATCAATATTTTTGAAATATACACCTAGATAAAAATTTGTTAATATTCATAGGGATGTCAGATATTATATTATTTTGACCACCAGAGGTCTCAGAAATTTTTCAGTGAATGCAAATGCAATAATGCAAATGAAGGACTTGTACTAGCTGAATAGAAGCACTGACGAATTTGAATAAAGCGAGCTTTCAGCTGAGACCCAGGCATTTACACAAGTAAACACTCATGGAAATTAGAACATATTCTGTGTTCTCCTTGCTGACAAAGGGAAGGGACTACCTTCATTATAGCAAAAAAGGGTGAAATTGGCAGTTAAAAAAAACTAAAACCATAGCTGGATATTGTAAATATCTGATGGCCATGCTATGGGAATATTAGAAGGCTGATACTTTTCGGAGAGGTTTATTTTCAAGGTTTCCCTGTCTAAATGATTACCTACTCAGAGACAAGAAATTGGAGCAAGTGCTAGGCCAGAAGGAGCAACACACATTTTTATCAACAGACTGCAGTGAATAACACCAGCTGTCAACATAATTCATCACCACAGGGATAAGGTACATATTTCTATAGAGAAATATACATGAACAAAATGAAAATGAAGCAGAATCATCTGGATCAGACAACAGGTATGGTGATCACATAGTTCTTCCTTCATGATCTACAGACCCACTGCTATCTATAAAAGACTAGTGATGAAAGGCTTAGGACATGGTCAAATGGAAGCTCACAGGATAACTGCCCAACTGGGCAGTCTTGACTGCTAGGAACTCCATGAAAAGTCATGCAAAAATTATTGCCTACCACCTTTGCAATGCACAAAATACATCCTACCTTCAGTATGCCCTCCTAGTGTATTTTGATGGTGGAACCCAGGTATGAAAATATATATGAAAGTTGCATAAAAACTGAAGCAGGCAGCACTCTCCTCACTACTTCTAGATGAGGCCACATTTGCACAAGTGCTAAACTTGTGATTTTCTTCCTACTGTTTGCATCACATGGAATTTTCTATTGGAGACTTCTGGAAATTGCATGGCTAAACAGACCTTTGGTTCGATGTGATACACCTGTCCACAGGTTTCATCATCTTTGAGCAATACACATCGGTGGATCAAAGTCAAATGTACTTCTTGAATGCTGCTTCAGCTTTAAGTTAACACATTTAGTTTGCTTCTCTTAACAGCTAAGAGCATGTACACCGCTTGCTCCTGTGATTCAGCTGACAGGTTGCAACTTTAGCTATAGTATCTTAATCACTTACAAGGTTCCTTACATAAGAAAGCTAAGCAAGCCAAAGGAAGATATGTCAGGCACCCAGCTGTGTGTCTAAAACTTCAGACTATGTTTTGATCTATTTATAACCTCATTAAGTTTAGTTTATTCAAAACACATACTAGATAATTTAATCAAATATATTATAAACATATATAAATAATGTATAATACAAATATATCTAAAATAAATAACAGAAGTGGTTAATTTAATTAAAATGTTAAATTAAATATTTTAAGTATAAAGCAAATTAAAAAGAGATCAAATTATATAGAAATATATATTTTTTATTACCAGCCTTATTGTCTTATTTTTCCTATGGATATTTTCCTCTGTTGTACAGGAGTCTTTCTTTGTGACACCAGCAAATATCCACACTATGTTAAATTCTTCTTATAGCTGCCTTCATAATGAGTTAAAGATAACTCTAATGTATTTCGGAGTACTCCAAAGTGTGAATGGGAATAGAAAGTTGTTTGGGGTTTTTTCCCCTCATGATGAATGCAACCTGAATTTCATAAATCTTAGGAAAATGTTCACGTTTTCAGCACTATCATCAAACCGATTTTATTGTTTTCCAGGATGCAATTGGTTTTTACTGCTGAAATAATTTACAAAGTTGATCATATACCTTTTGGAAGGCTTACTGAAGCAGTCTGTGTATTACATTTCCATACAAAATCAGCGGAAATTTTCCATTGTATGTTAGCTGAGTTAAGCTGTACAGTTTCTGTTGTTTGTCCACTACGTGTTTTACGAGAAGTTGTCTACCAAGTAACCAGAGCATATTTACATTGTATTCCACTGAAAAGAAATGAGACAGAATCCCTCCCCAATGTATTGCAGAACAATACATACTAAGAGATACCTGACTGCATGCTGTGCTTAATGAACAGGACAAAGAAATCAAGAAGTAAGAGCACGCACAAAACAGTAAGGGGAATAAGAAATGTCTTCACTACACAGATAAAACTCAAAACCAAAAGAGGAATGTTGCATTTCTCCTCGGGAAATAAAACAACTTGTGGATCATAAGGTCAGTCAATCCTCTCTAAAACTGTTTCTATTTATCATTTTATATTTCCTTTAGGTCAGTCTTTTGGTCTGACATTTCCAGTGAATGTTCTAAAAATTTCCCAGAAATTCTACTGAAAAGCACTTATCTCTAAATCTCTACAACCTTGCTTTTTGCTTCTCTTAAAAACATATCAGATGTTTGACCTGTTTGCATCCTTTGAGACCTTATCTCTCATCCACATGCTCCCTAAAATAATTGCTAATAGTGAAAGTACCTTTCTGCTGCTTGCTTTAGCATTCTGAGGTGAACTGGACTGGAGCAGAAACCAAATGAAGTGAAATACATTCGTATCACCCAGCAGTCCCTTACCTTTTCCCTTCCTGATTTTAGCCTGTGACCTTTTTTACTAACTGTTATGTATCTTACTGTGTGAAGATTTAAAAATAAAAGCATTACAGTTTTGTTTTTCTTACTGATAATATTCTCTTTAGGCATTAGACACAGCCCTTACAAAATTTTGTTCTACTCTCTAGATATTTTGAACATGTTCTGTGATTTATTAATATAAATTAAAAGCTAATTTAAATAATTTTACTTGTTACTTATTACTCAGATGTTAGTTTTGAATCTTTGTAATGGGTTTGTTGTCGTTCTCTCCCCCCCCCCCCGATTTCATTAAAGGTATTAAAAAGATTAAAAACACAAGTTCATTTTCCAGATGCTTTAGGCAGTTTTCCAGGGACTTCAAATATAATCTGTTGTGATTAGAAAATATTGTCTAATATTATTTACAATGTACTAAACTAGACTGTTAAAGGTTTATGAATGCAAATTAAACTTTTTGAGATAAATAATTGAATTAATCACATTTTGAGAGAAGACTGAAACAAAGGATATGTGCTACTAGAGTACTTAGAAGCTTTCTCAGAAAAAGAATGGAAAAAATACATTTTTATAAAATTAATTCAACTCTGATAGCTATAACAGAGGGAGGACTAGAAAATCTGTGTTTTTCTAAGTGCAGTTCCTCAGATTATCTGCTTTAGCTAGACAGTACAAATACACTGAAGTTAAAAGGTATTAACACTTCATATAACTGCTTTATCTGAGAAAGATTTGATGACGGAATGTACTAAATATTAAAATATACACAAGATTCAAGTACAAAAAGGCTACCACTGGTAGTAAAATAAGGGTAAAACATTATTGCCTGATGACCAGAAAATAATTCAAAAACCTGGTGCTATTTGGTAGATCACTGAACTCCATTTGCAGATTTCTGAACAACTAGCATCCACTGTGATGATAACACAAGATGATGATGGCTTAGTCCAGCTCTCAGGATTTTTGTATTATCCATTTAGGAAATTACTCATGTCTCTGCCCTTGACAGTGAGACAAGGGTCAGGAAAGCTGCAGAAACAGGATAAAAGCAGATTTGGCCTCTTAGCCTCTGGAAGTGTCTCTTCTGATTAAGGTTCTCTGTAGAGTTCATTGTTGACTTGTAACGCAGAAGATGCAATTCAATTCAGAGATGAAGACATCTACCTCAGATCACTACCTTGCTGACACTTAAATTCTGTGTCTTTATCTGTGATACAAATCACTCTCAAACTCTCTACCTGTCACATACACCATTTAGGCTATGTTGATACCCTTGGGAGTAGCATCTTATGGCAATGGAAGAAGTTTTTAGTATCACAGGGAAATCTGAAGTGTCCTCAAAGGAATGTATGATTTTCTACCTAGAAAGAAATCTAACCTAGATGCAAATGAATGTATAAATTTAGAGGTAGGATCTGCAGCATAGAAACCCAAAGAAAACAAGCAAATGAAGACCCAGAAAAAGACATAACTAGAGACAGAAAACTAGCAAATTTCCTTCTGGAAAGACAGCTGAGTATCAGAACCTCTCTTAGGTCCAGGTGTCTCGCTAATACATGTGAGAGAAGAGCAATAAAACAGCTTTTTCAAACAGAACATCTGTCCAAAACATCACAAAAGGCAACTCATTACTTTTTGAGATGCTGATGTTTGACTTTTATATAAGGGCAATGTAGTCCTTAATTTTGATTTGAAATTTGAAAATGCTCACTCTGTATTATTTTAATCTATAACTGATGTTAGTGATTCAGTGAGTGATAACTATTCCCAGTGGCTAATTAATTTCAGATTTATGGAATGCCTTTCTTCACAGGAAGGAATCTAGTTGAAAATTTAAAATATTCAGCTAATCATTAATTCAGTGTCATCTGTTCATAATTCAGCTGCAACTGCAATATTTATGACCCTGAGAAGAACCTAAGGAAATAGAAAGTATATTTGGAGGTATATTTATGTCTTACAGAAATGTTTTAAATCCATATTTAATATGTCTTTAAATGTCCTGTCATGCTCGAGACAAATTATATTGACAGATCTGCCCATCTACCAAAGGTAAAATCAAACATATCTAGTATTGGCATAATATGAAATTTGAAAGTCTATACTGTTTTTAATGAAAGCAAAATAATTAAAAGGCAAATGAATATAATTATCTTGATAAATAAACACAACAAACTAGCTATGTCCCAGTTATGGATATTGACTGGTATTTTGCAGTGTGTTATTAAAGTTTCAGTGTTATACATTGAAGTTGTATTTGGAACTGTGTATTTTTAAGAGACTCAAACAAAGCAGTGCAATAAAAAGAAAGTAAACTTCAACAGTAATGTTTTAAAAAATTCACAATAATTATAAGGTAACAGTGAGATACAATTTGTGATAGTCCATGGACATGAGAGGAAATTCTAGAAAATTTAAGGCATTTTATTTATTAACACTGGTCATTTAACAGAGAAGAATTAGAACTTGTGATCTATCCTCTTGCAAAAATCTCTGTCCTATACAGAAGCAGGCTAATTTCCATAGTTGGCTCAGTAAGATAACTTAGCTTAATACTAAGTGTACAATCAAGTTACTTTTTGCCTGTATTTTTATAAATCTCTTTGCTGTAACTTCAACATCTTTAACAGCAGCATGCTGTGCCCAGAGTCTCCAAGTGCTCTCAGTAGCTCTGAAGTAAAAGGAGAACATCAGAAAGGTCTCATTGCTTCTTTCTTTTTTATCTTGTTTGTTTTTGAAGGTAAATTAAAAAGCTCACTTCACATTTATTTGTCCTTATTTTATCATTCACTGAAGCCATTCCTATTAGAATAATATATTCTTACCAATATTAATAAGCTGTCCAAACATCGGGGGGGGGGGGGGGGAAGGGTTAAAATAAAATTTTAATGTCCTGTGAGGGACTAACTAAAGGTTCAGATGCTGTAGGCAATTTAATAATGCTTAGCATCCAGCAGCAGCCCTGTGGATGTCATAATGCATGTACAGCAACTGTTTTTGCAGTTAAATGAACTATTAGCAGTTGATAAAGTTAAAGACTATGAATTAGAACCATATTTTGAAGACATATGCTGTATCCCTTAAAATCTACTTAAATACTTCTGAATAATGTCTTTGTGTTTGACTTTTGGGATCTTTCTCCTACAAAAAGAAATGACTTCTCCTTCCCTGCTCTGAATATTTGGGTATATAGTTATAGTGTCTGTATTGGCCAACAGTGTGTGGGTAACAACCGCAGGACAGATGGCAGTGGATTAATGTTTAAACACTAACACTTCTGTACTACCATGCAAACCACTAATGGCCTCTTCCCACTCAGACTGTACTTGTATAGTTAAATCCAACCACTGCTCAGAGTTCAATGTCCTCTTGTATAGTACAGGGGGAAAAAACAATAAAACATTCTTCCTGATAAAATATTTGAGAATTGAAACAGAATATCCTTTTCACTGCCAATTTTCTAGGATTTGAAAACATCCAGATTTGCATTTAAAACACAATGATGTAAAATAAAAAGGTCTGTAAAGCAGAAAGGTAAGTGGAAGGCTCCTGTACTACTGGCATATATCTGTTGATAATTGAAACCCACTTCAGCATATGTCAAGTCTCAATGCAGATGCTCTGGAGTTGTATTTAGCATTGAGATGAAACATGAAGGCACCAAGCTGAGGCTCACACTTAAGAGTACCAGACATCCCTCTGTTCAGGGTCACTGCTGCATTCTTGCTCCCTCTCCACCATCACTACATTGAAATTGCTGATTTCACGTTCCCTTTCATCTGTTTCCCATCATCTCTAAAGTGACAGTGGGTACAGAATGTTATTTCCCTCTGATGAGAAGAGAAGCCTGTGGCTGTTGCTCTTCCAAAGATTATCCTGCAGAAAGTCAGCATGTGGCTGGTCCTCAGTGTGCCAGGCCATTCATGCCAGCCTCAACTGTCAGCAGCTGGGACCTGGCACTTCACTTGAAACCTGCCTTCAATCAGGATGTCTGTGGAAGACCTACTATTTGTACCTCTTGCTTTGCTCTGTGGATTTATTCTGTACCCCTTTGAGAGAATCAGAATGATATCTGGAGTTGGAAGAGACCCATAAAGATTGAGTCCAAGTCCCTGCTCCTTGCAGATCTAACTAAAACTAAACCTTACATTCTCCAGACACCCCTTGAATCCTGACAGGCTTACTTCTGTTCCCACTTCCCTGGGGAACCATGTTCCAGTGACCAAACACTCTTTTAGAGAAGAATCTTTTCTTAAAGTCCCAGCTGAACTACTTCTGATGCAGCTTCATATCTTTTCCACATATAAAAGAAAAAACATCATAGAGTCATTTAGGTTGGAAAAAAACCTTCAAGATCAAGTCCAACCATTAAGCTAGTACTGACAAGTCCACCACTAAACTGTGTCCCTAAGCACCACATCTACACATCCAATTCTAAATGTCCAATTTCATAACAGCAGCTCAAGAAAAATGAACTTATAAAGACTTATAGTAAATATATGCAAGAAAATTTGATCAGTTGCAGAAGAAAAAAATAAATCACACTGCCCAGTAGCTGTATATACCTTGGAGGATTTCAAAAGTCCAAACTTAAGAATATAAATTCTGACTTCAGAAAGGTAAATTTTCCGCTATGACCTTGTCCTTTCCAAATGCACTCTGGATTATGGAAAGAATAAACACATCGAAAACCAGGTACTGGATTTCAAATTTCCTTCCAAACACAGGTGATGAATAAACTTAGAAAAAAAGAGATAAAATAACCTACATGGATTTTATCTAGTATAAAGTATCAGACTAGTTATGAAAGTACAGAGTATATTTTTCTTTTTGTCTGTCAGTTACAGACAGCAAAAGGTGCTCTCTGCATTAGATCAATATGACTTCAGATACGAACTAGCACAAGCTGTACCTTGTATTCTAGGTAGAAATAGTCTTCCTGAGCTCAAACTGAGAGAAAAGAAGAAAAGATGGATCAAAACTCAAATGTCAAAAACTTTTAAAGTGTAAAGAAAGCCGAAAAAAACCCCAACACTGCATGCAGAGGAAGAGTTCTCAAGACCCCAGATAGGGAAATACTGATGCAGTGTTTAAATAATTTAACAACACGTGATTATTTTTAAGATTCAAAGAAGATTATGTAGAACACACTAATGAGGATGGTAAAACTTAAAGCAAGAGATCGTATAACCACAGCTTAGACTGCAGTTGTTTAGAACCAACAACACACAAGCACTGCAACACCGAAATAACAACACACAGATTTTGCACAGACTTTAATTATTTTCCAATTGCTGCTTCCATTTCCGTTTATTCGGGGGGAACTTTTAATTCCTGACATACCAACTGACACGATATGCTCTTGTTTTTCAAAAAGGAGTTTTCAGGTTAAATGATGCCATATCTATGAGAAAGCATTACTACTGGGTTCTAATAAATCACCAAATAAATAACTTACTACTCTTTATTTTTATAACACAGCTTTCATATAGCAATGTATAAGGGAGTTGTAAGGTATATTTTACAAATAGGCTTTTTCAAATGTTAAATAGCAACATAGTGTTATGTCTGTACATAACATATAACAATATCCTGATATGAAAGAAATTGCTTGAAAACTGAAAATGTACCTAAATGATTAAATCCACTCTGAAGTACTGCATAAAGTACCTCTCTCTGTCAAAGAGATCTTGTTACCTGAGCACAAAATGGATTGTAAGTGGTTAATGATGCCAAGTATCATCTTTAATAGTTTTATCAGTTAATTGTGCAATGGAAGTATAAAAAAAGTACTATTTTTCATTTCAGTTAACAAAAGGCCTAGTCATAAGAGACTAAGTTCATGACTGCTGAATGTCAAATATATATATGCAGATTAGCCAAGAGTAGTACAACTAATTTGCTATTGAAATAGAAGTAAAAACAGAGTTCTTTGCAACTGTTTTTAACTAGTCCATTAACTACTACTGTCTCTTGATGCTGAATCTAAATAAACAAGTCAAGAGGCTTTCTATCATTGGAAGATAATTTAAACAGAGAATTGCAGGAGAAATATGGATGAATTTCAAATAAAAAACATGTAAATTTTTAAAAGTCTACTTTGGCAGGTCCATGAAAGTGCTGGCAAAGAGGTTGAAGTTTTGACCAGTTTTTAGAGTTTCACATTTTCCTAGTACTGCACTTCAAGATAATAAATTAATGAGAGTAGATTCTCATGATAGCTTAGCCAAAGTCATTAGGAATATATCTGAATATATTTTATGTGAGCTCATATTGCAAAACCTGTTACAGCGCAGATGGTTTGTAAAAAGACTTTTCCAGGGATTAGACAGACAGAAACAGAGAGAACGTCACACTGTACTATAAATTATGAGAAGGGATGAGACTCAGATTCCAGCTGGACATTTCAACCGTTATAAGCAACATGGCTCACCACTTTCTGACTGCCTCTTGGCTCATCTCGCACACTTTGCCAGGAGGAAACGTAAAGCCATATGGCTTCTCAGGCATCACTCCGTTGTACCTTCTGCAGTGATTCCTGAAGCTGAAAGAGGTGCTTTAATTCTGTAGTTCAGTACAAGGTAGCTAAACTGTACTTGGAAAGGGCAAGTTATCTCACATTTATCTCTGTTTAAAAGGTCTGACAATAGATTTATACCACAGAATAGCAGATGAGCTGTTTTTTCAACTCCTGATAAACTGTTTGCATTCCTGTACTTGGAAAGAGTGTTTACCTGGCTATAAAACTTAGGTAAGAAACATTATACTAGATATGGAACATTTGTACATTCAGAGTGTATAATATTTTGCTGTGTAAATTAAATATTCTAAATATTCTCTGAATCAACAAGTAACTTAGAACAAGGGAAAACATCATCATTTTTAATAGAAGGTTCCATTTAAGGTGCAAAAACATATGAAAAAATGTGATGTGAGTAATTTAGCACAGAATTTACAGAATAGTTGGATTTTTATTAGAAAAGGAAGAGAGAGTGCATTAAGTATAAGTTAAAAACCTTTGCTAACATGAGAAGAGCCTGATTAATGATAATAAAGAAGATTTTAAGCTATTACATATTCAATCTGAAATTCAATATGAAATACTCCTATTTATGTATCACTGTAAAAGCTGGACTACTAATTAATCTAGATAAGGTAGAAGTTAATTGCCTGCATTTCTGATTTTCACACATTAAAGTGGGTTTAGGAACCAAATTTTTTTTTCAGTCTGTACTTAGCTTAAAGAACAAAAATTCAGAGAATGCTGAGAAATGGATAATTCATTTTTCTGACTGTTTTTGCAACATCTTAACAATATTCATAATCCTACTGCACCACAGTGATTACAAGAGCAATTGCTTGCACATGGAAAATTAGACTAGCAGAATGTCAAACAGATTTTAGATTTTTGAAATGTCACTGTAGTTGGGATTACAGGTAGGCACACCTCCCTTCAAGGGAAAGGAGAAAGGCTTTGTTTTCATGTTGCTGACAGTTAAGTTCTGGTCCATATTTGGCCAGTTGTAAGGTAGAAGCAGGTAACGAGGGAGTGTAAAACATCATCACCTCTTCATTTCCAGCACCATCCTATAGACTATAGAGGTAAGACAGAGAGGACCTGAGCCCTTTTGTTCCTTTTCCTGCCATGAGAAAATGGTATATGCGTACGATCACTCTGAAACTGCAATGCTTAGGAGAAAAGATCTCGTATTTGTGGCTACTATGCATGCAAAGAAGATTAAAAAATATGGAAACATTTCTCATCCATTATTACTTAAGCATGTTTTTACTTTCCTTGTTTTAATAAACACTTAGTTCAAGGTCATAATAATCCTAAATAAGTAAATGTCTGACAATAGATATCAAAGACTGAAAGCCACACATGCACACATATTATTACAAGATCTATCACAATACTAACAGCAAGAATGCTTGAAATGCTGTCTCTTGCTTCAGATCTTCTTTGATGTCTAGACCAAACTACAACAAAATGGATTGAGGTATTCACAACGGGAACATCACAAGCAACATTTAGGTAATGAGTTGCCTTGATCACCTTAGAAGTGAAGAGGTAGAAAGATGTGTTTATCTGGCAATTTATCAGTAGGTACAGGCACTGGAGATTGGCGTACGTGCTACAGTTAAGAATAATGAAGGGGATATATCCACTCCCAGAAGGTTAAGTACCTGTAGTTTCTAAAACCCAGTAATTACTGCACAATAGCCCATGTGCTCTTGGTGGAACACAGTAAGTAAAAAAAAGCACGGTTTAAGAAAAAAAAATAATCTTGAAAACATATTTTGTAGTAAATGGATGGAAAGTGTCATCAAATTTGAATAGCTATATCTTTTTGTAATGTTATCAGCCTTTTCCAGTACTGCAATTGAAAATTATACGTCTGCCTGTTATTTTTAAAAAGTAATTGCAGAAGTGTGATATAACTTGCATTAGCATTCAAATTATTTTTCTTAATTCACATGGCAGTAGAGAGCTTACTGAGTAGAGTGAAAGGGTCAGGAGCTCTCTAATGCTGTGACTTGTGCAGCCCTGGTCCTCTATGGAAGTTATGATTCTATCATAAAGAGCCCAAAGTTTTGGTTAAAAGAAGCAAGCGTTTGTCTGTATGTCATATTCTAAAAAGGTTTTGGATATCCCCAGGGATCATTTTGAGTTGAAAAGGGTCAAACAATAGCAAAAATATCTGTCAGAAACAATTATTGCAGCAAAGGGAGAAAGAAAAATACCAAACATACACACGCACACACACACACAAAAAGAGAAAGTTGGTAAAGTAACAATCAAACTTAAAGATTTTATTATGGTAAGTACACGTGGGCTTCAAATGTCTCCTTTCAGCCATTGTAGTTCAATCCCTTTAATACTTGTCAGCCTAATGTCTACCACAAAAACAGGCAGACATATATATGATCTGTGCATATGGCTTGGAGTCAACAGACTTCTGTCTTGAAGTGAGGAAATGTTGTTTGTTTGTAAGATCAGCAGAAAATAAGTAGATATTTTTACATATAGCTTTAAACATTGACTAAACACAGAGGAAAAAGTCGTGTCAAAGTAATTCAGAACGTATAATGCAAAGGGTATTGCTAAGTAAGGGTTAAGAGAGGACAGATATGATTATCTAGATTAGATACAAAAATCAATGAATAATATTTATATCTTTATTCTGCAGATATCCTTTATGTCTCTGCACTGTTCATTTTAAATGGCATGTCTAAAGCCAGAATGCCACAGAACCATTTTGGAGATCCAGATAAAAACTTTGCAGTTTCCTGACCATATGTCACAAACAGACAGAAGCACGAAACGTCTCTAGCTCAGTTGGTATAGATCCCAACAGAATGCATTGCTACGCCAGTGACTTTACTTCCAGTTTTCACTGTCAGTAGAAATTCATTGTACTCTAATAACGAATGCACCTTTTTAAGACCAGGAGTCATGACTTGGTTTTACACCATTTAATCACTGAATCATCCAGTATTCTTAGATATCTTTTTATTTTCTTTTAAAATATACTTTTCTTTCACTCCATCTAGATTAGGATGTGCTCCAAGATGTCTTAATGATGCACTTTACAGAAATATTTTGTCTTCCATAGTCACTCACAGGACTGAGTACCTTATCAAGGCATTCACTTGAGTTTTTCCCTCTCCCTGGGTAACAACATAGGCTTCTTCCTCCCAGACACGCCCACACTTAGTTACCATGATCTATCCTCATTAAGAGCTTTCATTAGATGCTTTTAAGGCTGTCTTAGTCTTGCATGGCATGATTGCAAATACCACAGAAAAATTGTCCTAAAATTTTACATGACCAATGACAGCAATCTGTACTCAAAGGCAAGAAACCATCCTAGTAATTCCCCTGTAACATCATTTATGTCCCAGGAAATAATGGTTAAAATGCTGATGATAGCACATTATATAGGGCATTATCATCCACTTAAAGGCACGGGAATTCTTTTTTTTCAGAATGCTCCTACCATACGTATAAATGTGTAGTCTTTTTTATTAGTAGTAGTCAAGTTTCATGAGAAATTAGATGATAACCTTTCAAAGTTGTTAACTAGATTTCTCCCCTGCCCCCTCACTGCAAGCGATAATAATTTACTCTCTCTGCAGTTTAAAAACATTTCTCCTCAATTCTTCCTCCACTGTTTATTTTTATCCCTTTCACTGGGCAGCCACACATACAGCTGCTTCAGCATCCAGCAGTAGTGAAGCGACAATGAGTATTTCTGAAGAAGGCAGGGACTCTCCAGAGCCTATTTATAGTGAACAGGAAAAAACATTTTCTGATATCAGCAAAGCTCGCATAGGAAAGTCCCCCTCCCTTCTCTCAGCAGAAGTTTCTATGTTTTTAACTACACAAAAAAATCAAGAATTTGTCTTTATCTGCTCTAACTTACACAACAAAAAGTTTTGGAAGGGGGGAAGGAATAATACATTTTTGACTTTTAGGTGCCTGTCAATTTCTTTGATTTCACAGAATCACAGAATCTTAGGGGTTGGAAGGGACCTCAAGAGATCATTGGGTCCAGCTCCCTGTCAAAGCAGGCTCCCTATCTCATATTACACAGATAGGCGTCCAGACGAGACTTGAATATCTCCAGAGAAGGAGACTCCACCACCTCCCTGGGCAGCCTATTCCACTGCTCCGTCACCCTCGTTGGGAAAAAGTTCTTCCGCATGTTGGTGCGGAACTTCCTGTGCTCCAGCTTACAGCCATTGCCCCTAGTCCTGTCCCCACAGACCACTGAAAAGGGGCTGGCCAATTCCCCCTGCAACCCATGCCTAAGATATTTATAAACACTAATTAGGTCCCCTCTAAGTCTTCTTTTCTCCAGGCTGAACAGACCCAGCTCACTCAGCCTTTCCTCATAGGGGAGATACTCCAGAACCCTATTCAACTTTGTCGCCCTTCTCTGGACTCTCTCCAGAAGGTCCCTGTCTTTTTTATACCAGGGAGCCCAGAACTGGACACAGTATTCCAGGTGGGGCCTGACCAATGCAGAGTAGAGGGGGAGGATCACTTCCGTCGACCTGCTCGACACACTCTTCCTGATGCATCCCAGGATCCCATTGGCTCTCTTGGCCACCAGGGCACACTGCTGGCTCATGGCCAACCTTTCATCAACCAGGACCCCCAGGTCCTTCTCCACAGAGCTCTTTTCCAACAGGTCATCCCCCAGTCTGTACTGATACAGTCGGTTATTCCTCCCCAGGTGCAAGACTTTACACTTGCTTTTGTTGAATTTCATCTGGTTTCTCCCTGCCCAGCTTTCCAGTCTGTCCAGGTCTCGCTGAATGGCAGCGCAGTGTTCCTGCGTGTCAGCCACTCCTCCCAGCTTTGTATCATCGGTTTTATCATTGCTGAGGGTGGATGCTATTCCCTCATCAAGGTCGTCAATGAAGATATTAAATGGGACTGAACAGTAGGATGTTCAGGCTTTTACCCATTGTTCTGGCAGCTGTGAATAACTATACTAAGTAAGAAATACTAAATAATAAGTAAAAAAATCAGGAACATTTTAATATATATTCAATACTGTATGAGACATCTCTAAAATAAAGCAGCAGATCTTTTTATGAATACAGAAAAGAATACAGGCCTTACAGCTACTATGAAAAAGAAGAAAAAGGTAAAGAATAAGTAATGTAAATACAATATTGCAATTTAGCAAACTTCCACTCTCCAGACACTGCACCAGCTGCACACCAAGAAGCTTACAGGTGTTTCCTCTAATGAATGCAACGTAAGAACACGTGTTTCCTTCAGGCCTTGACATTTTTAAAATATTAGCTCCTTGTGTGATGCCTCTAAGTAGGCCAGTCTCGATACACTCACATACCTTTTACAGTGCTGTATTCACTTCACAGGAACGGTGTCAGCCATCAGCACATGCTATCTATTTCAGCCAATGCGAATGTTTGCCATGCCTTTTAGCAATCACCAGCTGAAGCGGAAGGTTTTAATAATACAGCTACTAGATGAAACAGAGCCGCGCTGCATAAACACACCGGGCTGGATATGGCTAGAACAGGTGTTAGCTTAATTTTCCTCACATGTACCTGCTAGCGAGTCTGGTTACCTTTGCACACTCATTTGATGTGGTTATTCAGGGAAATCGGTGCAGATGGTGTGTCACTCTGTGTGCACTTGCCAAAGATGTTTTACAACTTGAAGCCACTCTCTCCAGCCAGTATGAAAGCTCAGTGTGGATTATCACTACACTTTAATTTAAAACTATTTGTGAGCATATCCTCAGCACATGAGGAAAAAGAGTGGATGAAGCACTACAAAAGCAGTATCTTCAATACTGTTCCAGTACTGAAAATATATAAAATAGAACTTCCTATTTACTAACACAAGTATGATTTGTGATAAAAAAAATAGTACTGCAAGGTAAAATTAAAAAAAGCAGGGAAAAATACATGAGAAGTGGAACAGATAAGTGGATGATACAGTATTTCCATTTCATTTGGAACGTTGATTTGCTGTATTTTATACTTTGCAAAATATCAGGCATCATTTTAATCAGTGACTCACAGCATGATCACATTCCATTTAAATTTTGTGGTGACTAGGAAAGCACTTGGAATTTTGTTTTGTTCTGTATTTTACATTCTGTTATTCTACATTCTGTTATTCCAACAGTTTTCAATATATACTG
Organism: Laterallus jamaicensis coturniculus; assembly: GCA_022605575.1. Classification (NCBI taxonomy): domain Eukaryota; kingdom Metazoa; phylum Chordata; class Aves; order Gruiformes; family Rallidae; genus Laterallus; species Laterallus jamaicensis. The sequence continues at coordinate 67,216,913 of JAKCOX010000004.1, forward strand.
GTACAAATAAATAGCAAGGGTAATGGGAACAAACCAATTCCCATTGAAGTAATGGAAGACTGACAGAACTTTGTAAGAAAATGATGGTTATTTTCCTGCTGACATTGTTGTTGAGAGATGTTTTGCCGAAGTTTTTTTTTTTAGCTAGTTTTGTTACAGCCATCTCAGAAATAATAATTTTCCATTAAGCTATTTTAGCTATTTTGAGGTATTTCTACTTTCTCTGCCTTCAGCTAATATTAAATCATGCTCTTAAGATCCATCTGAACTGTTTTTTGAGTATGGTGATGAGATTTTTTTCCTGACTATTCAGCAAACTTTTACCTTCGATGTTAATCAATGAAACCTATTCATAAAGCTAAACTGATATGCATAACAGTCAATAAAGAACACTCACCTACTGTCAGTTGTCCAGTTAACTGTCCCATGTGATTTCTTGCATTCACTGTTACATTTCTGTCAGACTGTAAGACCAGTGGGCTATCCTGGGAAACATGTATAAGACAATAGATGAGAGAACAAAAAAATTGAGGAAGAATTAAGTTAGAACTAAATATAAGCAAGCATGCTGAAAGGGGAGGTGTGCAAAATAACACGCCTTTTTAATAAAGTATTTTATAAATCAAATTTTATTAAAAAATAAAAGCAGCAAGAATATTAAGATTAAAACCTCTGTGTATAGAATCCTGGTTTAGAAATCAGAGTGGAAGTTAATTTATATAAATTGCGCTTTCCTGGGAATATTGCAAAGTTAAAAATTCAAAAAGCATTAACACAAACCTGTTTTGTTAGCCTTTTCCATATATTGCTAACATACCCCTTTCTAACTACCTAACCAAATATATACTACATTATTAATCTGTACAATCTATAAACATCTGGATTGAGTTTACTAAAACCCTCGAAACAGACATGCATTTCTTGGAAGGAAAAGGTATTGTTATTTTCAAAAAGCAAAGAATGAGAGCACTGGAAGGTGAGTTCATATGACAGACAACCCAGACCCTCCACCAATAGTACCTGACAGGGACTATTAGTAATCAAACTGATGTAGCACGAAGACAAACATTATACAATGTTAGGAGCAGTCTTAACATTTTTGGAGACAGTTTGCAGGATGACTATATTGATATCAATATCCTACTAGGTTTAAGCTTTTGAGGAATGTCTACACATATATGTGCAAACATATCCTCTTTCCAAAGCCAGCTTACGGAATCTCAGAATGAAGACAGTATTGAATGTTGCTACCTGGAGAATGAGGAGCCACATCCACTCTTCCCAGGGAAGGACTTACTGATAATGTTCTCATTGAAGGGAGTGAGCACATTAGGGGAGGAAAAATTAAGATGGTGGCACAGCTGCAGAAGACAGGTACTTTCCTCCCTGGATTCACCTGCTACCATGCTGCTCTTCTTCCACTGAAGCTTTCAGTGAGACCATGGAAACATTAATGCTTCTGACAGTTTGTTAGCACTTATCTATGGTTAGGTTAAGTTTATCCAATACCAGTGAGAGACCTGAAAGAAAAGCTAGGGAAGTGCCTTAGGTAGGAATGACTAAGGGCTAGGAGAATATTTTCTTAAAATTATTATATACTCATCATATTTTTCGATATTTCCCTGAGTGCCCATTACTGGTCATTCCTGGATCAAGCATATTGAGTTTGATGGACTTTGTGTGTGTTACTTAATATGTTGGTTCTTTCTGGGTTTGAAAGCTTTTTAAGAAGAGAAGGAAAGGAATTAGGGAGTCATATAAGTTGATTATTTTTACCTGATTGATGCATTAAGTTTGCACTTAAATTTTCTATCCCTTACAGTCCTTTCCTGCAGATCCAGGGCTTTCCTCTGCAAGAAACACTCTCCCAGTTGTTTTGACTGTGATTATTAACTTCAAAAGATACTCAGTTCCCTGGGAAGTCTGAAATAATTCTGAGCTAATTTTGAAGAGTTCAGGTGTGCTTCATCTCCCACTGGACAGTGCTGTGACCTCTCTAACATCCTGCCAATTAGCTCTGCATCACAGAATCTGGCAGATGAGAGTCACTTTTTGGCTTGTCCATCTTTCTAGATAAAAAGCTGTAATTATCAGTGAGACACTGTGTTTATTGTGACTGGTTTGAGCTAAATATGTGATGCAATCAAGGGAGCTTCTGGGCAACAAAAGCAGCTGCTAAGGACCTTTTTCTCAACACTTGATTTGATTTCCACTTTCCTTATAGTTCTTTGAAGATCATTAGTCTGGGCAACTGCTGCTTTGGGAAAGAGGTTGTCCTGATAGACAGCTGCATGGCCAAAGTGTATTTTTAAGGAGCCCGTTTCACTTTTGCTCAGTCTGTATTTGGAGAAGAGTCTTCTTAGAATAATCTCACCCTTAGCAAGGGAGGGTACTGTCATGCCTTTTTTTGCCTGCTCTCAGTGTTTGGTAGCTTACACTTCATAGTCTGTTCAAAGTCTGATCTGGAGGTTTCCTTCCTTTCACCTTAGGAAAATATTTAACAAGATTCACAGACTGAAATCTGCCTCTTAGGTTTCTTGTGCTCAGGCTCTAATTGTAAATGGAGACCATTCGTATCAAATTCTCAAGTATGGGATAATGAAAGATTAGGTGAGCCAAGCTTTCTTTCTTCTCCCTTCCTTCTCTTATTTAAAAGATAAAAAGAGGGATGAAGAATTTAAGAACTTAAATCTATATTCCTTAGTTCCTGAATGTCAAATATACAGCCACAAACTTCAATTCTGGATCAAGAAAACCCAGTGGCAAAGCTTCTAGCCATTTAAGCAGCCCAGCATTTTGTCTACCTGCACTCTGTTTTCCACAGGAAGTGCCTAAAGAAAGAGGTTTGAGGTATTTAAAGGTAGTCTGCCTAAAAGAGTTAGCAGCTCAGCTGAAGCAAGAGGATTATAGATCTGCATCACAAGTATAAGTTGACATTAATATGTCAGTCTTATCAATAAGAATGAACATGAAGGATAATTTTCTCTCTGGGAAACCATATCTGTTATTCTTTGATGTGAACTTCAGCTTGCAATTTAACAAAATTGGTAAATACACAAAATACTTTACATTCAGGTCTCATCAGGTAGTTAGAAGCATGGCATCACAGTGGTTTCCTAGAAATTTGAAATTGAAAAACATAAAATATTTTGATGAATATATAAAAAATATAGAAAAAAAAAATGGACAATTAAGCTCTCCAAATACTGTGAAAGTTTGGAAGGTTTGTTCTCAAGCCAGACATGCATATGAACCCGCATAGTTACTTTCTTGATATAATTATGTAGGCTGATGACACCCAACATCTGATAAAGTATAAAATGAAGAACCAGATTGATATATTAGTAAATATTTTTTGTGTATTTACCTAATGAAAGTCTTTAGGTTATACCTGACCAAAAACTACACATGAAGAAAGGGTCAAAGATCTTCTGTTGCTGACACTACAGAGCTACATACAGATCATCCATTTAGAGGTAGGCATAATGGCTATATTCCCTTACATGTAATAAAGCAATGTAGCACTATGAAATGAGTTCCATGTTTTTCTGTAGCTTGGTTTTATAAATATCAGGGACATGTTCCATATTTATAATATAATTCTATCCATGCAGTGTAAAAATTATTGTGAGTAACTCCAAGGAACATCATTGAATTAGTTCTTTATCACCTAATATTATTTCTTAACACTGAGTTAATTTCAATGTATGTATAAGTAAAAGAAATAAAAAGGCAGGTCTTTCTCGCCTACCCAAAATTTTCTACCCCCAAAAAAGGCTGTGCCATACTTGCAGCTCCAGTCCCCTGAGTTCAGAGGCTGTTCTTGCTGTCTGAACTTGCAGTACAGGACATTTGGACAGGGAGTTTCCTGAGACAGAGGAAACTTACACCACTTCTGGATTATCAGTATTATTTGATCTTGGTGCAAAATAGTTCCTAAAATCCAATACTAGAATCTGAAATCTGTATTACCAATTCTTCCCCAATAAAAAGCAACAATTTTTAACTGGAAAGTTGACCTTTCCTCCCCCTTTTTGTAATGGAAATTCAGTTCTTGCCCTCCTATTTCTTCATTTTGCATAGCATACATACAACCATGGCTTCTTTCCTACTCCTTGCAATTCTAACTACAGGAATATGTGATGAGTTAAGCATAGCAGTTATTGTACTACACAAATTTGCTCTGAGATTACCCATGTCTGTAAGCATTTATAGGAACAGTTTGATGTATACTACAAAGCCAGTGAAAAATCTTAAGTGGAACAAGTAATGCTGTTCATGTGAAAATTTCCTACGTATCCTTCACACACACCAATGACAATTAGTGCAAAATTTCTTTCCTACAGCAATGCTGCCGATTTACAGGATTAATAAAGCTTGCTCTGCATATATGAAAAAAAAAAACCTGAAAAGAAGAAAGAATTTCAGATGGATTGTCAGTTTTGTATTCTGGAAAAGATTTCTGATCTCAGTTGTCCTAACAGGGAACATTTTCCCCATGTTTTGGTTTTTGTTAAGCTGAACCTTTTAATGAAAACATCTGAGGCAAAAAAAATTGATTTGGGGAAAGTAACTTACTGTTGTTTTCCCCAGTCCTTAATGAATTACATGTATCAGAGTAAGAAATTCTCACCCCAAATAAAATTTCTTCTGATTTAAATTCTTTACTGAAGTATAATCCTTTAAATCTGATGCATGGCCCATTGACACAGAAATGTCTTGGTTGTTACTAATTCATTAACAGTTTCTTTAAAAAAAAGCATTATATGAAGCATAGGAAGCTATATATATACTTTCTCATTAAGAGTACACTGGAACTTTCCATTTCTGCCCTGCTATGTTAAAATGGTCTTCAGAAAAGAGATAGTAAATGATTTGTGATGACAGTTGACAAATTGTACTGTAGATAGCAAAAAGCAACACTGAGAATAGTTGTGCAGTTACATAAACTTTTTAATAATAAAAGTATGCTAATAAGTAACACATTGTATAGGGATGCCTTCAGGTCCATGAGGGTAACACCAGCACTTATGGGCCCTGTCGCCTTACCCACCCCTGGGAGGGCCCATTTCAATCCAGCCCTGTTTGCACAGCTCGTAGCAGGTTTGTCCTGCTTGACTCCGCCCCCTCTTTGTGAGCAGTCGACCCTTGCTGCTCCCTGACAGATATGTGGACCTCAAGAACCAGCTGACGGTTATGACAGCATATGAGATGACTTCCAACAAAAGTCCCGAAATGTTATAAGCTCAAGATTTTCAGCAGCGTATTAAAGGAAAACCAGAAGAACATGATGTTACTATAGTAACTTCTTATCTGAAACAGGTTTGCAGCTGGGATTCATAAAGGGAAAAATAAACAAATTGATTTAGGGGATATTTTCAGAAAGCTTTCTTGAATCTGGGTCCAGTTACAAATACAATGAAAAATTTTAGGAAAAAAAGATTGAGTTGTGGGGTTATTTGAGTAAGGATCACAGTACAGTATTAATAAATATCAACTGTTATTTTTAGAATTGTTATTTTTAGAACAGATATACTGTAAAAGTACATTAAATCCAATAGATTGCTTTATGAAGTAATTTTATTTAAAAATATTTTGCATGTGCAATCATAGCAAAACTAATTTACAGGTGGTTCAATTATTTTTAACATATTTTGGACAAATTCCATGCCTTTTGTGCACCATTCCCAGCAAATTAGCTCATTATTTCCAAAATGAACTCTTTAAATTACAAGCAGTTTAACTGGAGCAATTTAATTCCTGTTAGTTTAATAAACTAGTTTAGGTAAGATGGTACACTTTATAATTAAATATAATCCAAGATTTATTTTCAGAACACAGTTAATTGTGATAATGCCACCCACTTTGACACTCCTAAGAATAGTGGCGATATGTATACCATAATTTGCTGTGTAAGCTCGCACTCTCTTAGGATTTGATCCCTGTGCTTGGGCAAGTACATCACTTCATGTTTCCAGATCTGCACACAATGCCATATAGATGTAAAAATAATGCAGTAAGTAGACAGGATTCTAGATGTGCCAACTATATATTTTGGCAGAGAGGTGATGCAAGGTTATATGCTACTACTTGAGGCCATCCCCAGCATGGGCAGCTATACAGTTAGGGTAGGCCATGCCCTTACAGGCCTCTGCCCTATTTTCACATTTAAAAATAAATAAATTAATCAGAATTAGGCTTTGGTATCCTGAGAACAATATCCAACCACACAGTGACTGAACACTGCAAGACTTGAACAGAGGCAGGGAACACGTTTCCCCACGACTGCTAAGCACCACAGCTTGGCCACTGCTTTAGAGGCTCATACTGTGAGTGAGAGTGAACAAGTTCAACAACTGTGTCTGGCCAATGACTCAGACAGAGTAACTAACATGTGAGTTATTTGACCAAACCATAGCAACAAAATGGGAACTGAAAGAAATAGACAATACTCAGCTCCCTGGTCAGTTCAGCAGTCCAAGGGAGTCAAAGACCAACTGAGTAGTTTTGCAATAACTACATGGATGACGGCAGCTCAGGCAAATGAGGGATAACGAGCATGAAGACTGCCTGGGAGGAATGAAGTGCAAAAAGTTTGGAAACAGAAGATGAAGAAAACTGTCAATCAGGAATGGTAAAGAGCAGAACAAAGGAGCTATAAGGGGATGGAGAGCGCACTTCTTAGACATTTACCCATTGTCCAGAATCAGAACATCACCACATTTCTTTCTTGCAAAAGCTCCAGAGACTAAAAAACCCCACACATCCATAAGGCTACAAGCCTCAGGGCCAGACTTTCTATCATCACCTTTATTATTAAGGCCTTAAGGAACTTGAATAAGAGAAGATTTGGTAAAAAACAGACCTACAAATACCAGCAGTTGCTGAGCTATTGAGTACTTAAAAAGACTGAAGTCTCTGTTAAAACTGCTGGAAGCCAGTAAGAGCTTGGGTCTGTCAAAATATAAATGAAAGAAAAATATTCTTCATCTGAGTATTCCCAAGATATTATTTCCAGGAATATTTACAATATTCTTGTTTTTCATATTTACAAATATTCACTATTTCCAAAGGCATTATCAGGAATATGCCCAAGTTATCAGGACAGTAGGGTACCCAACATAGGGGTCCTTCAAACAGATAGAAGTGGATAATTTATTGACCAAGTTATTTCGGGACAATTTTAAATTGAGAAGAGTTAATATAAGTATTGAACCAATTAAATTAGATACGTTACCTAATGTCTACATTCTTGCATTCACAAAATAGTTACGTATTAAATGTTACTGTCCTTTTTTTCCTGCCCAGTTGTTCTTTCTAACCTGATAATCACAAATTAATCCCTAATAATTACATTCAGATTCAGGTAGCTATGAAATCAGAAATAATGATAAATGCCTTTTGACTTTTGCTTCAAGGAAATATTCCAGATGTCTTAAAGGTTTGAACAGATGTAATTTAAAATCAGTATTTTTTGTGCACTGATTTTGCACATTAGGGAGGTTTGAAAAAGTTCAAGTAAGCTATTAGGTAAATGAATTTCATTCATCCGTGGCAAAACTGATTAACATATTATTTAATGCAAGTTGAAAAGAATAATTAATCAACTTTTTCTATAACACTAGTAAAATGAGTAGCAGATCTGATTGTACATCAAAATCGATTTGGTAAAAATACCCCAAATACTGATGCAGAGCAACAGTTCCAGAGAGATACAAACTCTATCTTTACAGATCAGAAAGGGAAATGTACCTCACTCAATTGACTCACTAAAGAAATTAAAAGTTGTGGAAGACAGGAAAACAAAGTACAAGCAAAGAGTCTGAAAAAAAATACACCCTATTTGACACTGAAAGAAATACCATACTTGAGGGTACTGAGAAGGTTCTAAGATACATATTTTCTAGATAATTCTTTTTCATCAACGGATATTATCTCAGTTCCCAACCGCTGTTCCACATCAAATTTCCTATATGCTAAAAGAAATCATCCAGCTTCATGACACAGCAAATCTGAAACTAAACTTGGTTATACCTACCAAAGTAATATAGGTGTAGCCAATGAGATTCATACACAACACTCTGGAGAGCCACAGGAACTGGTAAAGCTGCACAGTGATTATGGCTATAACCTCCAGATAGAAATAACTTCCTTGTTTTACTTCCTCATATAACGCACCATGAAAATTTTATTACAGCAGAATTCAGTCATGCAGAGAAAAACTTAGTGATAAAGCAGAAGCAAATATTTAAATAGCTGACAAAAGATGTGGCTTTTCTGGAATTGATTTAAACTTCAAACAAAATTCCAAATGGACTTTAGTTATAAACATCCGAACTAAAAATAAAACAAGACTACAAATGTAGAAATGAGAAAGCTTGTTAAACACCCAGAACTCACTCCTTAGTCATTAAGCTTGTGACACAGCAAGTAAAATTCTATATTACTGAGCTGAAAAGTCCCCAGAAAACTTTAATTAGGACAAGTGTAGAAAAACAATACAAGTCTTAAAATCTGAAGCCAAAACATTAAAGGTGGAATCACTGTATTACACTCCTTTCAAACCATCATTTCTTGTGGTGTGAGTATATCAGTTATTGAATGGATTTTTGCCAATAAAGTTAAGTCCAACAGTAGTCTAACAGTCCATTATGCTATCTTAAATCATAGAAAGCAGCCTTTCAGTTCCTGTTTGTGTGCAGGTGCCAACCATGATATACCATTGCAGTGAAACAAGACTGTTTCTCGTGTCTCTTCAACTTAGTGCTAAAGTTTGAAATATAGCACCAATTAACTCCAAGAAGAGGTCAAAGACATTACAGGAACATTTATACAAATCAAATTATATACACACATTTAAAAGTCATTTCCCACTATCCGCTATTGAGGGAGCATTTCTCTACAGAATTTGAATTGCATTTATTTTAGACTCACTAGCAGAGAGAAAAAACAATCTAACAATCAATAAACAAACATGCTATGGTCAGTACTCTGATAAACTGGATATATGTAAATCTTTTACTAGATTCCTAGCTTGTGAGATGTCCATAGCAGACAAAAGTGAGCCAATCCCTGTTCACTTGATACATATCAAGAAATATTCATAATTTTTACATGTTGATTGGAAAAAATTAAGACAAAGACAAAACAAACAATCCATTATATTTACCTAATCTTATGGAAAATACAACATAAAAATTCTGAAAAATGTGAGCTCTCCAGCATATCCCTAAGTTCTGGTTTTCACTTTTGTGGTGCCTTGCAAACGTCCAGCAAATGACTAGATGGAAATACTATTTCCATCAACAGGTTTTATTTCACTGTGGTTTATATGACAGAACTTTTCAAATTCTAAAGCTAAAGAAGGATAAACTAATTATGAAGAAAGTTTAAGATTAAAAAAATAGAATTTCAGAAATACATACATTGTAGCAGAAATCCAGATTTAATAGTGTAGCACATTCAAAGCCGCAAAGAAATATTTGATAACTAATAAAATATTTTAAAGTTTATTTAGTACATATTAAAATGCATATATTACAAATATAATAAACAGAAGTCAAGCCGTTTATTTTAAACCTGGTTAGTTAGAAAGTTTATTTTAGGCAAATATTAAAATTATTTTAGAGAAACTTAAGATGGTGGCAAACTATATGATTAAATGATGCCACTACTATTAGCAACTGCTTCAACAGCCAAAGTCAGAAATTGCTATCTGTATGTTTTGTTTCTTCACGTAGCTCTCTTCGTTCCTACAATGCTGATATTTCCTGATAAGCCTTCCTTCAAGAAGAATCACTCACAGCTGGATTCTAATTACCTTAGCAATACTTTCTGCGCTGCTAGTTCTCTCTGCTGCTTCAGTATTAAATAACCAGAAGCACAGATATCTCAAATGAACTCCGAAACACCCTACCAAAAAGAAAGGATATTATTACTGTTATCTTACTGAGCCTTCCCCTGCATGTACCCATTGCTTATTATAGCAATTGTTACATGCTTGAAGCAAGCACTGTCAATTCCATGGATGTTTAGCATGAGGTATAATGAGGCTTTGATCAAGACACGAAAAACAATAAGAATGGTAATTACAGGAATTACAGATAATCCACTGATTATCTTTAGCAATGCCTATTATGAAAAGTATAGTTCTGTAAATTTTCAGAAAACATCTTGGTCATAATATCCCAGGGCTGAGAACTCAAACATTTATGGCAAAGGTCTCAGCACGTATTTTATCATCTGCTAAGTACACAAACTCAGTCCAAAATACAATCTTTACAGAACTTCTTTCATAAAATTATAGAATGGTCTGGGTTGGAAGGGACCCCAAGGATCATAGAGTTCCAACCCCAATGCGACAGGCAGGGCCACCAACCTCCAGGAGTGGATCCACACAGGGTCACCCAGGGCCCCATCCAACCTGGCCTTGAACATCTCCAGGTGATCATCCACCACCTCTCTGGGCAGCCTGCTCCAGCACCTTACCACTCTCTCTTTAAAAAACTTCCCCCAATATGTAATCTAAACCTTCCCTCCTTTAGCTTTAGTCCATTCTCCCTTGTCCTGCCATTATCTACCCCTTTAAAAACTCAATTACCCTCCTGTTTGTATGCTCCCTTCAGGTACTTGAAGGCTTCATGAAAATAACATCTACGGTGACACTGAGAAAATTTGGCTCTAGCTAGAGCAGTCAGTCAACTTTCCACGTACTCTGGCTTTAAGACAGAAGTAGAAGCCAATTTTTAACTGTTCTTGTTAAATTATGGAACTAACTTACACCTTTCCATACTCTCCGCAGTCAGCTCCAGTCTTTTTTTTCCAAGACCAAAGGTATTTGGGTACAAGTCGTCTCCTATCTTCTCCTAAGAAAGGATAAGTCTCTTATTTCTTGTCATTTTCCTCTTCTTGGTCATTAAGCTTCCCGAGGTAATATTGCACCTATAAAACCTCTTCTACCTCCTCCTTTTTCCCTACTTGCTATTCCTGGTACTCTGATGAGAGTTGCTATGAATTTTCCAGGGAAAACGACATCTGCTGACAACTTTTCTTCCCACCCGAGGGATGAGACTGTGATTAGACCATATTGAAAAACAAAAATAAAATCCTTAATGAACAAAGATTGCTCATATGAAAAGGAATTAAGATGCCACATGACTATTTGGTAGGTACAGTCTCCTCAGTTTTTGAATAGGTATGCAAAGAGCTAATAAGTAAGACAGATTACTCGTTGCTCTCCAGTTCATCAGGCAGAACCACAAGGCCTTAATAATTATTTTTTTAATAAAGTATATATATTTTAACACTGCACATTATAAATAATTGACAAAAATCCCTACGTTATGTTGAACACTACGGATAGAACAGAGTATTTCAAGACTAAAAAACCCAAGCATTTTCCTACACATCATGCATTCCCCTGTAATTCTGACATACCAACAGCTAGAAAGTGACCTTGAAAAGAATTACCTCAGGTTTTGCTGTTGTACATTCTTTAACCTTGCAAAATATTTAATAAGAAGCTTTGCCATTAGAATGACACAAACTTGGCTAGTATCAGAGCTCAGAATTTTTTCATGTCTCCTCTAAAACTTGTGATCTGTAGAGAGGTGATATTCATCCCCACCTTTATTATAGGACATGACTTGGTGGTTTAATAAATTCCTTTTCTGTTAGAAAATTTGTTTTGAGATTAGCCAGTCACAGGCCTTAAAAAAAAAAATCACCACCCCTGGTCTGAAGGTCAAAATAAAGGAAATAAAATTCTGTAGAGAGGATTATGTTTCAGGGAAAGAGGCAGTATATGCCCCTTCAGGGAAGCATATTATTTTCCAGTGGGAACAGCACCAGCGGTTGTAGATAATTGCCACCTTTTAATAACACAGATCTTTTCCAATGGCTATAATTAAAAATTTGCCTCTTTTATACTCTCCAGCTAGTCAGAATTTATTTCTGTTTTGGTAACTGTCTAACTTTTCCATACCAAACACTTTTTGCTGCAGATATTAAATTATTGAAGAAAATTTGTCTCTACTGACAGATACCACAACAAATAGAGTTCTGTGTTTTCAACACATTACATTTAGATTAAAGGAACATGAGAAATGCCATGGACTGGATCACTTTTGCAACCTGCAGAATTAATCAGTAAAGTTTGATGACTGAACTTCTTCTAAATTCAAGATCACAAAACAATATGGAATATTTAAAACAGCTATATGCCCTTTGCAACTGTGTTAAACTGCCAAAAAAAGCCTCATTCAGGCTTGCATTAGTGTTTAAGTACTTCTCATACTTCTGCGCAAGGAAAAAAAAAATGTACATACAGGTATAACAAAAATTAAGAATTCTTTTTTGCATTTTTTTCCTTATTAGTAGCATGAAAGTGGTTTAAATATTTTATGTTGTATTTCTTGCAACAAGTCACACTCTACTAAATATAAAGGGACAATCAAACAGTTCCAGGTAATTCTGTGTTAGAATATTATGGTAAAGGTCAGTATAAACCATTATGCTTAAGTTTCCATTATAATCTTATTAATATACTTCTATAACTTTATTAAAACCTCTATAAAATTTATCAAGTGCAACTTTCTTTTCAGTGACACTTAGGACTCTGTTTCCACTCCCCTCCCCTCCACCTTCCCTTTTTGGCTAAAGAACGGTGAAAAAAAAGTTCTGGTTTGTGTTTTGAGCAAAGGTAATTAAGAAAGTTTAGACTTCGTTCATCCTTGTCACAGAATGCTTCCTCTCAAGAATAAAGTCTTTGGTTTACAGCTGTCTAAGTGCTTGAACATACTAAAATTATGGAAAAGTTTTCCAAATGTACTCTAAAAGCTGTTTAATACTGAACTTTTATGTTTAGTTCTACAGGACCCTCAGTAGCCTGTGTAATAAAATCTTCCATTAATGTAGTCAGCCCTTCCAGGATTCCAGAACTTTATGCTCATTAAAAAACAACATGACTTTAGATATGTTATCCTTCAACTCAATCATACAATTGAAATAAAATCAAAATTTGTCACAAGAACTTAGCTGATATTGAAGTAAGCAAAGATATTGTTCAGTCTACTAGTTCACATCCAAGACCAACTAAGAGTAGTAAAGGGCAGAGACTTAACGGGGTGGGAGAGTAGAGAAATATTTCTCTGACAAAGGATCTAACATAAAACTGTGCTTGTCTCCCAATATTTACATTGTTTCTGTCCAAATGATTTATGGCAAAGTGGAACTAGACCAAAACATTTCTTTGTTCAGAATGTGACTGTGCATTCATTTGTAATATTCATTAAGTATTTAAATCAACTTCAGATAGTAAGCATTCAACGTAGCAGAGATCAACACAAATTGATTTAAAGGCTACCAGTTTCCCTTCAGATAACAACGTACAGCATTAATTTAAACCAGTGATAATTCCGTGGTTTTCTAATAAGGAGATATTTATAGGTTAAGTCCTTATAGACTTATAAAATACGATTTTGTACAAAAATAAATTTGAACTAGTGAAGTGCAAAGGCTTTTGGGCTAAACCACAGCACAGTGTTTACAAGTCAAACTGTTTTGTCAGTCAAACTTAGTCCTGTTGGACTCTAATATGTTTGTAACTGCGTCTTAATTGGTAACTGGCTGTTTGATAATTCCTCCCTTGAAGATCACATTTCTTTTGTTTTTACTTTACCCATTTTGCCATGGGGGATTATGCAGATGGTTAGCACTCTGAGTATATGAGATTGCCAGGCAATAAAGTGGAAAGCCATTTAAAGTCAAGTTTGCAACTGATTCTCACTACAGTTAAAATATTCTTTCTTGTAATCAATGGTCTGGGAAGTTTTTAATGAAACATTAATAACTTTGCCAGTGATGGCAAAACAGTTAATTCTTTTAAAGAGAACCCTAGCTGACACATATGAAATATTTCAAATTTTTCCTTTAATCATTCCTGCTGTTTTATTTTGTCAATGCCATGGGTGGTGTGAAAGGAAGGTCAAGTGCATTATTTCAAGGATAAAAGAAAATGTTCTCTGCTTAAATGTCAGTGTAAAAATAAATTTGAGCTAATTTTAGATGTATTTCTGCTAACCTATAACCTTTACATAATAGAAACTGAATAGTTCAATTTTCATCCGCTGAAAATAAATGTATTTGTATTATATTTTGGCTGTATTAATCTTTTAGCCTGGGTGATAACATTTCAGTAAGCAGTGGAAGATATCCTCCTATACATAGATCATATAATCTCTTGCACCAGGAGACCTTTGAATGAAAATGTATATAACTGTGCATATATCTTGAAAATTATTTGGTTCCTCTAATAGCCTGGCAATAAATCTACACAATGTATTCAAATATGATCTAGCTTTTTTGAAAAAAATCATGTTCCCTTCATATTTCTTACTCAATAATTTCACTAACTGTGCTAACAATTATGAAACGAAATGCTTTCATATATCTATAATAAAAAGTAATAGAACAGTAGAACTATGCATCAGGTGTGGGAGAGCCACACCAGAATTAGTTTGATCTCATGTGGCTATCATTAGCTGCTTTTTTTTCCCCAACCAATACAATTGCAAAAGCCACGATGAAACACAGTTGTATTTCCAAATTTTCTGAGCTTGAATTTAATCTAATAGTTTTCCTGTACAACCATCAGCAAATACTCTTACCTTAGCCAAAGGCTTTGAATGCTAGTCATCTATCAGTTTCTCTTTTGGGGGTCTATCACAAAACTATTTTCACAGTGTGCTCTTTCTAGGTCAGCACTTCTGAGGTGTCAAACATCCTGAGGGAAAAAGGAAGAATTCTAGGTGGGAGTAATTCTACCCTGAGTCAGCATTTCATAGCTTATTGTGAGAAAAGCACAGGAAAAAAAAATCAGAATGCAAAAGGCAAGGAAATATGTAGCCATAAGCAACATTATTACCCATATTTTCATGTCTCATAAATTATGAATCTAGCAGTGGATGTAACAAGAACACTAATCAAAGATTATATAGATGAAAATGGAGATTTTCAACACCTACGATATTCCCACTGTGTCACGAGACAGTTTCATACTGTTTTCATTTTGAAACAAAATCAGGAAGGAGACATTCCATTTCACTGTCTTCATCTTGATTTCTTTTTATACGCTATACAGATAAAATATAATTAAATCTCATTTCAAAACCAGGAAGGCTGTATTTTCAAAATAACATCCTGCTAACAAAAGGTTGCCCAAATAGAAAATTCACAGCAGTCAAAACATAAAGAAACTAGACACTCTCTCACATAATTTTCTCTCTAGCTGCTTTGATATGATGCTCCTTTTAAATGTCTCAGCTAATTTCTGAACACAGGGAGAGAGTTACCAGTGCATCTCTCAGCATCCCTTTGGGAGTATGAACCCTTTCTGTGTCACGTGAGATGTGTAAGATGCCGTAAATGCCACAGTCTGGTTTTAGGGTTGAAATATCTCTGTCTCTTATTGTTTCGTATCTGTTTTTCCTTAAGGTATTGTATAACATGTCTAACCAGTACTCTTATTAATAAAGATTTATTTGAAGTCTTTCTATTCAACCATATTACCAGCGATTTCTGATATCTGTCAGCTCTTCTATAGACATAACTCAGCAGGACTGATTGAATTAGGAGTAAATTTTCTTCAAGTGTTGTAGTAGAATGAAAAATACAACAGAAAGGTCACAGAATGTAAAAGTAAAATCAAACTTCTGCACAATGTGATGAATTTTCAGGTTCCCCTTCAGAAAATATAAGTAATCATTCTCATAGAATTAATTACAATGGATTACTAAAATTTAATTTAATATTCAATTTTAAATTGCATGAATGATAAGTGTCCAGTCACCAAGTGAAAGCGTGCAAATAAATTTAATTGTTTTCTTAAGTCCTTCATTCATTTCCTTGCCCTTTGACTAGTTCACAAGATATTTTAATTTCTCTGGAAGTGGAAGTATCACTGGTTTTGCTTTGCTGATGTTAGGGATAAAAGCCCACACATCAGCTAGTCAACAGTTGACTTACTTACAAAAATCTCATGTTTTACTAACCAGATATTATTTTGCACTCAAGTATTACACAGAAATTCTGATAGGTATAAATAGCTAAAAATAATTGTAGAAAGATTGGTGCTAGAGATGGCATAGGTTTCTTCATGATGTTTCAGGTAAAGTGGACTTGTGCATACACATGGATAGCTATGGAAGATATTTTTGATGGTCTCTGCTTACTGCAAAATGACCTTTCAGGATCTATATGCAGCAATCTGTACTATCTACATTGCCATCTCAATTGAGGAAATATTTCTTGTGTAAAACTATAGTTGAAAGATAGATGGTAATATCCGAATTTTTTGCATGTTCAGAAACAAAGTAAAGCAGAAGAAAAAAAAAAAGCAGCGTTTTTCTAAATGACCTTTTCCATTTTGTCACAATAGCATCAAAGAACCAAAGCCTACTGCTCTGACACTGATGATGAACCGTTTAAGCTGCATGCTGGATCTGTGGGGCTTGTCTTCTGTTTCACAAACTGTTTTCTAGAAAAGGCTGGGATTTTCAACAAAACTGTGTTCTATAACTTTTGTTGCCTGAAAACCTTAAATTGTACATTTCTACTTTTTCTAATTCAGAAAAATGGCACTATCATATTTAGTACATTACTGAAGCTAAAAGAACAGGTTTGTTTTAAATAATAAGTATTTTTAAATATTGAATCAGCAGGGAATACTGGTGTAGTATTAGGAACTAATCTGTGAAACAGTGATTTAGGGGCAGAAACCCATATTCACCCATTTTAAACAGGAAAAGAGTTAAAATTGCAACCATATACTAGCTCAGTGAATGACTACCACTTAAGGAAATCAACAAGTGGCCTATATTAGGTAACTTAGAACTTTCAGGGAACAGTAGGGAGAGAACACATGATTGTTTTTAAAACCACAGGTGTCTTGCATTTGAGGAAAAGAACAAGGTGGATAAGGTTGGAGACACAGATGGACAGACTTCAAGGAAATTAAGACAAACCCCTGAATTTCTGGAAACTTCTCCAATAGCCTTTTGGCCAGATCTATGCTGCCTTTAAGAGACATTCCAACAAGGACATATAAAAGCGAGAATAAATTCTGGAAGTGTTTCAGGCTCTTACAATTCCCATTGGCGGCACAGTGCATAGGGCTCCTTTGGCTGTCCCCAAGACAAGCTCTTCCATTCCTCCAGACACTGACTAAACGGTCAAGTATAAGGAACTCAGCCTCACTTCTGGACTACTGGAAATTGTTTACAATTTTTTTTCCCAATTTGCTAAGTGTCAGGCTTGTAGAAACATCTCTGAATTATTAATTTCACTATTGAGAGATAATAATGAATTCTATTTCAGAGCAGTGTCCCTGAGCTGCCATTGTTACAGCTGTTCTGTATGCCCACTTTTACATGGATTTCAAAAGGTTAAGACAAAATTGTATGGCATAATGACAATTCATATTTATTCTAATTGCCACAATTTAGTATAAAATTACTTTGGCCAATAAATCACTTTCAAGCATTCTTTCTCAATACAAAGCCAGGCTTTATCACAAGGCCAGCTGTCAGGGATTGTTTGTTCTTTAAAGTTCTACATTTTGGATGTATAAACACCCAAATGTCATTGCCAGTGTAAGAGTCTTGTAGAAGAATAAGATGAGTTGATCTGTCCAACAAAGAAAACACAAATCTAATACTGAATGCTTCAGTTCCCATGATTCATATCTGTTTTCGCTTTCAAGAACTGGTTTCATTCTATACCTACTGAAATGAAACAAGACACATTTCACATCCATAACACACAGGACTGTCTAATTTGGGACTCAAAATTGGTATTTCTACATCACAAAATATTATCAGAAACAACAGATTATGTGACAATTCAATTTCTTTTATCAGCTAAAAAAATGGAAGTAATATCCTCTATGACAGATCTGTTCAGAAATTTGTTGTAAATGTCTCCTGATCCTCCTGCCTTGCTTCTCTTTAAACAGGGACATAAAACCCCTAAAGTAAAGACACTCTTACTTTCTGTTCGACTAACAAGTATAGTAAATCCACATTTGCTGTCCTGTCACTTAATTTTCAAAGCACTGAACTTTTGAGTCATTAATGCCTAACACATCAAAATAATTTCAAAGGGGTTCAATGCTCATATATGTTATATATATACCCTAATGTGAATGCCTCTTTGGGTTCTCTCTGTATTATGCAATAAATGCACAAACTGAAATATTACCCATTCCTAATTTGTAGTTCCAGAGAGATTTAAAAAAATATAAATCCCATTTTCTCAATTTTTCAATCCCTGAAACTCTTGTTCAGTCTTCACCTAGAGTTGCTCCTTTTTAGAGGGTATTCAGACTTGTGCTTTGTGCTCAGATCTCTGAAGTATACCTAACTTAAGGTATTTTTTTCATATACTCCTAAAAAACAAATGTGGCATTTATGATATCATTGCTAAACTGAATTTGCTCTACAAGGTCCTGAAGCTGAAACCAGAACAGCAGATTGCAGCTTTCCTTCATTTTATCCTCAAGGAACACATTGAATTAATTTTAAATTTGTTTACTCTCATCTTCTGGACACAATACATGGTATTTTTGTGTAACTATGAAGCTCTATATAATCTAGAAGACAAAATAAAATGTTGCCTAGTGTAGTCTCCCTGTATATTATGACAACAGCATGCATCACCAAGGATATCCAAGAAAAAACAATGTATCTGTAAGCCAAAAGTTATTAAGGCATAAAAGCAATTTTTCTCAACAGTCTGAGACATGCCTAAGTCCAAAGATGTTTTTTGAAATTAATGTCTTTCCTCTTTGGCAAGAGACAAAATTGTTAAATTGCTATATACATAGATTTTCAAATCAGAACAATTAATAAAGCTGACTTTTAGTATAACGTAGATCACAGAGCCTTAAGCCAGTAACTTCTGCTTTGGTTTTTCTCTCACACGTTCCTTAAACAAACCACCATGCTCTCTCCCAGCTAACCAAAATTAATATATACTAAAAAATCAATACAAGATTTCTGGAAGAACTATTTTCAAATATAGGGAAAAAGGATATAGGGAGAATTGAAATCTGTAAGATTTATTGATGAAGAGAAACCTTAATTACATTAGTGCCAACGTGTAACACTCTTGTCCACCTTCAAGGACTTCTAAGGTAGGAATAAATTGTAAGTGGCAATCAGGTGAGTGAATCTATGGATGTTAAGTGTAAAACTTCTACCATAAATAGCTTGATGGTAAAATTCTCAAATGAGAAAAATGTCCCCTTGCATTTAAACAACATTGCTGTATTCAGAGCAACTGCATAAACTCAGATTAATTACTTATATGAACTCAAGATTCAATATACTAACTACGGATGCCACATATGCATGTAATTTTCAATGTCTTTAGGAAGAGAACGTATTTCAGGAAACACAGAAGGACTGAAAGTATCAAGTAATGCAGAGAAAAAAAAATCATTCTGCGTTGTTCCCTAGCATTTCAGAATAAAGCTCCTAAGAACTGTAAAAGTAAGTGCTGAGGCAGTTGTCTTCCCCATTACTCTAGTCTCTTGAACTACATAAAACCCTTCAATCTGTTAAATGATTCCATTTCATATTAGATTTGCCAACCTCTACAAGGACAGGGTCTGGTTGTTTTCTAAACAAGCCCAAATATCCTTGCAGAAAAACACATGGACAGATGGCCTTCTTCCCTGCTGATGTTACATTAGAAATGTGCTTGGAGGGAAATTCTGTCAACATCTCTTGAGTCATATTTTTTGCCTTATTTATTTTGAAATATTATCTAATGTGATAAAATTCATGAATATATTTTATATTATTTATATTATTTTTCAGTATGATCTTATCTGATTGATAAAGTATTTCCTACATTTCTCTCTACCAACAAAGCATGCAACAATCTACCAAAGCAAAGAACTTTAGATTGATAGTATTTTTATAAACATTTCTTTATCTGTTTTCTTCAAATTAGTTCATTTAGAATAAATATCACACACACACCTTCCTCCCTTCCCCTATTCACAGATGGTATTGAAGGACTATACTCTCTGAACAATTTTAGCAAGCCCAAGCTGATAAAGGTGATTTGGAGTAGTCAGCATGGATTTATGAAGAAATGTCTGACCAAACCGACAACTGTCTACAATGAAATGACTAACTTGATGGATGAGGAGAGAGCAGTAGATGTTGTTTATCCTAAGGTTTTTGACCCTGTCTCCCACGACATCCTCACTGACATACTTATGGCCTACATAAAATGACAATTAAGTGGACTAAAAAACTGGCTAAACAGCTTAGTCATCTTAGTGGTGTCCAGTGACAGGAAAAGAAGCAATTGGTGTGAACTGAGATAGAAGAAAATCAATTTAGACATAAGGAAAAAAAAAATTTTGAATCAGTGTGGTCAAGCAATGCAACATGTTTCCCAGAGAGCTTTTGGAGTCTCCATGCTTGGAAATATTCAAAACCTGACTGGACTCAATCCTGAACAAACTGTTCCAGTTGACCTCATTTTGAGCAGGGGAATTGAGCCAGATGAGCACAGAGGTATGTTCCAACTGTGGCAATTATTTGACTCTGTGAATGTAAATGAGTACAGAATGATAGTAAGTTTTGTTCCTTTGGTTCCCATGTGACTCCAATAAAGCTCACAGCATCCACTTTCTTCAGAAGTAATTAAATAACTATTATTATAACAACAAATCTGAATCAAGGAGAATTCATGTATCTGCTCATGCATAAAGACTGGCCTTGAAACCTACTGTCTCACTATTTCAGTGAGAAGCTCTTCAAAACCACATCCCTTAGATCCTTATATGATCTCCAAGTGGCAAACATGCAGAGAAGTCTTCCTCCGGGACTACATTAGAGACTCTCAAGACAGTGAAAAAACCCCATGTAGAAGACATTTATTTACAACTGAACTAAACAAGAACTGCCAGGTTATTTTTGAACTTGATATCCTTCACAGAAACAGGCAGTATCTCATTTCTTCTAGCCATACGCATATTTTACTTATGAAAGTTGTAGGGTAAAAAAAAAGTACTCAGACAAAACTTAACTCTCCTTTTTCTGAAGAACATAACAGCCTTGTATTTTAGAATTGTAGCATGTATATCACCATGCTGTCAAATAAATAAATTTACAAGAGTATATTATTTATTAATAGTAATAAATTAACTAATATAAAAATTAACTTATTGCTACTCAGCATTTGTTCTAAAGATTCTGGGTATCTTAATGCTATACTTGAAAAAGTTTAAGCAGATGTATTTACCAAAGACTCCTCTGAAGTAACTAGTATCTTGGCACCAGCAGTAAATAGTCAAAAGATATTCCTCATGCAAGAACAGGGAAAGAGTGAAATTAACCTGAAGTGGAAATAAGTTCATCTTTGATTTTCAAAATACCTTTGTCTCTTAGTTCCTTTCATTCCACAGGCTACATGAACCTTCCATTCTATCTTTAAATCATATATGCTTTAGCTCTACAGACCAAGTGAGGAGATACATTACTGCACTCACAAGGTGTGTCAACAAGAAGGGGCAAAGGAATACTTCGAACATATGAACAGTCATCCAGTGGCATGGAAACTTTTACACACCAAGCCAGCTACAAAGTAGTTTCTTGATTTCAGTATGGCATTAAAAAAAAGACATTTCTGAAGGACAAAATAATGGAAAAATCCATATCGATTTAGTGCTGGTGCATATCTGAATCAGAGATGTCTACAGCAGATTGCACAAGTAAGAACAATCTTAAGTCAGTACTGAAAGACCAGATCTCTACATGCTGCTACCAAAATCACTCTGCTACTAAGGCAGCTCCAGGACATACTTATACCTACCACACGTTTGCAGATGCAAAGCACAGAGTTTTGTCTTATGTATCTTTCTCAGAACACTGACTGAAATCTAAAAAGTGCACCCTCCCATTATAGCATGTGAAACGTATGCTATATCACATAAACTTTGAGTCATTACTGCAAAAAAGCATATACAGGGATTTGATGCAACTGTTTCCAGCAGGGAACCAGCAACAGAGATTCATATGGCCTTTCAATGAGAAATTATACATTTTAGAGAAGGGAAGCAGAGGAAGAAAGACCAGATCCAAAACTGACATACTGATATCTCGAAGAGTGAGGAAAGTTAAAAGGGCCTAAAAGACTGGCTCTGTTCAGCTTTGCTTTTTTTTCTCTCTTTCTGTTTTCTTTTTTAAAGGAAAATCAAGTATCCTACCTTTGGCAAAGAACTTGCTTGTTTGTTTTAATTTATTTGTACACTGCTGATTTACAAGCAGTGATAAACCACCAAGAACAGCCACAGAAGCAAGAACTGAAATTAATTGACGGAAAGTTATTTATTCTAAAGGAGCTTCTATAGGAATGGTTAGGGAATAAAATACAGTTTTGTTCTTAAACTGGTGCCATACACATTTTAAAAAATAAAATCATACAATCCTTGACAATCTGTGTGGTTTAAAGGTGAGGTGCATAAAAGCACCTAGAAGTCTTATATGACAGCTAATTTGAAAGAAAAACTATGCATGAAAATCTATTTAATCCACTCAGGTCAACAAACTTGGCTGATGAAACTTTTGGTCCTGTCCACAAACAAAAATAACACTGTTTTCTTTATACTCAATTATCTCAGGACCACTGTCCTAACAAAAACGAACAAAAAAATTAGGATTTGTTAAGTACGTGTGGTTATTTCAAACATCATCCCACAAACACACCATTGAGACTAGGCATGTTGATTTCATTAGTACTGCCACATAGGAAGCTTTATAGTTGTTCAATAGGCAGAGCATTTGCCTAAGAAGTAGGAGATGTAGTCTAATGCCATTTTCAGCCAAAGGGAATTTAAATCTCTCTCTCTCGCTTTCCCCATCAATTATGCCAACCAGGCTATGAACAAGAAGATAATGATGGTGCTGTGCCACTCAGAAATAAAATAAGATAGTGCTTCATTTGTGGGACAATGGCAATGAAATTTTATAATTATTAGAGCGATTTCTAAGTTCCATTGTGTCACATCCTCAAGCCTGCAGATAGAAACTTCTATGACAAGTCCAACACAATCTTATAAAGATTCTATGCAGACAAACCATATTTAAGTACTAGGCTCTTCAGAAAATACCAAACTCCTTTCTCTTTCCACACCCAAACCTGCTGTGAAATACTGATAAGCTTTCCAGTTCTACTCGAGAACTGTTTGCTACACATGCTTAAGACTGGCTTTCTAGCATCATCTGACAAAAAACCCTCTACACCAAAAGCAAACAAACAAAAAAGACCAACCCCCCAAACAAAACCCAGACACAAGATTTTAGAAGTCACTAATTTTTTTAAAGACTTTCTTATTTAATTTTAATCACAATCACTGAATGTTTACAATTTTATCAATTCTTTAATTCATTTACATATGTCTGACAATGATACAAGGCCTAACATTCAGGAGTCCATTTTTGTTGTTTTTACCTACCTGTTATTTTACCTTCACCACAATATTTAATTTAGATGCTCCAAACCATGCATTAAAAATGTAATTAGTAATATCATAGAATCATAGAATGGGACATTATCTACTCTCTTTGGGATCAAAACCATTACCCTGTGTCCTGTCACTACAGATAAAAGTGTCTGTTCCCATCTTTCTTATGAGCCCATTTAAGTGTTGAAAGGCCATAATAGGTCTTCCCAAAAGCTTCTCTTCTTGAGGTCAAACAACCTCCCTTGACCTTAAATATTAATTAGCATGCCTATTATCTGAAATTCTGATACAGAATCAACAATAGCAAAAACTGAAGTCTCTTTCAAAGTCATGGCCACATGCTCCACCAACCATCAACTTGGTTATCACAGCAGCAATATCAAAGGTTGTTACTACAAACATCAATAGTGAACTGCCACTTCAAGTTCTGTTCTGTGGGGAAAAACCATAATGGAGTTCAGATTATAAAATAATATCAAATGAAGACCTGGAGCATTTGAATTTCTGCTCCTATTGCTTTCCCTGGCAACTTTAATGTATATATACCTATTTTAAAAACAAACTGATTTGTGCTAAAAAAAGCTTAACAAAACCAAAACACAGAGCAATGGAAAACACACAATTACTTTAGTAAAAACTATCAGACCCAGAAATCTCAATTATAATTTTACAATATTCAGTGGACTGCAAAAAGTGGAAATGAATTTATTGGTCCAAAACACAGGAAATTCTAGGAGTTCACAAGTATATTCTCCTCCACTTCAATCTTTTTATAGCACAAAACTGGAAAAAAATGTTCCACATTTATTCTATTTCTATTTCTTTATAACTTATTTATTACTATTATTTATTTATTCAATTTAGTTTTTTCTACTATTTTTGAGAAGTAATTAATCCAGTTATCAATTGCATTCACAAACCTTCTGTTGCAGAAAAATTATTACTTGTGTAAGGCCCTGGAAATGAATCAGTGTGGTCCACTATGACTCTACTGCCTGGCTGCATTGCAGAATCAGAGCCATCCTGGGTGGATACCCTTAGAAAGAAACCAAGATGCACTTCTACAACCATGGACTGAACAAACTGCTTCCTTGTGTGAAAACAACACAAATTCTAAGTATGTACTGGAACGGATGCATGAGGAAAAGTAAATATTCTTACACTGCAAGTATCCAATAACCTTTGGATACCATGGTGATCAGCACAGTAGAGGCAAATTTCCTTTTTTATTTATTTACTCAAATAAATAGCAAAAAATGGGGTGAAGCGTGGATGTGTGGGTTTGATGTTCTGCTTTCCTATCATCTATTCAAAAAGAATTAATGTCCCATTGAGGGCATTTTTGGGTTTGCTTTATAGCTTGGGATCGGATTCAATGGATGTGTGTACTGACTTGGAGGGACACTGTTTTGCAAAACACATCATTGTGATGCCTGTTCAGTCTATCTTTACTTCCAAGACAAGCTCAAGTAACCACTGTGACAGTGTTTAAAATATGGATTAGAAATAATGAAAGATAGAAAAACTGATAAATTCAATCCTTTAAGGACTGGGATACTCAGAAAAATAATCTCTGAGGACTTCCCTCAAGATTTTTATGTGCAGCCAGATGGAACATGTCTATAGAATAAAGCACATCTCTTTAAAGCTGCTTAAGTGGTGAATGATGATGAAGCACCACAGGGTACAAAAGCTTAGCTCACAGAGGTCACTGCAACTCCCAAAGGAAGTCAGTTTAGTAGAATCCTAAGTCTATACTTTGCAATCACAGAAGAGAATGGGGAAAAGAAAACTGAAGAGGAAAAAGAGGATGTGAAATAAAGACCACTATGGACATCACATCTTTATCTCTCCCTGAGTCTAATTCCAAGCTTAGAATTATTAACCTCATCATTTTTTTCATTTTATAAAAGAATTCTTTTTATTTAAAGGTTGCAGCTTGAATCTACAAATAATTTCGTCTTAGTTATGTATCTATGAAAGCATATTTCAACTCCCAACAGATTTCTAACTTAATCAGTGCTCATTTTCCAAACTGTAATGACTCATTGTAACAGTCTGTCAATTTCCAAGAATCACTGTTTACTGTATGTTCTACCCAGCCAATTTTTAAAACTGAGATCAACGTGTAAGTTATATAACAGCATCATCCCTACTGTTCTGGGTCATCAGATAATATCCTCTCTTTCTGAGAAGCAGACAGATGAAAGTGTCTTAATTAAAACTGCAGCAAGCCACATGCATATACTTCTAGTTCTGGAGGAAGGAGGGAGTACACGCACATCTGAATAAGCTTATGAACTTAGCATATGTTTAACAAACATTGCTACCTTCATTGTGAGCTCAAAATATCATGCCATCTATCCAGTATTGACTAGATAATATACTAAAATCACTAAAAATGCAGATTTTCCTCCATCAAGGACGTGAGCACAAGGTGTCCAAACCACCCACAAGCTGATTATATATTTTGGTGGTATTAGCAGGCAGTTGGGCAAGGACAGGTAACTTCAGGAAAACTCTAGTAGAGTCTTTAATCTTTTTAAAATGCTCAGAAAGAAAAAAGAAGAAAAAAAAAAAAGGAGCACTCTAAACATGTTTGTCTTTGTAGAAGTTGTGCAGGAAAGGAAAAAGAGCCTGCTAGAGTCAAGATTACAAAAATATCATTCTTCCTGCAAATATCTGAACCTTAAATACACAACTTCTTCTAAAATCAGTAAGAACTAGATAAAATGAAACACAAAATTTGAATTCCAAACAATCATTGAGAGAAGAGGTCGCCCTGGCTGGGGATGAATTCTGCCACAAGGATGGATGGTACACAAGACTAGGAAACTGGTGCTTAGAAAATGCGAGATAACAGAAGACAGAGGAGCTCTGACCTCTAAAAGACAATCCCTCTGAAATGTGAAACAGAACCCAATATTCTAGAGCCTATATAGCAGTGGTACTGCTGTCATCAAATTACCAGAAGCCACACTAACATACAGCTCTTGCTATCTGAGTCTATGGGAAGGTCTATAGAGAGGTCAAAAGCTTATTGCCATGTATCATTTAATCCTTTTGCTCAAGTTGCAGAAATTGAACTGAGAATCTGAGCTCTATCCCTGACAATAACCTTGCTAAAGTGGGTATGATTTAGTATAATAAAATGTACAGAGCTCTTCTCATTTGGGCCTTTTTTTCCTTTTTTTTTTTTTTGTGTGTTTAACTCGGAAATCAGACTAAAGAAGCAAAACAGTGCTACCATAGCAAAGTCAAGAAATTATGAAATTGTCAAGTTATCATGGCTTCAGCAAGTTTAAACCAACATCATCTTTATTTTTGCACTCTACTACAACAATCACTCATTACATGACTTCATGCTTTTTCTGCTACAGGTCTATATATAATGTAGGAAACCTGTGCCCCAGAAGACTGTTATATTTAGGGTTCATGATTAATTTCTTGTAATTTGTGGGAGGAACAAAAAATGGTAGAGGTGACCAGATGAGGATAAAATGCCCTTAGTACTCTGGATTCACTACATGCATCTGCCAGAGTTTTCTATTTACATTTTGGAGTTAAACAATATTTTTAGACCTTTTCAATATTACAGTGTTTTAATGTATTTTTCCTCCTCCAGAATCACACCCACCTTGATATACCAGAAAAGTCTGTCTGGATTCTAAACACATTTGCCAAAAGAATGAGATGTTGGTATATGATAATGTTTATTTAATCTAAGTATCCGCCTTTCTGTTTCGCCTCCCTCAAATCAAACCTACCAGTTCTATTTCTGTTCATGCCTTGTCTTAGAACCATTGAATGGTTTGGGTTGCAAGGATCTTCAAAGATCATCTAGATCCAACCACCCTCCACTAGACCAGGCTGCCCAAAGCCCCACCCAGCATGGCTTGATTTTCTTTAATCTTTCAGCTGAAAAAGCTGAGCTCTTCCTAACATGCTCTGAAATCTCTGATTGCTCTGCAAAATTTTAGTCCTAAAGATAAAAACCTTCTGATTATTTAAAGTCTGTTCAAAATTTCTCCGTGTTAAGTCCTTTACTTCACAGGACACCATGCTGTGAGCAGACACTGACACAATCACCGGGCTATTCTGTTTGAGACAGACTAATTCTTTGCAGGATATGAAGAGGAGGCAACATTTTCCTGCGGTCTGAATATCCCATTTGGGTGCTTCTACTGTGTTAGTTTGTGATTATAATTAAAACTACTTGCTTTTTATGAAAGACTGCCATTGTAATTATCAAGTACAGTTTTCGACGTAAGGGTTTGTATTGAACCATTAGAGAAAAAGGGCAACTATTCCTTTAAACCTTTTCCCACCCTATATTCGGTCTCCCTTCCCTCATATTTCTCAGGGGTGTGAAAAAGGACTTTTAATGAAGTATAATAAAATGTACGTCTATGTTCTTCACATTCTAGGGATTAAGAAACAAATTTTGATGAATGAAATTTATGGAAAGGCATTTATATTAATGAGTTGAGCAAAATCATCTTAGGAAATTTTAAAGGTGGCTGAAAATATTTAGAAGTTCATGTGAAATCTACAAAATTTTATCTGGCTCATGAACTGGAACTGAGATGCTGGAACTGCTCCAGGGGAGTGCTCAAACACTCACCTGGTCATAGCATGACATTAATGAGCTCTTAATCATGATTCTTCCTAATCCTCAGGAATGTTCATACAAAATGAAACTGAACCAGCAAGAAAAAAGAAGAAAGCAAACAACAAAGCAAACAAACCCTCAAAACACCAATGTCACTCATATTAATAAAATGTTATAAAGATTCACAAACTCTGGGAAGGGAACCAAAGGCATACGCCTTTAGTTACCTTCACGTTAATATTAATTAACTACAGTTTTCACAACAGAAATTGATGTTTGCTGATTGCATTTAAGCCAGCCAGAGACAAGCTGTTGATGATCAGTTAGTTATCTATTAGAAACACAATTTGTGCCAGCTTTGAAGTATTAAAAAATATTTAAGAGCATTCTTTTTTTGTCATCAAAAGATTAATTAATCCTCACTGCTGTTTTGCTTGCCTTCTCCGTCCTTGATAAATAGTGATTAAAAAATAGTGGAGGAAGCATCTCGGAAGGCTGGGTAAGCAATGTGTACACTCTGCTGTGGAAACAATAACTCTGAAATTTGCTCATGCTATAATACATTTGCATAAATGCAGAGTAATTGAATAAGATAACAGCACAGGGGCCTTAAGTTATGCAAATAGGAGACAGGTTTGAACACATTTTAACCATTCTCAAATTACCAGCCTAGACGTATTTGATAACAAAGTTTGTCTGTGATTTCAGTAAAAGGATGCACAAATGGTTCTCCAAGTCTAGCATTTTTAAAGGGCACTGCTTCTATAGTCCAGTAAATCTTTAAAAGCTCCTAGCTATTGATTTTGTTTCAAGTAACACTCAACACGAAATTACTAAGGACCTAGGAAGAGCCCAGCACAATCAGATGAACCTAAGTTAAGGATCCTGGTTACAATTGCACTTGAGTGCAGCAGGCACAATCTCATTGCAGCTCATTTTATAATAAAAAAATGAGCTCTTTTGAATTAAAAATTAAAATTTCAATTTAATTATTTAAATCAAAACAACTGTTCTTTTGAACTATTAGGCTAATGAATACAAAGTATTTTAATGTCTCATTGGCCTTTCGGATTTTCAATTTACAATTTTTTTTCTCATTAAATCAGTTTCACCATAGAAGTTGTCAACAAGTTGGAGACTGTCGTTGTCAGCTAATTGATAGCTGAATTTTTCATCTCCACTAATAGAGACACATCTGGAATACTTCAACAGAAGGATTTCTTCAAAATAATCCATCGACAGAAGAAAAATCACTGAAAGTTTAGTGTTGGTATAACTGTCTGTAGGCTTGGTTTAGTTGCACTGTGTCAAATCACTGACAAAAACTCAGGCTTATACAGGAGTCCCACTTTAACAGTTTTTAAATAGTGCTATTAACTAACAACATTTATAAAATAAACTAGTGATTTGAATGTGTTTATTTCTGCCAAGAGCTAAATTGGATAGAGAGCTTTGCAGTTGACTTAAATGCCAATTTAATAATTGAGACTGTAACCTATAATATACTGAAAGAAATTTAGGGCTTCACTTTGCCTTCTATTCTAATACATTAACAAAAGATATCTAATAAAACACAATGTCAACAAATTTAAAATTAAGTTTTAGGTGGGGGGTGCATGGGGAGAGTGTTTGGTATTTCGTTACAAGAAAAAATAATTAAAATTACCTAAGAGAATTACTAAGCATACACAGCAGACTACATATTTTAAGAAAAGATTAAAGATTATCACAAGGAAACAGAACACCTACTGCTACAACAGATAATGCATACTGAAAAAAAACCCAAGCCAAAAAAACAAGCTATCTAAATCTTCACATTGAGGGTTCTGAATCAGTCATTAAGTGGCAGAAATTGGGAAGACTGAAGGAGCATAATCATTAAACATCACACATACTTCTGTGATTCACTCCTAAGTTTTCTGTACTGGACAATTCCAGAGAAAGAAAACCAGAACAGCAGATCACTTACTAGCATTAACCACAGTGGTAACAGCTGTGCTCAAGGGCATTGCTAGTGAATATTATAATTAATTTTTTTTTACATCTTCCATCCAAACTTTTAAGTTAAATCTAAAAAGCAAAATTAATTTATTCTAGTCTTATGTCTACCTTAAATCTATGGAAGATTACTAGTTTTATTTTAAAAATGAGGAAGCAGTCCAAATCTGTTATGGAATTAGCGCAAAAGATGAGTATTTAACAACAGCTGGGTTTTGACAAAAATTGAAGCCTTATCCCTTATTTCTTGCTTTTTCCTTATTCTAAAATCCATGAGCAACTACAGAGTTAGCAATCTACTGAAAAAGAATGCTGTATGTATATAATACTACTTACCAAAAGAAAAAGGAAAAAACCCAACCAACAACCAACCACAAAAACCAACCAAACAAAGACCCCAAACCAACAACCCTCAGAAATCCACACACACATACACCCAATACCAGGGCTCTTTCAATACTTTGCTACTTCTGGCTACACACTGGAAAAAAAAAAGGTAAGACTGAATAAAAATAAAACTCTTAGAAGATAAACCCAAAATAAGAATCTTTTCTAATTTCTTGATAGTTAAGCATGCAAACACAGCATAATTAGCTTCTGCAAGACACTGTAAGTTAGAAAATCTTGCTGATTGTGGTAGCAACATAATACGTTTACTAAGAATTAATGGATTTCTCTGAAATATTAAACTATTCTTAAACAGATTGAAAGTATTTAGATGTCTCTGGATTTGTTTTGGTAATGAATAAAAATTAAAATATTTTCACTGTATATATAGTTTTAAAAGCAAGGTCTTTGACAAGATTTTAAATGTATTTATCTGCTCCACTGATAGTAACAACTCAGGTTTGGTACACTTTGTTCAATCACTGCCATATAAATTTGGTCCATTTGCTGGGCTATTTTAATTCTTAATAGGGGTTTTCAGGTGGTGTAAAACTAATAGCTCAAGGTTGGCAAATGATTTCCTTTTGTTATAATTGTCTTTGCGGTGTGTTCTAATGAGACGGATCAGGGAAGAAATCACTATGACTGATGAATAGAATTTCTTGTAAGACTGTAAGGGCAGGAGCTACACAAGGGGAGAGTAGAAAAGAGAAATACCTGAAGTTTGAGAGTTGACCACTCAGTACTGTGGCTGTTGAAAGAGATGAGACACAGGGCACAAATAATTATTTTTAAAAGAAAAAAGAAAAGTACACTTCCTTTGTAATTAAATATCTCAACTGATCATATAAAACTTTATGGACAATTTAATTTTACGGATTTCTGTAAAGTAGCCACTTACTTTCCTAACCTGTGAAGACACTCACAAATATATAAATATATCTAGATCAATCCTTTTATTTCACTTACAGTTGTACCCATATTCATACTGTGGAATTGGACTTCTGGCACTAAATGAGCCTTCACATTTTGAAATACAAGTTACATTAAACGTTTTGTGTCCAAAATTGTATCTGCTTGAAATGGCATGGATGATATTTCACCATCACACTGGCCTGTATATTAATATATTATGTTTTCTTTTTGGTGAGAATAATAATGGGAAGAGAAAATTTCCCAGCCTCTACCTTCTGCCTCCTCTGGCTAAGGAACAATATTCATGCCTGCAGGAAAAATCGAACATTTTCCAGAAATTAAAAATCATTGCAATAGCGCTGGTCCACATTAAAGGTAAAAAAAGCCACATCTAAGACTGTAGACATGCATTCTTAAAGCCAGAGAAACACAGCCAACCTCAAGCTGAGTGGAGATCCAAAGGCCAATCAGCTGTCACTTCCTCCAGTAAAAGGTGAGAGGAACAGATTAACTCACCTAAAACAGTATCTTTCAAACCAAGTCTTGTACGTGCATCAGAAAGCAGTATTTTGCTTGCTTGTACAATTCCAAAAGTCAAAAAGAAACAAAAGAATAAATACTTATACACTGTATGGAACTTCTGAGCCTGGCACAGTGATGCACAGTAGGTGCACAGTGGTGCAAAACTCTAACACTGTATCTAACCAGCAGTTCTAAGCTACCCAAGGTCTCTCAGAAACTGCCTTTAGTTTCTTGCTTTGCTTTAAATGCTTGAAAAACAGACAGGGTCCTCACTTAACATGGAAATTCATGGTGCTTGCAAACAAACTAGGAAGTGTTACATAAAAGCAGAATAAATTTTGAAAGAGAAAGAATTTTAAAATCTGGAAAAAAATCCTTTCCAGATAAAGCACCGTCTTAGTGACTGCAATCTTCTTGACTAAAGTAATCTTGACTAAGATCGAAAACTTGAACATTAATTTCCCACAGCTCTATCTAGAACGAGGATCACCTTCTCCCTCTTTATACAAGCACCAAACTACGTGCACTCAGAGTCAGAAAGTTTTAGATTAATTTTTTTTTGGAGGGTGAAGATTCATTCTTATGAGGGATAGAAAGAAATAATGTATCACAGAGAGGAAGAGGCATTTCATAATTTGTCTGGCTTCAGCAAGTCAATAATGCCTTCGGTTGCTCAGAACATGGTACACTTTGCATAATGTCTTTATGATCAAAGTACTCATTTTTGAAAGGGAGCCAGCATATTGTGTTTCTAATGTATGATGTTGCATTTCTAATGTATTTTTATTAGAAATATGGTATTGTGATGCTATAAATGCATTTGCTGAGACTCAGAGCTTACCTGCACTATTTTGGAAAGAAACATTTGAGACAAGTGGGATGCACTGAATATTCCTATTTTTCTTTCTTACCTTGACACAGCTGCTGCTTTTTTTCATATGCTCTATTTCTAGTGTTACTGCTCCTGCGCCCAAAGCATCATAAAGTATGAAGACATTTGCCAGAAACAATTCGTAAAAAAAACCCCAAACAACTCTTATCTGTCTCTGCCAATCAGGAGCAACATCATTATCAGTTCCATCTTTTAATGGGGACATTGTATTGGTAGCCTCATTAGTAAAACTGTTTAATAAAACAATAAAATAATGCCAAGGTCTACACTTTATAGCTTCTGATTAGAAAAAGCATCACATCTCACAAGCAATTTATAGAAATTCTGATTAGAAAAAGCATCACATTTCACAAGCATCAGTCTCAAAACAAACAGGAAGTAAATTATAAAAGAAGGATGAGCTCAGAACTAGGCCTATAAGCTTGATCTTCAAGACAGGAGATAAAATAATAAATGTAATAGTAACTGAGAGCACTGAACATTAATGGATGAACTCAGTATGTGTGATATAGAATACTCCATACAAATAAAATACTTCTGTACTTTGTATTGATACCACCATGCCCTGACGTTCTTATTTGCTTACATTATTTAACAGCACACATAATCTTTTGCAGTATCCTTACACCTTTTGTGATACAGGAGAGCCTTGTTTTGCAGACAAGAAATGGAGGCACAGAGACCATCTTTTCTAAAACCCTGGAAAAAGCAATTGACCTTTAGAAATAAAATATGAACCTAGTTTTGTATCTCCCAACCTTTTTACCCATCGTAGTACAGAACCAAAAGGCATAAGGATAATAAAGCTCTAAGTTCTAGGCATTCACGTAACTCCTAGAAATGGTACCCTCTGTTCTCAAAACCAGTATGGAATATGAAGGAGCTGGAGGACAAGATACTCTTCTGAGCAATCATTTACCTTTAAAGGTTTATCTGAGTCTAAATAAGGCAAATTTGTTTACTGCCAAAGTCTCTTACCAAGTTTACCCTTCATTCTGATCTTAAGGTAGAAGATTAAAACATAAAAAGGCTAGGCAGACACTTGTTGAGTTTTCTCAATTCGTACAACAATGATTTCTTTTTATTTACACCTTTTTATTCACAGTTTATGACAAAATCACATGAAGTTCAGAATCGCATTTCTGTTTGGTTAAAAAAAAACCCCAACGAAGTAAAGCATGGAATTGCGAAAGATTCTTCCAAGATACTGAAAGAACATTGATTAAAGCTTGCTAAGCTAGAGGCCTAGCACATGTAAGTAAATGCGTATAGCATATAAAGTCTGCTATTTAGGAGGAGCCACTAAAAGATAAAACAGATCAAATGAACCTACCAAGAGTTCTACCATAAGTACACTGAAATAAATTCTAAAAAAAATTCTAATTAAAAATTCTCAAGGCATGATAATCCTGAGACCTTCGAGTGATTTGTAAAATAAGTTACAAAGCACAGTTCTTAAATACACACTAGATAGCTTTCCTTTGCAGGTCAGCTTTTCCTTGCTAAAGCACTTAATCATTTTTTGATTTTGGGGTGGGTTTCTTGGGGGTTGTTTTTTTTTTTTGTTCAGCCTTTTTTTAATCTTCAGGTATCTCTGAAAATTTGTCAAAACTGTATGGATATGGAGAATGTTAATTGTAATTCTATAGAGATTCCCTGTTGACAGAAACTTACTTAACATAGCTTATCTGTACGGGAAAGGAAAATAGGATTACAAGCAAGAAGAATAGATACTAAAAGTCTGATGTAATTAAGAGCTTAAAGAAACTTATAAACTTTTAGAGGTCAACGCTAAAAAGAAAAAGGTGTCTTGTTTACTCTCAGGATAATGATTTCTCCATTAAATTTCTAGTTTGGAAATGTCAGTCTAAAGAGACTTATCAGTTTTACATTATTTTAATCATAGAAATCTATCGGAAGTGTGAGGGACTGCATTATTCAGATCACATTAAGTAAGCCTTCAGCTTAAACCTCCAGGTGTGCTGACAGGAAGGGAAGCAAACAAAAGGGAATAGATTGATTAGTAGAAGTGAGAAATTAGTTATACCTACAACAAATTAATCCAATTTGAACAGACATTTACAATTAAACTTGCAGTACTGAAGATCCAGCATTAATACTATTAGTGGGGTTTTTTATGTTTTACTTCAGCATACTCCAGCTTAGTTTTACAGAAAAGAAATCAAGTATGCATGCTGCAAGAACATGCTATAATGTGTACCAAAGGACAGTATTTGGAGAGGATCAGGAGAAACACTTCAAAAGCACGCTCTTGATGAAAACTAAGATGCTAAATGTGATTATATATATCACAGGAAACTGTTTTAAAGAGCAAGATGAAGATTAAATTCTGAGAGATTATTCCCAGTTACCGGAAGGTTTATCATTCACATGCAATTTACCTTCAAGACAAAATATTCAATTGGTCTATTAAAAAGAAATAAAGAAGTCAGTAAAATGTTTGTCTTAAAATTATTATTAAATTAGTATAGTAAAACAATTAAGGGGAACATTTATATGTCTAATATTTTCAGCTGTTTGATCTAAGAGTAGTTTACTTTAAGGGATAAGTGATGCAACTGCAAACTTTCTTGTACACAAAGTACATTTGACTCAAGTGTACAATTGTGTCTCATTTCACACAGAAACCCACATAGAAGAAACTCGTAATCTCAACAGTCTGAAGCAAATATCTCTATGTATCTCATAAAGGATAACTTCACTACTGTGTTAGAACAGCAGGGGAACCCTCTCATATGGACAGAAGGGTCTTTTCAGGCTAAAGCTGAGGCATGTGTTAGAGTTTAGTTTGGACTCTTCTACAATTAGGGCTTGGTTTCAGTTTAATTCCTCTGCTTGCTGTGTTCCAAATCTAAACTTGGTTTATTCAATGGAAGGGAATCCAGCAGCAAGGCTATATTATGCTGGATGCATCTGCAACTCCTTTTCAGCTCTGGGTACACCTTGTGGTCCTGGCCCAACTGCCATGACATTCAGACTACAGATCTCTGGTATGCCTTAGGTGTAGAAACTGCGATATATGGGAGACAAGAAGTTGACTAGTGCCCACCAGGTTTTCACTGCGCTAAGAGATAGGGAAATGTGTGACATAGACAGTACATCAACTGAAAACTCTGTGGAGGAAATGAGTAATGTGAATGTAGAAAGATACCATCTTCTGAGCACTAAACTCATGGTCAAAATCAGATTCATGCCAGTTACTGTTACATAAACACACACACACACAAGCAATAAAGCGTTCTGTGTAGAATGCCTCATTAGTTATTGATTTAAGCTACTTGAATTCACACATAAAGCATCTGTGCCGTGCTCACCAGGTGCTTCTTCCAATATTTTGATTGGCAATTAAACCAAATTGTTGAAATTCACTGACGGAAAAAAAACCCCAGAGCAATAAACCTCTGCAAACCTGAGAAATGCACGGAATAGTCAGAAATACAAAAATCCTAATACCAACTCTACTATTGCTCCCTGACTCTGTGAAGAGAAATTGATAAATACCTAAAAATGCTTAGAACAATGTATGAAGTTGGGAAAAAAATGTAGTCTTCAATTGAGAGAACATAAACATGGCTCTTTGTTTACTTTACTGACATTTTAGATAATAATACTAATTCTCTGTGGTTTGTGTGGGAAATATTTTGAAGCATTTCAAGCTACTCTTTTTCAATTAATGTAAGAAAAACTTTGAGGAAATAAAAAGGAACAGTAAGTGCAACAGCTAAGTATAAACACCTTTCCCCCCTGCCCAACTATAGCTGGCTTTTTCATATAGTTCACTGAATTTTTCTCTAATATCTAATCACCATTTAATGTAAAACATAAAAGCACCACTTCATTCTTGCATCAGTTGCTTTGAGGTAATCCCAGCACCTTATTTGCACAGTATAAGAGTTCTACCAATTTATATGCTAACATATAATTTTCCTCACTTTTGTAAGAACAAAATTAGATTGCCCTTATTCAAGCTGAACAATCAATGAAGCTATTCCAAAAATTAGTACACTATTCAGTATGAATCACAGTGTTTCAAAAAACTACTGCATGCTAGTGCAGAATATTTTCCAAGAGACAGAGCACCTGCGTCTTAAAAGAACATGCTGTAATATCCCAGATCTAGATAGTTATAATGATATTTTTACTAAAATACTTTTAAAAACTTTTCTAAAATGTTTTTTAAAACAAATTTTGTTGGCTATAGAAAGTTCAGTAGTTGCTCCTGGAAAAAGCTGATCCACTTCCTACATTTTCCATGCCAGCATTTTGGCTCAGCATGTCAGGAGAGTTAATTGACATTCCAAAATGTCTACGCTTTATTAAAATAACAACAGATGTATGAAGGACTTTCCTTCTGGGATTTTGTAGTCAGTTTACTTACGGAGATTAGAGATTCATAGGAATATTCTGATATGGTGGATACCAACGGAGAAATTCAGAGCCAAAAATATACTTTGCCCAAACCTTTATTCATATATTGATTGAGCAAGAGAAAAAATTTACCTTTCTATAGTCTTAGTGTAAACTTCAATTTCCCTTTCTGATTGTGGCATTTTTCATGTAAATCACTACTGGAGTGCCAAGTTTAATATCAACGCAGATTTCACTTCAGCAAGAGCATATCCTGTAGTAGCTGTTGCAAAATTGTGCGTGACAGATTGCCACCCTAAATTAACAAACTTTGTGAACTACGGTTATTTTCTTTGCTGAACAACTGATTTGAATTCAGCTAACAATACAAATGAACCTCTGGCTGAAGCCCAAAAGTCGACTTTACTGTAAATCCCTAAATGCTTGTTGTACAATCATAATGCTGAAACTGTAATTACCAAGTACAGGATGCTAGCTTTTCAGCTGCTTCCATTATAAAACCCACATTCCTCGTGAGCTATCTTTATCCCAATCCCACCCATGAATGCCAGCATCTATAGTCTCAAGTTCTTGCCAGGGTTTATTTCCAACTGAATTTTTTTTTTTAAAAAAACCAAAACAAACCAAAAAAGCAGTCTTACATTTCGTTTTCCTCTACTAGACATCGCACAGCAATACACCAGGTTTTTGGTTTTAAGGTTTTCTTTCTTAAATTGCTAACGTTATTATCCTAAGGCAAAGATTCAAGAGCATAATCCATAAGATGTTGAAATGTGGTACTTACTTATTTTGCATCTAAAGAAGACAATGATTACTCCGCCTGCTTTTTTTAAGGATTAACCACAGATTGAAGATCTATGAGCAAAACAAAAGTAACTGATGTGTTTTTTGTGCTGCCTAAGTAAGAGAAAAGGATAATTTTTATACTAAAATACATTCAATCTTGTGCCTACAATATGTAGGGACTCACTACTGTATTAAAATGCACTTCTTGTGTCTATCTACCGTCTCTACCTTATTTTAACTTGATACTTCCTCATTACAGGTAACGTTACAGTCATGCTGCTTCTTAGAACTGATGGAAGTCCAGCAGGTTTCCTGAGAAATTAATCTAGCAGCACAAAAAAATGAAAATGTAAAGTTATTGAGGGAGGGCTTTCAGAACTATATAAAGGTGATTGACATTTAAGTCACAGTACTAGATGGATGGGAAACTCCTTCTGGGAATAGTAAAAAAATAAAGAAAAAATACCCTGCCAAAGACTTTTTAAAGCAGAAAATTTCACTGCTGGTGACAAGTTGTTTCTGAAACTAGAGGTTTCTTGGATTATATATTTCTTAAAACTAAGGCTGTATAGTATAACTCAGAACACACACTTGCTATCTAGAATAAAAGGCTCCAATTCTTCAGACAGAGTTGTAATTTTAAAATGTTGCACATAAATATTCAAGTTATATGCATTCATATGCAAAAAAGAAAAATGAATGAATGCTGTTGATTATGAAAGAGTAAAATCCATCTTGTTCTTCTAAAAGATCAAGAAAATACAAAGCACATTCCAAACAGAAAAACAGCATTATAAATGCAATCCTTATGCTATTGGTTTGTGCTCATCATCTATCAGGAACTGCAGAGGAATAAGCAATTCCTCCCTTTAAGAGAGCAATGGTGTCTTAATCAGAGACTGTCAAAAGAGATGTGATGATTACAGTATACCTTATCCTGTGAATTTCACCCCAGGTAGTCAAGGTAAGATTCCTTCAGGGGTTTTTTTAGTATTTTGGTCCCCCCCTTCCCATCTTAAACCTCAGAATATGTATTGATTTTCTCTATTATCATGTAAGGCACCAGCAGCATCCTCAAAAATATGGAATTCCTCAACAATTAAAATGCAATCTTCTTTCCTTGCTTAGAATACAGAAACGCTGAGAACGAAAATTGAAGGGACAAAAGCCCCAAATAACCCAAAGAACTCAACTCTCAGTCTGGAAATTACACATTCAAACTTTAGGACACTGACTTCTGATTCAGAACTAATACCTTGAGAATCTTTCTTACATTCATTTTCAAAGTGTTATGTTTGAAATTCTGATTTTATTATTACCCCCAACACTTCTAAGATTCATCTGATATGGAACGGGGGAGGGGAAAGTGTTATTATTAAGAAGTTAGAAATAATAAAAGCTCCAAACGGTTAAAACTGCAATGTTTTCATTATTTTTCTTGTTCTGCTTCTCTTCCACAAATTACTTGTCTGTACACTCCCTCTCCTAGTTTTGTATCATATGCAAATTTACTGTGAGGTCATTGCTCAGGTCCAGGTCATTAATGAAGAAATTAAACAACACTGGCCTCTGTACTGACCCCATGAATACACCACCAGTGACTGGCTCCAGCTGAGCTCTGTGCCAGTTGTCACAGCCCTTTGAGCCCAGCAGTTTAGCCAGTTTTCAGTCCACCTCACTGTCCTTTTAGTACGTACATCATCAGTTTGTCTAAAAGTATGTGATGGGAGACTGGGGTCAAAAACCCTTACTAAAGGCAAGATGAACAATATTAGCTGTCCTCTCCCACCAAGCTAGACACTTTGTTACAGAAGGCTGTCAGGTTGGTCAGGCATAATCTCCTTCAGAAATCCAAGCTGGCAGCTCCTGACAGCAGTAGATAGATCATTTCATTGTGGTTCTTTTCTGAGTCTCTGGATATGAAGTAGATTGCCTAACTTAACAAACACACTGTTTACAATAGGGTTTATTTGAGAATTTGTCTTTGTGAGGACATTACACAGCCCAACTTGTAAGAAATATATTTCATATGTTCTCAGCAGCCCTCAAGCCAAGGCTAAGGGACTAGCACTGTTTTGGGGAGATAAAATTATGTTATATGCATTCTTCATGCTTAATGGCTTACACGGATATTCCTCTCAAACAACAACTCATTTTATCTGTGCACCCATAGCTCTAACATTTCTACAGAGCAGTGAAAAGTGAAAGTCTAACTCAAGATTAATAAATGGGATGCAAAGAATAAATGTTGAAGAAACTCCATGAAGAAACATGAGTAAATTCCTACATAAAGAAATATATGAAGACAAAGATTTTTCTCCTTTTCCAGTGTTGCAAGTTATCTGCTTTTACATTCCAGCTTTGGATCAGATTTTCTATGGAAATATTAATAACTCTTTTTCTTCATTTTAAACATACAGAATTTCTTTAACAATTTGCTTGGCCTCTGTAAATTGCAACTACATTTCTTTAAAATTGTTCAGGGAAAATAAGGTAGTTCCTCAGCTTAAAATGCTCATACAGTGAAAACAGCTCAAACCAAATTCCCTTGGAATGACTATTAGGATCAGACAAAAGACATGTTTGATGAATGCCAAACAGATATATCACACAGTTTCACAGAAATGTGCCCCAATGGAACACAGACATACTATATGACATGGAAAACTAAAGTGGATACTAAAAACAATCACTCCCAGAACAGTTGCTATTTAACATTAACTGTCCCACATCCTTCTGAAAAAGTGTTCTCAAAACAAATTCAGTTCCTCAGGCTGGTATAAAAATGGGTCGCAACAGGTCACTCATCACTTTATTCATGAGCTCTAATCAACCAAAGTTAAAAAGGTTGGGTAATATTAACTCAGAATTTTCACTACAAAAAGCAAAGATCCTCCTTGACTGAACAACAAGTCACAGAAATAATAAGAGGAGTACAGGTTGACATGAAAAAATTATGTGTTTAGAAGACAGAGTTGTTCAATTGAATGACCCCCAGACAGGTTTCAGTGAAGTATATCAAATCAAGGACAAAATCATGAATCATGATAGTTCTTATCAGCTGTCAGTGAAGAGCGAGCACAGCCAACACAATTTCAGAGTGGTAGTCCCTATAGAGACCACCGACAAATATGAGTGACTTGTCTCTTGGGAAAGCTTGTGATTAAGAAAACCTTATATATTGTTCATGGCAAATAAACTGACACTGGGCTTTCAGTACATTGGAACTACATCATGTTGAGAGCCAAAATGACTTAAAGGAGTCCTTTATGCCATAATAATGACTTTATTCTAAGTGACAGGTGAGTGATCCCAAGGGCAAGGCTGAAGAGTAGGTATCAGAAAAATGAACTGAAGAGCATTTCAGATTTTATCTGAGAGGATTTGGACATGTAGCTGCAGGAACAATCATTGCATTTCTCACTAAGCAATAAATGTGGCAGATTCCTAGGTGCCTTTCTGGTTTTTTGATTGCACAAAAAACATGAGCAATGACATGTCCTTACTGGAGTTTCTCTGATACCTATACATCTCAGTAGCGGTAGGACTGCAGGACTCTGAAACTAGTTTCATTGCATGGTGATGGGGTAAATTACAGAACAGACAACTGAGTGGTTATAGTAAACAACTTGGCCTTGAATATTTAGAACCTATTTCAGTGGAAGGTAGGGGAATGTGATCCTCTTCCCCAACCCCAAAATCAAAAAATACTTGCAAGACCTTACAAGAGATTATTAATCTCTTGAAAGAAAGGAAGATTTTGGAAAGTGCAGCCTAGTCAGCCTCACTTCAGATTCCAGGATTATAGATTTGGATCCCCTGAACATAAATGCAAATTAAATGAAGAAAGCAATTGGGAAAAAAATGAGCGTGGGTTTAGTAAGGGCAATCAGCACCTGATCTGGTGGGTTTGGTTAATGAGGAGCCAGACTGGCTTAGTGGATAAGAGCAGTGGATGTCCTTCCTCAGTTTCACAAAGGCTTTTGATGTGTTCTCCTATTCCACTTCTTTGTAACCTTACTGGAGAGAGAAGCTTAACAATCATTTTCTTAGAAAAATAATCTGGGGTTCTCACGACAGCGTCATGAGAAGAGTGCTGGCTGGAACTGACAAAGGTGAATTCTATGTTGATGATACAAACTGAGACAGCAAAGCAAGAAAAAAGTATTGTAGAACTGCTTTTGTCAAAATTGATTCAGGATTGGAAATAAAACAGATAAAATAAAACTCTCTAAATGTTTAGAAGGATATTTGGTCTCCAGAGTGAAACTATGGAGAGAAAGAATACCTGAAAGAAGTTCAACTTTGAAACCTACCTACAATTTCTTAGTTCTCATACAATCAACATTTTAAAATAAAAGATATACAGTTTTCAGAGTTTCCTATGTTCAGTTACAGGTTTATTTTTATTCATTGTTTCTTGTTTTCTAGACTTAACTAAATCATTAAATTCTGTGTTCTCTGAGGATCTCTCTTGAAAACACATGCCAAGTTCAGAGAATACAGTTTTAACCTTGTTAATTTTACAGAAAAAAAAACAAAGCAACAACCCCTACTTTAAGGAACAAGGAGTTATTTTATCTGCAATGGAAACAATTTAATCAAGATAAAACTTGATTTTCTTCAAGACTTAATTACTGTATATGTGAATGAAAAATATTAATAAAGCTAAGAATGCATTCTCAAGAAAACAATGTGACCTCCTTTTATTGTGTATAATAATCTTGATTATTTCCATTCACAAATGCAGTAGCATGGATGCGGTAGTAGGATGATAAAGAAAAGTAATTCAGAACAGAAATATTGCAGTAATTCAGGTTACTGCATCATGTGTTATTTGATTTCATATATCTCACTAACAAAAAGCTACAAAGAATGTAGCTTGCATTGCTTTGTTGCATCACATCAATGCAAATATATAAACAGGGAAAATATAACATTGTTTAGATTAAACTTACTGGTTTCAGACCAGCAATTTGATCAAAAGTATACAAATGGACCAATCACAGCCAAAATGAAATTCTCAGTAAATTTCAATTCATATAGTATGTACACTCTTGTTTCAACAATATAAAGATGTCAATTCAGGATCGAATGAGCCCTTATCTGCTCAGGTTCCAAGGCATTACTTCAAGTTCTGCAGTTAAGTCGCTTGATGAAAATACAACAGTATCCTTTTTGCGTCAACATGAGCTTTGCGTAGGAACCTGTGGTTCTGCAGACACCGCTGAACAGAGCAGGGTAGCCAAAGCAAGAGCAGCATGATTAGGGAAATGACACTCTTTGAGCAACATTCGCATTTACCCAACTTCTACAGAGAAAACACGAACAAATATTCAGTTTACCAAAGACCTGGATTATTCATTACTCTTTTTCAACAGAAAATAGCATACTGACAGAGGGAAAAAATCACTAGAAGTTTTGCATTGTTTTTAAGAATGCATGCGTATTTGTTCTCC
Organism: Laterallus jamaicensis coturniculus; assembly: GCA_022605575.1. Lineage (NCBI taxonomy): Eukaryota > Metazoa > Chordata > Aves > Gruiformes > Rallidae > Laterallus > Laterallus jamaicensis. The sequence continues at coordinate 67,260,412 of JAKCOX010000004.1, forward strand.
AACCGATTTAAAGTATTTTAGCATTTACTTTTCATATTCAGGGTTTTAATGAAGCAATCACAAGACAAAAGGCAATTTTTCAAGCAATATAAAGATTTCAATACATCTTTTCTCATAAAGGCAGACTAAAGTCTGCATTTAGCCAGGTATGAATGATCTCCCTTGGGGATCCAGGTATGCTACAGGCAAAAATGGTGATTTCATCATCTGTAAGCATATGCGAATTTAGCATTAGCAAACTTACCTACCCCTTCACATTTAAACTGCAGCACTGGGGAGCTCGGTTCAGCCTAGCTACTCAACAGATTGTCTAGGGCTCTTATCAGATGTAGTTCAGATGTGAACCCTGTGCTGTCAATGAACATATTTTATCATCTCCAGATCTCACTAAAAGGTAACTCCAGTATATGCAGAAAAACTCCACTCATGCTCGTTACTGGTAAGTCGCACACCTGCTGCTGTGCCCTGCTGCTAGTATCATTGGTCTTCCCACCTAACTCTACTTCGTGCCAAGTAATGGGAATGCAGTGCCATCCTGACCTTCAGGGCTGAGTGCCCTACAGGGGGGTCCCCCAGCCTCCAATCTACAAACCATGTCACCACTGCAGACGAAACACACTTGTTCCCAAAAGTTATTATTGTGCATGCTACAAGTCATCTCAAACGTTAATCAAACAATGTCACCTCAATGTCTGTGCTCTTTTAGAGGGGAATGAGTAAATTTGCTTAAAGAGCAAAATTGCAGAAAATAAATAAGCATCAGGTAAAAGATTGCAAAAATATCAGCTTCAAATGAGCTTTTGATTCCATGGTACATTTAGGTCCTGTGTACATCAAACTTAAGTCATTATTGCTTCCATGGAAAAGGCGCAGGAAAACACTCCCCTCTGTATCACCCAAAGTAAACACTAAGGGCTGGTGAGCAGCATAGCTCTCCAGGATCTAGTGTCTGTGTCAATTAGCTCTCTACTGACTACAATGAGAACTCAGAAAACTTGGTTCACTCTTAGATTTCTACAGGACTGAGGTCAGTTACATAAGTTACAAAACAGCTGATGCTACATGCCTGGGTTTCAAAACACCATGCAGAGACATCACAAATCCCAGTGCATTTTTTCATCATTCCCTCATGACATTCACATTTAAACACACAAGTTACTGACATTTTAGCACAACCACCACTGAACAAGTTGGCAAAAGTCAGGAATGTGAATCTAGTTCGCAAGCTCTACAGGATGAAAATGAAGTCTATATACATATCACTTTTCAGCTATGTAACAAGTGTTTGAATTTTAATAGATACAAGTAGATCTGCCACAAGTTGAAATACTTTGTCCAGCTAATAACTACTCCATGTTATTTCTTCTGCTGATTTGAGGGCACCAACTGACAGGTCTGTCTGTTTTTCACGAGTCTCACGGTACTATTGCAACCCTGTGGTAGGCTACTGGCAGACTTTGCAACCTGTTCTTTTACAGCAATTACATTTGTGTGCATTTTTTCCGGAGATTGGTGAGCAGTTCTGAGTGCTATCATTAGTCTTATTTGAAACAAAAGTTTTCATGTCTACTTAAACAAAACTAATATTCCGCAATATGAAGCCCTGTGCAAGTAAATATACCACATGGTAACTCTCATGTAGAGTAACTGGCCATCGAACAATAGGGACACTATCCACCCTCAGAAATGAACTGTGAAAAATTCACAGACCGTTACCAATGTTCTGCAACAGCATTTTTCTCCCTAAGAAAAGGTATAGTCCCTCAAAGGTTATACACCAATTCATAAAGTCTACATATCGGAACATTCATACTAAAGAGGTTCATGCTAGGGGACGACTTTTAAGTGGATTTGTTGTACTAGATATTAAAGCCTAACTGAACTCATAAAAATATTCTTTCTATTTAAATATAGAAAATGACAAAGTATTCTGGGTAATTAATTCTATACTCTCAAAATTGTAGAGAAAATTTTATTCAAGAAAATAATTTAGAGGTGCTCACACCTTTACACAAGGTGTTCTACAACATAAACCCACATCCCAAGTTCCTTTTTTTAGATGCCTTTCCAATTTTAGAAGGCAGAATCTGACCTTACTTTTGGTAGTAGTGCTTGGTATTTAGTCATTTATCTACTTACACATTGACTGTTCCATTGCTCTCCCTTCCTGCCCCGCCACCCCAATTCTGATCCATACCAAAGTTATGACATTTGGTTTTATTTGGAAACAACTCATTACAAAATGTTTGATTATAAATTTATTTTAGCTAGGTATTAATATTTTTAGCTACTATTATAAAAGAAATATCATCAAGATTTTGTAAGGTAGGTATGGTGTGTTGAAAAGTCAATGAATCTGTTAAACAATCAAAATTCAACATTGTTGGGTAATATGCTGTTAGTTAAATATTATAGAATTTTTCATTACCTAGGAGAATACTGCAACTCTGCTAAACATTGAAAAAAAAAAGATAACAAAGAGACTACCTGTTCATCTCTCCCATCTATTAACACCATAGTGAACTAATTAAGACAAACCGAAACTGATCTCATTTATGAATCCATTTGAGACATTAATAAAAGACAGATTTCAACAGACAAAATTTTCCGTGAAGGCATTTAGGATAAAAATACTTTTCATTCCTATGAACTTTTGCAGTATGCATATTAAAAATCTTTGCTGATAATTGACTGAAAACTATTGTAACATTCCTCTCTGATTATAGGTCATCCCTTCTGTGTCAAAAAGAACTTAGAAGACTTCCAGTATTTAAAAATTATTTTTTAATTCATAATTCAATAAAAACAGCATGACTGAATCAAAACGAATGAGTTAAAATGAGCTCAACTGGATTTCTGAATACATATCCTGATTTTCTGTTTTCTTGTAGCAACTGCTACTAAATGACAAAATGATTACATTTAAGAAACATTAAAAATGATTTGCTTTGAAAAATTAAATCCTCAAAACATTATGCAGTTTAGCAAGATTGCCTGTACCTAATCATTAAAAAATGAAGAGGAGGGAAAGAAGGGAGAGAGGGAAGAAAGAAAGAAATCACACTAGCTAAGTACCAGAAAGATCTTATGCCTATACAAAACCGTATTTTATTTCACTGCATTTTGCACATATTACCAGTCTTGTTTATCTGGAGTTTGCATCAAATGAAGAGTCAAATGCTTCATTCCCAATGCTGAAGTCATTTGAAGTATAAAATATAGATGCTTTGAATCTCCTTTCTTTGGGATAAGACATTTCTTTCAAGAGGCAAGCAAGGTTTCAGAAAAGAAAAAAACGACATTTTTGACATGAAGGAAACTTTCACTGGTAGGATCTTCTCAAAGAAAACCTCTACTGATTGCTAATTTAGGAGTCGTAAGAATTAAACTTTGTAGCTTGAGACTAAAGAGATTAATTTATATTAGCTGTAAATTAAGGAAAAAGATGAAAACCACCTACCTTTCGTGAATGGATTTCTTTCACGTATAGTGGAAGTAGAAATTCAGATATTCCTTCAAGTCGTATTCCTTTTTTAGTGACTCTCAAATTTCCCATTCCATCCTACAATCAATAATATATATTCACTTTAGGAAATAACCTTACCCAGAACAAGGTAAAAAGAACACAGTAGCTGGACCAATATCTAAAAATAATGAGTGCTGTCCCACTGTCCTCAGCTCTCCCAATGATCTTGGACAGGAGCTCGAGGGGGGCAATTTATAGGCAAAGGTTCACCAAGGACTGAGGTATTTAACTCTGCAGCCTGCCAGCGAACTGCACACATTATTCCTCGGCTGGACCTAATGCCAGAGTAGAAATGTAGAACATACGTATATCTTTACTGTAGAGGTGAAGCTAGATCTTGATTTACAACTGCTAAGTAAAACAATTCATTAATTATCTCAAAAAATATATAAAACATTTGGTAGAGCAATCTATCATTTTAGTGCAGTGAAATACTAGAAAAATAGATCACTGTTATGCCTTGAATCAACTCTTTTTGTTTTACCCAGCAATGGAAATACATAGGAAAATACCTGATGGGAAGAAAGAAAAAGGGATTTTTATTAGAAGTCGCTCATCACTACTAAAGAGCACTTTACTGGTGAAAAGAACTTCAAAATGCTGAGGATTATTTTTGTTTTAATGTCCACAGAAATAGGAAAAGGGCCATCATAAAAGTCTGGATGAAACAACAATGAATTAAACATTACACTTATCTAAAGACAGTGTAGCCACTAAAACACTATTGTTTTTCCCTTTCTGAAACAAATAATGATGCAAATATGGCAGATATATGATTGCCACAACTGCATCCACATCTGAAGCAAGACTGTGAAAATGTTAATTCTCTAAGACAACAAAAAGCATTACATTTTATACAACATAATTCAACTACTGTAATTTCCCAAACACAACATGGATACAGTGACAGAGAGCTTTCCACACTATGACAGATTTTCAATGAACATATTGTTGGGAATCATGCCTTCACAAGTCATAAAACTAGAAACCTAGATTCCTATGACTACAAAATCAGAAACTACCAGAGCCAGAAAACACATATAACTCCTTTCCAAAGTCGATAAAGTATGGAATAGCAAAATCTATTGCTAAAGCTAACTATAATATGCTGACTTGGGAAGACAACTACCATCACCCCCAATATCCCCCACCTCCTACCAAACCCCCCATATTCTTATTCCCCTAGCTTTATATGCTGAACATGATGTCTTGTGGTATCGAATATCTGTTTAGTCAGTTGAGGACAGTGGCTATGTTTCCTCCCAACTCCCTCTGCACCTACAGCCTACTTGCTGGTGGGGTGGTGTGAGCAGCAGCAAAGCCCTTGTCTCTGTGCAAGCACTGTTCACCAGAAACAAAAACATTCCTCTGTTACCAACACTGTTCCCAGCACAAACCCAAACCATAGCTCTGTACTAACTACTGTGAAGAAAATTAACCCTATCCCAGCCAAAACCAGTACAGTATGACACCTGAATTATCAAGTAAATCTTCTTTAAAAAAAATCACATTATACTTCAAAATACTTTTCTTAAGTCAAAATAAAATGGCTATACAAATAATTTCACGTACAAATATTCAGAAATTTGTAGGCTTTCTAACAAGGAGTGCAATGAGACAGTGGTGCCTGGTTTTGAAATGGAAGATTAAAAAATTAGACTTAGCTTTTATGCCCATTAATTCTCAATTTCAGCAAACCTATTTTTCTACACATGCTAGAATAACAGCATATAAAATCATAATAGGAAAGAATAACCTGAGAAAACAAAACTACCGTGCTGTATTTTTGGCAGTGAATAAATACTCAACAAAAATTAGATACTGATTTATTGATTTGGATATAAACACATTTTCTAACTGAAAAGGCAAATTCAATATGTTGGTTTATCTGCTTCTGCGGTACGTTTGTAACTGCCAGGCACAAAATAACATTCACAATAAAAAGTACAAAGTCAAACTTACAGAAAACTAGAAATGCTGACATTAGGTTACCTAGGAAAACTCTATCTTTCAATTTTGCATGTATATGCATGGTAAAGTCTATACTTATATGTAATATTTACCCTCCTAAATCCCAGTTAATTCCTACCCAAGGTTGTGTCTACTCTTAATCAGCACTTACTCGCTATTTTACTTTCACCTCGTTTTCTTTGCTCTGCATTTATTGTAGTCTGCTAAAACCCTACTTTTAAGACAGTCTTGTCAAGTTTCCCTCTTGGCTTCTGTTCCCCTAAGTGTTTGTTTCTGAAGTTACACAGTTCTTCACAACTATTAATTAATTTTAAAATACTTTCAGTGGCTTTATATTAAGTGATACTGTTCTTATGTTACTGGAGGGGAACTGAAGCACAGAACTTAATTTGTTCACTAAGTTTTGGTATTTGTTGTATTTTATCACTGAGTTTCAGGAGAGGGAAGTTAATTTGTATAGCAAGTTTAACCTGCCAGAGTCTCAGAAACAAACTAACAATAGAGCCTACTGGGTCTGTAAGGGCTTCCCCTATCCTGGGTGGCATTTCTAAGACCTCATTCTTTAGTCTTTTTAGACAGATTCTGTCTCAAAAAGCTCACAGTCTGAAGAGGGAAGCACTGCACAAAACATGGAGGGAAAAGTAACATTCAAACACTAAGTATCTAAACACAATGTCCTATAAATTAATAAGCATTCACTGTCTGTTGCTTTGTAGGCATCAGAGCAGAGGCTAAACCTGGAAAGGTTTCTGGACAATGTGGTTGCAGTTATGTGAAAGAGCGCAGATAAAACATCTGCAAGTTTACAAAGATGCTATGTAAAAGGAAAAGAAAGAGAGTAAAATATCAGAAGAAAGGTTGTTGAAGCAATGAAGCAGTGGTGAATTATATTGAAGACAGAAAAAACCCAACCAACTGAATTTGAAACGATGACACAAAACTCAGATAACGATAGGGATAGTAAGGAGATAATTAGTAGGATGAAAGACTACGTTCTTGATAAAATGGAAGATACACACAAATGGTTGGGAGGAAAATGAGAAAGAAAATTATTTGTATTGGGTTCACACATACAAAATGGATTTCATAAACAGCATTGGAACGTAGTTCCAGCTGGAGAAAAATGGTGCTTGGACAACCAAAACCAGCTACAGTCCTGCATAAACAAAAAGGGAGGTGGCATCAGCAAAGAAAACAGAGTGTAATTTCCTGGATTACCAGGAAAAATAACTGTGAATTTGAGTAACCAAAAATAAATCTAAAATGACAGAAAGATATCCAGGAAAACACATTGGAACAGTAAAAATCTGGGTTGATGGGAATATCTGCTTTCATCCATCTGCTGAAAATAATAGCTGAAACTGTGTAGATATCAATGAAAGGGGAGAAGTTACTATAGTACAGTGCATCAGTGTTTGAAGGGATACAGATAAAAGGAAAAATAACCTGTGGAAATTCAGTACTGACAATGAGATTTAAAACCTGTTAAAAGAAAGAAAAGTCAGACCACTATCCAAACTAACTGGAATTAGAATCTCCTGAATACATTCTGTCCTCTATAATGTTTTTTGAATATGCGGAACATGCCCTGGCTTCTTCATTTATAAAAGTAATCGCAAAATGAAAAGTCTATATGTGCACATATTAATAGAACATATATATCTATCCAGACCAGACAATAAGATCAAATATATCTTTCATGCTTAAAAGTTTGATGCTATTCCCTGGGTACTTTTGTTATTTTTCATTCATGTACAGGTGTGTCCTTTAATGTCAATTGAAAAAGGTAGAATTCTATGTGCTCTGTTCACATACAACTGTTCCAGAATAAAGAACCTTCCTAGAACTATATACTTAGTACTACTATTGGATTTTGGGTGTACTACTTTACAATAAATTATAATTTTATGTTCTTAAAAATAATTATGAAAATACAGAACCTAACTATGCAATTCTTCTCCCCCAGATATCCAATAATCAGGTATTTAAATAATAAAGACAAGATTTTCAGACCCATTCAACCACTGCAATCCCTACAAAAACTATGTGATGAGACGCATATGAAGTCTAGACCAACTAGTGTAGAAATAAGCAGTCTTATACTTCTCTTAAAATTTGGACATGAAACAAATTAGTTTCTTTATCTGAATGCTTGTTCTCTGCTCTACCACTTTAGCCACTGTTCTGTTTAAATTAAAATTCTGTGATTCAGTTAACAGGTGGTCAGACTAAAAAAAAATTCTATCCCAATACAGCCTCTTACAATCAGTATTTATGAGCCAAATAATGCAGAACACTTCTCACAACTCCTTATTCCATGCAATTGGAATGGAAGCACAAAACAGAGTCAGAGAGTGGTAAATTCTTTGTAAATCGCTGACAAAATTTAGTGAAGGGTTTCTGGTCCATGCAGGGTCAGTGACAGCGCTCCAAGAACAAGATAAAGATAGCAAATCAGGGTGTAAACAGAAAACACATGACATGAGGTGGTGAGGTAAAGAAGACCTGTCCCTTCTCTGAAGGGAAACAGCTAGGAATGTTATTCCTTTATGCATCACCTTTCCCCCTTCTTTCTGTATCTGACTTCAAACTGATTAGAGACCATGATCAAGTAATTTTTCCAATAGACTTCCAGTCCAGAAAATAAATTACAAATGTAACTATTTCAGTATGAGCTGAATATTTCACCGCTTGGCTATAACATTAAATTTATTGAGCACTAATGAAATGACAATAATGATGACCAATTATATCAGTAAATGTTAAAAATGAAGGGGGTCCCAAGAGCAAGGTGGAAGAACATACCATCCCCTTCCTCCTCAGCTCCTTGCAAAGCATGGTAATGAGTTGTGTTACCATACAAGGGCAAACCTAACACCAGAGTAGGGACTGAACAGCAGAAGTTTGTGTATATTGCTTTTGATGCTATCATTCCTTGGCAAAATCGGTAATAATTGCATGGCTTTGATTTTAAGTGTTTGTATCATTGTAACTGGACTAATAAAACAATTTTTTGTAAGGCTGATAATTTTTTAATAAGACTAATAAATTATTCAGTGTGGGTGTTTTTATTTTGGTCTACGTAAATTGCACAAGTTATTTAATCTGCTTCCCCACCTTTAAGGCTTGGTTGTAATTTCAATACAACATCTTGAAGATAATTTAGTCATGCTGAAAATTTAATCACACATTATTCTTGTATTTTATTTTTCAAATTAGAGGTTGCCAGACTTCAGAAAGATCAATGAAAAACTGTAGATTGATAGCACTGTGATATAGGAGAACAATAAACAAACATGCTGTATATAAAAGCCACCTTTGCTGAAAAATCCCTAAGAAATATTTACTATAAGAAACAGTAAGAAATTTGTACGGTCCCACTCTGTTGTGTATGTGTAGGGTTTAGTTAAAAGATTAGAGACTGTTGTTTCTCTAGGAATCTCTACAAACCAATTTTAAGACCTTTCCTTCTCTTGAATTCCAGTCCTTACACTGAGCTAACGCTAGATTACCTAAATTTTGAGAAGAAAAAAGATGATCTTGGTAGAGATGCCTTTTAATACATTCAATCACATACACAGAATAGATTGTGTTGGTACAATGATGTGTTTGGTGGTTTTTTGTTGGCACCTTGTCCTTTCAATGAGCCTGACACAACCAACATTTCAGTTGTTGTGCCACTAAACTCTACTATATGTTTGTGCCAATCTCTGCTTAAAAATACTTCAAAACCATTTCAGAAGAAACTAGCTGTTCAGAGCGAGAGAACAATCATTAAAGATAACTTACACAATGAGGCAGTTCAAAATAAATACATCTTAGCTTGTAAGTAAGATTGGAATTTGTCCCTGAAAATAAGATTTTTACTAAGCATTTAAATCTAATTCTCCATAAAAAAGCTTCAATAAAACATTGACCCATCCCTAGTACATAGAATCATAGAATGTGTAAGGTCAGAAGGGATCTTTAGAGGGCATCTAGAGGTCTCTTATAACCATATTTAACTCAAGTTTTATCTCACATTTCTACTGTGGTTTCCAAGCAATTCAGGACTGGGCATTACAAGATTGGAAAAACTGGGACAGCAAGGAAACCAAACACTCCACAAGCCTGAGTAACCTTTTCAGCAGGATTTATTCCCATTCAAAAATGATAAAGCACGCCTTGATTTGAGTGGTGAATTTAGTTGAGAAGTTCTGTAAAAGACTACTATTTTCTTGCACTGCAACAAAACCAGCTATACCTTAGCTACTCCTGACATAACGGGTTTCTCTCATTCATTTCTTTAAAGGCAACTTACTGTTTTGCCTAAACTATCTTTATGGTTTGAAGTATTTCTTTATATATAACCTGAACCTCCAAAGCTACATTGTAATTGCTTTACTACTGCTCGTCCTTCAGATAGATTATTGCTTAGACTAAATAGTCAGGGTTCATTGTTCTTCCTTGGCTGCCATATTCCATCTTAATGCCTCCTGTTGTTCCTAGTCTGC